>CM034148.1:26612879-27952185 GCA_019776745.2 Taxus chinensis
GGCCGCAAACCACCATTTGAAAAAGGCGAGCGAAAACGACTGTCGACGAGGAAAGCCATGCGCCCTTTGCGAGGGAAGAGTAAATGGACAAAAACAGGAGAAGGGTGCGACCTTTGGCGCATCAACGAGTTGTCGACATGAATTTATGTGCGCCATTGGCGCACCAAAACGTGGTGTAACACGGAAAATACATGCGCCTTTGGTGCACCGAGAAGCGTGCTAACATGGAAAAACCATGCGCCAAGGCTTTTAATGGGGGCGCATCAAAAATTGATGTTGCAAGGAAAACCATGAGCCCAGCCAAAAAAGGCTCAAAAAGGACTAAGTTCAAAAACTGAAATTCCCGGGAAGGGATTTTACAATATTCTGAATGCGGAGGATCCCTAACGAGGGATCGAAACAAAATTTTCGGTATGGTTATCGGTAAAATTGCCCTTGTTAATTTTACAGGATAACAGGCCCGACCCAAGGCCTCAACCTACCTATTTGGCCCGACCCAAGGCCTCAACCTACCTATTCAGCCCGACCCAAGGCCTCAACCTACCTATTTGGCCCGACCCAAGGCCTCACCCTACCCATTTGGCCCGACCCAAGGCCTCAACCTACCCATTTGGCCCGACCCAAGGCCTCACCCTACCCATCCGACCCGACCCAAGGCCTCACCCTAACCATCCGGCCCGACCCAAGGCTGTACCCTAACAACTTGGCCTGACCCACGGCCATATCACTTCAATACCATACCCACAATCAACGTTTTATTTAATCCATCCATCCTGTACCTTTTGTTCAATCGCGCTCACATGTTCGTGTTTTAGCATGATTAGGGTCCTTGACTTGATCTGTTGACCAACTTTGCCTAGACCTAGACCGTGACGTTTATCTCAACCAAACCAACCATTTGGTACTGCCGAACACACCTAAACATTCCTGTACCTTACCTGTTATATACCTTGGAGCTACTTCCTATGCCTTGGATACCAGGATTATATCACCCTTGTTTGGATAAACTATCGACCTTTGCCTATACATTGCTGGTTTGCTCGCCAAATCATGTACCCTAGTCGCCCTATGGCATTTCAATATGCGTCTGCTTCCTTGAACCTACCCCACCATCTTACCATCCCCTCTACCCCATTTACCCATTATCAACCCTATCCCTGATTTCTCATTCACTCAATCTGTGATAGATTTGAGGGGGATTACCTATACCCTTAACAGGAGTAACCACTTCATATTATTGTCTGTGCAGCTTTACAAAACAAGCTACATGACAATAAGGGGCTAATGTAGACACCAAATTTGTGTCTTACGACCCCTTGTGACCCACATCTCATCTCGCAATCTAACCTCATCACCTAAACCTTACACAATTAGTTATTAATTACCTTATAATTGATAAATCCACATCACCTTACCCGCCACCTCACTTTGCCACCTCATCATGACCTAGCCCTAACCCTAAACTAACCTAATTAAGACCCATGACTTGGTCTAGACTCACATCCATAACTAATGCCTCCTTACTCGCACCCAAAGCTGACCTTCTAGCCACTTGACCAAGCCCGCAACTGATCTCTCGGGAGAAAAGCAGGGAAGGTGGGCTATTTTACTAAAAATAGCCTACTTTTTCCTTACCGATGCCGGTTCCTACTCGACCGCCGTCGGTTACGTAACCGCCATCGGTTCCCTGTAAATGGGCTCCCCGAACCAAAAATCAAAGGTCGAATGATTTTTGAAACAACAGAGATCATTGGGAGTGAAAAACAGAGTCCAGATCTTCACTTAACCAAGCAGAGACGAGTGAAGAAACCAAAAGTGCTTGCAGTAGAGGATATCAACTTGCATCTTCGCCAAAACCAGTAAGTCATATCTTGCATGTCCTCTGTTATAACATTTCTTATGCTCTTTGAATCACAGTCCTCCTAAATCCAATTCTGAACCCACTACTCAAGATCCCATTGCATCTAGCTGTCATTCTTTTACCCCTCATCATCTCATTTCCTAATATCATCCATAAACCAGCCTTACAAACCATAGCTACTAAGAAGATCCTAGAACCCACCGGTACTGGTTATAAGTAACCGGCATCGGCTATCAGTAACCGCCATCGGTTTATCTGATCAAAACCAGAAAACCAGCCTTTCCCCTACCCAGTTTCAACCAAGTAATCTAATTGATATTTTGCAGTCTTTTGTGTTAATTCATATTAGCAGGGAAACTGACCACCGTCAAAAGGAAGTTTTATATTTCCTGGGCCCAAGGCAGTTTCCTCATTTATTGTTTAATCAAATCTTGTGGTCTTGTGTTCTTATTTACAGGTAGTCCTTCCAAGACAAAAAGTAGTTCTTCGCAATCAGCCTGATCTTTCTCTACGGTACGCACACACCATCTCGACATTCTATAGGTATTCCTCCTAGCACCTAACTCTTATCTGTTTCTATAGGAACGAGTCATTCCGAGTGAAACAGTTGTCACCCAAGCTTTTCTATTTTTAAAAAATCTCGTCTTGGAATAACCGGTATCGGTTACATAACCGATATCGGGGATCAATCTACCGACATCGGTTAGCTAACTGATATCGGTCACATGCCTCCTATTTTTTTAAAATCTGGGCCTTTTCTTTATTTTTTGCAATTTTTTTTTTGTTATTGTTGCGCCCGCTTCTTTTGCCTGCATAACTACACCATTATCACTATTTGTCATCAGAATCATATCAACACGTATATATATCATCACAATTTCATCAATATCATCTATCTACAATAAAACAACCATCAACAAAATATGTATGACATTTCAATATCTACATCAACCTCATCAGTATAAACCCCATTTGGATCAAACTCATCATCTACCTACATTCAATTTCCAAAACCATCAACAAAACACATAAAACATTTTATACACAACATGTGGATCAAAACCATCATCTCTATATATATGTCAATATTTCAAATATACAACTTGCCCTGCATAGGGGCCTCTGTGATCTCAAAATAATACAAAGCCAGCACGCAGGCCGTAACAACTGTCAAAATCTTGACTCGGCTCGCTGGCCAGTCTCTCATATCACAAATATACTCGGCTCGCAGGCCGGTATCAACTATACAACCTGTACTCGGCTCACAGGCCGGTATATACAACAAGATAAATAAATAAATGAATCATATGTGGGCATGCAGGCCTCTGTATAAATAACTGGTTTGCAGACCGGTGCCTATATCGAATGTACAAGCAAAACACCTATCTCTGCTCTAGGGATGTCTCAGCTCTCCCCACCACCCTCAGATCCTCTCCCTGCTAGTCCCTACGCTGGCTCCCACCTCCTCCCTGTCACCGACGCACCGGCTGTAGCTGTACCCCCCTGGGATCTCTGGCTGTGAGAGGTCTCGGCTCTGTGTGCCGCATATGGCTGATAGTCAGCCCCGGTACCATCAAGGACATCCTGATAATACCGAGCCTCCACTCTTGCCTCCATATAACGGGCCCGTGCCACCATGGCTGCTGGGGCTGGTCCCTCGACTCCTAATAATAATGGCCCTTGTCCTGTCGGTACACCCTGTGCTGGTGCCTATGGCGGTGCCTGTGCCTGTGGCTGTGCCAGTGCCGGTGGTGGTGCCTGTGGCTGTACCTGTGGCTGTGCCTGTACCTGTACCTATGCCTGCACTTGTGCCTGGGCTAATACCCCAATTTGTGCCTGTGCAGTAGCAAGCTGCCCCTGTAATAACTGCACCTGTCCTAGGAGGTGGTCCCTCTCTGCTGTAACAGCTGCCAAATCTGGCTGTGCGGGCTATGCTATCCTCGCTGCTCTTTGACCAGCCCACCAAACAAAAAATGAACCTGTACACCTGGCGTCATCCACTGTATCGTAATCCAGCCTCTCTGCTACCCAATCTGGGTCAACGGGCTGCAGAGATGGTAGTGGGGCCTCTACATCATCCCTCCAGTACTGTGGGAGGGGAGGTGGCTCATCCTGTATCCTGTCGCAGCCCCAACTACCGTCGTACCCTCTCTAAGGGTATCTAATCATACTCTCCCAACCTCTGTCCTGCTATCTAGAAATTATACTGGATCCAGCGCATCTATGCTCGGGCTCCTCCTCGGGGCTGATGGCCTCTGTAAGGCCTCCATACAATATCCAATGCGGTCAAGCCTTCTAGCATATGACGGTAGTAAGCTACATCCCGTCCTGCGAGCACTGCTCATGGCTGGCCCACGACCCCCAACCACCTCTGAAAGCCATACCTGTATATAACCTGTGGCCCTAGCTGCTGGGGCAGCCCTACTGGTTGAATACATATGATGTGCTCATATGCCCAGCAGTGTAACAAAAATGTGGAACAAATCCCAAATCGCCTCATCCGACAATAACCCCACAACTCTCTGTATAGCTGCACCAGGTATATTGGTGCCTAGGCATAGCACGCATGCTCCTCCACCATCTCGTGCAGCACCCCCATCAAAGCCCGTGGGAAGTGGCCTCCCTCTGAGTCCGAGAGGGTGAAGCAGGTGATACCTATCATCATCAGCATGGCAAGCCGTGTCTCATGTCTGTGGGTGCGATACATGTGCCCATAGGCAATGCTCGCACTATGATAAGTCAATAATGCAGCTGCATCCCCAAATACCTACAGAATGCTGTCCATAGCCGTCTCCGCATCTACCTGGAATACTGCCTCTCCTACGATCGGTAGTCTCAGGATGTGATATACATCCTCCAGGGTAATAGTCATCTCTCCAGTCGAGAGATGGAAAATATTGGTTGTCGGATCCCATATCTCGATGAGGGCAACCATAAGGCTGTGGTCCCTCTCCACAGCCCTATACCGCTGGACTCCACCGAGTCCCACCTCGCGCATAATGGCCCAATGCGCTGCGGACACATGTGGCCACATCCGTCTCAATAACGGGGGCATCCGATCCCACATAGTCAGCTGCTGACATGCCTGCACAAATAACCCACTTCATTAGACCTACCCTTTCAAACAACAACTACTTTAACCCTCTATACCCCCTTTTACCCACTTGACCACACCCCGACTCTATAACACACACCTACACCCACCTATTTTACCCTAAAACATCTACGATATCCCCTTTCCTTATCTCACACCCTACCAATCACCCAGATCTACTCTCACCATGTACCTATGCCCCTACCAATTTAACACCTTCCCATTCATACCCAACACCTAATCTATCCTAACCGCACCAACCACACAACCGCCCCCATTTCACCCCCCCACCAATCACCTTTCCTATCAATCTCTACCCCCTCCCTCTTCACCCCCAAAATACAAAACCCAACAATAAACACAACACAAAACACAAAACCCAAACCACCAAAACAACAACCCAAACAACAACCAAAAACCCAAACCACAAATAACAAAACACCAAAACAATAACCCAAACAACAACCAAAAACCCAAAACAACAACAAAACCAAACCAACAAATTAAATAATCCTAACTAATGATCAGTACCGGTCACCCATGATCGCCACTGGTCCCCTCTAGCACATGATATACACCGGCGCCAGTCGACATACGACCGACGCCAGTCTGCCCACAACCCAGATTCCCTAAAAAACTAGTGACCGAGGCCGGTTGCCTAGTAACCGACATCGGTCACTGTCCACGGCCGAAGCCGAACCCGACGTGGCCCCCCAAACCCATTTTTTTGCCTATTACTCCCCTTTTACCCATTGAAAAACCCTAAAAAACTACCCAACCTAACGTTTTAGCCTAACTAACCCACCTACCCTCTCCATTTTCCAAATAACTTCAATTTCTTAATTATTTTATTAAAAACTTGGATTCCTACCCAAAACCCAAATCTAGCTTAACAACATTAAATTCACATAATGAGATGTTTCGAACCTACCAGTACGATGACACGTCATGGTGGTGGGATAGGTGGTGGTGGTCTAGCTGGTCTAGCACCTCCTCCTCCTCCTGGCTGTGCCATGGCTCTAAATCTCCTTTGCTAGGTCCTCCACCAGTCAAATGCTACCTCCTACTCGCTAGGGCCTACCAACCACTCACTTCTCCACTCAAATAATGCCACCTCAGCCGAAAAATTCAATAATCTCACTAAAATACCTCAGACAACTAAAATTGGTTTCCAAATTGACAATGTGACAATGACAGGTCGTATTTTTCTTTTTAGAGGTTTTTGACCTAAAACTGATATCGGTTATATTATGCCCTAAACAACTGGTATTGGTCATCTAACTGATACCGGTCATAGCTAATCGATATTGGTTTAATCCCACCTTTTTCCCAATTTCTTCCCTTATTCACTAATCTCCCTTTCTCACCATATCGCCTATACCCTCCTTTGCTAAATAACATTTTTTGACTTCATTTGGCCCGACCCAAGGCCGTTACCAACCATTTGGCCCGACCCAAGGCTGCAACTAACCAATTTGGCCCGACCCAATGCCGCAACCAACCAATCAGGCCCGACCCAAGGCCGCAACCAACCATTTAGCCCGACCCAAGGCCGCCACCAACCAATTTGGCCCGACCCAAGGCCGCAACCAACCAATCAGGCCCGACCCAAGGCCGCAACCAACCATTTGGCTTGACCCAAGGCCGCCACCAACCAATTTGGCCTGACCCAAGGCTGTAACCAACCAATCAAGCCTGACCCAAGGCCGCAACCAACCATTTGGCTCGACCTAAGGCCACAACTAACCAATCAGGCCTGACCCATGGCCCTCAATAATCAATCGGCCCAACCCAAGGCCGCACCAATTAAATACCTTACCCAAAACCAACAAATTACAATTTTATCCACCCATCATGTAGCTTTTTGTTCAATCGAGCTCACCTGTTCGTGTTTTAGCATGATTAGGGTACTTGACTTGATCAGTCGACCAAATTTGCCTAGACCAAGACCGTGACGTTTATCTCAACCAAACCAACCATCTGGTACTGCTGAACATTCCTACACGTTCCTGTACCTTACCCGTTATATCCCCTGGAGCTACTTCCTATGCCTTGGATACTAGGATTATATCACCCTTGTTTGAATAAACTATCGACCTTTTCCTACGAATTGCTTGTTTGCTCTTCAAATCATGTACCCTGGTCGCACTACTACATTTCAACATGCGTCTGCTTCCTTGAACCTACCCCACCATCTTACCATTATCTCAACACCGTTTACCCTTTATCAACCCTATCCCTGATTTCACGCTACCTCAATCTGTGATAGATTTGAGGGGGATTACCTATACCCTTAACAGGAGTAACCACTTCTTATTATTGTCAGTGTAGCTTTACAAGACAAGCTACATGACAACAAGGGGCTAATGTAGACACCAAATTTGTGTCTTACGACCTCTCGTGCCACACATCTCATTTCACAACCTAACCTCATCACCTAAACCGTACACAATTATTTATTAATTACCTTACAATTAATAAATCCACATCTCCAAACCTGCCACCTCATCATGACCTAGTCCTAACCCTAAACTAACCTAATTAAGACCTATAACTTGGTCTACATCCACACCCATGACTAATTACTCCTCACCCACACCCAAAACCGACCTCATAATGACTTGACCAAGCCCACAACTAATCCCTCGGGAGAAAAGGAGGGAAAGTTGGCTATTTTACTAAAAATAGCCCACTTTGACTGAACCGATACCGGTTCCTACTCGACCTCCATTGGTTACGTAACCGCCATCGGTTCCCTGTAAATGACCTCCCCCAACCAAAAACAAGGGAGGATTTTCATTGATCGGAATATCAGAAGTCATTGGAAGAATCCGGAATTTACTTGGCCAAGCAGAGACAAGTGAAGGAAAGAGAGGAGTTTACAGAGAAGGACATCAAGCCCAAGACTGCAACTGAATAACCAGAGCCCAGTGACACTCATCCAAGCATCGAGAGAGGAGATATCTCATCTTGGATTGTTAGACCATCCTACCTAAACCTTGCCTTCATCATAACAGTCCTTGGACCTGTATCTTCATCAGGAACTAGTAATCAATATTTTGTATGTTCTTTTAATAATATTTCTTGGACTTCTGAATCACAGTAATTACAATTCTACTCCCAGATCCACTACCCAGTAACACCCTCCATCTAACTGTCATTCCTCTACCCCCACATTGCCCCAAGAATAGCCCCCGTACTCTCTGAGTCTTCTCCATCACCTCATTACCTATTCCCAATCATTCTACCAACCTTATAAACACCATAGCTATCATATAGCCATCTTATAGCCAACCTTCACCAAACCCCTTAAATCACTACCCCTACCGATATCGGTTATCATCAACCGGTACCGGTGACACTGACTGGCATCGGTCACTGTGATCTAAAACCAAGACCAGTCTTTTCTCTATTATTCTAACAAGGTAAATAAATTGTAATTGGACAATAGCTTATTTTTTAGAATTTGTGTTAATTCATATTAGCAGGGGAACTGACCACCTTCAAAAGGAAGTCTCATACTTCCTGGGCCCAAGGCAGTTCCCTCACTTATTATCTAATTAGAATCTGGTGGTCTTGTATTCTTACTTGCAGGTAGTCCTTCCCAGACAAAAAGGAGTTCTTTGCAATCGATCTGATCTCTCTCTATGGTACGTGCACACCCTCTCGACATTCAACAATTAATCCTCCTATCCCTAACCCTTATCTGTTGCTCAAAGGAATGAAAGGATAGAAGCAACTCTATTCCAGGAATGGAAGCATTTCTTCGCGAAACAACATGCTTTAAAATCTTGCCTCTTGTAGTCTCACCTTGATATTTCACGAACATGAGAAGCCAATCCTCAATGTTCTCAAAAGTGGAAAAATTACACTTCTCCTGGAATGATTCTTCATTCTTGAATTGCAACATGAAATCATTTTTTTAATCAGTGAGGCACTTAGAACAAGTGAGAAAAAACGGATTCTCTTCCCATTCAACAACTTCTTCGAACCTCTCATTTTGCTTCTCTAAACAATTTCCTTCAAAAATGGAGGCTACATCAAAGGTATGAAGGTATTCATCATCCTTGAGATAAAAATACAACATGGATTCTTTTTCAAGTACTTTATAAATGATTATTTCAAATTGATTATGCATATGTTAGCATGATACTTGCATATTTTCAATTATTTGTTGACCTGGATTTTTTTTTCAATACTTATCAGCTCAAAACTGACCTTGACACCATTTTCAAAAGTCCAATCCTTAATTTTTTCAAGGAATCATTCATTGTACTTGAGTGAATTTTTTATATTAAACTCTTTTTTAAAATTGGCAGGGCATTCAAAGGTGGTGAGAACAATTTGACCTTGATTCCACTCACAAGGCTCATACACCTTTTCATTTTTTTCTGAACAATTATCTCCAATACAAATTAGCTCAACATTTTCCTTACTATAATCCTCCATGGAAAAGGTGTTGTATTGAATATTAAGAATATATATAGGATATTCTAGACTTCCCTCCTTCTCTTTCTTATCATGGATGCATTATTGTTTACAAAATGAAAATGTTGAAATTTTATGCTCATCTACTAGGGCATTGAGGAGGACATCAAGTTCATCCATTTTATTTGTATCATCATCAAACAATGGTACATGGAAAGGAGAAAAACAACTTGCTTCATACCTATCTTGCATTTTCATGGTTTGAGTCAGGATCTCAAGACTAAGTTGATGGTATTCAGTTTCTTTTGTAGTCCTTAAGATGTCTTGCATAGATTGCTCTTCTGTATCTTCTATTTACTCATTTTCACCTTCATTACAAGATTCATTTCATTGGGTCTCAAGGAGATAATTGAAAATATGATCCAAACATGGCCAAAACTCAATTGAAGAATACTCGTCCTCTTGTTCTATATGTCTTATCATATGAGGTTCACCTTCTTGCAAGAACATGCACCCTTGATTTTTATCATTCTCAGAAAAGGAGAAAAGATCCAAGCTATGTGGGAAGTGAAAACCTTTGATCTCAACATCCATTTCATCATCCTCATGATAGGAAGGAGAGAATAATGTTGGGTTAGCAATATAAATATTCATCTTTATCATCCATTTCATCATCCATCTTTATCATTCCTTAAAGAATCTTCTTGTTCACATGGAAAAGGAAAAAATTCATACTCACCGTTATGATCAACGTTATGTTCATTTGGTGAGGGTGATGAAATCAACTCCTTGGAGAGATCATGTTCAATTTTCTCATCTACTTTGATTTCTATAAATAATTTGAGCTCTTCCATTTTTTCATCCACGATGGAGTTAAGAAGAGAATTTGATTCTTCAATTTTATCCATTTCATCATTTAATATTTGTATGCCAATTGCAAGAATTAAAACTAGAAAGGAGATTATTCATGATTACCTTGAATTCATCATCTTGAGTCTAGGATGAAATATTTCTTTCTCATACTTCATTTTTAATGGAGTCCTTGGAGATTTTTTAGATAAATTTTCATTGAACAAGAATCTTCATATCTTGAATCCATTATTTCTAAAACGGGATGTGCCTCAAGCGTGAAAGAGTTGATGAATGGAGTTTCAACTATTGTATCTTCTTCCTCCTCTTCCAAGGTTCTGATTTAATTATCATCGGAAGGTTCAAGAACATAGCATTCATCAGAGGTGTACAAGAATATTCTTGGGATGAAGACAAAATATTATGAAAAATAATCAAGATCTTTTGGGAGGTGATTTTCATCTTCCTCAACAATTTTAAGTGTTTCAATATGTTCATACCTTCTTTGTAAGGTCAATTCATAACTCAAAACTTCATGATAGGCTTCAAGGTCATAAGCTCTTTCTTCTGCACTCAACAGATTTTGTAAAAACACTTTTATCAAGACTTCCATTTCTTCATCTCCATATGAAAGCAAGTCATCAAGAGGAAGGGAGAAAAAATATAATGGTCTTAACCTATTAGTCAGCTGCATGAAGTTGAAAATTTTATCTTCAATAGATTGATATAGGAGCATCAAGGAAAGAAGATAAACAAAGTCAAAATTTCCTCCTAATCATGTTTATGTCATCAAGGAAGGTGAATATTAGTCCTCAAATAATGAGTGAATGCCAAGGATGTAATATCAAGTGGAAAAGTGGAGTTAAGATACTCAAGAATTCAAAATACAAGTTTCCCTCCATTTTGGGATTTGAACTTTAAAGCATGAAAAAGTGTTTGGTTATCTTGTAAAAGGTATGTTAGGAGTTAGGGAAGAAAAAACATGCCCTTGGGATGAGTTGAAGACTATGTAATGTCAAAATAATGTAAAATACCCCCTTTGTGTGTGTAAGGACATGTGCAAAGACCTTGAGTAAAATTAGTTAGGGTTCAACCATGAAGGAGAATGAATTAAATGAAGAAAATTTGAATTGAGCAAGTTAGTTATCTCCAGGTATGTGAAGGATGAAGGAGAGGAAGATATTCCTCGAGAAAGGGATAATGAAATAATGAAAAATGGAGTTTTGTATGAAGATACAGTTTTGATAAGAAAATCTCTGGGTTTGCATATATAAAATGTATTTAAATCTTATGGCATTTAATCATTTTTACTAAATGGGTATGAATCTCCATCTTAGGAGCACCTTAATAGTGTTTGGTAATTATGTAGGATGTATGTTAAGTTTAGAGAGACGGATGTTTGATTTCTTGAGTAATTTTTAAATTATGAAAGTATAAATTTAATCTTGCATTAATCCTTTTGTGCCTTAGAAATTGTGAACTTGATTAAAAATGTTCTTTATAGACTTGACACTTTCATAGGTTATCTTATTTGGTTGAAAGATTGATTCTCTGTTCTGAATTTGAAGGAACTCGTTGATTGTGTGTATTAGAAAATTGTGTATTGGCTGTCAACAAGGTCTTGGTTGTATAATCAGAGTGAACTTATTTTTGGTTTAGAGAAAATACATGTTGATAATTGCATTCAAGGAGTTAGAAGGATGGGTTTAGAGGATTTATGCATAAATACAACAGAGAAAATTCCATACACTATTTAGAGCCTTGGAGACACAAGGTGAATATTTGCATTAACTGTAAAGGCTTGTGCTGGAGTCATTTCTAGGCCCTATAAGGAGGGAATATGTGAAACTATTTGAATGAGAGTGAAAATCATGTGTTGAACCAATCTCTTTTGACAAATTATGAGCAAGGAGGGTTTAGAACTCCAAACCCTGACTGAGATTGTTATTGTGAAGAAATAAATTGAATTCAAGGTCTGAATTTGTATTAAGGTTTATCAATCATCATCTCAGAGTTTCAAATATATTGTATGATGTATTTAGAGGGGTGAAGTGTGAAATCATTGAGAACTTTAGTTAGAAATGTCTAAGAGGAAGGTGTCTTCAGTTTGTGATATTGACATCTATAAGTTAAGTATGAAAAGAACTCAGAAAATGGAAATTTCAAGCATTCTCCAACATTTTTGGTAAGATCATATTAAGGCCATGGTGCTCATAAATCTAGAGTCAAATTTTTATGCTTTGAAATTGAGTTTAAGGAAATTTATGATGAATTGAACCTTCTCGGCCTGTACTATGACATACATTGGGATCTATTTAGGGTTTGTCTTTTTACATATCAATTCACCTTAAAATATCTTTAAATCTTCAAGATAAGATGAAGATAAAGTTTAATAAGAGATTATGGATGAAATTCCAAAAACTAAAGGTGCAAATATCTTATTTTTATGACAGTCTAAGCCTAGGTATTTAAATACAGTCAAAGGCTAGTTAAAAGGAGTTTTACAAAGAAACTTGGTACTAGTTCAAGAGTTCAACCATGAAATTTTTTGGGAAGTTAAAAATATACATAAAGTGATAAAAATTCCATAATTTATGCCTTAAATACTTTAAAACTAAATTTTTAGGGTGGACTATGTGATCATAGGCCTTATTTGGTCTTATAGGCCTAAAACCGAAAAAGTGAAATTGCGAGAACACTATAAAGAATGAAGATCCCAAATTTTATATACACTTTGGATTTGTCAATGTGGAGCTATATATGTTTATAGTTTGTTATAGTTGTTTATAAATCACTTAATTCACTGTTGGAGCAAGAAACTTGTCTTAACGGGAGTTAGAAGGCAGTTTGAGCTAGTATGGTGAAAGTTGATGTTTTGAATTTCTTGAACTCAATTTTATTGTTAATATAAACTTGGTTGATGTGTGTGGACAATGTATAGGAGATGAGATGCTACAAGGAGGCTTAAAGAGTAAATATTTCATAACTTAGGCTAGAAGTTAGTCAAGTAGGACCAAAGGCTGATTGGGCAAAATAGAATAAGTGACTTATTTCTTTGTTGTTGTTTCATATTGAGTATTGATTCACATTGAATACAGGGTACAAAGGAAAATTACAGTAATTGGAAGCCCATGGAAGTGATATTTGACAAATTTTTCCAGTTTTAGGATTTTTAGGCTTAAAAAGGATCCTCATGTGCACGACTTATGAGAAGATTGCTACTAGAAACCTACTATACTTGTGATATGAACTGAGTTAGAGATTTGGGTGTATCATAGATTCTCCACCATCATGCCCTTCATATAGAATCTCACATCTCTTATGAATTCTCTAAATTCATTTCTTGGATTTTGTATCATCAAAAACGGTGATTCTAAATTTCATCCCTCTATCAGCAGTCCTTTGGAAATATAGCCACCATGATTTGATGATGGATTCTTTACAAACAACAATATTTTCCATTCTGGACAATATTTTCATGGCTACTGCAGAGATAGTATGGACCTTTTTTCCATTAGGAGTGTTGGTACCCAAATTTATCCTTCCTTTTAAACCGAGCAACATCACAATTTGATCAGGATGCTTAGATACAAACAAATCATAATAGGAGTCATTTTGTATTTGGGGATGGATTTTAGATGACTCTTTATAACTATATTTTGAAAAGGATTGGGTGTCACCATCCTAAGAGTTTGACCTACCCTTACTACTTTAGGTTGTGCCTTCAACCAAGGTGAGAGGACCCATTTTATGACCTATATTAATGGAAATCATCAATGAATTAGCATTATTTGACTATTCCTTTGCAATATTTTGAAGGATACCTCAAGAAAACATGGCCAATACAACATAACCTAACTCTCATGAGCTGTCACTTTAGAATATGAAGATGTTCTCTATATAAGGCCCAAGTCACTAAAGACAACGATAAAAACTGATTGCACTTGCATATTTTAGTAAAGGATGGATAAATTCAATGATCTTCTTTATCATTTGTAGACACAAAGTGCAAGTAGGCATAGTTCATGTATGATATATTTCTAGATATGTGTCTTATGGTTGGGAAGTTAAGCAGGATAAAGTTGATTATACTGAATCCCTGAGAACTCTAAACAAATGTTGATAGATCCACAAGGAAAAAAAATGAATATATTTCAAATAGTCAAGACAGAACCTTCAACTAGAAAATTATGCATCTATGAAAGCTCAAAGACACATGTCTTCACACGTTATTCAAGGATTTAACATAAGAACTCATGCTAAAGACTTCATTAAACCTTATAAGTCCCTATTATATCATGCTTATGATGCACTCATAAAATGACAAACAATTTGTATCATGGAAATGAAAGTAAAGTGAATTTAAATCGCTTATTACATTATGAAATGAAATCTCTCTTCATAATGTAATTGGAAATGCCACAATACTGTCATGAAGATGATAATTTGTGTGATTTCAAAGGGATTTCTAATGTAAGATTGCAACAGGAACATAGATAAGTATTTGAAAATATCTCAAAATGACAATAGACATAATAAAGTTCATGATTAACACGAATTACTCAAGGTTTTTTAGAATTTGATCAACAAGGGAAAGTTTGTTTACAATCTCAAAGTTTTTTCAATGGTATACATCTGTAACCATATTGACATGATCAATCTTAAAAGACACACAAGAAGTAACTAGTTTCTCAAATATGTTCTTTTAGAAAATGGCTTCTCTCGAATTTCTCTCCTTTTCTTTTCTTTGATAATTCTTAGAAAATTTTAACCCTTCTTTATGGCATGGTTTTTCATGATTTTATATCACTCTCTTCACTTCAAATATTTCCCCAAAAAACAAGAATATTATTGGGAATACTATCTATTACTAAAATTTGTCTCTAGAAGATGATATTCATGAGCTTCATTCTATATTGCCAGGTGTATGAAACATGAGTCTTTTTAATGTATTCCACTTGTGTCTTACTGGGATGTTCGGTCATAACCTTTGGTAGGATACTTGAAACATTATCCCTCCTGATTTTGATTAAATAATCATTTTCAAATGACCCCTAAGCATCTCTAGATGATTTTTATATGACGCACACCTACACTCATATTTCAAAATCCTTCTTGGGCTCAATGCATTCCACTTCATGTCTTACTAGTTTAAATTCCCCACATGATGTTTGTCAAATCTTACTAAACTACCAGACTCTATTTGTTCTTAATTACTTTCAAATCTTCAATCACCTCTGCGTGAACTAAGAAAAATGTAGTTTACACCATGGGAAAGATTTTATTAACACAGGGACCAAATGCATCCTTCCACCTATAAAGCCTGGTTTTTCCTCACTTGTTTGCACATGTTTCCTTTCTTGTTCTAAACAGAAGAAATTCAATTAATAAAATGGTCAAAGTACTTGTAGCTCAGAACCTGAAAGAGATTTCTTCAAAAGACCTAAATCAGATTTTTGATTTGAGTTTCATCATGCCTCTGTTTAATGTAGAATGTGAGGGTGATACTAGAGGTCCCCTAACATACCAAAAAGTCTAGTTATCACTTATTTCTCGGTTAATCAGGATCAACCCTATGTTCACATCCTTACAGGTTATGTATTTCCAACTTTTTAGATGGGAACATATGAAGATGTCTAAGGACTTAAAGAAATATTGGTTTGAAAGGAGGCCTCAGGTCTCTAGCAAACCAATTTTTAGTGCCCTTTTTTCTACAATGAGGAATTTGTATCAAAAGATATTCCCAAGGAATATTATGTACTATATGATAAATCCTCCATCGATATAGTGTCTACCATTTCCAACAAGGTGGACGAGTTGAAGAAGAGGATTCAATGCTTGGAAAAGAAACAACTGGAAGTTGTTTCCTTTCCATAAGGTTTAATGTCAACACCATCTTCAAGCAAGAGGAAGGGTGAAACACCACCTTAGCCTCTAATTATCATATCATATAGAGAAGAGGACCAATCAATATCCGCTCATCACTCAAGGGCAGCACTCTCTTTATCTCAAGATAACATAGGAAGGTTTACTACTCAGTTATTCTGCACATCTGATGCATTGTACTTATTCCTTTGAGTGAGAATTTATGGGACCCCAACCAATTCCTTCTTCGAGGGACAACCCACCCTTTTTAAGAAAATGGGAATCTAGAACTAGCTCAAGGCCTCACAATTCATCTAGCCAACAACATGCGGTGTCTACCCCTCTTATTACTCCAGCCGTTTCCTCTCAAATTAATCCCATCAAGTCAACCCTTCACATGGGGAAAGGAAAAATGAATTTATTCTCAGGTGGTCTGGACATTTTGGATTGAGTTTCATCCCATCAAAACAAAATCGAGCTTGAAAAAATTATGAACTACCCCATAGGATGAATTTGGAGTGATTGATTGATATGGGTATGTCCAGGGACTTGACCGGGTCAATCATTTTTATACAAACAACACAGGGCTCAGACAAGTTTTTGCTGAGAAAAAAAACTTCTAAAAAAACTACCTTTGTTGGGAGGAGACTATGAGACCAGACTGAAAAATATTTGAGTGTTTTCCTCCCTTGATTGTTTCCATTTTGGCATGGATACATCTTTCACTATCAAGGTCATGGGCCTCTATAGAACCCTATTTTGTTTTTCATTCAAATTACAAGCAATACAAGAATATTAATAGTTTACATGTCTTATTCCAAGTATGTGTGAAATTTTAATCTAATCCACTATGAAGTACTATATATTTTTATCTTTCAATTCAAACAAAGAAACAATAAAATTTCAGAAAGATCATTACATTTTAATGCATTAGAAATATCACTTCATAATATAAGTTTAATGGAGTGTGAAAGAATGAATACAAATTAAGGAATAATGTGCTTAAGCATGCTTATCATATTTTGTGCCTGCATCCTCTTCCTCTTCATCATTTTCTTCTACATCTTGCTCCTATGGTATCCTTTCCATATAAGCATCATATCTCTGAAATAATTCATTTATTTCATCTGCATTAGGTCCAACGTGGTGCTGGAAAATCAATGTTTGAATCGTTATTGAATCCATACAACTATTCCATTTTTTTGTCTTATATTTTAGTGTCCTGGATTTCAATTCCTCAATTCTATTCTCAACTCTTCCTCATATTTTCAATAAATTCATAGGAGAATTCACTTGCCTAGTTATTCTTTTCAAAGGATTCAAGTAAGAAATCAATTTTCAAGTCCCCATAGATATCTTTTTGAATTTGTCTACCACTATATCCTCTAATCTTTGATCAATAGCATCAAGTGAATCATCGACCCAGTTCCTTTTGACTTCAAGTTTTTTCTTGATTTCATTCAATTTATCTAATCTAATTTTCGACACTTCTTCAAGAGCATACTGGCTCCCTTTATACTCTATTGGTATGATGTTTTCTTGTTCAACGAGTTCATCACTAAGTCGGGTTATGCGGTCAAGTTTGGGGAAAGTTCCTTCCAAGTAAAATATCTCATTGTCTCACTCTTCAATTATTCCATCTATTTCTATTAGTAAAATATTTGAGGTCCTCATATTTTGACCTTGCCTCTGTAATAGCTTATTTTCCTTTCTTAGTCAATTGTTCAATCCAAGTGTACACTACTTGGACCTTCTTAACAACAACTATTAACTTTATTTATACCATCAAGGGTATTCACATAGGCATCTTTCTTGTTCATGACTAGTTTTCCCTGTCACTTGCAAAAATGCAAACTTATAGCCTTAATTTGCTCCTTTAGTTATTTTTTCGTCATTCCATCCTCATTTTTTTTTTGTAAAATATCACTTACTACTTCAAATAATCCTTGCTTTAGTTGTTCCCTTAAAGGATTTCCCAAGGGAATGATCTGAATTTTGTAATTGTCAGTAGTTATGTCTTTTCTTGTCTTTCCCTCAAAAGGAGTTGCTATCTCTAAGGTCCTTGCTCCAGATGAATCAGTATGAGTCTTTGTGATGGCCCTGGCCTTTTTTGGGGCTCTCACTATCTTTGGAAAAGATAGAGCAGTAAGGTCAACTGATTGCATAGGAAGGGTCTCTTCTTCATTTGCAATCAATTCACTGATCCATACCTTTTTCAAACTTGTTCCAAATTTTGTTTCATGTGATCCTTGCTTGAATTTCTCAGGAACAATTACGATCTACTTGGATATTTCCTGTTCTTTTTGTACCAATGATTCTCTCTTTTCTTGGACACTTACCTCAAGGGTCCCTATGCCAATTTCACTATGTACTACTAATTCTTCCAAATGCTTCTTTTCCTGGTTTGGAATTTTAGATTGATCATATTTAACCTGAGTTGTATCAATATTCAAAGGAAACTCTTTCACTGCTTCTCTATTTGAAACCATGGTGGAATAAATTTCTTCCCCTTCGCCCTTTTGTATCAAAGTTTGGGCTATAGGTTCCTTTTCTCCAGAAACTGGCTGAGTTTCCAAATGATACCTCTGGCAATGTCATGGTAGCTTGTTCCACTGGAAAAAACTCCACATTTCCCATTGAAAGATCTGAGTTTCTACCAATAATTATTTCCTCATCAGTAATTATAGCTTGTGCCATTTTTAGTCTTTCTTCCAAAGACAATTTTCCTTCTTGAGGAAAGTCATTAGTTTTGGTGACCATAATAGAGGTGGACATAAATTTCTCTACTACCAATCTAGTATTAATATCCTTTTCAACCAATAATTCTAGTTTATCCATTTTAATAACCATTTGTTTTGGGGAAGACAGATTTATTTCCCGATTTCTTACTTCAATTATTAGTGCATGATTATCCCTTTATGATTCCTTACTTACCTTAATACTATCCACTAGTGTTAATATGGGTTCATCAACAAACAAACTAAGTTCATCCAGCATGGATAATTCCTCACCAACATCTACATCAATTACCTCAGTTTGTACATTTACAAATTCATGCATTATTTCAACTTGAGGTGCATTGATATCCCTAACAAGTAGGGATTCAGAAATTTTCATACGTGGAGTAACAAACTGACTGTCCACTGGATTAACTACAATATTACCCTAGGCAATTGGGTTCTGAGTGCATTTCACTACTTTTTCCATGAAGGGTGAAGGAGTGATCATAGGATTTGATTGCTCCATACGTGGCAATGATGCATCCTGCTACTTATGGAAGATATTAGTTTTCTCCATTTCTGGGGGATCAATTACCCCATCCATGTGTTTGAATTTTTTTGGAGTATGGCCACCCACTCTTACCAAGGTTGGTTAGTGGAAAATGTTGGGTTTTTTGTGTGTCCGCTCAAACTTTTTCAAATTTGGTGCTGTTCTTTTTTCATCCTTGTGTGGCCTAGGCTGAATGTGACAACTTGCAATGGCTCCACTCATTAATTTTTCATTACTATGTGGCTTAGGTGAGACACTTGGACAAGCCACCTATGATGCTAGACATTTTCCTTTTGCCTAAAGGGGCACTGCAAAAGTAATGGGAGCATTCTCCATAGAATTTACAAGCATCTCTTCAGTCTTCTGCATAAGAACTGACACAGAAGTGCTATTTCCACTAGCATTTGATGTCCATTCATACATGAATTAAGGAGTAGGCATTTTAGTTGGAAGTTGAGGGGCTTTTCCACCTAGTGGGTCCATTTTTTCTGCATCCTCCCTCGGGGGTGGAATATCTTCACTGAGATTTCCCAAACTCCTCAATTTACTTAAGATATTTGTATTCTAGATTGATAGATCAATATTATTCTGAGTCAACCAGTTTGTAGTTCTCCTCATAACATCAATTATTCTCAAATAAGGATCATTAGATTCATCCAAATTCCAGTCTAAAGGAGAAATAGGATGATCCTCCACTTTTTGATCGATATAAAACCTAATTACTGTGTGAGGATCATCTACAATCCCCTATGGGATAATTACAATGTTATAGTCAACTATTTGTGACAAGGTCATTCTGGAAAAGTATCTTAACCTGACTTCTTCCTCATCTCTACAATTCATCCAGTAATCTTCAAAATGGAGCTGATGATCAAATGCATTTGCAATATTGTCAAACAACCATCTAATATCATAATTTGGCCTTGCCTCAAACTTTTCCATGTTAAATTTCTTCAATTCCTCACCAATTAGCCTAGCCTTTATGATGGAAGGACATGAATACCTTCCAATTCTAATGGGGAACTTGATATTTGTTTTATGTCTTCCAATAATCAACTTATGTACAAGAGTCAATTAACTTGCCAACTCACATAAAACAAGTTTGTCATCAACATACCAGGGTAACTTATAAGGCTTACCTTCAAAACCACTGAATCTTATATATGTGAACTTCTTATACTGAATAGTAATAACCATATTCCAGAATTACATGTCTGGCCTACTGAGAGATTCTGTATTGTCCCCATTATAGTTCAGAAAGACCTATAATTGGTGCGTAAAAGGAATCATTGACTAACCTTACATTTCAACTCCAGTTAGCCAGTTGTAACTGAGGAAAAATCTCATGCATTTGACACTGCTTTAAATTTGCACGTGACAGCCCTAAGAAATGTTTGTGGCCAGCAACATTATAAATGAGGTATGTCATCATATAGAATTCGAGGTCTGCAATTTCTCCCATCTCGATTTTTTTGCAAGAGTACCATGTGTTCATGAAGTGCTTCTACAATGAAGGTAGCCCTGCAAATACTTCATTTTATCTCCAGGATAATCCACATGTATGTATTCATCCATTCCTTAAATTCATTCATAGTTTCTAGACCTGCCATTTGGCTCAATAGTATAATAAGATCTTCTGCCTCCTTAATAAAATATGCCCTAACCAATTTCTTAGGGATTATAACATTTGTATTTTTTGTGAGGAGCCATTTTGAACTTATAAGTTTGGCATAATCCTTCTTCATTTATTAATAATCACCTAAAGCCAATTTAACGCCTATGGTGATTAGGGTTGTGATAATAGGCAATTTTAACATAATTCTAATAGTAACTGGTGTTAATGTCAATACTGCATCTCCACTTCCATCTAACACCTCCCTATTTTAAGGATCGTAGTTCATGACACAGTGCCATACTAACTCAAGGCAATGAATACAAGGCGGGATGGCACCAACTTTAGCAATGCGGCTTTCCTGAATCGCTTTCAAAGATTCACTTTTATGGGAATCACTTAGCATTTGGAGGAAGTCATTTAGATCAGCACCCATTAAATCTATATCTGTAATCTTATTTATATTTCTTGTGATTCCTGAGATCAGCACCCATTAAATCTATATCTGTAATCTTATTTATATTTCTTGTGATTCCTGACTGTTGTCCTCGCAAAATTTTCCTTCTTTTTCCCAAGTATGGACTTAGAAATTTTTGAGTTGTCACCCTTTGAAAATGGTCCAGTCTGACTTTTTTGAAATCTAGCACTTCCTAAGGGATCAAAGATTCTTAGAAATACCTTCATTAGATAGAAAATTCTTTCCCCTTTCCAGAAAGGTATGGAAGTCCTCCTAACTCCTCGTAGTTTTTGAGTTATGGCTCGGCAGAGGTAAATGGAGAATATTTCCCTAGGCAGGCCCGCATCCAATAGAAAAGTGCCACGTGTCAAGGTGGAGCAGCGGGGCGCGGAGGTGAATTGGGATTTTTTCCCAATATGAAAATGCGAAGGAAAAGGATAGGTCTTTGGCCCGTGAGTGAACCATAAGGTGCCACGTGTCTCGGAGTGGCGGACCCGTAGAGGTTTTTGGGAAATTTTTCCAAAAGGGAAAAATTCAAGATTTGACCTCACCAACCCTAATTTTGACTAGTTTTTCCCTAAATCTTCAAGAGGCCATATCTTTCAAACCAGAGCTCAGTTTTTCATGTTTTTGATATCAACAGTAATCTAGTGAAATTCTCCACGCGATGGACACTTCAATTTTAAATTTTGATGGATTTTTGTGGGAGAAAATCGAGAAAACGTCTCTGACATGCAAAAAACAAAAAATGTCCCTCCCGAATTGACTCTAATGTTCTCCTGCCATGTGGATGGCCCAATTTCGAAGCAATTAGGGCAAAGGAGTGAACAGTTCATATGAAAACTGTTAAATTGAAATATAAAACACATTTTTACACATAGAAACTCATTTTTGGATCATCAAAAGTGTTTTCTTTACTGCAGAGGAATCTTGAAGAGGGGAAATGATCAAATTTTTTTGCAATGACCTAAGATCCAAACACATGGAGCAAATCTAACGTCTTATACTCAAACTAGAAAATCAGGTGTAACATTTGCTTGCAGGATCTAGTTTTTGACACGACATGGAATATTTTCTTTGCAAGAATGGAATTCGAAGAGGCATGGATAATTTGCAATTTTATAACCATTTGAATTTGAGGGATATAATGACCCTTCAATGTCATTCGCGGGGCTGGAATTTTTTTTTGGAAACTGGAGGCACATTTTTGCGAACAGAGGATAAAAACGACAGTCAGTCTTCTTCTATTCTCCTTCTCTGTGTTATTTCTTCTATTTCCACTCATTGTACAAGTTTTAACTTTTAGATCAATAAAAAAGGAAGGAATTTATGTCCCCTGGATGGAAAGATCTATTGGTGCTTTGTAACCAACATGTATTATTCTGTCTTGTGCTCAGAAATTACAAATTTATCTTTCTTCTGTTAATGAATGCATGTAATGAAACTTCCATTTGATGTGTGTGGGCATTTGACACTCTACCCACAACATTTAACTCCTCCTCCTTCATTCTCACTCCCTCCCCTTTCTCAGATCAATTTTTGCTATAGTAAGGAGTTGTTATTATTGCCATAGGGACAATGGAGTGTTCATGTGGATCTCTGGTTGAAAAACCACCAATGAATCCACTTGTTTTTCATGCATAATATGGGAGCTGCATCATTCAAATGTAGAAGGAATTAGATTCCCATAGTGTTGTTTTGGAAACCACCAATTTGTCCCCTGAGACAAATTTCCAAGCCAACAATTTTGGCACCCACTATGGGGCATATTTTGTAGCATTTGCACCCTAGAAATGACCACTAGGTCATAATATATCGTTTGAGTTTTTATTGAAAATTTCAAAGTTTCTTGTGATCCACATGGATACCGATCATGGCAATTCTCGCTCATCCTCCTGTTGAGAGACCTACCTTGCTCTTTCACATTCAAGAAGATATCACTTCAGACCTGAGGGAGGCTATTTGACACAATAGGCAGAGTGTAAACCATTAGTATATTGCCTTAAGGATCTTGGACCAAGAAGAATCACTCACCCTTGAGTTGGAGGAGAAAAGACAAATCTTGGCACCTCAGAGAAGACAATAAGTCTTCAAGCTAGCTAACAGAAGGTATACCCAACAGTTGAGATCGGGAGGATCTATTAATCCTACTCTTGATGAGCTTAAGGAAGAAGAACAAGAGCTAGAAAGAGAGGAAGTGGATAGAGTTCAACTTGAAGAGATTGAAAGACTCCAAAGAGAGGAAGAGGAAAGAGAAGAAGCCCTAGCTACTAAAGAGGATAGAAACATAAATAGAATGATAGATAATGAATTTGAAGCATGTAAACCCAATGTACCATGGGGAAGAAATATTGATCCACTTGATCTCCCATGAATTCTCCATGATCTGCCAAGTGGTTCGAGAAATAATTTTCCCAAATTCAAAGGAGATGGCTCACAACTATCTGAGGAACACATAACAGCTTTCATCTCTGCTTGTGGTATGTTAGGTGTTGAAGATGAATACGTGTTGGTTAGACTTCTTGTGGAGTCACTCTAAGATAAAGCTGTTGAATGGTTCTATATGCTTCCCCCAAGATCTATCACTAGCTGGGTGGACATAAGGAGTTCATTTGAAAGTAGATTAAAGAGTGCAGAAGATGGCCAAGACTTACTGGTTCAATTAGTGTAAATGAAGAAAGAAGTCTCTGAGTCCATGAGAGATTTCGTAGCAAGGTTTGACAGATTGAGAAGAAGAATCCTTGAAGATGTAGTTCCTCTTGAAAAAAATTTGAAGAGGTTCTTGATCAGTGCCTTGCCATCAGAAGTTGGTTTCTTCCTTAGAAGAGATCAACCAAGAACATTGAGGGAAGCTCAAGACCTTGCAATCGAGATTGATGATGATTTAATCCTCTCTAGAAAGGTGAAAGGCCCAAATGGGAAGTAAAAGGGTTAGAGTTCGGCTTCAGTAACTACAGATCCTAAGTTCTAGAAGATGACAAATGATCTGGTTTCCTTGAAGAAACAACTATCCCAAATGACAATGAGAAATGCTCCAAGGAGGCCAAACTTCCCTGATAGACAAAGAATTGCACCACCTCCTCATTAGCTTGCCCTTGAAGAACCTCCTATCAATGCTATCTCTGACACCAAAGAATCAAGAGAGGATGCTGAAATTGATGAACTTGAAGGAGGAATAGCATAGGATTACGAAGGTGACCTCGAAATTGAAGAAGTTGATATGCACAATGGCTTGTTCAAGTTTGTTGATGATGGGGAAGAAGAAGAGGAAGCCCTAAGCTTCTCATGTGTTGTCTTCACTCAATCTCAATCCAAGAAAGATGCTCTACCTTCCGTGAGTCAAAAGGAAAAGAAAGAAGACCCCACTCTAGTAGCCACACAAAAGAAGATCATCAGTAGAGGCTCACCATTACCACCCTCAATGGATTCCACCAAAATGAAACCAGGCCAAATGGCTGCTAGAGATCAATCTGTTATATCTAATAAGTCACATTTTCCTTCTTCTAGCTCACAAGTTATTAAAAACACTCCTTCCTCCAATGAAGTTGATCCTAAGTCAACCAAAGTTCCTCAAATACCCTTACCATGTAAACCTTCCCTCACTCTAGGAACTTCCCCCTCATCCAACATTATCCCAGTTGATTTTGTGGAACATGCAAGTAAGACCAAACTACAGTTCTCAAAGATTGAATACTTGTAAACACACCTTGCTCAGTTTGATAGAATAATCAATGTTGTTCAGAGTAGTATTTCTATACCTTCAATTTCAAATTATAAAGGTCTGATCCCGACACCATCTACACCACCTGCTCAAAACATGCTGGCCCTAAGTGCTTCCAAAATAGATAAAGTGGAACCCTTCTACTTATCTCTTCTCATGAATGGTTTTGAGCTCAACAATTGCATCATTGACTCCAGAGCTTCTGATAACATAATGCCACTCAAAGTTGCTAATGCTCTCAGCCTGACACTAACTAGAGTTAACGAATCTTGTTACTCAATGGAATCTAAGCAAGTACCACTAGTAGGAAGGATAAAATATGCACAAGTGGCTTTGGCTCAATACCCTGATAAGAAAGTACTTCTAACCATCTTAGTGGCAGACATTCGAGCATCTTTTGGAATGCTCTTGAGTAGAAGTATTTATAAACACCTTGGTGGAGAGATAAATATGGATTGGACCTCTAAAACTATTCCAATAAAGGGTGAGATGAAGAGGTTGCTTCTGGTAAGAAAAATTAAGTTTACAGTAAGAAGCTCTAGTGACCCAAGAGATAATATCCTCTTTCAAGATTGCAGATTAGGAAACTATTTCCTTACTTCACAACAACAAGAAGACTTGCCAATTTCCTTGGAATCAGAGAAATATCAGGTATGGACTATGGATTTTGATGGAAGCCATTCCAAAGTAGGCTCAGGGGCTGGTGTTGCATTGTAGTATCCTTCCAATGTGATGCATCCTTTTTCATAAAAACTGTAGTTTGACAACACCAACAATACAACATAATATGAAGCTCTCCTCTTGGGCATAAGTGAAGTGGAAGACATGGGAATAAAAAAGATGAGATGCCTTGGTGATGTAGAAGTGATAGTGAAGTAAATCTGCAAGTAATACTAGGTGAAGAACCCAAGGCTCAGGCATTACATGAATAGAGTGTGGGATTGCATTGAATTCTTTGATGCATTCTCTATTGAAGCCATCCCAAGATAGCAAAATGAAAGAGCTGATTCTCTTGCAGTATCAACATCTCTATTGAATCCTCATCCTTTTTTTGACAAGGAAAAAATAAACATTGTGATGGTCTTCAGACAAAGTGTACCTAATAACATAAATCACTGGAAAGTTTTCAATGACGGAAATCAGATTTTAGCCTTCTTGGAGCAAAGAGACAACTTCAATAATCTCTTCTTTGAGGGAAGTGTTAATCCACATAGAGAAGCTGTGGCTGAAGATGCATTAGATGAAATTGAAAGAGTGGATGATGAAGGCATGATCATATTGAAAGGTAATAAGATCTCCAAAGGTCTAGTCTCTCTGGAGGAACTTGTTCGACAAGCATGACAGATTTATTCATGAAAAAGAAAATCTATCTTCTCATTGTCCATCTGATTTTAACAAGGAAAAAATTGGGACTTATGAATATCTAAGGATGGTTAACATTTAAAAATGCTCCTCACCTGAAGAGAAAAGGAAGTTCGTTTCTTTTCTTAAGAAGTATTTTGATGTGTTGGCCTACTCTTGCAACGAACTCAAATCTTTTCAACCGAAAGAAATGTAGCATTCCATTCCTCTGAAGTAGGATGCTAAGACCTTCAAGTAGAAGTAAAGACCCTATAATCAAAAGATTTCTGATGTTATCAAGGAAGAAGTGAACAAGATGCTAAATGCTAGAATCATTTTCCCCATTCACCACTCAACATAAGTGGCCAACATTGTACCAGTTAGAAAGAAAAATGGGGAGATCATAATATGTGTAGGCTTTAGAAATATGAATCAAGCATCTCTCAAGGACAATTACCCTCTTTCGATGATGGATCATATCCTATAAGTAGTTACTAGATCTGAGATGCTCTCTTTGCTTGATGGCTTCTTAGGTATAATCAAATTAAAGTGGCTGAAGAAGATTGCAGCAAGATGGCTTTGACAACTCCTTGGGGAACTTTTGCTTACAACAGGATGCCTTTTGGCCTAATCAATGTAGGAGCCACCTTCCAAAGAGCCATGGACCTAGCTTTCAAAGATCTCAAGCATTGCATTTTCATATACCTTGATGACTTAACCATGTTTTCAAAGAAGAGAAGTGAGCCTAATTTCCACTTGGAGTAGATTCTTGCAAGATGTAGAAAACATGGAATTTCTCTAAATACCAAGAAATGTATCTTTGGAGTCACAGAGGGCAAGCTGTTGGGACACATCGTGAATAAGCATGTAGCACATATTGACCCTGAGAGGGTAAATGCTATTCAAACACTATCTCCTCCCACCAGCAAGAAAGGAGTGCACTCATTCTTTAGGAAGGTAAATTTTCTTTACCACTTTGTCCCCGAATTTGCTGAGCTAACAAAGCATATCACCTCTATGATAAATCCTCAAACAGGTTTCAAATGGAGTGATGAAGGAAAATCAGCATTTGAAGAAATCAAGAAGGCCATTGCCAAAGCTCTAATGTTGGTATCTCCAGATTTCAGCAAGGAATTCATCATGTACTGTTATGCCTCGGAGCACACTCTTTCTGATGTCCTAGTTTAGAATAATGACGGAGGATTGGAAGCACCTATTGCTTTCATGAGATTCCCTTTGAAGAAGCATGAACTAAATTACAGTCAATTGAAGAAGCACACATACGCAGTGGCCAAGGCTGTGAAGAATTTCAGATTTTACATACTAAACTCTCACACCATGGTGATGGTCCCCGGAAGTGCAATCAAGTCCATTTTGACACAACAAGATCCCAGAGCCAAAGGAGGAAATTGGATTTCAAGGATCCAAGAGTATGACCTAGAGATTAAGCCCTCTAATCTTGTTAGAGGAAATAGTTTGTGCAAGTTAATTTCTTAAGATGAATCTCTCAAAGTTCAACTTGGAGAAAGAGATGACACTTGCCGAACCTGCTCAGAAGATTTCCCACAAGTTATCTTTATGAACACTACAGAGGAATAGTATGCAAACATCACTTTATTTCTTACCTATGGGGACTACCATCCTCATTTAGATTACAAGAAGTGAAGAACTCTCAGGCTGAAAGCAACCAAATATGTGATTTGGAATCATGTACTCTACAAGAAAGGGATAGATGGTTGTTTTCTCAAGTGTGTTGACAAGGAAAAACAAGAAAAACTCCTCAAAGCCTATCATGATCGAGCTTGTGGTGGACACTTTTCAGCCATGGTGACTGCCCACAAAATTCTTAGAGGCATATATTATTATCCTTCTCTCTTTGATGATACTCAGAGATGGGTTTCTAAATGTAAAGCATGCCAGCAATTTGTTTGAAAACCACAGTTGGCTACATTTCCTCTTGGTCCTCTGATTATTGAAGAACCATTTCAACAATGGGGGTTGGACTTCATTGGTGTTTTGAACCCTCATTCAAGAGTTGGGCATACTTATGTGCTCACTGCCATAGACTACTTCACAAAATGGGTGGAAGCCTTTCTAACCAAACAAGCTAGTTCTAAAAGTAGTTTGAAATTTCATAAAAGAGAATATCATTGTTCATTTTTGAGTTCCTCAGAAGATTGTTGTGGACAATGCCACTTATTTCTCTTCAAGAGAATTGACATAATTCTGTTATGGCTTCATGATTTCTCTTGCTCATTCTTCTGACTATTATCCTCAAGGGAATGGTCAAGCTGAGTCAAGCAATAAAAATATTGTGACCATTATCCGTAATCTTGTTGATGAGAATTAGAAGAATTGACACAAAAAATTATATGATGCATTGTGGGCTGATAGGATCAATCCTAAGAAGGCAATAGGCATGTCACCTTTTCAGCTGCTATATGGAGTTGAAGCTGAAATTCCTATTAAACTTGATTTGCCAACTCTCAAGTTGTTTCAAACAGTGGAAGACAACCAATACAGAGATTCAATTGACAAGGGGATCCTTTTCCTTGAGAAGCTAGAAGAGAGAAGATCCAAGGTAGTGGACAGAATCAAAGAACATCAGCTAAAAGTGAAGAAGCTCTTTGATAGAAGATCCAAAGCAAGGGAATTCAGAGCTGGAGATTTGGTCCTACTTTGGGACAAGAGAAGAGAGCTAAAGGGAAGTCATGGTGAGTTTGATTCTTTTTGGTTGGTGTTTCACCTGATTCTTGGATCATTTCTTTGAAGTGTTGATGAAATAGATAGGGTAACAAGCGTAGAAGGAAAACCTATTCAAATGTTGGTTGATGCGTTGTTGCATGTGTATGACTTTCAAATCCACAGATGATCATGAGAGATTCCTTTTGACTAGGAGGAACTACCTGTAATGAAAACAAGACCACCAGAAGGAATTAAACACTATGGGAGGTGAACTACCTAGCGTATGCTAGATCCTAAAAGTGTGATACTTCCTAGATGGTTGTCAGTCCACTATTTTAAATAATTTAATGTTGTAAACAAAGTAAACCCTATTGTTAGTTTAAAATGATTTAGGTATCTCACTTAAAAACACAATAAGAAAATATATCTAATCTAACAAGCTAAGCTAGAATAGAATCCAAAGGTCAAATGATTGGTTCTGGGTTCTGCAAGTTTGACAGAGGTCTTGGATAGATCACAGGTGGATGAGGATGAGGTGGAATTAGGTGGGTAGGTCTCTATTCTTGGACTATGTGGGTAAATACAGAGACTCGGTGTCGGTATCAGGGGTGACCGATGGTGGTTAGGTGTAACCGGTGCTAGTTACTGTGAGATCTTGAAAATATCACAGAACAAAGTTGTGGTCTCCTTTGTGATTGCACAAAGGAATTTGGTTGAGTCAGGGTGAAATATTTGAGTTACTGGAGTAGGCTTTGGTGAGTTTTTAATGGGTATATGGAGGTGAAAACATGTCAGATAATTTCAATGGGGGGAAAGATAAACAATGGATGATAAAATGATGAAGAAATGAAATAAACGAGGAAATTATGATGTTATACTTACTTGGATTCCATTCCTGAATGCCTGTGTGTGAGGGATGGGGGTGTTGATGAGGGGTTTGAAGGCTGCAAGTGATCACCAGCTAAAAAAAAGCTTCTGCATGGGCTGCATGTACACTCCTCTTTGCTTGGATGGATCAGATCATGGTTGGGATGGTTGTGCAGGAGAAGATGCTCAATCTCCTTCCCTGCATGCGGATTTTTCACTAGAATTTTCTCTCTAAAGATGTGTTATCTCTCTGAGAATGTGTTCCTGCTCATCACCCTTCTCTCAATGTTTTCCCACCTTTTTTCCAACTTGCTTCCAACCTTGAGAATAAGGTTGTTTTCGGGTTAAAAGGGGCAATCGATGGCGGTCCGTCTTAACCAGCGATGGTTAGGGGTAACCAACATCAGTCAAGGCGTGATTTCCTAGGTTTACTAAACTAGGGAGATCCTCCTAATTTCCTTAGATCTCATGTTGTTATCCCATGGATTAGACTGTGAGCTTCTTGTGAGCATGAGGGGATGTGGTTAGAGGGAATGTAGGCATTGATTTTTAGGGTTTGGGTAAGTCTTAGTTAATTATGGCAACTTACTAAGAATAAGTCTTAGGTTGAGTTGGCTTGGTGAGGTGTCTAAGTGAACTATATGTGTGGATATTATTCAAATAAGATATTTAAATAATAAATATAGTGAGGATAATGAATTAATTTAATTTAATTAATTAAATTAATATTAATGGGGTGAAGAGGGTCATGGCTAGGTAAATTTAATAAAGGGTGCTTATATGGTTGAGGTATGAAAGAGGAGTGTGACCTGATTTTAGTGTCTAAATTTTGCCCCTTTTTGTTGTGTAGCTTGTATTGGTAAGTAGCGCTAAAAAAAATAAGATGTGGTTGCCCCATGTGTGGGTGAGGGTGATCCCCCTCAAACCAAGAACTGACGAGGCATCAGGCTGAAGTGGTGAGTGGTTTGATAAAAGGTAAATGTGAGGAAAAGGGAAGGTGGTTAACAAGGGAAAAAGGTAGAAAGGTTTACTCAAGTAAGCTATGGTATAGGCCAGGGTCAAAAGGTAGTAATAGTTCAAATGCATGCACACGTATAAATTGTAGCACTCTATTGGGTTCAAGAGCAGGGAAACTCTTCATCATATAAGGTCGATAGGTTTATCCGAACAAGGTTGAAGTGAATCCGATATCCAAGGTATAGGATATGGTCAAGAAACACAATGTAGGTGAGGTGCAGGAACATGTAGGTATGTTCCATGGTACACCAAAGGTAGGGTCAAGATAAACAGTCATGGCAATAGGCTAGGTAAGGTCATTAGGTCAATACAACACAGGTAACTATTCCACAAGGTATAGCAAACACATGAAGTCAAAGGTCACTAACGATGGTACAGGTCTAAATATCTAGGTCATGGCATCATGGGTAAGGCCAAGGTATGGGTAAAAGAATAACAATTCCCCAAAGGAAGAAAAGATGTAGGCAAGAAAGTGACGAGGTCAGGAAAGGTAAGGTAATGGGTTGGGTAAAGGTTGGATGGGATAAAAGAGCAAGGTAAAGGGTGGGGTAAAATGGAAAAGTAAGGGCAATGTGTAGGTGAAGGTGACCAATGGCGGTCATGGATAACCAACGTTGGTATAGGAAAACCGGCGACGGTTAGGTAGGGCACGTGACTGATGCCGGTCAAGGGTAACCGATGTTGGTTACGTCGAGTTGGTTATAAAAATAAAAAATATGCATTTTTGCTGATTCATTATTTGAGAAGTGATAGAAACAATAAAAAAGATGAGAAAAGAGAGAACAGTGTATATTGAGGAAACGACACAGTGAGCTGGCAGTCTGATTTGACGATGGGTGGATGATAGTGGGTCCATGGATCAGGGCAAGAGAGTTGATTGGTGATGTTGTGAGTAGGTATTCGGTGATGGAAAAGGTGGGAGAGGGATCAGGTGGACCACCAACATAGTGGCTAGATGTGCCATCGAGACGGCGGCAGTGCGACGGGGTAAGCACCTAATTCAAGATTGGTGATTAGATAGAGTAGAGGTTTTGGTATTTTTTATTTATAGGGTTTTATGGGTTTTGGGTTTTTGTGGGTGGTTAAAATTAAAATGTGGGTATGGGGGAATAACGGGCCAAAATTAGGGGAGTGTAGTAAATTGTATAGGTGGGGTGGGTAGGGGTCTAAGGGGAGTTATAGGTCATAGGTGGGGTAAAAGGGGCAGGGGAGGTTTATAGAAAAGGGGGCTTTAGGAAGTTGTGGAATTTTCTGTGACAGTGATCGGCATCAATCAAGCGTGGTCAGCGTTAGTTGGGTAGAACTGGTATCAGTCACCAAATAGGTGATCGAGTCAAGTTTGTTTAGTTATGATTTATTATTTTAGCAATGAATGATACTAAGGGTCATATGTGAAATGTTTTATAATCTATGTGTTGTTGCAGACTCACAACACCCCTGGATGCAGATCAGGCTTCTAGGTTGATGTTCAGGCATCCAGTGTGATTACACAACATGGAATCCTTTCTCCAAGTGTGGGACTTGTAAAGATGAGAAAGGATTCTCTAGAGAAGGCTGGTTCCTATTCCTCTATTCAGATGCACACAAAAATGCATAGGGTTTACTAAAACCTAATCTAACTTGTCAAGGAGACAGGGTGAGAAAATGCATAGAATAAAACCTAAACTACAGAGGTGATGCACCAAGGAATGTTAGACACTCGTTTTGCAAATCTAACACAGACCACATAGATGTAATACAAACACTATGCACGGGTAACCAAACTGCAATAAGAGATCAAAATAACAGCAATGAATACATGAGAGGGTTGAGAATCAATCACAAACATATATATATTGCTCAAGAGTCGATACAGTACATTGCAGTGGCCAAGAGGAAAAAATTGGCATTACAATCCATATGGGAGGTTTGAAAAGCTCCACAAATTCCCTTGCAAGCAGGGAAGAAGGGAGGATGCAAAACAAGAATGTCTGACCTGTTAAAGGAGCTCCTCTTTATAATATATACTAAGAATGAGAGAAGAAAGAGAGAGGAAAGTCGAATCTACCACAACCACTTCTAGATACATTTAAAATCATCTCATTATGGTAGAAGCGGAAGATTTTGGCAAAACGGTGAGCTGTCTAACAGGAGCGGCGAGCTGTCTGCTGCATTAAAGTTGGTTGTTGAAGCATTACTTCTGTCTATCACCATATGTCAGAGATGTTTTCTTAATTTTATCGCTCCAAATAGCACCAAAATGCAATATTGATCCCAGAATCATGTAGATAATTTCAACAGCTTTCTGTTGATATTAAGAACGTGCAAATCCGAGCTCTGGATCGAAAGATATGATGATCTGAAGATTTAGCGCACAAAACAGGCGAAAACGGATTTTTAAATTTCTTTTCCCGTGCTTTGCCATCTGGACAACATGTGGCGGGCTCTGATTCACTGAACAATTCCCTCTCTCCACCTTTTCACGGGTTTTTCTTGTGGGCCCCTTAAACTTAGACACGTGGCACTATTTCATTGGTTTGGATCAGTGCTCGAAAACTCACCCCTTTGACTTTTTGGACCTTTTTCCTTGACGATATGTGTCATGCTGTGATTTGTCCACGGGTCTGCCATATTTTCACGTCCACCGCATCTTTTCTTCCCAGATGTCTCAGTGTTGTCTGGGACAAATTCTTTCGGTTCGCCTGAAATGGGCTTCCACGTCCCCTTTCTGCCAGTGACACGGCGTTATCTGATTGGCTTTCGGCCCCTTCGGCTATCCGCGTCCCGCGTGTCCCTTTGTCCCACTTGTCCTTGTGCTAAAATTTTCCATTTCGACCGAACCGGCTGGGTTCGCATCCTCCGTGCACTCACGGCCCCAGATGTCCCAGTGTGAAAGTTTCCTTTTTTCGGCCAAACCGGCTGGTTCGGGTCTTGCCGCGTACTCTTGTCCCGCTTGCTCTCGGTGAAGGACTTGGACAAATTTTTCTTTCTTTCGGCCGATTCGGGCATTTCGCGTCATTTTTCTAGATGTCCCTTTGCTTCGCGGGCACCTGGAGGCATTTCGGTGAACACACTTGGTTGTCCCACATGTCCCAAATATTTATAGGACAAGGACTTAGCCGATTTTCACAATTTTTTTTGGCCCGGGCTTATTTTCTGCAACTTCTCGCATTCTCTCAGAGCTCATTCTTTTTCAGCCTGGGACTTGGGAATCCTGATGTATGTTATCAATTCAACCCTGGGGGGGTGAAATTGGATAAGAAATTTGGTGACTCAGTGGGGTCATCTGCCTGCTAGATGAAAAGACCAGTGGCCATTTAGCGATCCATTGGACATGGAGTCATAAGCAATGACTTGAAATGAGCCTGATACTGCAACTCCTACGAGAGCACGCTGAACTGTAAAAACTCAATCCAGGAGCAAAAAAACCTGTGCCAAAGCACTTAGGGAAACTGAAACCTAACTACAATAAGATAATGTGCATACGCACTTAGAGGAATTGAAATCTAGACTAATATTTACAAGGGTGAACCTTTTATTTTTAGTAGCAATGTTTGAGATAGATTCCATTTACTAGAATCTGCGGTTCTTCACCATCCAATGAGGCCAATGGAAAGCATTTCTGCTCTTGAACTTTATGACCATGTATGGGCCACTCAAATAGCATCAAATTTTGAATGCCTTTCCAGTTTTGCTCTGTCCATATCCCATATCAACACCTAGATCTCCAACTTGAAAAGATCTATCCTTGGCCTTTCTATCAAAGGTCTTCTTGATCAAAGCTTGATCCTTTTCCATTGCTTGGGATGCCTGGTTTATAATCTCTTGCAGCGCCATCAACTCTGCATACCTCACCTCCATGGGCTCAAAATCTAGCAACTCCAACTGCTTCATGAGTTCCAACGTTGGCAACTCAAGTGACATGGGCAAGATTGCCTCTCTTCCATAGACAAGCCTGAATGGAGAGTTACCCGTAGATATTTTGGGAGTGATCCTATCAGCCCATAAGGCTGATTTCAGTTTGGTATGCCAAGACCTCTGATTCTCATCAAGAGTCCTCCTAATGATCCTTAACAAGTTCTTGTTTGTAGACTCGGCCTGGCCATTACCCTGAGGGTAATACTTTGATGAAGTGCTCAGGTAAATACCGTTCTTGACGGCCCACTTAGTCACCTTAGATCCAATGAATGCCAATGCATTATTAGAGATTATTGTGGCAGGTACACCTTATCTGGTTTTTATTCCCTCATAAAAGTCTAGGATGCTAGACTCATTTGCCTCTTTGAGTGCTACTGCTTCTGTTCATTTGGTGAAGTAGTCGATGGTTGTCAAAATCCATTTATGCCCTTGGCTTGAATTGGGGTTAATGACTCCAATGAAGTCCAAACCCCATTGCATGAACGTCTGGTCAACTGAGATTGGATGCAATGGAAGGGCAGCAAACTTCTCTTTTCCTGTGAAGAATGCACAATTATTACACCTCTTGATCCATGCATAGCAATCATTGAAGATTTTAGGCCAATAATAATTAGCCTTCATGATTTTTAGAGCTATCACTCTTGGTGCAAAATGGCCACCAGCTGGTCCACCATGAAACTCTTCCAACACCCTTTGAATCTAATCTGTGCTAATGCATCTCACTAGCACTCCATTCACGTCTTTCTTGAACAAAACTCCATCAACAATGACATACGGAACAGCCTGCAACCTGAAGTGTCTCCTTTGGGTCTTGTTCATCTCTAGGGGGCACTGGCCTGTACCTAGGAAGTGCATAATATCTTGGGTCCAGCAAGGAGTGGGGGAAGCATCGTCTTCTTCTTGATTGCCACTTGGCTCATGGTTGTCTTGGACTGTCAAAACAGCCTCTTCTTCATTGCATACTTCCTTTTGCTTCCCCAAAACCAGCTGCTCACACAGTCCTTTCCCTCTTACCAGCTTGGTGATCTTGATATCAATGCCATACTCCATGACACGGGTGATCCAACCTTCCCTTTTCTCATTCAAATCCTTGTTGAGGAGGAAGTCTTTAACTCCAGCATGTGAGACCAGCAACTGGACCTTGTTGTTTGAGACTAAATGCTTGAATTTCTTCAAGCTTCTAGTTACTGCAAGTACATGCTTTTCAATAAAAGAGTACCTCACCTCATAGTTGTCTAGGCTCTGGCTGAAAAAGGCAATTGGCTGCTCATCATTATCTTTGTTCTGCTGTACCAGAATGACAGAGATAGTTTCATCACCTCCAAATGCATAGAGGATGAAATCCTTGGAGAAGTCTGGGTTAATGAGAGTTGGTGCTTGAGAGATAGCTTCTTTGATTGCCTCAAAACTCTCCTTGCCTTCTTCTGTCCACTTAAAAGCCATGCTCTTCTTTAACATTTTGGTGATGGGCTTGACAAGGGCTGCAAAATCTGGGATAAACCTGCAGACAAAATTGATCCTTCCCAAGAAGCTTTGAAGAGCCTTCTTGTGACTTGGCAATGGCAGTGCTCTTATGGCTTCAACTCTTTCTGGGTCAATTGCCAGTCCCTCTTTCGAGACAATATGGCCAAGGAGTTTTCCTTCATGTGCAAGAAAGATGCACTTCTTGGGGTTCAAAGACACTCCGAACTTTCTACACCTCTGAAACACTTGCCTGAGGTGAAAGAGATGGTCTGCTGCATTCTTGGAGAATACAGTGATGTCATCAAGGTATATCAACACTATCTTATTGATCAAGCCCTTGAACTCCATGTCCATTGCCCTTTGAAAGGTAGCACCAATGTTTGACAGCCCAAATGGCATCTTCTTATAAGCATACGTGCCCCATTTAGTTGTGAAGGCTATCTTAAATTGGTCCTCTTCTTTTACCATCACCTGATTATACCCTGAGTAGCCATCTAGGAGGGAGAATCTCTCTGAACCGGATACTACTTGCAATATTTGCTCCATGGAAGGGAGTGGATAATGATCCTTGAGAGATGCCCTATTGAGGTCACGGAAGTCCACACACAACCTGATTTCTCCGCTCTTCTTCCTGACCGGAACCAAGTTAGCAACCCAGCTTGAGTGCTTGATCGGGAATATAATGCTTACCTCTATTAGCTTATTTAGCTCTTTCTTCATCAGAGGCTCAATGTGAGGGTTGACTGGTCTCTACTTCTACCTGATGGGCTTAGCATCTGGATCCAATTCTATGATATGTTGTGCCAAATTTGGATTGAATCCTCTCAAGTCTTCATAGCTCCAAGCGAAGACATCTGGAAATTCTTGGCAAAGCTGAACAAAATCAGATTTCTCTTGTGAGGTACTTACTTTGCCAATCTGTAATGTTTTGCCTTCTTCCACTAAAATAGGCTCTGAATCCTCACCCTTTACTTGAATGTTTGCCTTCTCCTTCCAGAACTGATCATTCGGGTTGAAGATTGACTCCAAGGTTATGAGGCCTTTTGGTAATTTGTTAGTTCTCAACTGCACCACTTGGTCACCATACTGCTGATGCAACTTGTCTTGATTCCTGGTAGAGAACTCAGCTTCTTGTAGGAAATTGATGATTTACTGGTCATTCTCAAACACTTACCAACTGACATTGTTATCCGGCACTGAAGGCCTCACAATCACGTGGATGTTTGGCTGTACCTTGTCTTGTTGAATGCTTTTCGTAATGTCAAAGGCTGCCCCTACTGCTGCAAGCCTGTCAGCAGCTTGATTCTCTTTCCTGGGAATGGATTCGATGCCAAAACCTTCAAAATCTTCCATGAGGTCCCACACCCTGTTCTTGTAGCACCTGAGTAGATCATTCTTGGTAGCATGCCATCCCTTGACCTGATTTACAATCAATTCACTGTCCCCAAAGACTTGCAGATTCTTTATTTTTCTCTTGATTGCCCAATGCATCCCTTGCACCAAGGCTTCATATTCAGCAGTGTTATTGGAGCATGCAAATTGAAATCTAAAAGCTGAATAGTACTTTATTCCTTGGGGTGAAACAAGCATGGCTCCACCTCCTGCACCTTGCCTACTCCTTGATCCGTCGAAAAATAGCTACCATACCTCGTTGTCACCATTATGGCTTGGCTTGGTGATGCTAGGAACAAGTTGATTTTCTTCGTGTATACAATAGACTCCCAGCTCAGATTCTTCTACTTCTTGATAGGGATCAAAATCATGTATCTTGTTTGCCCATTCATCAAGAGTTAGGTCCGGGATACTTCCAACCTTGGTGTCAGCCTCATCAGTAATAGGGCGATCTTCTTGATCAAATGCTGAGCAATTGGCATTAATCTGACTTAGATGTAAGGCTCAATATGGAAGTTTGTAATGGGTTCAGATCTGATTGTGGCCTTAGTTCCATACCTTGTTCTAAATAGCATGTGAGACCAATCAGCAGAAAAATACCCTCCAATCTTGGTTGTGAAGTCCCTTGACAAGCAAAGGGAAAAGAGTGGTGGAAGGTCTATGATTGATACATCTTGTAAGACAACAACATTTGGACATGCATGCAAGGTAAGACTCAAGTTTTTAATCGCTCCAACTATTGATATTGCTGTCCCATCCAATTACACTACTCCTTTAGATATTACTTCATATTCGAGACCCAGCTGATCAACTATTTGCTTGGGCATCACGGAGCTACTTGCCCCAGAATCAATCATGCAATTGTGTACTAGTTTATCCCCAATGATGAATGAAACATAGAAAGGAGGGGGCTTCAACATTTTACCTTGTTGTCCTCCATGACTTCCTTTAGTCTGGGCAGCATTTGTAAGCACTTTGTCTTACATCTGAACCAGCTAGTTCGAAGTTGTCCAATCCTTCATGGCAGCTTGCAGTAGATCTCTTTGGCCTGGGATAGATAGGGATTCCCACATTGATATGTTAACATTTGTCTTCTTCATCTAATCAATGATACTGAATGGTGATGAAGAATCTCTCTGCTAACCTTTGGTTTGCACGTTTACTCCCTGCACGTGGGCAGCAACAGCTAGCATTTGAGTTGGCCTAGGGGCTGTTCTTGGCTGCCCTTGTGTATTTGAAACTGGAATCTGCTTGCCAATCATTTGTGGAGCTGTGGAAGGTTGTGGATTGGCTGGGGAAAATGGCTGTTCTTCACCCAGATTACTCCTTTTTAACCTTGTGTTGGCTGCAACACCTTGAGAAACTACCTGATTCATGCCACAGAAATCTTTTGCTTGCCAGTTCACCAATGTAGTGTCATTTGGGGCTGATTGCTATTGGAATGTTTCTGGTTGTTGGCTATTTCCTTGACTTCCCTCGCCCTCCACACCGGTAGTTGTCACCATTAGTGCTTGATTGAGAGCACCATTGAAGCACATGGATTGGTTGTGAGGCTCATTGCATGGAAAGCACCAATCATATTCCTGAGTAATGTTGTTCTGTGTTGGCACTAATGCCTTAGAGGTAGATATGGCATTTGGATTATAGGGCTGGAATGGTCTATTGGTAGGAGGCCTTACTTGGCTTTGATTTTGATTCATATTTGCAGTTGGATTAGGTGGTCTTTGTGGTTGGTATGGCTGCCTATTAGGCTGAGCTTGAGGTTGATAAGAAGGTCTGAAACGTGGGGTTTGCTGCCTCTTAATAGTAACCAGCTCATTTCCCAAATTTTGCAACTGTTTCATGACCTCTTGGAGTTCATTTGAAGCACTTGGAGATGAATTGGAAGCTTCATTCAAACTCTGATTTCTAGGAGTGTGAACAGGAGCCAAAGTGGGTGCTTGACTAGTGCTTGGATTTTCTAAGTTTGGATACAAGGGCATAGGAGGCCTAGGAGCCAGTTTACCAGCTTGAATAAGACAGTTTTCGGCTCTAATGGAAATGCTATAAGCCACAGGGATTGTTGTGCCTCCCATGGACTGAATTAACATAGAAATATCAGAATTCAAAGCTTTAAGGTAATATAGAAAAGCACCTCCTGGTGTTGGCCTGACTGCCGCTGGAATCCTATCCCAAGACCTTTGAAATCTGAACTTGAAGTTAGTCAGCTACTCATTGGGGGCTCTCTTGATAGTTGTCAACTGCTCCAAAAGAGACAAGTTGTCTCCCTTCTTTCTAAATTGCTCGTGAAGTGCAATGCACAGCTGATTCCAGTTTGTAATAGAACCAGCCCCAAGGCTCCTAAACCATTGCAATGCTTTACCCTTGAATGAAGATGCCAATAATTTGATAGCCACTTGCATTTCATCGATTTCATGGATTGCATAAAGGTTAGCAATATCTTTAACATGATCACCTGGAGTAGTCTAATTTTCTCCAGTGAATTAGGGAATGTTCTTCAAGGCTGTAATAGGAACTGGATGTTGTGTATTGAGAGCAAGTGGGCTGCTGCTTGTGAAGTTGACGTAGGGGTTGTTCTGAGCGTTTCTAATTGGTCTTAAAACCTTTGTATATTGAAAGAAAGGCCTGTCAGGTGGAGGAGTTGAGAGAGTTCTATTTGGTGGAGATGGAGACCTTTGAATCCTTCTTCCTCTTTGCCTTCTTCTCAGAGATAGCAACATGTATTCAAATAGAACCTCTTCTTCTCCAACTCTTGACTTTGTGGTGATTCTTCTCATGATTTTTCAGGCCTGTACTACTGAAACCAGTTGATTCTTCCCCTTGGAGTCATCAGATATGCAAATAATAGCTCTTATAAGCAAGAAAACTGCAACAGATGCATATCAACTTTGCTGCAATAAAAATGAGACCTCTAGTGTCCCACCGGGTGTGCCAAAACTGTTGTTGCAGACTCACAGCACCCCTGGATGCAGATCAGGCTTCTAGGTTGATGTTCAGGCATCCAGTGTGATTGCACAACATGGAATCCTTTCTCCAAGTGTGGGACTTGTAAAGATGAGAAAGGATTCTCCAGAGAAGGCTAGTTCCTATTCCTCTGTTCAGATGCACACAAAAATATAGAGGGTTTATTAAAACCTAATCTAACTTGTCAAGGAGACAGGGTGAGAAAATGCATAGAATAAAACCTAAACTATAGAGGTGATGCAACAAGGAATGTTAGACACTCGTTTTGTAAATCTAACAGAGACCACATAGATGTAATACAAACACTATGCATAGGTAACCAAACTGCAATAAGAGATCAAAATAACAGTAATGAATACATGAGAGGGTTGAGAATCAATCACAAACATATATATATATATTGCTCAAGAGTTGATACAGTAGATTGCAGTGGCAAAGAGGCAAAAACTGGCATTACAATCCATATGGGAGGTTTGAAAAGCTCCACAAATTCTCCTGCAAACAAGGAAGAAGGGGGGATGCAAAAAAAGAATGTCTGACCTATTAAAGGAGCTCCTCTTTACAATATATACTAAGAATGAGAGAAGAAAGAGAGAGGAAAGTCAAATCTACTGCAACCACTTCTAGATACATTTAAAATCATCTCATTATGTTAGAAGTGGCAGCTTTTGGCAAAACGTCGAGCTGTCTAACAGGAGCGGCGAGCTATCTGCTACATTAAAATTGGTTGTTGAAGCATTACTTCTGTCTATCACCACGCATCAAAGACGTTTTCTTAATTTTATCCCTCTAAATAGCACCAAAATTCAAGATTGATCCTAGAATCATGTAGAGAATTTCAACAAATTTCCGTTGAAATCAAGAACGTGCAAATCTGAGCTCTGGATCGAAAGATATGATGATCTGAAGATTTAGGGCACAAAATAGGTGAAAATGGATTTTTAAATTTCTTTTCCCATGCTCTGCCATCTAGAGGACACGTGGTGGGCTCTGATTCGCTGAGAAATTCCCTCTCTCAAACTTTTCATGGGTTTTTCTTGTGGGCCCCTTAAACATGGACACGTGGCACTATTTCATTGGTTTGGATCAGTGCTCGAAAACTCGCCCCTTTGAATTTTTGGACCTTTTTCCTTGACGACACGTGTCATGCTGTGATTCATCCACGGGCTTGCCAGATTTTTGTGTCCACCACGTCTTTTTGTCCTGGATGTCCCAGTGCTGTCTGGGACAAATTCTTATGGTTCGCCTGAAATGGGCTTCCACGTCCCCTTTCTGCCAGTGACACGTGGTGTTATCTGATTGGCTTTCGGATCCTTCGGCTATCCGCGTCCCACGCGTCCCTTTGTCCCACTTGTCCTAGTATGAAATTTCTCTGTTTCAGGTGAACTGGCTGGTTCGCGTCCTCCGCGTACTCACAGCCCAGATGTCCCAGTGTGAAAGTTTCCCGTTTCGGCCGAACTGGCCGGTTCGCGCCCTTCGCGTACCTTTGTCCCACTTGCTCCTGTACTGTCTGGGACAAATTCTTCCGAACCGCTCGGATCGGCCGGTTCGCGTTCCTTTGTCCCACATGTCCCAAAGCCGTTAGTCAATTTTCTTCTCTTTCAGCCAAACCGACTTTCCACATCCGCCACGTACTTCTATCCCAGATGTCCCTTTGCAACGCGGGCCGCTTGGAGGCTTTTTGGCCGATCCGCATCTCGATGTCCCTCACGTCCCTACTGTTGCGAGGACTAGGACTTAGCCAATTTTCACAAATTTTCCTATCCCAAGCTTGTTTTTTGCATCTTTTGCAGCTTTTCTCAGAACTTTCTCTTTTCAAATTGGACAGGAGAGTTAGAAAAAAATTTGAGGGGACCCTAGAAATATGATTTTTGCCCTGAATCCATCCATTTGCCTGGGACTTGAGAATTCTGATGTATGTTAAATCAAATCAACCCTGGAGGGTGATGATAATTGGTGAATATGGTCATGGTAAATAAGGTGGATTAATGTCAAATGCTTGGATTGGATGTAGGGGAGAGAATGTACAGTTACACATGTGGGACAGGGTTCCACCTCTAAAGGTGACATTACATGACATAGTGACCCCTTTGGAGCTATAGCATATGGAGGCACGTGGGCTTGAGTCAAAGGATGGCGACGGGTTATCAACATGAATTTTTTGGTAGACCAACTTGATGGTCATAACTCATCGATAGAAATGGGACTCAGTGACCAACATGTTTGGAGACCTTCCGACGGGTGAGATGACTATCACCCTGGAGGACATGTTCCGAATTTTACGGTTACCCATATTGGGTGCCCAAGTGTATTCTATCTCCTTCGAGGCCTCAAAGGAGTTGATCCCAGGACAATTTTTGGTGAGGGGGCGGATGATCTAAGATTCAAATAGCACCAGTTTGAGCTTATGGCAAGATGTACCTAGCCCATCTCAGATGAGACAAGGCTAGTGGTTCTATTGATGGAGGCAATGTGCGACTATGCACTGCCAGATGTAGAGGGTGGATGCTTTCCCTGATCACTAATGGGGGTGCTCCATGATATGATGGTAGCAGGAGACACGGTTTACTTGGGCACCAACATTATTAGTGCAAAAGTTATACAAAGAGTTATGGGCATATGGGCGGTTGCGCAGGTTTAGCATTGTGCTATACATTTATACCTACACTTCTGGGATCTACGAGCACATAGTACTGCATGTTTCTTGGACCTATAGGGATGCCCCGAGAAGATGCATTTCCCACCAAGATGTGTGCAGGTGGGATACATGATGATGGGTGAAAAGTTGTAAGAGAGTGGAGATCGGATAGGCCGACACATGATGTGGCCCATTTTTGGCAGTTACCCTGGAGGGGATTGTCTGTAGTGGACATTATCTAGAGGCCATATGTGGATTCCCCTCATATAGGCATATGCATGAGGAGCTAGCTGAGCTCTAGCTAGAGAGGTGGATACAGGGTTGCCATGTAACAGGGAGTATGAGATGATCCCAGGTATTCTTTACTTAGGTTCTGGCAAGAGTTCGGGCTCTATACAGGAGTATTCCTCTACCCTTCCCATAGTATCGGAAGAGAGGACGTGGAGACGGCCATTACCTCTACCAAAACCTACAGAAACCCTACAGGGGAGGAGGAGCAGCCAGTGGATCCGTGCAGATAGATGACACTAAATGTATAGATAGGTACATGCAGTGGTGGGTAGTTTCAGTTATGAGCCATACCAGCTCTGAGACTTGGGCAACCTAACATTACCTACCATTACAGTGTAGAGAGATGCCCTATAGGGGTAGGTAATGATGCTGATTATCCAAGTTGGGTATATTGCAGACATAACTAGAGGTTTCAGAGGCAGAGGTAGCATAGCTACACATACATAGTGGCTAGTCTATAGGCCTAGATATTGCAGATGATAGGATGGATGGAGATGGAGATGGAGATGGTCAGGTGGCAGCCTTATAGGCTCAGGTGGTAGGTTTATAGGGCTAGTTGGCCATATCTTAGGCACAAATTGGGGCCTCACAGGCCCAGATATAGGTATAAGGGAAGGGGGCACCACTACAGGCACAAGGAGTTGGTCCCAGTTCACAAGCTCTGGCATAGGGCAGGGCTTAGGTCACTGCAAGGTAGGTATAGGGGCCGAGACCTATGGGACCACCAAGACCATGCCTGTATCTAGGTTACAAAGGATGCCCTAGGTGAGGTGAGATATTGGCCTCAAGATCATCTCATGGTGGCTAAGGATAGATTTCCTATCCTATGGAGAGTATAGGGCACAATAGGCATCTAGTGAGAGGACAAGATCCCACACTCATAGTGTGGAGAGCACAGGAGGTCAGTGAGCTCTGAGGCCTGATTAGGGAGAGGCCACTAGCGCATGTCGACCAGTGCTAGGTGAGGTTGCCAGCAGGGACACATGAGGTCATGAGGGTATAGGTGACACAGAGATGGAGGACATCAAATGAGATGATCTGATATGCGGTCACCTGATTTTTGATGTATACTAGTGATTTTTTGATATATATGCCAGCTTGCGTGCCAAAGATAGTTTGTATTTTTGATCACATACCAGTCTTGTGTGCCGAAGACAGTGAGGATGTACAAGTGATTTTTTGTATATTTTGAGCATATACCAACCTGCGTGCCAAAGATATTTTGTATTGATTCATTCATTCTTTATGTATATATGAGACCGGCCTGCATGCCGATGACATTTTGTATTATATACCAGCCTGTGTGCCAAAATTTTTGAGATGATGGACATGATGAGATAGTCATGTCTATTTGAGATAAACATTTATTGATTTATATGATGAGATACATGGTATTTTGTGATGTGTTGATGTGTGTATGAGATATTGGTTTATGGCTTGTCTTAGATGAGATATGGATTTGTTACTTTGATGTGGATGAAATTAGGTGAGTTAGGCATTATGGTGTCAAGTTAGTTTAGGCATGGATCAAGTCAGGTTATAGGCATGGATTGAGTCAGTAGCCAGAAGTTAAGTTGGTTTAGGCATGGATTGAGTTAGGTTTGGTTAGGCATGGCATAGGCATGGGTCAGGAGTTAGGCAGAGTCAGGTTTGGTTTAGGCATGGATCGAGTCAGGTTATAGGCATGGTTTGAGTTAGGTTGGTTAGGCAGTTGAGTCAGGTTATAGGAATGGTTGAAAGTAGGTTTAGTTATGATTCATTATTTTTTGTAATGAATGATACTATGGGTCATATGTGAAATGTGGTATAATCTATGCATAGTGATGATAGAGAAATAGTAGGCGTAATAAATGTATAAAATATGTAGTAAGCAATTGTTATGTATGTGGCTTAATTTCAATTTTGTTTAGAAAAGGGGAACTAAGTGAAATGTGATGTAAATGGTGAGTTAGGCATGGTTGATGAATTGTTTTAGGGTAGAGAATGGCTGAGCTAACCTCCAAGGGCCCCATGCCCTCAGAGTGCTGCCTACATAGTCCCGGTGAAAAGGGACCTTAGGCTAATGTAGTTCTCCCATGAGCTAGGGAAGAATATGAAAATGAGATGGTAGGTTTTTGGGCATGTTGTGGGTTTAGGTTTGATAGGTGTGGGTAGATTGTAGGTAAAATGATGTAGGTGAAAGTGATTATGGTGAAAGAGGAGGATTACCCAAAAGGTAAGCGTCGAGGATCAAGTCCTGTATAAGGTAATCAAAATGTAAACAAAGATGGTTAAAAGATAAGAGGGGGCAATAAAGCCACCTGATTGGGTAGGATCATACTGAGTAGATCATACCTTGGAGGAGGTGATGAACATAAGACCCTAAAGACATTACACGATTGACATGTTCTATGATGAAAAGTAGTCAAAGGATCACCAAATGTCTAAATTCTAAGATGTCCCTTGAGGCAATTGAGGAAATGAGAGTGGGAATGGTAAGAAGGGTGAAAGGTAGTTAATTTTTTATATGGTATGAGGTAGCAGGCCCTTGGGAAAGAGGTCCTAGGTCACAATGGGCAAGTCCATGACTAAAAAGTTTTTTGTTTTGATAGACTGATCGATGCGGGAAGTCTATATGGGATAAATAATATGGAACTCCTTGAGGTCTTCGTGAAGCTGATCGATGCGGGAAGCTTCGGTTTCTCTTGTTTTTTTTTTGAAAGCTTTACATAGCTGTCCTTCAAGGGAGTAGTCTATTTATAGCAGCAATTTTATTCAAGAGGAAGATGTCCTTTTGAGGGAGTCATCTTTTTTATGAGAAGTTTGACTCAAGGAGTTTGGTCCCATGTGAGGTCTTTGAAGTCATGGACAAGACCAAGGTGGAGGATAGGACTCTTGTTCAAAAGGCAAGGTGAAATGACCATGGGATCTCATCTAAAGGTAGAAAAAAAGTATCCATGAGAATCATGCTATGTGCAGCGTCATGGTACACATATTCAAGAGAAGATAACAAGTGACGGGTACTCACATGATTCTTGTTTAATCGTTAGGGAGGTGTATGGAGTGGGTAGCACTCAAGGGATGAGCCTAGAGAGAGACAAAGGGTGAGGTAGGACAATGAGTCAACAATAGAATGGTCAAAGATGTAATGCATTAAGGGGCTCAGGTTCGGGTTTACCATCAAGTGAGGATAAACGATAGGCACCTGATCCATAGGTATGAGTTACGATGTATGGTCCAAGCCAATTAGGAGTGAATTTTCCCCCTTTACTTTTTTCTGCTTTGGTTACGTGTTGATTTTCTTTCAAGACAAGGTCACTGACTTGGAAGGTTCGTTCATGAACACGTTTTTCATAAGCACGTTTGATACGTTGTTGGTAAACTTGAAGGTGATCCAGAGCGTTAAGACGATGTTCGTCTAATAACTCTAGTTGTGCTAAGTGGTCCTGACAAAAGTCATCATCAGTAAGCATGTCATGGAGAGAAATACACGGAGTGAGGGGATCTAGACTTTAAGAGTCAGAACAGCCTCTGTACCGTAGACCAGAGAAAAGGGTGTGGCCACAGTGGAAGTGCGAATACTAGTGCGGTATGCCCACAGGGAAAAAGGAATGTGCGTATGCCAATCCTTCCCAGTATCATCAACCACTTTCATGAGAATTTTGTTGAGGGTTTTGTTAGTGGATTTGGCTTGGCCATTGGTTTGTGGGTAATAAGGTGATGAGAAACTAAGCTGAATGCCGAAGGTGTCGCAAATTTTTTGCAATGTTTTATTTTTGAATTGTTTTCCATTGTCAGTGATGAGGCGATGAGGAACACCAAAGAGACAAATGATGTGATGGTTAATGAACTCACATATTTTCTCAGCTTTTGTGGAGATGAGTGGTATGGCTTCCACCCATTTTGTGTAGTATTCGGTAGCAGTTATGATCCATTGATGGCATTGGGAAGAATGAGGATTGATTTCTCCGACAAGATCCAAACCCCATTGAGAGAAGGGCCAAAGGTCACAAGTGACCTGTAAGGCATGACTGGGTGTATGATGAAGGTTGGAATGTTGTTGAAATTTTACACAACGTTTGACATAGTCGCAACAATCATGGTTAAGGGTCAGCTAGTAATAGCCTAGGTGAAGAATACGCTTAGCAACAACAAGGCCACTAAAGTGACCTCCACATATGCCATCATGAACCTCCTTAATGGTATAAGGAATTTCAGAACTTGTGAGGCATCATAAGAGAATACCATCAAAGCCATGCTTATAGAGGAGTCCCCCCAGAATGATGAAATGAGAGACCTTTTTAAGGAAGGCACGTTGTCCATTATGGGTGAGATCAGGAGGTAAGATGGAGAAAGAAAGGTAGTCGGAGTATTCTTTATACCAAAGGTCACTCAGGTTAGGGGTGTCGGCACTAATTGCATAAACATCATGAGCTAAATAAGAAGGTGAATGGAGGCATATGGTGATAAAGATTTTGGAATCGACAGAGGCAAGTATTTAGGAAGCTAAGTAGGCCATGGTATCGACAAATTTGTTGGTGGAACACGGCATGGTTTGAAGGGTGTAACGATCAAAGGTGGTCAAAAGTATGTCTACATGATGTTTATACTTTTGAAGTATCTCGTTACGAAATTGGTACATAACATTGACTTGGTTTATGACCAATTTGAATCACCAAAGATGTGGATTGATTTGACATTTAAGGCATATGCGGCCTAGAGACCTAGTACGAGCACTTCGTACTTAGAAATATTGTTGGTGCATTCAAAGTCTTCTGAAAGACAAAGCATTTCTGCATCCAGAGATGAAAGGTATGGGATTTCCTCCTAACCCATTTTGTGTAGTATTCGGCTAATAGTCGAAGAATCCATTGATGGCATTTGGTAAGACTTGGTTGACTTTCGCAGGGAAAAGTAGTCAATCCCATTGACTCAGAAGGGCCAAAGGTCACATGACCTGTAAGGTTTGATCCCTGGGTGTATACGTGCGTTAGAATGTTGGTTGACATTTTACACAACGTTTGATGTCATCCTGCCCTTAAGGGTCAAAATAGCCTAGGCTAAAGATCATAGCCATAGCGGCCACTAAAGTGATTTTGCCATCATGAACCTCCTTTTTCCGTAAATTTTAGAAGGAAGGCATCGTTGCCACTTTTATCCAGAGGTGAGATCAGGTTCTTGGGTTGATCAGGTAATGGAAGATGGAGAGAGAAAGGTAGTCGGAGTACTGTTTATACCAAAGGTCATTTCTATTAGGGGTGTCAGTTCTGATTGAGTAAAAATTGTGAGGTAAATAAGAAGGTGAATGGAGGCGTTGGACGGTGACAAGTATTTTGGAATTGGACGTGGGATGGTTTGAAGGGTGTAATGATCAAAGGTGGTCAAAATTATGTCTACATGATGTTTATACTTTTGAAGTATCTCGTTATGACATTAATACATATCATTGACTTGGTTAAGGACCAATAGTGAATCACCAAAGATGTGGATTGATTTGACATCTAGCGCATATGCAGCTTAGAGATGAGGTGATGAGGAACACCAAAGTGATAAATGATGTGATGGTTAATGAACTCACATATCTTCTCAGATTTTGTGGAGATGAGTTGTATGGCTTCCACCCATTTTGTGTAGGTATTCGGTAATACCTTTATGATCCATTGATGCCATTGGGAAGAATGAGGATTGATTTCTCTGACAAGATCCAATCCCCATTGAGAGAAGGGCCAAAGGTCACGAGTGACCTGTAAGGCATGACTAGGTGTATGATGAAGGCTAGAATGTTGTTGAAATTTTACACAACGTTTGATGTAGTCACAACAATCATGTTTAAGGGTCAGCCAATAATAGCCTAGGAAAAGAATATGCTTAGCAACAGCAAGGCCACTAAAGTCCTTTGGTGGTATATGCCATCATGAACCTCCTTAATGGTATAAGGGATTTCAAACTACTTGTGAGGCATCATAAGAGAATAGGCATCAAAGCCATCTTGGTTATAGTAGGATTCCCCCTAGAGTCTGATGAAATGAGAGACCTTTTTAAGGACCAGGCACGTTAATCCGTTACGGGTGAGGATCAGAAGGTAAGTCCCACACTTTGAGAGAGAAAGGTAGTCAGAGTGTTATTTATACCAAAGGTTACTCAGGTTAGGGGTGAACGGTTCTAATTGAGTAAACATCATTAGGTAAATAAGAAGGTGAATGGAGGTGTCTGGATAGGTGAAGCAAATATTTGGGTATTGGATCACCAGGGGAAGCGAGTATTTGGGAATCTAAGCAGGCCATGGTATCAGAAAATTTGTTGGTTGAACGTGGGATGGTTTGAAGGGTGTAACAATCAAAGGTGGTCAAAAGTATGTCTACATGATGTTTATTATTTTGAAGTATCTCATTATGACATTAGTACATACCATTGACTTGGTTGATGACCAATAGTGAATCACCAAAGATTTGGATTGATTTGACATCTAGGGCATATGTGGCTTGGAGACCTAGTACGAGTGCTTCGTACTCGGTAATATTGTTGGTGCAGTCAAAGTATAGTTTGAAAGACAAAGGCATGCGTTCTCCATCTAGAGGAATGAGGATAATACCAACCCCGCCCCCACGCTGACACTTGGAACCATCAAAGAACAGTGTCATTTGGTAAGTGTGTTTGTCCAGGGAAAGAGTAGCAATCGACTCATCGGGAAAGTCAAAATTAGAGGGTTGATCCCAAAAAATAGGTGCATCAGCCAGTTGTTTGGAAATATATTGGCCCTTGATGGACTTTTGATGAAGAATTCAAGGTCAAGATCAGCTAAAAGCATAAGCCATTGTGGGCATGCTGATTTTGATAAGGTTTGGCGTACATGAAGTGTAAGGGATCAGTGTTTGTTACGACATAGGTTATTTAGTTGAGAAGGTAATGGCGGAGTTTGGTGGCAATGAAAACCAAGGCTAAGGAAAGTTTTCTGGATAGTTGAATTGGGTTTCATAGTCTAAAAGACTATGGCTTATGTAAAAAACCACCTGCTCCCCGTGTTGTTCATCACGATGAGCGAGCATGGCTCCCAAGGAGTGATCGGTAGCTGAGATGTATAGGTAAAAAGGCTGATCATCTTTAGGTGGAATGAGTATGGGTGGTTAGAGAAGGTATTATTTTAGGGCCTCAAAAGATTTGTGATAGTCATCATCCCATTTAAAGGAGACATCCTTCCTAAGTAGATGATGAAATGGTTGACACCGATCAGATAATTGTGAAATGAAATGGCAAATGGACTGTAATTTACCTCATAGGCTATGGAGTTGTTTAAGGTTAGTGGGTGGAGGCATTTCCAGAATGGCCTTGAATTTAGTAGGGTCAAATTCTATACCATGTAGGGAAACGATAAATCCCATGAGATTTCCTGAGAGAACCGTGAACACACACATTTTAGGCTGAAGGAAGACACAATATTTATTTAGGCGATAAAAGATGGTTTTGAGAACAGTGAGGTTCTCAGCATGACATTTAGATTCGGCCAAGAGATCATCCACGTAATATTCCAGTATGCAATGCATGATATCATGGAAGATGTAAGTCATAACATGCTGATATGTAGCACCAGTGTTTTTAAGGCAAAAAGGCATGACTTGATAACAAAAGGTTCCCCAAGGGATGATGAATGTAGTCTTGTGTTGATATTCTAGGGAAAACCAAATTTGGTTATAACCTGAGAATCCATCCATGAGTGAGAGCATCTCATGACCAGCGGTGGGGTCAACTAGTTGATCAATACCGGGTAAGGGAAATTCATCTTTTGGGCAAGCTAGGTTGAGGTCACGGAAGTCTGTGCAAATGTGGAGTCCCCCTGTTGCTTTAGTAACATGGAAAATGTTAGAAATCCAATGAGGATAATCAATGGGTAAGATGAAGGAAATGGAAAGAAGGTGCTAAAGTTATTATTTGATGAGAATAACAATGTGAGGGTGCATTTTCCTCAGCTTTTGTTTGATAGGTTTGACATCAGGAACAATTACGATATTGTGGACCACTATAGCGGGGTCATACCGAGCATGTCTGTGTAAGACCAAGCGAAAGCAAGGTTATGATCTCAGAGAAAAGAAGTGATGGCTTCCTGTTCAGTAGCATCTAAAGATTGTCTGATCTTTAGGATGTGTGGGTCATCCTGAGTATGAATGTTGATCTCGATAGTTGATTCATTTAACATGGTTTGCGTCTCAGAGGGTAATGACCGATGAATATATGAGTCTTCCACACCAAGGTAGGTGAGTATGGATTCATCATCTTGACATTGAATGAAGTTAATTATAGGTGTGTTGTCATCGATCATTTTAGGATACAGGAATGGAAAAGTGGAAGGGGCCTCACCTTCGCATTGATAAGTCAAAGGCCGCAAGGAAATGGTGTTTATGGAAAAAAAATGTTAGGGGGGATAGATTCAGGATCCATTGACTCCATCAGTGAGGGTGATGATGAAGATGAAGGTGGAGAAGGCTAGGGTCCTCAATGAGTTCAATATGGGCCTATCTGGTAGGAGGTTGGGGGAAGCCAATACCACTACAGTCGTTATGTTTGTGGGTAGTACATGAAATAACAGTATGGTGGCCTTGCTCTTAAAAGCCAAAACCAAAACCCTTCCATGAACAACAGTGCAGGAAGGTGAGGGTGAAATGGTGATTGGTAAGTGATTGGAAGTCAACAGAAATTGGGTGGGTTTGTGATGGTGGTTCAGGTGTTGAAGTGGTAGTATCAAGTCCCCCGTAGGTGAGACTAGTACAAATATGAGGAGGACCATAAAGGATGCGTTCTCTTATGCGGTGATCATAACAAGGGTGTTGGTGAAGGATTCCATACTCATGTGGATTAAGGAATGTGTTAACATTATATAGGCGGTACTCCCCCAGAGTGAGGCATTGAAAAACACCTTCTAAGGGGTCAGTGGTTGATATGTAGGTAGCTGGAATAGATGATGTGTTAGAGGTCGATGCGAAGGTGGAGTTAACATATTGGGAAGCTAATGGGTCAGCCATGGAGGTTATATCAGTGGTAGGAATAGAGGAGGTATGTGCAGTTAAAGCAGTGGTTGTACTGGTAGGTGGAGGTGTAGGTGAAGCTGTATTGGTTGTGGAGGTAGATGGCTTGATAGGTATGAGCACATCATTAGTTCGGTAAAGCATGTTGCATGTTTTGAAATGTAATGGGTCAGACAGAATGGTATAAGTGTGTCCTTCATGTTCAAACTTTACACAATGATGCAAAGTGGAAGGAATGCAACCCAATCATCACACGGCGTACCCGTATGTCATCAATGTGGTCGAAGATGAAGAGGGCTTGGTCCGGGTCATCATTTTTGTGTGCTGTGATCTCCTCCTCTGAGAAACTAAGGGAGGCCACTTGGTGAACAAGGTGAGGTGAGGATGAAGGTGGTAACTTGGTGAGAGAGGCTACATAATGGGGTATGATAATGGAGGCTACGGTTGTAGGGTCATTGGGTAAAACCTCAATAGATTGAAGAACCTACATGATGGCTTGACGATGGGATTATAAGGTTTGAATGAGGTCATATAAGGACATTTTGAGGGGAGATTGGTTGAATTGTTTGATCATGGTGTTATGTGTGACACCATTAGAAATGGGGTACGTGGGGCCGCATATAGTTATTTTAGGTATGGGTGCATATGGAATGTTGAGTATAGGATTGGTTGGTGGGTCAGTTGATTTTTATTTTCCCTTATACACACATGTAGTGACGTGTATCATGTTGATTTGAGGGGAGTTTGAAAATGGAGAAGGTGTAGGATGAGTGGTATAACGACATGAAGGGAAAAAACCTACTAGAGGAGAAAAGCCTTGTGAGGTGAGCTGGGCGCAATGACATTGGGGTGGTGGCATGGAAAGTTCTCCTATGTGAGCCATGTTAATTTCAAATCTTGGGAGTGGTTGTAGGAGCTATGAGGGTGGAGATTGTGGTTGTTGAGTGGGCAATGTGGGAATGGGTGTCAGTGAAGAAGGATCCTCATCAAGAAGGTCGTCATCATAAAAGTTGGTTTCTGGTGGACACAATTGGATAAGGACAGTTTTTAAGGCCTTACAGTTCTCCACATCATGCCTTGGCACATGATGGTATGCGTGAATTTTAGTATCATCAAACCCTTTTGGCTTGGGTTTGAGGGGATCATAAGGTCAAAGTGGCGGTAATGTGATAACAGAGGTCTCAATGAGGTTGGTTAAAATTTGGGCATAGGATCCTGCTAGTGGATCACAATGGGAAGTGAACATGGGTTTGGGTGTAGGTGTGGTTGATTGTCGAGGAACTATTTTTGGAAGAGGAGGAATGAGTCGAGCTATGGGTTTAGTTGTTGGTGTGAATTTATGTATCAGTCGTGTTTTTCTGGGTAGGGGTACAATAGATGAACGGGTAGAAGGGTGTGTGGTTGTTTTGACTACCTTATTGTGGGGTAGTGGGGTTTTCTTTTTGGGTTGCACTTTCTTAGGTAAAGGTGATGTGGGTGTACAAGGTCTAGAAGGAAAAGAAAATGGAGGAAGAGGGCGAGTTATCCACGGGGATAACGAGGGTGCTATGAAGGTAGATGACGTGGGTCGTACTTGGGGTGTGAGGGACAATGACTAAAGTGTAATGCATAGTGAAGCAATAGCTGAAGGTATTAGAGGTATTAGTGGTAAAAAGACTACAGGTGTGGGTGTAAGTTGTGTTGTGTGCCTGGGTAGGTTATAGGTTTGTGAGGAAGGAATGGGTTGTTGTGTTATTTGTTTATGGATGGGTGAAGGTTGCTTGACCATGTTGGGTAGCTGAGGTCTTAAGATAGACGGGACAAGTGAAGACATGATTGGTGCGGTTGGGGTATAAGGTCAATGAGTTTGTTTCTTTGGTTTGGGTGTCAGAGTAGGTGTTGTATTGACATTGGAGGATGTAGCTAAATCCAGTTTAACAGGTGGATGAGTAAGGCTGGTGGTTGGGGTGACCCCTACAGTTGTAATAGGTTTAGTTGAGGCAAATGTTGTAGGTGTGGGTTTGGGTTTAGGTGTAGGTTGGGTTATGGGTAAGGGTGTGGTTTGAGCACTAATAGGTATTGTGAAAGGGGTTGTGACAAAGGTGGTTGTATTTGGTTTGATTGGTCGAAATGTGCTTGGGTAGATAGTGGAGGTATAAGCGAGGGATCTCTGCATCTGTGTTGGGATGGGGAGTAATAGGTGCCCCCATAGTAAAGCCCTATCCACATAATCTAAGTGATCGGCCAACCATGAGAACAACACATCTGTGGGTGGAGTTGGTGAGGACCTAATGATAATTCCCATAAAATGTGTCTTAGAGACGGGGAATTTGTTAGCTTCAGCTTCCGTGGGTAAGAGATCCGAAAGTAGTTTGGTAGGAATCTGGGTAGCTGATGGAGAATGCTCACTAAGAGGAAAAGGTATATCAACTGGGTTGATGATAGGTGGAGGAGATGATGATAACTCCTCTATAAGTGGAGGAATAGATGGGCGTGACTTTGTGGGTGGAGGAGGCAATGAGTGCTCCTCTATGGGTGGAGGAGGTACTGTAGGTAAAGGTTCTCTAAGTGGTGAAGCTAGGGGTGAGATGGGCTCAATGTTAGTGGAAGACCCCTCCATTGGTGATGAATTAGATGAAAGGTGTTCCTCTTTTGGTGAAGGAATAGGGGAGGTTGGTTCCAATATAGAAGGAGGATTTCAGGCTAGGATCTCCTGTATGGAAGGAATATGGGGTAATTGAGAGGTGACAGGTACCTCGTTAAAGATGGCATGAACCTCGTGGGTATGTGTATCATGAGTTGATGTCTCACCGGTTTGATTGGATGAAGGGGCATGGTTGGGAAATGGTTTTTGGAAGATTTGTAGATTTTGGTTGGTGGTGGCATTGGGATTATCCATAGTTAACTCACCTTTCTCGAGAATTTCTTGGATAATATTTTTGAAAGTGATGTAGTTGTCATTACTATGACCCTTTACTCGATGATAGTTATAAAAATCATGTTCTTTATACCATGCGGGCATGGGGTGAGTAGGGTCAAAACCAGTGTGTGGTTTTATAGGCGGAAGGGTGATGGCTCCAGCTTTGATAAGATTTTCTATTATAGAAGATTAAGGTTCCCCAATTGGGGTATATTTTTGTTGCTCTCGTTTGAATTGAAAACACTGGACAGGTGAGGGATTAGATGAGGGTGTAGCCTAATTTGACGGATGAGCTTGGCCAGCCTTGAGTACCACTGCATTAGTGGTGCCCTTAGCTTTTGAATAATTGGTTTGTGGTTTGGAAGAAGAAGAGGTATCATTTGACTTTAATGTTGAATTCTTATTACGTAATTGGATTTTCTTCTCTTCAATGGCCCGAATCTCTAACTTTCGTGCCATAGTGGATGCTTCATCAAAATTTTGGAAGGTTTACCCCTGCAAGTTTAGGGAGATATGTCTAGTGCAATCCCGTGTGAAGAGCTCGATGAGTTCAGTTTATGGCAGTTGAAAGGTAAGTTGATTGATTAGGCTATACCAGCGAGTGAAAAAATCTGTGATAGATTCATCCTCATACTAACATGTGGAATATAGATTGGTCATGGTAACCTTCTTGATGATATTGATAGAGAAATGATCTAAGTGGTTAAATGAGAATATAGAGTGTTTAGGTAACCCACTATACCAATCTAATGCAGGTCCAGTGAGGGACATGGGAAAGGTTCTCAAAAGCAAGGCATCATCATGAGCAATTAGATAACACCCATGTTTGAATGACCACAAATGCTGCTATGGGTCTTCTTTTCTATTGAAATGATTGAATTTAGGCATTTCCCAATGCACATGGTATGAATGGATAGGAATGGATGGGTGAATAGGATCGTTGTAAATCTCATCGTAGGTGAGAGTGTTGTGGGAGCCAGAAACTAATGCCTCCAATGTCTGCATCTTGTCTAACATCAATTTAATTAGGTCATTGGTGGGTTGTGATGATTGGATGCCTCCCGTAGCGTGAGAAGGTTGGTTTTGGGCATATAATAGGGGTGGCACTCTAGTGTATGGGGCTGCCATGTAGGGTGGTGGAGAAGAAGTTAGTTAAATAGGGGGTACGTACCCAGAATGAATAATGGATGAAACATGAGGTTGTTGGTAGTATGTATATGGGGGTGTAAGGGTCATGGTAACCCTAGTGGAAATAGGAGATAATGATTATGGAATGGAAAGAACCATGTTCTAAAATGGGGTAGGGGTCACCGACATTGGAGGTGGATGAGGTTGTGTTTCGGGTAGTCGTTGAGGGTACAGAGGATGTAATGGGTGCCACAGAGGTAACAAACGCAACAGTCATAACGGGTATAGGACCTAACTACAAAATGACTAGGGGTAAGGTAGATGCCAGAAATATGGAGCTAGATGGGGCCCATGTGGGAGTGGGTGCGAGAGTCAGGGGGATAGATACAGGCATGCCATATATCAACTAACCTGAGGCGTCTCGAGTGGACGAGTGGGAAAGGTAAAACTACAAGGAGACAGGGTTCTGGTCAAGGAGTCATGCAAACTCCTCATCTCTGGTAGCTATAGTAATAGGCTAGATGGGATCCATGGCTGGTGATAAAATAGAGGGTGGTGAAGGACTAGGTGGGAGTTGTTGACAACTAGCATGAAATACAAGGGTGCTTGCTTGTCTTCGGGTCAGCACCATGTGAACCAGTACTGATCAGGTAGAGTTTCTTCTCTGTAAATGACATAGAGAACAATAGGAACATGTGAATCTAGCAACAAAAAGTAGATTAAGTACCAAATGGTGGCTAGAATGTGAAACATGCTAACCAATTCCAGTTAGAGAAAACTGACGCCGGTGAGGGGTAACCACTACCAGTTACTATAGAAAATGATAGTGAGTAAACAATGAGGCAGAAGGTAAAATATGACAGATATGCCAAATCTGAGGATGTTTAAAATGTCAATGGGAATAATGACAGTCATAGGGACTTTGAAAGTGGAAGAAAGTGAAGAAAAAATTCTTTTTGAGTAGGTTAGCAAAAGGACTTGGAAACGACGTTGGTTGGGTATAACTGATGGCGGTTAGAGGTAACCAATGACGGTTACTGTGAAATTGAAACCGTGATGAAAGAAAGTGGTTGTGAATTAAAATATGATGTAGAATCAGACCCATAATTCTAGGAATGATGATGATATGGACCAGGCACACTTAGGTGAAGCCGGAATACACCAGCTGTGATGAAGATCATGAAAGAATGAACAAAAAAAGTGACGAATGTGATCTCTCACCTCAAAATGCAAGCCAAGCAGAAACACTAAGAAAATGTGATCCTAGGAGTGCCCTTTCTATTATGTTTGTTTAGCTTATGCTATTTAGGGACTGACACATGAATTGTGAAATAGAATTTTAGGTGAGGATGGCTTCCTACAAAGAAGGAGATCTAAAAGGTGAGGTTTCAGGTATGTTATGGTGGAGGTGGGCTTCACTCTGAAGTATGACTAGACAGAGCAGCGAGATGGGTGCCCACTGTGTCCTGATCGTGTGATCACCTACAGCTTCTTCCCTGTAGGATGTTGTTTAAGAATGTATGTATTTTGAATTTTTGTGTGGTTTGGTAAGAATCAGAGAAAGAGAAAAGGATAGAAGTGATTTTATATGATTCGTTTGTCAACCATCAGCTGGGCATGACTTCCAGTGTATAGGTTGCCCTCAATTAATGTGAACTAATGCAATAAATTAGAATGGAATGCACTTATTTTAAGCCCCAAATCAAAATGTGAAATTGGATGACACAATAAGATGAAGAGGAAGAGGGATGCTCTTTCACTACAATGTAAAAAACATGAAAAAATGGTTCTTTTTAATAACACCAAAAGAAAAGTTTCCTTTAGAGCAAATAGAAAGAAGAGGTGGGTTACCAAGAAAGAAAATTAGTGTGTATTATTTACAGAAGGGAAATAAACACACATTTTTTTCCTAGGAATGAATGAAATTCAAGGAACCCCCGATGGGTTCCACTGGGTGTGCCAAAATGTTTCACCTGATTCTTAGATCGTTTCTTTGAAGTGTTGACGAAACAGATAGGGTAACGGGCATAGGAGGAATACCTGTTAAAATGTTGGTTTATGATTTGTTGTGAGTGTATGACTTCTGGATCCACAGCTGATTGTGAGAGCTTCCTTTTGGCTAGGAGGAACTACCTGTAATGAAAACAAGACCACCAGAAGGAATTAAACAATATGGGCAGTGAACTGCCTAGCGTATGCTAGATCCAGGAAGTATGATACTTCCTATATGGTTTTCAGTCCACTTTTTAAAACAATTTAATGCTATAAACAAAGTAAATCCTATTTTTATTTTAAAATGATTTAGATATATCACTTAAAAACATAATAAGAAATAGATCTAATCTAAAATGCTAAGCTAGAATAGAATCCAAAGGTCAAATGATTGGTTATGGGTCTCTACGGGTTTGATAAAGGTCTCGGGTAGATCACAGGTGAATGAGGGTGAGATGAAATTAGGTGGGTAGGTCTCTATACTAGGTTGTGTGGGCAAATACAGAGACTAGTGTCAGTCAGGGGTGACCGACGGTGGTTAGGTGTAGCCGGTGCTAGTTACTGTGAGATCTAAAAATGTCACAGAATAAGCTTTTGCTCTCCTTTGTGATTGCACAAAGGAATTTGGTGGGTCAAGGAAAAATATTGGGTTACTGGAGTAGGCTTTTGTGAGGTTTTAATGGGTATATGGAGGTGAAAATGTTAGAGAAGGTCAATAGGGGAAAGATAAACAATGGATGATAAAATGATGATGAAATGAAATAAACTAGGAAAGTATGATGTTATACTTACATGTATTCCATTCCTGAATACCTGTGTGTGAGGGATGGAGGTGTTGATGATGGGGTTGAAGGTTGCAAGTGATCACCAACTGAAGAAACACTTCTGCATGGGCTGCATGTACACTCCTCTTTGCTTGGATAGATCAGATCATGGCTAGGATGAATGTGTAGGAGAAGATGCTCAATCTCCTTCCTTGCATGCGCATTTTCACTGAAATTTTCTCTCTGAAGATGCGTTATCTCTCTTAGATGTGTTCTTACTCGTCAATTTTCTCCCAATGTTTTGTCAACCTTGAGTACAAGGTAGTTTAGGGGTTCAAAGGGGTAATCGACGACGGTCTGGCTTAACCGGCGATGGTTAGGGGTAACCAACGTCGGTCAAGGCAGGATTTCCTAGGTTTACTAAACTAGGGAGATCCTCTTGATTTCCTTGGATCTCATGTCGTTATCCCACGGATTAGACTGAGATCCTCTTGTGAGAATGCATGAATGTGGTTAGAGGGAATGTAGGCATTGATTTTTAGGGTTTGGGTAAGTCTTAGTTAGTTATGGCAACTTACTAAGAATAGGTCTTAGGTTGAGTTGGTTTGATGAGGTGTCTAAGTGAAGTGTATGTGTGGATAGTATTTAAATAAAATATTCAAATAATAAATATATCGAGCATAATGCATTAATTTAATTAAATATATATTAGTGGGGTGAAGGGGGTCATGGCTAGGTGAATGTTATAAAGGGTGCTTATATGTCGAGGGACCAAAGGGGAGTGTGACCTAATTTTAGTGTCTATAGTTAGGTGCATTTCAAATTCAGAAAGCTTGTGTTGAGAATGCTTTCCTCTTATCATACTTGGATGGAACTCCATTAGGATTGCCTAGAAGTGGGCAATATTTGAATTTGTACCATCAGTGAAAGTGAATTTTCCCTCACCCTATACCATAGTTTTTGTTGTTTCCCCTTTTCTGTTGTGTGTGTTTTGTTTTATTTCCTGTCTTGGTGTGGTTTTGGTTGGTGTGTTTCCTTTCTTCCTTTTTTGTTTCCTTAGAATCATACATGACTCTACAAGGCTCAATGGATAAGGCACTTGTCAATGTTATATATTTTAAAACTTGAGATTTTGGATCCTCATGCCGTGTTTTCTCTCTATTCAATCCATGCCATGTCCCCAAGCTAGAACCATTATTTTCCCCTCAAAATTTTCCTTCTTTATCCAAAGTATGGATTTAGAAATTTTTGATTTGTCACCCTTTGAAAATGGTCCAGTCTGAGTTTTTTGAAATCTGGCACTTCCTAAGGGATCAAGGATTCTTAGAAATACCTTCATCAGATAGAGAATTATTTCCCCTTTCCAGAAAGGTATGGAAGTCCTCCTAAATCCTTATAGTTTTTGAGTTATTGCTCGGTAGAGGTAAATGGGGAAATTTTCCCTAGGTAGGTCTGCATCCAATAGAGAAGCGCCACGTGTCAAGGTGGAGTGGTGGGGCACGAAGGTGAATTGGGATTTTTTCCCAATATGAAAACGTGAAGGAAAAGGATAGGTCTTTAGCCTATGAGTGAACCAGAAGGTGGCACGTGTCTCAGAGTGGCAAACCCACAGAGGTTTTTGGGAAATTTTTCCAAAGGGGAAAAATTCAAGATTTGACCCCGCTAACCCTAATTTTGACCAGTTTTTCCCTAAATCTTCAAGAGGCCATATCTTTTGAACCAGAGCTCATTTGTTTGCATTTTTCATATCAATGGAAAGGTAGTGAAATTATCCACGTGATGGACACTTCAATTTTAAATTTTGATTGAGTTTTGTTGGAAAAATTTGAGAAAACGTCTCTGGCATGCAAAAAACAAAAAAAGTCCCTCCTGACTTTGCTCCAATGTTCTCCTGCCATGTGGATGGCCTAATTTTGAAGAAATTAGGGCAAAGGAGTGAATGTCTCATATGAAAACTGGTAAATTGAAATATAAAACATAGTTTTGCAAATAGAAGCTCATTTTTTATCGCCAGAAGTGTTTTCTTTGCTGCAGAGGAATGCGAAAGAGGGGAAATGATCAAATTTGTTTGCAACAGCCTAAAATCCAAATGCATGGAGCAAATCTAATGTCTTATACTCAAACTAGAAAATCAGGTGTAACGTTTGCTCACAGGGTCTAGTTTTTGACATGACATGGGCATTTTTCTTCGCAAGAATGGACTTCAAAGAGGCATGGATAATATTTAGGTTTGTAACCATTTGAATTTGAGTGATATAATGAACCTTCAATGTCATTCGCGGGGCTGGAAATCTTTTTTGGAAACTGGAGGCATGTTTTTGTGAATAGAGGATAAAAATGACAGTCAATCTTCTTCTATTCTCCTTCTCTATGTTATTTCTTCTATTCCCACTCGTTGTACAAGTTTCAACTCTGAGATCAATAAAAAAGGAAGGAATTTTATGTCCCCTGGATGGAAAGATCTATTGGTTCTTTGTAACCAACATGTTTTATCTTTTCTTGTGCTCATAAATTATAATTTTTTCTTTCTTTTGTTAATGAATGCATGTAATGAAACTTCCAGTTGATGTGTGTGGGCATCTGACACTCTACCCACAACATTGAACTCCCCCTCCATTCTCACTCCCTCCCCTTTCTCAGATTGATTTCTGCTATAACAAGGAGTTGTTATTATTGCCATAGGGATAGTGGAGTGTTCCTGTGGATCTCTGGTTGAAAAAAACACCATTGAATCCACTTGTTTTTCATGCATAATATGGGAGCTGCACCATTCAAATGTAGAGGGACTTATATTCCCATAGTGTTGTTTTGGAAACCACCAATTTGTCCCCTGAGACAAATTTCCAAGCCAGCACCGACATAAGCGAGAACGAAGAGGGAAAAGTCTTCATCTTTGAAAAACCCTAACTTTATCTCAATTGACCTTGCTGACAAGAGGAAAAAACAAGTGTTTGAAGTTCTTACCAGTTTTCTACGAGCACTCGAGCAATTCAAACTTAAAACAGTAATTTCTGCAATCCTTTGGTTCTCCATTCGAGTTCCACAATTGAAATCGTAATATCGCGCAATAAGATATTTTTATAGAAACAACAAGAACCAACAAACTAATAATAAATGAAGAATGCATTCGTAAACTTTAAACGTCCTTGATTTTCAAGTAAAAGCATTGATGGTGGCAGAAATAAATGCATTGCATCATCACCGTTCATTGTACCCTTCTCAAATTTGAAAATGAGCAGTCCACATGGAAAAACCTTCACTGAAGTGGGCTTTGGGAGCACCTTTTACAATTTTCCAATGTTTAAAACTTTCACACTTTTGACAACTTTGATCCGCCCGTTCGTCTTTTTACTTTCAAAATAGGAGCAACACATAGCCATACCTTGATGTTAGCGGAGCTGTGGGTATTTTCTATAATTTTACCTCCTCTTTTACATAAGACCAAAAGTACCAAACATCCCTGATGACCCACTTCTTCGCTTTCTTTAAAACCAAAACCACGTGTCCTTCTGTAGACCTCGGGGACCTTTCTACATTCTTAACATCTTTTCTCCTTAAAGTGCATAAATACAACTATGCACCACATCCCCACATCCATTCATTTTGAGCCACATGTAAACCTTTAGGGTGGAAAGAAAAATTTATTTGTGCTAGCTTTATGGTCATGAATATTCGTGGTCACAGAACCAAAGTTGTAATTTGTGAATTTTATAGGAAAATTGCAAGTTTGTAAATTGAACATGTTTCACCACACCAATTAAAAATTACCACCTACAACAGATGACATAGCGAGAGAAATAAAACCTTTATCAAAGGGAAACAATCTTGTTTCAAATAAAAACCACTCTGCTTCCATAGAGAAATTTGAAAATAGTACGCTCCATAACCAGACCTTCAACCAAAAGGAGGAAGAACAAAAATATAAATGGGAAAATTAGAGAGCACCTGACAAAACTTACGGGAAAACCAAACACGAGAAGCAGATAGAAAAATAAACTCTCAACAAAATGGGTGAGATTATTAACAAGAACCAACACCGGCTCCAACCTAGGGATGGGCACTCCCCGCAAGTTCTGCAAGAACAAAACAAAGTGCAAAAAATAGCAGACCATGTGCCAAAAATCCATTGGGCCATGGAGTCAAGAACCAACCTGCAAAGTAGAGTAACAATTTCCAACCCTCCGGGAACAAACTGATAAACCAAAAAAACCAGCCGCCAAGGATCAGGATAAACCAAAATAGAAAAAATGCAGAAATGAAACAAATCCAAAAGATTGTACACTGTACAATGATGCGTACCTTGATTTTGAGAAATCAATCAAGGAAATTATTTCAAGTACCTACCATTAATAGGAAACTCAATAAATTCGCCATCTAGATATTTTAGGAAGAAGGTATGCTTCACCAATCCTAATATTAATAGAATAAGGGCCCATCCATAATGCGTAAAATTTTCCATGTTTTCCCTTATCCCTCATGTCTGATATCCCACAGTAGCACAAGATCTCCCACACTAAAAAACTCTTGGGGTTACCTTTTTATCAAATAATGGTTTTCAATTTCTCCCTAAATTTCACATGTCTTTGATGGGATTCTCTTCTCTCTTCATCCAGTTCAACAATTTGATTTATACATGCATCATAGGGACTAATCTTTTGGTCCTCCAATTTCTAGATAAATTGATAAGAAGATAATTGCATATGCAAGGGGAGGAGAGATTGAGTTCCATACACCAATTCAAATGGGCTCTTTCCATTAGCTCTTTTAATAGTAATTCTGTCAGCCCAAACAATAAATTTCAACTGCTCACCCCACTTTCAGTTATTTAATTCCAAGGTCCTCCTGATTATTTTCAACAATTTTTTGCTAACTGAACTCTACTTGTCCATTACCTTGGGGATTGTAATTGGAAGCATATGCTAAATTTATCCCATACTCCTGACACATGGCTACCAAAGGTTTAGCTCGAAAACTCATAGCATTGTCAACAACTATTTTAGCAGGCACTCCAAACCTACAAATTATATGATTTAAAATGAAATCCATAACAATTTTGTGGGTTGCCTTCTTAGTGGGGATTTCCTCCACCCATTTGGTGAAGTAATCAGTGGCCACCAATATCCACTTATGGCATGAACTTGAAGAATCTTAAATCTCCCCAACAAATTCCATTTCTCACTGCTTAAAAGGGGCTTCAATTGATACTGGCTGCAAAGGGAGAGATCCTGAAGCTTTCAATATTCCTGAGAAATGTTGACAGCTTTCACATTTTCTTACCAATAAAGTTGTATCCTTAAAAAGTGTTGGCCACTAGTAACTAGCCCTTAAGATCTTATGGGTTGTTACTCTTCCTATGAAATTCCCCCCAAAAAATCCTCCATGGAAACTAGTAATTAATTTCAGGGCTTCATCCTTAGTGATACATCTTAAGAGAATTCCCTCAGGGTTTTTCCAAGCCAACCCATAATCAATGATGATATATTTTTGGGAAGCCAACCTAAGTGCTCTCTTTTGATTTTTGCTTAAATACTCAGGGCATTGCAAATGTTTGAGATAAAATATAACATCCTTGTACCAGATAGATTTTATCAAATTTTTAAAAACATTCACCTCTTATTCTTCAATCTCATTTAGCTCAACTACTTGCAAATTTCTTTCTGTCATCATCTTTTCTAGGCCCAAACCTCTAAAAAATTTTGTAGGTTGGATGTCCATGTCATACTCTTGCAACTTATTCACCCATCAACATATCTTACTTGAAATTTCCATCTCAAATAAGATATCCTTAACCATAGTATGCAGGACATAAGCTATGACTTTAGAACTTAAAATATATGGCCTAAATATTTTTGTGGCTCTCACCAAAGAAAAGGTTTGTTTCTCCATAATAGTATATTTCAGTTCTACCCCTTTTAATGCTTTACTAAAGAAATCAATTGGCCTTCATCATCCTTTTGCAACAACACAGATGCAATGGTATTCTCAAAAGCAAAGGAAAACATTTGGAAAGCCTTTTTATAATCAGGGGCTGTTAAAACAGGGGCATTCTTCAATGCTTCTTTGATCCTATTAAAGGATTGAATAGCTACTTCTTCCCATTTCATACTCTGATCCTTCTTCAACATACTAGTGATTGGGATAGTCAATTCAACAAAGTTGGAAATAAATATCCTGATAAAATTTATCTGTCTAAAAAAGGATTGAATTCCCTTTTTGGTTCTTGGAATAAAAACTTTTCCAATGGCTTCCACTCTCTCAGGATCAATCATGACCCCTTCTTTTGATACAATATGTATGAGTAGCTTTTCCTTTTGAACCCCAAAATAACATTTCTTAGGGTTCTATGAGATACCATATTCCCTACATCTTAATAAAATCTTTTCTAAATGCTGCAAGTGATCATTTATTCTTCTTGAAAACACTATCACATCATCCTGGTACACAACAATGAAATCATTTATATATCCTGAGAATGCTACATCCATAACTCTTTGAAAAGTTTCTCCAGCATTCATTAGACCAAATGACATTCTTACATACACATAAGTACCCCATGGGGTAGTGAAAGTAGTTTTGATTCTTTCTGATTGCTTTACCACCACTTGATTATATCCTAAAAATCCATCCAGAGTAGACAATAATTCAAAGCCTATAACTAACTACAACATGTTATCCATATTGGGAAGGGGATAATTATCTTTGATTGATGCTTTATTTAGGTTCCTAAAATCACACACAACCTTATATCTCTAGTATTTTTTCAAACTGTCACTAGATTTCCCACCTATGAAGAATACCTCATGGGTTGTATTATACCTCCATCCCTTAACTTTTTTAATTCTTCTTTCATTTTTAGGGAGAGAAGTGGATTGATTGGTCTTTGTTTTTTCCTGAATGGCTTAGCATTAGCTTCCAGTGGTATTTCATGCTGGAAAAGGTCTTCCCTATATGATTTCAACTTTGAATATGACCATGCCAAGCAGTCTTGGTACTTTTTCAACAATTGGATATATGATCCTTTTTCTTCTTTATTCAAGTTGTCACCTAACCATATTCTCCTAGGTTTGTTTTCTGTTCCTAGGTTATATTCTTCCACATCTCACGAAGATGACATATGTCTAAACACAATGTGATCAACATTATCAAAGTTTGACTCAAGTGCAATCAAGCCTCTTGGAATGGTATTTTTTTCAACTAAATAATATCTTTAACAAATAGTTTTTCTCATCCCTCATTACTACAGTCCATTGGCTCCTAGTCCACATGTTGATTTGTGAATTCCCATTTTTTTTGTAAAAATATTTGAATTTGGGCATCATCTTCAAATACTTGCCATTTTTTTACATTATCAAGAATAAATGGTCTGGTCATCACCTCAATATCATATTCACAATATGGCGACATTATGCAATTTTCAAACCTAGATCTTAATATTGCCAATTTGTCTGCTACAAAAATTTGTTTTCTCTCATGGTATACTATATTAAAGGAGTCAAATATTTCAATGAAATCCCAAAATGCATGCTTATATTTCTTCATTCTCTGATTCTTTGTTGCATATAGCTTGCGAGCTTGCTTAACCACCAATTCCGAATCTCTTTTAACAATAATGTCTTTGATACCATACTTCCAGGTAATCCTTAAAACCAAAATCAGTGCTTCGTACTCAGCAATATTATTTGTGCATTCAAAATTGAGTTTGAAAGAAAAGTTAAATTCCTCTTGGCTTGGAGATATTAGGACAACACCAACACCATTACCAGATCTAGAACAAGACCCATCAAACATCAGATTCCAAGGAGAACCAACCTACTCAGGATACTTGTACTTGTCAGTTTTATGCTCCTTAAAATCAACATAACCCACAAAGTTATCAACATCAACGTCTGTGTACAATACTTCATAAGAAGCATTGTTAGGGTCCTCAATCAGATGTAACATTTTATCCTCACCATAAAATTTCACAAGACTCCCTTCTATTGGTATGGTCACGTATGACATATCCATTTTCACACTTCCTCCTACACTGGAAACCCAATTTCTTGACAACAGTATCCCCCATTTGGCAAGATAGTCCACAATAACTACATTCATGGTTAAGCATTTTCTTAGATAAGCTACTAGTTGTACTACTAATCCTTTAACATACCCAATCACTAGCACTTCTCTTGAATCCATAGTTGTACACTTCCCAAAATCCGATGTTACTTTGATATTTAATTCATTCATTACCTCAAGAGGCATTACATTACATGAAGGCTCCTTAATCAAACATACAGTTATGTACCAACCTATCTTTAATAATTAAGGTGGTATAAAATGGATCAACGTCAAGTTGAGATTCTACAAGAGAGGTGCCCAAATATACTTTAGGTGATTCTCCTAATTCTTCCAATTCTTGTGGTATTTCTAACTCCAATGACAGGAGGAATCTCCACATTATTCACATTTTTTCCCTGGGTATTTTCTCTTCCTTAAATCCCAAATACTCAAATGCCCACTTTCTCGATGCTCAGAAATCCTAAGTAATTCAACAATAGGTACTGTGACTTTGATCTGACTTAAGATTTGGGCTATGCCACAAGGAATATATTTGGGTAAGGACAGTATTAGGAGTGGAAGATTTATGACTTCCTCTGATAGTATAGGATTCTTTTCAAGTCTGGGCATGAGATGAAATACAAGTTCTATTTGGGGTAATTAGGACTTTTCTAGAGTGTATATTTTTTATGGGGTTTCCTTCAGAATATTGGTAAGAATTGGAGTTTTTGGTCTTGCCTTGTGGACCTCCCCCTTTGACAACTCTACTTCTAGTATTATATTCCTTCTCCTTGAGCAACTACTGCATTCATCAATAGTTTCCTGTCTTCCTCAGAAGGAATTCCCCCATCATATTTCTTAATCATCAAGGGCCCTTAAGTATTCAAAATCATGATTAGGTAAATCAAATCTTGTACCATATCAATTTCAAAAGCATTAATGTTAGGAAAAGTAAATACCTGGTGGACATAATCCCAAAAAATTTCAACAGTTTTGGCACTTATCAATTCAGTTGAAGTAGCCCCTTGTTGTGAGTTCTCAAAGCAATCCATCATGCACACATCACCATACACCTAATCATCATTTTCTTCCTCAACTTCCTTATCCACATCACATGGGGAATGTGGTAAGAAACACATATCACACCAATCAATAACATGGGCCTCTTCCACTAGTAGCAAACCTAGTAGTTAAAGGATCAGGGACCAACCTATTTTCCCTAGGTTAAGGAAATTTATTGCCTAATCCCATGGGCCCTTTTCCTCTGTCATCTGATCTATGGATCACCTCTGGGATGATTTCTAAATCTCTCCTGACCGTATGGCTTATGTTGACCCTGGAAATCTGTCCTATCCCTTTTTCTGCTCTGGCCAGTTTATAGGATATCTCTTTAACTACTCCAGCAAAAGTCTTCACAAAATCTTGTAGATCCAATAATTTTATTGATTGAGGTCTTTCAAGATTGATCAACTTGACACCCTCTCTCTTAGGAGGCTTCCTAACTACCTTGATATTATTTTCTATTTGTAAGGCCATTATGAAGGTCTGCCTCAATTTTCCAAGGTTTTTATCTCTCAAGTAATAAGCAACCTTTTTATCAAAAGCATCAGAATATTTGATCAAACAAGACTCATCACTTGGCCTTAGGATTATAGGTAACCTATTCAAGGTTTTATTGAATCTAGTATTGAAATCCTAGATAGATTCATTTGGATTCTTCTTTATATTTTCAAACTCAGATAAGAGGAACCTAGGGTCAATCTTATCCCCATATTGTAATCTGAAGGCATTTTTCATCTAGTCCATGAATCTATTGAATTATCTGGTAGAGACTTGTACTAATCACATGCATCCTCCTCAAGAGTATGAATGAACAAATTTATATACATGTCCTCAAACTCAATTTCAAATTCTTCCATCATATTGACAAAGAGTCTTAAATTTTGGTCACCAGTGATGGCATTATTCCCTTGAAATTTTGGTAACCTATTTCTGACATCTTGCGGTAACCATATTAGGATATCCAACCATGCCTCTGAAATTTATTGGTCTAAAAGTATTGACAACAAAAGGAGGTCTAGGTGGAGGCTGAGCCATATTTCCTTGAGGAGGTGATCTTGTAGGAGAATCAAAATGATAAGGGACGAAGGGTCTTTGGAGCACATGAGTATAAATTTCAAAGTAAATATCCTCTATTGATTTAGTTTTGTGAAAAACCCTATCAACCTTGGAGGATACAGGGAAAAATTGAGAGACACTCTTTTCAGACACAAATGATGGCCCCTCTCTAGTCGGAGAATTCAAATTTACACTAGGACTATTTTTTTAGAATTACTTGAAGATGTAGGGTAATCTTAAACTACAGGTTGATCACTTTCCAAAATTGGTATCACTTTTTCTCTTGATTTATGATTTCTCAATACTTTCCAGAATTTTTTTCCTTCTGAATTTGTTTTTCCCAGTTTTGGAAATAACTTTCTAGTAGGATCCCTAGTGAAGAAATACCTTCTTCCCTCCAGGTTTGCAAGTATTAATGACGAATTTTACTTGACATAGGTTAAGACACTGGTAATTATCAAAATTTCAAACCAATTCGGAGTCGCCACCAAGGATTCTCACCTTAGATGTGCAAATGCACTATAAGTAGTTTGTCAAGTGTCTATCAATGCTTAATTTTTGTAAAAGCTTACCAGATCCGACCTTCCTTTACCCACATTTATTGCTAACGATACAAATTTAGTGCAATAACCACTAGAAAATGGAAATATTGCACAATAAACTTTGATCTCACACAAATCTTACAAATCCTAACAAAGGATAACGTTTAAACAATGCATTTACACTTAAATCATATAAGAAACATTACCAGGGTTGATGTATGTATTTGTACAAATAGTCCCCGGTAATAGTGTTGGATTGGTGTTGGTACCCAAATTGATCCTTCCTTTTAAACTGAGAAGCGTCATAATTTGATAAGGATGCTTAGAGACAAACAAATCATAATAGGAGTCATTTTGTAGCCAGAGGATGGATTTTAGATGACTCTTTATCACTCTGGTTTGGAAAGGACTGGGTATCACTGTGCTAAGAGTTTGACCTACCCTTACTACTTTAGGTTGTGCCTTCAACCAAGGTGAGAGGACCCATTTTTTGACATGTATGTTAATGGAAATCATCAACGAATTAGCATTACTTTGACTATTCCTTTGCAATATTTTGAAGGATACCTCAAGAAAACATGGCTAATACAACATAACCTAACTCTCATGAGTTGTCACTTTAGAAAATGAATATGTTCTCTAGATAAGGCCCAGGTCACTAAAGGTAATGATAAAAATTGACCGCACTTGTATATTTTAGTAAAGGATGGATGAATTCAATGATCTTATTTATCATTTGTGGATACACAGTGCAAGAAGGGATAGTTCATGTATGATATATCTTTGGATATACATTTTATGGTTGGGAAGTTAAGCAGGATAAAGTTGATTATACCGAATCCTTGAGAACTTTAAACAAATGTTGACAGATCCACAAGGCAAAATGACGAATAGCTTCAAATAGTCAAGATGAACCTTCAACTAGAAAATTGTGCATCTATGAAAGCTCAAAGACACACAACTTCACACATTCTTCAAGGATTTAACATAAGAACTCATGTTAAAGACTTAATTAAACCTTAGAAGTCCCTATTATATCACACTTATGATACACTCATAAATTGACAAACAATTTGTATCACTGAAATGAAAGTAAAGTGAATTTAAATCACTTATTGCATCATGAAATGAAAGCTCTCTTCATAATGTAATTGAAAATGCCACAATACTATCATGAGGACAAGATTTTTTGTGATTTCAAATGGATTCCAAATGTAAGATTACAATAGGAACATAGATAACTATTTGAAGATATCTCAAGATGACAATAGACATAACATAGTTCATGATTAACACAAATTACTCAAGGTTTTTCAAAATTTGATCAAGGGAAATTTTGTTTACAATATCAAAGTTTTTTCAATGGCTATACATCTACAACCATCTTGACATGATCAATTTTAAAGACACACAAGAAATAACTGGTTTCTCAAATAAGTTCTCTTAGAAAATGGCTTCTCTCGGCTTTTTCTCCTTTTCTTCTCTGAGTAAATTTCAGAAAAATTAACCCCCCTTTCGGCATAATTTTTCATGCTTTTATATCACTCTCTTCACTTCAAATATTTTTCCCCCAAAAAACAAGAATATTCTTAGGAATACTTTTTGTTACAAATTTTTTCTAGAAGATGATATTTATGAGTTTCATTCTATACTACCAGGTGTACGAAACATGAGTTTTTTTGATGTATTCCACTTGTGTCTGACTGGGATGTCCGGTTGTCACCTTTGGTAGGCTACTTGAAATGTTCCCTCATGATTTTGATTAAACAATCATTTCAAATGATCACTGAGCATCTCCAAATGCTTTTGACATGATGCACAACCTACACTCATCTTTCAAAATCCTTCTTGGGCTCAGTGCACTCCACTTCACGTCTTATTGGTTTAAATGCCACACATGATGTTTGTCAAATCTTACTGAACTACCAGCTCTATTCATTCTTAATTCCTTTCAAATATTTAATCACCTCTGTGCAAACTGAGAAAAATATGGTTTACACCATGGGAAATATTTTATTAACACAGGACCAAATGCATCCTTCCATCTATAAAGCCTGGTATTTCCTCACTATCTGCACATGTTTTCTTTCTTGTTCTAAACATAAGGAATTCAATCAAGAAAATGGTGAAAGTGCTTGTAGCTCACAACCTGAAAGAGATTTCTTCAGAATACCTAAATCATATTTTTGATTTGAGTGGTCCTGATGAAGCTTTTTTCAGGGATCTTTTAATGTAGAATGTGTGGGTGATACCAGAGGACCCCTAACATACTGGTAAGTTCAGTTAGCACTTCTTTCTCAGTTAATCAGGATCAACCCTATGTTTGCATCCTTCCAGGTTATGTATTTCCATATTTTTAGATGGGAACATATGAAAACGCCCAAGGATTTAAAGAAATACTGGGTTGAAAGGAGGCCTCAGGTCTCTGGGAAGACCAGTTTTCAGTGCCCTTTTTTATGCAACGAGGAATTTGTATCAAAAGAGATTCCTAAGGAATCATATGTATTGTATGATAAATCCTCCATCGATACAGTGCCTACCATTTCCAACAAGGTGGATGAGTTGGAGAAGAGGATTCACTCCTTGGAAAAGAAACAAGTGGAAGTTGTGTCTCTACCACCAGGTCCAACGTCAACACCATCTTTGAGTAAGAGGAAGGGAGAAACACAACCTCAACCTCCAATTATCATATCAGATGGAGAAGAGGACCAATCAATATCATTCATCACTTAAGGGCAGCACTCTCCTCAGCTTGGGATAGTAGAGGAAGGTTTACAACTTGGTTATCTGCACATCTGATGCATTGTGCTTCTTCCTTTGAGCGATAATTTCTGGGATCCCAACCAATTCCTTCTCCGAGGGATAACCCACCCATTTTAAGAAAATGGGAAGCCAGAACTAGCTCAAGGCCTCACAATTCATCCAACCAACAACATGTGGTGCCTTCCCCTCTTATCACTCCAAACATTCCCTCTCAAAGTAATCCTAGCAAGTCGACCCTTCACAAGGGGAAAGGAAAAATGGATTTCTTCTCAGGTGGTCTAGACCTTTTGGATTGGGTGTCATCCCATCAAAAGAAAATTGAGCTTGAACAAATTATGAACCTCCCTAGGATGAATTTGGAGTCACTGATGGATATGGGTATGTCCAGGGACTTGGTTGGGTCAATCATCTTTATACAAACAGCACAAGGCTCAGATGAGTTTGTGATGAGAAAAAACAAACTTCTGAACAAACTTCCTTTGTTGGGAGGAGACTATGAGACCAGACTGAAAAATATTTGAGTGTTGTTCTCCCTTTATTGTCTCCATTTTGGCGTGTATACATCTTTCACTATCAAGGGAAGGGGCCCCTATAGAACCCTATCTTGTTTTTGTTCAAATTGCAAGCAATACAAGAATATTAATAGTTCACATGCTTGTTCCAAGTATGTGTGAAATTTTAATCTAATCCACTATGAACTACTATATCTTTTTATCTTTCAATTGAAACAAAGAAACAATAAAATTTCAGAAAGATAATTACATTTTAATGCATCAGAAACATCATTTCACAATATCAGTTTAATGGAGTGTGAAAAAAGAATACAAATTAAGGAAGAATGTGCCTAAGCATGTTTATCATCTTTTGTGCCTGCATCCTCTTCCTCTTCATCCTTTTCTTTTGCATCTTGCTCCTCTGGTAGCCTTTCCATATAAGCATCATATCTCTGGAATAATTCATTTGTTTTATCTTCGTCAGGTCCAATGTGGTGCTAGAAAATCAATGTTTGCCTCGCTATTGAATCCATACACTGGGCCATTTTTTGCTTATATTCCAGTGGCCTGGATTTCAATTCCTCAATTCTATTCTCAATCTTCCTCATAGTTTCAATAACTTCATAGGAGAAGTCACTTGCCTGGATATTATTTTCAAAGGAGTCAAGTAAGAAATCAATTTTTAAGTCCCCATAGCTCTTTTTGAATTTTTCTACCACCATGTCCTCTAATCTCAGATCAATAGCATCAAGTGAATCATCGACCCAGTTCCTTTTGACTTCAAGTTTTTTCTTGATTTCATTCAAGGTATCTAATCTGATTTTTGACAATTCTTCAAGAGCATACTGGCTCCCTTTGTACTCTATTGGTATGATGTTTTCTTTGCTCAACCAGCTCATCACTAAGCTGGGTTATGCGGTCAAGTTTGGGGAGAGTTCCTTCCAAGTAAAATATCTCATTGTCACACTCTTCAATTATTCCATCAATTTCCATTAGTCAACTTTTGAGGTCCTCATATTTTGACCTTGCCTCTGTAATAGCTTATTTTCCCTTCTCAGTCAATTGTTCAATCCAAGTGTCCACCTGCTTGGACCTTCTTAACAACACTATTTAATTTATTTATACCCTCAAGGGTATTCACATAGGAACTTTCTTGTTCATGACTAGTTTTCCCTATCAATTGTTGCAAACATGAACTTAAGGCCTTAATTTTCTCCTTTAGTTGTTTTTTCGTCATTCCATCTTCATCAAATTTTTGTAGAAGATCACTTACTACTTCAGATACTCCTTGCTTTAGTTGTTCCCTTGAAGGATTTCCCAAGGGAATAATCTGAATGTTGTAATCATCAGCAGTTATGTCTTTTCTTGTCTTACCCTCGAAAGGAGTTGCTATCTCTAAGGTCCTTGCTCCAGATGAATCAGTATGAGTCTTTGTGATGGTCTTGGCCCTTTTTGGGGCTCTCACTGTCTTTGGAAAAGACAGAGTAGTAAGGTCAACCACTTGCATAGGAAGGGTCTCTTCTTCATTTGAAATCAATTCACTGATCCATCCCTTTTTCAAACTTGTTCCATCTTTTGTTTCCTGCGATCCTTGCTGGAATTTCTCAGGAACAATTACTATCTTTTTGGATATTTCTTGTTCTTTTTGTACCAATGATTATTTCTTTTCTTGGACACTTACCTCAAGGGTCCCTATGCCAATTTCACTTTGTACTACTGATTCTTCCGGATGCTTCTTTTCATGGTCTGAATTTCAGATTGATCATCTTTAACCTGAGTTGTATCAATATTCAAAGGAAACTCTTTCACTGCTTCTCCAGCTGAAACCATGGTGGAATAAATTTCTTCCCCTTCACCCTTTTGTATCAAAGTTTGGGCTATGGGTTTCTTTTCTCCAGAAACTAGCTGAGTTTCCAAACTACTATATTCATGCCCTAATGATACCTCTGGCAATGTCATGGCAAGTTGTTCCAATGGAAAAACTCCACATTTCCCATTGAATGTTGTGAGTTTCCACCAATAATGATTTCCTCATCAGTAATCGTATCTTTTGCCATTTTCAGTATTTCTTCAAAAGATAATTTCCCTTCTTGAGGAAAGTCATTAGTTTTGGTGACCTCAATAGAGGTGGGCATAAATTCTTCTACTACTAATCTAGTATTAATATCCTTTTCAACCAATAATTCTGGTTTATCCATTTCCAAAACCATTTGTTTTGGGGAAGATAGATTTATTTCCTAATTTCTTACTTCAGTTGTTAGTGCATGAGTATCCCTTTCTGATTCCTTACTTACCTTAATACTATCCACTGGTGTTAATATGGGTTCATCAATAGACAAACTAAGTGCATCCAACATGGATAATCCCTCACCAACATCTACATCAATTACCTCAGTTTGTACATTTACAAATTCATGCATTGTTTCAACTAGAGGTGCATTGATATCCCTAACAAGTAGAGATTCAAGAATTTTCATACCTGGAGTAACAAACTGACTGTCCACTAGATTAACTATAGTATTCCCCTGGGGAACTGGGTTTTGAGTGCATTCCACTTCTTTTTCCATGAAGGGTGAAGGAGGGATCATAGGATTTGATTGCTCCATATGTGGCAATGATGCATCCTGCTACTTCTGGAAGATATTAGTTTTCTCCATTTCTGGGGGATCAATTACCCCATCCCTGTGTTTGAAATTATTTGCAGTGTATGGGCACCCACTCTTACCAAGACTGGCTGGTGGAAAATCTTGGGTTTTTTATGTCTGATCAAAAATTTTCAAATCTGGTGCTGTTCTTTTTTCATCCTTGTGTGGCCTAGGCTGAATGTGACCACTTGCAATGGCTCCACTCATTAATTTTTTAGTTCTATGTGGCTTAGGTGAGACACTTAGACGAGCCACCTATGATGCTATACCTTTCCCTTTTTCCTGAAGGGGCATTGAAAAAGTAAAGGGAGCATTCTCCATAGACTTTAAAAGCATCTCTTCAGTCTTCTACATGAGAACTGACACAAAAGTGTCAGTTCCACTAGTGGCCAATGTCCATTCATCAATGAATTTAGGAGTAGGCCTTTTAGTTGGTAGTTGAGGGGATTTTCCACCTAGTGGGTCCATTTTTTATGCATCCTCCCTCAGGGGTGGAATATCTTCACTCAGATTTCCCAAACTCCTGAAGTTGCTTAAGATATTTGTATTCTGGATTGACAGATCAATATTATTCTAAGTCAACTAGTTTGTAGTTCTCCTCATAACATCAGTTATTCTCAAATAAGGATCATCAGATTCATCCACATTCTAGTCTGGAGGAGAAATAGGTTGATCCTCCACTTTTTGATTGATATAGAACCTACTTATTGTGTGAGGATCATCTACAATACCCTTTGGGATAATTGTAATTTTATAGTCAATTATTTGTGACAAGGTCATTCTAGAAAAGTCTCTTAACCTAACTTCTTCCTCATCTCTACAATTCATCTAGTAATCTTCAAAATGGGGCTCATGATCAAAGGTATTTGCAATATTGGTGAACACCCATCTAATATCATAATTTGGCCTTGCCTCAAACTTTTCCATGTTAAATTTCTTCAATTCCTCACCAATCAGCCTAGCCTTTATGATGGAAGGACATGAATACCTTCCAATTCTAATGGGGAACTTGATATTTGTTTTATGCCTTCCAGCAATCAACTTATGTACAGGAGTCAATTTCCTTGCCAACTCACATAAAACAAGTTTTTCATCAACATACCAGGGAAACTTATAAGGCTTACCTTCAAAACCACTGACTCTTATATATGTGAACTTCTTATACTGAATAAAGTAGCAACCATATTCCAGAATTACATGTCTAGCCTGCTGAGAGATTATGTATTGTCCCCATTCTAGTTCAAAAAGACAGATAATTGGTGCAAAAAAGGCATCATTTACTAACCTTACATTTCCACTCCAGTTAGCTCCAGTTGCAGATGAGGGAAAATATCATGCATTTGACACTGCTTGAAATCAACATGTGGTGACAGCCCTGGGAAATGTTTGTGGCCAACAACATTATAAATGAGGTATGTCATCATATAGAATTCAAGGTCTGTAATTTCTCCCATCTTTATTTTTGCTGCCAGAGTTACCATGTGTTCATGAAGTGCTTCTGCAATGAAGGTAGCCCAGCAAATACTTCCTTTTCTCTCCAAGATAATCCACATGTATGTAGTCATCCATTCCTTAAATTCATTCATAGTTTCTAGACCTGTCATTTGGCTCAATAGTACAATAAGATCTTCTGCCTCCTCAGTAAATTGTGCCCTAACCAATTTCTTAGGGATTCTAACAGTGGTATTTTTTGTGAGGAGACATTTTGAACTTATAAGTTTGGCATAATCCTTCTTCTTTTCTTGATAATCGCCTCAGAGCCAATTTAATGCCTATGGTGATTGGGGTTGTGATAATAGGCAATTTTAACATAATTCTGATGGCAACTGGTGTTAACGTCAATACTGCATCCCCACTTCCATCTAACACCTCCCTCTTTTTAGGATCATAATTCATGGCACAGTGCCATACTAACTCGAGCAATGAACAGAAGGCAGGATGGCACTAGCTTCAGCAATGCGGATTTCCTGAATCGCTTTCAAAGATTCACTTTTATGGGGATCACTTAGCCTTTGGAGGAATTCATTTAGATCGACACCCATTAAATATGTATCTGTAATCTTATCCAGATTGCTTGTGATTCCCAACACAAGTGAGAACGAAGAGGGAAAAGTCTTCATCTTTGAAAAACCCTAACTTTATCTCAATTGACCTTGCCGACAAGAGGAAAACACAAGAATTTCAAGTTCTTACCAGTTTTCCATGAGCACCCAAGAAATTCAAACTTAAAACAGTAATTTTTGCAATCCTTTGGTTCTCCAGTCGAGTTCCATAGTTGAAATTGCAATATCTCACAATAAGACGCTTTGATAGAAACAACAAGAACCAACAAACTAATAATAAATGAAGAATGCATTCATAAACTTTAAACGTCCTTGATTTTCAAGTAAAAGCATTGATGGTGGTAGAAATAAATGCATTGCATCATCACCATTCATTGTACCCTTCTCAAATTTGAAAATGAGCCGTCCACGTGGAAAAACCTTTGCTAACATGGGCTTTGGGAGCACTTTTTACAATTTTGCAATGTTTAAAACTTTCACACTTTTGACAACTTTGACCTGCCCGTCCATCTTTTTACTTTCAACATAGGCGTGACACGTAGCCATACCTTGATGTTAGCAGAGATGCGGGCATTTTCTATAATTTTACCTCCTCTTTTACATAAGACCCAAAAATTACCAGAAATCCACGATGACCCACTTCTCCGCTTTCTTTAAAACCAAAACCATGTGTCCTTCTACGGACCTCGGGGACCTTTTTGCATTCTTAACATCTTTTCTCCTTAAAGTGCATAAATACAACTATGCACCACATCCCCACATCCATTCATTTTGAGCCACATGTACACCTTCGGGGCGGAAAGAAAAAATTTATTTGTGCTAACCTTATGGTCATGAATATTTGAGGAATATTCGTTGGGTCGCAGGACCAAAGTTGTAGTTTGTGAATTTCATAGGAAAATTGAAAGTTTGCAAATTGAACACGCTTCATCGCACCAATTAAAAATTTCCACGTACAACAAACGACATAGCGAGAGAAATGGAAAAACAAAACATGACTGAGGAAAACCTTTACCAAAGGGTAACAATCTCATTTCAGATAAAAACCAGTCTTCTTCCAAAGAGAAATTTGAAAATAGTATGCTCCATAACCAGACCTTCGACCAAAAGGAGGAAGAACAAAAATATAAACAGGAAAAATAAAGAGCACCTGGAAAAACTTACGGGAAGCTGAACATGAGAAGCAGATAGAAAAATCAAATCTCAACAAAATGGGTGAGATTATTAATGAGCACTTCCAAACTATGTGTTTCCTTCAATTCTCACAAGGCTAGGCCCCTCTTTCTTATGTATGGGAGGCTCCTATTATTTAATGTAAACTAATATATTTTTGTGGGGTAGCCAAATAGGTTGGGGATCACATAGGAACACTTCATTGAACTTGTGGAAAAATTCTTGTATGGGGTATAAGGGAGGAATTTGCAGTGATGAAGGGTGAAGGAGAGAAATTAGGAAAGAGAGGGTTATTGTTGTGAGTATGTGATAAAAAAGTTCACACACAATAACCGTAGTAATTCAAAATTCAATTAAAGGAAGTAAACAATGTAAGCCATTAGCGAGATGAAAAAATTAAAGACACATAGTTCTTACATTCATCAATCAAGGATACACAGTTCCTTCTCAATCACTATGCTTGCAAAGTGCTGAAAAGAGAGAGAAAAGAGGAACACATGAGAAAGGGAAATGAAAGAAATGTAGCTTTTATTTCTTGTGTTCATAATATAAATCTCAATATCCAAGCCATAATCCAAAATTTCTATAAAATAGAGTTAACTATCAGGATCCTTTGGAATGGATAATCGATTCCAATTTATAGCCTCGTCAATTATCTTCTCATCTACCCCCCACATGACCTTTCAAGTTATTATTACACTTGTGACTATCTTCCTTCCTAGGAAGTGAGGAAATAAGTCCCCTTTTTATAAATCAAAGGGTAATTTTACAATGCAACATAAGTAAGTAACTTAAGTGAATAAGACTAATTATAGTGATTTCATATAATGAATAATTAAAAATTAGGAGAGAAGAAAGAGGGATAAAGGAGAAGGAGTTGACTAAGAACTTGATGGAAAATTATCATTTGATGAAGAATCAACTCTCATAGACTCTTGGAGATGATCATGGATGATGAACTCTATGCCTTTGACCTCTTTTCTAAATTTATGCACTGCAACTGCTACTTTCTCATAGATGTTCCAAATTACTTAGCAAAGTCTTAGGAAAGGTACCAAGCTTTCTACATTTTGTGAAAAAATTATCATGATCTTTTGCAAGATTGGAAATAGAGCCCCTAATCTCTACAAGAGATTCTAAAGTCTCATTGAATTAAGAGGGATCTCCTGTAGCTATCTGGACCATCTCTTGAAATGAATTCAATAGTCCTTCAGAGGACGTGTTCTCATTGCGAGAAGGTGTTCTCAAATCTTAAAAACCTTTGATAATATTATTAGAAATTCTAGATACATGTTCTTCACATGCCTCAATATCATAAATTTCCTCATTCATCACATCACACCTAGTAACCATTATGTGGGACCAAATATGGGATAAGTTCTTAGTAATGGATTAAAACACTTTATGATTCACCAAGAATGAAGAGTACAAATATGTCATCTCATAAAACAATGGAAGAAGGATTTCCCAAATGGCCCTTTCTTTCTTAATCTCCTTCTTAGTATCCCTCATCCTTGAAATAGTAGCCAAGACATATAGGAACAATGAGAGAACCCCAAGAAGAAAAATATTCCCTTTTTCAACAATTATGTTCACCCATTTATCATTGGATTTGATGCATAGAAATATAAAAAACATGCCTATATTTAAATTTTCAAGAGTTTACAAACCACTACTTCCCTCAGTCTCTACATAAGAGGATCCAAACAAGAGCCTAAAATGGATTAATCACTTATAAGATGATAAATATCAAATTGACAGATGTTAAATTCATTACGCTCTATCCTATCATTCTTATATCACTACTATTAATCCCTTCACCAAGGCTCAACATGAAAGAAAACTACCTTCTTACCTAGTTTCACCAACTTTCTCAATTCCTTGTTTACTAGCTAGTGCTTGAGAGTGCAAATTTTGGGATTTGGCCTCTTTATAGATTCCGTTATCAGGTCCCCTCTCATACACCTCACAACATAGTTAGAATGACCATATACTGCACTTGGAACAACTAAAAGCACATGGCTCCTTGGTTTGGCAAAACTAGTCTCCTTATGTCCTTAAGACCATAAAACTTACACCAGGCATGGTTAGAAGAATTTAAATGCACCCAGATATTACTACAAAATGCATTAGGTCATATTTTCTCTCCCTAAGATGCTTGCAAAATTTGGCAATCCAAATCTTTTTGTTTATCCCCTAGATCAACTTTTGGTCTCTAAGATTTCACACCTTCTAGTAGGTCAGGGAAAGTATAGACTGTCCCATTATTTTTTTTTTCAAGGCCTCTAAAACACAAAACCAATATTTTCAGGAACCCTTTATTGAATTCTTCAAGCATGCAAAGTCTAAAGTCTTAACTCTAAGGTAAAATACCACTTCCTTAGCAAACTACTCCTCTAGATTAGCCTTGTCATTATACTGAATCATCTTCTTCCAAAATGTCATGGAAATCTCACAAACAAACCATAGGAAATAAAATTTTCCTTTTTAATCTCTCAGTGAACTCACTTAACAATATTATTTCCAAGTTTCAAAGTTGTTATCAATGTTTTGTGCACTCAAATCCTAAGCCCTAGTTCAATTTGATGAAACTCTCACTGGAAGCCTGCCAGGGATTATTTTTATATAAATTTATTGATTCTTTGATTCAAAGCTCAATATTATAGCACAAATACTATCTATATATTATGAAAGGGAAATGCTTACTAGTATCTCTTAGAAACATGTACCATTCCTCCTCTACTCAAGATTTCTTCTACCCTGTTGTAGGTGCACACAATTTCAGTCACCCAAACCCTCTTTCCTGACACACAACTCACAAAACAACAAATGGAGACATCCTCCTAAGCACCAAATGCAATCTTCACTAAAGGAAATCAACCAAGGAATCACATTCATGTCCTCTCACCAAATTTCATGGAAAACACAACACTTACAAAGCATACACAATCACAATGTGGATTGGTTATATCAAAATCATCAAGATTTAAATGCAAAATAAGTCTCTAATATTTGAGTTTTGTTAAGCCATACATTTCTAGTCCTTGCACACATATTTACATATGCAACAATCAAGAAAATCACTCTTTTCCTCTCAAGAGAAACCATAGTCATAACATCAACCAACAAAGCATTAGATCACAATATCCAGCTAAGATAACTACATGTAAAACTCATTATCAGTCATACCATTGATTCTTCACAACATTGTGGAGTTAAACCATCACTCCTTAATCTCAAACTTAGACTCATTATTTAAAAAGTAGGGTAATATACAAACTTTGTATATGTAAATATATCCTTGTATTCCTTCAAACAAATTTGTTTATTTATCCTTCATTACTTCCTTCCCTTCCTCTTTCCATGAGGAGTTGATTCCAAATACTAACTCATACCTTATATTCAAATTCAAACTCTAGATTGTACCTACTCCATTCATTATAACTGACTTCTATACTCATTATGACAGTCACTTGTGACTTTTGAACTTCCTTTCACTTTCTAATTACATAACTTCCATTTTTATATTATTCTAAGCATCCTAATGATGCACAAACATACAAATACTCAACACACAACCTATACTCACTCAACAAGACACTCTCTAACCTTAATAAATTTATAACACCCCATAACATACTTAAAACATCTTTACAAGTCCATATGTCCATTATATTCCCTTGGAAATTTAAATTTCTCCTTTTGGAGGGAAAGTACACAAGAAGGATAAATTCAAATTTCCCATCTTCATTGTTTTCCTAAAATTTCTCGTATGCACCATTCGAACCTCTAAATATCTCTCACAAATCTCATTTACTCCTTAAATAATAATGATTTTGAAATTTAATGTCTTCTCATGGATGTTCCTGCATCAGGATTTTCCCTTCATGATGAATACTTGAGATTTCTTCATTGTTTGGGAATTAAAGCTACAAATGGGAGAGACTAATTCATTCAAAGGCAAGGATGATGAACCTAGATCAAGAAAGGGTAGTACATATGAAGACAATTTTTCACATTTTCCTCTAATTGATCAATGATCTTCTTGTACTGCTTATTTTGTGCAAGGATATGAGTTGATGACTCTTGTAATAGGTGAGAATCAATTTCATGAGTAGATTGACCAAGAGAGACCTTCATCATTAAATAATCACTAGGTTTCATTTCTCCCACAATATTATTTATCTTTGTATATGGCAACTCCACATATTGAGCTCTAGAAGCCTCGGTCTAGAAATGGGAAGTTGCATGTTCTCTCTTTCCCTTATTATTCTTTATGTACTTCGAGATGGCCTTAAAGTTAGGAGTCACTGCTTGTTGCATTATCCTTTAGTATTCACCAAAAATTCCTTTACCCTTTATAAAAGCTCAACAATTTTGAAAATGAAACTAGGAATCTCAGGTGGTTGGTGGGAGACCAAGGCATGACTGAGATGAGCTAATTCAATTACCTCACCTAGAACAACTGGATCCATCAGATGATTAGGAGACCAAGGAGGATCAATTTCACCTAGTTAAATTTTTTTAGGAGAAATTTTCCCAACCTTATACCTATTATATAACTTCATATAAGGATATAATATAATATTTTCATCATCCTCCTTCTTTCTCTCTCTCAAAACATCCCTTTTTCTTCCTTCAACATCACTTTTTTCTTGGTCATTCTATGAAATTAGGGAAGGATAAGATGGTTGCACTGTGCCAAACATAATATCCAAATGATGAGGTGGAGGTGTGTGTAAATTTTAACTTTTTCAAAGAACTTACTATTTTTAGTAATCTACACCCCACCCTTGGTTTCTATTTTTAGCCAACTTTTCCAAATTTCACATTTTGTATTTTTCTTAGTCTCATACTTAGAGAAATTTACACAGGTTCAAAAATTGTTTATTTTTTATCTTCAAACTTGATATTTATAGTAAGGCTTACATGCCAAATTACTAAAAATATAAGTATGTTTTCATGGTGTTTGATTGAGGTGAAAATTGTTTCATTGGGTTAGGAATTGTTTTGTGATTCCATGTTCAAAGTTTTAGGTACGTTTGATCCTCAAATTTTTTAAGGTCTAAAAAGGAAAGTATTTATTATAAAATATTAAATGGGTGATGTAAAAAATTCATAGGATCAATGGAAATTATTTTTGGATCATCTTAAATGTGTTTAGGAGTAGGATCTTCAGTTAAAATTTCAGGTAAAACAGATCCAAAATGAGGGAGATATGAGAAAAAAGGTTGTTCTGGAAATGGTTGTTCTGGGAAAAATGGGAAGAATAACAATACAAATTAGAAATGGATGGAAGAAACATTTGAATAATTAAATTTAAAAATGGATAAGTTTTTATTTATACTCACCCTTGTATTCTTACCTAGCTAACTCAGCCTTAAATTCACCTTTGACCATCCTTGCAAACCCGGGTTAACTAGCAAATGACGATGAGTTAAAAGTTTTTAAATGGGTTAGAGATGCCCCCATGTCCTTTTAAAATTTTAGTAAGGTATAAATGGAAATCATCCATGGAAAAATTCACCCAGGGTGGATGAGTCATGAGAATGGGAATTAAACACACATGTTATGAAGTTGAGAAAAACAACCCAAAGAGAAGGTTTGTAAGTATTAAGTGACAAAAAGAGCTCCTCCATGTGGTGGAACAATTTTGATCTCCCCTATATATTTTTGGGGAAGGGAAAAAATGGACATCATCTATGGAAAGGTGTTACATGCGTCCTAGCAACATGACGAAGGGGTCAGTTTTTAATGTGATTTTATAACATGCTCCTAACACTCAAAGGTGTCTTTTAAGTGAAAAAATCTCATAAAACATGTGGTGATAAAATTGTGTGTCCCTCCTATCCCTTTTTAAAAGGGTAAAAATGGAAAAAAGGGACATCAGGGGTCTCCAAGTGTGGTTTTTCCACGTTTGGGAGTTTACCTTCATCAAACATTACCAAAAATAGTCATCCGAACCCATTTTCTTTCCCCAAGAGCATCCCTAGGATTTTTATATGAAAACCTTATATTTTTTGACTCAAAAAGGTCTTATGAGAACATTACAACAATTTTGCGGAGTTAATTCAACCTGAAATTTTAATTTTACCCCCCTTTTCAAATCTTCTCACGAGTGGTTCCCGGAAGGTTCAACTGTCACTAGAGAGAAACTTGTATTTTTGTCCAGCTTATCATAGGGAGAATGTAGAGGGTTGAATTTTATTTAATTTTTCCTTTAAATGAGGTTCCAACTATCCTTAGAACTCCCATAATCTCTAATTTATTCTTCATGAGGATATGAAATCTTCATCTGCCATATATCCAAATATACACCATACAACCTCCTAAAATCTTGTACAATGGTAATTAGGAATCCTTATATTTCCAATGCACATATGGTCACTTTACAATTCATTTTGAGGCTCCTAAACCATCCAGAACAAGCTAACTAGCTTTTTCACTACTTTCATTTCCTTACACCAAGCCATAAGTAACCCAATGTTGCACAACTTGTTCCTAAACCTGATTTTGCTTGTAAAAAATTATTGAATAGCCTTTAATGATCTCATATCTCTGAAACACACTACTCAGATGCATTGGATCTTCTCTGTTTATTCCCAGAGGGTGTTTACTATGTGTAAAAATCTTTAAAATAGGTCTTTCAAGGCCTCTGGAAGCATTTGTCTTTTCTCAGATCCAGATATATTCACCAATCAAATTGAATAACATCCCCTGCACATGAAAAACACTAAAAAGACATATTTTCACATCCCTCCAAGCCATAATGAGGGTAGGTTCACATTGACCAGGAGAAGGATTTTTAACTGTGACTTAGGTTGTCATGTCAAACTTTTTGAATTTTTCATGCTAAAAATTTTGCATGAAAAAGGCTCTGAGGCTGTCCTCCCCCTTGATTTCAAAATTACATCCCTTTGTGTGTCCCTCAGTGACTTCATCTTTGATAAGGATTATCGAAAAGAGCATTTAACACATCTCAAATTATTAAATAGATGCCATCTAACAACCCTTGAACACCATCATATCTATCAAGAATGCATCAAAAGAGCATAAAATAATCATGTCAAATAACATGACTTCAATATTGATGATCTTTTCCTTAAAGAGAATCAAAATTTCACTACTATCGAAAGGATTAAATGCGAGAAGTTTTCTCTGAACTGGATTTGTCCATATATCATTGCTCACAAATATGTGTTTGGAGCTTATCGTTTAGCCTCACTCGATGGTAAAACTAAAAAGGAACCTCTAAATACTTCAAATTTTTATACTTTCTATTGTTAACACATCTAATTGCATGACAGTAGTCGTATCAAAGATCTTATTCTATCACCAACTTATCATCTACCATTGTAATGATTTTGAATTATGTGGTTTCCCGTCAGTATCCTATTTTTACAACCTTAAAGATGAACACAACTCTACTCATCGCATTTTCCACATGGACAAGTTCTTCCTTAGCAGGAACCCCAAAATCATTACTTCCATCTTCCCCTCATATTACAAAATGAAAACATGTTAGTGGGTACACATGTGCAGTTTGTACACACATATTTTCCACTCCCCAAATGGTATGTTAGGCATGCCCTCATCTCAAATAAAAGTCAAAAATATAGACTTATCCCTCTAAGGAAAACTATTAATCATTATTAAAAAATCCCATACTTTTCCCTCGAAGGACAACTATAAATAAAAATTACATCAAAATATAGCCATCTAAAATCAAAATTAAAAATTATTGTAGACCACTCCCTTGAAGGATGGCTACCTAGTAATGGCTACAAAAGGCTAACTACATCGATTAACCTTAATATCAAAGTTAAAATAATCAAAAGAATCCTAAGAAATCTTTCCACATTGATTAACATTCCCATCAAAAAAGTTAACTTCCTGCATTAATCAGTTTGCAACAATAAAAATATAGTTGGGGCATAAGCTTATAAGCCATCAAAGGAGAGCCTACTCCCCCCATAAAAAATACATATGAGCCCTTCCCATGTTGAAAGAAGGTATATAAGTTAATTCCATGTATATCCATGATCCTACATGTGACTAACTATTGTTAGTTATATGTTAACATTTGTTACAAGGTTTCAAGTGCATTTTCATATAAAGAAAATTTACTAATATATCATATAATATCAATTCCAGTTAAAAAGAAAATATTTCACATTAATTCTTAACCATGATAAAGTGCATTAAAATGTAGAAAGATCAATATATTTAAGTCACATCCCATCAACATCAAACATCATATTAATAATTTATCTTACATCTCAAAAGCTCATCATAAACTCATATATAACATCAAATTAAAAATCCATCACAACACATGAACCATAATTCAACTTAACTTGCATGAATTATTAACCATTCAACCATACAATAATTGTAATCTTAACAAAATGTAACAACCATGCACATGAACATGAATAAGAGAGAGTATGCAAGACACAATATGTAAGTGATAAACCCTCAAGGGGAATAAAAACCACTGAAAATTTTGATTATTACTCAAACAAAAATACTTTCATGAATATGACTCATCACACAAGATTTTTCTAGTGAGGCACCAACCCCTAGAAACCATTTTTGATATTACTCAAAACAAAGGACTAATGTGAATATGAATCATCACATAATTTTTGAATAAGAATAACACTTAATAAATTTTTCCAACACACACAACATATATTGATCAAATATTCAACTCATATACCTTCAAACCCTCTCCAAACACACCTTCTTCTAACTCACTCAAACAAGCTCAAACTTGGACTGATTTAGATCAATATTCTTGCAACTATCTCCTGATAACTATTCAGATATTCACACACATTATTATCTCTATCTTAATTCCCTTTATCCACTTTCTATTTCTCACCTAGGTCACATTTTTCCGTCTCACTTCACTTATTCAAATTTGAACCATAACATGCACTTTATATGAGAATCAACTCAAAGCCATAACATAGGTAGGTCCTAACCCAATATATCGACCATTAAAACTAAATCATATAACAACACCCTAATATAAATTAATATCATGGACCCATGTAGGTCGGCCAAGCACCAAGACAACTAAACAAGCCAAAATAGGCTCAAAACCCCATCACCAAGCTCATCACAGACATCCAAACACATCACCATGATTTTTAAATCCTCTAAATGCTCCACACCTGTAAAATAATTCATAAAAAAAATCATCCATGTTTTGCACCAATCATTTTCTTCATATCACTACCAAGTAGGACCATTTCCTATTCAAAATAGTTGCTTCCAAGAAGCAGTATTCACCTATGAAGCTCCATATCACACAAGAACAACCAAAATATGCCATGTAACCACTCATTACAAATAAAATTATATTTAGAACACATCCATGCTTTCTATACCTCATGAAACATCCAAAAAAGAAAACCACACTTTTTTTACTCTTCAGAAAACTAAACTTTCCAGAAAGTAGTTTTGGAAACTTGTCTTCTTTGCACCCTTGGTTTAACTTTAAAGACCTATAAATGCATTAAATATTAAAAAAATCATCCCTCTTCACTCTCAAATCGATATAAATCATAAACTAAGCTACAATGTGAGTTTTCTACTTCAATCTTCTAGTTAAATCAGTCATGTCTTGAACCAATCAAACTAGGTCAACTTGTGACCTCAACTATCGAAACTCGGTACACTTTAAGACATTAACAAAAACATAAAACATGTTATATTGGATGTGTAAAATACCCTAAAATACATTAGACTCCTTCACCATTCCCAAAAGTTCTCGAGCACTTCCATTTTCCAACACTCCTGAATTACCCTTTTCGACCCAAAAACTAGTCTTCAAATATAGGGCACACTTTTCCCTCAAGGAAATCAACCATGACCTGAAACTATCATGGAAATCTAATAAAACTCCCAAAATTTCATAAATATTTATTTAGTCAATACCTTTAATGGAAAACTGTGCCACAAACTGAATATATGTATAAACTTTCATTTTTTAATTGGGGTCCACATATTGTCACAAGCTCTATCATACATTTCTTGAAATATGGAGGATTCCTCTACTGTTGGACCCTGAATATTGGCCAAGTACCAAGAGATACACACATAGGACTAGTAAATAAAAGGGTGCTTAGGGAAAATCACGCATGAAAAGGGTTTAAGTGAAACCGGGGCACGCGCGGTAGGCAGAACAAGGGTGTAAAGGACTTAGCCATATTTGGCATCATGGAGTCACTTTAGGAAAAATGTGAGGACCCGACTAGGCGGGATAAGTGGAGAAGATGCTATTTTGGAACCTTGGAGGCTAAGAAAATGATATTCCATGTAGGGAATATTCCAAGAGGCATCATTACAATTAGTGGAAGGTTTTGCGAAGAGGATAAACATTCACCTATGGAGAACAACATTTACACTTAGCACGCAATCTACACATGAGATAATTCATGGCGGTGGATGTTGATCATATTTAAAGGATTTCTTGGGACATAAGAAGAAGGAGGTAAAAGGTAGTGTGAAGTCACTAGAGAGTACGAGAGTGCTAAGAGAAGGAGGGTAACAAGGTGTTGTAAGAATAATAGGTAATGCAAGGGTTTGGAGCTCATGATGTTAGGGTTTATAGCTCTTGATGCTAGAGGGTTATAAAGGCTATCATTAAGCATGTGTATGGGTGTTGGGGTCTATAACAAGGGTTATAATGGGGAAATCATAGTCAGGATCTGATCAGATTATCTTGGAGTGGTTGGATCTCTATCATTTGATGTATATGGTCTGAGATTACCCTTTTGAATATATTGTGGCTACTATAAACTCTTTTAAATCAATATACATGGATATATTTTGTACTTATTGTTTATGGGTGTAAACCCTCATGTTATTTGGCTTTTCATGACTCAGATCTAGTTCCTTGTGCTTCATACAATGTTTATTTACCTTTTGTGATGCATTATGTGTAGATCTATTAGTTATATCTTTTGCCTTTTAAGTAGATGCATGTAATTTTGTTTTTATAAATAATCCTCCATTAATGGCAAAACTATCTTGCAAGGCTCACATAAAGGAGGGGCTCAGTGCCCACACATGCCTCAGGTGAGCACCCAGTGTATGTTGGGTGATATGCTGGAGCACTTAGTGTTAGAAAGAGGTATTGAGGGTAAACAATGACTACATCTTGGTTTCATTTCCAGGACCTCTTTTGAAGTTATTGTGAGAGAAATGTGTAATGATAGAGTGTTTGACCTTTGATAGTGTCGAAACATGGCTCAAATACACGGAGGATGAGTTTTCACAAATAGATAACACTAGACTTGATTTTGATCGACGTAAATGGGTAGAGGACCACCTGTATCATGAGTTATATGAGACCTTTTTCTATTATTTCCCAGAAGAGTTCTATGAATGGCTATCAGAATATGAATCAAGGTCAAGTTGGTACTATAGACCTCATGTTTAGACCCAGGAAGAATATCAGTGGTTGTATGATGCCAATCTAACTTGGAATTGTATTGTTGTTCACTGGTGAAGTAGAGTGCTAACTAGTTATACCTTGGAATACATTATTTCTACGTATTCTTACCCAGAGATTGTTGAGTTTGAGTTCTTGAAGGAGCTTAGAGGATCATTCTTGCGTGTTATTCCACTGGATATCAAGATCTTGGTCATTAATTTGAGTTTATAAGAATTTTCCATGGTTGGCTAAACTCCTGTACGACATGGGGCATGAAAGATGGTGTGGTAGAGGATGGAAAACCTTATGGTGGAAATAGAGAGAGAGGAGAGGCGGCTCAAGTATAATGAATTTTGGGAGAGGGAGTTGGTAAGACAACACAAAGCTTTAGGAGTGATGGATTTATGGAGGAAGAAGTTGTGGGATGGATATGAGGTTTGGGCAGAGGACATAGAACTTGAGTAGTCTGAGCTACCCTAGCTTGGCAAATGTGGAAGAGAAACCCCCTCAGATTTTGGAGAGAGCTCATCATATGAAGAAAGAAGGAGATCCATAGGCATGCATCTTAAACCACATGGCGACTAGACCCTTGTGCTTAGTTTTCTAATTCCTTCGATAAGTTTTGATAATCTATTTGGTATCGATATTGGTAGTCGACCAAAACCTAGGAGGTATAATTTTCCATTTGGTACATCTATGGCTACACAGTCATTTCCTATGTTTAGGGGTATTTTTTTACACAACAATTAGGACAAGGTATGGGATCACAAGGTTTGATTATCACATTTTTGAGTGGCATGAGAAACACATTTGGGAGTGGTTCGGTATCACAGACTGTCGGCATGGAGTTTAACACTACAGTGGGTTTGCAGGGTGCAACTACATTAGGCACCTTACCTACGACAGGAGGATGATTTGGTGGATCTGGAGGAATTGGCACTAGTGGATATACTGGGTCTGGTGGTGAAGTCAACACCAAAGGGAATCAAGGTCCTGAAAATTGTAGATAATTTCCACATCACCATCAATAGGTGTTTTATGAGATATCACTCCACTTACCTGATTACAAGGGCATTGAGGATGTTGCAGAACATTTACACAAGTGGGAGTTACTATGATGTGCAAAGGGAATCACTACCCCAGAGTGGAAGGAAAGTTAGTTTGTAACCACGTTGCAAGATCACACACATAGTTGATACAAGAAGTATTTCCCACACCAGAAAATGGTGGATTACATTGTGTTATGTAATGCCTTTTTGGCAGAGTTTCACATACCTAAGTTTGAACAAAAAACATCAGTGCGTTAAATGAAATTCAATAAGGAATGGTGGAGAGTGTGTGGGAGTATGATACACATTTCAAGAATCTCATATCTAATTTATGTTATGACATTCACCCTTCACAACATGTTCAGTGGTTCATTAGAGGACTGATCACACCGTTCAAGAGGACGCTTTCACAGATCCGTGTGAGGCATTGGAGGTTGAATTTCCCGTTGAGGTAGTAGGAAGTGTTGATAAATGAGTTAGTCCATTCCTAGAAGCCCAAATTTTTGTAATGGACAAGTTGTTGGATAAATTTTCTGTGAACTTGGCTTATGAGACTCGCTGCGGGTTATGGTGTACGGATTGTGAGGTAGAACTGCATATAAAGGACAGTTGTCCTCAGAGATCGGTACGCTCAATGACGGTAGAATGTTAGATTTTCCATGCAGATCATGACACAAGTAGTTTTCTGCTACTACAGCGTTCCATCCATAAGAATGTGTCTTGCTATTAGAAAAATTTATACCTCTACTACTCATGACACCAAGGATTGTCGATCGATTGACTACATACATGATGCCATTGATACCGGTGTTTTCCAGACCAACATTGTTAGTATTTCTAAGGAGGATGGTCATCATTATGAAGGGTGTGTGGATGGAGGAGGTTGAGGTAGAGGATTTTGAGGAGGATTTAGAGGTCATGGAAATCATGGGGGCAGAAGGACTAAATTCCCTTCTAGAACCTGATATAATTGTGCATCTATATAACATTACAAGCACAAGTGTTTCATTTTTTTATAATTCTCTTGGTGTGGAAAAGTCACAAGTATGAGGAATGATCAGAATCATTTGAACACATGAGCCAAAAGCAACAAAAGGATAAGGGCGATGGGATGGTGAGCATAAAGTGTGATGATCAATATTAGATGCCAAGGGATGTGACTGAGTCATAATGAGAACCTATCCTAGTAACCATGCGATCTAAGGCTACACGTGCAAGGGATATTCCAAAGCAAAGGCATCTCATTACAATAAAATAAGTGGTATATGGGTAATATCTGGACCCTACACATCAGAAGGATGTCTATAAGGAAACCATGGATGTTATTTGAAGCCTATAAGGAGAGATCTAGTTCCTGAAGGAGTAATCAATTAAGTTGGAACAAAAGAAAAGTGTTGATGTCTCTTAGGTAGATATAGATGATGTCAGATAGGTGTGTAAGATGTTGTGCCAAGAGAATTTCATCCCTCTGTTAGGAGAATGGTTAAGAGATAAAGAACCAAGGACTAGAGGATAGTGTGAGAGGTAGGATTTTCATGCTAATCTACCTCCCCACAACCTTCACTATGATAAGGAGATTACCTTGAATGTAATTGTTGATGGATGGCTCCTAGGTAATATTCTGATTGAAATGGATGTGGAAGTTAATGTCCTCATATTAGATGTGTGGAACCAAATGGGATGGCCCCAATTACATCCATCTTCAAATGTGTTGTATATGGATAATAAGACAAAGGAAATGTGCATTAGTTTTTTAAAGGATGTTGCTATCACTATCCAAGGGGTGAAATTCACTGGAGACTTCAAATTCTTAGCACTTGTTGAGGTAGAAAACTTTGCAGTGTTACTTGGGCATCCCTAGTGCTATAAGAACAATGTTGAATTACGTTTGAGTAAGGGATATATAATTTTTTAGAACAAGAAGGAATGTGTTATCATTCCTTTGATGGATGGAAATTCAATGCCCTATACTAAGCCCTTGGGAGAAGAATACCTAGATAGAATCTATGTTTGCAATATCATGGACCCTAAGGTTATGCAACTAACAAAAGAAGGCATTATTCAATGGGAAGACGTTCAATATATAAGTGATACAACTAGTGTGGCATATGAAAATTGGGTGCACAAGACATATGAGTTAGTCGAAAGGAAGTTAAGAGGCTCTGTGACGAGAGTAGCAAAGGCACGCTTATTCAAGCACTTGGGAGGAAAATAGTTGCCAAGTTACACTAGGGGAGCCAACCTTGATGTTTTCCTACAAGAAATGGAGACCCGGTGGAGATGTGAGATCGAAAGGAGAAGTATGCTTAGCTATATTTTTCTTAGGACCACAACAAGTTAATGGGAGACCCATCGCGATAACCTTATAGAGTGGTGTGAGGTGAGAATCATGTTCTCTATTAGGTTTCTCTGAAGCAATGTACCTATTGCTATATAGGACTATCATGGGAAGTAACCCACCTTGTTTCACGTCTAGGCATGTGAGAAGTCTTAGGTGGAAGGCACAGAAGCCTTACCTCCATATTTATGGGCGCATAGGCTTTACTCCACTTTAGAAGGTTGCATGTGTGCATGGTACATTCATTCACAGCTGCGCCATCAAAAAAGAAACTGGTAGGAATTGACGGTTGATCTCCTTCAAGATTTTGAGTATCAGAGTACTAAGCCATCGGTGGATAAAGCGTTGCAAGTTGTTAAGCACCTAACTATGGGATATAGTGTCATGATGGAGGACAAAGTAATGGAGTTTTGGGGTGAACCTAGCTTAGAATTGTTCTTTGATGAGGAAGAATCAAAGGAGGTACAACTTGAGCATGCATGCATGGAAAAGGAAAAAGGAAAATTGGTCTACATGATAGATGGTGAAGAGGTGGAAAACTTATATGTTAACCATACTATCGGTACAAGTGAGGTTATAGATAGTGCTGATGAGCAAGCACCCACCTAACATGAACCCTTGAAAGCCAAGAAGGTTAACATTGGTTTGGAGGTGGAACCTAAGGAAGCTACTATTTGATATTACTGGACAAAAAGGGAGGTTTTAAAGATTATTGATTTGTTACGTGAATTTCAGGAATTGTTTCCACACGGGTACCATGAGCTTAAAGGATTTCACCACTCCTTGGGAGAAATGAAGATCAAGTTAAAGGAAGGTGCACACCCAATTCAAAAGAGACCTTATAGAATGAATCTTAATCTGCACATCAAATTCAAGGAGGAGATATACAAGATGATTGCATCAGGCATCATTGAGCCTATTGAGGAATCAAATTGGATAAGTTTGATGGTCATCAACATTAAGAAGGATGGGAGGATAAGGATTTGCATTAATTATAGGGATTTGAATACGGTGTGTCTCATTGATCCTTTTCTAACCCCCTTCAGCGAAGAGATCCTAGAAGGAGCAGCTAGGTGTGAGATCTATTCTTGCATAGATGGATTCTTAGGATATCATCAGATTAGAATTATAAAGGAGGACCAAGAAAAGATAACCTTTGCCACTAAATGGGGAATTTTTTCCTACACGGTCATGCCTTTTGGACTGAAGAACATGCCTGTTATGTTTTCACGAATTTTGGTTCAGGTGTTTTAGGACTTCATCCATAAATTTCTACAAGTCTACTTGGATGAATGGATAGTATATAGATTATTAAAGGACCATTGTGACAATCTGAGGCTGATTTTTGAGAGATGTCGTTAGTTGAGTATATCTCTCAACATTAAGAAATATGTTTTCACTACTCCATTTGGCACCCTGTTGGGACATATCATATGTAAATAAGGGTTGCTGGTGGATTCTGCCAAAGTCTCCATTATTGTGGGATTGTGGGAGACTACTAGTAAGAGCGTAGCGTGCAAATTCCTTGGGAATACAGGATATTACCCGAAATTTCTTAAGTGGTATGCTAAGATCACTGCATCATTGGAGGAGTTGTTGAAGCACAAAAGTACATTTCATTAGGGAGAGGCACAACATATGGCATTTGACACATTGAAGAATAGGCTTATCCCCGCACCCATATTATGCTTTCCATCTTAGGATAAGCCATTCCATGTACATGATGATGCTTCAGGGATGACTATTAGAGCAATCTTAGCACAACCTAGAGAGGGAATTTTTTACCATCCCTTGTGCTTTTCTAGTAGGAAGTTAACCCCAGCAGAACATAATTATACTACCACAGAGTGTGAGGCATTATCGATGATATATGTGCTGCAAAAATTCCAGTGGTATTTGCTAGCAACACATTTTATCTTTTACACAAACCACATGGTATTAAAGTACTTGGTGAACAAGACCATCTTGCAAGGGTGCATGTGTAGGTGGGTCCTATTATTTCAGGAGTTTGAGTTTATGATTTTTGTAAATCCAGGTACGATTAATTTGGGGCCTGACCATTTATCAAGGATTGACTCAAGAGAGGACATGCCGATAATTGAGGATATAATTCCAAATGCATAATTATTCAGATTGAAATGTGTACCCTCTGACTTGGAAGATATTATTGTGTTCCTCAAAATGGGTTTGGCACTGGAGGGAATGAAGACTCTGAAAAGGAAGCAGTTAGCTATACATTTTTCACCCTACATATTAATTAGTGGAGACTTATATAAGCTAGGTCGTGATGGAGTTTTTTTTGGGGCGTGTTTGAGCATGAGTGTACTGTAATCGTGGAAGAGGCTCATGGTGGAATTGTAGGAGGACACTATGCGGGGAATGTGACCATGCACAAGATCCTTCTAGTAGGATTTTGGTGGGAAACAGTTTATAAATATTGTATGGAGTATTATAAGGCATGTGACTACAGCCATCGCCTTGGTAAACCAGCGAAAAGAGTTAAAATTCCATTGAAATTGATTATCAATGTAGAGTCGTTCAAGAAATGGGATATTGACTTCTTAGGCCCTATTTCTCCAGCCGCATGAAGGAAAAGTTCGTGTTATATTACTAAATGCACATATTACCTTACAAGGTGGGAAGAAGAGGCACCTACAAGGGATTGCACAGTGGAAACAATAGCTAGGTTCTTATGGGAAAATATAATCAGCAAGTATGGATGCCCATTGAGCTTAACAAGTGCAAGGGGTACTCATTTTTTAAATGAGACAGTTAAAATTTTATTGGCAGAATTCATGGTGGCCCATCAAAAGACTACCCCTTATCACCCATAAGCTAATGGGACTTCTGAGGTGTTTAAAAAAAATTGAATCACACATTGACCAAGATTTGTGATTTGGGAAGAAAGGATTGGGATGAAATTTTTTCTATTGTGTTATCATCATATCGGAATAATTATAAGAGACTGAACAATGCCACACATTTTTAATTAGTGTTTGACACAGAAGTCATGTTACCTATTGAATGCATGTTATCATTGTTGCATATATCATGCATAGGAGGGTTAGCTAATGAACAAGCGCTTGAGGAGAGGATTGACAATTTGATGTAGTTGGATGAGTGGCGAGCTATTGCTTACTAGATTCAGAAAATAGAAAAATATAGGAAAAATAAATGGCATGATAGACACATCAAAAAAAAGAAATTTGAGGTTGGCTAGATGGTTTTCTTGCATGATTATAAGTTCCTACGCCATCCTGAGAAGCTCAAGGTCTATTAGTTGGGACCATATTATATTACCCATAAAAACTATTCACATGCTAGACAGAATGTGACTTCCCAGATATTTCAATGGGAGTCGGCTGAAGCCCTACTATAGATAAGTCTTGTTTGTGTTTGTAAATAAGACAATATTTCTAGTTATCTTGGGATTTAATTTAATGAAGTTTCCTTTATTTGTGTTTCCCTTTCTCATTGTTTTGTTGGTTGGTGTTGTTTTGTTGTATTGGTAGCCACTTATATTTAAAAAAAATTCTATGCGCAGAGTAACGCACATCCATTTTTTGTGTGGGGTAGACTGATGTGAAAAGTGTTAGAAGCTATGGTTGTTGATGGCCTGATTTGAAAAATAAAAAACACGTGGATTGGAAGATTGCGTATAGAAGAGGTGAATATGAGGGAAGGATGGTGTCAAAAGGCTTTATAGAAACCACATAAAAGAATGAAAAGCATAGGAACAACATGAGGTAGGTGATGTTAAGAACCAAGATTAGAATACAGAGGAAGAATGCCTTCAGCAATGTAAGCATGTGCATAAGAATCTATGGTAAGTAACGGTTTTTGCATGCCTGAAGGTTACTGTACGATGGAAAAGTGACATGCAAGCATGGGAATCTACAAATAACTCTTCCTCATACCTGACCTCCTGAGGTCCTGCTGAGACGGCCACTGAAAATGGAATATATGTGGATGTAGACAAACTAGTTGGGTAATCTTATATCCTCAATACACAATAATGGAATCTGCAGATCTAAGGTGAAGAAGGCCCTCCTAACCTGAATTGGTGTAATGGTTTGTTTGGATATAATAGTGTTTCGGAGGCTCCAATCAATGTCGAGCTCTACAGAGATCCTTTTTATTGGTTGTTGGATACGTGGGAAGTGACTTGTAGGAGCTTCGTATATATTTCTAGACAAGGTCATGAAAATGGTGATAGCAGGTGTAAAGGATTTGTAGTGAACTATGGGTGATTTTCCATTCTAGTCCAGAAAATATTAGATTGATTGGCTTCTATATTTAATGTGGAGAATTGTGTTATGATATCCGGTGAGAGTGGTGAGGATCTAAAAACCAGCGTTCATAAACCGATGTCAATCCTTAATTGATTTGTAAGCTCGTTGGGTTGTGGGACCTGGGGATCACAACCGTGAGTTCGTGGTTATTGTGGACCTATTATGGTCATGTGAAGAATCAGTCCCTTCTTCCGACTATCCAATAATCATATGCCTTTTCAACCTCTATGTTTAGAACTAGAAGTTGTATAATTTTTTCATAATACCTTACAGGTGTTCTGGTAACTTGAATGCGTAAGCTAGTATCTGTGTCAATAAGAAGGTCTCCTACATATGGCTGTGGGACTAATGGATCATAGCCAAATATTTGTTCTCTTCTGAGTTCTTGTATGGTCATTCAGAGATTTTATCAAGGCAGTCTATAGTTAGGATGATTTGACCAAAATGTGTATGCCTTGTCGTCTTTGATATTTAACCCTCTTAGTTGTTCACTAATTGCTTGTAGGTTTGCCATTGCTCAAAAGACCTATATCCTAAGGTCTTGATCTATATCAACTAATGTTGTGGGTAGATTTGGTTGAGGCACTATTGGTTTAAATATATATTCTCTAGGCTCTCAAGGTTCCGTGATTGTCATGCAAAATGTCTCAAATTTTAACTAAAATTAACAAATTAATTACAAAAAGATGTATTTATACTATGCATGTATTCTTCTATTTTTATATTTTCGATGAAGTATTTTAACGAAATTAAAGAGAAACTATTCTAATATATTTAGAAAATGGACAACTAATCTAGTAACATAATTAAAACAAACAAAGTAGCCTGGTGTGGCTATTTGCCTGTTAGTTGTGATTTTATCTTAAATATCTAAGTAACTAATTATTTTAAATTGAAATACTCTCGATCCTACCTCAGAAGTGAGGAATGAATCACATTTTCTCAGAAACTATCAATCCCCATAGCTTTCCTGGTGATATCAAGAGTGAGATTTTAACTGAAATAAAATAATTCACTACTTTATTAATACGTTGTAACTAGAACTTTGATAGCTCAAACTTGGCATTTACAGAACAATGGTAAATCCAGTTGTGTGTGACTTTGTCCCCTCAATGTGATCTCCTCATTTCCTTAATGTTCTCTTGAATCTAGAAAAGCGTGTGTGTGATATTATCAGCAGAATAAGGAACTTGAACAATGGCAGCTTTTGGACATAGACCAAATACAATGCGAGTAAGAGAGAGATAGTGCAAGTGAACAGAGCTTGACTATGCAATTCCTAGCGGGATTTATTTTGGGAATACAACACAAACATGCTGAGAGTTTTAGAAGTTATCTTTGTGACTAATAAAACCTGCAAGTTTAAATGGATTCCAATCTAAGAATGAAACTGTCTTATTTTAAACTGGCTTGCATGGAACAACAATGAGACAAGAATGAAACAAGAAGATTGAATGACCTCTAAACAGCAAAGAAAGACCAACAATGGATGTAAAACATGAAACTAATAGGATTCTAAGAAATAAATTCAAAGAATGAATGATTAAACAAAGAAGGAGAGGGGCCATTTGTTTCAAAACAAGCTAGCTATTTATAGCAAATGCAATCACAAGAAGGTAACTAGGAATTGAACTCTTTTACCATTAAACAAAGTGAAAACACTATTCATAGGGTGTCCATAACATAAATGTAAAGCAAAGTAGCTGAAGAATGTGGGTAGAAATTGAAGATTTACGTTTAACGTGATCATCAGAACTTTCTGGAAAATGTGAACAGGACCGCTAGGGCAGCAGTTACGGGACCGCCACCCTATCCTGGGTGGTGGTCACAGGACCACCACCTAGGTAGGGCAGCGGTCTTGTCAGTTAAGACCAAAATGCAAAGAAAAAAGGGGACAGAGGGTAGAACAAAGCATGCGGAGGCCGAGTGAGGCATGCGGGATACAAATGTATACTTGGAGAGCTTTTCTAGATCCCGAACACCTTGCAAGGAGACCTATATCATCATTGGGGTATGTGTAACATCTTTCATTAGGTGAAGTACCCTACAATTTTGGGTACGTATAGTTACCAAATTTTTTAGCATAGGATTGAGTGCGGAGGAAAAGTGCTGAAGGTTAGTGTCTGAAAAATCCACCTTTATTACAAAATTATGTTAGTAGGTGGCATGGAATTTATTGCAAAGAAAAGAAAAAGTTATAAATAGAAGATCAGGGATGCTTTATTATTTACCTTACATTTTAAGTTATCAAAGAGCTGTCGCCAACTAGGGCATCCTTGCGAAGAAGGTTTGAGAATATTTGTGAAGATTTAATTGCATAGCTAGTTTGATCAGTGAACTAGAGTGGAAAGGAGTGCATGTGCATAAGTGGATAAGGTTGTTTGGAAGGATCTCGTGGGTGTTATGCTATCTTGTGGAAAAATTGTTTTATAGGTTAGGGTTGCATAGCTAGGGAACGAGATTTGGAGGAATTATCACAAAGGAGTGGAGTCATGAAGTTGAGAAGATCCCGGACCGCAAGAGAGGAAGAAGTTTTAAGGACCTAACAAATGAATGACACCAAGGAAAGTAGCAAATGTTTCACCAAATAAGGGAAAGGGAATAGGAAAACAAGTCGTTTCTACCAGTTTCAATGAAGAATGGTACACAGAAATGCAATACCCAGACGACGTATTACTTAGTAAGAAATGGGTTTCTCATATTAAAAGGATGGCCATAAGTGATTACAACCATCAAATGAACACAAAAAAAAATGAGATGACACTAGATCTGGTTCATCATACAGAGAAGAGGACACCAAACGAAATGCCTAGCTATGACGATGAAGTGAAGGTGAAAATGGAGAAGGCTGGGTTATTGCAACTCTACGAGTTTCCCTACTTCGGAAAGCCTGAGCGACTATACCAATAGCTGATGATGTCTGTGCATGAATACCACATATATTTCATAGGCTGGAAGAAGTACATAAGCCCCCAACTAATTTCTAAGTTCACCGGCCTTATCTGTGAAGGAGAATCATTTGACAATGATTTGGAAGAAAAATAAGCCATTAAGAAGACCATTGAAGTTTATTACTATAAGAGGGGTTCACACTACTTTGAAATTTTTACAATCACTGACCCTGTGATGAGGATGTCCTTGTGCTTGGTCAAAAACCTAAATGGGCAAGAGAGATGGACATAGATCAACAAGGTCTGGTTGAATTTCTGTCACAAGATCTTGGAGGTGAACATCTATAACCTCTTATCTTTTATTGTAGAGGAGATTTTAATTACCATGCACAACAAAGAGAAGATCATATTTGGTAATGTCCTCCTCACCATTTTATTTTCATAAATTGGAGTGCCTAATGGGCCGGATAAGTTTTTTCAGGAATACCCAGAGGATAACCCCTCCCTTGCTAAGAGGTTTTAATAGTATACTTGTGACACCATTACGGTTGCTCATAAGGTGCGCCTAGAAAAGTGGTATAAGTAGATGCGTGACGCATTTGGGGATGAATGGAAAATACCCAAGAAGTTTCCTTCATGATTACAAGGAGAGGCTAAGTTCACCGTATACTAGCATTTTTGTATCGACATATTAACTTTGATAGATGGTACCAAGAGTCCTTGGTGTAAGTTTCCTTTCTCCTTCACGGTGCAGTACTTCCAGGCTAGGGTCAATTAATTAAAAGAGGTGAAGAAACTTAGGCTTGATCTAAGCGTAGTAGATCAAGATTACCACGAGCTACGCAGGAAGTTAATATACCCCAATAAGTGCACCTATGTGGATAAGTATGTCTCCGATGACGTGCACATGTTGAAACCAATAACATTTCCTGCTGCAGGGAAGACATCAGAGAGGGTGTATTTGTTCCTAAGGCCTAAGTATGAAAAAGGAACTTATGTTGAAGATGATGTCTCCATTCCTAATGACCCCACTATGAGGAAAAAGGTTGTGCCAAGGAAAAGAGAAAGAGAGGGGGATCCTAAGAAAAAGGTGCCAAAGGGGAAGATAGTAAGGGAAAAAGAGTTAGGTGTGGGTAAAAGTATTTACATCCACTAGAAGAATTCTCCCATTAGAAAAGAGTCACCATAGAAGGAAGAGTCTCCAGTAAGATAAGAGTCACCCGAGAGATAAGAAAAAGAGAAGTCCCCTATATTGGAGTCACTAGTAAGCAAGAAGAAAAGGGTGACAAAATGGTTAGACTCAGGAGAAACAGAAAGCATGGAGGCCAACAAGGGCGATGAAGAGCACGGTAAGGCTCAGAATCATCCTATGTATAATTTACATGAGTCAGATGTTATCCAAAATTCACCCCCAAGGTAATTTTGATAACATGCAAGCAATTATATTGATTCAGGGCAAAAAGTCATGTTTCTAGGGTCCCCTCATATTTGTCTAACTCCCCTGTCCAAGAGGAAGAGAGTAAGTTATGAGAAAATGTGAAAAAACGGTTCAAGAAGGCAAATAGGTCGATCCAGGAAAAATCGTGAAAATTGGCTAAGTCCTGCTCAAGGTCGCCTCCGGGACGTGTGGGACAAAAAGGCGCGAACCGGCCGGTTCGGCCGAAATCAGCACAAACAGTCTGAAACGCAGCAGGGACAAATGGGACAAAAGTACGCGGCGGGCGCGAAAAGCCGATCCGGCCAAAAGAGGAAGAAAAATTGGCTAAGTGTTGCTCGGGACGTTTGGGACAAAAAGACCCGAACCGGCCGAACCGACCGAAATAAGCACAGGCAGTCAAAAAAGGATTGGGACAATCTGGGACAAAAGGCGCGAACCGGCCGAACCGGGTGAAATCAGTCAAGGCAGTCCAAAAAAACAAATGGGCCAAGTGGAACAAAAATGACGCGAACCGGCCGAACCGGCCGAAATGAGTCAGAGGCAGTCCAAAAAACAAATGGGACGCCAAGTGGAACAAAAATGCGCGAACCGGCCGAATCGGCCGAAATCAGTCAAGACAGCACTAATCAAATGGGACATCCGGGACAAATGGAGCCGAAGGAGCCGAGGACCAATCAGATCATGACACGTGTCGCAGGAGGAAAAGTCAACGTTTGGTCCGGAAACTTCAAACGGCCATAACTTTTGACTCCGAGCTCCGATTTTGATAAAATTGGACTTTCTGGAACGAGCACGACGTCCTCTACGCCACAAAAACTGGATTTCTTATTTTTAATGAGGGTAGATATATTTAAATAAAAGAAACATATTCGGCTCCAGTCAATCAATGCTCATTCCCGTCAAATGACAGAAAACGCCTGCCAGGCCCAAAACAGCTGCCCGCACTCAGAAGGCCATAACTTTTGCATTTCTCAACGAAATCGCACAAAATTGGTACCGTTGGAATCGTGGTTCCGAGCCCGATGCACAGAAATCAAGAAATTCCAGATTTGATCAGAAATTGATCGAGATTTTTTAAGAAAACGTGGCCGGGTTCAGAACAGTGTTTTATTTGGTAGCTGGGAGTGCAATTAAGAGGCATGGTCATCATTCCTTCTCTGCTGCAGCACATGGGATAGTATGGGGAGCCTTTTGCAAGTAATGTATACCCATTCCACTCAATTTAATGCCTCTTACAGGTGGTTGAAGGACAGATTTCGGGATTTCCATTTTCCCTTCTCTTTTCCTTCTCATTTTTCTATAAATTGGAGTGTTGGGCTCATTGTAAAGGGGAGAGTTTTTGGGTAACAAAGCTCTGTCAAAATTGCTTTGTGAAGCCAGTGTGTTGCAGGCCCTTGTAGTGGACTCCTTGCATGGTGATCCAGGCCCTTATCTTGTAATAGATTGAACTGTGCATATCATGAAGCAATAAAATATCAAGTTTGTGGATATATCTTCCCCTGCTGTGTTTTCTTGCATTCTTCTTGCCCCTTTAATCTTTCTACAAGTATATTGTGTCTATTTATTATGTTCTTGCAGGAATTCATTATCATTGTGTGTGCTTGGAATATTACTGTGAATGCATTTTGCTGGATTATGGTGAACTGTCATCACCTCTTCTAGTGTGCACTTTGCCTCTGTATTTCACACATTTGGAGATTACTCTCACATCCTCCTTTTCTGGTGTATCACCGCTTTAGTGTAGGCTTTCATTTTATGCATTCTCTCTCTCTGGTCCCTTGGAATTTTAGGTTAGAATAGCTAGTTTCTCCTGCATTAGAGTAGATTGTGGCAGGTAGTTTAGGAGCAAGAACCAGCTTTCTCTGGAGGTCTATCTCAAGTAGCAAGTCCCACAACTTGGAGATAGTACCCATGTTATCCAATCACACTGGATGCTTAGAGTGATCAAACTAGAAATCTGATCAACATCCAGGGGTGCTGTGATTCGGTGATAACAGTTCTGGCATGCCCGGTGGGACCTAGAGGTCTTCAATTTCATTGCAACAAGATTGATGTGCACTTGTTGTAAGTTCCAGCTTTGAAGGAGCTTTAAAATCGCACATCTGGCGACTCCAAAAGAGGCATAATCAACTGGTTTCTGCAGTCCAAGCCTGAAAAATTTATGAGAAGAATACAGACCAGGTCAAGAACTAGGGAGGAAGGATTGTTTGTTTATCTGCATCTATCTCCAGGCAGAGAAAGAAGGGGAAGAAGAGCTCAAAGATCTCCATCTCCACCTAATCGGACTTTGTCTACACCTCCACCTGGTAGACCTTTTCTCACATCAACAAGGGTTCTCAGGCCAATCAGAATGGCGCAACCACTAAATCCCTTCGTCAATTTCACTGGCAGCAGCCCACTTGCCCTCAATGCACAGAATCCAGTTCCAATTGCAGCATTGAAGAACATTCCATTTTTCACTGGAGAAAATCATACCACTCCTGGTGATCATGTCAAAGACATTGCTAACGTCTGTGCAATCCATGAGATAAACGAAATGGATGTGGCTGTCAAACTGCTGGCATCATCATTCAAAGGGAAGGCATTGCAATGGTTCAGAAGCCTTGAAGCTGGTTCTATCACAAATTGGAATCAGTTATGCATAGTTCTCCATGAGCAGTTTGGAGAGAAGGGAGACAACTTGTCTCTTCTAGAACAATTAACAACTATCAAGAGAGCTCCCAATGAGCAGCTGACTGACTTCAACTTCAGATTTCAAAGGTCTTGGGATAGGATTCCAGTGGCAGTCAGGCCAACAGCAGAAGGTGCTTTTCTATACTATCTTAAAGCTTTGAATTCTGATATTTCTATGTTAATTCAATCTATGGGAGGCACAACCTTACCTGCTTCTTATAGCATTGCCATTAGGGCTGAAAATTGTCTTATTCAAGCTGGTAAACTGGCTCCCAGGCCCCCAATGCCATTATACCCAAGTTTGGAGAGCCCAAGTACTAGTCAAGCACCTGTCTTAGCTCCTATTCCCACTCCTAGAAATCAAAGTTCAAATGAAGCTTCCACTTCATCTCCAAGTGCCCCAAATGAGCTTCAAGAAGTTATGAAACAATTGCAAAATTTAGGTAATGAGCTGGTCACACTCAAGAGACAGCAAGCTCAAAGTTTTAGACCTTCCTATCAGCCTCAAGCTCAACCAAATAGGCAACCATATCAACCTCAAAGACCACCCAATCCAGCTGCAAATCAGAATCAAGCAAGGCCTCCTGCCAACAGACCATTTCAGCCCTACAACCCCAATGTTGCATCTGCATCCAGAGCTTTGGTGCCAGTCCAAAATAACATGGCCCAAGAGTATGATTGGTGTTTCCCGTGCAGTCAGCCACATAACCAATCAATGTGCTTTAACGGTGCATTAAATCAGGCTCTAATGGTGCAAACCATTGGTGGGTCACAAGAGTCCAGCCACGAAGGAGATCAGCAACAGGAAGCACCTCAGCAAGGAACATCTCCGAACGAAACTACTCTTGTCAATTGGCAGGCTGAAGATTTCTGTGGTATGAATCAAATACCCTCTCAAAGTGTTGCAGCCAACACAAGGTCAAAGAGGAGAAATTTGGGTGAAGAACAGCCATTGGCTTCAAGTAATCCACAACCTTCTACCACTCCACAAGTTGCTGGCAACAAACTGTAGCTCCAAACATGCAAGGAGCATCCTAAACCAGCTCCTAAACCAACTCAGATGCCAGCTACTGCCACTCATTTGCAAGGAATGAATGTGCAGGCCAAGGGACAGCAGAGGGATACTTCATCTCCATTCAACATCATTGATCAGATGAAGAAGACAAATGTCAACATATCAATGTGGCAATCACTATCCATCCCAGGCCAAAGAGATTTGCTACAAGTTGCCATGAAGGACTGGTCAACTTCAAATCACCATGTCCAGATGCAAGAGGAGGTACTCACAAATGCTGCCCAGCTTGAAGGGAATCATGGAGGACAGCAAGGTAAAATGTTGAAGCCCCCTCCATTTTATGTTTCATTGATCATAGGAGATAAGCTGGTGCATAATTGCATGATTGACTCTGGGGCAAGTAGTTCAGTAATGCCAAAACAGATAGCTGACCAGTTAGGGCTTCAATATGAAGTCATCTCCAAGGGTGTAGTGCAATTAGACGGGACAGCAGTGACAACGGTTGGAGTAATCAAAGGTTTGAGCCTCACACTGCATGCATGTCCCAATGTAGTAGTGTTGCAAGATGTGTCGGTCATAGACCTACCACCACTCTTTGCATTGTGCTTGTCAAGAGACTTCACTGCTAAAATTGGAGGCTATCTTTCGGCGGATTGGTCACACATGTTGTTCAGAACAAGGTATGGAACTAAGGCTACAATCAGGTCTGAACCTATTGCAAACTTCCACATTGAGCCTTACACTCCAAGCCAAATCAATGCCAACTGCTCAGCGTTTGATCAAGAAGATTATCCAAGCACTGACGAAGTTGACACCAAGGTTGGGAGCATCCCAGATTTGACTCTTGATGAATGGGCAAGCAAAGTGCATGCTTTTGATCCCTATCAAGAAATAGAAGAATCCGAGCTAGGAGTCTATTGCATACATGAAGAAAGTCAACCTATTCCCAGCATCACCAAGCCAGATCATAAGGACAAGAATGAAGTATGGCAATTGTTCTTTGATGGGTCAAGGAGTAGACAAGGTGCAGGAGGAGGAGCTATGCTCATTTCACCACAAGGTATAAGGTATTACTCAGCCTTCCGTTTCCAGTTTTCCTGTTCAAACAACACAGCTGAGTATGAAGCCTTAATTCATGGACTGCACTGGGCAAAGAAGAAAGGCATCAGAAATTTACAAGTGTTTGGTGATAGTGAGCTGATCATAAACCAAGTCAAAGGAAAAAATGCTGCCAAAAATGATCTGTTGAAGAACTACAAAAATCGGGTATGGGATCTTATTGAAGATTTTGAAGCTTTTAGCATCATTTCCATCCCAAGAAAAAAGAATGAAGCCGCTGACAGACTGGCAGCAATTGGGGCTACGTTTGATGTTGTAGAAAGTATCAAAAGGGAGAAAACTTAGCCTCATATCAAAGTGGTTGTGAGACCAGCTGTTCCAGATAACAACACAAGTTGGCAAGTCTTCGAGAATGATCAGCAGATTGTTAATTTCCTACAAGAAGAAGCTGAGTTCTCCATGAGAAATCAAGACAAGCTGGAACAGCAGTATGGTGACCAAGTGGTGCAGCTGAGGACTAACAAACTGCCAAAAGGCCTCATAACGTTGGAGTCAATATTCAACCCGAATGATCAGTTCCGGAAGGAGAAAGCGAACATTCAAGTAAAGGGTGAAGATTCAGAGCCTATTTCAGTAGAAGAAGGCAAGACATTACAAATTGGCAAAGTAAGTACTCCACAAGAGAAATCTGATTTTGTTCAGCTTTGTCAAGAATTCCCAGATGTCTTTGCTTGGACTTACAAAGATTTAAGAGGTTTCAATCCAAATTTGGCACAACATACTATTGAGTTGGATCCGGAATCCAAGCCTGTCAGGCAAAAGCAAAGGCCAGTAAATCCTCATATCGAGCCTCTCATGAGAAAAGAGTTAAGCAAGCTCATTGAGGCCAGTATCATCTTCCCCATCAAACACTCAAGTTGGGTTGCAAACTTGGTGCCGGTAAGAAAGAGAAATGGAGAAATAAGATTGTGTGTGGACTTTCATGATCTAAATAGAGCATCACTCAAAGATCATTATCCGCTTCCATCAATGGAACAAATATTGCAGGTTGTAGCTGGTTCAGAAAGGTTTTCATTGCTAGATGGATATTCAGGCTATAATCAGATAATGGTGAAAGAAGAAGATCAATTCAAGACGGCCTTCACTACAAAATGGGGCACATATGCTTACAAGAAGATGCCATTTGGACTGTCAAATGCCGGAGCAACATTTCAGCGAGCTATGGATATGGCGTTCAAAGGCTTGATCAACAAGATAGTGCTGGTATACCTAGATGATATCACTGTCTTCTCAAAGAATGCAGCAGACCATCTCTTTCACCTCAGGCAAGTGTTTCAGAGGTGTAGAAGGTTTGGAGTGTCATTGAATCCAAAGAAGTGTGTATTCTTGGCACACGAAGGCAAATTGTTGGGCCACATTGTCTCTAAGGAAGGGCTAACAATTGATCCTGAAAGGGTTGAAGCCATCCGAACGCTTCCATTGCCACACCACAAGAAATCTCTCCAAAGCTTCTTAGGAAGGATAAACTTTGTCCGCAGATTTGTGCCTAATTTTGCCACTCTTGTGAAGCCTCTAACTATGATGTTGAAGAAGAGTCTGGCATTCAAATGGACAGCAGAAGGCAAAGAGAGCTTTGAAAATATCAAGCATGCAATATCACAAGCTCCAACTCTTATCAACCCAGATTTCTCAAAGGACTTCATGTTGTATGCGTTTGGAGGATCAGACACAATTTCAGCTATCTTGACACAGCTGAATAGAGAAGGTTCAGAGCAGCCCATAGCATTCTTCAGCCAAACCTTGGAAGATTACGAAATAAAGTATTCTTTCATCGAAAAGCATGTCCTTGCTGTCATCAGGAGCTTGAAGAAGTTCAGACACTTGGTCTCAAACAATAAAATTCAACTGCTGGTGTCTCATGCTGGTGTCAAGGACTTCCTCCTAAACAAGGATTTAAATGAGAAGAGAGCAGGTTGGATCACTCGGGTGATGGAATATGATATTGAAATCAAAGTGACCAAGCTAGTTCGTGGCAAAGGCTTGTGTGAGCAGCTCGCTTCCAAACAACCAGACGAGTCAAAAAGTGAAGAGGATGCTGTCCTGCTACTACAGAATGATCAAGAACAACCAGCTGATGATGCACCCATCCCATGTTGGACTCAAGACTTGGTGCATTACCTCCAAACAGGCTTGTGCCCCCCAGAAGTGAGCAAAGCAAAGAGGAGATACTTCAGATTACAAGCCATTCCATATGTGCTTGTTGATGGAGTTTTGTTCAAGAAGGGACATCAATGGTGTTCTATTAAGATGCATTGGAACAGGTCAAGTTGAGAAAATCCTACACGAGTTCCATGACGGGGAAGCAGGAGGCCACTTTGCTCCACGAGTAACAGCTCTAAAAATCATGAAAGCTGGTTACTATTGGCCTACTGTGTTCAATGATTGCTACTCATGGGTCAAGAAATGCAAGAAATGTGCATTCTTCACGGGGAAAGAAAGGTTAGCAGCGCTGCCCCTTCGTCCAATTTCAGTAAATCAGCCATTCATGCAATGGGGATTGGACTTCATTGGAGTCATCAATCCAAATTCAAGTCAAGGCCACAAGTGGATACTAACAGCAACAGACTATTTCACCAAGTGGACTGAAGCAGTGGCACTCAAGGAGGCAAATGAATCTAATATCTTAGATTTCTATGAAGGGATAGTCACGAGGTTTGGTGCCCCTGCCACTATCATATCAGACAATGCATTGGCTTTCCTTGGCACAAAGATCACTGAATGGGCTGTCAAGAATTGTGTCTATCTCAGCACTTCATCAAACTATTACCCTCAAGGTAATGGCCAAGCCGAGTCTACAAACAAGAATCTACTAAGAATCATCAGGAGGACTCTTGATGAGAATCAGAGAACTTGGCATGCAAAGCTCAAATCAGCTCTATGGGCTGATAGGATCACGCCCAAGAGATCTACAGGAAGCTCTCCATACAAGCTTGTATACGGGAAGGAAGCAGTTCTACCTATATCGCTTGAGTTGCCAGCATTGGAACTCATGAAACAGTTGGAACTAGCTGAGTTTGAACCTATGGAAATCAGGTATGCAGAGCTGATGGAATTAGAAGAGACAAGAGAGCACGCAATACAGACCATAGAAAAGGATAAAGCATTGGTCAAAAAGAGTTTCGACAAGAAAGCTAAGGCCAGGATATTGCAAACTGGAGATTTGGTACTGAAGTGGGATGTTGATCGTGCAAAACCAGGGAAGCACTCCAAGTTTGATGCCATCTGGAGTGGCCCGTACATGATCATCGAATGCAAAGGTAGCAATGCTTTCCGACTGGCTAAGTTGGATGGTGAAGAATTGCAGATTCCGGTCAATGGGATCTATCTCAAACGATGCTACTAGAAAGATAAGCTTCTCACCCTTGTAAATATTAATTTAGATTTTCCATTCCTCTAAGTGCTTATGCACATTGTACTGCTGTTAGAGTAGTTTTTATTTCCCTAAGTGCTTGTGCACATGTCCTATTGCTTCTAGTATGTGCATGTTTGCAGTTCACCAGGCTCCTGGAAAAGAATTTGCAGCCATGAGAAGACCAGCTCAACAAATGTTCAAATGGCTCAAGGACACAGGTTTTCAAATTCCAGATCAGCTGAGAGGCCATCAAACAGACTCCATGCCCAATGGATTGCTTCAAACAGCTGGTCGTTCCTCATCTAGCAGGCAGATGACCCCGCTGAGTCGCCAAAATTGTTATCCAAAATTCACCCCCAAGGTAATTTTGATAACATGCAAGCAATTATATTGATTCAGGGCAAAAAGTCATGTTTCTAGGGTCCCCTCATATTTGTCTAACTCCCCTGTCCAAGAGGAAGAGAGTAAGTTCTGAGAAAATGCGAAAAAAAGGTTCAAGAAGGCAAATAGGTCGATCCAGGAAAAATCGTGAAAATTGGCTAAGTCCTGCTCAAGGTCGCCTCCGGGACGTGTGGGACAGAAAGGCGCGAACCGGCCGGTTCGGCCGAAATCAGCACAAACAGTCCGAAATGCAGCAGGGACAAATGGGACAAAAGTATGCGGCGGGCGCGAAAAGCCGATCCGGCCGAAAGAGGAAGAAAAATTGGCTAAGTGTTGCTCGGGACGTTTGGGACAGAAAGACCCGAACCGGCCGAACCGGCCGAAAAAGTCACAGGCAGTCAAAAAAGGCAAATGGGACAAGTGGGACAGATGGACGCGAACCGGCCGAACCGGCCGAAATCATGGGTCAAGGCAGTCGAAAACAAAGCGGGCCAAGTGGAACAAAAATGACGCGAACCGGCCGAACCGGCCGAAATGAGTCACAGGCAGTCCAAAGAGGCATTTGGGACGACCAAGTGGACAAAAATGGCGCCCGAACCGGCCGAAATCGGCCGAAATCAGTCACAGACAGCACTAATCAAATGGGACATCTGGGACAAATGGAGCCGAAGGAGCCGAGGACCAATCAGATCATGACACGTGTCGCAGGAGGAAAAGTCAACGTTTGGTCCGGAAACTTCAAACGGCCATAACTTTTGACTCCGAGCTCCGATTTTGATAAAATTGGACTTTCTGGAATGAGCACAATGTCCTCTACGCCAAAAAAGCTGGATTTCTTATTTTTAATGAGGGTAGATATATTTAAATAAAAGAAACATATTCGGCTCCAGTCAGTCAATGCTCATTCCCGTCAAATGACAGAAAACGCCTGCCAGGCCCAAAACAGCTGCCCGCACTCAGAAGGCCATAACTTTTGCATTTCTCAACAAAATCACACAAAATTGGTACCGTTGGAATCGTGGTTCCGAGCCCGATGCACAGCAATCAAGAAATTCCAGATTTGATCAGAAATTGATTGATATTTTTAAGAAAACGTGGCCGGGTTCAGAACAGTGTTTTATTTGGTAGCTGGGAGTGCAATTAAGAGGCATGGTCATCATTCCTTCTCTGCTGCAGCACATGGGACAGTATGGGGAGCCTTTTGCAAGTAATGTATACCCATTCCACTCAATTTAATGCCTCTTACAGGTGGTTGAAGGACAGATTTCGGGATTTCCATTTTCCCTTCTCTTTTCCTTCTCATTTTTCTATAAATTGGAGTGTTGGCCTCATTGTAAAGGGGGGAGAGTTTTTGGGTAACAAAGCTCTATCAAAATTGATTTGTGAAGCCAGTGTGTTACAGGCCCTTGTAGTGGACTCCTTGCATGGTGATCCAGGCCCTTATCTTGTAATAGATTGAACTGTGCATACCATGAAGCAATAAAATATCAAGTTTGTGGATGTATCTTCCCCTGCTGTGTTTTCTTGCATTCTTCTTGCCCCTTTAATCTTTCTACAAGTATATTGTGTCTATTTATTATGTTCTTGCAGGAATTCATTATCATTGTGTGTGCTTGGAATATTGCTGTGAATGCATTTTGCTGGATTATGGTGAACTGTCATCACCTCTTCTAGTGTGCACTTTGCCTCTGTATTTCACACATTTGGAGATTACTCTCACACCCTCCTTTTCTGGTGTATCACCGCTTTAGTGTAGGCTTTCATTTTATGCATTTCTCTCTCTCTGGTCCCTTGGAATTTTAGGTTAGAATAGCTAGTTTCTCCTGCATTAGAGTAGATTGTGGCAGGTAGTTTAGGAGCAAGAACCAGCTTTCTCTGGAGGTCTATCTCAAGTAGCAAGTCCCACAACTTGGAGATAGTACCCATGTTATCCAATCACACTGGATGCTTAGAGTGATCAAACTAGAAATCTGATCAACATCCAGGGGTGTTGTGATTCGGTGATAACATCAGATTGAGAAGGAAATGAAGAAATGGATGAGAACAAAGAAGGCGCTCATGAGAAAGGGGGAGTGAGGAAGTAAACATGAAAGATCAGAAGACCTCGGTTGAGGAGCAGATGGATAACAGCTTAGAGAGGGAGGTGGCAGGTATTATCTAACAGTTAGTGGAGCAAGAAGTAGAGTGAAGCACTGAAGGAAACTAAAGAGAGCGCAAGTGTAGGAAAGGAGTATGGTAGCATGGGCGGATACCCTAGCTTAATAGTAAGATTCCAAACAACAACACACACAAGTGGGAAGGGCACGGTAGCAGCACGTGCTTCCAAAGTACCATGCCCATCGACCAACTCCTCACTTATTCTTCTTTTGATGAAGAGGGTGTGTACCCACGCATGAGGAAAATACTATCCTGGGCTTTTGAGACCCATGTTGATGAACCTGAGTCTGAGGTAAATTGTGATGCATTGATGAAGATACCAGATGCTAAGGGAATAAACCCTCTTGAAAATTCCCAGTAATTTTCATGTGATAAATTTTGCAGTGCACTCAACAAAGTATTGGTGGAGGTGGAAGCAAGACTCTTCGGCATAAAGGATAGAGTAAGGATCTTCAAGGAGGGGCTTGAGAAAATTAGAATCAATCAGTGCGTAGTTAAAGCATTAACTGAGGGATGAAAAGGACAAGGTGTGCGAAGTCCATAAGAAGATAGAGGCCATTTCAAATGCCATTATCTTGAAACATCCAAACCTTACCCCTCCTGAATAGAAATATGATTCAACCTTGCACAGCTTGGAAGACTTGACTCACATCCTCACCAAGGAAAGGCAGTTACTCATATTAGATTTGGAAAAAGAGGTGATGACATGTGAGGAGGAAGAAAAGATAAAGATTGGGGAGATTGTGACTCGGTAATCTGAGATCCTTGTTGTAGTAAATACCATCATCTAAATGGCCAAATTCGTGTATGAGAACTCTGTCAACAGAGAAAGGGTAGCAAACATATTAGTTACTGTAACACCCTGAACTGTTGTTACTTTCTCCTAAGCATACAAGTGTTGATATGTGATTTCTTGTAAAAGGATGTGTTCCTCGATTCAGAAATCATGCTTGATATGTACTGAATTTCTTGCAGATTGCAGATCTTGACTGAGTCAAAATATGAATAGACTCTTTTATTTATTTCATTTTGTGTCTGAATATTAATCTGATCACGGAATGAATTATAGAGATATTCATCTATAATATCTAGACTTGGATCAGTGGAATTGATCCAAGTAATGCTTTAAATCTGTTTGTGATAAATTAGATCACAGACCTTGAACAGGTTGCAAGGTATGGAAGCATTGATTAAGCTGGTCAGGAGTATGACTCAGGCTGATCTTGAGAAATGAATTGGTTCCCGATATGGAGGTATATCTGGAAGGTCTCGGTCGTGGACCCAGTAATAATTCTGTCATGTATATTTCTGTAGCCTAACGGCTGTAGAGTAAACCCTGTTCGGAGATGCATGATTTTAGGTCTTTTCCTTGGCATATAAAATGTTATACCTAACAGGAATTATTAATGGTTAGTAACCTTAAACTAAAACCTAACCTAGGGGTTAGATTACTGTTAATCTAACCTAGACCTAGGCTATGTGTTAATATCCTAAGTTAGTATCTATGTGTAAATTGGTTAGTATGGGTATGACCCTAAATTCTAACCTAAGATACTAACCTAACTAATGAGGAGATTATGGAAAAGGGGCCAATGGAAGGGGGTGCGAACCATGGGTGGCGTTTTCTATGGCAATTAATGCTGGGGATAAGGATGAGGGACAGGTCATGGCGGAGGTTTAGGCGACGGCTAACCTGTGCAGACGTGGCAGGTCGCTAAGTTTGGAAATGAGCATGAGTTGTAGTTGGACTGTTGCCAATTCTGGCGGTCGGTGGAAGTTGAGTTTAAGCGGGAAAGTTGGTTTAATGACATTTAATGTTCTAGGGAGACGAGCTCGGAACTCGTGAGAAGGCATGCAAACGGGAAGTTGAAGGTTTGTTTGGTTTGTCTCGATTTTCGGTCTTCTCTCTCTCTCTCTGCTTGTTTACTGGTTCTTCGCACCAGTTCTCCTTGAGTTGCATGGCAAGAATGAATTTCTCTGGATCTTTTCTCTATCTTGGAAGATATATATGTGATGGAGACAGCGAAATTTTGTTGGTCGCTTTATCGAGGAAAAGAAAAGGAAGTTTGAGCTCTTCCTGTGGTCTGCTTCGGAAATTTTATCAAAATACAGGCATGTTAGGCCCTAACCTTTAAATATCTTGCTGTCTTTCAAGTGCTTTCATTAGAACAACTCTGTTCAAATGTTTTGTGAAAATTAGATGAATTTTATATGGAGATCTTGTTTGATTTTTGGCACTGTATCTCTTCTGGTTCGATTTTTCAATTTCCTCTTGATGGGTGTTTATTGAAATCGAATTTCAGCTCTATTTGCTTTGAGTATTCATTCTGGCTTATACATGCGAGGTATTTAATTATAAAAGTTTGAGTGTTCGGCCTATTTAGCGTGAGCCCTTAGAATATACCTGTGTGTAGTATAAGACCACTGTATGTTTTTGATTAGTGGTCGCTGTTTCTTGTTATGGAAACTGTATGGAATGATTCTGATGAATACTGTAAGATTGATCAGTATTATTGCTTCTTTGGGAACTCTGTCGTGGGATTTGTTGATAGTGACTAATGATACTTTCGGGTTTCATTTGTTTTCAAATTTTTGGCTTGGAACAGGCAACTGTTGTGTTACCGTAGTCTTTACGACCTAGCGGAAGTTGTTTTCCTTGTTATTGTGGTAACGTGATTACTTGTTGACTGTGTATAATATAGATACATCTGTACTTTATTTTATCGACTCAGTGGAGTCCATGATTGAATTGTATAATAGCTATCTATTGCTGAGAATGTAGATTCATCCATAAGTTTTGTGAATTGATTTTCGTGGAAACCTGGTAGAGAAAGAAACAGGTCTTTTGATCACCGTTATTTGCAATGAATAAAGGAGTATAGACTTCCTAGGTATGCATTTGCATTTCCTTGTGTAAAGCTGTTCGAAATTTTCGAAGCGGCTCAGTTGATTTCTTTGCTTTGAAAGGGGTATTCGATTTGCTTACACTTGTTTTTATTCTGAATGTTTGCCATAGAATGGCATAGAAAAATTCATCAACCTATTTCATAGTACGCTGCTGTAGGGTTCAGCAGATATGGGTACAAAACCTGTTGACAGTATACAGCGTGTGCATATATATGTATATATTTACAATCGTTGTGAATCTGAACGACTATGAGGAGTCGATTGTATGATTTTATATTTGAATCTTATTCAAGTTGAAGTATATTTAAATAGTTGGTGATTGTATGAACCTGCGACTTGAATGGAATAACACGTTAATAGACCTCTGTTATTTTCGATTGGAATTCGCTCTTGTGTTGCATGGGATTTTGTGGTACAGAATCTTAGGTGAACATTTACGTCTTCGACCTGTACAAATTTGTGTAAAAAGATTGGCAGAGTTCAGTCGGGTTCTTGGTGTGAAATCAGAGATTAATTTGTTTGTCTGATTCTTATTATGCTTCGTTGATGAATATCAGTATGAATTCATATGCATTTGCTTGAATTGTTACCTCCGTTTGAATCATTTGGAATTTTGGAAAGGTAGCTGGTACTTCTGTCTCTTTCTGAACTTGACATTGGACACTGTCTTTGTCACTGTTTGAGATCCTTGGGTATGGATGACTGTTTCGTGTTCTGACCTTGTTTGGGTAAGTCGCGAATACCACACTAAGACTTGCATGCGCCAAGGTAAGGATCGATTGGTTGTATTCATTTCTTTTTACTTCAGTCCGAATTTGACTGAGCAAGAACAAGTATGTTATGTTCCTTTCCATTTATTCAGTCCGATTTGACTGAGCATGATTTGGAAATACTATGTGGTCAACATAGCATAGTCCCTAGGAAACCTCAAATTGCTTGATGCAATAAGGTTGTTGTTTTCAGTGATACGCTTGTAGTTTCTTGTTTTCAACTTGTGTCAAAGCCTTACTGTGTAAAAGGAACTAGCATTGGGCTTAGGGTTGATACATGAATTGTTGATGTGTTAGTTGCTGTACAGGAGTTTTGCTGTGTTTCTATTTTTTGATTTAGAACAGCGATCTTGCTTGTGGCTTGTCTAACTTGTTCATTTATATACTGGTTGAATGTTTTTATATCTAGAAGACGGTACAGTGATGAACTTATGTGAAAGGAAGTATGAATGGATTGGTTCTTTCTCTTCCTTTATTTAATATTTGTTGATATTTGTCTAACAGTGGGAAATTGTTTTGTAACATATTGGTGGAATCCCGAATTGTTATGTTATTTCCCTTTTGGAAGAATGAAACGATCTGACCAATGTTGTGATTTTGGATTCAATGATTGTTTGTACATTCGTTCCTTGATTTTTAATATTTGATGAAATATTAGAAAGTGATTAAGACTATTTTGTAACAATGATAGAGTTACATATTTGTAATCATTTTGTATTACAAGGACATAGTCTGAATATGTTTACTTATTTGGATATTTGATCTCATTTAAACAGGGTGTTTAATGAAAACAATTGATGGATTGCAATTGTTTTAAAAGTTAGTGCTTATCATGCTCAGTTCATTAAACTGACTCATGTTGACTATTTTTGCAGATGGTTGCCGTAAGAGGTAAAAGCAATGCAGATCTGACAGGCTGATCAGATTGTTTATTTGATTTATAATGAATTACAGCTTGATTTTATAGATGTACTATATGAGAAAAGATGTTTCTTTTCCATTAAGCATTGTATCAAGTATGCTGTTGCATAAAATGTAATTGTATAGTTTTGAAAGGAATGGAAATAAGTGTTTGATACTTATGTGTTGTATTCTATTTCTGAAAGTTGACCTTCTTCGGTTTATGTAACGAAGGGGCATTGTTATCATTGTATAATATGGATGCTTTTGTGATTGACAATGAAAGCTTGCAAGAAAATGAGATTGAATTCTTATGAGTGTTTAGTAGTTCTAATTTGTTCTAGCAAAAGTAATATTGGATTTAAATAATTGTCTTTCTAGAAGATAGGTTAAAAATGAGCCTAAGGAGAACGACTAAACAAGCTGGATTAAATTACTAATCCCTAGTCCTAAGTATGACAGGACAATATTAAATTGGATTCTTAATCATTTATATCTTTATACTAGAAAGTATGATATAAATTCAGTTAAGAGAACTGATATTCAATCAAATGGAGTTAAGTTGGCAATCTCAAGAAAAGGTTATGAGATAATGTTCGATTCTGTTGCTTTAGAATCAGGTGTATTCTAATGACTCCTTGATGAGAACTTGACCGTAATACCTCTACCATGTAATGGGTTTTAATAGAGGAGGGTCGTCTTAAGACGAAGAATCCAGGGATTTGGAAAGGCTAACCTTAGGGAAAAGTCTTTAAAAGTAATTTAAACTCAAGTGCGTAACGCTTGTTACTAAGTAGATATTTTCGAGGCGGATTTAAAGGTTGACGACATAAGTCAACTGCAGAGTTGTACCTCCGAGAAGATTAGGATCTTCTCGAAGTTACAATAATGCAGATGACTTATGGCGACACCCTTTGCATTGATCGCTAAGATTTACACTTGATTTCGCACGAGTTACCCTGGGACCGATTAAGAACGTGGTCATGTTATAAGGCTGCCTAGGAGATTCGGGGTATCATGACACACTGGTTGAACTGCAAGGTTGAACCAGTATGTCATCATATCCCTAATCCTCGTGGGCATCCATATAACATTATCACCTTGTTAATCTGCCTCCGAGTGATTCAGTTGTGAAAGGAAGGACTGACAGTAGTCAGTATAAGACATTCTATATAACATATGAATGGGGTGAAGGACGTATTCCAGATTGACGAGTATGCCGTTAAGGAATACGAGACATGAACAGTATGTTTCAAATCTTTGGCCAAAGTATCGCAAGCTACTGATTGCGTTGTCCTAATTCACCTAGTCTAAGGGATGAGATGCCGATGAATAATAGTAACAATTATTCAGTTAGATTCCTTGGACAGAGCATTCTGAATCCCAGATTAGGGAAGAGAACCGCAAGAGTAATGTGTTAAATAAAAACACCGACTCTTATTACTCATGAATAGATCGGTAGATTACCGAGTCATGGAATGAATAGATCGGAGGTACTCCGAGTCATTACAGCTGCATATGGTTGTCTGTTATATAAATGGTTATTTGAATTGTGAGTTCTAAATTATGTATTTAGAACCAGTATGCAATTATAAAAAAAAAAAAAAAAATTGACTTGTTCTATTGTCTAAAATGAGGATGTTACAGTTACTACACATGAGGTGGATCTGAAAGAATTTTAGGAAAAGAACAAAGGTAATAGGGTGGAGTGTGATAAGATCTTAGCCAAAGTTGAGAAGTATTTAGAAGAAATCAAAACCTTGCAGGGTTCGATTAAGAATAGTCTAAAGGAACTATACCCCCAAGTCACTCACAGGATGGATGCGCTAGGAAATCTTAACAAGCAACTGGGAAGCATTGTAGATACGATGAAAGCTAAGAGCGATGAACTAATTTTTGATGAAGTAAGCACATTGGTGGGTGACCTACTTTAGCATGCGTAGGGAGAAGTAGATTCTTAGGAGAAGATTGAGGTATCTGTGAAGAAGAAATTCCCACTCCTCATGTAGTAGTAGCATATTCTTCCATTCTTTATTTATATTATGTCTATTCCACTATTATTTATTCATTGAAGGAGCAGAATGTTTCCAAGTACAGAGAACACATGTAGTGTGGGGTGATGTTAGACCCTTAATATTGGCTAAGTACCAAGAGGCGTGCACACAAGACCAATAAATAGAAGGGTGCTCATGGAAAAGCACGAAGGAAAAGGGTTTAAGTTAAACCAAGGTGCGCACAAGAGGCAAAACAAGTGTTTAAAGGACTTAGCCATATTCAACATCATGGAGTCACTTGAAGAAAATTGTGACAACCTGACTGGGTGGGATAAGAGGATAATGTGCCAGCCTGGAACCTTGGAGACCAAGAAAAGGATATTCCATGCAGGGAATATCCCTAGAGGAATCATTAAAATTAGTGCAAGGTTTTGCAAAGAGGATAAGCATTCACCTATGGAGGACCACATTGACACTTGGCACGTGATCTTCCAATGAGATAATTAATGCCAGCGAACATTGATCCTATTTGAAACAGTGCTTGGAACAAAAGAAGAATGAGGGAAAAGGTAGTGCAAAGGTGCTAGAGAGTATGGGAATGCTAAGAGAAGAAGGAGGGCAATGAGGTGTTGCAAGAATGTTATGTAATGCAAGGATTTTGAGCTCATGAGGCTAGGGTTTAGAGATCTTGATGCTAGAGGTTTGTAAAGGATATCATTAACATATGTATGGGTGTTGGGGTCTATAACTAGGGTTATAATGGGGAAAGCATAGTTAGGGTCTCTGATAAAATTAGTTTCGAGAGGTTGGATCTCTTTCATTTGATGTATATGGTCTAAGATGACCCTTTTGAATGTAGTGTGGCTACTAGAAAATATTTTAAATCAATATATATATGGATTTATTTTTCACATCCTGTTTATGGGTGTAAACCCTCATGTTATTTGGATTTTCATGACTCGTATATGGTTCCTTGTGCTTCATACAATGTTTATTTACCTTTTGTGATGCATTGGTGTGTAGATTTGTTAGTTATATCTTCTTCCTTTAAAGTAGATACATGTACTTATATTACTGCAAATAATCCTCCATTAATGGCAGGACTCTATTGCAAAGCTCACATAAAGGAGGGGCTTGGCACCTACGTATCTATCCTCGAGTGAGTGCCCAACGTATGTTGGGTGATATTTTGGCATGATTGGGGTTCAAAAGAGGTATTGATGGTAAACAATGACTACATATATAAAATCAAATCATCACATTAGTAAGACCAATACATTTTATTTCCATACCAATAAGATTTCTCCTACTACTCTCAACCTAGGGTTTAAAAGCCATAAGAATCCACTTGTCTCATTTGACCTCATTAAAAATTTGAAATATTTTTAAATTCATTCCCCAACATACTTGAAAGGTTCATCTTCCCATGAAAACCTTACATGTTCCAACCATGAAAATTTCTCTCAATTTGAGCTAGAAAATACACTCTCAAGAACCTTGTTTTTGTTTAAACCTCATAAATTACAAAATTCTCATCATGACAACCTAAAATTTTCCCCACAACATCACCACACACATTTATAACATCTCAAATAATCACTAACTTATAAATATCTCTGCATCTTCATGACCTGTCTCATTTGCATGACTAGGCCTTATAATGTTGCATGTTCTAAGTCAAAAGAAACTAAACTAGCATTGTAACCATGCTGGAAGCCTCTAAAAATTGTGTCTACATGATGGAAAAAACATAACATATCTCCATGAGTGACCTCAAGATCTCATACACACCTGTAAGTTATTATCATGCCTTATTAGGCCTCCAGACACTAGGATTAGACCTAGTTTAGACCTAGTTTAGACCTAGACCAAGTGGACTGACACCATGGATATGCTTCCAAGATGCCCAAAAGTACCTTAAATACTTGAGAAAACATGTCTCACATGATGCATACTAGAATTCACTAGATAATACCCTAGATGCGTTGGCACATCACTCAGCATAGACTGAGTGCTCACCCGAAGCGCACAAAGATACCAGGTCCCTCTTTAGGGTTGTTATACAAGAATGTTAACATGATGAAGACTTACAACATACAGATCCATAACTAATACATCATTATACAGTGCATGACATATCTAGATCTAGAAAAGAATAGATTTAAATAATAATCATGATAGAAATAAGAACATGCACTACCCAATTACACACAGGGATGACATTTAGGTTCATTCAATATCTTCCATCTTTTAATTATCACAATAATACAAAATCATCTTACAATACTAGAAATCTATGCTAATGTGTGCATGGATATGATACGGTAATCTAGAAACATATACAGGTCTCTGTATATGTATCCCTCACACACACACACTATATTATCTATCTCTCTATATCCATCATCTCCCTACTAGGTAATTCACTACATATATATAGGGTGGGAACTTTCCCTTCACCGCTTATCTGTTCCAAAAATAGGCCGCATGCTATTAATAGCCACATGCCATTTTCATGAATAGTCACACATGAAAGTGTGTTATCTATATACTACTGATAGTTAACTTAGGTGGCAATCCAATTCTTGGACTATCTCCATGCAAAAGTGCTTTGAATCCGGTCCTTCAGAAATAGAAAGTTTGTGGCATGCACGTCTCTGCATCATTGGTGTGTTCTGCACGCCATCTTCTAAAAATAGATCTTCATGCTCAAAAATAGATAAGTCCTAAATGCTTAATTGTCCTTCACATGCGGGTATTTCCTATCCCTTTGCGCCCTTGAACCTGGCTTGTTTTCCCACGCGGAATTCTTGTGTGAGTTCTGTCAAGTGTTCTCTAATCAACATTACCCCACACTAATCACATTGTCGCCCCGAAAATGAGTATCTCCAAATTTTTTTGTTAAAATAGAAATAATCAGAAAGAATTTGAATGAATAAAGAATGATTTTATGTGGCAGCCTCATCTGTCTCATCTTGAAGGATCAACTCTGGATACTCCTCCTTTATTTCAGACTCTAAGGTCTGCCACTCGGTGAGATCCTTATTTTATTTCTTTGCAATGTCCACAACAATGGATTCAATTTCATCTTGCATTGCTTCACCTTTCACACAATGCAAGACCAAAATAATGTTGGACATTGCAGCCATTCTTCCCTCCATTACATCCTTATGCGGCTCATTTAATATTTCCTTGTGTGGCTCTTGTGCTGCTACCAGGGCCTCATGATTTTGTTTTATAATAGGTAACCTCTCTACACAGCCCAAGGTATTATCCCTCATAGCCTTCTGGACTTCATTATCTTCTTCCAAATTCTTTATGTTGATCAATGCCTCTGGAGTTGTTCATATATTTAAAGCCTGATCCATTTTTTCCAATTCTTCTTGAAGCGCTTACAGTTTTTCATCATATGATGTAACCTTTCTTACTACTGTAACCTTTTCCCTTTCTACCTCTTCCTCGAGATTATTTAGTTGTGGAATTCTGATGGTGTCATCTTCCAATACCAATTCTACCAAAGTTCTAACATAGTGCATCATAGAGGGGAAATGTGCAGGTACTTTGGATACCAGATGCAGGTGCACTTTCATTACATGATCCCCAATGGCCTCCGCCATTCTGATGAATGCAGTATATTTATTATTCTCTATGTCCCTCTCTTGGGTTAGGTGTGCTATCTCTGCATCCTTTGTCTTTAGCTCCTAGCACAACACTCTTACCGTTGCAGCTTTTTCCATGTTTCTTCTTGCAACTTCAGTACAAACCTTCACCAATGTGTTGCTGACCTACTCATCTGACATGACAGTAGGCTTTTCTTTGATATGTCTAGCTTGGGTTCCTTCTTCATCCGTATCGACACGCATGAATCCTCGCATACATAAAATTCAAGCTCATCCATGTGGGTGTGCATTGACCATGATATTTTCTTTTCAGTGTGCACAGTCACCATATCCTCATCCATTAGCTCCCAATCAAATAAATCCTTTTGTGCTATCGTGCTCTAGAAGTGGGCACAGATAATTTTACCCATGTCCTCTACATATCCCATGGTTGGTGGAATGTGTTCTCCACTCGTTCTTCTACACCGTTGCTGCTTAGGAACTTTAGCTTCCAAATTTTTTACTTACGTCTCCATGTCCTAGGCAGTCTCTATAGCTGTCTCCTCTATTCCCTTTTCTTCCTCTCCTCTTTCCTTCGATTCCTCATCCTTTTTATTCTTCTATGTTCTCTGGAAGTGTAGGAGAATTAGGTGCACTTTCCTCTTACTCTTTCACTGCCTCATTCAACTTCATTTTCCTCCTTCTTTGTGTGGTTGTTTCCTTCTGTGGAGAGAGTATGGGTGATCTACGCACTGTTTGTGGAGTATCACCTTGGGTCCTTGTTTGCCTGAAAACCCTCTTAAATCTGTGCTCTCCTTATACTACATCCAAGTCCTCATCATCCCCCTCTTGTGGCTGAGGTGGTGTAGTCGTGTGCTCAACTTCATCCTTATTCGTAGGATGTCTTCTATCTCTATGCTCCAAACCACAACTATCTTCCCACTCATCCTCCTCATCGTCCACTTCAATTTTCTCAATGGGCTTAGGCATCGATATGTTCTCCATTATATATTGACCCTTTGGCGGCCTTGGGAGCGTGAACTCATTCTCCACGTACTTATTTTTTCCCATCTTGGGCTTCAGCTTAAGGTATATTAGTGCTGCCCCAATATCTCTGATGGCTAGACTCATGGGCTTTATGCTCAATACTTCTGAAATGAGCCTCTCAATATAGGCGCTTTACCCTAGATACACATATTTATTTCTCAGGGTGTGGTAGTCACAGTCTACCTTCTCTGCATTGAAGTTAAGGTGGTGTGTGTCTATGAATATGTGGACTAATGTCTAAAAGTACCTCGCTGTGAAGGCATAAGGCAATTTGCACCAAGGGCTCTAATATCCATCTATCATTGGGAAGTGTGTAATGCATAAATGTTGATATACAATGAACTGCACTTGTTTCCCTATTACTGAAGGTATGTCCTTTGGGATGCGCCACTCTTCTTTAAAGGTTGTGCGGAGCCTGTCATACCATTTCTCTACTCTTTGTTTGACATCATCTGTCATGGAACCTTTACATAGGTACTTTCTGAACCTTTCAACTGGTGACTTATTCTCCATGGGGTATTCCCATATCTTCTCCTTCAATTCGTCTATTACTCCAATCTCCATGAATACCAGTGACGATAGAACAGCCCCCAAGCTGATTTTTCCTCCCATGTGCGCTTCCTCAACTAGTTGTTCTACAATGTAGCCTATAATATTGTAGACTACTCCTTCTAACATTTTCTTTGCAACATGTAGCCACATGGTGTTCACCTATGACCACATATCTTGGTCATTCAACTTTTTAATAAGATGTGTTGTTGCCTGTACAACTAGAAAATTATTTATTTTATCAATGTCCATATTGTGCAGAGCCTTCAAGTATCCCAACTCCTTCCTAGTTTCTAGAATCACGTCCTTATCTTTTAGGTCAGTCTTTATATCCTCTCCTATGGCCTTTAAACCTGTCATTGTGGAGATCAGCTTGGATGAGATTTTGACTCTACATCCTACAAAGTAGAAAAAGTCCTCATGTACTCTGCTCATGAGCCATTGGTATAAAGGATCATACTTCCCAAAATATGGAAGTTCATATAATTGGTAGACTCCAATTATTTTCAAAAGTTTCTCACTTGCATCATCACAAATTGGCATGTCATCTATCGTGTGTTTGTTTTTCTTTGTGTTGAGTAGGGCATCAAGTTCCTTTTCGTTCTCTGTGGTTAAATTCACTCACTTTTCTTTTTCTTATATGTGAATCCCACTCCTGGCTAACTATGATGCCCTTTCGATATTGCATTTCTGAATAATTACTTTCAGGTGCCATCTCTTCCTCCTCTACAACTACCTTCTTCTTCCTCTTTGTTCCCGCTACAGCTACTTTCTTGGGTGCCAATTTTACCTTACAATCCTTCTATAGACAATTGCCTCTTCAACTCTGCAATGCCCGAATCAAATCCTAGCTCAAGTTAGCATGCCCTAGGTGAAATCATGTGCCCTATCTCCTCTCTGTCATCATGCTTTGCTCAAACCCTTCACCACCAGATATGCAAGCTTCTCCTATGCACAAATCTTCTTGTCACATCTAGTTTCACACCCTTTGCACCTAAAATCGATTACTCAGCTCTTCACACTTAGATATTTTTTAAATAATCTTAATCCCAATGGTAAAAATGAACTTGCATCCCATCCTTATATATATTTTCAATTTTTGATGCATTTATTTCTTCTCCACCTACCAAATATCCTCTCATTTATTGACCAAATTTGTTCTTTCTATGGGGTACATATTCACGCCCTAGCTATAACCTTATAGTGCGCCTTCCTACCGTATGGTTGCATACTTATCTTCATCACACACCCATGCACCCAAGTACCTCATCACTATAACTTATCCTAGTAGTTATCATGGCCTCTTCTTACCTCACGTTATATTGTTCCTTCATTCATCTCCATCCTTGGTCACTTTTGAGAAGTAATATTTTTACTTTGACAAACACCCGTAGTAGCTTATTCCTTTCCACCTTTCAGTTCTAGCAATCATGTACCTTGATATCAATAACCACACTCACACTAAAAGAATGTGCAGTCTGCTACACATCAACATGCTCCATATTGTAGTTAGCTTCATGCATGCAAGCACGCTTGTTTCACAGCAAAAAAAACTAAATTGACAAAGCATAGCGAAGATGAAGGAAATATAGAATGGAAACCTAATCTAAATGTAAATACTGCCTTATTACAAACACCAAGAAGACTTATTTATAGTAGGGCTTCAGCCTACTCCCATTGAAGTAACCAGCTAGCCATGTTCCATCTAGTGCTTCTAACTAGCAAGAGACTCTTTCAAGGATGTAAGTAATAACATACAACCCTAGCCAATGTACCTTAAGTTTTCCTGAATGGCGTAAGAACTTAGAGTCATAGAGAAGTACCATTTGTCCAATCTCAAAATTATTATCCCTGATGTTTATGTCATGCCATGCTTTCTGCCTGGCCTTTTCTTGCTTCTGACCACATCATGTTATGGCTCTTCACTCATCTAGTTGAATCATCTTCTCAATACGCTCTTCTAAAGCTTTCTCATTAGCTAGACCTCCAGTACACACAATGTGTGAAGAAGGTAACATAAATTCTATAGGGAGAATGGCTTCAACACCGAACACCAACTGAAATGGTGTGGCTTTTTTCAATCTCTTATAAGTTGTTCTATATGCCCAAAGAATAGCTGACACTTTATCATCCCAATCCTTTCTTCCAACATCACAAACTTTTGTCAATGTTTGGCTCAAAATCTTGCTGAAAGCCTCAGAAGTCCCATTTTCCTGAGGATGATAGGGTGTAGTCTTATGGTGTGCAACCATAAACTCATCTAATAGGATCCTGATTGTTTCATTCAAAAAGTGTGTACCCCTATCACTTGTCAAGCTTAAAGGACATCCATATCTTGTAAGAATATTCTCCCATAGAAACCTACCTGATGTAGCCATTGTACATTAATTCGTATGTGTTGCTTCTACCCATCTTGTGAGATAATATGTACAAGTAATGATACATCACAACCCAGTCCTTTGCGCGGCTGGTGAAATAGGTCCTAAAAATTTGATGGCCCATTTCTCAAATGCTTCGGCACTAGTAATGGGTCTCAAAGGCATCTCATATTTTTTTGCTGATTTACCTAGACATTGACAATGGTCACACACTTTGCAATACGCTTTACAATATTTATACAGTGTCTCCCACCATAATCTAGCAAGTAGGATCTTTCAGGTAGTTACATCACCTGCATAGTGGCCTCCTGCAATACCACCATGTGCCTCCTCCATTATATCCTTGCACTCATACTCTAATACACAACGACGTAATAATTCATCTTTGCTTAACTTGTATAGGTCACCACTGATTAACATAAATGGTGCCACATGTATAGCAAGTTGTTTCTTTTCTAATGCCTTCATTCCTTCTAGTGCCACACCAGTTCGTAGAAAGACATCAATGTCTTCTAATTCTAAGGGCACGCGTTGTAACCCATAGAACTTTGCATCTGGCATGGTTTCAATTATCTATGCTTCTTCTCCTAGAGGTTTAGTCGAAAAGTATTCAAAGTCCTGGATCATTCTTGAAGTCAAATTCTGACAATTCCTAGTCTCTCAATGTAGTTCTGCGTATATATACCAGGCATGTGCGCATCCTTGTAGAGTAGAGTACAATCTATGCACCCAGAGTGAAGGTGGTAATGCTTCTTGTCCTGTTGTCTAGAGTCTCTCACACTTATGAATGTGATGTGGAACAAGTTGATCACCATTATAAGTATAGATCTGTGTAGGGGCATTGCTCCTTAAAAACCTAGTAGATAGGGTGATTCCAATATCCTCCCATTCTATAAGATTATCTCTGTGGACTACCCACTAATGCGTTGTTGTCCCGCACAAGGCATACACTTACATATCTCTTCTCATAATTTGATTTTTCCATTGTGCTTCCATGGCTTTCAAAAATATAGGAAGATCTTCTGCCCCAGTATACCAAGGTACTGCATTACCTATCCATCAAACAGAATGAAGTCCATTCTTGCGCGTAACCACACTTTTTACCTCACGCCCTACTATTTCATATGTACCATTAGCCCAATTGTCACAAGCAATACTCGTAGTATCACTAATAGAATGAGAATCTTATCATTATAGGATGCCCTCCTTTGATGGCTCATTGACCACTGGGTCCTAACTAGCACATACATAGATTTTTTTTAAGTCCTCCTCACTCAGAGGCTCAACATATGGTGTATACTTCCCATCTGTCAAAGGTATTACAACCCTTTCCTGCTTGTTATCAAAGATGATATATGCCTTATTGAATCTCAAGTCAACATTATTCACATAACACCAAGGGCATCCAAGAAAGGTTGGATAACTGTCTACTTTTGCAAGTGCTAGTACCTCAAAATCCCCAGTGAACTTGGCCCCTTGTATGGTTATAGATGCATCCATCAAAACACTTATGGGAGTGGCCTTAGTATGGTTTTCCATAAACAACACATTAGATGATGGCTGCAATGGAGGCCTCCCCATTTGTACCCATACATCTAATGTACGCACATTCACTTCTGCACATATATCAATCAATATGTTGCTCAACAGGCATCCATCCACAACAACATTCAGAGTAATTTCCTTGTCATAGTCAATGCTATCAAGGGGAATATTTACATGTAGGATTTTTTGTTCATTCTCAGTGTTGGCACGCAGGGTATTCCCCTTCAACCAATTTCCTAGCAACGGAATAATATTCTCTTGGCGCAGCATTTTACAAACCTCTCTGATGTCATCAATATCAAAGGGGGTTTTTTCTACTTCTTTCTTCTACTCCATCTTCCTTGACTACTCCTTTATACACTGCATCTCACCTTGAAGATTCCTGAGGACCTCCATGGTCTCTTGAAAGACTTCCTTCTGATGAGAAAGATCTGGGTACCTTACATGCAAAACCTCCTCCTTGGATATCATAGGATTTTGGTGTAATGCCTCTCTTGTGTGCGTCGCTTCAACTCATGTAGTAATCTTAACTATTAGTGCCTTAGGTCCTGGTGTTATCTTGGACATCCACTGATCTTCTACCGCGCACTAGATTCTAACCATCTCGACACCCTTTTTCTCTTTCTTATGTTGCTTACTGAGATGTTCATATAAGTCTGGGAATTCCTCATAGTTAAGGTTCTTTCCACAAAAAGAACATGTAAATTTCTGGGGACATTCGAACCTATAGTGGTCATGAGATCTGCACTTATAACATGTTCCTGTTATCCAAAATTCACCCCCAGGGTAAATTTGATAACATGCATCAGATTTTTCGGTCCTGAGCAAGTAAGGTTGATTTAAGGCCCAAAATCATGTTTCTGGGGTCCCCTCGGGTTCTTTCTAACTCTCTTGTTCAAGAAGAAAACCCAACAAGTTTTAAAAATGTGAAAATATGTGAAAGCCAAGCTTGGAGCTGAAATACAGAGAAAATCAGCTAAGTCCTAGCCTAGGCAGCACTTGGGACAGTTGGGATATTGGGGTGTGAATCAGCCGAAAAGCTGCCAGGTAGTCTGCGTAGCATCTGGGACAGTTGGGACATCGGGATGCGTGGGGCGCAAAAAGCCGAACCGGCTGAAAAAATGAAGAAATTGCCTAAGTCTTTGTTTTGCTCAATCAGGGACATCCGGGCCAAAGGTACGCGCGAGACGCGGATCGGCCGGTTTGGCGCAAGTCAATCCATTTCGGGCGGTTCAGAGAGATTTGTCCCAGGCAGTCCAGGATAGTTGGGACAAAAGTACGCGGAGGACACGAACCGGCCGGTTCGGCCGAAACAGAGCACTTTCGTTTGGGACATCCGGGCCAAAAGTACGCGGAGGACGTGAAAACCCAAAAGAGCCAAGAGCAAATAAAATCTTGCCACGTGTCTTCACTGCAAAGAGGGACAAGGAAGCCCAAATTGGGTATTTCAGAGAAATTTGTCCCAGACATTTTGGGACATCCGGGCCAAAAGTACGTGTGGGATGCGAAAAGTTGAAGTGGCCGGAAAAAGTCGGGAGGCCCACGGACGAATCAGAATAGGACACGTGTCCTAAGGAGGGGGAGTTCGGAGCCAGGGAAAGACTTAGGAAAATTTGACAAAAGTCTTGGGCCAAAAAAAAATAAAAAATTAAAAGACAAGGATGACCCCGCGCCCCTATCCTCCAACCAGATCACGCCACGTGTCCCAATTGGTGGGGGCGCGGGGAAAAAATGGAAAGTTTTCCAAAGTTATAGAAAAGTCAAAATTTTCAAAGGAAAACCCACGGAAAGGGAAGGAGAGACAATTGCCTGGCCAATCAGCACCCAACACATGTCATCTAGGTGGCAGAGCGCGGGAAAAAAATTCAAAATCCGTTTTGGCTTGTTTTTTCACTAAATCTTTAGATCGCCATAACTTTCGATCCAGAGCTCAGATTTTCACGTTCTTTATATCAATGGAAATCTGGAAAAATTATCTACACGATTCTAGGGTCAATCTTGCATTTTGGTTCAGTTTGGAGAGAGAAAATCAAGAAACATATCTGGCGCGTGGTAATGGCCAGAACTGACGTTTCAACAACCAGTTTTAATGCACATGGGTCGCATTCTTCTTCAGCATGGCTAGAACTGACATTTCAACAACCAGTTTTAATGCACATGGATTACATTATTCTTCAGCATGGCCGGAAGTGATGTTTCAACCACCGATTTTAATGAAGAATGTGTTTTGGTCAATGGTTGGACTACTTGCACGTTTTCTTGTGTTTCTCTCTCCTGGGCTCAACCCATGCATTGTATAAAGCCAGATTTGGATCATTTTAAAAGTGGTGGTTCATCTTTTCAGCTCTTCCCTCCCTTCTTTTCTTCTTCAGGGTTGAAAATGGAGTTCGAACCTCCTCCCCTTCTTTGTAATGGTGTTTTTTTCCTTTTACCATTAAAATGATGTTCTGTGCAAATTTCTGAAGCAACAAAAACATGTTTTGTGATGCATCTGTCCATCCTTCCCATTGCTCACCTCTCCTTGTTCCATGGCAGTTTTGATAGATGTTCAACATTTTCCTTCTCTGGTGTATCACTGTTTTAGTGTAGGCTCTGTTTTTCCCTTTTCTCTCTCTCTCTGTCTCCTTGGCATGGTTAGATTAGGATTAGATTAGCTTGCCTGCACTAGAATAGCTTGTAGGTAGTTTAGGAAGAGGAACCAACCTTCTCTGGAGATTCCTTTCTCATTTTCATGAGTCCCACACTCAAAGAAAGGATTCAATGTTGTGCAATCACACTGGATGCTAGAGTGATCAACCTAGAAATCTGATCAACATCCAGGGGTGCTGTGATTTTACACTAATAGTTCCATGAGGGAACTCACATCTTCCTCCACCGCGGCTTCATCCTCCATATCCACTGTGATATCCACGTCCTCTTCCATGACCTCCTTCAAAACGCCCCTCATTCATGTCATAGCATGTTTGATTATGATCCTGATCCTGGTGCTCATTATTACCCCTTAGAATTATCCATTACGCTTGTTTGTCATACCCCAATGTCTATAGCATCCTAGATCTGACCAATCAACTGAAAATCTTTAGTATCATGGGTCAAGGACCAGAAAATTTTATAGTAACAATATACATTCTTCCTTATCATACGATGTAATAAAGGATAGTGACTAGCATCATGATTCAAATGACAAATCTCACAGTCCAATAGTAATGAGCATATAGATTTGCAAGGCAAACTATCCTTGGTGTGACCTTCCACTTCACAATCTATACAGCAAATCCCTGAGTGTGTTTCATGGGCTGAATTTGTTGATAGCTTCTCTAACTATTTTACCATAGCTACAATTTGTGCCTCTAAGAATGGACTAATGCCAGTGTCAATTCTCCCAATTGCCTTAGCACGCAAAGATGCTTCCAGTGCTTTGTGTGGATCAATGTATGTCTTATATGATAGTGCTCTTCTAAATGGTGTAATTAATCCCCCAACAAACCATTGTGCATGCTAGCTTGCATGAATATCATAAGAAATCTTAGATAGGAGTCTTTTAAAACAGGCATCATACTCACGTACACTCTCAGTAGTGCCTTACTTAATATCCTTGAGCACACTTATACTCTTCTGCTAAAACACAGGGATATGGAAATCTTTCAAGAAAGCATACTTCAGCACTGAATAATCCACACAATTTTTATCAGGGTTAAACTTCTTATACAAGTTGTGTGCACGTCCTTGTAATGTAGTAGCAAATTGACTTTCCTTGCACTCAAAATTCATGATCCCTTTCACGTGCCATAATATTTCACACATGTGTACATGCTCAGTAGCATCCTCTATGCCCCTATAATCTAGAGGATGAAGAGATATCTTCATATAAATATTATGGGGTTGGTGCAGACCTTGCCCACCTGATCTAGAACCTCCTGTGTTTCCCCTACCTTTAGAACCACTAGATCCACCAGAAATAGAACCACCTATCAAACTTCTTATACCAACTGTGTGCTGTTGGTCCGAAAATCTATCAGGTGGGCAGATCTATGGATAGACAGACCAACAATGTGTAGGGCATAGCCCTTCTTTAAGACAACAAAGAAAAAATAGTTTATTTCTATTCTATCAAGCAGGAACCTGTGTAAATCTTACATTATTCTACCTTTAGGGGGTTTGGGATCTCATCCCAGTAGAGGTATTTTGGACTAAGAATAGAAAGGTAGGAAAGAAGGAATGGAGGAAGGATAGATTTTAAGGGAGAAAAGAAATGAATTCCAAGATAGAAAGGTCAGAAGGTTTATGCTTTGGGCTAGTAGTAAACAGAGCCAAACTTAATTACATAAACAAATAAAGCAATACTGATTAACAAATCACAAAAGTAGAGATAGATCTAACAGAAAAGAAACACAGATCTAACTTAAGAGAGATCTAATGCACATAACACATAAATTCAGCACAAATTCTCAATATTTGTATTAATATTTTCTTCTGTTACAAGAAAGCACAAAGTCTTACTCTCCTCACTTCTATTTTTCATACAAAACTCTCCACCCTTTGAATACAACAAGTATTCAAGTATTTATAGAAGGAGAGGGGAGAAGAAGACAAAAGCCAAGCAATAACTACAAAATATTTTATAATATATATAAAATATCTAAAACTCAAATGTTGACTTTGGGGTAAGTTTTAGGATGACAACATCCCATGGTGCAACAAGGATGATGTCATCACATGTGCCAACATACTTTTAAATATTTTACAAAAATGGAATACATCCTAGGAGGAAGAAGCTCATTCATCATCGTCCCTCGGCTCGAACTTAGCCTCTGGCAGTGGCTCAAGAGATTTGATGTGACATTGGGCTCGGTACTCTACAAACTTGTTGATCATCTCTTGAACTTGATATCAATCAGGACCCTAGAAATGATCATGAATAAATTTGCAAGTTTCTTTCTCGATTTTGAGCTTGTCGAGCAATGCAGCAAAGTCTTCATTGGCATCGATCAAAAATCGGACGAAGTCACGGTAGGCCAGGAGTTTGTTGATGGACTCACAGTTGAAGGTGACCTCTTGTTCTAGATCTTGAGAGACGATCACCTTGAAGCATTCGAAAGTATCATCTACCTCTCTTAATTAGTAGGACATACTGAGTAGCTCAGGAGACATCTTCGAGACTGTCTACTCCATGTTATGCACTGTTGCGTAAGCTTCTTCCTTGATTTTGTCTATTCTTTCCAAGATGTATTCCATCTGATCCACCCGATAATCTAAAGCAGTGAGAGCTTTATAGTGTGCCCCTGGGTTATCGATAATGCTGACGTTTAACAGGTTGTCAGCTGAACAATTGATCATCATCTCGAATGTTCCTTGCTGTAACTTGGTGTTATCTAGTTCCTTAGAGAGGGAACCTGTTACTTCCTATAGCTCTTTATTTTCTCGAGTTATACTATGGTGCAATAAGGTGAACTTTCTAGTTACTGCTTGACCATCCTTGAGGATCTTCTCAATCTAGGATGACATAGCTGTACCCTATTCAGCAATCTTTATGTACTCGTTGATGTTCTCCTAGCTGAGAGCCTGAACAAGTTCCACGGCAGTTGCTGAGGGGGCTTTGCCCATTTTTTTGCAAATATTGAAGGAGATGTTTGTTATGTTCTTTAAGTATTCTCTTCTCCTCTTTGGCCTCTTGTAATTTCTTGTAGAGGGTGTCCATGGCTAACAAGGCTTCACCTTGCAGACTTTCTGATGAGGTTCCCATTATGACCTGGGTCACTGTGAAGTCTGTAGGAGACAAATCTTCTTTCTTCTTGATGGGATCCAGATAGGCTATCTCCATGACCCTTTCACTTGAGGAGCTTTTAGAGAAGCGAGTCATCACTTTTTGTTTCTTTGGCCCCTTTGCTAGAATGACTGAGAAGTCCATAACTGCAATGGGAACCTTTCTCTTGTGCTAGCTCAGGTGGTCAGAGATCCAACCTAGACTTATGGGAGTAGGGCCAAAGGAATAAGAAGAAATTTGGGTGTGAGGAGGAGAAACTGTAGCGGACATGGGGAAGTGTGTCGAGACACTTGGTGGTGGAATGGAGAAAGAGGCCAACACACCAATGCTTACGGGATTTGGAGTCACTATAGGGGTAGAGAAGGACATGGGGGTGAAAGGGATCTGCAACATGATGGAACAAATGCTGGGGGAAAAATCCACAAGGGAGGAGAAGATGGAAGAGGTTGGAGATGGAAAGGAGGAAGATGGAGGAGAAGACATAACCAAAGGAGTGGTTGTTTGAGTGACAGTAGGAGGGGGATGAGGAGTGAAAGAGGGAATGGTTGGTACTTCGCCAGTTGTAGCTGTGACAACATCCTAAGTGGATGTGTCTATTGGAATGCCTGCTCCTCCTTCTTTATCTGGGGACACTAAGTCCACTATCTTCTTTGAGGTGGAAGGAGGGATTTCAGAAGCTTTCTCCTATTTACTTGGATCTCTGAATTTATTTTTTCCTTTACACTTTGGCAAGTGTTTGGGCCTTTTGGGCACTTTTCCCAAGGGAGAAGTAGTGAAATGTACCCCAAAGTAGATGATACCATTTTGTTTACACCAATGTTCAATGCACTGTAAGGTAGGTTGGACCCTTTCTTCTATGGTCTTGGGTGTCTTGCTTCTGTTGATGTTTGCAAATAGCCAATCATCCCCATCCTTGTCAAGATAAACCTGATCAATTTCCTGATCCATTTCTTGGAAATCTTTTGGGATGATGGCAACTCCATAGTGAATGATCTCTGCCAGGGCCAGCCGGGAGTGATCCTTCCGCCTGATCTCAATTTCATGATTTAGGTCAATGTAGACGTCCTTGATCTCAAGGACATGAATAGGATTGATCTTTTCCCTAGGAGGAAACTTCGGCAGTCAAAGGTTGGCCTTGATGGGAAATCATGCTTTAAGTCAAGTAATTCTACCTCTGCATACATTTCTCAGGCTTTACCCAATGAAGTGTAGGTGTATCTACCTACTGTGAGGGGGAATGGTGTTCCTCCCTTCTTTCTTTTCGTACACTTCTCATGATAGGTGATTAGCTGCCTTGACAGCTCCACTAGGATTAGCTTGGGCCCCACATACCTTGGTAACCTTGTGGGTTGTCCCAGGAAGTTTACCGCTCTGAGATAGGTGAAGGTGGGGAATTTTGTAAACAAATCCCCCCATTTCTTCATGGTAGAGATCATGCTCATGCTTGTCCGATCGTGTGTCATGTTTGGCCTCAATAGGCAGATGATACCATAGAAAAAGGTGTCATTGATTTTGTTGAATTGGGCGATACTAGCTTCGAGCCTTAGCTCTGTGTAATATTCATATATTTTAACCTGGGGCCATACCCCATTCTTATTCAACCTTGGGTACTCCCTCTCTGGTGCATCTACATACACAACATAGGAATTCATGTAGAACATCCCAGTTGTTGAAACTTGTTGAAGTTGCTGTGAGATTGTGTTTCTGATGATTTCCCCCCAACCGAAACACTTCTCAGGAACATTCTTGCTCATGGTTTCTAAGTACCTGAGTATCCATTTATGAAAGTAGTGGGCATTAGGAATCCCAAATACTCTGCTGAGGAAGGTGATGGTGTCACTCAGCTCCTCATTGAAGTCACTACAATAGATGACTCGGGGCCATTTGCTTACTACCTTTTTGTTTTTCGGGTATACTTCATTCATCATTTGCATGCATTTATCTTCATTTTAAGTCCAAGTCTATAAGAATTCTTCGATGCTTACTGCCACATACTGGCTATGGTGAGGAATGCCCAACATGATTTCAAAGTGGTAGGTAGTGAGGTTGATGATCACCTTGCCCTCTTGATGCTTGACACATTTTGTGTCTTTGTTATAGCAATGGGCCACCAACATAATGAACTCGTTGTTTATTACACTTATTGGAAGTCTCGTTGCGAAGTGTAGCCCACTACCTACCAGTTTATCCATCCATGGGCCACCAGTAACCTTCCTGGTTCTAGCCCAGAAGTCATCCATATCAATGTGTCCCAGTTCAAAGTCTCTGATGTTGAGACTTCATTCAGCAAGTGAGTTAGGCATCCTGACTCTCTGATATTTTTACTTCATCTCTTGTTCTGTCAACTTAGCTTTACCTTTAGACTTGGTTGGCTTTTTTCTTGATGAAGACATGTGTAAGCTCAAGGGAGGCTGTTGCTCTACAAAAAGGATCAAAGAGGTCCAACATAGGAGAGCCATGTCAAGCGTCATGTCATCCATAGTAAAAGCTTACAGAATGGAAAAATAAGCAACTTATAAGCCTTTGGGCACAAGGCGCAACTTTACTACAAGCTGTAGGGACTTGAAATAGCAAGGTGCACTTAGGAATCAGCCAACATGTAGATGTTGGTGGGGAGGAAATTGCACCAGCACCTTAAGATATTTTGGCGGGGCGAAGACTTGTTTGGTGTTGCATGCATTCGGTGCATGCCAAGGCGCAGATGTGAGATTTGTTACAGGTGCTTGAGGTGCGCCATGCGCACTTGTAGGAGATGTAACATAGAAAGTTAGTGCGCCAAGGGTTTTATGTGTGTGGTGTGGGTTTAGTTTGCATAGCATATAATGTTGATGTTATTATTTTTACGCCAGCGCCTACGCCTTTTTGAGAAATGGCCAAGTGCTTGCTTAGGTAGCGCACAGGAGGCATGCATGCTGCATGGGTCTACATTTCACCTATGGCATGACTATGTTGAATGCAACATGGAAAGATAGTGCGCTGAAGATTTAATGGTTTTTTAACAGTTTGGCCAACTACCTCATTTCTTGGTTTTTCTTATATTTTTCATTTGGATTTGGCAAATGAGAAGGAGGAGAGGTTTTCAGCAAGGCAAGGAGTACAGGCAAAATGGGTTTGAGCTCTTTCTGAGGCAGAGCCTTCCAGATTTACAGATTTGGAAGGAGGGTCAAAATAGTTTACAGCTGGGTTCGTTAGATTTGTTATGTTTATTCTTTTAGATTAATGGTTTTTACCATAAAAATCCCAACATAAAAGCCACAATCAACAATAAGATAGGCAAAAGCCGCTTACCAAGAATATATAATAACGAAGGAATGATGTGGGGTCCACAAAGATGGCAAATGGCATGTGAGGGCTAATAGGATTTGCTGACAAGTGCAAAACAATAGCTTTTCACAAATTTCGATTCGTGAAAATGACAGGTGCTAAGCGCCTATATATAGAAAAATGGGCATTTATTGCGCCACCAAATTTTCTTTGGTGTACTTGGTGGGATGTCGACATGGAAAGCGGTGCACCTTGGCACAGATAGAAAGATGTTGACACCAAGCTTTCAGCGCTTATGGCGCACTTAAGATGATGTCAACATGCTGATGGGTGCACCTTGGCGCACCTATGAGAGGTGTAACATTTAGAGTGTTAACACTCCAAGGAGTGCACCAAAGGAAAAGAGGGGTGTAGTTTTAATGATGTTGACATGATATTTTCTATGCCAAAGGATTAGGGAACTTTTACCAAGTTTTGAAATAACTTGATTTTCCAGAAGGGGTTATGAGGCCATTTCAGACGTTGTCCAACTTCCCTAGGGGTCAAAACAAAATTTTCGGTATGGTTACCTGTAAATTTCCCTTATCAATTTTACAGGATAAAATGTGCACATCCCTGTAATGTAGTAGTAAATTGACTTGCCTTGCACTCAGAAGTTGTGATCCCTTTCACGTGTCACAATATTTCACACATGTGCACATGCTAAGTAGCATCCTCTATGCTCCTATACTCTAGAAGATGAAGAGACATATCCATATAAATATTCTAGGGTTGGTGTGGACCTTTCCCACCTGATCTAGAATCTCCTATGTTTCCCCTGCCTCCAAAACCACCAAATCCACCAGAACTGGAACCACATATTCCTCTTGATCCTCCACCTATATCTAGAATAGGACATGTAGATATACTCCCCTATGCTTTGATAGTCTGTGTGGTAGTTCCAATTCCAGAGGTGAATCCAACATTTGGTGCACTTACATTTTGTGCAGATGATGTTCCTGAAAATGTTCCTCTAAATAACATTGAAGCCATTTGTCCTGCCATTGATGTACTTACTCTTTGACTTACTTTGGTTCTCCTATTTCCCAAATTCACTTGTTGATTACTTGTCATACTAGATACTAGAAAACCAAGCGAAAAGGCTAGGTCACCAGGTGGATTAAGATGCACACCCGTGGCCCAGGTAGTCTCTGCTGGCACACTTCTGTGTGAGGCCAGGGGGGGATCCCTGTCTTGCTTTCCAAGATGGGGGAGTTCCTGATGCTCTGGCTCCACATCTTCTACGTGAGCTTGAAATCCTTCATGAGCCATCTCTCTCCTCAATGCCATACTTTCTACAACAGAATGTTGCTTCTCTATCTCCCTATCATGTGCCTCATTATACTTAAGTTGCCTTTCCTCTCTTTGCCTTTCTACCATTAGGTCTTCCATCTTTCACCCAACCTATTCCTGCCCTCGTGCATGGTGAGGTTTAGTTAGCCATCGCTTTACTCTCCAGGTTCAAATTTACCATCAAGATCTTCATCGCTAGTGGAATACCTTGCAGATATGCTTCTCTTGGATATCGTAAGAATTAGAATTTAGTTACTTCTAGACATGAATAAGTGGAAACTAAGTACTCCAAGATATAATTATTCAAGACACCATGAAACCACATGTCCACAGCTTAAGTCCAAATCAGATTAGCATCATAAAGGGCATGAAATTCTTCCTGTGTCCAAACTAGTGTGCGATACCTCAAATTTCACTTAGATGCATAAGCAATCAACCACTCATATAATTATACTAGAAATATATCAAAAAAGCTCTCATATAAGTTGTCATACATATTCTATTCTACCCAAGTGTGTGTGTTAAACTCATATCCTATGCTAAACCTATGGGCATATTCTTCCTCCATATCATGTATCCACTCCTCAATACTTGCTAGAGTTAACTGGTACGTCTTCATCGCAAAACATCCTGAAAACAAATGAAAAAGAAGTCCCAGAAATGAAACTAATGATGTAGCCTAGAATTCACCAGATAATACCCTAGACGTAAGGGCACATCACTTAGCCTAGACTGAGGCTCACCCAAAGTGCGCAAATGTACCAGGTCCCTCTTTAGGGTTGTTGTAGTAGAATGTTAACATGATGAAGACTTAAAGCATACAGGTCCATAACTAATACATCATTATACAGAGCATGACCGATATAGATTTAGGAAAGAATAGCTTCAAAAAATAATCATGATAGAAATAAGAACATGCATTACCAATTACACACAAGAATGACACTTAGGTTCAGTCAATATCTTCCATCTCTTAATTATCACAATAATACTGAAGCTTCTTACAATACTGGCAATCTATGCCAATGTGCACATGGATTTGATACAGTAATCCAGAAACATATACACATCTCTGTATACTTATCCCTCACACACACACACACACACACACACACACACACACACACACACACACACACACTTTATTATCTATCTCTATATATCCATCATCTCCCTACCAGGTAATTCACTACATATATATAGGGTGGATAATTTCACTTCACTGCTTATCTATTCCAAAACTAGGCCTCATGCTATTAATAGCCACGCGCAATTTTCATGCATAGCCACACATGCAAGTGTGCTATCTATATACTACTGATAGTTAACTGAGGTGACAATCCTATTCTTAGGCTATCTCCATGCAAAATTTCTCTAAATCTGGTCCTTCAGAAATAGACAATATGTGGCATGCACGTATCTACATCGTTGGTGTGTTTTGCACACCATCTTCTAAAAATAGATCTTCATGCTCAAAAATGGCTAAGTCCTAAATGCTAACTTGTCCTTCATGTACGGGTTTTTCCTGTCCCTTCATGCCCTTGAACCTGGCATGTTTTCCCATGCGAACTTCTTGTGTAAGTTCTATCAAGTGTTCTTTGATCAACATCACACCTTTACATGCCTCAATGAGATCTCACGGATCTCAAACTAAATCTCATACGCAATTTGGTCTCTAAACACCTAGACTAGGTTTAGATTAGCACCTAAAACTAAGTCCATGAGCTATACCTACACTCTAACAATCATGTGAGTGTCTCAACATTATCCAACCATGCTCTTCATACCTTGACAATTCTTCTCAAGCCACCATACAACTCAAACCATCATGAGCTATCACCTAGGCTAGCCAGGTCACCTGATTAGGCCTACTAGGCTAATCCATTCTCACCTTGTCAACTCTTGTCTTCATGAATCAACCTTAAATTCTATGTCATCATCATGATAAGCACCCTATGACACTTATCCATCATCATATTTGTCATTAATTATATTTTACATCAATGACAACACACAATACTCACTCATGTCAATTATATATATATATATATATATATATAAGTTTATACAAAATGTTTCAAAAGGGATCTATACATCTGAATCATATACAAAATCCACCTACTATGCAGTAAACTCAAAATCAAACACTCTTCCACCACCCTGGCCTCCCTTTGGTCCTCTATCATGTCCTTGATCTCTCTGAGGTTATGTAACGCTACCAGTGCTCGCAGAGGTAGCATATTGAGCCTATGTATGCTCACTTGCTTTATGGTCCATGTAGCAAGGTGTGTCTAAGAAGCACTATGTCACAATCCACTCATAGTATCACATCTCATCTCCCAACACTTGATATTGCTCAACATTCACAAAACCTAGAGGTCTCATCTATCCTTCGCCTACTGTCGAAACTCCCCCAATGGGAACTACGTCCTACCCCATATCTGGCCCTGTTCCTCCTTGTGCTCCACTTTTTAAGGACTTGAAAGTTGTTCCCATCCCCCCATACTTCACTTTTAGTGCCTCCCGTTGTCTAGACACCGAAAAACTACACTCCATCATCCTTGTCCAAAGCATTAATTAGACATACCAATATTTAATACAATGCACCCTCCTCTTAATTAATCACATGACATCCCACAAAAACACCCTTTATCTATATTCAATTAATCAATTCATTTTATACATACCCTAGGCCACATACTACATCCCCATTTTTATAAATATTTCATAACAAGTACACCATTTAATCAAATTAATATATCCACCAATGAAAATTGTTATTTTCCTTTATCTTAAATAGCACCTAATTATCTAACCGAACCTAATCATTTTCTTAGCTATCCAAATATTACCTAAAAAACCATTTTTAGCCTATTCTCTAACTCCCTTATCTCAAAAAACCTATCATTATCATCTATAAACCTATTAAAATTATCCATAAACATATAAAAGGCTAAGTCACAACATAATCTATCCAAATTTATTTTATTCCTTCATCATCACAGTCAACCTGACACATTACAAACAAATTAACAAAATACCACCTTGAATTCAAAATGAGAACTTTGACTTAGCAATCTATTCCAACCATTTACTAAACAAACCTAAAACAAACTGAAATCGTTGGCAATTAAGGTAATCGCTAGTGATTACTCAAGAGAGTTTTTTAGTCTCTCATCAGGGATCATCCACTTGCATTTTTCAAGTCTCAAATTTTAATTGGGTATTTTTATGCATCAAAGAGTTTGTGCTATCACCTAGTAATATCCCAGCACTTATCAGACATCTCTAAATTATTTCAAAACTCTTGCAACTCAGCATCCTGTTAGTCCAACTGCATGCTTCATCAACTTCGTATATCATCAATCACCAAGGTAAAAAATTATTCATAGCTTTATAACATGATCCATATATTGTTATGTGTTCATTTATGTATTTTACATCATTATTTAAATCTCTATAGGACCAAAAATTTGAAGTAATCAGTTAAAAACCACATTTTATTATTCTCCATAATCACCAACGATTGCTGCAATCACCTGTGATTCCTGCTATTATTGTCCTTCTATAATTTTCATTAGTATTCATTTAATTTGTTTAATCTGCCATTAAAAATATTTTTATCCCTAACACTTTATCCAGCATGGATTGTTTAGATGGCCATAGCTGGTCCAAGTCATGATATTACTAGTATCAACTCATTCCCCATTGTCTGTCATCCATTGTATTAGGAACAATATGATATCCTACATGATCTTGAGTTGTGTGTTATTCACTCTGCCCATTTGGATTGTTTGCAGAGTATCTGATTCAACTCAGCAGATCTGTGACGCTGTAGAAGAATTTTGGAAAGCATACTTTGAGGTCCTACGCATCTGGGCCCATCTTGCTTGGTTTGACTATCTGTATGAAGCTGAGTTAGAGGATTTAAACTTTGAATCTGAATACGAAGATGAGACTAAATATGAGACTCTAATTTTGAATTTCAGCACTAATATGACACTGAGGAGGAGTTTTCAGACTTCTTTAAAGAATAATACATTGAACATGAGAATTCAAATTTCTCTGAAGAAGAAGATCAGGAGTTCACTAAAGAAGATAATTCAATTTTCTCTGAGAATTCAGATTTACACTTAGATTCTGAATTCAATCCATAGTTTATATGTTTCATTACTCATTATTTTTCAGTTATATGTTGGTAATAAAATCATTAATTATCATCATAATATCGTGATTTTATTATCATATATCATGTTTAATTTTCAAATCCACTTGATTGTGTAAAAGCAGGTTGACATCCTTGTGAGGGAGTATTTTGACTTCCAGAGACTGGTCTTTTCCAGGAAATCTACCTCGTATTTTACTGATTATATTTTGTTTAGTGTATGTGATTTATAAGTTTTCTCATAGCAAAGGAATCTACATCATTTCTTATACTAAGCACAACATCAATTACCGTCAGTCACATCCACGGGTATCACTAAACCCCATTATTATGAGGATAGGTAAGGTTTATTTTATTGCTTATTCAGTTTAAGTTAAAGAGGTAGGATTTATTCTCAACACGCTACCAACAATATATTTCCCTCTTGTATTGTATGGTAGCATGTTCCTAATGTGCCTGATCCAGCTCTTATAACAAAACATCGCTCTCATGATGAGTTATATCTAGCTATGTTATCAAATCATCTCTCTCTATCTATAAAGTATAAAATGATGTCTATAGTCCCTCCAACTCACCATCATCATCACCCTCCTCCTCCACCTCCCCAACTCAATTATTTGCCCCACCCTATCTCCTTGGGTTACCCACTTTTACATCCACCACTCACTAAATCCCTCCATAATTCCAACATCATAAAAAATCACACCCTATGGATCCCTCTCCTCCTCTTCCTGTTGTACCTCATCTATCACAGGTATTGACAGGTCCCTCTCTAAGTCATCTCGCCAATAAAAAACCATCTCACTAGGTATTTTTTGTGGGATCCCAAATTTCATACACACCCTAGGTAATTGTACAACATCGATCATATCAGTTCACCACCCCTAAATCCACCACACTCATCTCAACCTTGTCAACTATTGATCCATACCAAGCCATATACGAAATCTAACATATGGCATCCACACCAAATCATCTATAGATAAATAACTAAGGATCTCAACATAATACATATCATCCCTCTCTACCCCATCATCTCTCCTCTAGTCATACCACCATTTCATAAAACACCAACACACTCTGATGGGTCCCCTACTCTCCAAGGTAGATCTGGTGGCCTCACTACAGCTATGTGCTCATAGGCCCAAAATGTAATTAAAACCCCACATCCAAACCAAACCTCTAACCAGTAACATACATCCATAGCTCATGGTATACCTGAGCCAAAAAATAACACCCTAGGCATACATTCTTCAGTGCTCCATAATCTTAGTTACTATACATGCTAGTGTCCATGGAAACCTTCCTCCTCCTAAGTATGGAAGTGCGTCACATGAAATAGCCAGCATGACCATCAAAATCATCTATTTCCCCAACACCTATGCATACTAATAAATCTCAATGTGAAAACCCCTATCGTATACCTGATATTAGGGGCATCATCTCCATACAAATGCCTCGTGGTATCTAGATGGCCCTCCTGTGTGATGGGTACTATCCTATCCCTTTGAATAGGTAATATAAAAATATGATACACATCCTCCAATGTTATCATCATCTCACCAATATGGAACCATAATGTACTTGTACTCGAGGCCCATCTATCCAAGAAAGTGACCATCAAACCAGCATCTCTCGGAATTCATTGGTAATGAAGGAATCCCCCAAACCAACAGGAGTCAAATGATACCACTACACTTCTATTGCATCTGTCCTGATGTTCTCAAACATCTCTGGAAATATGTCACTAAGATATATAATATATCTCACCTCCAAAACAAAGCAAAATCGCATCATTTAGAAATTTTATCCAAAAATCCACCAATCATTACAGACTACAAATCAACAACGATTTTTCAAATTTTATTGATGGAAACCACACCACTCACTATCGATTGGCGTTCCCACCTAAATAGTTTCAAAATACACAAAAAATAATATAAATAAGACAAAAATGAAAACAAATTACCAAAATTAAAAATACTTATCCCTCATCCTGCTTGCTGTCTCTTCCGACCACTTTCGCTTGCCTCCATCTCTCAAAACCACTTACAATCAATAAAATAAATCTCTCAAATCACAATTGAAAACATTCATATGAGCCATTTGTGCACCCGAATTGGCTTATATAATTTCTATTTTACAATCGTTGATGATTGTAAATTTCCTTTGTTTGACCACCCTAACCACCGGCAATCCATAATCGCCACCAATCTAAACCTGTTTTACACACCTTATCAATTTTGGTCACCTAGACCTCTTCAAACACAAAGTGACACAATCAAGAGCTCATATGCCTTTTCTTTGAGGCCCAATTCCTTATCAAAACTCTGTTTTTGACGAAAACTCTGTTTTTGACCATACCTCAATTTTTGCACACATTGTGGATGTCTACCTCTAATCCTTTAGTCCCATAGCTCCACACATCCACATGAGAGTGTACCAATTAGAATCTATCCTTGTATTAATATTCTTGAAGAATGCCTACGTAAGTTATCCACAATAGTGTCACCCTCATGAGCCCATTTAATGCCCCCTACTAAGTGTTTCTAATAATACTACAATCCATAAATATACTTCCAACATGGTCATTTTAGACTGCAATCAATTCCTGAAGCATCTTTAAACAATCTTATCCAATCAATATAACTCTTTCCAATCCAATTCCCAACATACTCAGCCATTAAATTGAGGGGGAACAATATCCTTATCATAAAATTGGGGTATATTAGCACTAGTTTACCCTTTTTTCACACAACTCATGCATACCACTACTCCACCGCCAGGGTATATCCTATATGAGACCAATTTTGTCTCACTGTTATCCAATTTTCTACCCCCCCCAGGGTACATATCCATAATATGCATCAGTGATGCTACCAAATTCCAATGAAAAGTGGTCTACCTCCACATTTAAGAGCTCTACAATATCCAGGTATCCCAGGGTCTTTACAACTTCAGTGTGTCTTTCTATACTCACCAGGCCGAAGTAGGTTGTAGCAAGCTTGTTAGAATTATTGTCTATATAGGTTGCACTATAACCTAGATGACCCCTGTGGCCAGTACACTTATTTTCTCTCCTATAAATCGGATGAGGCTCTTGTCCAGCACTAGGTGGGACGAACAGGACAGATATACGCGAACTGAGGGGTCAACCGCCCGAATATGAGTCTCATGACGGCATATCTATAACAAATGTATGACAGACTGGGACAGAACTTGTTTATCGCTCTATAAGCGAATCAAGTATATCCATGTCCCTAGCAGAATATAGTGGCCTCAACTGTTGAAGAGGGTAGCATTCAGGGACGACTGGAACACATGGATGCGAAATGCCCTAACTGGCCGGGAGTCGCGCGAAACTGGTATTATCAAGGAAGCCCAAAAGTAGTTGTTTATAAGCGGGCCATCAGATACGCGATACCGCCCGTAACCGCCTGATCATGAGTCACATCAGTCCGAATCACACTAGTATAGGCGGGCCACTAACATACCCGAATCGGCCTAAGAATCTCCTCAAAAGGTCTCAAAATTAAATGGGACATCCGGGACAAATGTGTCCTCTAGGTCCCCCCAGTGTGTCGAATCAGCCGATTGACCAATCAGAACCTACCACGTGTCCTCATCAAGAGAAAACTCAAATAAGGTCAGATAGACATCCTCTTATCGTAATAGTCGATCTGAACCAGTAGGATAATGCCTAAAGGTATGACTCTCAGCTAGGGCCCATCAAGGAAAGTACAAAAGACAGCCCATCAATAAACCATGATCTAGATATAATGTATGATCAGTTTGTAATATAGAGTATGCCACTATCACATCCAATAGTGGCAGTGCGCGGGAAAATATTTCAAAATCCGTTTTCGCCTGTTCCGTGCCCTAAATCTTCAGATCGACATATCTTTCGATCCAGAGCTCGGATTTGCATGTTCTTAATATCAACGGAAAGCTTGTGAGATTCTCTACACGTTTCCAGGGTCAATCTTGCATTTTCGTTCAGTTTGAAAAAAGAAAATCAGAAGATGCCTCTGGCACGAAATAATAAGCAGAGATAATGCTTCAACAACCACTTTATTACAGCAGACAACCCGCCACTTCTGTTAGGCAAACCACCGCTTTGCCAGAACCCGCCACTTCTGCCATGATGGACGAATTAAATGTAACCTAGAGGTGGTTGGGGCAGATTTCGATTTCCTCTCTCTTTTCTCTCCCATTCTTCCTATAAATTGTAAGGAGGGGTTTCTTTCTGTTGTTGAACATTTTCCACTTTGCACCCTCCCTTCTCTCCTGTTCATAAGAAGATTTGTGGAGTTCTCAAACCTCCCATATAGACTGGAACACCGTTTTTTGCCTTTTGGCCATTGCAATGTATTGAATCCATCCTTGAGCAATATATATGTGTCTGTGGTTGCTTCTAAACCCTCTTACATATTTATTACTGTCATTCTTGATCTTTCATTGCATTTTTGCTATCTGTGCATGGTGTTGTGTTACATCTACATGATCTGTGTTAAATTTGGCAAAGCATATGTTCTTCATTCCTTGGTGCATCACCTCTATTAGCGTAGATTTATTTTATGCATCTTCTTACCTTGTCTCCTTGGCAAATTAGATTAGATTTTGAGGAAATCCTCTGCATATTTCGTATGCACCTGAACAGAGGAATAGGAACCAGCCTTTCTCTGGAGATTCCTTTCTCACTCTTCAAGTCCCACACTTGGAGAAAGGATTCAATGTTATGCAATCACACTGGATATTAATATGATCAACCTAGAAATCTGATCAACATCCAGGGGTGCTGTGATTTTGCACTAACACACACCTAGGTGACCTTTCACATATTAATCACATAATCACTATTCGTATTGTTATCACTATCCCAATTCCATTATCACTATAATCTAATTTACCTCATAAAAATATTATTTACCTACATCGAATCTTATTTACCCTCCCCTAACCACCTAAAACAAATCTAACCTAAATTACCCTAACTATCACACCCCTCTAACCTTTTCCTACCCAGATTCCTAACCTCCTACCATTCTCAAAACAAACTACAAGCCTCATATGGTAAGTGGTTTCAACAATTTACCATAATCCCTTGTTTTTTTTCAACGATTTTGACCAAAATTGACAGTGATCATTGTGGATGTCGTTGATTATATTTAGATACCTTCCTTCTCCATTTCTCAGTTTGTTAGAGACTAGATTCATGAATGAGTTTTTGTACCTTGTACAACACCACAACATTAGTAGGCATAAACACACTACTGTAATCCTTTAGGAGCCCTTGTTAAACAATCAATCATCCATCTAGATCCCTGTTATCCTTCACAACATTCAACAAGGTTAGTACATTTCCTTTCATCATTTTCAATCACATTTTGCATTAGCCATATCCCGCATACACTTGTTTTGATTATCCTTTATAGACGTTTTGTATTTTTCCTCATGTTTAATCATTTGATCAAGTTTTAGTATATTTAAAATTTTAGCAGCAAGCGCTACCGATCCCCAATCACTGTCAGTATGACTACCCCTTCCTTTTTTCTCTCATTATCCCTTTAAACACATTGCAATCTCATTTTTCTATATCTTATTTTTTTCGATAGTTCCCTTAATCCATCTTAGCACTGTCAAATTCTATCATGCATCAATTATAATCTATTTTATCATTTTTTATCAAAATAGAACCTTTTGTCCCCGATCACTACTGATTCTTGATTATCGTCGATCGTTGTAATTTCAATAATTTAATAATTTATCATAGATTTATCAATATTTTTTGACCTAGTTTATTTTCTTGCAAGATCTAATCTCTATAGATGATAATTCGAGGTACATAAATCTACCCCATCACAAGACAATATACGACCTCTTCGAATGTGCAGACAACCATTCATGTTGGGAGAAGTTTACCACATAACACATGAGCTTATCACTCAACTTATTCATTTAGTTTACTCCTGAAGCGCACAAAGGTATCCAGGAGCAACTCGAAAATCATAGGGTGAAATATAGGATGCACAGTAGAAGAAGACTTTGGTTCTGATCCATATTTCTTGGACTTTGAGCATGTTCCAGATCTAGATCTAAGGCCACCTATAAATTTAGAATAATATCTCATAATGAAGTCAATCATGAAAGAACTAATCTTGTTACTCATGAGCAATACTCTGATTCAGCCAATACACTCCATTATATTAAACACGAGTTGAAATACATAGAAGGAATCCTATTACAAGTAATACCTGGGATAAGCTCTTTGCATGAATCATATCTGGCGACATAATTATCTAATATTTATTTTGTCTAGTTGTCTCTTGTATACATGTCTTATCACTTGGAAAAAGGAGGATGCAGACACAAAATTCGGGTCACAATCCCCTTGGTCCCTTGTCAAATAATCACCTTGAACATACTCACCTAACCATGGCCCCTTTCACCCCACTCTAATATTAATTAATTTAATTTAATTTAATTAATTCATGATCTCATAATATTTATTATTTAAATATCCTAATTGAGATAATGCCCACACCACCACCTCACTTATACACCTCACCTAGCCACCTCACCCTAAGACCTATTCTTAGTATGTTGCCATAACTAACTAAGACCTACCTAAACCCTAAAAATCAAAGCCTACATTCCCTCTAACCACATTCTCGCCCGTTAGAAAGGAAGCTTCCATTCTAATCCGTGGAGATAAAACTAACAAGATCCAAGAAATCAAAGAGATCTGCCCAGTTTAGTAAACCTAGAAAATCCAGCCCTAATTGACGCCGGTTACCCTAAACCACCGCCGGTCAACTCGAAACCGTCGTCGGTTACCATTTATTCCCAAAAACAACCTTATTTCGAGGTAGGCACATTTCTGAGAGATTGACACAAGAGACAAAATCGACACTAGAGTTGTACATGTAAATGCAGAACCAGCATTCACACACGCCATCAGAGCATCCATAGCCAGCATCAGAAGCTATCACAGAGCCATTTTGCATTCATGGGAGCATCTTGGGAAGCACCATCACCACATCAAACTCCATCCATCTGATCAACTACCATTGCCATCCAACCATCAAGCTCATACAATAGTAAGTATTTTGTTAACCAACATTCATTTATTCTCATTTTAGTAGGCTTTGTTACTTCTGTTATCAGTTTCTACTTGCATTCCCATTCTCACCATCATTTACCTTCATGCAAGTTTGATCATTCCTTCACCCACACCATTAAATTACCCATACCCGATTGTTAAACAGTTCTGAGTATACCTAAGATCTCCACAGACCTTGTCATTGCCCTCTCCATTTCCATTTTTCCTCAGATCTGTCCTCACACTAAGATTTTAATAAGTTTCCTTTACCCCAACCATACCGACGCCAGTTACCCATAACCATCGCCGGTTATCCTGAACTGACATCGGTCATACACTAGACCGATGTCGGTCTCTGTGTTTACCCTCAGACCAAGAATAGAGATCTCAATTCCCTACCAAATACCCAAAACAGCCCAAAACCAGACCCTGACCAGTACCAGTACTCTGACAGAGACCTTGCCCTTCAGATTCGATCATAGCTTAGCCTGTTGTGAATGAATTTGCTTATTGTAGTCGAATGAGATACCTAAATCATTTTAACTACAGTAGGATTTCATTTATTATTAACATTGAATTGTTTTAAATAGTGGATTGACATCCTTCTAGGGAGTATCACACTTCCCAGAACTAGCATACGCTAGGCAGTCCACTGCATATACTATTTAACTTCTATTTGGTGGTCTTGTTGTTTATTTTAGGTAGTTCCTCCTAGCCAAAAGGAAGCTCTCATGATCAACTGTGGATCAAGAAGTCATACACGCACAACAACCTTTAACCAACTTTAACAATTATTCCTCCTAGCCTTTTACCCTTATATATTTCATCAATATTAAAAGAAACGCTCTAAGAATCAGGTGAAACATTTTGGCACGCCCAGTGGGACCCATTCGGGGTTCTTTGCATTTCTTCATTCCTAGGTGAAAAATTGCATGTTTGTTTCCTTTCCGAAAGGCTCTCGCCTTAAAATTCTCCCCTGGAATCATATTTTCTTTCTATTGTCTCAAATAAATTGTGTTTTGGTGCTATAAAAAGAACTCTTCTTCTATCTTTCATCAGTATTGCATTAGTGAAAGATCATACTCTCTCCTATTCATCTCTTTGTGTCATCGAATTCAATATTTTGATTTAGGGCTTAAAATCAACCACATTTCATTTTTCTTTACTGCATTAGCTCAAATTAAATAAGGGCAACCTATACAATAGAAGTCATGCCCAGCTAATGGTTAACAAACAAATCGTAGAAAAGCACTTCCTTTCTCTTTCTCTCTCTCTGAGTCTTACCAAACATCACAAAATTTAAAATACACACATTTTTAAACAACATCTCACCTAGAAAAAGAATCTGTAGGTGATCACACAATCACAGCACAGAGGGCACCTAGCTCATTACTCTTTTCGAGTCATTATCTTAGAGGACGCCCCGCCCCCACCATAACATACCTGAAACCTCTCCCTTTAGATAATTTTCTTCATAGGAATCCTTCCTCACCAAAATCTCTATTCTAAAGTTCATAAGTTAGTCCTTAATAGCATAAGCTGAACAAACATAATAGAAAAAGCACTCTTAGGATTTTATTTCTCTTCGTGTTTCTACTTGGCTTGCGTTTTGAGGTGAGAGCACACATTCTTAATCTTTATATTTCTCCTTGACATGCTCCTCATCATAGTTGGTGTATTCCAACTTCATCTGAGTGTGCCTGGACCCTATTTTCATCATTCTCAAAATTCTAGGTTTGATTCCACATTTGATTTTAAATCACAACCACCTTTTCTTCATCTCTATTTCAATTTCACAGTAACCGGTGTCGGTCCAATGACCATCATCGGTTACCCTCTGACCGTCATCAGTTTTACCCAACCGGCATCAGTTTACTATTATTTTGGTTAACCTACCCAAAAGGACACTTGCTTCACCTTCTTTGCTATTTAGAGTCTCTGTAACTCTCATCATCTTCTTTGTCCTGATAAAATCCATCTACAACTTATCTACTTGGTAGATTATTAGCCTTTTGCCTTGTTTTGGAAAACTGTTATTTTTCCATAGTGACTGACTGTGGTTAGATTTGGCCAACCATGGTTACCTCTGACCAACATCGGTTTACCCTAACCGACATTGGTTACCCTATGTATTTTTCCAGCTGACATTTTTACCCCAATCCACCTACCACTACCTGTTTTTCCCTATTTCTACTATATTTCTGTGTCATTTACAGAAAGCAGTCCTACCAGATCAGCACTTGTTCACATGGTGCTGACTCGTTGCCAATCAAACACCCTCATATTCCACACTAGTCATCAACCAGTCCCACCTAGTCCTTCACCACCTTCCATTCTATCACCCATGGAGCCTATCCAACCTATCTCTATCGCCACAGGTGATGAGGAGTTCACATGACTCCTTGACTAGAACCCTTCCGCCTTGTCAGTTCTATCTTTCCCACTCATCCACTCGAGATGCCTTGGGTCAGTTGATATACGGCATGCCCATATCTATCCCCCCGACACTCGTTCCTACTTCTATGTCAGCCCCTTCTGGCTCCATGCTACCCACACATGCCTTGCCCCTAGTCGTTTCACATCTAGGCCCTACACCTGCTATGACCGCCGCATCTGCCACATCTGTTGCACCTGTAACATATACTATACCTAATTCCACCACCCAGAACATAACCTCATCCACACCAATTATCTCACATATACCCATAACAACACAACCACCCCCTGTGTCGATGACCCCTACCCCTTTTCAAAACATTGTCCTTTCTATTCCACAATCCTTAGCCCTCATCGCTACTAGGGTCACCTCCACCCTCCCACCTTCGTATGCATACTATCAGTAGCCTCCTATCTTATCTATCACTCATTTTGGGTATGTACCCCCTATCTCACTCCCTCATTCTCAACCTATCTATGTGACATCGCCATATATTGGAGTGCCACCTCCATCATATGCTCAATACTAACCCTCTTAAACTACAGGAGGTACCCATCCATCACCACCTACCAATGACCTAATCAAGTTAATGATGGACAAGATGCAGACACTAGAGGCATCCGTTTATAGCTCATGTAATTTTCTCACCTATGATGAGATATGTAATGAGCCCATACACCCATCCATTCCTATTCGTCCATATCCCGTACATTGGGAAATGCCTAAATTTAACCACTTCAACAGCAAAGAGGACCCACAACATCATTTTCAGTCTTTTAAACATGGGTGTTATCTGATCACCCATGATGATGTTTTACTTCTAAGGACCTTTCCCATGTCTCTGACCGGGCCCGCATTGGACTGGTACAGTGGGTTACCTAGATATTCTATCTTCTCATTTAACCAGGTAGCCCAAGCCTTCTTAGATCATTTCTCCATTAACATTGTTTAGAAGGTTACCATGAATGACCTCTAATCTACGCGTCAATATGACGACAATTTTATCACAGATTTTATCGCTCGTTGGTGTAGCTTGATCAATCAAATCACATTCCAATTACCACAGACTGAACTCATAGAGATCTTCACATGGGCTTGTGCTAGACATATTTCCCTAACCCTGCAAGTGCAAACTTTCTGAGCCTTTGATGAGGCATTCACCATGGCACGAAAGCTAGAGATTCAGGCCATCGAGGAAAATAAAATCCAACTACGAAATAAGAACACAACATTTAAGTCAAATGATACCTCTTCTTCTTTGAAACCACAGAATACTTATTCAAAAGCCAAGGGAACTGTTAACATAGTGGTACTCAAGGCCAGCCTAGCTTATCCATCAAATCAGGCTAAGGCCTCATCTAATCTTTCACCTATCCAAACTTTTCAATTTAGACGAGAACAATGGAAATACACCCCAATTAGGGAGCCTTATTCTTCTGTTTTATAAAAGCTCATTAAAGTTGGGGCCATCACCCTTCTACCCATAAAACCACACACTGGTTTTGATCCTACTTGCCCCACACCTGTGTGGTACAAAGAGCACTACTTCTACAACTATCATCGGGTAAAAGGTCATAGTGACAACAATCGCATCACTTTAAAGAACATCTTCTAGGAAATGATTGAGAATGGCGAGTTAGTCTTGGATAACCCAAATGCACCTGCCAACCAAAACCTACACATCTTCAAGAAATTGTTTCCTAATCACGCCCCTTCTTCTGATTAAGCTGGAGAGACCTCAACTAATGATGGCCATACCCGTGAGGTCCATGTTATTTTCAATGATGCACCAGTTTCTTCCCAATTATCTCATATTCCTTCCATAGAGGAAATCTTAGCCCAAAGTCCTACACCTACACATGAACCCACTTCACCCATCCCTCCACCCACAAAGAAACACCCTTCATCTCCTCCCTCACCTATGAAGGAGCTTACTATTAACATCAAGACCACTTCGCCTTTGGTGTCTCCACCTAGAGAACCATCACCAGCAGTACCTCTTTGACCCATACGAGACACTTGTTCATCTCCTTCACCCATAGAGGCACACCCATTGTCTCCTCCACCTATCAAAGATCTAATAGAAATGTCGTTACCTCTAGGTAACCATTCTCCATCAACCACCCAAGATCATGTTGACTTACTTTTGGCTATCTTACCCACAGAGGCTGAAGCTACTGATTTCCCTATTTCTAAAAAACATTTTACAGGAATCACCATTGGATCCACATCAACATCACCCACAACAGTACCATTCTCATGCTTAGTTGATTGCCTAGATTATGTGGATAGAGCCTTACTTTGGGGGCATCTTCTACTTCTTGTCTTAACACAAATACAGATGTCACTCACTGACACCTCCACTATCTATCCAAAAGTGTTTCGATCGGTCAAACCAAACACAACCACAAATATCAAAAATTCTCCCACGACACCACACATGGATCAACTCACACCTCTACCCATAACCCAACATTCATCTACATCCAAACCCACACCTACATCATCTTCCTTGCCTAAAACTATTACTACTTTAGGGGTCATCCTAACGGCTAGTCTAAATCATCCACCCATCAAATTAGATTTATCTATGTCCCCCAAAACTAACACCAAACTCAACCCGACCCCTAAATAGAAGAACCAATCTCCTAGGTCTCATACCCCAACCTTGCCAACCAAATCCTCATCACCTTCACCTCTTCTATCCATCCGAGGACCTCACCCCTTGACCCTAACTAAGAAACCTCCACCCACTCGTAAACCCAGAACGCAACAACCCATTTCTCCCTCGCAGACCTCTAATGTACCCAAGCACCCCGCACAACCTCCACCCACACCTATAACATTTTTACCACCCATACCTCTAATACCATCAATAACTTCTTCACTACTCACGACACTTTCTTCCCTTTCCCTCACACCTTCTGCACAACCTACGCCACCTACCTCCATAGCACCTTGATTACCCCCATGGGTAACCCACCCTCTTCCACCATCCACTTTTCCCTCTACATCTCATGTGCCTGTATCACCTTTACCCAAGAAGGTGCAACCTAAAGGCAAAAATTTGATACCCTCTAATAAAGTAGTTAAACTAACCATACACTTTGTTGCCAGTTCATCTACCATGCCCCTACCTAAGCAGAAACGATCAATACCTAACACCACACCAACACCCAAGACCATAGCTCAACCCACTCCCCCTCTTGCAAAGAATCTTCCTTTAAAATCAGCCACACCTACACCTAGACCCACATTCACCTCCCATTGTGATCCACTAACGGGATCATATGCCAAAATCTTAACCAATCTCCTTGAAACTTCTGTCATCACATTACCACCTCTTAAACCTTACGACCCACTCAAACCCAAACCAAAAGGGTTTTATGAAACCAAAATTTGCACCTACCATCATGTGCCAGGACATGATGTAGAGAAGTATAAGGATTTTAAAGCTTCTCTTATCTAGTTGTTTCCTCCTGAAGAAAAATTTGATGATGATGACCTTCTTAATGAGGACCCCATTTTTCCAACACCCATTTCCACAGTTCTTCCCTCATTGCCTACTCAGCCACCAACACCTCCACCCCCATAACTCTTAGAGCCACCCCCAAGATTCAAAATTCACATGGTTCATATAGGAGAACTCACCAAACCTCCACCCAAATGTCAGTGTGCCCAACTTATTTCATAAGGTTCCTTCCCACCTCTTGGCTTCTACCCTTCCTATCATTACACCTTTCATGTCTCATCTACTTCACCTACCTCTCTACCTCAAATCAACATGATCCACGTTGCTACCCACATTTAGAACGACAAAGGCAAGGAAAAGGAAACCGACCCACCAACCAACCCTATATCCAATATACCATCTGCACCCACACCTAAAGTCACTATCTGTGGCCCCTCATATCCTATTTCTAATGTGGTTACACACCGTGCGATGCTCAAACAATTACACCAATCTTCCCTCAAAATGTCCCTATATGACCTCATCTAAACCTCTAAATCACATCGTTAAGTTCTCATGGAGGTTTTTTAGTCTATTGAGGTCTTACGCAATGACCCTACACCCGTACCCTCCATTATTACTCCTTATCATGCAGCCTATCTCACCAAATTACCACCTTCCTCTACACCTTCACCTACTCACCAAATATCCACCCTCAGCTTCTCAGACAAAGAGATTGTACCACACCAAACTGATGACCTTGATCCAACCCTTTTCATCTTCGTCCATATTGATAATATACATGTACGATGTGTTATGATCAATGGGGGAACTAGCATTAACATCATCTCCTATCATGCATTCGACAAATGTGCATACCTAAATATTGCATGCATAAACATCCCATCATGTTGCATTCATTTAATGACGCTATCACTTCTACACTTGGCACTGTCATCCTTCATGTTCATGTGGGCCCCGTACTATCCTGAGTTATTTTACATCTTGGAGGGTGAATTTCAATATAATTTGTTTCTTGGTAGACCCTGGATTCATTTCATGGGTTGTATTCCTTCCACTTTTCACCATTGTGTAAAGTTTGAGAATGAAGGACACACCTATACCATTCCATCCAACCCATCACCTTTCAAAACCTGTAACATGCTTTACCGACCCAATGACGTGTTTATACCCATTAAGGCATCTACCTCCATTACCACTTCCTCTTCACCTACACATCCACTCACCAGTGTCGCCGCTACCTCAACCACACCTACATCCTCCATTCCTACCACTGCCAGAACCTCCACGGCTGACCCGTCAGCTTCCTAGTCAGCTGGCTCCACCTCCGATCCAACCTCTAACACATTGTCTATCTGAGCTACCCACATATCGACCACCGATCCCTTGGAAGGTATTTTTCAACACCTCATTTTGTGGGAGTATCACCTATATAATGTCAACACATTCCTCACTCCACAAGAGTATGGAATCCTTTACCAACACCCTCACTATGATCACTGCATAGGATATCGTCTCCTTTATGGTCCTCCCCACCTTTGCACCAATCTCACCTATGGGGAACTCTATACTTCCACTCATATACCTGAACCACCATCGCAAACCCGCCCCTTTCTGCTGACCTCTAGTCACTTACCAACCTCCGCTTCACTCACACCTTCCTGCACCGATGTGCATGGAAGGGTTTTGGTTTTGGAATTTACGAGCAAGGTCGTCATACTGTTATTCCATGTACTACCTACAAACATAACGACCATAGTGGTATCGGCTTTGATCAACTACCTACAAAGAAGGCTCGCATTGAACTCATTGAAGACATCAACCATTCTCCACCTACTCCACCTTCTTCACCACCATCACCACCTTCACCGACAGAGTCGATGGATCCAGAATCCATTCCTCCTAACTTTTTTTTCATAAACACCATTTCCTTGAGGCCTCTAACTTATCAATGCGAGGGAAAGGCTTCCTCTTCTCTTCCCTTCCTATATCCTGAAATGAACAATGAGGATACACCTTCTATTAATGTCGTTCAATATCATGATGATAAATCTAAACTCACCTACCTTGGTGCAGAAGACTCATATATTCATCGGTCATTACCATCTGAGATGCAAACCATGTTGAATGAATTGACTATCAAAATCAACATCCATACTCAGGACGACCATCACATTCTAAAGATCATCCAATCTTTGATACTGCTGAATAGGAAGCCATCACTTCTTTTCTCAAAAATCATAAATATTCTATTTCTTGGTCTTATGCTGACATGCCTAGTATTGACCCCACCATAGTGGTCCACAATATCATAACTATTCCTGATGCCAAACCCATAAAACAAACACTGAGGAAAATACACCATTGCATTGCTCTTCTGGTCAAAAAAGAACTTCAACGCCTACTTTCTATTTCCTTCATCTTACCAATTTATTATCCCCATTGGATTTCTAACATTATCCCTGTCACTAAGGTGACAGGGGGACTTTGCATTTGCACATATTTCCATGACCTCAACCTAGCTTGCCCAAAAGATGACTTTCCTCTACCCGGTATCGACCAACTGGTTGACCTTACCACTGGTCACGATATGCTATCACTCATGGATGGCTTCTTAGGTTATAACCAAATCTTGCTTGCCCTAGAGGATCAACACAAAACTACATTCATCACCCCTTAGGGGACCTTATGCTATCAATTCATGCCTTTTGGCCTTACAAATGCTGGTGCCACATATCAGTAGGCGATGACTTACATCTTCCATGACATTGTGCACCGTATATTGGAAGATTACGTAGATAACCTCCTTGCCAAATCTAAATGCCTCTCCAAGCACCTCGTCGTCCTAAAACCATCTTTAACTACCTCATTAAGTATTTTGTTCCCCTTCAGCCCAAGAAGTGTGTCTTTACTGTTCTCTCAAGAAATCTCCTAGGATTTATCATTTCCTTACGTGGTATAGAGGTCAACCCTGCTAAAGTCAAGGCCATTCCTTAAATTCCTCCACCCGCTAGTCTATTGCAACTCCATAGCCTGCAAGGTAAGTTGCAGTCTATTCACCATTTCATTTCACAACTTTTTGATCAATGTCAACCATTTCATCATCTTCTCAAAAAGGATGTCTCCTTTAAATGGGACAATGACTGCCACAAAGCTTTTGAGGCCTTAAAACAATACCTTCTCCAACCACCCGTACTCATTCCACCTAAAGACGATCAACCCTTCTACCTATACATCTCTGCTACCGATCACTCCTTAGGGGCCATGCTCACTCATTGCGATGAACAACATAGGGAGAAGGTGGTTTATTACATAATTTGTACTCTTCTGGAATACGAAACCCTATACACCCATGCTAAAAACATTTGCTTAGCCTTAGTTTTTGTTTCCACTGTAGACACTAAAATTAGGTCACACTCCCCCTTCGTCCCTTGACATATAATCCCCCCTTTATTACATCTACCTAGCCATGACCCCCTTCACCCTACTAATATTAATTTAATTAATTTAATTAATTTAATTAAATTAATGCTTTATCCTCACTATATTTATTATTTAAATATCTTATTTAAATAATATCTACACAAACCCTAAGACCTATATTTAGACACCTCACCGAGCTAACTCAACCTAAGACCTATTCTTAGCAAGTTACCATAACTAACTAAGACTTAGCCAAACCCTACAAATCAATGCCTACACTCCCTCTAACCACATTCCTGCACACTCAAAAGAAACTCCCAGTCGAATCCGCAAGATAACAACACAAGATCTGAGAAAATCAAGAGGATCTCCCTAAGTTTGGTAAACCTAGGAAATCCCACCTTGACCGACGTCAGTTTCCCCTAACCCTCACCAGTTAAGCCGGACCGCCGTCGGTTACCCCTTTTAACCCCAAAAAAATCTTATTCTCAAGGCTAGAAGCTAGAATCAAATTGGAAAAACATTGGGAGAAAGTTGATGAGCAAGAATGAAATCTCAAAGAGATAAGAAATCTTCAGAGAGCCAATTCCAACAAGAGCTGACATCCAAGGAAGGAGATTGAGTATCTTCTCCTGCACAGCCTTCTCAGCCACATTAGAAGTGTGCATGTAGCCCATGCAGAATATTTTCTTTAGTTGGTGAACACTTGTAGCCTTCAAACCCATCATCAGCACCTCCATCTTTCACACCTAGACTTTCAAGAATGAAATCCAAGTACAACATCATAACCCTGGTTATTTCATTTTATCATCCATTGTTCATCTTACTCCCTATTGATCATCTCCAACATTTTTTACCTCCATAGACACATCAAAACCTCACAAAAACCTATTCCAGTCACCCAATACCTCACCTCGACAAACTAAATCCTTTGTGTAATCACAAAGGAGACCAAAATCCCATTCTGTGACATTTCTAAATCTCACAGTAACTGGCACCGGTTATACCTAACCACGGTCGGTCACCCCTGACTGACTCCAGTCTCTGTGTTTGTCCACACATCCTTAAACAGAGACCTATCCACCTAATTTTACCTCACCCTTACTTACCTGAGACCTACCTGAGACCTTTAGTAGACCTGCAAAACCCAGAACCAACCATTTGACCATGGATTCTATTCTAGCTTAGCCTATTAGATTAGATCTGTTTTCTTATTGTGTTTTTAAGTGAGATACCTTAATCATTTCAAAACATGCAACATGCTTTATAGACCCAATGATGTACTCATACTGGTCAAGCCATCTACTTCCGACACCAATACCACTTCACCTACACCTACACCCACACCTACTCGCACAACTGTTGCTTTCCCCACACATACCTAATCCATGACTACCGATCCTATAACCTCCACGGCTGATCCATTAGCTTCCCATTCCATTAACACCACCTCCACATCGACCTCCAACACATCATCCATACCAGTTACCCACATACCAACCACTAATCCCTTGGAAGGTGTTTTTCAACTCCTCACTCTATAGGAATACCGTCTATATAGTGTCAACACCTTCCTTACTCTCCACGAGTGTGGAAGCCTTCACCAACTCCCTCGCTATGATCACCTTACAGGAGAATGCCTCCTTTATGGTCCTCCTCATCTTTGTACTAGTCTCACCTATGGGGGACTTGATACTATCACCTACACACCTGAACCACCATCAAAACCCCACCCATTTACTGATGACTTCCAATCACCGTTTCACCCACACCTTCTTGCCCCACTATGCGTGGAAGGGTTTTGGTTTTGGATTTTATGAGCAATGCCACCATACCATTATTCCATGTACCAACCGTAAACATATTGACCATAGTGGTATCGCCTTCTCTGAACATCCTACCAAACAGGCCCACATTGAACTCATTGCGGACCCTATCCCTTCTCCACCTTCATCACCACCCTCACCGACAGATTTGATGGATCCTGAATCTATCCCTCCTAAAAATAATTTTCATAAACACCATTTCCTTGGGGATTTTGACTTATCAATGCGAATGCGAGGCCCCTTCCTGTATCTTGAGATGATCAACGACAACACACTAACCATTAACATCATTCAATGTCAGGATGATGAATCCATACTCACCTACCTTGGTGCAGAAGACTCATATATTCATTATTCGTTACCCTATTAGATGCAAACCATGTTGAATGAATTGACTATTGAGATCAACATTCATACTCAGGATGACTTACAGATCCTAAAGATTGGACAATCTTTAGATGTTGTTGAATAGGAAGCCATTACTTCCTTTCTCCAAGCTCATAACCATGCTTTCACTTGGTCTTACGTAGACATGCCCGGTATTGACCCCACCATAGTGGTCCACAATATCGTAACCGCTCCCAATGCCAAACCTATCAAATAAAATTTTAGGAAAATGCACCCTCACATTTCTCTTCTTGTCAAAGAAGAAATTTAGCATCTTCTTTTCATTTCCTTCATCTTACCCATTGATTATCATCATTGGATTTCTAACCTTGTCCTTGTTACTAAAGCAACAGGTGGACTCCACATTTGCATGGACTTCCAAGACCTCAACCTCGCCTAGCCAAAAGATGACTTTCCCTTGCCTGGTATTGGTCAACTATTGGACCTTACCACAGGTCACGAGATGCTCTCACTCATGGATGGTTCTTGGGTTATAAAAAAATTTTGCTTGCCCCAGAAGATAAGCACAAAACTGCATTCATTACCCCTTGAGGAACCTTTTGCTATCGAGTCATGCCTTTTGGCCTTAAAAATCAATGTGTTATGACTTACATCTTCCATGATATCATGCATCGCATATTGGAAGATTACGTCAATGATCTCTTAGCCAAATATAAACATCATGCCGAGCACCTTGTAGTCCTCGAAACCATCTTTGACCACCTCATTAAATATTGTGTCCACCTTCAGCCCTAAAAGTTCATCTTCACAGTTCTCTTAAGAAAGCTCCTGGGATTTATTATTTCCCTACGTGGTATAGAAGTTGACCGCACTAAATTCAAGGCCATCCTTGAAATGCCTCCACCCACAAACCTCAAACAACTCCATAGCCTATAAGGTAAATTGCAATCCATTTGCCACTTCATTTCACAATTATTGGATCAGTGTCAACTATTTCATCACCTTCTCAAAAAGGACATCTCTTTCAAATGGGATGATGAATGCCACAAAGCTTTTGAGGCCTTAATACAATACCTTCTCCAACCAACCATATTATTTCAACCAACAGACAACCAACCTTTTTACCTATACATATCAGCTACCGATCATTCCTTGGGACCCATGCTCGCTCATCATGATGAACAACATAGGGAGCAGGTGGTTTATTACATAATCCATACTCTTTTGGACTATGAAATCTGATACAACCACCTAGAAAATCTTTGCTTAGGCTTAGTTTTTTTCGCCACCAAAGTTCGCCATTACCTACTCAACCACAAAACCTATTTTGTGACCAACACTGACCCTTTACATTTCATGTACGCCAAACCATATCCAAATCAGTGCACCACATGATGGCTCATGATTTTAACTGATCTTGAGCTCTAATTCATTCATAAAAAGTCCATTAAGGGCCAAGCTATTGCTGACCAACTGGTTGACGCACCTATTTCTGGGGATAAACCCTCTAATTTTGAATTTCCTCATGAATCCATTACTACCCTTTCCCTGGATGAACCCCCTTACCAAATGACATTGTTCTTCAACGGTTCCAAGTGTCAGCATGGAGGTGTAGCTGGTGTTATCCTCGTTCCTTTGGATGGAGAACCCATGCCTTTATCTTTCAAACTAGACATTGAATGCACCAACAATATTGTTGAGTACTAAGCACTTGTACTAGGTCTCTAGACCACTAATGCCCTCGATGTCAAATCAATCCACATCTTTGGTGATTCACAATTGGTCATAAACCAAGTCAATGGTATGTACCAAAGTCATAACGAGATACTTCAAAATTATAAACATCATGTAGACATACTTTTGACCACCTTTGATCATTACACCCTTCAAACCATCCCACGGTCAACCAACAAATTTGCAGACACTATGGCCTACTTAGCTTCCCAATTACCCACTTCCCCTACCAATTCTAATTTATTTGTCACTGTACAATTCCTCCATTTACCTCATGATGTTTACTCAATCGAAACTGACACCCTTGACCCGAATGACCTTTGGTATAAACAATACTCTGACTACATTTCCCTCTCCATCTTACCTCCTGATCTATCCCATAACGGACAACGCAGCTTCCTTAAGAAGGTCTCCCATTTCATTATCCTAGGGGGACTCCTCTATAAGTGTGGCTTTGATGGTATTCTCTTACGATGCCTCACAAGTTCTGAAATCCCTTATACCATCAAGGAGGTTCATGATTGCATATGTTGAGGTCACTTTAGTGGCCTTGCGGTTGCTAAGCGTATTCTTTGCCTAGGCTATTAATAGCCGACCCTTAATCATGATTGTTGTGACTATGTCAAACACTGCGTGAAATTTTAAAAACATTCCAACCTTCATCATACACCCAGTCATGCTTTACAGGTCTCTCGTGACCTTTGGTCCTTCTCTCAATGGGGTTTAGATCTTTTCGGAGAAATCAATCCTCATTCTTCCCAACGCCATCAATGGATCCTACCGAATACTTAAAAAAATGGGTGGAAGCCATACCACTCATCTCCACGAAAGTCGAGAAAATATGTGAGTTCATTAACCATCACATCATTTATCACTTTGGTGTCCCTCATCGCCTCATCACTAACAATGGAAAACAATTCAAAAACAAACATTGCAAAAACTTTGCGATACCTTCGGCATTCAGCTTAGTTTCTCCTCACCTTATTACCCACAAACCAATGGCCAAGTTGAATCCACTAATAAAACCCTCAATAAAATTCTCATGAAAGTGGTTGAGGATACTCAAAATGATTGGCATATGCACATTCCTTTTGCTTTATGGGCATACCACACTATTATTTTCACTTCCACTGTGGCTACACCATTTTCACTAGTCTATGGTACCAAGGATGTTCTTCCTCTTGAAGTCCAAATCCCCTCACTTTGCATTTCTCTCCATGACATGCTTACTGATGATGAATTTTTTCAGGACCACTTAGCACAAATAGATTTATTAGACAAACGTTGTCTTAACTCTCTGGATCACCTTCAAGTTTATCAATAATGTATCAAACGTGCTTATGACAAACGTGTTCATGAACGAACCTTCCAAGTTGGTGACCTCATCCTCAAGGAAAATCAACATGTAACCAAATTAGAGAAAATCAAATGGGGAAAATTTTCTCCTAATTGGCTTGGACCATACATCCTGACCCATGACTATGGATTAGGTGCTTATCGCTTGTCTTCACTTAATGGTAAGCCCGAACTTGAGCCCCTCAATGCCTTACATCTTTGACCATTCTACTATTGACATCTAGTCCTACATCACTATTTATCTAGTTCATGCTCATCCCTTGAGTGCCATTTACCTTTTCCTCATCTCATCTCCAACAATTAAACAAGGATCATGTGATTACCCATCACCCTTTTGCCTTTTCTTAAATATGTGCACCATAGCTCTGCACATGGCATGATTCTTATGGATACTTTTCATCTTCCTTTAGATGAGATCCCATGGTCATTCACCCTTACCTTCTCAACAAGAACCAAATGCTTTGTTATAGTCTTGTCCATGACTTAAAAGCAAAAAAAAAACAAGATGAATCCCTCAGAAGGACATCTTCCAATATAAGGGATCAACTCCTTGAGTCAAACTTCCAATATAAAAGATGAACCCCTCAAAAGGACATCTTCCACCTTCAATTGTCGCTATAAGTACACTACTCCCTCGAAGGACAGCTATAAAAATCTCATAACTCTCTACATATTTTTTCCAAAAAAGAAGACTATTTTCTCAAAAATCAAAATGTCGAAGCTTCCCGCATTGATCAGCTTCGCAAAGACCTCAAGGAGCCATATATCCATCCCATATAGACTTCCCACATCGATCAGTCTATCTCCAAAGAAAAAGAAAAAGAAAAATAAGCTTTTTCATCATGGACTTGCCTATTGTGATCTTGGCTCTATTGCCTAAGGCATTCTACTTCCCATTTTATGACCCAATTACCTACACCTCCTTACCCGTTGTCTTTTCACTTCATACCTCAAGGGACCTACTAAACCTATGACATTTGGTGGTCATGTGACTATTCGTCACTCTTAAAATTATCAATGATGTAATGTATTTAGGGTATTACGTTCATTAGCCTATCTGTAGATGTGTTTCATACATTTTCATCCTTGCCAATCGGGTGGCTTTCTTGCCCCCTCTTATATTTTCTCTTCTTCATTACCTTTTGATCTTCTTATACAGGACTTGGTCCTCGACGCTTACCTTTTGGGGGTCATCCTCCCCTTTCATCATAGTTTCCCTCACCTGTAACATTTTTACTATCATCTAACCCCACCTATTAAACCCAAACACACAACATGACCACAAACCTACCAACTCATTTTCATATTCTTCCCTAGCTTATGGGAGAACTACATCATTCTGAGGTCCCTTTTTACCGGGACTATGTAGGCAGCACTTCCAGGGCAGGGGGGCCTAGAAGGTTAGCTCAGCCACTCTTTACCCTAACCATTTCCCCCCACTTTTACCTAATTTCCTATTCATCTCAAAAACCTCGACATCTAAACCATATACCACATAACTATAACCACTTATATTATTTCACATTTTCATACATAACCAACATCTTCCACATTTTATACCATCTCATGCATTTATATTACCATTAGTTATCAAAATACCAAAATGACTCAACCCTACCTAAACCAACCTGACTTAATCCATGCCTATATCAACCTGACTCAACCATACATATCACCTGACTCGATCCATGCATACACTGACCTAACTCGATCCATGCCTACACCGACCTAACTCGATCCATGCCTACACCGACCTAACTCAATCCATGCCTAAACCGACCTGACTCAATCCATGCCTACGACCTGACTCTATCATGCCTAGCTCATCTATTTTCCATCCATATCATAATAAAGTAAAACCCATACACATCACAACAGCATCACCTGAATATCATCTATCTCCTCATATATACATGTGTGTATCAATACAATGTACACCCATATCACATAAATGTGTATCTCCAAAATAATCATCATTGGCTCGCAGTCTGCTATATAATAAAAAAAATGTCTTCAAATCACAGGCCGGTATCATGTACAAAAAATAAATACAATATCTCTTTGGCTCGCATGCCGATATACATCCAGAATCCAACAATATAGAAATAGGTGATATACTATCTCACATTTTCTATAACATATATGCCTCATCTATAGTGTCGACAGTCCCCTCTGATTCATAGAGGTGGCATGCTACTCTCAATCTACCACTAGACGGCCCAGAATCTGTTGCTGACCCCCGTGCATTGATATCCTCTGCTCTCTCCTTTGGGCTCACCAACCACCTACACTCTCAGCACTATACGTATGAGACTGTGTCTTCTCACTCGAGACTATCTGTGGTGGTCACATTGTTTTGCTCGGAATGTTTCGGCTTCTGGGAATAGAGTTGCTTCTATCCTTTCATTCCTTTTAGAAACAGATAAGGTTAGGGCTAGGAGGAATACCTGTTGAACGTCGAGATTGTGTGCACGTACCGTAGAGAAAGATCAGGTTGACTGCGAAGAACTCCTTTTTGTCTTGGAAGGACTACCTGAAAATAAGAACACAAGACCACATGATTTTGATTAGACAATAAATGAGGGAACTGCCTTGGGCCCAGGAAATATAAAACTTCCTTTCGAAGGTGGTCAGTTCCCCTGCTAATATGAATTAACACAAAAGACTGTAAGATATCAATTAAATTGCTACGTTGAACTGGGTAGGGGAAAGGCTGGTTTTTGGTTATAGTCAAGATAACTGATACCGGTTGCTGATAACCGATATCGGTATGGTCTAGGATCTGAAGGTTGGTTGTTTTGTGGGGGTGGTTGTGTTATTTGGTAGTTGTGTTATTTGTAAGGTTGTATATAGGTGATATTAGGAAATAAGGTGATGAGAGGTAGATGAATGATAGTTAGATGCAATAGCACACTGGGTAGTGGATCTAGGAATGGATTTGTGAGGATTTTGCTTCAAAAAGTCTAAGAAATGTTATTAAAGAGGACATGCAAGATGTAACTTACTGGTTATTGACGAAGATGCAGGTCCAAGAACTCTGATGACAAAGGCAGAACTCTAGGTAGGATGGCTGGACAAACAGAATATGAAATATCTCCCTCCCGATGATCAGCTGAGTATCTGAGAACTCTGGCTGTTCTGTTGTAGTTTTGGGCTTGATCTCCTTTTGCTGCAACTCTTCTGGTTTCTTCACTCGTCTCTGCTCGGTCAAGTGAAGATCTGGACTCTCTTGATCACTCCCAAATGATCTCTGTTGATTCCTAAAATCCTTCCACCCTTGTTTTTGGTTAGGGGAGCCCATTTTATAGGGAACCGATGGCGGTTACGTAACTGACGGCGGTCGAGTAGGAATCGGCATCGATAAGGAAAAAGTAGGCTATTTTTAGTAAAATAGCCCACCTTCCCTGCTTTTCTCCCAAGGGATTAGTTGTGGGCTTGGTTAAGTGACTAGAAGGTCGGTTTTGGGTCCGAGAAAGGGGTCATTAGTCATGGGTATAGGTGTAGACCAAGTTATAGGTATTAATTAGGTTAGTTTAGGGTTAGGGCTAGGTCATGATGAAGTGGCAAAATGAGGTGGCAGGTGAGATGATGTGGATTTGTCAATTACAAGGTAATTAATAAATAATTGTGTAAGGTTTAGGTGATGAGGTTAGGTTGCGAGATGAGATGCGGGTCACAAGGGGTCGTAAGACACAAATTTGGTGTCTACATTAGCCCCTTATTGTCGTGTAGCTTGTTTTGTAAAGCTGCGCGGACAATAATATGAAGTGGTTTCTCCCGTTAAGGATATAGGTAATCCCCCTCAAATCTATCACAGATTGAGTGAACGGGAAATCAGGGATAGGGTTGATAAAGGGTAAATGTTGTAGAGAGGATGGTAAGGTGGTGGGGTAGGTCCAAGGAAGCAGACGCATGTTGAAATGCAATAGTACGACTAGGGTACATGATTTGACGAGCAAACCAGCAATGCATAGGCAAAGGTCGATAGTTTATCTAAACAAGGGTGATATAATCCTGGTATCCAAGGCATAGGAAGTAGCTCCAGGGTATATAACAGGTAAGGTATAGGAACGTTTAGGCATGTTTGGCAGTACCAAATGGTTGGTTTGGTTGAGATAAATGTCACGGTCTAAGTCTGGGCAAAGTTGGTCGACGGATCAAGTCAAGGACCCTAATCATGCTAAAATACGAATAGGTGAGCTCGATTAAACAAAAAAAATGACAGGATGGGTGGATAAGAGTGTATGTTGGTGATGTTGGGTAGGGTATTGAAGTGGTACAGCCGTGGGTCGGGCCAAGTTGTTGGGTTGCGGCCTTGGGTCAGGCCGGAAGGGTAGAGTGAGGCCTTGGGTCGGGCCGGATGGGTAGGGTGAGGCCTTGGGTCGGGCCGGATGGGTAGGGTTGTGGCCTTGGGTCGGGCCAAATGGGTAGGGTGAGGCCTTGGGTCGGGCCAAATAGTTAGAGTTGCAACCTTGGGTTGGGCCAAATGGGTAGGGTGAGGCCTTGGGTCAGGCCAAATGGTTAGGGTTGCGGCCTTGGGTTGGGCCAAATGGTTAGGGTTGCGGCCTTGGGTCGGGCCAAATGGTTAGGGTTGTGGCCTTGGGTCGGGCCAAATGGGTAGGGTGAGGCCTTGGGTCGGGCCAAATAGTTAGAGTTGTGGCCTTGCCTCAGGCCAAATGGGTAGGGTGAGGCCTTGGGTCGGGCCAAATGGTTAGGGTTACGGCCTTGGGTCGGGCCAAATGGTAAGGGTTGCGGCCTTGGGTTAGGCCAAATGGGTAGGGTGAGGCCTTGGGTCGGGCCAAATGGTTAATAATGTTTGCATCAAAGGTTGATATAGGCGATGTTGGTGGAAAAGGGGCAATAGTAAATAAGGGCAAAAAGTTACGTGAGGAAAGGAAAAACCGATATCGGTTATCTATGACCGGTATCGGTTAGGTAACCGATTGCGGTTTCTTAGGGAACGATTTGACCGGTATCGGTTCTATGTGAAAAACCTATAAAAAGAAAAATATGGCCAGTCATTGTCACTTTGTCAATTTGGAAATCAAATTAAGTTGTCTGAGGTGTAATATTGACATTGGTGCATTTGTTCGCTGAGGTGGCACTATTGGACTGGAGGAGTGAGTTGGTAGCAGGCCCGAGTGAGGAGGAGGCAGTAGTTGATTGGTTGAGGACCCAGAAGAGGACAGTTGGAGCCATGGCACAACCAGGAGGAGCAGGAGGAGCTGGACCAGCTGGACCACCACCACCCATCCCACCACGATGACGTGTCGTCGTACGGGTAGGTTCGAAACCCCTCATTGTGTTTATTTGATGTTATTAAGCTAGATGGGGGGTTTGGGTAGGAATTTACATGTTTTAGGAAATAATTAGAAAATGGAAATAATTCAAAAAAGGGAGAGGGTAGATAGGTGAAATAAGCCAAGGCGGCTGGGTGGGTAGATTTTTAGGGTGTTTGGGTGGGTATGGAGGTAGAAAGATGAAAAAATGGAGGTGGGGGGCCGCACGGGGGTTCGGCTCGGGGAAATTACAACAACCGATGTCAGTTTCTAAGCGACCGGCATCGGTCACAAAATTTACGGGCAAGGAACTTTGTGTTTGGCTGGTGGCGGTCGGTAGTCAACCAGCGTCGGTAGGAAGAGGCAATTTTTCAGGTGGATGCAAAGACAGCCATGGACACCATCCTACAGGTTTTCGGGGATGCAGCTGCGCTAGTGACATATCACAGCGCGAGCATCGGGTATGGTCATATGTACCGTGCACACCGACATGAGACACGGCTTGTCGTGTTGATGATGATCGGGATCACCTGCTTCGCCCTCCCAGACTCAGAGGGAGGCCACTTTCCATGGGCATTGATGGGGGTGCTTCATGAGATGGTGGAGGAGCACACCTGTTATGCTTGGGCACTAGTATATCTGGTGCAGTTATACAGGGAGTTGTGGGGCTATCGCCGGATGAGGTGATTCGGGATTTGTTCGACATTTTTACTTCACTGTTGGGCATATGAGCACATCATATGCATCAAACTAGTAGGGTTACCCCAGCAGCTAGGGCCACAGGTCATATACAGATACGGCTTTCAGAGGTGGTTGGGGGTCGTGGGACAGCCACGAGCAGTGCTTGCAGGGTGGGACGTCGCCTATTACAGGAATTTATTAGAGGGCCTGATAACGGTAGACATCGTATGGAGACCTTACAGAGGTCATCACCCACACAGAGGACCCCGAGTACAGTTACGCTTGATCCAGTACACTTTCTAGATAGCAGGACGGAGGCTGGGAGAGTACGAGAGGATACCCCTAGAGAGGGTACGCAAGCAGATGGGGCTGCGACAGGACGAGCCACCTCCCTTCCCTCAGTACAGGAGGGATGATGTAGAGGCCCCACTTCCTGCACCACAGCCCGTGGATCCAGATTGGGTTGCTGAGAGGCCGGCAGATGACACTGTAGATGATGCGGGCTGTACGGGAGCATATATGGTTTGGTGGGCTAGTCAGAGAGCAGTGAGGGTAGCACAGCCTGCACAGCCAGATTTGGCAGCAGTGATGGGAGAGCGAGATCAGCTCAGGGGTCAGGTGCAGCTATTACAGGGGCAGTTGGCTACTACACAAGCACATATAGCTGTTTTACAGGGGCAGCTAGCCCAGGCTCAGGTACAGGCACATGCACCACCACCAGCAGTGGTACAACCACAGCCCCAGGCACAGGTACAGGTACAAGTACCACAGCCACAGGCACCACCAGCAGCACCATCACAGGCACAGGGGGCACTGGTAGTAGGAGTCCGGGGACCAGCCCTAGCACCTACGGTGGCACGGGATAGATATATGGAGGCGAGAGCGGAGGCCCGGTACTATCAAGATGTTCTTGATGGTACCGGAGTTAAGTATCAGCCATATGCAGCTTATAGAGTAGAGACCTCCCGTAGTCAGAGATCACAGGGAGGTGCAGCCACAGCCGGCGTGTCTGTTACAGGCAGGAGGCGAGAGGCACTATAGGGACCAGCAGGGAGAGGTGTTGAGGGTGGTGGGGAGAGCTAAGGGATCCCTGCATTGTTTTTGTATATGGACATGGGCACCGGTCTGCGCACCAGTTGTGTTGATAGAGGCCTGCGTGCCTACATTTATTCATTTATTCATTCATTTATTGTATACCGGCCTGCGAGCCGAGTACGGGTTGTATAGTTGATACCAGCCTGCGAGCTGAGTATATTTTTGATATGAGGGACCAGCCTGTGAGCTGAGTCGAGATTATTGTCATTTATTGCAGCCTGCGTGTCGGCTTTGTTGTATTATGAGATCACAGAGGTCCCGATGCAGGGCATATTGTATATTGGAAACGTTGTATATGTGATATATAGATATGAGGATTTGACTCACATGCTGTGTTCAAAATGTTTTTAAGTATTTTGTCGATGGTTTGTGATATTTGATGTATGATAAGTTTAATTGACATGTTGATATATTGATGATGTTGATGTTTGTTGTTAATGGGATGCAGTCATGTTATATTATGAAATGTGGCATGTTTTGTTGCTGGTTTGGTGACATTGTTATATATGTATCTGATGAGTTGGATCCAAATGGTGTATAGATTGATAGTTTTTTTTTATATCCTTAGATGATGGCATGTTTGTTTTGGTAATGTAGATAGATGATATGGATGAAATCGTAATGAGAAGTGGATTGGATGGAAAAATATGGATAATGGTGTTGTTAGGTAGGAAAAGAGGCGGGCGCGATAAAAAATTAGGTAGAAAATGAAGAAAAGAACTATGTTTCAAAAAGGCAGGTGTGTAACCCATATCGGTTATAAAACCGATGCCGGTAGTTAGTAGACCGATATCGGTCATATAACTGAAACCGGTTATTTAGGTATGAGCTTTTCTAAAAATAGAAAAGCTAGGGTGGCAACTTAAGTTCTAATTTTGAGAGCCATGCAAGAAGTTAAATACGTGAACGCGACGCTTTTTTATGACTGAGACAGGTAATTGCATGAGAGATTTGAGTGATAAGGAGGAAAGAGACAGGGAAAGTGAATGTGTTCTGATATTCAGAAGGCAAAGAGGTGAATTTGAAAAGGGTGGTGATCATGGCAGAATGAGGAGAAGCATCCAACAGGCAGGGACGAGAGGGAAGACAAGTGCCACCTCAAGCTGCTACAACTCAAGAGGTAAACGTTTTGGTTGTGATTTGAATACTGCATGTTTTGTGAATAAGATGGGGGAGAGTAGGTGGGTAGATATGAGAAAGGAAACATGATAACAAGGGTTATAAATGAGGTGAGTATTACGTGGTAGGTAATCAAGGGTTTCGGGTATGTCTGTGTACACAGAGAGGAATAAACAAGAAATTGATTATCGTAGGTGGTTGTTTAGGCAAGGTATATGTAATTGACAGTGACCGATAGCAGTTAGGGATAACCGGTATCGGTCACTGAACCGGTACCAGTTATTTATAACCGATACCGGTTACTGGAGGAATTTCCAGAATGTGAGAAAAACCCTTAGGGATTTGATGGATTGAATGGTTGTTTGTTGTTTTGATGTATGTAGGCAGAAGCAGGGTTGAGGATGAATGATAGTGTGCTAGCGCTGTTGTCACGAATCCGAGCGGATGTAACACCAGCGGAATGGACATTGATAAATCATTTGGGGTTAAGTGGAATCCGCTATTATTCACGAATCGCACGTAACCATGCTATGCTGCAGACATTGATTGAAAGATGGAATCCAGAGAAGAATACATTCTATCTGCCAACAGGGGAGATGACAATAACATTGGAAGATGTGTTCCGTATTTTGAGACTCCCAATTACAGGAAAACCAATATATCAGGCATTACCTAGCGCGGCACGGGGAGCGATAATAGCAGCATTTGGTCCATACGCACGAGACTTAACACAGCGAGGTTTGTCATTTACGTATGGGATAATGTATGCAGCACATCCTGAGGAGACAAGGTTAGCAGTAATATTAATGATAGCGGTAGGGTATTATTCATTACCGAGGGCAGAAGGGGGAAGAGTTCCAAAGGAATTGATGTGTGTTATTTGGGAGATGATAGAAAGGAACGTGATGTTTGCATGGGCACCTGCATACTTGGCGGAGCTATATAGGGGTTTATGGGCTTGTAGGTGAAATCATAGGACGACACTGGATTGTTCATACTTATTACACTATTGGGCCTATAAGCACATTGTTTGTGTGCGACCAATAGGCCGACCCATCTAGGCAGGAGAGACTGGAGTACAGAGGTTGGGGTTCAGACGATGGGTCTAGACAGAACAAGAGGCAAGATCCTAGGCTGTGACGGGTGACATTGAGTATTACAGGCAGGTATGGGAGAGGGTGACGATTGCGGATATCTTTTGGAGGCCTTACGGGAACTATATGGTAACAGAGAACATAGTTGAGGAGTTGAGGGGTGTAGAGTGATTGAGGTGGATCGCGGGGCACAGGCCAGGTGAGTATGAGAGGATTCCTATAGATCACGTGCGGCGACAATTTGGATTTGTGCAGGATATACCCCTGGCTTATAGACCATATATGAGGATCGACGCCGAGGCAGCATTCTCACCTCCCCGGCCAACACCTCCAGAAGGGCCAGAGGAGATAGCAGCCGATCGCAGTGTAATGGATGCAGGAATGACAGAGGCCTATAGATTATGGTGGGTAGCAGAACTGCGAGGTGTACGTGATCGTCCTGACATAGCTATGATTACAGTAGAGAGAGATCGTCTACAGATTTTAGTTCAGCAGCTTCAAACACAGGTGAATGAGACAAGAGGATTGTTAGCGGTTGCGGAGTCACAGGCGGAAAGACTAGAGGCTGAATTCCTCCATGCGAGGGAGCGTATTCATATGTTACAGGAGAGATTGGCAGATCAGTGGGTGGTACCAATAGCCGTGGTACCGTTGAGGACAGAGAGGGCGGCTGAGAGGCGTCGACGATCACGGTCATCACCTAGTGCGGGATGAGGCGTGAGGGTCTGAATAAATGTTAGCAAGGTATAAGAATAAATAAGGATGTCGACCTGCGTGTCGAAGATAGAGGAGATGTATTTGTTTAACATCTAAATAAGACTGAATATGTATGTTGATTTGAGTTATGATAATAATAAGAATGCTTTCGTTTTGACTGTTGGTGTTTTGAAAAAGGATAAAAGAGGAATGTGATTAAATAGAAGTACACAAAAATATTTATATTTACCACACATGATAGGTTATGGTAGGGGATGGTCGAGCTAACCTTGGGAGACCCCATGTCTCCGAAGTGCTGCCTACATAGCCCATTGGACAAAGCAAGGAGGGGGCCTCAGACTGATGTAGTTCTCCCTTAGGACCAGGGAGAGGTGAATTTAGGCAACTTGGTACGATTAGGCAATTGGTTGGTTGGTAAAAATGTTGATATTAATATTGGTAAGGTAAGGTTGAGGGTGTTGGTAATGAATTGGTGATGTTGTAAAAGGTATAAGGGAAGTGAAAGTTAGCCTACCCAAGTGGTAGGGAATCATGCCCTGATTAAGATCAACACACAATCCTAGATGCGAGGCAAAGAGGAAAGATTGCTCCGTAGGTGAAAAGAGCTAAACAAACCACACAACGTAGAACGAGCTTGAAGCCCTAGGTACCGATGCATAGACAAGAAGTCAATAGGTGAAAAGAGTTGTATGATCACAACATATCAAGTGTACGTTACGTCCCTTGAGTTGAAACAAATGGTGAGGTGAGGTGAATGGTATAGCTGAGGTACGGAGAACTTATTACAAAGTGAGTGTTCTGACAAAAGATAACCTACCCTAAATAGACAAGTCCATGACATAAAAGTTCTTTTGAATGAGGCTTTTATTTATTAAATGTAGACTGATCGATGCGGGAAGTCTACAAGGGATAATGATTGTATTATTCTTGAGGTCTTCACGAAGCTAATCAATGCGAGAAGCTTCTGATAAAAGGCTGACTGTGCATAGCTATCCTTCGAGGGAGCAGTCTATTTATAGTAACAGCTATGATTTTAGTGCATAGCTGTCCTTCGGGGGAGCAGTCTATATATGATAGCAGCAATAGTTTGGCATATAGCTATCCTTCGAGGGAGCAGTCTATATATAATTTAGATAGCTAGATGTTCTTTTGGCGTGAAGCATCTAGTTTGGTAGGAAGTTTGACTCAAGAAAATCCCATAAGAAGGTGTTATTTTAATACTTTAAAGTCATGGACTAGACTAAAAAGGGGAATGCATCGTTAAGGGGAGGTGAGAAGTGAGCTTGATTTTATTTGGAGATGTAGGAAACAAAGTGTATGTAGCGGTAAGTGAGCTCAAGGGATGAGCAGTAGGTAGATAGGAAGTGATGTAACAGTAAATTCAACAGTAGAATGGTCGAAGATGCAAGGCATTAAGGGGTTCAGGCTCAGGCTTACCATTAAGCGAAGCTAAACGATAAGTACCTGATCCATAAGTGTGAGTGATTATATAAGGCCCAATCCAATTAGGAGCAAATTTTCCACGTTTACTCTTTTCCAGTTTGGTTACATGTTGATTCTCTTTGAGGACAAGATCACCAACTTTAAAGGTACGCTCATGAAGTCACTTATCATAAGCACACTTGATACGTTTTTGATAGATTTGAAGGTGATCGAGAGCTGTAAGACGACGTTCGTCAAGAAGCTCCAATTGGGCTAACCGCTCTTGGTGGAAATCATCGTTGGTGAGAATATCCTGAAGAGATATCTTGAGGGAGGGTATTTGTATTTCGAGAGGCAAGACAGCCTCGGTACCATATACCAAAGAAAAAGGTGTAGCATTAGTAGAGGTACGAATGCTAGTATGATAAGCCCAAAGGGCAAAGGGGATGTGATCGTGCCAATTTCTTCTAGACTCATTGACAACTTTCATGAGGATTTTGGTTAGGGTTTTATTAGAGGATTCGGATTGTCCATTTGCTTGTGGATAGTAGGGTGATGAGAAGCTAAGTTTGATACCAAAGTTATTACAAAGGTCTTGTAATAACTTATTTTTGAAAGATTTTCCATTATCTGTTATCAGGCGATGAGGAACACCAAAATGACAGATAATGTGGTGGTTAATGAACTCTACAATTTTTTATTTTTTGGTTGAAATGAGTGGAATAGCCTCCACCCATTTTGTGTAATATTCGGTTGCTGTGATAATCCATCGGTGACATTGCGAAGAGGAAGGGTGAATCTCACCAATAAGGTCTAAACCCCATTGTGAGAAAGGCCAAAGATCTCGGGCGACCTGTAGGGGGTGGCTAGGAGTATGTTGAAGGTTGGCGTGTTGTTGACACATAACACAACGCTTAACATATTCGTAGCAATCGTTATTGAGAGTAGGCCAATAATAACCAAGGCGAATGATTCGTTTGGCCACGGCAAGGCCACTAAAATTCCCGCCACAAATACCGTCATGTACTTATTGGATGGTATGGGTGACCTCCACACCAGTGAGACATCGAAGGAGGATGCCATCAAAGCCATGTTTATAAAGGAGTCCTCCCATAACAAGATAACGAGAAACGTGTTTAAGAAATGTGCGTTTGCCGGTACTAGTAAGGTTAGATGGGAGAACAGAGGTTGTAAGGTAGTCATGAAATTGGTGATACCAGGTATCCTGCGAGTTATCAGACACCGTATTTATCGTACAAACAACTGGGGCTGAATAAGATGGGGCAAAGAGTTGTTGGACCAGGATGAAAATGTCAGAGTAAGTTGATGAAGCTGGAATTTGTGAGGCTAAGTAAGCCATAGTATCCGCAAATTTATTAGTGGAGCGGGGAATGGTTTTGATAGAATAGCGAGTAAATAAGGCTAGAAGTGAATCCACATAGTGTTTGTACTTTTGAAGTTCCTCATTTTTGCATTGGTAGATGCCCATAACTTGATTGACTACCAATTAAGAATCACCAAAAATATTGATAGATTTGATACCTAAGTGTAACGCAACTTGGAGACCCAGAACAAGGGCCTCGTATTCCGCTGTATTATTAGTGCAAGGGAAATCGAGTCAGAATGAAAGAGGCATGGGCTCAGCGTCGAGAGGAATGAGAACAATGCCAGCTCCTCCACCACGGTGGCATTTGGATCCATCGAAGAAGAGGGTCATTGGATACGACTCCTCCTTGAGGGAAAGAGTAGCGATGAGTTCGTCTAGGAATGTAAAATTGGTAAATTGTTCCCCTGGTAGAGGGGCTTCCGCAAGTTGATCTGCGATGGTTTGTCCTTTGATTGATTTCTGGTGGAAAAACTCAAGGTCGAGGTCGGCGAGGAGCATGAGCCATCTGGCGATGCGTTGGTTTAGATGAGGTTTCTCATACATGTAATGGATGGGGTCCGTGTTGGTGATGACGAAAGTTTTGTGATTCAGAAGGTAGTGTCGGAGTTTGGTAGCCATGAATGATAGGGCTAGGCATAACTTTTCTACATGTGTATACCTAGTCTCATAGTCCACCAAAGTACGACTTATATAATAAACAGCTTGCTCTCGATTCTCAGTGTCACGATGTGCAAGCATGGCCCCTACAGCGTGGTCGGTGGCAGAAAGGAAAAGGTAGAAAGGACGGTCGTCCTGAGGTGGGATAAGCATGGGTGGCTGCAAGAGATAAGTTTTGAGAGCTTCAAAGGCTAGGTGGCACTCTTCGCTCCATTGAAAATCAATGTCCTTCTTAAGAAGGTGATGGAAAGGTTGACATCAATCCGAGAGTTGGGAGATGAAACGTCGGATAGATTGGAGCTTACCTTGTAAACTACGCAATTGTTTGAAATTTGTAGGTGGGGGCATTTCTAGGATAGCTTTGACTTTAGATGGGTCGACCTCGATGCCACGCAAAGAGACGATAAAGCCAAGAAGTTTCCCCGAAAGGACACCAAAGATACATTTCTTTGGTTGAAGGCGGACAGAATATTGTAACAGGTGATCAAAAATAATGGTTAAAACATCAAGATGTTCACTACGATGTTTAGATTTGCCAAGAAGATCATCGACGTAATCTTCAAGGATAGTGTGCATAATGTCATGAAAAATGTAGGTCATAGCCCGCTAATAGGTTGCACCAGCATTCTTAAGGCCAAATGGCATTACACGGTAACAGAAGGTTCCCCAAGGAGTTATGAAGGTAGTTTTATGTTGATTGGCGGGGGAAACCAAAATTTGGTTATATCCCGAGAAAGCATCCATGAGAGAGAGCATCTCATGGCCTGCAGTGAGATCTACTAGTTGGTCAATGCTAGGCAGGGGGAAGTCATCCTTAGGGCAAGCGAGGTTAAGATCCCAAAAATCTATGCATATCCGAAGTCCCCCCGTCGCTTTAGTGATAGGTACGATGTTAGAAATCCATTGCAGATAGTCAATAGGTAGAATGAAGGAAACAGAAAGGAGTCATTGAAGCTCCTCTTTGACCAAGAGAGCATTGTGTGGATGCATTTTTCTCAATTTCTGTTTAATTGGCTTGGAATCAGGTTTTAGTGTAATGTTATGGATGGCAATGTCAGGATCAATTCCTGGCATGTCAGCGTAGGACCAAGTGAAAGCTTGGTTGCGAGCACGGAGAAAGGTAGTAAAGGCGACTTGTTTTGATGTTTTAAGGGATTGTCTGATCTTCACAATGTGAGGATCTTCCTCCGTGTGGATGTTGATTTCTATAGTAGATTCGTTCAGCATGGTTTGAGTTTCAAATGGTAAGGCGCGTTGAATATAAGAGTCATCCGCGCCAAGGTGAGTGAGGATGGAGTCATCATCCTGACACTCAACAACGTTAATTGAAGGTGAGTCCTCTTCAATCATATCTGGATACAAAAGGGGGATAGAAGAGGGGTCCTCATTATCACGTTGATAATTAGAGGAAGAATAGCTTATGAGAAAAAAAAAAGTTAGGAGGGATAGATTCGGGATCTATTGAGTCTGTGGGTGACGAAGGTAAAATGGGTGATGATGGTTTGGTAGGGGTGATGTCGTTGTCTTCTAGAAGACAACTGACACGAGGTTCCTCCTGTGTAGGTGTTTCAAGAAAACTGAGACCACTGTGATCATTGTGTTTGCGTGTAGTCACGGGAATGAGTGTATGTCGTCCTTGTTCATAAAGAGCAAAACCAAAGCCTTTCCAAGCACAGCGAGTCAAGAAGGTGAGGGCGAAACGATGATTTTTCAAGTAATGAAAATCGGATTGGAAGGGAACCACACCAAGAGGGGGTTCAGGGGTAATGGAGGATGCATCAACACCCCCATACGTTAGGTTGGTGCGGCAATGGGGTGGTCCGTAAGAGATTACTTCCCCCACACGACGGTCATAGGTAGGATGTGCATGTACCTTTCCGTATTCCTGTGGAGTATGGAAAGAACTAACGTAATTTAGGTGATACTCCCCCAGCGTAAGGCGTTGAAAAACATCTACTAAGGGGTCTGCGGTTGGGATGTTAGCTGCGGGAAGGGAAGTGGTTTTTGCGATGGTGGTTTCATCAGTTGAAGGCGTAGGTGCGGTTGAGGTGGATGGTTGAGGTACATTTGAAGAGGACGGTTGGTTTGAATGAATGGGTGTCTTGATTGGTATAAGCACATCGTTAGGGCGGTATAACATATTGCAGGTTTTAAAGGGGGGAGGATCAACTTTTACGGTGTAGGACTTCCCCTCGTACTCAAATTTTATGCATCTATGTAATGTTGAGGGAACGCATCCCATAGCCCGGATCCAAGGGCGACCTAGCAATATGTTATATTGGAACTCTCCTTTAAGGACATAGAAGAGTTCGGGTATTTACGTGGTCCTACCCAAATGTTGAGGATCACGGTGCCTAAGGTAGAGGTAATAGCGTCATTGAATGACCGCAACATGATGGGATTGGCACACATGTAGCTAGAAGGGATATTCATTTGTTGGAAGGCTTTTGAAGAGATGATGTTTAGGATAGCGCCCCCGTCAATCATAACACGACGTACCCGAATGTCCCGGACGTAAGCTGAGATGAAAAGGGCAGGGTCAGGATCTTCTGTACCAAAGTCAACAATTTCATCTTCAGAGAAACTGACTGCCACAGCTTGTTGTACAGAGACAGAAGTGGTTGGGGCAGTGGGTTGTTTGGTGAGAGAAGCAACGTGATTGGGTGTTAGAATGGAGGTAATAGGCAGGGTTTCATTAGGTAAGACCTCGATCCCTTGAAGAATTTCAACGAGAGCTTGTCGATGGGATTCAGAAGTCTGAATGAGATCATATAGTGTCATTTTTACGGGCGATTGGTGAAGCTGTTTGATCATGGCTCGATGGGCAACTCCATTAGAGACGGGGTAAGTGGGTCCATGAATAACCACGTTGGGTATTGGTGCAATCGGGATGCTAGATGGAGAAAAAGAGGACGCATGTGTGCTTTCTTTTGCTTTCTCGTTTTTTTTCTGCGCTCGAGTAGCAACACTAATCATATTAATCTCGTAGACCTGAGATGAGGAAGATGGTTGGGATAAATCATGGTCTTCAAGAGGTGGGGTTGAAATAATGATAGATCTTGGTGAGGCGGGGACAGATGGTATAGTAGAGGGAATTGAAGCTAAAGGTATCTCCCTTCGTAAGTTGTCTTTCTTAACCTTTGTATCTGGGAGAGGTGACTGACAAAGGATGGTTTTTAAAGCTTTGCATCCCTCCACATCATGTCCTGGTATGCGATGATAGGTGCAGATTTTAGACTCATCGTAACCTATAGGTCGAGGTTTAGACAGGTCATAAGGTCTAAGTGGGGGTAGGGAAATGGTCGCATTCTCCACCAACATAGCAAGGATTTTGGCGTAAGATCCTTTGAGTGGGTCAAAATCGGAGGAGGATGAGGGTATTGGTTTTGCGGGTTTTGGTAATGTTTGGGCGTGGTTGGTTCGTACGGGTGGTGGTTTAGCCGAGGGGTGTTGACACGTGGTTTTCACTAAACGTGGTTTCTTTGGCGCAGAAGCTATATTCAGCTGGTTAGATGATGAGGCTACAGATGACGTGGTAGCGGGAATCAACCACGAAGAAAGGGGAGTGACAGAAAATAAATCCTTTGATGATGGAGTTCGTTTAGGGTTGATGGGTGGACAGGATATGTGGGGTGACAATGTTGATATACCCTTTGATCTCTGTATAGGTGCAGAAGGCGTAGGTCGTTTTGAAGAAAACGTGAGAGGTATGATATATTGATACAAGGTGGAGGGATGAGGTCCCAATATGGAAGGTAGGTGTGACGATGATGGTTTTGATTGTGATAGAGGCACGGATTGAGTTTGTCTCCTAGGTGGCGGGGCGGCTTTATTTTTGGATAAATCAAGTCGCTTAGGCGGGTGCGTTAGACTGGGCATTGGTGAGGTCCTAAGTGTAGGGGAAGATTTGGTTAGGTTAATAGAGGGGGATGGGCTACTTAGTATAGATACGGGGGGTGAGACTGAGGACATAGGCATTTTGAGTTTCTGTAAACACTTAGGATATATGGTAGAGGTGTCCGGATCAGTCACCTACATTTGAGTAGAATAGGGGATACTCAAACGCTCCCATAGGACTCGTCTATCTTTCTGGAGAATGACAATCTTCAGGCATGAATTGTAAATTTTGGTACGGAAGAAAGACGGGTTGTGATTCCCAGTCCACTGTGGGGTGTGATACAGGGGTTAGATGAGGTACTGTATCAATAGATATTAAGAGGTCGACCGGTTGTTAGAAACAGATTTAGGCGATGAAGGACTAATAGGCAGGAGGGCATGTTTGAGAGGGTCTGTTATGGTTAAATAATTTGGTGATGTTGGTGCAAGAGATTTCTCGTCTAAGGATGTCAAAAGGAGTGGTGAGCCTTCCTCTTGTGCAGCAAGAGCGGTAAAAGGGGACATTTGGGAACTAGATAAATTAGATAACATCCGTTCGCAGTCTTGTAGGGATGTGGTGTAAGCATACTCATTGATGAGAAGAGAAGTCTAGGCAGTTAACTCTTTTATGGGTAAAGGAATGATTTCACTTTGGCTTGATGGTGGTGAAGGAGGTTCAGACTCCTGTGTTAGTGGAGAGGCTTGATTCAAAATTTTCTCGACACAGGCTTTTGGCTGGGAGTCGAAGACTACATGGATCTCATGAACACTCTCCTCAGCTAAGATATCCTGGTTTACGTTACTGTTGGACGAGTGATTTGGGAATGGTTTGCTGAAGATTTTCAAATTTCGGTTGGCAGGGGCATTAGGATTATCGAGGGTTATATCACCTGCGTCAACCATTTCCTGCTCTATGTTTTTCTAAATTTTGCAATTTTCATGACTATGTCCTTTTACGCGGTGAAAGTTACAGAAGTCATTTTCTTTGTACCAGGAAGGTATAGCGCGGGTAGAATCAAACCTGAAGTGGGGTTTAACAGGAGGCAAGGTGATAGCTCCTGCTTTGAGCAATTTTTCCACGATGACACCATAAGTTTCTCCCAAGGGAGTGTAATTGATGGGCTCGGCTTTGTACTTATAGGTGGTTTTTGGTGGGGTATTAGACAGTGTTTGTGATTTGACCATCACCGCGTGGACAACTCCTTTTCATTTTAAAGAAGTGGACGTGTGAGGAGTGGTGGTGTTTAGTTTATTGGTAGAATCTGGAGTTCGGAAATTGGGGTTTTTGTTGCGCAACCGCAATTTCTCTTCTTCTAAGGCTCGAATTTCTAGTTTCCGAGCCATGGTAAAGGCCTCATCAAATGTGCGGAAAGTTTGAATTTGAAGAGTAGGATAAATGTGCTTAGCACATGCCTGCGTAAAAATTTCGATAATTTCAGCCTGAGGCAAGGCATATGTAAGTTGGTTGATAAGGCCCCGCAATCATCCAACGAAATCTGCGATAGATTCGTCTTCGAATTGTCGGATGGCATAAAGGTCAGTGATAGATACTTTCTTGGCAATGTTAATGGAGAAATGATCCAAGAAAGATTGGGCTAGTTGGTTAAAAGAGAAGATTGAGTGCTGGGTTAAAGCACTGTACCACTCCAAGGCGGGTCCTGATAAGGACATGGGAAAGGTGCGGAGTAACAAGGCATCATCATGAGCAATCAAATAACAAGCATGTCTAAATGATCGCAAGTGTTGTTGAGGGTCCTCTTTACTGTTAAAACGGGTAAATTTTGGTAATTCCCATTGAGGAGGATATGAATGAAGGGGGACAGAAGGGTGAATAGGCTCCTGAAAAACTTGTTCGTATGTTAAGGCACTACGACTTCCTGAAATAGAGGCCTCCAAATTTTGCATTTTGTCCATCATTTGTTTGATGAAATCCGTGGTTGGATGAGATGACGGTGCGATTGTGGTAAACGGAGGCAAATTGGGCCAAGGGCCTCCGCTGGACAATGGTGGGGTTAAGTGTTGATAAGGTATGAAGGATGAATATGTTGAGGCGACCGAATAGGGATGTCCCATATAAGATGTTGAGGTCACTGGATACGTGTATGGGAATGAAAAGGTAGGCGGAGCTTGAGAAGGAAAGCTCGTGTGGATAGGTGGCAAAGAGCAAGTCATGAACGGAGCAGTCGGCGGTAATGATATGTGGGGTCCAAGATTAACCAACGGAAAGCCAATCTGAGTCGTATGAACCTCTGAAGCTGTCGGATTGGGAGACGGGGCTAGAGATGCAGGAAGCAAGGCGGTGTTATCAAGTGGAGTGGGAGCTAAATGAGCAGCTATACTAATAGGCATACCAACAAGGAGCTGACCATCAGGCGTACAGTCAGGGGTATGAGACAAATAGTATTGTACAGCGCTAGAATTAGCATCCAGCAACTTGGCAAAGTCCTTATCTCCCACAGGAATTTTAGGAACCTCGTTGGTATACGTAGGATTCCCCGCAGAATGTGAAGGGGGTGATTCAGGAAAAGAAACAGAGCAAGCATGTGAAACCATGGGGGTGGCTTACTTTTGAGTGATAATAACCATGGACAGGAGTTCACAGTAGGGTTTCAATCTGTCAGGAACAGAAACAAACTCAAACTGGTGAAATTGGTAGGTTGCCAGTTTGTCAGGAATTAGGAAAGACAGTAACCGATATCGGTCTCGTAACCGATGTTAGTTATACTTTAGCCGACGTCGGTCAGGTAACCGATGTCGGTGTAAGAAGTCTGGGCTAACAAGATATAAAAGGCTGCTAATTTGATTTTTAACAACGTTTAGTATACTTGTCCAGTTATTGATCACAGAAGACAGGGTATGAGAAAGAAAACAGGACTAAAAACAAGCAAGATGCATACGCAAATCCAAAGACTAACCCTAGGGTTAATTTTAATTATTGTGAGCTTATGCCTTTAGACGCAGAATGATGTCAATCCTAAACAAAAGACTTAAGGGAAATGTCAAGTTGTTTTGGCTTATAAGGTTACCTCAATCGGGCGGAGGAATACCACGGAAAAGGGGGGATGTTTGAGCTGTTGTGTTAATTGTGAAGTGATTCGGTATGTGTTGTGCAGTGAAAGTAAGATTAATTTCTTGTCAATACCGTGGATATCACCCCCACGTGTACGACCTGTTACTTAATCTATGTTCGCTAGAACTGAAAACGGCAAGCAGTAATGCAATGCACATGTTTTAAACCCAAATCGAAAATGATATTCGATGAAGCAAAAGAGATGACTTTCACTAATGCGAGATGTAAAAAGAAAAGAAAGTTCTTTTATCAAAATAATACAAAACCTTGTGAATATCTTTTAGAAGAAGAAAACAGCAAGTATACTCCCTATATGAAAGCAAGTAAGAAAGAAAGAAACCAAAATGGGTCCCACCGGGCGTGCCAAAATGTTTCGCTCGGAATGTTTCGGCTTCTGGGAATAGAGTTGCTTCTATCCTTTCATTCCTTTAAGAAACAGATAAGGTTAGGGCTAGGAGGAATACCTGTTGAATGTCGAGATGGTGTGCGCGTACCGTAGAGAAAGATCAGGTTGACTGCGAAGAACTCCTTTTTGTCTTGGAAGGACTACCTGCAAATAAGAACACAAGACCACACGATTTTGATTAGATAATAAATGAGGGAACTGCCTTGGGCCCAGGAAATATAAAACTTCCTTTCGAAGGTGGTCAGTTCCCTTGCTAATATGAATTAACACAAAAGACTGTAAGATATCAATTAAATTGCTACGTTGAACTGGATAGGGGAAAGGCTGGTTTTTGGTTATAGTCAGGATAACCGATACCGGTTGCTGATAACCGATATCGGTATGGTCTAGGATCTGAAGGTTGGTTGTGTTGTTTGGTAGTTGTGTTATTTTTAAGGCTATATATAGGTGATATTAAGAAATAAGGTGATGAGAGGTAGATGAATGATAGTTAGATGCAATAGCACGCTGGGTAGTGGATCTAGGAATGGATTTGTGAGGATTGTGCTTCAAAAAGTCTAAGAAATGTTATTAAAGAGGACATGCAAGATGTAACTTACTGGTTATTGACGAAGATGCAGGTCCAAGAACTCTGATGACAAAGGCAGAACTCTAGGTAGGATGGCTGGACAAACAGAATATGAAATATCTCCCTCCCGATGATCAGCTGAGTATCTGAGAACTCTGGCTGTTCTGTTGCAGTTTTGGGCTTGATCTGCTTTTGCTGCAACTCTTCTGGTTTCTTCACTCGTCTCTGCTCGGTCAAGTGAAGATCTGGACTCTCTTGATCGCTCCCAAATGATCTTTGTTGATTCCTAAAATCCTTCCACCCTTGTTTCTGGTTAGGGGAGCCCATTTTATAGGGAACCGATGGCGGTTACGTAACTAACGGCGGTCGAGTAGGAATCAGCATTGATAAGGAAAAAGTAGGCTATTTTTAGTAAAATAGCCCACCTTCCCTGCTTTTCTCCCAAGGGATTAGTTGTGGGCTTGGTCAAGTGACTAGAAGGTCGGTTTTGGGTCCGAGAAAGGGGTCATTAGTCATGGGTGTAGGTGTAGACCAAGTTATAGGTCTTAATTAGGTTAGTTTAGGGTTAGGGCTAGGTCATGATGAAGTGGCAAAATGAGGTGGCAGGTGAGATGATGTGGATTTTTCAATTACAAGGTAATTAATAAATAATTGTGTAAGGTTTAGGTGATGAGGTTAGGTTGTGAGATGAGATGCGGGTCACAAGGGGTCGTAAGACACAAATTTGGTGTCTACACACATCACACCATCCACTAATATATGTAGCTCGTGCTCCTCCTCCTGCACCTGTGCTTGAGGCTCTCACCTCTCGTCCTGTACTTGTGACCCTTGCCTCCCATCTATCCCTACCTAACCCTGGCTCTGTACCGCCCAACACTACCTGTATCCATCTGTCACCCCTGCATCATTTGTTCAATGTTCCACGGGCTCCTCCTCCTCCCCTGTTGACTCCACTGAATGGAATGGAGACAAAGGTCTCTCCACCTCCTCTCTCCTATACTGTGGGAAGGGTGGGGGCACATCCTGCACTAAACAAAACTTTCACCTCACTCAGTCAACAGGTATCATCTCATGCTCCCTGGCACGTCATCTCTCTATCACTCTCTGTAACTGTAGTCCCTCTAGCTCTACATATATCCCTTTATAAGAGGGATAGGTCACATTGGGTCTCCAAACTATATCCACACTGGACAGGCTCTCCAGTATCTATCTATGATACGCTACATCGTATGTCGCTCAAGCTCTCTGTACACTTTCCTTTGGTACCCATCACCTATAACCAACTCAAATGACTCCCTGTTCAAATGCATCTACCCTAGGTAGGCCTATCGGTCACACACACACAATGTGCTCATAGGCCCAACAGTGCAGAAGGAAAATGCAACACAGACTGAATCTCCGTAATCACCCATAGGCTCACAACTCTCTATATAACTACACCAAGAAAGCCGGTGCCCATGCAAAATTGGTATGATCAATCATCATGTCCCAAAGGACTCCCATCATTGACCATGGGAATCTCCCGCCCTCTGAATCTGGAAATGCGTAGCACCCAATCACCTTCATCATTAACAATGTCAACCTCATCTCCTCAAGATGGGTGGTATAAACCTCTCAGTAACTCAAGTTGGCGCTGTGGTAGTGCAACTCATCCACACTCTCTCTCCAAACATCTCATCTATAAACCTCACCATGACCTCTGATGTCAATGAGTAAATGTAGGTTCCACTAATCGGTAGCCTTAATATCCTATATAAATCCTCTAGAGTGATGGTTATCTCCCCTGTCAGCAAGTGGAAGGTGTTGGTCGTAGAATCCCATCTCTCAATGAGTGTGACCATCAAACTCTGCTCTCTCTTAACCTACCCATAACGGTGGATCCCATTCAAGCCAACATCATCAACGTGACTCCACTCCTCGAAATTCACCTACTCATGCAGCTCTATCAATATAAGCAGCTCCCGGTCCCTCATTCGTAGCTCATCTTGGGCCTGCATCCAACCAACACTATGTATTAATACACTTTCCTAACTTTCCCTGTGTTCACCCCCAAACCACCTATTCTTCCCAAAAGCCCTCTACCCTAATCCTTACCCAACCCACCCACAACCCTTTCCCTCTCTCTTAACCCATACCTTTACATATCTTACCCTACCCATTGAACATCCATTTCCACTGCCCAACCCATTTTTGCCTATTTCTGGCCCCATTTCCTTATTTTCACACCAACTCCGGTTACCCATAACCATCACTGGTAGCTCTTTAACCACCATCAATCACCTATGTCATGACCGATGTCGCTTCTACATGACCGACATCAGCCGACAATGACCAATGCCGGTCACTCTAGTGCCGAACTGCGTCAAAACCCCCGACCAATTTTTTTAAGTTTTGACCAAATCAACCTAACTACCCAACCAAACCTACTTAAACCTTCCCTGCTTCCCTTCCCACTCTTATTGACCTACATTCCAACCTCCCCCAACCAAATTATATCCATTTTCCTTCCCAATCGAAAATTCAAAAACCTGCCCCCACATTTTTATTGCAACCCATATTTTAACCTACTTAATCAATCACATCATTAAGCTATGGTGTGGAGCTTACCTCATCCCTCTGCTGACGTCATGTCGGTATATCTAGCCACTATACGGGTGGACCACCCAAACCCTCTCCTACCTCTACCATCAAGCCAAGAACAACCAATCCTTAGCCACACGAATTGTGCCACCTGATCTTGTGGTCCTACCTCTCACCCAATCAATCTCACCTATGTGGCTCGCCAACCACTCTCTCTACTGTACTCTTTTGACCTCTTCCTCTTTTCCCTCCTTTTCTCCTTTTCTCCTTCTTAACAATGCACAAATGAATTTTAAAATGTGGTTTTTAAACTTTCTATACCCTACCTGACCCGACCGATGTCGGTTAACCCTTGAACGTTGTCAATCCGATACCCTAGACTACCGTCGTCAGTTCCCCTACACCATCATCAGTTCATACCGACCAATGTCGATTACCCTGCGTACTCATTGCCCTCACATTTACCTTATTTTCCTTACCTCCTCTTTCTTTTGCCTCCCCTACACCTACCTTGACCACTTTACCTTCACCTCTGGCCCTCCACCTTCTTCAACCTCCCCGCATCCGCTGTAGATGCCTTATTATTTTACCCCTACCTCAGACTTACCCATGTTGTGATCTCGATATTTGGACCTAGACCATCGCTAGTGACCTTTGACCTTATGTGTTCGTTATACCTTGCAACATTATTACCTGTATTGTTGACCTAATGACCTTACCTAGCCTATTGTCGTGATGGTTTATCTTGACCCTACCTTTGGTGTACCGGAACATACCTAAACATTCCTACACCTAACCTTCCTGACCTTATCATATACCTTAGATACCGGATTCACTTCGCCCTTGTTTGTATAAAGTTATCGGCCTTAGACGATGTATAGTTTTCCTACTCTTCAACCCGGTAGCGTGCTGCAGTTTATACGTGTGTGTGCATTTGACTGTTGCTACCTTTGACCCTAACCCATTACCTAGATCACCCAAGTAAACCTTTCACCCTCTTCCACTACACCGTCATTGGTTCATACTGACCGATGTCAATTACCCTGCGTACTCATTGCCCTCACATTTAACTCATTTTCCTTACCTCCTCTTTCTTTTGCCTCCCCTACACCTACCTGGACCACTTTACCTTCACCTCTGGCCCTCCACCTTCTTCAACCTCCTCACATCTATTGTTGATGCCTTATTATTTTACCCCTACCTCGGCCTTACCCATGCCGTGATCTCAATATTTAGACTTGGACCATCGCTAGTGACCTTTGACCTCATGTGTTCGCCATACCTTGCAACACTGTTACCTGTGTTATTGACCTAATGAGCTTACCTAGCCTATTGCCGTGATGGTTTATCTTGACCCTACCTTTGGTGTACTAGAACATACCTAAACATTCCTGCACCTAACCTACGTTGTGTTTCGTGACCTTATCCTATACCTTGGATATCGGATTCACTTCACCCTTGTTTAGATAAACCTATCGACCTTAGACGATGTAGAGTTTGCCTGCTCTTCAACCCGGTAGCATGCTGTAGTTTATACGTGTGCTTGCATTTAACTGCTACTACCTTTGACCCTGACCCATTACCTAGATCACCTGAGTAGACCTTTCACCCTCTTCCCCTACACCCACTTACCTTTTCCTCACATTTAACTTTTATCAAACCACTCACTGCTTTATCCTGTTGCCTCTTCAGTTCCTGGTTTGAGGGGGATCACCTTCACCCACACATGGGCCAACCACATCTTATTTTTGTTAGCATCGCTTACCAATACAAGATACACAACTAAAAAGGGGTAAAATGTAGACACTAAAATTAGGTCACACTCCCCCTTTGTCCCTTAACATATAAGCCCCACTTTATAACGTCTACCTAGCCATGACCCCCTTCACCCTACTAATATTAATTTAATTAAATGAATGCTTTATCCTCACTATATTTATTATTTAAATATCTTATTTAAATAATATCTACACAAACACTTCACTTAGACACGTCACCAAGCTAACTCAACCTAAGACCTGTTCTTAGTAAATTACCATAACTAACTAAGACTTACCCAAACCCTAAAAATCAATGCCTACACTCCCTCTAACCACATTCCTGCATGCTCACAAGAAGCTCCTAGTCGAATCCGCAGGATAACAACACAAGATTTGAGGAAATCAGGAGGATCTCTCCAAGTTTAGTAAACCTAGGAAATCTTACCTTGACCGATGTCGGTTTCCCCTAACCATCACCGGTTAAGCATTGGGAGAAAGTTGATGAGAAAGAACGAAATCTCAAAGAGATAATGCATCTTTAGAGAGCCAATTCCAGCAAGAGCTGACATCCAAGGAAGTAGATTGAGTATCTTCTCCTACATAGCCTTCCCAACCACATTTTGATCTATCCAAGAAAAAGAGGAGTGTGCATGCAGCCCATGCAGAAGATTTTATTTAGTTGGTGATCACTTACAGCCTTCAAACCCATCATCAGCACCTCCATCTTTCACACATAAAATTTCAGGAATGAAATCCAAGTAAGTACAACATCATACCTTCCTAGTTATTTCATTTCATCATTATTTTATCATCCATTGTTCTTCTTTCTCCCTATTGATCATCTCCAACATTTTGTACCTCCATAAACCCATCAAAACCTCACAAAACCCTATTCCAGTCACCCAATACCTCATTCTGACCAACCAAATACTTTATACAATCACAAAGGAGACAAAAACCCTGATCTGTGACATTTCCAGATCTCACAGTAACTGGAACCGGTTATAACTAACCGCAGTCGGTCATCCCTGACCAACACCGGTCTCTGTGTTTGTCCACACAACCTTAAATAGAGACCTATCCACCTAATTTTACCTCACCCTCACTTACCTGTGACCTACCCTAGACCTTTAGTAGACCTGCATAACCCAGAACAAACCATTTGACCCTGGATTCTATTCTAGCTTAGCCTGTTAGATTAGATCTATTTTCTTATTGTGTTTTTAAGTGAGATACCTAAATCATTTCAAAATAACAATATGATTTACCTTGTTTTCATCATTAATTTGTTTAAAATAGTGGACTGACAGCCATCTTAGAAGTATCATGCTTCCTAGATCTAGCTCACACTAGGCAGTTCACTGCCTATATTATTTAATTTTGTATGGTGGTCTTGCTTTCATTACAGGTAGTTCCTCCTAGCCAAAAGGAAGCTCTCACGGTCAGCTATGGATTCAGAATTCATACACGTGCAACAAACCATCAACTGACATTTGAATAGGTATTCCTCCTATGCCTGTTACCCTATCTATTTTATCAACAATTCAAAGAAACAATCTAATAAAAAGGTGAAACAACCACCAAACTCTGCCATTACCTATTCAACCACAAAACCTATGTTGTATCCAACACCAACCCCTTACACTTCGTGTATGCAAAATCTTACCAAAATCAATGTGTTGCATGCTAGCTTATGCTTCTGGATGATCTCAACCTTCAATTCATCCATCAAAATTCCATCAAAGGCCAAGCCATTGCCAACCAATTTTTTGACGCTCCTATTTCCAGGGATCAACCCTCTAACTTTGACTTCCTAGATCATTCTATTGATACCCTTTCCCTGGATGAACCCGCTTACCAAATCACACTCTTCTTTGATGGTTCCAAGTGTCAGTGTGGGGGTGGGGCTGGTGTTATCCTCATTCCGCTTGTTGGTGAACCAATGCCTTTGTCTTTCAAACCTGATTTTGATTGTACAAACAATATTGCTCGATATGAAGCACTCGTATTGGGTCTCCAGGGTGCCTATGCCTTAGATGTTAAGTCAACAACATCTTTGGTGATTCTCAATTGGTCATAAACCAAGTCAATGGTATATACCAATGTCATAATGAGATACTTCAAAAGTATAAGCAACATCTGGACATACTTTTGACCACCTTTGACCATTACGCCCTTCAAACAATCCCACGTTCTACCAACAAATTTGCAGATATCATGGCCTGCTTGGCTTCTCAGATACCCGCTTCGCCTACCAACTCTAAAATATTTTTCACCGTACAAAGAATCCAATCACCCTCTTATTTACCTCATGAAGTTTACTCTATCGGAACCGCTGCTCCTAACCTAAGTGACCTTTATTATAAACAATACTTAGACTATCTTTCCCTATCCATCTTTCCTCCCAACCTCACTCGTAATGGACAATGCACCTTTCTTAAAAGGGTCTCTTGTTACGTCATCATGGGTGGCCTCCTCTATAACCGTAGCTTTGATGGTATTTTCTTACGATGCCTGACAAGTTCTGAAATTCCATATACCATTAAGGAAGTTCATGATGGCATATGTGGAGGTCACTTTAGTGGTCTCACAGTTGCTAAGTGCATCCTTCTCCTAGGCTATTACTGGCCGACCCTTAACCATGATTGTTGCGAATACGTTAAGTGTTGTGTAAAATTCCAACAACATGCCAATCTTCATCACACACCTAGTTAGGCCTTACAGGTCACCCGTGACCTTTGGCCCTTCTCTCAGTGGGGTTTGGATCTTGTCAGAGAAATCAATCCCCATTCTTCCCAGTGACATCAATGGATCATCACCGCTACTGAATATTACACCAAATGGGTTGAATCCATACCTCTCATCTCCATGAAAGTCAAGAAAATATGCGAGTTCATCAATCATCACATTATCTATCACTTTGGCATTCCACATCGCCTCATCACTGATAACGGAAAATAATTCAAAAACAAAACATTGTGAAAGCTTTGTGACACCTTCAGTATTCAACTAATTTTCTCATCACCATATTACCCACAAACCAATGGCCAAGCCGAATCCACTAATAAAACCCTAAACAAAATTCTCATGAAAGTAGTTAATGATACTGGGAAGGATTGGCATACGCACATTCATTTCACTCTGTGGGCATACTATATTAGTATTCACACTTCCACTGCAGCCATGCCTTTTTCTCTGGTCTATGATACAGAGGTTGTTCTGCCTCTCGATGTCTAGATTCCATCACTCTGTATTTCTCTCCATGACATGCTCAATGATGATGACTTTTGTCAGGACCGTTTAGCACAACTTGAATTATTAGACAAATGTCGTCTTAATGCTCTTGACCATCTCCAAGTTTACCAAAAATGTTTCAAATGTGCCTACGACAAATGTGTCCATGAACGAACCTTCCAAGTTGGTGATCTCATCATAAAGGAAAATCAACATGTAACCAAAGCAGAAAAAAGTAAACAGGGAAAATTTGCTCCTAATTGGCTTGGACAATACATCATGACTCATGCCTATGGATCAGGTGCTTATCATTTATCTTCACTCGACAGTAAAACCAAACCTGAGCTCCTTAATGCCTTGCATCTTCGACCATTCTATTGTTGACTTTTAGTCCTACCTCACCTTCTTCCTCTCTTCATACTCGTCCCTTGAGCACTTTTACTTCCCTCATTTCACTATGTCATACCTAACGATTAAACAAGAATCATGTATGTACATGTCACTCTTTTACCCTCTCTTAAATATGTGTAACACGTCTCTACACATGGCATGATTCTCATGGATACTTTTTGTTTTCTTTAAAATGAGATCCCATGGTCGTTTCACCTTAATTTCTAAACAAGAATATGATTCTTCACCTTAGTCTTGTCCATGACTTAAAAGCCCTCACAAGGGATCCAACTCCATGATTCAAACTTCCAATAAAAAGATGACTCCTTCAAAAAGGACATCATTTTCTCTACATTGCTGCTATAAATAGACTTCTCCCTAAAAGGACAGCTATGCAAAGCCTGCTTCAAAAAAGAGAGAATCCAAAGCTTCCCACATTGATCAATTTCACAAAGACATCAAGGAGTTAATATCCTCATCCCATATATACTTCCTACATCAACCAGTCTATTTCAAATATAAGTCAAATAGAAAACTTTTTAGTCATGGACTTGCCCATTATGATCTTGGATTTCTTTCCAAAAAGGCATACTACCACTTATCATATAAGCTAAAAAACTTTTCACTATCTCGCTATTCACACCTTCATTTCCTACCGCCTCAAGAGACCTACTGGAGCCGTGACATTTGGTGACCATGTGACTACTCTTCACCTTTAGAATAATCAATCATGTAATGTCTTTAGGGTCTTATGTTCACCAGCCTATCTAGGGTATGACCCACCAGTTATGATCCTCACCAATCAAATGGCTCTCTTGCCCCCTCTTATCTTTCAGCTTCTTCATTACGTATTGATCATCCTATACATGACTCGACCTCAACATTTATCTATGGGAAATTTTCCTCTTTCACCACAATCAACTTTAAAACACCCATACCAATGTGCCCACAGTTCAACCATACCTAAAAGACCTAGAATCAATCATGCCTATAACCTACCAACCCATTCTCATACCTCCTTACATTTTCCCTAGCTTATGGGAGAACTACATCGGCCTAAGGTACCTATTCACTGGGACTATGTAGGTAGCACTTCGAGGGCATGGGGCCCTTGGAGGTTAGCTCAGCCACTCTCTACCCTAACTAATTCCCTCTCCCCCTTTCCTAGTCACATTTTACCGTAGTTAGTTTCCTTTTTATATAAATAATTGGAAATTAAACCAAACAAACAACAATTTCTTCACATCTTTATCATCATCACTCATGTATTCATTATGTCTACCATTTCTTTACCATTATTGATGTAGCCTAGAACTCTCAGATAACACCTAGTCACGCTGGCACATCACTCAGCACAGGCTGAGCGCTCACCCGAAGTGCGCCAAGGTACCAAGTTCCTCTTTAGGGTTGTTGTAGCAGGATGGTAGCATTGTGGAATGATGAAGACATATATTTAGAAACTAATCCACCATTACACAGTGATATTAAACCAGATCTATAATAGCATGCGTTTACTTATAAATCATCAATAAATCAATAGTATGTAATGATAACACATAGAAGACACTTTGGTTTATACAATATTCTTCATATTTTAAACATGACAATGAAACAAAAGTTGGATACAATAATAGTAATGCACACATGGATCTGATAAAATTATCTAGTCTTGTGCACTTCATGAATCTCCAGCCCTTTGATACCATTATCTATCAATTAGGTGGTTCATCTAATATATAGGGTGGAAAACTTTCCCTTCACTGCTAACTATGCCAAAAATAGGTCGCACGCTAATAATAGCCACACGCCATTTACAATTATAGTCATACATGCAAGTATGCTATTTATAGATCACTTATAGTTAACTTAGAGTGATGAATCTAATCTTGGATTACTTCCATGAAAGAGTGCTTCGATATGATCCTTGAAATCTAGACAAAGTGTGGCTCGCAAGTCTCGGCATCGCTTTGTGTGTTTTGCATGCTAGCCTCTGAAAATAGACAATCTACAAGATCGGCTAAGTCCTGAAATTTTGTCTTTGCACTCCCATAGGAAACGCCTACCTATTTCTTCATGCCTTCGATCCCATCCTATTTTTCTGCATGGAATATGTGTGTGAGTTCTTCTAAGTGATTTACCTTACCAACATTACCCCATACTAATCTCATTGTCTCCCTGACAATGGTGATGTCCATAACTGGGTAAAGAATGGTTGAAATACAGAATGTTGAACGAATCTTTACACAAATAATATAAAATAATTTAAAGAATCAAAGAATTATTCAGGCCTCAAGCTCCTCCATTTCTTTCTGAAGTATCATCTCTGGATACTCCTCCTTTATGTCTACTTCTAAGTTCTCTCACTCTGTTAATGCCTTTCCTGCTTTCTCTAAAACATCCACAATGATAGATTCCAGCTCCTCCTGAGTTAGTTTCCCTTGGTCATTCTAGATTACAAGCATTATGCTTGACATAAATTTATGCATCCCTTCCAGGACAACAATCCTCATGAAGAAATGAGCTTTCTGAGTTCATCTAAGGATCTCTTCATGTAGTGCATGTAGAACGCAGCCAATAAAAATAAAAACTTCTGTTTTACCATAGGTTCAAAATCAGTTTAGCGTCAGCCAAGTGAGTCATCCTTCAAGAAAAAATGAAACTCATTGATCTCTTGCCAGGATGAATTTGAATTTTATTTAGAAGGATCTGGAATTAAATAGCAGATCCCTGAGGCATGAAGTTGAAAATATTCTTCAACTCCTCTTAGAGTGCTTGTAGTAGGCCCTCAAAAAATAGGAGAAAATTCTTCTCTAGACTAATACAGCCTGGAGAATATTCTTTGCCTCTATATAGGATTATGTGCCATGGGACTCATTAAATATCGAAAGTATACGCACCTTTAAAACATGGAAGGAAAGAAAATCAACACTAGAATTTACATAGTGCATCGCAGCAAGTGAAAGATGATTGTGGAAAACAAGTATCAAACCAAATGTGGGAAATAATTCCAATTAGGACAAAAGAGAAAATATGGCTTCCAGGGAGATTAACAAAAGTGTAAGAAATGTTCCTTTAGAACTTAAACTCTTTCTCCTGTACTATGCTATCTCATAGAAAAATATGAAGATAATAGCTCCTCTGAATATAAGGGGATTAAATAATCCCGGTAAACAACTTATGTTAATGTAATCCTTCTAGGAAATATCATACACCCAATATTACTTTTGATTCAATGAATTACTAATACCTGTCTAAAAAAATAATGGAGGAAGTAACAGAATAAGGTTTGGTATAGATCATGATATCGGGCAATTCTAGTGTCCCTCTGTTTCAAGCTTCTGGACGTGAATGATTCTACACTTATGGACATCAGGGGGATAGGGAGGGGGTTCATCCATACGTTTCTTCTCCAGGTCAATCTTGCAATTATTTTTCAAGGAGACAAGAATGATGGATACTTATGGATAAGTTCTAATCCGTTTAACTCCTAATTCTAATGTGCGACGGAGCTCTGGAACCTTTGAGTGCTGAACAATCTTCTCTTGGTCCTCTGCATAACCCATCAGTTTATGGACCCTTGTATCCTCACTTGGTCTGGATGGGATTTTAATACTCCCTTAACTATAGAGGATAAAAAAGGATGATCTAATATATATAGTTGATGCCCTCATGGGGGAGTTGTGCATAGCTTCTCATCTGCTGAAAGTAATCTTGTCCGATCATTTGAGTCCTCCTCAGGTGTAAAGTTTAGTCTGGTCTAACCTATAACAGATTGGACTGGATGTGCTTTCTCATTAAAATCTCCTAGTTGGATAGATTTCTAATTAATCCTTCATGGATGTCTTCTTTTGGGGGTTCTTTGACCGCTTTACCTATAATAGGATCGGACCATAGCCCTATTTGTCTTAATTCTCATAAAGTTGATGGGCTTGAAGGTAGACCTTTTAGGTTCTTCAAGATGTGGTTGATGCATCCTAGTATTAAGGATTTGATTCAATCATATTGGAAAACTAATGTGAAAGGAAACGTTATGTTCCAATTAGTGGATAAACTCGTTAAATGTCAAGGCTAGAATCCTAAAATATGGAATAAAAAAAATTTGGCAATATCCTTTTGTTCAAAAATCGTCCATATTGCTGATCAGATTGTAAGGAAAATTAGAAGAGCATAGGCGCGAGGATTTTGGGCATAGAGTGCAAGATCTTAGTTGGCCCTAAGGAGAAAGAACTCATTCTATACAGACTTATCATAATCCATCTTTGAAGCTAAAGAAGAAGATATATGAGCGCAACCTCGATATCCCCAATAATCCAGGGTTACTTGGTTAAAGGAGGGAGACATGAATCTCTGAGATCATATTCTTTCATTGTATGCATTCTTCCATTCGGATAAAAAAAGCAATACAATCTTTCGGAAATTGTGGTATTAGCAATCCACCTTGTCTTCCTTAAAGACTAAAAAACTTGTATCAATGAGATTGTTGCTGAATTTATTAGCGTCTTTTCTAATAGTGCAATAGCTGAATTCGTAAGGTATTTTGATCCACTTAAGGAGAATGCCTTGGAAAATCCATTTTCCAACCATCAGTCATCTCACAATTAGCAATAATGATGGTTCTTACTAGCAAACTGAGCCTTCTCTTGACAAAATTACCGAGTTGTTTTTTATTTGGTAGGGGGATAAATCCTCTTCAGGAGCCACGATGGTTTCCTGACCTTTTTCTTTCAATTATTTTGGGAAAATTTTTCATGTTGATGTGGTAGATTTATATTCAAGATTTACCCCTTGCATAGATAAGCTCTTGAAGGAAGTCAACTGGATACTTTTAATAGCATTCATTCCTAAGATTTCCAGAAAAGGTTGTTGATTTCAGACCAATCTAGTTTACTGTAATACCATCTATAAGATTATTAAAAAATTATTTCCTTCAAAATTAAAATTTTACTGGAAAATCTTTATCTCTACAAATCAAGGGGATTTTTGTTGAAGAATTTTTTAATCAAGGGGATTTTGTTGAAGGAATTTTTTTTTAGAAAGTGTTATAACTATACATATGATATAAAGAGAGGATATTCTTTTAAAATATGATATAATAAATCATATGATTGAGTTTCTTGGAGATATCTAGGTATAATTCTTATCAGGTTGGGGATTTGCAGACAAATTTATAAATTTCATAATGAAATGTATCTCAACTCCCAAATATTCACCTCTTATGAATGGTAAACCTGAAGGTTTATTTTCTGTGGGAAGAGGGTTGAGGCAGGGGGATCCACTTTCAAATTTTATTTATATCATTATAGCTGAAACTTTAAGCAAAATTTGTGTTGGTAAACACCAATCCTTTTCAATAACTTCTCTCCTACATCATCATATATCGACATCCCATCACCAGTTCACATCTCCATTTGGGAGTTAAGTAAATCATCCAACTTATTTTTATTGTCCTTGGTTTGATGGTTGTACTCACTTATTTTGCTCTGTCGTATGTGGGAATCCCATTTCTTGCCCACAATTACTTCTTTAGGATACTACATCTATGAAAAATTTCTCTCATGAGTCATCTCTTCCTCCTCTTCCACAACTACCTTCTTCTTTCCTTTTGTTGTTGTTACTTCCTTATTTGGAGCCATTCTTCCCTTTGTGTTGTGTTTCTACACATTCTTCTGTAATTCTTAAATGGTTTACTTCAAACCCTTACTTGATTCAACCATGCCCTAGATTGTAATCATGAAATCGTGTGCCCTAGCTCTACTCTGTCAATCTACTTCATTCAAACCCTTCTCCGATGGGGATTGTTTCGCTCGGAATGTTTCGGCTTCTAGGAATAGAGTTGTTTCTATCCTTTCATTCCTTTTAGAAACAGATAGGGTTAGGGCTAGGAGGAATACCTGTTAAATGTCGAGATGGTGTGCGCGTACCGTGGAGAAAGATCAAGTTGACTGCGAAGAACTCCTTTTTGTCTTGGAAGGACTACCTGCAAATAAGAACACAAGACCACAAGATTTGATTAAACAATAAATGAGGAAACTACCTTGGGCCCAGGAAATATAAAACTTCCTTTCGAAGGTGGTCAGTTTCCCTGCTAATATGAATTAACACAAATGACTGCAAAATATCAATTAGATTACTTGGTTGAAACGGGTAGGAGAAGGCTGGTTTCTGGTTATAGTCAGGGTAACCGATACCGGTTTCTGGTAACCGACGTCGGTTGGGCCTAGGACCTTCTTGGTAGCTATGGTGTTTGTAAGGCTGGTTTATGGATGATATTAGGAAATGAGATGATGAGAGGTAAAAGAATGACAGTTAGATGCAATGGCACGTTGGGTAGTGGATTCAGAAACGGATTTAGGAGGACTGTGATTCAAAGAGCATAAGAAATGTTATAACAGAGGACATGCAAGATGTGACTTACTGGTTTTGACAAAGATGCAAGTTGATCTCCTTTGCTGCAAACACTTCTGGTTTCTTCACTCGTCTCTGCTCGGTCAAGTGAAGATCTGGACTCTGTTTTTCGCTCCCAATGATCTCTGTTGATTCAAAAATCATTCGACCCTTGATTTTGGTTCGGGGAGCCCATTTATAGGGAGCCGATGGTGGTTACGTAACCGACGGCGGTCGAGTAGGAACCGGCATCGGTAAGGAAAAAGTAGGCTATTTTTAGTAAAATAGCCCACCTTCCCTGCTTTTCTCCCGAGAGATCAGTTGCGGGCTTGGTCAAGTGGCTAGAAGGTCAGTTTTGGGTGCGAGTAAGGAGGCATTAGTTATGGATGTGAGTCTAGACCAAGTCATAGGTCTTAATTAGGTTAGTTTAGGGTTAGGGCTAGGTCATGATGAGGTGGCAAAATGAGGTGGCAGGTAAGGTGATGGTGGATTTATCAATTACAAGGTAATTAATAAATAATTGTGTAAGGTTTAGGCGATGAGGTTAAGTTGCGAGATGAGATGCGGGTCATAAGGGGTCGTAAGACACAAATTTGGTGTCTACATTAGCCCCTTATTGTCATGTAGCTTGTTTTGTAAATTTGCACGGACAATAATATGAAGTGGTTTCCCCTGTTAAGGGTATAGGTAATCCCCCTCAAATCTATCACAGATTGAGTGAACGGGAAATCAGGGATAGGGTTGATAAAGGGTAAATGGGGTAGAGGGGATGGTAAGATAGTGGGGTAGGTCCAAGGAAGCAGACGCATGGTAAAATGCAATAGTACGGCTAGGGTACATGATTTGACGAGCAAACCAGCAGTGCATAGGCAAAGGTTGATAGTTTATCCAAACAAGGGTGATATAATCCTGGTATCCAAGGCATAGGAAGTAGCTCCAGGGTATATAACAGGTAAGGTACAGGAACGTTTAGGCATGTCTGGCAGTACCAAATGGTTGGTTTGGTTGAGATAAACGTCACAGTCTAGGTCTGAGCAAAGTTGGTCGACAGATCAAGTCAAGGACCCTAATCATGCTAAAACACGAACAGGTGAGCTCGATTGAACAAAAAACTACAGGATGGGTGGATAAAAGTGGATGGTTTTGATTTTGGGTAAGGTATTGGAGTGATACGGCCGTGGGTCGAGCCAAGTTGTTGGCTTGCAGCCTTGGGTCGGGCCAAATGAGTAGGGCAAGGCCTTGGGGCGGGCGGATTGGTTAGGGCGAGGCCTTGGGTCAGGCTGGTAGGGTAGGGCGAGGCCTTGGGTCAGGCCGATTTGTTAGGGCGAGGCCTTGGGTCGGGCTGGTAAGGTAGGGCAAGGCCTTGGGTCGGGCCGGTTTGTTAGGGCGAGGCCTTGGGTTGGGCCGGTAGGGTAGGGCGAGGCCTTGGGTCGGGCCGGTAGGGTAGGGTGAGGCCTTGGGTCGGGCCAAATGGGTGGGGCAAAGGCCTTGGGTCGGGCCGAATGGGTGGGGCGAGCCTTTGGGTCGGGCCGAATAGGTAAACAAATGGTGTTCAGCAAAAGTGGATATAGGCGATATGTGGTTAAAAAGGGGCAAATGGTAAATAAGGGCAAAAAAAAAAAAAAAAAAAAAATTGGGGGAAAAGTTGGCAGAAAAAACCGATGTCGATTCTACATGACCGATATCGGTTAAGGGACCGAGACCGGTTCATTAGGGGCAAAATGAAACCGATATCGGTTAAGGGCGAAAAACCTATAAAAAGAAAAATACGGCTTGTCATTGTCACTTTTGTTATTTGAAAACCAAATTGAGTTGTCTGACGTGGAGAGTTGAGATTGGAGGTTTTATTGAGTGAGGTGGAGCTAGTTTGCTGGAGGAGTGAGTTGTTTGCGGGCCCGAGTGAGGAGGAGGTAGCAGTTGATTGGCCGGGGACCCAGCAGATCATAATTGGAGCTATGGCACAGGCAGGAGGAGCAGGAGGGGCTGGACCAGCTGGACCACCACCACCCATCCCACCACGACGACGTTGGAGACACCAAATTTCTATCTTACGACCCCTTGTGACCCGCATCTCATCTCGCAACTTAACCTCATCACCTAAACCTTACACAATTATTTATTAATTACCTTGTTAATTGATAAATCCACATCACCTTACCTGCCACCCTCATCATTTTGCCACCTCATCATGACCTAGCCCTAACCCTAAACTAACCTAATTAAGACTTATGGCTTGGTCTAGACTCACATCCAATAACTAATGCCCTCCTTATTCACACCCAAAAACCGACCTTCTAGCCACTTGACCAAGCCCGCAAACTGATCTCTCGGGAGAAAATCAGGGAAGGTGGGTTATTTTACTAAAAATAGCCTACTTTTTTCCTTACCGATGTCGGTTCCTACTCGAGCCCGCCATCGGTTACGCCAACCGCGATCGGTTCCCTGTAAATGGGCTCCCCAAAACCAAAAAACAAAGGATCGGAATTTCATTTTTGGGGATCAGGTCGAATGATTTTTTGAATCAACAGAGATCATTGGGGAGCAAAAAAAGAGAGTCCAGATCTTCACTTGACCCGAGCAGAGACGAGTGGAAATATCGGAAGTGTTTACAGCAAAGGAGATCAGCTTGCATCTTTGTCAAAAACCAGTAAGTCACATCTTGCATGTCCTCTGTTATAACATTTCTTTATGCCTTTTGAATTACAGTCCTCATAAATCCATCCTTGAATCCACTACCCCAGCATGCATATTACCTCTAACTATCATTCATCTACCTCTCATCACCTTATTTCCTAATACCACCTACATACAACCTTACAAACAACACAAACTACCCCACAAAAGCAACTAACCTACAAATCCTAGAACCCACCGGTATCGGTTATCAGTAACCGGCATCGGTTATTAGTAACTGACATCGGTTCCTCCGATCAAAAACCAGAAAACCAGCCTTTCCCCTACCCAGTTCAATGAAGCAACTTAATTGATATTTTACAGTCTTTTTGTGTTAATTCATATTAGCAGGGAAACTGACCACCTTCGAAAGGAAGTTTTATATTTCCTGGGCCCAAGGCAGTTTCCTCATTTATTGTCTAATCAAAAATCTTGTGGTCTTGTGTTCTTAGTTGCAGGTAGTCCTTCCAAGACAAAAAGGAGTTCTTCGCAATCAGCATGATCTTTCTCTATGGTTACGCGCACACCATCTCGACATTCTACAGGTATTCCTCCTAGCCCCTAACCTTATCTGTTTCTAAAAGGAACGAATCATTCCGAGTGAAACATTTTTGGCATGCCCAGTGGGACCTATCTTGGGTTTCTGTTTCTCTTGCTTATTTTCATTTTAGGAAGCATACTTGCTGTTGCTGCTTTTGTTATATATTTCTTAAAGAATTTGTCTTGCTTTCCTAGTTTCTCATTAGTGAAAGTCATCTTCTCTTTCTTCATCGAACATAATTTTCGATTTGGGTTTAAAACACGTGCATTTCATTCCTGCTTGTTGTTTTTCAATTCTAGTGAACGTAGATTAAGTAACAGGTTGTACACGTGGGGGTGATATCCATGGTATTGACAGGAAATTAATCTTACATTCACTGCACAACACATACCGAATCACTTCACAATTAACACAACAGCTCAAACATCCCCCTTTTTTTTTCCCGCGGTATTCCTCCACCCGATTGAGGTAACCTTATAAGCCAAAACAACTTGACATTTCCCCTAAGTCTCTTGTTTAGGATTCTCACATCATTCTACATCTAAAGGCATAAGCCCACGATAATAAAAATTAACCCTAGGGTTAATCTCTGGATTTGTGTGTGCATCTTGCTTGTTTTTAGTTCTGTTTTCTTTCTCATACTCTGTCTTATGTGATCAATAATTGGACACGTATACTAAACGTTGTTAAAAATCAAATTAGCAGCCTTTTATATCTTGTTAACCCAGACTTCTTACACCGACATCGGTTACCTGACTGACGTCGGCTATAGTATAACCGACATCGGATACTAGACCGATATCGGTTACTGTCTTCTACAACCCCTGACAAACCAGCAACCGGCCAATTTCACCATTCTAAGGTTGTTTCTGTTCCGGATAGATTGAGACCCTACTGTGAACACCTGTCCATGGTTGTTATCACCTGAAAGCAAGCCACCGCCATGGTTTCACATGCTTGCTCTGTTTCTTTACCTGAATCACCCCCTTCACATTCTATGAGGAATCCTACAGACACCAGTGAGATCCCCCAAATTCCTGTAAGAGAGAAGGACTTTGCCAAGTTTCTGGATGCTAATTCTAGCACTGTACAATACTATTTGTCCCATACCCCTGACCGTACGCCTGATGGTCAGCTCCTTGTTGGTATGCCTATTAGTATAGCTGCTCATTTAGCTCCCACTCCACCTGATAATACCACCTTGCTTCCTGCATCTCTAGCCCCGTCTCCCAATCCGACAGCTTCAGAGGTTCATACGACTCAGATTGGCTTTTCTTTGGCTAATCTTGGACCCCACATATCATTACCACCGACTGCCCCTACCTCATCTCTCTTGCAGACTACTCCATTCATGACTTCTCTCTCTACCACCTATCCACACGAGCTTTCCTTCTCAAGCTCCGCCTACCTTCTCAATCCCCTACACGTATCCAATAACCTCAACACCTTATATGGGACATCCCTATTCTGTCGCCTCAACATATTCATCCTCCATACCTTATCAACACTTAACTCCACCATTGTCCAGTGGAGGCCCTTGGCCCAATTTGCCTCTGTTTGCCACAACCACATCATCATCTCATCTAACCACAGATTTCATCAAACAAATGATGGAAAAAATGCAAAATCTGGAGGCTTCTGTGTCGGGAAGTCGTAGCGCCTTGACATACGAGAAAGTTTGTCGGGAGCCCATTCACCCTTCTGTCCCCCTTCATTCATATCCTCCTCAATGGGAGTTGCCGAAAATTTACTCGTTTTAATAGTAAAGAGGATCCTCAATAGCACTTGTGATCATTTAGACATGTTTGTTATTTGATTGCCCATGATGATGCCTTGCTGGCTCCGCACATTTCCCATGTCCTTATCAGGACCCGCCTTAGAGTGGTACAGTGCTTTAACCCAGCACTCAATCTTCTCTTTTAACCAACTAGCCCAATCTTTCTTGGATCACTTCTCCATTAACATTGCTAAGAAAGTATCCATCACCGACCTTTATGCCATCTGACAATTTCGAAGACGAATCTATCGCAGATTTCGTTGGACGATGGCATGGCCTTATCAACCAACTTACATATGCCTTGCCTCAGGCTAAAACTTATCAAACTTTTCACACGGGCATGTGCTAAGCACATTTCTCCTACTCTTCAAATTCAAACTTTCCGCACATTTGATGAGGCCTTTACCATGGCTCGGAAACTAGAAATTCGAGCCTTAGAAGAAGAGAAATTGCGGTTGCGCAAAAAAAACCCCAATTTCCAAACTCCTGATTCTACCAATAAACCAAATACCACCACTCCTCACGCGTCCACTTCTTCTAAATCAAAAGGAGCTGTCCACGTGGTGATGGTTAAATCGCAAACACTGTCTAATGCCCCACCAAAAACCACCTATAAGTACAAAGCCGAGCCCATCAACTACACTCCCTTGGGAGAAACATATGGTGTGATATTGGAAAAATTGATCAAAGCAGGAGCCATTACATTACCTCCTGTTAAACCTCATTCCGGGTTTGATTCCACTCGCGCCACACCTTCCTGGTACAAAAGAAAATGACTTCTGTAACTTTCACCGTGTAAAAAGGACATAGTCATGAAAACTGCAAGATGTTGAAAAACATAGTGCAGGAAATGGTTGACGCAGGGGATATAACCCTCGATAATCCTAATGCCCCTGCCAACTGAAATTTGAAAATCTTCAACAAACCATTCCCGAATCACTCTCCCAACAGTAACACAAACCAGGATATCTTAGCCGAAGAGAGTGTTCATGAGATCCATGCAGTCTTTGATACCCAGCCCAAAGCCTCTATCGAGAAAATTTTGAATCAAGCCTCTTCACTAACACAGGAGCCCGAACCTCCTTTACCACCATCAAACCAAAGCGAAATCATTCCTTTACCCATAAAGGAGTTAACTACCCAGACTTCTCTTCCCATCGATGAGTCTTCTTATACCACATCCCTACAAGATTGCGAATGGATGTTATCTAATCTATCTATTTCCCAGACTTCCCCTTCTACCACTCTTGTTGCACAAGAGGAAGGTACGCCACTCCTTTTGACATCCTTAGATGAGAAATATCTTGCACCGACATCACCAAATTCTTTAACCATGACGGATCCTCTCGAACACACCCTCTTACCTATTAGTTCTTCATCGCCTAAATCTTTTCAATGACCGGTTGACCTCTTAACATCTATTGATACAGTACCTCATCTACTCACTGTATCACACCCACAGTGGACTGGAATCACAACCCACCTTTCTTCCGTACCAAATTTACAATTCAAGCCTGAAGACTGTCATTCTCCCAGAGGATAGACAAATCCTATGGGAATGTTTGAGTACGCCATATTCTACTCAAATGCAAATGACCGATCCTGAGACCTCCACCATATACCCGAAGTGTTTACAGAAGCTTAAAATGCCCATGTTCTCACCTTCACCCCCCTCACCTCTACCAAATGCCTCGTCCACTTCTATTAACTTAGCCAAATCCTCCCCTACGCTTGGGACCTTACCCATACCCAGTCTAACACACCCGCCTAAGCGACTAGATTTGTCCAAGAATAAAGCCGCCCCGCCACCTAGGAGACACACTCAACCCGTGCCTCTATCACAATAAAAACCATCATCGTCATACCTACCTTCCATATTGGGACCCCATCCCTCTACCTTACATCAATATATCATACCTACTGCGTTTTCTTCAAAACGATCTACTCCTTCTGCACCCATACAGGGATCAAAGGGTATATCAACATTATCACCCCACGTATCCTGTCCATCCATTAACCCTAAACAAACTCCATCATCAAAGGATTTATTTTCTGTCACTCCCCTTTCTCCGTGGTTGTTTCCCGCTACCATGTCATCTGTAGCCTCATCATCTAACCAGCCGAACGTAGCTCCTGCGCCAAAGAAACCATGTTTAGTGAAAAACACATATCAACACCCCTCGGTTAAACCACCACCCATACGAACTAACCACGCCCAAACATTACCAAAACCCGTGCAATCAATACCCTCATCCTCTTCTGATTTTGACCCACTCAAAGGATCTTACGCCAAAATCCTTGCTATGTTAGTAGATAACGCGACCATTTCCCTACCCCCACTTAGACCTTATGACCCGTCTGAACCTCGACCTATAGGTTATGATGAGTCTAAGATCTGCGCTTATCACACACACACCAGGACATGATGTGGAGGGATGCAAAGCTTTAAAAACCATCCTTCGTCAGTCACCTCTCCCAGATAGAAAGGTTAAGAAAGATAACTTACGAAGGGAGAGACCTTTAGCTTCAATTCCCTCTCCTATACCATCTATCCCCGCCTCACCACGATCTATTATTATTATAACCCCACCTCTTGAAGACCATAATTTATCCCAACCATCTTCCTCATCTCAGGTTTACGAGATTAACATGATTAGTGTTGCTACTCGAGTGTAGAAAAACAACGAGAAAGCAAAGGAAAGCACACCTGCATCCTCTCTTTCTCCGTCTAGCATCCCGATTAACACCACCACCCAAAGTGGTTATTCGTGGACCCGCTTACCCCGTCTCTAATGGAGTTGCCCATCGAGCCATGATCAAACAGCTTCACCAATCACCCGTCAAAATGACACTATATGATCTCATTCAGACTTCTGAATCTCATCGACAAGCTCTCGTTGAAATTCTTCAGGGGATCGAGGTCTTACCTAATGAAGCCCTGCCTGTTGCCTCCATTCTAACACCCAATCACGTTGCCTCTCTCACCAAAAAACCCACCGCCCCAACCACTTCTGTCTCTGTACCACAAGCTGCTGCAGTCAGTTTCTCTGAAGATGAAATTGTCAATTTTGGTACAGAAGATCCTGACCCTGCCCTGTTCATCTCAGCTTACGTCCGGGACATTCGTGTACGTCGTGTTATGATTGACGGGGGTGCTAGCCTAAACATCATCTCTTCAAAATCTTTTCAACAAATGAATATCCCTTCTAGCTACAGGCATGCCAAAATGTTTCACTCGGAATGATTCGTTCCTTTTAGAAACAGATAAGGTTAGGGGCTAGGAGGAATACCTGTAGAATGTCGAGATGGTGTGCGCATACCGTAGAGAAAAGATCAGGATGATTGCGAAGAACTCCTTTTTGTCTTGGAAGGACTACCTGCAAATAAGAACACAAGACCACAAGATTTTTGATTAGACAATAAATGAGGAAACTTTCTTGGGCCCAGGAAATATAAAAACTTCCTTTCGAAGGTGGTTAGTTTCCCTGCTAATATGAATTAACACAAAAAGACTGTAAAATATCAATTAAGTTGCTTTCGTTGAACTAGGTAGGGGAAAGGTTGGTTTTTCTGGTTTTTGATCGGAGGAAACCGATGCCGGTTACTGATAACCGATACCGATGGGTTTCTAGGATCTGTAGGTTAGTTACTCTTGTGGGGTAGTTGTGTTTGTTTGTAAGGCTGTATATAGGTTGGTATTAGGAAATAAGGTGATGAGAGGTAGATGAATGATAGTTAGATGCAATGACACATTGGGGTAGTGGAGATCCAAGAATGGATTTAGGAGGACTTTGATTCAAGCATAAGAAATGCCTTATAGCATAAGAAATGTTATATAACAGAGGACATGCAATATGTGACTTACTGGTTTTGACAAAGATGCAAGTTGATCTCCTTTGCTGTAAAACACTTCTAGTTTCTTCTCACTCGTCTCTACTCGGTCAAGTGAAGATCTGGACTCCTGTTTTTTTCACTCCCAATGATCTCTGTTGATTCAAAAATCCTTTCCTTTGATCCAAAATGAAATTTCGATCCTTTGTTTTTTGGTTTGGGGGAGCCCATTTACAGGGGAACCGATGGTGGTTGCGTAACCGATGGTGGTCGAGTAGGAACTGGCAATCGGTAAGGAAAAAGTAGGCTATTTTTAGTAAAATAACCCACCTTCCCTGCTTTTTCTCCTGAGAGATCAGTTACGGGCTTGGTCAAGTGGCTAGAAGGTTGGGTTTTGGGTGCGAGTAAGGAGGCATTAGTTTATGGATGTGAGTCTAGACCAAGTCATAGGTCTTAATTAGGTTAGTTTAGGGTTAGGGATAGGTCATGATGAGGTGGCAAAATGAGGTGGCAGGTACAAACCCAAACACCCAAACCCACCCAACCCAACCCATACCCATACAAACCCAAACTGACGCCGGCCGACATACGACCGACGCCGGTCCAGCCCAACACACCCTATCCACACAATTTCCGACCGATGCCGTCACTTAGCAACCGACATCGGTCGCTGTAATTGCCGAGAGCCAAACCCCCGCGTGGCACCCCCGCCCATATTTTTCCATTTTTTATACTTATCTACCCACCCAAACACCATAAAAACCTACCCACCCAGCCGACTTGCCCTATTTTACCCCTCTATCCTCTTCGTTTTTCAAATTACGTCAATTTACTCATTATTTCCTAAAAAATGTAAATTCCTACCCAAACCCCCAATTTCGCTTAATACCATTCAAATGCACAAAATAAAAAGTTCCAAGCCTACCCGTACGATGACACGTCATCGTGGTGGGATGGGTGGTGGTGGTCCAGCTGGTCCAGCCCCTCCTACTCCTCCTGCCTGTGCCATGGCTCCAATTCTACTCTGTTGGGTCCCCGGCCAATCAACTGTTGCCTCCTCCTCACTCAGGCCCGCAAACAACTCACTCCTCTAGCAAAATAGCTCCACCTCACTCAATAAACCTCCAGTCTCAACTCTCCACGTCAAGACAAGTCAATTTGGTTTTCAAAATAACAAAGTGATAATGACAAGCCGTATTTTTCTTTTTATAGGTTTTTCGCCCTTAACCGATATCGGTTTCATTTTGCCTTAATGAACCGGTATCGGTCCCTTAACTGATATCAGTCATGTAGAATCGACATCAGTTTTTTCTGCCAACTTTCCCCCAATTTTTTTCCCTTATTTACCATTTGCCCCTTTTTTAACCACATATCACCTATATCCACCTTTGTTGAACACCATTTGTTTACCTATTCGGCCCCAACCCAAGGCCTCAACCTACCTATTTGGCCCGACCCAAGGCCTCAACCTACCTATTCGGCGCTCCGACCCAAGGCCTCAACCTACCTATTCGGCCCGACCCAAGGCCTCAACCTACCTATTTGGCCCGACCCAAGGCCTCGCCCTACCTATTCGACCCGACCCAAGGCCTCAACCTACCTATTCGGCCCGACCCAAGGCCTCAACCTACCCATTTGGCCCGACCCAAGGCCTCAACCTACCCCTTTGGCCCGACCCAAGGCCTCACCCTACCCATCCGGCCTGACCCAAGGCCTCACCCTAACCATCCGGCCCGACCCAAGGCTGTAACCTAGCAACTTGGCCCGACCCACGGCCGTATCACTTTAATACCATACCCACAATCAATGTTTTATTTTATCCATCCATCCTGTACCTTTTGTTCCATCGAGCTCACCTGTTCATGTTTTAGCATGATTAGGGTCCTTGACTTGATCTATCGGCCAACTTTTCCTAGACCTAGACCGTGACGTTTATCTCAACCAAACCAACCATTTGGTACTGCCGAACATGCCTAAATGTTCCTGTACCTTACCTGTTATATACCCTGGAGCTACTTCCTATTCCTTGGATACCAGGATTATATCACCCTTGTTTGGATAAACTATCGACCTTTGCCTATGCACTGCTGGTTTGCTCGTCAAATCATGTACCCTAGTCGTACTATTGCATTTTACCATGCGTCTGCTTCCTTGGACCTACCCCACCATCTTACCATCCCCTCTACCCCATTTACCCTTTATCAACCCTATCCCTGATTTCCCGTTCACTCAATCTGTGATAGATTTGAGGGGGATTACCTATACCCTTAACAGGGGAAACCACTTCATATTATTGTCCGTTGCAGCTTTACCAAACAAGCTACATGACAATAAGGGGCTAATGTAGACACCAAATTTGTGTCTTATGACCCCTTGTTACCCGCATCTCATCTCGCAACTTAACCTCATCACCTAAACCTTACACAATTATTTATTAATTACCTTATAATTGATAAATCCACATCACCTTACCTGCCACCTCATTTTGCCACCTCATCATGACCTAGCCCTAATCCTAAACTAACCTAATTAAGACTTATGGCTTGGTCTAGATTCACATCCATAACTAATGCCTTCTTACTCGCACCCAAAACCGACCTTCTAGCCACTTGACCAAGCCCGCAACTGATCTCTCGGGAGAAAAGCAGGGAAGGTGGGTTATTTTACTAAAAATAGCCTACTTTTTTCCTTACCGATGCCGGTTCCTACTCGACCGCCATCGGTTATTGCAACTGCGACCGATTCCCTGTAAATGGGCTCCTCCCCAAACCAAAAAACAAAGGATCGGAATTTCATTTTTTAGGATCAGGTCGAATGATTTTTGAATCAACAGAGATCATTGGGAGTGAAAAAGAGAGTCCAGATCTTCACTTGACCGAGCAAGAGACGACTGGAAATACCGAAAGTGTTTACAACAAAGGAGATCAGCTTGCAATCTTCGTCAAAACCAGTAAGTCACATCTTGCATGTCCTCTGTTATAACATTTCTTATGCCTTTTTGAATTACAGTCCTCATAAAATCCATCCCTGAATCCACTACCCAACATGCATATTACCTCTAACTATCATTCATCTACCTCTCATCACCTTATTTCCTAATACCACCTATATATACAGCCTTTACAAACCAACACAAACTACCCCACAAAGCAACTAACCTACAGATCCTAGAAAACCCGGCATCGGTTCCTCCGATCAAAAACCAGGAAAACCAGCCTTTCCCCTACCCAGTTCAACGAAGCAACTTAATTGATATTTTACAGTCTTTTGTGTTAATTCATATTAGCAGGGAAACTGACCACCTTCAAAAGGAAGTTTTATATTTCCTGGGCCCAAGGCATATTCATGGACAAGGCCTCGTGCTCTGTAGTGGTATAATTCTGTTCAGCAAGGGTCAACTTCCTACTAGTAAAACAAATGGGATGATCAAATATACCTTCTCCAGGTTGAGCTAAGACATCACCAATGGTTGTGCTAGAGGCGTCCATGTGAACATGAAAAGGTTTATCCCATGAAGGAAAGCACAAGATAGGCGCGATAGTAATTTTCTTCTTTAATATCTCAAACACGAGTTGCTGTGACTCCCCCCAATAGAATGTACCTTTCCCCTTGATAAATTATTCCAAGGGTACAGCAAATTTTGCATAACCTTTTATAAAATTCCTATAATACCCTGTATGACCCAAAAATCCGCACACCTCTCTCTGACTGGAGGGCACTTTCAAGTCTAAAATGACCACAACTTTAGTTGGATCGACTAGCAACCCTTCCTTACAAATGATGTGTCCTAAAAGTATGCCAAAGGGAGTAGCAAATATGCACTTCTTGATGTTCAACGAGATACTCAACTATCTACATCTTTCAAACATTAAGCACAGATTGTCACAATGATCCTTAATTAGCCCATAAACAGTCCAATCATCAAGATAGACTTGTAAGAAGTTGTGAATAAAATCCTTGAATGCTTGTACCACTATCCTTGAAAATACAGCAGGTGAATTCTTCAATCTAAAGGGCATCATAGTATAGGTAAATCTTCCCCATTTACTAGTGAAGGTGGTCTTTTCTTGATCTTCCGAGGCAATCCTAACCTGATGATACCCTTAGAACCCATCTGTAAATGAATATATCTCGTGCCCAGCCACTCCTAATATTTCCTCTGTGAATGGCATAGGAAAGGGATCTGTAACACATGTTGCATTCAACTCACTATAATCAACACAAATTTAAATCCTACCATCCTTTTTTATACTTATCACCATAGGACTGACCCATTCTGACTCATCCAATGGTTGAATGATCCCAGATTTCAACATCTTGCCAATTTCCTCCTTTACGTTCTCGCACAAATTGGGATTCATTCGATAAGGTCACTTCCTAATAGGGTGGGCACCTTCCTTGAGCTTTATCTTCATTTCTCCAAGTGATTTATGCATGCCTTTAAGTTCATGGTATCCTCTTGGGAATAAGTCCTCATAGTCTCTAAGTAACTCTATGATCTTTGAAACTTCTGATTCTGACCAATAATCTCCAATTATCACCTCCTCGGGTTCAGCTTATGTTCCTATATTTACCTTTTTTTGTCTTCATAGGTTCATGATATGCGTGCTCATCTACATCCTCACTGGCTAACACTTCACGTGGTCCATGTGAATGATCCACTTCCAAGTGCTCAACTTCCTCATCATCAATTATGTAAACCAACTTGCCCTGGTCTTTTTCCAAAGAAAAACGCTCAAGTAGTATGATATCATCTACTTCATCCTCAAAACGTGCCCCAGTCTCTATCTCACCAAATAATTCTTGAATAATTTCTTCCACTTTCCCACTGTCTCCCATGGTTAAGCAGTTGATAAAGCTTAAAGCCTTGTTCACTAGTGGTGTAGATGAAAAGAAGTCAAAAGTTTGGATCATCCCTGCAGTCAAATTTTCCCAATTTCCAGTGTCACAATGTAATTCAGAATTTACATACCAAGCACGTGCACAACCTTGTAGAGTAGAATAAAACTGATGCACCCAAAGTGAGAGTGGTAATGCTTCTTTTCCTACTATCCAGAGTCTCTCACACTACTGGATATGAAGCTGAGTAGGTTGATCACTATGATAGGGAAACATTTTGTAGGTGCATTACTTCTTGAAAACCTGGTTGATAAGGTGGTCCCAATCTTTCCCCATTCTAATATATTATCCATGTCGACCACCCACCAGCACGCTATTTTGCCACCCAAAGTATCTGACAACATATCTCGTCTTTTAAGCTGGTCAGCCCAGTTTGCTTCCATGGCCTATAAGAATCCAACCAAATCTTCGGATCCAGTATATATGGGTACTGAGCAACCTATACATCGAATAGAGTGAAAACCCTTTTTGCAAGCAACCGCAGGCTTAACTTCACACCCCCACCAATTCATAAGTACCATGAGCCCAATCATCACAAGTAATGCTAGTAGTATCGTTGATTTTTTTAGAATCTTCCCGATGAAGGATTCCTTCCTTAGATGGCTCATTGACCTCTGGGTCCCGAATAGCATGTATATAGATTTTTTTCAAGTCCTCTACACTCAAAGGTTCCACATATGGTATGGATTTCCCATCTTTCAACGGTATTATGACCCTTTACTCCTCGTTCTCGAATCTGATATACCCCTTGTTAAACCTCAAATCAGCATTGTTTGCATAACACCAAGGGTGCCCAAGCAAAGCTGGGAAGCTATCTACTTCTGCAAGTGCTAACACTTCGAAGTCTCCTGTGAACTTGGCCACTTGTATAGTGATAGATGCATCCTTCAAAACTCCTATGGGAGTAGCTTTTGTTCTATTTTCCATGAACAATACATTAGATGATGGCTACAATGGGGGTCTCCCCATTTGTACCCATGCATCCAATGTAAGTACATTCACTTCCGCACCTATGTCAATAAAAATATTTCTCAACAACCACCCATCCAAAACAGCATTCAAAGTGATCTCCTTGTTGTAGTCAATGCTATCGGGGGGGAGATTTGCATGAAGTATTTGTCTTCTAGTCTCAGTTCCCACGCGTGGAGTATTCCCATTTAACCAATTTCCTAATAAAGGAATAATATCCTCCTGGCGCAATGTTCTACATACCTCTCTGATGTCATCAATATCAGACGGGGCCGTTCCTATATCCTTATGCTCCAATTTCTAAGACTGCTCTTTCAAAGCATGTATTTTACCTTGAAAGCTTTTAAGGACCTCTATAGTTTCCTGATACACTTCTTTCTTATGAGTTAGATCTGGATACCTAGCATGCAAAACCTCCTACCTAGTGATTGACAGCTTTTATTGTAAGACCTCTCTCACGTGTGCCACCTTAGCTCGTGTGGTTATCTTGACTATTACTACCTCAGGTTCTGGTGTTAACTTGGGCATCCATTGATTCTCTACTACACGCAAGATTCTAACCATCCATGCGCCTTTGTTTTCTTGCTTGTGCTACTTATAAAGATGCTCATACAAGTCTGAACACTCTTCATAACTATGCCCCTTTCCAAGAAATGAACAGGAAATATTCTGCGGGCATTCACACCTATAACATCCAGGTGAGCCACATGTATAGCAAGTTCCTAGAGGGAATTCACCTCTTCCCCTGCCTTGGCCTCATCCTCCATATCCACCTCGATATCCTCATCCTATTTCACAAACCCCTTAAAATATTATGTCATTCCTATCATAGCACATTTGATTATAATCCATATCCTGATGCTCATTCTTTCCTTTACAAATATCATCCACTCACCTGTCACACCCCAATATCAATGGCATCATGGCTCTAGCCAATCAGTCTACAATCTTCGGTATCATGGGTCGTGGACCTAAAAATTTTACAAAAAGAGGATACATTCTTCTTGATCACATGTTGTAGTAGGCGGTAGTGACTAATATCATGATTCAAATGGAAAATCTCACATTCTAACAATAGCAAATGTATAGATCTGTGAGGGCAACTATCCTATGTGTGGCCTTCCACTTCACAATTTGTACACTAGATTCATGAGCATGTTTCATGAGCTGAGTTAGCTAATAATTTCTCTAACTGTTTTGCCATAGCTATTATCTAAGCCTCCAAGAATGGACTAACTCCAGTGTCAATACTCCCAACTACCTCAGCGCGTAGGGCTGCCTCCAATGCTTTACGCGGGTCGGTATAAGTTTTATGTGACAGTGCTCTTCAAAATGGAGTAATCAATCCCCTGACAAACCATTGTGCATGCTGACTTGCATGAATGTCATAGGAGAGTTTGGATAGAAGTATTTTTATATGGGCATCATACTCACGTACACTTTCAGTAGTGCCTTGCTTTATATCCTTAAGTTTGCTTATACTCTTCTGCTCAAACTCTAGGATATGGAAATCTTTTAAGAAAGTGTCTTTCAATGCTGCATAATCAATACAAGTTTGATTGGGATCAAACTTCCTATACCAGATGTGTGCATGCACCTGTAACGTAGTAGCAAATTGACTTTCCTTTTGCTCAGAAGCCGTGATACCTTTTGCATGCCACAATATTTCACATATATGAATGTGTTTAGCAGCATCCTCAATACCTCTGTACTTTGGGATATGAAGAGACATCTCCATATAAATGTTATGGGGTTGTTGCGGACCCTGACCACCCGACCCATAACCTCCTTAGTTTCCTCTTCCTCCAAAACCACCCTAACCACTAGAACTAGAACTGCCCATACCTCTCGATCCTCCTCCATAATTTTGAATAGGGCCCGTAGATGCACTCCCCTATGTTCTGACAGTGGTACTATACTGGACCCTTATAGTCTGTGAAGTAGTCTCAATTCCAAAGGTGAATCCTACACTCGGCATGCTCATATTCTGTGTAGATGATGTGCCTGAAAATGTACCCCCAGAGAATAACAAAGTTGTCTATGCTACCTTTGATGTACTTGTTTTCTGACTTATTTCTACTCTTTCACTTCCTAAATGAAAACTTTGTTTACCTGTTGTACTAGATACTGGAAAACCAAGCGCAAAGGCTAGGTTAGTAGGTTGGCTTAGATGTGCGCCCGCGGTCCAAGTCATATCTATTGGCACACTTCCATGTGAGGCCAAAGAGGGTTCTCTGTCATGCTTTCCTAGATGGGGGAGTTCATGATGCTCTAGCTCTTCTTCCTCCCCATGAGCCTCAAATCCTTCACGAGCCATCTCTCTCCATAACATCATCCGTTCTACAAATTTATTGTTTCTTTCATAATTCCCTCTTGTGTGCCTCATCATACTTTAGCCACCTCTCTTCCCTCTGCCGTGCTACCGCTAGGTCTTCCATCTTTCACCGATCTTATTCTTGCCCCCATGCGTGGATATTTTTAGCTTTCCATGGGTTTATCTTTCAAGTTCAACATTACCATTAGTATTTTGATTGCCAGTGGAATAACTTGCATATACATTCCTCTAGGATACCGTAGGTATTGGAACTCTACTACCTCCGGGCATGAATAATTTGAAATTGAATACTCCAGAATATAGTTGTTTAGAACATCGCAAAAATAGGTATCTGCCATACGATTCCAGATTAGATTAGCATCATATAGTGTTTGAAATTCCTCCTGTGTCGAAAAAAGTGTGTGATACCTCCAATTGCACTTAGATGCATATTTGGTCAACCACTCGTATAATTCTACGAGAAAGATAGCAAAGAAGCTTTCATACAAACTATCATATAAATTCTGCTCTACCCAAGTGCATGTGTTAAATCTGGATCCAGTGCTAAACCTTCATGTGTATTCTTCCTCCAAATCATGAATCCACTCTTCAACGCTAGCCAAAGTTAGTCGGTATGTCTTCATCGCGAACCATTCTGAAAATAACTAAAAAAGAGGTCCCGACAATGGAACCAATGATGCAGCCTAGAATTCTAAGATAACACCTAGTCATGTTGGCACATCACTCAGCACAGGATGAGCACTCACCTGAAGCATGCCAAGGTACCAGGTTCCTCTGTAGGGTTGTTATAGCAGGATGGTAGCATTGTGGAATGATGAAGACATATATTTAGAAACTAATCCACCATTACACAGTGATACCGAACTATATCTATAAAAGCATGTGTTTACGTATAAATCATCAAGAAATCAATAGTATGTAATGATAACACATAGAAGACACTTTGGTTCAGACAATATTCTTCATATTTTAAACATGACAATGAAACAGAAGCTACATACAATAATAGTCATGTGCACATGGATCTGATACAATTATCCATTCTTGTGCACTTCATGAATCTCCAGCCCTTTGATACCACTGTCTAGCAACTAGGTGGTTCATCTAATATAAAAGGTGGGGAACTTTCCCTTCACTGCTAACTATGCCAAAAATAGGTCGCACACTAATAATAACCATGCACCATTTACAATTATAGCCATACATGCAAGTATGATATCTATAGATCACTTATAGCTAACTTAGAGTGATGAATCTAGTCTTGGATTACTTCCATGCAAGAGTGCTTTGATATAATCCTCAAAACATAGACAAATTTTGGTGCACAAGTCTCGGCATCACTTTGTGTGTTCTGCAGGCCAGCCTCTGAAAATAGATGATCTACAAGATCGGCTAAGTCCCAAAAGTTTTTCTTTGCACTTCCACGCATGACACCTTCCTATTCCTTCACACCTTTGATCCCATCTTGTTTTTCTGCATGGACTCTGTGTGTGAGTTCTGCTAAGTGTTTTACCTGACCAACAATATCATAAATTTTACTACAAAACATATTAATGTGACCCATATCATCATTAAATTACACAAATTAATTAATTAAAAACTCAACCAATCCCAACTCAGTCATACCTAAACCAAACCTAAACTTCATCATATCCATGCCTATAACCTGACTCCATACATGCCTAAACCCCAACCTAACTCAATCCATACCTATGACTTAACTCAATCCATGCCTATGACTTGACTCAATCCATGCCTAACCTGACTCAATCCATACCTATGACCTAACTCAATCCATGCCTATGACCTAACTCAATCCATGCCTAGCCTGACTCAATCCATACCTATGACCTGACTCGATCCATGCCTATGACCTGGCTCTATCATGTCTATACTACTTGCTTTCCATCACATATACAAATCAAAATAGCCAATTAAACACAACCATGTATACATCATACCATAACCGCCATCATCTCTATAAATCCAACATCTAAACATGTGTATCCATATACATAACTCTCAAATATATTTGGCACACAAGCCGGTGTATATAACAAAATATCAAAACCTCTCATATACATAGGCCGATATATATGTTAAAAATATAATATAAAAAATACATGACACTCTAGAGCTCAATCATCTCCCCATTTGATATCTAAACCTATATCATATGTCTCCTCCTCCGCCCCTCTAACTCAGCGTCTGACTAGCCTCCCTATACCTCATCCTGGTCTGGCTCCTGATGGTCTTGCCTTTGGAGCTAGCCTCCATCCACTAGTGGCCTCACCCTGAACTGACCCCTGGGCTTGCTGGCCCCCTGCACTCTCAACTATGTGTGTGTTATCTGCTCCTCTCACTCAAGGCCTATTGTGCTCTGTGCTTGACATATGATAACACATATATCCCTATTGCCATCAAATGATCCGGGTAGCATCTCATCTCACCCATGAAGTCTATCAATCTAACAGTAGGTAATGTCTATGGTGGTGCCATCGGCCTCTTACCCTACCCTACTCCTTCCTGAAGAACAGGACCATATCCCTACCCCTGTGGTGGTTTCATCAGCCCCAAAGCCTGTACATGTACCTAGGGCTGAAGGGCCGCTATCTAAGCTTGTACAGCAACCAACTGGCCCTAAAAACCTGTAATTTGTCCTTGTGTCATGCCCAAGTGGCCCTGTAATCCTATCACCTGCACCTGTAGGGTGGATACCTGCACCCCATCTCCATCACCACCCTCCCATCGGTGCGAGTGTGGGTCCCTGTACTCCCTATACCTGAAATGCAGCAACCGGTGCCTACAGGATCACAACCTGTGCCTTGGCCCCTATCAGATGTCCCTGTACTATGCCCAACTGGGTTACTAGGGTAGCTACCTGCCCCTATAGGTAATCTCTCTACACTGTGATGGTAGCCCAAGTCCGGCTGCCCCAACCTCAGTGGTAATGCTTGTAGTTGTGCAGCCCACCACTGTCTATACCTATCTGTCACCCTGGAATCATCTATCTATCACTCGACCAGCTACTCCTCCAACCCGGTCAGCACTGTAGGTTGTGGTGGAGACATAAGCCTCTCCACATCATCTCTCCTATACTGAGGGAAGGGTGGAGGTATATCATGTGGTAACCCAAAATATCATCTGACCCAGTCTACGGGTATCATCTCATGCTCCCTGGCCCACCGCCCCTCTATCCACTTGTAAATCTGTAACCCATCTAGCTCTATTGTCATCTACCTGTATGAAGGATAGCCTATATATGGCCTCCAAATAATGTCCACGCTAGACAACCCCTCCAGTAATTGCCTATAATAGGCTACATCATGTGTCGCTTTAGTTGCTCGGCGCTCTCCCATCACCAGTACCCATCACCTGTATCCCACTCGAACAAAACCTTGCTTGAATTCATCAGCCCGGGGCATACCAATTGGGCACACACACACACAATGTGCTCATAGGCCCAACAATTTAACAAGAATGTGCAGCACAAGTTGAACCACCGTGCTCATGCATAAGCCCACAGATCCCTATATAGTTGTGCCAAAAATGCAGGCCACCATGAAAAATGAGTCCTTCTCTCCACCATGTCATGTAGGGCCCCCATCAGTGACTGTGGGAATCTCCCACCCTCTACATCTGGTAGTGTAAAATAGCAAACTACCTCCATTAAAATCACTACGAGCCTCATCTCCTCGGCGTAGGCTCAGTACATTGCCCTATACCTCATGTTGGCACTGTGGAATCCTAATAATGCCAACCCCTCTCCAAACACTGGTAACAATAACTCCTTAGATGCCTCTAAGGAGATTGAGTACACCTGTGTACCTGCTATATGTAGTTGCAAGACCTATAAACATCCTCTAGGGTGATTGTGATCTCACCCATTGGAAAATGGAATGTATTGGTCACTGAATCCCATCTATCGATGAGGGAAACCATCAAACTCACCTCCTGGATTTCATGCTGGTAGTGTCTGACACCAATTAGACCCACATTCGTAACATGGATCCACTCCTCGCATGTCATCTACCCCCATATCTCCATGAGAAAGAGAGGTACCCTATCCCTCATCCATAGTTGGTCCCGAGCCTGCATACAACCAATCATATAAATAAAACTTGACCAAAATCTGCATGTAACCTTGCCACCCCTACTATACCGCTTACCCCAACTAAATCAACACCACCTATCTACCCATGCCTTGGACCCTCACCTATTTTCATTATGCCCCTCTCATTGATATTTCTTATTCATGTACCTACCCATACTCATAACTCTTCCCCCTATCCAATTCTCCCTACCCCTACCTATCTAGCCACAACCGGTCTATTTTTAGTTCTTCGTGGACCTACCTCTCTAGCTTCACGATCGGCATCAGTCACTATATCTGTTAATAATACTAGTCCTTAACCACCAATGCTGGGTCAGAGAGAACTAACTTCAGACACTGTCATGGCGACAAACCCACGATGCCCTATCGTTTTTCTCCTACACTCCTCCTTTCTACCCACTTCCCCCACCAATACCTACCCAATACCCATTCCCACCCCTCACTTACCTAAACCTACCCTCCCTTGTTCCCATTTTCTCATTACACTCCCTCCGTTCCAATTTTAATTATTTTCCCCCCCAAACAAAACTCATTTTCCCTCCTACCCAATTCCTACCCTCCACCTACTCAAAACAAACAAACAATCAGAATAGGTTCTTGCCTCATCATGCTAACATCTGCATGGTGGCACCTCGGGCTGCTACGTAGGTCCACCCAATCCCTCTCCTACCTCTAGCATCACCAATCAACTGCTGGCTCAATCAAATCAAAACAATCACCTAATCCAATCACCATGCCCGTAGCCCGCCTATCGACCAAAAACTACTCACAATGCGGCTCGTCACCTCAACTCTCCATGTCATTTAGTCACTTTCCACCTCATTATTTCTCTCTTGTCATTTTCTCCAATTTGGTAAATGACAAATGACTTCCAAAATGTAGCACTTTTTCTTTTTATAGCCTACCTGACTTGACCAGCAATGGTTTGATCTCGACTGACATCGGTCATGTGCCCTAGCCTACCATGGATAGTTTGACCTCAACCGACATCAGTCTTGTGCCCTCGTTTACCATAGACAGTTTGACCTCGACCGACATCAGTCTTGTGCCCTAGCCTACCATGGTCGGTCCATAAAGACTAGCATCGGTTCCTTATGACCATTATCGGTTATGTTGATTAGTCTTCTTGCTACCCACTACCACTAATTTGCAAACCTAAATCCTTTTTACCTCACCCACACCTGACTTGGACACTTCACTTTACCCTCTTGACCTCATCATTTCCACCTAACCCCTTTATCATTTGGAGACTCATTATTTTGCCCATACCTCGGCTCTACCTATGCCATGACCTAGCTACTTGGACCTAGAATATTTCTAGTGACCTGTGACTTCACGTGCTCACTATACCTTATGACATTGTTACCTGTGTTGTTGACCTAATGACCTTACCTTGCCTTTTTCCGTGACCATTTATCATAACCCAACCTTTGGTGTACCGAAAAATACCCAAATATTCCTACACCTGACCTACGATGTGTTTCCTAACCATATCATATACCTTGGATACCGGAATCACCTCAACCTGGTTTGGATAAACCTCTCGACCTTAGACAATGTAGACTTTGTATACTCTTCAACCTGATACCGTGCTATAGTTTATACATGTGCGTACATTTTATTGTTACTACCTTTGACCTTGACCCATTAACTGGATTACCTGATTGGACTTTACCCTTTACCCTCGTTGCCCACCTTCTTGTTCATCACATTCACCTTTTATCAAACCACTCACTGATTCTGCCTTCTACCTCATCAATTCCTGGTTTGAGGAGGATCACCTTCACCCAAACATGGGGCAACCACATCTTATTTTTATCAACTTTGCTTACCAATACAAGCTACACAACAAAAAGGGGAAAAATGTAAACACCAAATTTGGGTCACACTCCCCTTGGTCCCTCGTCAAATAATCACCTTGAACATACTCACCTAACCATGGCCCCTTTCACCCCACTCTAATATTAATTTTATTAATTTAATTAAATTAATTCATGATATCATAATATTTATTATTTAAATATCCTAATTGAGATAATGCCCACACCACCACCTCACTTATACACCTCACCTAGCCACCTCACCCTAATACCTATTCTTAGTATGTTGCCATAACTAACTAAGACCTACCTAAACCCTAAAAATCAAAGCCTACATTCCCTCTAACCACATTCCCGCCCGTTAGAAAGGAAGCTTCCATTCTAATCTGCGGAGGGAAAACTAATAAGATCCAAGAAATCAAAGAGATCTAACTAATTTAGTAAACCTAGAAAATCCAGCCCTAACCGACGCCGATTACCCTAAACCACCGCCGGTCAACCCGAAACCATTGTCGATTACCATTTATTCCCCAAAACAACCTTATTTTGAGGTTGGCACATTTTTTAGAGCAAGAGATGAAATCACATATGCATGTAAGCAGAACCAGCATTCGCACACGCATCAGAGCATCCACTACCAGCATCAGAAGCTATCAATGAGTCATTTTGCAATAACGGGAGCATCTTGGGAAGCACCATCACCACATTAAACTCCATCCATCTGATCAACTGTCATTGCCATCCAACAATCAAGCTCATACAACAGCAATTATTTTGTTAACCAGCTGTAGACACCTAAAATTGGTTACCCAATTTAGTATCCCCCGCATTCGTTTACCTTCTTAGGTAACCTGGGGCACCTTTATATCACCATGTTTCCTTTAGGGTATTAATTAAATATCTAATTGAACATCTATCCTAATTTTATTATACCCCATTGTATTTTTCCCATGGATAATTAAATATTAACTATTTAATTATGCTTTTTACATGTATCTTAACCACTTATCTACCCCATATCGATTCCTAACCTCCCATATCAATTCTATCAATTTATCCCCCCTATTTCTCCTATCCAAAAACTGTGTAATGGGATATTTCCCGTATTTGATTCGGAAGGATAATACTCTTATCTTTCCAATTCATCCTTTTTGGCCATTTTGGGAATCTGTTCCATGATCGGCGCCGACTGGTACTCGGTCGATGCTGATTTTTCGGAATGGTGCTGAATGTACCTCGGTCAGCGCCGATTATAAATACAGGGCTAGAATTTAGTTCTGGTTAGACAGTAAGAGAGACAGAAAACTTAAGCCTTACTTTTCCCTCGCAACATCGACATTGTGTGGATTCATTTACCTCTAAATAAATCCCTGAGAGGTGTACCATTACTTTGCCCTCGCAACATCGACATTGTGAGGATTCATTTACCTCTTGGTGACTTTGTTCCTGTATCTAGCTAAGGTGAAACTCTATTCGCATCTCTGCAGCTCCTACAGGTGTTCACGATCTAGTCCTCATCAATCATCCATCAAGCTTTTTGTAACTTTCCTCTGGTCGACACCGACTCATTCCAATCAACACTGATTTACCCTAATCGGCACTGCTTAAAGAAATAGACACCGATTACAGTCTGGTCGACACCGATCAACCTGCAGACAGGTGCCAAGTACAGGTAACATAAATCTAGCATCATTTTCACAGTATTCTATCTACTGTTTACATTATGTCTTTTACTTTTAATCAGAAAATCTAAAAATTTACCCACATCTTTTATCATGTATGCTTCTTTCCTTAATTAAAAACGTGGACTGACATCCGCTGAGGAAGCTCATCGCTTCCCAGACCCACTTTTTAGGCAGTCCACCCAAATATCTTTTAACATTGTTTTTTTCTGCCAAGGATTTGTGCATTGCAAGTTTCTCAGATCTACTTTGTAGGTTTGCTCGTGTGTGCCCATCTGGTCTACATTGGCTTTCCTCCCATCTATAGCCTTGGATCCCATCTCAACTATCAGGTATTGATTTCATTTGAGTTTTTCAGGACTTTTTTGTTTAGTTTGGCACATTAACTTAGAAAGGTAACAAGTGCAGAAATTCTTGATCTACATTTTGGCACGCCCGATGGGACTTGAACCAAAGTCCCCTATTGGTAAGTTCATTTCTTTTTAGGTTTTGAGCTTTAGTTCTTTTTCTTCACTGATTTTCATCAATTTTCCTTAAGCATTTCCTTTCTTCATTTTGGTTTTGGTTCTTTCATTTATAATTTGCAAAATCAAAATTATTTCTTTCGTGCATATCTAGATTCCCATTTCTATTTCTAAAAATTAGTAAATCTTTCATTTGATTTCAAAGTTGTGCTTTTTGCTTTATCTATTTGTGCAAAGTTTTCATTTTCTGGAAAGCTTTCTATTTTCTTAAATAAAAATTTCTCTTCTACTAGTATCTATTTATTTGGATATATCTTTCTGGATTTATTTGCATGTTTTCTTAACCTTGTCTTGCGGAGCACTTTGCTTGTTCACGGGATTTTTTGAGGGGAAGAGCTCAACAATGCACTTTTTGAAGTTCACACACCTTGGAGAGCTAAATCTAAATGTATTTCTCTTTTGCGGTGTTTTCTCCTTTTTAAGAACTTGCTTATTTGTTTTTATCACACTCAAACACTTCGGTTGCGGTGCTTGAAAAGAATTAATTCGCATTGGGAAAGAACTTGTTTTACTTGTCTTCATCGAAATCAAACACTTCATTTTTAGTGCTTAAAAAAAAAACTTCTTTGTCATTTTTGTTGTATGTTCTTCATCTAGTTTTCTAAACAGGTTCGAAAATTGATCAAAATCGGTAGTGACACTATTTTATTTTTATTTTTCACCCTTGCACACAAATCCAAAATCACTAGGTATAAAGCATTTAATCAAAAACTCCTTCCCTAGCCTCGCCTACTTGGAAGTGACATCCAAGAGGAAGAGCCTACGCAGTACTCGGGTAGCGCTATAAATTCACGAAAGTTCTAGTATATATTGGTAAAGCACCCGACTCCCTTATCACAGTGGTGTGTGAAGTGCGGGGGTAGGCCCCTATATCAATCCACATACCAATATTTTACTGAAGTGCCTTTGGGACTCCTCACCAAAACATTCCCCAAACCATCCTTAATTTGGCCAATTGAGTAGTCCCCATTCTAAAAATCCTTCCCAAACATTTTCTTTCTTAAAAAGCATAAAAATTTAAAAGAGATAATCACCTACGCTGCTTTAATTGTATGTGCATCAGTTAGCATAATCTTTTTATGTGTTTATGCTTGTTTATGATGGTCATTGCCCGGTCACAATCAAGAAAAATGGCTCAACTAGTCTCTTCCTCATCTGAGACCACCACTAACGTGGATGTTTCAGTACCCCTCGAGTCTTCTTTGGGACCACTATTAGTTGGTTCCCCATCTTGGTCATATAATCCCTTCTATCATCCTAAAGTGATCCCATCACAACCAGCTTCCCTCAGTCCTTCAAAGGTGTCATCTGAAACTGATATAGAGTATGTTCCTTGCGAAGATCCTAAACTTTAGGCACTCCTTGGCCACAACCTGGTAGCCCTTATGGACTACCTAGTGCATAAGTCTGTTCAAATATCTGATTAGGGACCACTGATCTAGCAAGTTTATGATTATTCTCATTAACCATCCCAGGCTTTTATAGAGCAGTTAGCATGCTTTTTCTTTCCTTGAACCACGAAAGAAGGTGGCACATCTATTCCTCCTTTTTCTCTTCCACCGACCATGTCGACTAGTTCTCAAATGACCCTACCTATCCCTAGTGCCATGGCTACCTTGGCTACTCCATAGCCTACTTTTGAGAGGCCCTCTTCTTTAGCTATGATGAGTGCGTCCACGCTCCCACAAATTGTTGTTAATTCTTCTATGTCATCTATTGCATCTCAGGGTCAATATCTCTCTACGAACCAACCCCCTCCTACGAGTCAATTGATTCCTCCTTTTTTTCCTCCAGTTGGTCTTCCTTCTAATGCTCCAGTGAGAGTGACCTTTACCCATCCTCTGGTGTCGGCACCCCTAATAATGAATCCAGCAGTCAAAAGCCTCATTCAGAGTTTGTTCCCCCACCATATCCAATCAAATCAACACCGACATTCCTCAATCCATTCCGATTCAATCGGCAAGTGTACGAACCCACCAATCACAGGCCCCATCTTTCATTCAACCACCTTTCTCTTAACCACTTGTCATCTCACAGCCTATTTATACGCAGGCTCCTTCACAACAAATACCTCGCTAGGCATCACCCAGAACACCTGGTTATTCCTCTTATCATCCTGTTAATCAGCAGATGAATCCCCCATTAACGCCTCAAGAAAACATACCATTTTCTTCTTATACGGGACATTCTAACATGCCCCCTCATAAATCTGACGTCGTCCAACTTCTTTTTAAGAAAATCACAGACCTAGAAGCCTCCACCAAAGGGGCTCACCCATCATACTCTTTTGAAGAAGTATGTAATGAACTGATTCATCCATCAGTGGCTTTTAAGCCTTATCCTCCCCAAAGGTAACTTCCTAAGTTCTCAAAATTTCATAGCCGGGAGGATCCTCAACAACACTTGTGAGCATTCAAGCATGCTTGCTACCTTATAGTCCAAGACCAGGAGCTTATGCTCTGAAATTTTCCTATGTCCCTAACAGGACCCACTTTAGACTGGTACAATAATGTACCCCAACATTCTTTGTTTTCTTTCTCTCAATTAGCTCAGATGTTTGTTGAAAACTTCTCAATAAACATCCCACATAAGATCTCTATTACAAATATTTATAATATTTGTCAATTCGATGACTAGTCTATTGCAGAATTTGTCACTCGTTGGAGAGGAATAATAAATCAATTGTCTTTCTCCCTCCCTCAATATCAACAGATTGAGTTGTTTACTCGATCTTGTGCCAATCATATTTCTTCCACTCTAAGGATTCATACCTTTCATACATTTGAAGAATCCTTTATGATGGCACACAAACTTGAGTCTCATGCCATTGAATAGGGGAAGCTAAAACTTCGTTCTAAGTCTAAACCAGATTTTTCTCAATTTACAAAATCAAACCCTTCCGCTTCTAACAAAGACAAGAATCAGGGGTCCACCAACACTATCATATTAAAAACATCACGAGCTGATAACACGTCTAATCAAACAACTCGGAGAGATTCTTGAGGACCCCCGCCATTTCAGTCTTATACTCCGTTGGGGGAATCATGCACTTCCATCTTAAACAAGATGTTGGAAGTTGGCATGATCAAACTCCCTCCCATTAGAGATTTGGATGAAAACAAAGAACGACCATTATAATATCATAAAAATTAATTTTTTTGTTATCATAGAAGCAAAGGCCATGACATCGAACGATGTCAGAATTTTAAAAATCTCATCCAAAAATTTATCTATAGAGGCGAGCTCATCTTGGATAATCCCAATGCTCCCCCAAATCAATCTCTTGATGTCTTTAAACAAATTTTCCTAATCACTCTCCAAACAATGACACTTCAGGATCTCAAAAATCAAATGCACTTACTATCAGCTTCATTTCTACTGAAGGATCTTCTTCTAAACCTGAGCCATATACAAGCACGTCGACTGAATCAAAACTTCTTCCCGATCCGTTAATCTCTGAGATTCCACCATCTTCGGATGATCTGCCTTTGATTATTCCTCCACTTTTAGAGATAGATTCATCTCTCTCTGCCTCTTTATCTAATCTTCCACCTATACCTGAGATAGTGTCATCTTCATTTATCTCGGCATCAGATATTCTTTCGATGCTTGAGTCATTTACATCCCTTCAAATTCCCACTACGGATACTTCTACTTCTGTCGCTCCCATTTTTTCCCCGACCATGCCTTTGGTTAACGTGCCCATAGTTGTACCAACTTCTATGCTATTGGAGGCATCTTCGATCTTAACCCTTCCTATCACTTTTCCTAAAGTAATTACACCCATAATTATTGCATCTGAAGTACCTACCTCATAAGAGTTTGCCTCTTCATTACCTATATCTTCCACCATCAGTGCTTCCTTGTCTATTAAGGAAACATCCAAGGAGTTAGCATCGACACCTATGCTTCCAACACCTAGACTCAAACATAAAAAATTGGAGTTTAAGCCTAGGTTCACATCATCGACATCATCACCTTTACTTCCTCCAAAATGGTTACAATCACCATATGTGGTCGAGGTTTTCACCATCCCCGAAAAGGGAAAACCAATATTTCGGACCATCAAGAGTCTTGGTGCTTTCCCCCAAAAATCCCTCTCTACGCCTCATAAAAGATTGGATTTATCCTCTGAAAATACATCTTCTACAACACCATCTTCACCGGTGCCTCATAAAGTGAGTTTACCTATTGGAAAGGGGTCACCTCTTTTATCAGAACCATCACCTTCATCACCAAAAGCTAAGGCACCCTTTGTGCCTCTTATCAGATCTATTTTGGAAGTTCCTCCCCCATCTAAATCAGTCTTATTTAAATCGTCATATGTTTCGGACAAACAGCCTTCTTCATCTCCAAAGACCAAAACACTGGTGATGTCATCATCATCTTCAAAATCTATCTTAGGAGCTCCTCCTCCACCAAAATAAATCTTGCCACACATGCTTCCAACTCAAGCACCTAAGGCTGCTTTTCACAATGTCCAAAAAGGTAAAACAGTCTCTAAAAGGACTGTCAAACCAGATATGTAGGTTATTTTACCTCGGCAGTCTACTAAGACTAAAGAGGTGCCTTCGTCATCTCTGTCCTTGTCTTCATCTAACGGATTCTATGCTGAAATCCTTCACCAACTTATCCAATCTTCATCTATATCTCTTCCTCCGATCAAACCCTATAATCCCAAAGGATTAAAACCTTCCTGGTTCAACTATGATTTGATTTTTTCTTACCATCGCACTCCAGGTCATGACACTGAGGGATGTAAAGCCCTTCAATCTATCGTTAACAGCCTCTTGGAAGAAAGTGATCTTCTATTGGAAGAGGAGGAGGAACATGTGTCTCATGTCATCTGAACTACATCTAAGCCTAAACGGTCTACTCAAGCCTCTAATTCCATTAATTCCACTCCGGATGATCTTCCACCTTCTCAAATCAACAAAATTCATATCGCCACTAGAGCACAATAGTATGATAATCCATCATCTTCTTAGCCTCTCGACCACGGGTCATCATTTCTGCATCCCTCGAAGGAGTTCCTCCTTCCTCATCATCCCTGAGACCTATGATCTCTATTTTTTCTTCAACTCAGGCTCAGATTCCTGTGTCAGTTGAGGAGAGTGTTATGAAACAACTCACCCATGCTCCAGTCAAAATGTCTCTTTTTGACCTCATTTAGTCATCTCCCCCGCATCACCAGGCTCTGATCGATAATCTACGCCGTATCGCAGTGAATTTAGATGAACCCCATCCTTTCGAGATGGTTGTTGGATTAAATAGACCATCAACCGCCATTTCCTTTGAGGATTCTGAAATTCCTCCCCTTTCTTCTGGGGATTTAGAGGGTCCTCTCTTTATCATAGTTCAACTCAATAACACTACGTTAAAATGCACTATGATTGACAATGGTGTTGCGCTCAACATTATTTCCTCCCACACATTCGAGCAACTTAAGTTACTAAAGAATGTAGTGTCACCATTGTCTTTCGCCCTTCAATCATTTAACGATCAGCTGGCAGTTACTTTAGGAACCATGGTCCTGCCCATTCAGGTAGGCAAGAAACTACTTCATGAGATTTTTTACATTGTTGAAGGGAAATTCCACTACAATATGATCCTCAGATGCTCCTGGATTCATACAATGCACTGCGTCCCATCAACCCTCCATCGATGCATAAAATATCAGTATGAGGGAAAAATCTATACTCATCCAGGAGATCCTTTCCCTTCCGCACAATGTGATATGACCACAGGGTCTACCCCTCTAAAGGAGAATGCTTGTTCTCCTAATGAGGCATCATCCTCTTCCATACCTATAACAAAATTACCATATTTATAAATTGTAGAAGAAACATTGCAACATTTTTCATTAGGAGAGCTTCCTTTTCTTTCTTTTAACGCCCATCTCAAACCTAACGAGTATGGTAGGCCAGATAAACAACCTAAATATCAACCAGGTCTTGGTCGCATCGTCACCATTGGTCTGCCCAATCAACAGACTAACTTCATATGTGGTGGTCTTGATACACCTCACTATCATCCAGATTCTCCTCCTAGTGCCAAACTCTATTCAGCAGGGTTTGATTGTCTACAAAATCCCACGTTCGCAAAAACTTATCTATGTCGATGCACGTGGAAAGGCTTTTTCCTGGGAAAGTATGAACAGGATGTGCATGACGTCACGTCCATTCCAACTCTTAAACCACATCAAAAAATTCGTTTAGGGTTTAAACCTCTCTTGAAAGACACCATCACCATTCTCAATGAGCCTCTTTCCATTGAGGAACCATCTTCTCCCGTCAGGTCGGAAGCATCAGTTAATGTGGATGACACTATTTCCATGCCACCTAACTTTTTTTTAGTCAATACCATTTCCTTAGGTCCATTGACCTATAAGACTAATGGAAAATCCACTTCTATACCATTAGTCTTCCCTGAAATAGTTGGAGACGACTCTCCCACTATCAATTCTATCCATTTTGCGGAAGATGATTCTGTCCTTACCTATCTAGGGGTAGAGGATTCTTATCTTCCTAAAACCATTCCTTCTAACACGTCTACGCTTCTCAATGAAGCCACTATCGACCTTAATATAGGGACTTCTAAAGACCCTCACATCATTAAGGTCGGTCAATCTCTTAATCCATAGGAGTTAGGAGACTTCACTGCCTTTCTTTCCCACCATCAACAAGCATTTGCTTGGTCATACGAAGATATGCTAGGCCTCGATCCTAATATCGTGGTCCACAATATGGTTACTCTTCCAGACATCAAACCAATTAAACAAAAAATGCGTAAGATGCACCCTCGTGTAGCCCTCCTCATTAAAGAAGAGTTGTAGTGCTTGCTTTCCACCAACTTCATCTAACCCATTGACTATCCACAATGGGTTTCAAATGTAGTACTAGTAACCAAAGCTATTAGGAAAATTTGAATTTGCACCGACTTCCAGGATCTTAATCTCGCTTGTCTAAAAGATGATTTTCCTTTACCTAATATTGACCAACTCATGGATTTAACTGCAGGTCACGAGATGCTTTCTCTTATGGATGGTCTCTCTAGGTATAATCAAATTCTCATCACACCAGAGGACCAGCATAAGACTCCCTTCATAACTCCTTGGGGGACTTTTTGTTATCGTGTCATGCCCTTCGGTCTTAAGAACGTAGGAGCAACTTATCAACGTGCAATGACCTACATCTTCAATGATCCCTTACACAAAACTATGGAAGATTACGTCGATGACCTTCTCGGTAAGTCCAAACATCATCAGGATCATCTTTTCATTCATGCACCCCTCTTTGAGAGACTTATTCATTTTTGTCTTCGCCTAAATCCATCTAAATGTGTGTTTGGCATTCTCACTGGTAAACTCCTAGGCTTTATCATTTCTATTAGGGGCATTGAAGTTGATCCCACAAAAATAAAGGATATCCTCAAGATGCCTCCCCCTTCCAACTTAAATTAGCTCCGTGGTCTTCAAGGATGCCTTCAATCAGTGCGTCATTTTATCTCGCAGCTTTTGGACCATTGTCAACCTTTTCATCATCTCCTCTGTAAAAATGTTCATTTTGAATGGGATGAGCGTTGCCAAAAATCCTTTGATGATCTCAACGCTTATATCCTTTCTCCACCTGTGCTCACGCCTCCACGTGAGGGGGAGCCATTTTATCTTTATATTTTTGTAACTAACCATTGGGAGCTATGATCTCGCATCGGGACGCTAATGGTAAAGAATAGGTTGTCTATTATATTAGTCACATTCTTCATGAATTTGAAACATGCTATTTCAAAGATGAAAATTTGTATTGTTCTCTCTTCTTCGCAACTTCTAAAATTCATCATTATCTCCTTAATCACAAAACTTACATTGTTACAAGTCTCAATCCACTCAAGACAATGCATGTGAAACCTTATCACAATGATCGTATCACTCGTTGGCTCATGCTCATGACAGATTTTGACCTCGAGTTCATCTCACAAAAATCTATGAAGGGTTAGGTCATTGTGAATCAATTAGCTGATACTCCTCTTCCAGACACTCAAATCCCCCTTGCTCAATTCCTAGACAAGTACATCCAAAAAATTGATTTTGGTCTATCTCCATTTAAAGTAAAACTCTTCTTTGATGGGTCCAAATGTCAGTAAGGGGGAGGTGCAGGTTTCATCATGATTCCTCCTTGGGGAGCACCTATCCCCATCGCACACAAGCTTAACTTTGAATGTACCAATGATATGATCGAATATGAAGCACTCATTTTAGGACTCAAAAATGCCATTAATCTTGGTGCTCACCATATTGACATCTTCGGTGATTCTGAGCTCATTGTTAATCAAGTCACTTGTGTCTACCAATGCAAAAATGATATCCTTCAAAAATATTGTGATATCATTCTCTTTCAGCTTCAATATTTCAATAAATTTACTATCTAGGCTATTCTTTGCACTGCAAACTAGTTTACAGATACAATGGCCTCTTTAGCCTAGCTTATTCCTCCATTCACTGAGGATTCATGACTTTATGTGGTTGTCCAGTGTTTGGATCAACCATCTCATCTCATGTAGTTAACCTCGATCAACGTAATCACAACTGATACTCAAGATGAGTGATATCAGCACATCTTTGATTATATATCTTATTCAGTGCTTCCTCCAAATCTGACTTCCAATGGTAGACGATTTTTTATCCTACACACTAATCGCTATACTATTCTGGGTGAAATCCTCTACAAACATGGTTTTGATGGTATTTTTCTTCGGTGCCTCAAAACCCCTTAATCATCTAAAGCCATTCAGGAAGTCCATGACGGTATCTGTGGTGGACATTTTAGTGGCTTGGCCATAGCTAAAAGCATCTTACATTTAGGTTACTATTGGCCTTCTCTTAATCAATACTGTTGCAAATACGCTAAGAAATGTGTTAAGTGTTAACAGCATTTCAATCTTACACATATCCCTAGTTAGGCTTTGAAACCTGCAGTGGATCTGTGGCCTTTTTCACAATGGGGTCTTGATCTCATCAGTCTCATCAATCCCTACTCTTCACAATGTCATCACTCTATCATTATTGCCATGGAATACTTTACTAAGTGGATGGAAGCTATTCCTCTTTCATCAACCAAAGCTAAACCCATTGTTGATTTTGTCTATCAACACATCATTTGTCACTTTGGTGTTCCACACAAACTCATCACAGACAATGGTAAGTCTTTCAAAAACATCGATTTACAGAACCTGTGTGACACTTTCAATATCAAACTCAGCTTTTCTTCTCCGTACTATCCCCAAGCTAACGGCCAAGCTGAGGCTTCCAATAAAACTTTGCGTAATATCCTTGCAAAGGTAACTAGTCGAGCTGGTAGGGATTGGCATTTACATATCCCTTTTGCTCTCTGGGCTTATCGGACTAGCATTCATACTCCTACTGGTGCTACTCCCTTCTCTCTCATCTACAGGTCTGAGGCTATCCTTCCTTTGGAAGTCCAGATTCCATCTCTTCACATCTCTCTGAGATAATTTGTCTCTAATGAGGACTATCATCAAAACCATCTAGCTCAACTTGAGTTGCTAGATGAGTGACATCTCAATGATCTTGAACATCATCAAGTCTATCTTAAGCATGTCAAATGTGTTTATAACAAGCATTTGCAACACCATGACTTCAAAGTTGGTGATCTTGTTCTTAAAGAAAACTAAAATGTCACTACACTAGAGCGGAGTCAATGTGGTAAGTTTGCTCCTAACTAGATGGGTCCCTACGTTGTCACTCATAAGTATGGCTCTGGGACTTATCACCTATCTTCCATGGATGGTGTACCTAAAATGGAACCTCTTAATGCTTTGCATCTAAGGCCCTTCTACTGTTAAACTTTATCTTACACAATTTTAGTCACAAAATAGATCTTTCATCCATCTACAACCAGTCACACATTTTGTAGTGATTCAGAACTATGTGGTACTCTGCATTACTATGTTTTATACCTTAAATATGAGTACCGCGGATCTACTCATGGCATTTTCCTTACGGGTTTGTTCCTTCTCATGGTAGGAATACCTTAATCACTACTCCATCCACCCTAGGTGTTCATCTTGATCAAAACAACTTTGGGGCATGAGTACCTGCTTATATACATTTTCTTCCCCTCTATCTAATCCATCTGGTCTAAACTTAGCTTCTTCCAAAGCTCAAAAAGAGAGAGAGAGAGAGAGAGAGAGATGCTATCCTAATTCCTAAAAAGATAGACTAATCCCTCGAAGGAAAACTATCCATGCCTTACCAATCAAAAAGTGTAGACCATTCCCTCAAAGGATGGATACCATCAAAATCAAAATATAGACCACTTCCCTGAAGGACGGCTGTTTGTTTTATGGCATTTTCAACCTTTGCAGTAACAAAATTTCTTTATTAGCCAGTTTGTTCACTTTTTAGCATCTCTGAAAGACTTTCCATATCGATCAGTCTTTCTATATCTAGAAAACTTCCCACACCGATCAGTTTTCTCTTTTATCAAAAGAAACAGATCATGAAGCTATGATATGAGACCTTTTCAATCATATGGAGATCCTGTTTTCCCCACATGGGCATGTATTTAATCCTTCATGTGTTTTGACGAGATGTATACTTATCTCTCATCCTTATCTACCTCCTAGATCTGGTTTGCAACTAACTAGTGTCAGATTTATTTTAACCTCATCTATGGCCTTGTGTGCATTTTTTTTTGGTTTTCCGTCAAGGTATCTATTTATGGTCAGTGAGGAGTCTAACTTATCATTATTTTTCTCTCTAGGTGTAGTGCCTTTTTAAGCACATTGCATCTCTTTCTTTATTCTAAATATACATTTCCCAGGTTTATTTTTTGTTCATCTAGTTAAGTTGACATTTAAAATGTTAATTTACTCAGTCAAAGTCTATCATCTATGTTCATCTCATCAATCTCATTTAAATATCATCAAAAAGCATGTATTAAAAACACATGTGAATCCATCTATCTATCTCATTTAATTAAATTAACATCTTAAAACATGTTTATTTTTTGCAATCTATCAAATCACATCAGATCAGATCACATTTATTCATCTATCCTCTATAAACATGTATCTATATCCATCAAAATTGCATAAGATCTATCCATAACATCCATCCTTATCTATCGAAATTAAATGCATAAGTACAATCACATAACACAAAAGGATGAAAATATATATATATATATATATATATACATATATGTCTGTATAAAAGAGTGAATGGCTTCCAATCAAGCCATCTATATCATATATCAAAAATTCCTTCAAATTGAGACTACATCAGTATATCAATACAAAAAAATAGCACATCTAAATCGTGAAGTCAAACAGGTGGAAAACATTGTCTCCTCCACCCTCCTCTGGTCCAGGTTATCTCTCCTAGCCATCTCCTACAGAGCTAGAGGCACCTGCTACTATGGCCCTACCACCTTCTTGATCTCTCCTAGTGCTCGCACCCTCCAATGCACCACTAGCCACGGTTGTCGCTGATCTCCTCCTCACCTAGTAACGAGGCATGTCGGGGGCATGTTGTGTTAAGGCATCCTCATAGTATCTCACCTCAGCAAGGACAGCCTGATAAATGCTCAGACTCACCATGTCGGGTGCTCATAATGGTGCTACTACTACAGGTGGTAGCCCTCCTTCTACCGCACCCTGTGCCCTTGACTCTGAGGTGGTGCCTGTATTACCGTATTTGGCCCTGACGGCCTCTCTGTCTATGATAGTGATCTCTCTGCTATATCATTATATCTCTCTCCAGTATCAATGCATCCCTCTCCTCCGTCAAAGCCCTAATCTCCTCGAGGGTAGCCTGGTGTGTATGTGTCAAGCTAGCATGCTCTCCCTCCAGTCTCTCTAGCGCTGCAGCTATGTCATCCTCATCTGCATCTACGGATGCTAGGAGGTGTTGTGGTAGCTATGTGGGGTACCATGCCCCATAGCCATCATCCACTCCTACGTCATCATCGCTATCTATGGGAGGTGGGGCCTCCCTCATTTGATCTATCGGGATCAAAATCAGCAAGTCGGTCTCTCTGTTGTCCCACCTATATGGCACATATGTGGTCGGGACCATCTGTACCAAACCAAACTACCTCAGCACCCATATAAACAGGACTCACTCTAAAATCTCTAGCCTACAACCCCTGACCATCCTACTCCATCTCAGCTCCACCAAGTGAGCATCCTGACCGGCCTATGTTGGGTAGACTCGGTATGGTCTCCATATAACCTGCTCTAGTGTTAGAGTCTTGAATCGCTCTATATACCAATCTGTAGATCTCCCTGTATCTCCTGGGGCCATGTCTTCCTGCCATCGTTGTAATCCATACTCGAGGGCCCCCTCTACTCCTGGCATCCATGGAAGCCCTGATGGCCTAATTGCTGCTATATGCTCATATGCCCAGCAATGGAGCACAAAGCTAACATCAATACATGTTCGTCTTCCTATGGTGTACATCCACAGCTCATGACATATATGTGCTACTAAGGCATCTACAAATGTGAATACCTACCTAAACTCTAGGATGTCACAGACACAGTCTAGTAAAAGCAGTGGAAATCTCCCACCTCCTGAATCTGGTAGATCAAAGTAGGAGATCGCCATCTGAATCAATGTTATCCATCTGCTCCTAGCATCATCCTGTCTATAATGTGAGTCTATCCTCACCACCCCAGACACTATCTCTGAATCATCTACCCTGTCTCCATATAATCATCCCAGGGCCCTCTGCTGCTGCTCTCGTGGAGTAGTCTCTATTGGGTCACCAGTAATCGATAGCCTAAGGATCCTATAGATATCCTTGTGGCTGATAGTCATCTCACCCATCCTGAACCAAAATGTGCACATCCTGTTGTACCATCATTGTATCAAGGCTCACATCAACTCCAAGTCTTGGGGCACCCGTCGGTAGGAAAGGAAGCCCCCGAGCCTGGCTAACTCCAGGTGTTGCCAATCAGCATCTATCACATCAGGAAGAATAGTCTCAAGAAGCTCGTTAATAGCATCTTGCATGTGTAAATCCTCTCGTGTCTGCATCCACAAACGTCAAAAATGGTGTTAGCTTCTCATTTATTCAACTCAAAACATCAAAAGCACATTTATCTACTTTCTAAGTCTCATCTATACAATCGGCAGCGATTGAGATCCAATCGACGTTGATCTAATCTAGTCAACATTGATTGGAAACCTCATCGGCGCCGATTGAACCTAATTAGTGCCGATTTTGTCAATCGACGCCGATTGAGAGGCCAAGTGTCCAAAACACTCTAGCCTCCCACTTATCCCCACTTTTCCTAAAATCTAGCATCCTAGTATGCTAATTAAGTGATAAACACATACACAAAGCTAAAGTAGATCCACTTACCCCAAGTCATGTCCTCTTTCGCTTCTGACTACTCCCGGAGGCTTCCATGTTGCTAAAATTCAATTTTTGACTCTGTCTAAATCAATCGTCGTAGTGTAAATAAATCATTAACATTTTCCTTTCCCATATTTATAGGGTTTCGGTATGGTCGATGCCGATTTTCCTGGTCAGTGCTGATTGGTTTAGTCGACGTCAATTTTGTCTGATCGACACCGATTGTGGCCAATTGATCTTGATTGGATACATTCTTTTCTTTTCACATCATATTCCTCCAATGAGAATATCTCTTCATCTTTTTTACCAAAGCGTTGATGCTTGGCTTGTTTATCTGATAATTATTATGACCTTAGTGTTGCCTTTTTGGCACATATTTTTGATGTTATCACCCATTTTGAGTTTGTTTCCTACACATGGGTCACTCACATTTGTGGTAGCCTAAAGATAGCGGGTCTGTAGGCACTAACATCATCTCATTCGTAGACCATCTAGTTGTCCCTACCAATGTGTCACTCTTTAGTTGCTACTATTTTGCAGGCCTCCTTCCACTCACAATTATGTAGCCACTAACGTTGTCTCATACGAAGACCGTCTAGTCATCCCTACCAATGTGAGTTCCTTAGGTTGCTACCTTTTTTTTATTTTCATGTGCCATCAATGGTCAGATCTACTCCAGATATCTAGCTGGACCATCCTTCATTTTCATCTACCTTTTTCAAACTTGGGATCGGTTGGTCTTTTGAGATTCATTCCATCCCTAGTTTGAGGAGGATCATATCATCAATTTTCTTCCTTTCTTCCAACTCCTTGTTTTTGTCTTACAACTTTTTTTATCGCAAGTAACTCAACAAAAAGGGGCAAAACGTAGACACCTAAAATAGGTTACCCAATTTAGTGTCCCCCGCGTTCGTTTACCTTCTCAGGTAACATGGGGCACCTTTATATCACCACTTTTCCTTTAGGGTATTAATTAAATATCTAATTGAACATCTATCCTAAGTTTATTATACCCCATTGTATTTTTCCCATGGATAATTAAATATTAACTATTTAATTATGCTTCTTACATGTATCTTAACCACTTATCTAACCCATATCAATTCCTAACCTCCCATATCAATTCTATTCATCTATCCCCCCCTATTTCTCGTCTCCCCAAACTGTGTAGCGGGATATTTCTCGTATTTGAGTCGGAAGGATAATACTCTTATCTTTCCAATTCATCCTTTTTGGCCAATTTGGGAATCTGTTCCCTGATCAGCGCCGACTGGTACTTGGTCGATGCCAATTTTTCAAAATGGCACCGACTGTACCTCATTCGGCACCGATTATAAATACAGGGCCAGAATTTAGTTCTGGTTAGACAGTAAAAGAGACAGAAAACTTAATCCTTGAGCCTTCGAATCATCAATCAGAGGAAGAGACAGTTCTGTCTAAATCAATCCCTGAGAGGTGTATCGTTACTCTGCCCTCACAACATTGACATTGTGAGGATTCATCAACCTCTCGGTGACTCTATTCTTGCATCTAGCTAAGGTGAAACTTTGTCCACATCTCTGTAGCTCCTGTAGGTGTTCACGATCCAATCCTCATCAATCATCCATCAAGCTTTCTGTAACTTACCTCCGGTCGACGCCGACCCATTCCAATCGACGCTGATTTACCCTAATCAGCACCGCTTAAATAAATTGATGCCAATTATAATTGGTATGACGCCGATCAACCTGCAGACAAGTGCCAAGTACAGGTAACATAAATCTAGCATTGTTTTCACAGTATTCCATCTGATGTTCTGTCTTTTACTTTTAATCAGAAACTCTAAACATTTACCCACATCTTTTATCATGTATGCTTCTTTCCGTAATTAGAAATGTGGACTGACATCCACCGAGGAAGCTCATTGCTTCCCGGACCCACTTTTTAGGTAGTCCACCCAAATATCTTTTAACGTTGTTTTTTTCTGCCAAGGATTTGTGCGTCGCAGGTTTCTCATATCTACTTTACATGTTTTCTCATGTGCGCCCGTCTGGTCTACATTGGCTTTCCTCCCATCTACGGCCTCAGATCCCATCTTAACTATTAGGTATCGATTTCATTTGATTTTTTTAGGACTTTTGTGTTTAGTTTGGTGCATTAACTTGGATAGTTAACAAGCGCAAAAAATCTTGATCTACACGAGCATTCATTTACTTTCGTTTTAGTAAGCTATGTTACTTCTATTATTAGTTTCTACTTGCATTCCCATTCTCTCATCATTTACCTTCGTGTAAGTTTGATCATTCCTTCACCCACACCATTAAATTACCCATACCTGATCATTAAACACCTCTGAGTATACCTAAGATATCCACATACCTTTCCATTGCCCTCATCATTTCCATTTAGCCTCAGATCTATCCTTACACAAAGATTTTAATAATTTTATGTCACCCAACTGTACCGACATCGATTACCCATGACCATCGTCGGTCCATCCTGAATCATCATTGGTTACACTAAGACCAATTTTGGTCTCTATGTTTTACCCTCAGACCAAGAATAGGGCCTAAAATCCCCACTAAATACCCAAAACAACCCCAAACTAGACACTTGACTAGTACCTAGTACTCTGACAGAGACCTTGCCCTTCAGATTCAATCATAGCTTAACCTGTTGTGAATGAATTTTCTTATTGTAGTCAAATGAGATACCTAAATCATTTTAACTTTGGTAGGATTTCATTTATTGTTAATATTGAATTGTTTTAAACAATAGATTGATAGCCTTCTAGGGAGTATCGCACTTCCTAGAACTAACATATGATAGGTACTCCACTGTCATATGTTCTTTAACTTCCATTTAGTGGTCTTGTTGTTCATTACAGGTAGCTCCTCCTAGCCAAAAGGAATCTCTCACTGATTAGTTGTGGATGAACAAGACATACGCATGCAATAAACTTCAACCATATCTTCAACAGGTATTCCTCTTAGCCCTTTTACCCTTATCTGTTTCATCAATATTCAAAGAAACTGCTCTAAGAATCAAGTGAAACACTAGGTTGACATATTATCCACTCTATATGTACTCATTTGATCTCATGATTTTCATCGTGTCTGCACAGGAATGCGGTAATACCCTGGCTTGATTCCTAGACCCTTTTGGTATTGCATAGCATACATTTCGTGGGTTTTACTGAAAATCACGTCATAAACATGTATTGTCCATGTTGCACACTTCTACCCCACATGCCCTTCTTCATTTAGGTAACCACGTATTCCATCACCACCTTCTAATATTACTTAGCCATTTTCATATTCTTCACATGCAATTAACATGTTTCCCACTTCCGAAGTTGATAAGATTGGCATGTTACTCTCTAACTATTGCATGCACCAAGTTAAAGGTCATTATCCATTTTCTCATGTGCTTCATAGGAATGTCAAATGTTGGCCAAGTCCCAATCAACCTATTATCATTTAGACTAGCGCATCACACAAATTAAATTTTACCAAACCCTCCTAAAACCCTTGTCCTACATGCCTTCACCTCACATGTTCCCCATTCTTCAAATTAATAGTTCTTATGTAACCCTCACTCCTTTCCAACTGTAGTCCAATATTCTGAAGCCCAACATCGATTAACTATGATACCTTATGATAATCATGTTTTGTTAGTAAACTATGAAAATAATGAAATGTACCCACTTCCCAATTACACACATGAAAATGTTAAGCAAAAATGAAATCAAAAAATTTACTAATGAGTAAATTATCTGAATTAGAATATCCTTCGAGATCTTAAAACAAACCTATTGGATATGATTATAAACTAAGTACTAATTCTGTTTTGGTGAATAATCCTATTAATCTTAATAGATCAAGAAATAATTGCATATTGACAAAGCTTTTTCTGTTCGATCTTGTGATCGTACTTTACACTATAAGATCCATTTCCCTAGTGTCACTGAGTCACCTTCTTTGGGCCCATCCACATTTTCCTTCTCACGTAAACCTGTAGATAAACTGGGGAGGATATGGTGGTGCATCAAGGATGATGCTCTTATTTAAGGGGAGGGAAATGTAGTATCCCTGCTTCACCATTGATATTCTACAGATTATGGCACACCTGGTGGGATGGATCCCCTCCGTTCATTAATGTTTCTTGGTTTTGTAGGTTATTATGTTAACTACATGTATTTAAAGGTTTGAAATTATTGGAGATAACATTGTGTTTGTGTATTTTTAGAATGTTAACAGTAAATAAGTGTTGTAATCTATTCATTTAACAGTTTAGTGCATGGTTTTGATGTAATGGGTTGTATTGAGTGGGTTGGTTTTAGGAAAGAATTCATTGTCTTTGGATCAAGTGTTGATAGAAATTCACTGAATGACACATTTCCCAGTATCCTCATGAATGATATTTCTATGTGTTGTGACCATATTTATGTGGTATTTCATACATATTTGTGAACGATAGTTGTATTGATACATTTCCTGACGTACAAGCTATTATTTTGAGTAAGTTATCTTATGCGTTATGTAAAAATTTATAGCCTTGTGATCCATATCTTCATAAACTACATATATTGTCATCTTGAGATATTTTCAAATAGTTATCTATGTTCTTATTACAATCTTACATTAGGAATAATTTTTAAATCACACAAAATCTCATCCTCATGAAAAGTATTGTGGCATTTGCAATTACATTATGAAGAGGGATTTCATTTCATAGTGTAATAAGCGATTTAAATTCACTTTACTCAAACCATTTCAGTGTTACATAAACCACAGATTGTTTATCAGTTTTCATGAGTGTATTATTAAGCATGATATAATAGGGGTTTATAAATTTTAATTGAGTATTTAACATGATTTCTTGTGTTAAATCCTTGAAGAATGTGTGAACATGTGTCTCTTTCAAAAAATTGCAAAGGTATAGTCAAACAATGCTAATTCATTGATAATTCCCATTAATACAGGTCCCAGAATGGGTCCTCTCACCTTGGTTGAAGTAACAACCTAAATTAGTAAGGTTAGGTCAAACTCTTAGCATGGTGATACCCAATCATTTCCAAGCCAAAGTGATAAAGAGTCATCTAATTGATATGTAAAAAAACGGCTACAAAATGAATCCTATAAATGATTATTTTTGTCTCCAAGCATCCTGATCAAATTGTGATTTTTCTCAGTTTCAAAGGAAGGATCATAATTTGGGTACCAACAGGGTCCCATATGTTACTCAAGACAAGGTATCTATTTTTATCTAGTTTACTATTACAAGATAAGCTACATATTCTCACTATCATGTAGATTCATATCACCCATCTCCTCTCCAAACCAATTGCACACTGAAATTCTTCATGATAGTCAATTCTTTTAAAAATGTCTTACCTTTTAATGTCTACTTCAAGATTCTAAGCTAATTTCCTAATTTACTTCTTTAACACCTAATAACTTCCATATATCATTGAGCTTAAAGACTTAACTATATAGCTAGATACTATCTATGCATGTAATGACCTTCAACAGATACAAAATATGATCATACCTTCAAGCATTTGAAGTTGACACATTTTACATAGACTAAAGCATACCTAACCAAGGTCATACCTCATTACTACATACTAACTCACATTATATTCAATATCATATGTCACTCAGGACTACTTATATTCTTCTTATCATGATACCCAACAACATCATTCGATTAATTTTTTCCTCAAAATACATTAGAACCTCTGAAACACAATGTATCAACAATATAGACTCATGGCATAATATTTACAATACTGACACCACAATTAACATATAATTATGACACCAATACTTTATGCCTCAAATAAAAACATGTGCATATATATAGATTTTCATTATGTCCAACTAGAGTTTTGATGATATCTTTCCTTGGATTTTGTACCCTGCCCACGTCAAAACTTTCAAGTAGACAAATTATTTTCCATTGAGTCTTCATGATTCAAATTCTTGATTATTACAGAACTACTCAAGTCCTCATACAACTCAAATAATATATAATAGATATTTGACCATATTCATGAATGATATGATCATCTCATAATATTCCACTTTCACCTTTGTCAAATATTCACGTGATTTATCATGTGTAAACCCATATTTGAGTATTAATCCCATAATTATTACTATCACTAGACATCCTATATTTCATGTCTTCAATCCTGTTGCACAAATTCATAATGCCATACAAATCCCATTTCTTTGATCTTTTAAGTGGGATATCAAGCACTTGAAATCTTCCAAGGTCACAGACAGTGACATTATTAAAACTCTATCATGGAACTTATTCAACCGTTAGGTCCTCATGCACCATCTGTACTCATATAGATTAGAATACCATCTTGTATCACTTATCCTACATGTATATATCCATACAAGATCTTAATATAGACCTTATAAACAACTAAAACTCATCAATTTCCATACTCGTCTTACACCAATTACAGAATAATCTTCTACAACATGTTGGATCTTAAGAAATTTGTCCACGTATACCTTTTTGAAGTAACTTCCCATAATTTATTCAACTCTCAAAATTACCAGGTATTCATATCTTTTTTTATGCACAACTCTTGAGTTCCAATATATCATAGTTCTTTAAGAACCCTACATAATTTTATGTTCCATACAAAAACTAACAACACAAATATTTCATGATATCCCTTTATATAAATATACCAAGCCATGATGCATGCCATAATCATTGAAAGGAAAATGCTTTAAATAAACTTTAAATAGTAAATATGATCCGAATCAGATCCTGGAAGTTTGATTTCAAACATCAAATAGTAATGACATATCTCTTATATTGATCAAGCATACCTTCAAAGGAAAACATCTTCACAACCATCAATAGGATCTTCCATAGTAGGACTATTCAAGACACCATGTTTTCCACTCTACTTTAGAGTCATGTATATACCTTGAAAAAAGAGTCCAATGATGCCATGACAGAGAGGTACTCTTGGATTCATAATGGTTTTCATTACATGAGCAATATATTATAGTGATTCCTAAACAAGACCTTCAAGAATTGTCCTTAACTCAGAGCACTTTGTACTTCATCAACTCCATCTTTACTATCAATAAGGAATATAATATACTTAAACATACCTTCATACCTCACAATGTCCATATCCTTATAATTATATCAAATATATCCTTAATTAGTCAAAACATATTTTTGAGTTGTGGATCTCAATTAATTCAGATTTAGCATGATATATCAACTTGTTGTAAAACACAGTACAACCGACATCGGTTATGAAGGGAATGAAATCGGTTATGAAGGGGACCAACATAGGTCAGCTATGAACTGACATCAGTCAGGAAAGTAGGGACCGGTATTGGTTAGGGATAACCAGTGTCGGTTACCTGTAAAACCATGTGTGTTCGAAATCAGTGACATCCTCTATGACTCTGGAATTAGATATAATTTTAGTAGTAAAGAAGATATATTGATTGTAATTGCATGGCTAAGTTCCCTAAGTTTGTATATTCCTATATAAGCATCAAAAGCTAGGGTTAGAGAATGTAAGGATTGTAAATTGTCAATGATTATTGTGAAAATAATTGTGAGAGAGATGAATTGGTTGGAGAAGGAGAAGCTTGAGAGAGTTCTAAGAAAGTATTGTAAATTGTGAGAGGTGTGGAAGATTGTAAATATTCAAATTGTATATCTTCTAAAAGCTTTGGATAATAGATTATCCCATTGTTTCTTCGTGGATGTATCCCACACTGGTGTGAACACGTGTTAAATATGGTGTTGATTTATATCTCTTGTTTTGTATATTTCTTCTGGTAGAATATCCACTTTTATTGCATGTATGCTTCTTAGATATGATATATTATCTACACAACCTTGTTCTAACCCCAAAAATCCACAACTATCGAAGCTTTGCGCTTTTATGGTTTTATGTGTTGACATATTTTATCACAAAGGGGTTTTACGATTGAGTGGGAGATACAATAATGGAATAAGAAAAAAAGTTATACAAGGTAGAGAATTTTGATGACAAAAATTATCAATTATGGAAGATGTAGATTGATGATTATCTGTATCAAAGAGATTTATGTACTTACCGTTAGATGAAAATTCCAGACCTACAAAGATGATTGATGAAGAATGGAAGCATTCTTCAAAGAAAGGCTTTGGGATCTATAAGATTGAGCCTAACAACATCCGTGGATTCCAATATTACAGAAGTGACTTCTACGGTAGAGTTAATGAAATATATTTCTAATTTATATAAAAAACCTAGTGCTTCAAATAAATTTTATTTGATGAAGAAACTATTTAGTTCTAAGATGCATAAAGGTGAATATGCATCTAGTCATTGGAATGATTTCTGGTCTATTCTAAATCAATTAAAATCAGTTGATATTTCGTTTAATGATGAAGTGAAAGAAATCTTATTCTTATGTTCTTTTCCTGATAGTTGGGATAAATTAGTAATGAATGTTAGTAATACAACATCTGCTAATAATATTTTTAAGTTTGATGATGTGGTTAGTATAATCTTGAATGAATAAATTCACAAGAAGATGTATAGAGGAATCATCATCTGGAATGATTTGAATGTAGAAAGAATAGGGGCATGCAGAAGGAGAGATATAAGAGTAAGAATAATGGGAAATCAAATTCAAGGAATTACATATCTAAATCAGAAGGTAAGCGAATTACTTGTTGGATAATTGTGGAAAGAAAGGACATGCAAAGAAAATATTGTTGGTCAAAGGATAAAGAGAACCAACAACCAAGACAAAGGCAAATAAGTAAATAAAGGGGCAAATATTGTAGCAGAGGTAATGCAAGATAATCTTATTGTTTCTTTGGATAATAGAATAGAATCATGGGTTTTAGATTCAGGAGCTTCTTTCCATGTAACCCCTAATAAGGGTTATTTCATAAATTATGTCCAGGGAAATTTTGGGCATCTTTATTTGGGTGATGATGAACCTTGCAGTAGTACTGGTAAATGCTAAGTTCATCTAAAATTTTAGAATGTAAATACATGGGTATTGAAATATGTGAGGCATGTGCCAAGCCTCAAGAGGAATCTTATTTTTGCAGGGAAACTAGGTGAAGATGTTTACATTCTTACATTCACAACATACTCTTGGAAAGTCACCAAAGGGTGACTTTGTTGTGGCAAGAGGAAAGAAGGTAGGAACATTATATTTATCTACATCGTGTTAGTGATTCGTTTTCTATGCATTATCTACTTCAGATTCAGATGCATGCATGTGGCATAATTGGTTGGGCCATATGAGTCAAAAAGGAATGCAGATCTTAAAGGCTAAGGGTAAGTTATTAGATTTGAAAGATTTAGATCTTGATTTCTGTGAGCATTGTGTCTTTGGAAAGCAAAAGAGAGTGAGATTTCTCAAAGTTGGGGCAACTAAGGAGCAGAAATTAGAGCTTGTACACTTAGATGTGTGGGGACCAGCTCAGGTAGCTTCTCATGGAGGATCTGAGTATTATGTTACGTTCATTGATGATGCTACAAGAAAGGTATGGGTTTATTGTATTAAACATAAATCTGATGTTTTTGAGACTATTAAAATATGGAAAGCCCCTTGTTGAGAATGAATCAAATTCAAAGTTAAAGTGCCTTAGATCTGAGAATGGTGGTGAATACTATAGCAAGGATTTCAATGATTATTGTTTAGTGAATGGGATACGTAGAGAAAGAATGGTTCCAAGAACACCACAAGAGAATGGTGTTGCAGAAAGAATGAACAGGAAAATCATGGAACATGTTAGAAGTATGAGGATACATTCTAGATTTTCCTTACAATTTCAGGAAGAAGTAGTTGATACAGTGGTTTATTTTATTAACTGTGGGCCTTTAAAGTTCACTAGATGGAGGAATACTAGAGGAAGCTTGGACCGGAAAAGAGGTAGATCTTTCTTTTCTTAAATTTTTTGGTTCAGAAGCTTTTGTGCATATTGATAAGGAAAATAGAAAAAAGTTGGATGCAAAATCCAAGAGATGCACTTTCATTGGTTATGGATCTGGTGATTTTGGATTCTGTTTTTGGGATTTAGAGAATTCTAAAATTATTAGGAGTTGTGACATTGAATGGAATGAAAAGAGAATGTATAGAGATCAATTTTTGGTACCCAAGGATGAAATGGTTAAGAAGTTTGTGAATGAAAATGAACTCTCAGATTTAAAAGTCACTACCTACAGGGTTACACAGTAACTGGTGTTAGTTGACCCCTGAACAACATCAGTCAGTAGAACCGGTATTGGTTACAGAAGAGCCAAACTGGCATCAGTTAGCAGAACCGATCGTTAGTTACAGGTGAACGATGTTAGTCACTATCAGATTTGGATACAAATGTCCAAGAGGTCTAGATTGAGCCTCTGGTACCCCAAACTTCTTGTGAGAAGGTCTCAAAGGGTAAGTAAATCTCCATAAATATTTACACCTTCTCTATTTAATTTATTATTGACTGATAATGGTGAACATAAATTTTTGAAGAAGCAATGCAGGATAAGACTCATGTTCAGTGGGAGCATGGCATGGATGAGGAGATGGACTCCTTGGAACATAACCAAACTTGGGATTTGGTTAAGTTTCCAGTTAGGTAAGAGGACATTGCAGAACAAGTGGGTTTACAGGATAAAGGAAGAAGAGGGTGGACAGGAAAGGTACAAGGACAAGGATTTTAGTAAAGGATTTTCACAGAAAGCAGGTATTGAATTTGGTGAAATATTTTCTCCTGTTGTAAAGATGACTTCCATTCGTACTGTATTGAGTTTAGTTACAATAGAGTGATTTGCATTTAGAGAAACTAGATGTGAAGACGGCTTTCCTTCATGGTGATTTGGATGAAGAGATTTATATGCAACAGATGCTTGGGTATGAAGTCAAGGGTAAGGAGAAATTAGTGTGCAGGTTGAAAAAGAGCCTATATGGGCTCAAGAAAGCTCCAAGGAAATGGTACATGAGGTTTTATAGTTTTATGCATGAGCATGGTTACTTGAGATGTGAATCTGAGCATTGTGTTTATTTCAAGAAGCTTGAAAATGGGAGCTATATTATTTTGTTACTGTATGTGGATGATATGCTTATTGTAGGATCTAGTATGTAGGACATTGGTGAGCTTAAGAGAAAGCTAGCTCACACATTTTTTATGAAGGATTTAGGAGCTACAAAAAGAATCTTTGGCATGCAAATACACAAAGACAGGAAAAACAAGAAATTGTATTTGTCTCAGGAGGATTATATCTACAAGGTGTTAGAAAGGTTCAACATGCAAATGAAAAACTTGTTAGTACACCTATGGCTGGACACTTCAAATTGAGAAAAGATCAGTGTCTTTCATCACATGAGGAGGTCAAATACATGACACGAGTGTCATATGCTTCAGAAATTGGAATTCTCATGTATGTTATGGTTTGTACAAGACCAGACATTACACAGGTAGTGGGAGTTGTGAGTAGATATATGGCTAATCCAAGTAAAGAGCATTAGAAAGTAGTCCAAAGGATACTCAGGTATTTGAAAGTGACATCTAGCATGCAATTATGCTATGAAGGTTCAGATATTTCATTGGATGGCTATTTTGATTTGGATATGACTGTAGACACTAAAATTAGGTCACACTCCCCTTTGGTTCCTCGACAAATAAGCACCCTTCATCACATTCACCTAGCCATGGCCCCCTTCACACCACTAATATTAATCTAATTAATTTAATTTAATTAATTCATTATCCTCGCCATATTTATTATTCAAATCTCCTAATTTAAATAATATCCACACATGCACCTTACCTAGACACCTCATCAAGCTAACTTAATCTAAGACCTATTCTTAGTAAGTTGTCATAACTAACAAAGACTTACCCAAGCCCTAAAAATCAATGCCTTAATTCCCTCTAACCACTTTCATGCATGCTTAACAAGAATCTTCCATTTTAATTCATGGGATAATGACACGATACCTGAGAAAATCATAAGGATCTCCCTAATTTAGTAAACCTAGGAAATACCACCTTGACCGACGCCGGTTAGCCTTAACTGTCATCGGTTAAGCTAGAACCTTCATAGGTCACCTTTTAACACCCAAAACAAAATTATTTTGAAGGTTGGCAAACATTGGAACATTCTTGAGAGATATCACATCTTCTAAGAATGAATTTCAGTGAGAACATGCATGCAAGGAAAGAGATCAAGCATTTTCTCCTGCTCAGTCATCCAGTACTCACCCCAGCAAGGATTCGATCCAACCAAGTAGAGAGGAATGCACATACAACCCATGCAGAAGCTCTCCTACGATTGGTGATCACTTACAGCCTTCAACATCTTACCAGCACCTCCAGCCCTCATTCACAGGTGTCCAAGACCAGAATCTAAGTAAAATGTTATACTTCTCTAGTTCATTTCATTTCATTATTATATTATCACCTATTGTTTACCTAACCACCCATTGATCTCCTTCAACACTCCCCCTCCATATACCCATTAAAACACTACCAAATCCCACCCAAACCACCTAATACCCCATTCCAACCAACCACAATCCTTTGTGAAAACACAAAGGAGACCTAAAAATCATTCTGTGGCATTCCTAGTATTCCACAGTAACCGACATTGGTCATTCTTAACCGCCATCGGTCACCCTTAACCGCTGTCAGTCACCCTTAACCGCCATCAGTCACCCTCAACTAGCATCAGTTTTCTGTATTTTCCCATACAACCCAGAATAGTGACCTATCCACCTAATTCAACATCACCCTCATTCACCTGTGACCTAATTGAGACCTCTGTCAGACCTGCAGAGACCCAAAACTAGTTTTTTGACCTTCAGATCTTGTTTCAACTTAGCCTGTTAGAAAAGATCTTTCTTGTTTTATTTTGGATGAGATACCCAAATCATTTCAATTACAATAGGATTCACTTTATTTACCACATCAAATTGTTTTAAACAGTGGACTGACAGCCATCTAGGAAGTATCACACTTCCTGGATCTAGCACATGCTAGGAAATTCATTGCACATATTGTTTAACTCTTTCTGGTGGTCTTGTGTTCCATTTCAGGTAGTTCCTCCGAGCCAAAAGGAAGCTCTCATGATCAGATGTGGATTCAGAAGTTACATGTGTGCAACAACCCATCAACCAACATTTCAACAGGTATTCCTCCTACGCCCATTACCCTATCTGTTTCATCACTTTCAAAGAAACGTCTAAGAATCAGGTGAAAAAAATGACTAGAGATCTGAAAGGTAGGAGGAGCACTGTAACACCCTTGACAGTTGTTATTTTCCTCCTTTGCATTGCAAGTGTTGACATGTGATTTTCCTTATAAATATATGTTCTTGTGATTGTTGGAGATCATGCTTGATATGGATAAATCCTTTAAGATCCTTTAATGAATTGGAATGGTTATTCCTTGAATCCAAAATTTTCACTTCTGTAGGTGAGTTGCAATTTGGTTTAAGAGTTGTAAACTTATCTGATTCAATCTAACTCATCCTTGGATCAATTTCAGTTGATCCAAGGAATGTTTTAAATCTACTCTGTTGAAGTGAATGGTAAATTGACATTCCATGAATTAATGTGACATTTTCATAACCTTGTTGTTACCAAGTTCTTTGATTTTTTTGTGAATGTATTTCCATTCTGTTGCATGTTGTGCTTGGGCCCTTGGAGATCGATCATGGCAGGACATGGTGGACATGAAAGAAATACTACCTATTCACGGCATAGGAAGGATTCAGTATCCTAAAAAGGACTATCCTATGGAATCCTAAGCTAGGTAGAATATTTGTTACCTAAGCTATGTCACTAAATAGAATTCTTATTCTAACCTAAAGCTTCCTATTCTACTTTGTTGGTTCCAATTGACATCCTAACCTAAGCTCTGTGCTAAAGGATATGGAAAGGTTACTAGGCTATTAAAATTAACCTAGAACCTAATACTATAAGGTTTTACGATGATCTAACCTAATGCCTAAAACTATTATGTGATGAATTAATCTAACCTATGTGGAAACTACCTAAGGCTATTTGTTAAAAACTATGTTGGAAATTTGTTGTTAGGGTTATATCCTAAGGTATATATTATAAACTACCTAAGGTCTAACCTAAGAAATTTGATCTATCCTAAACTAATGGGTATGAAAGGGGAATCGGGTGATCACATGCATTAAGGGCGACTATTCCTATGGCAATTATGTTATTGATAAGGTTTTGAATGCATAGGGTACTACCAGTTTTGGCAAGGGCTAGTTGACTTGGCAGAGGCTTATGTGGAAGTCCATCACTAAAATGGAATTTCATGTTAATTTTGATTTGGCATTTGCCAGACTTCTACAAGGTGGTGGAAAGGAAGGATAGGTGGAAAAATTGGAATTAATGAAACTTATTGTTTTCGGTTTTCTAAGATGCACAAACTATCTTGGAAGGCATGCAAAGTGGGTTTGTCTGGGGTTGTTTCACTATGCATGTTTTGCGATTTTTTCTCTACATGCTCTCTGGTTTTTCAAACCAAGCAAATTGAACTGCACTTTATGGCTATTTAAGGAAGTCTTAGACCTATTTTTCAGTTTGTGGGATGTATAAGAGGCATTGTGGAAAAAGAATATGGTTGTTTGATCTTTTGTGGAGAAGAGGAGAAGTTGTGAGCTCTAACTAGAGGTCTCCTTCAATTTGGCAGAGGGAATATCAAGCATGATAGGCTCTAATCTTTAAGATCTCATGCTTTCTTCTAAATGTTTCATTAAAACAATTCTACTCTTTTGAGATTCTTGGCTTGTGTGTTTTATCTGGTTACTTACTTGATGGGTTTTATAATCTCTGTTGTCTTGGATATAAATCCATGGCAAGAATAATGTTGGTTTGGAAACTTTCTTTCTGTTGGTTTAATAATGAAACATGCATGTGAAGCTTATTTTAGCAGTTCTGCTTTCCATTTCTGAAATTCATATTTGAGGTAGTTGTGTTTGAACTTACCTTCATTGCAATGATGGATTTTGAACTATATGGGAGCCTTGAGTTTCATTTGAGCTTGTATTTTAGCTTCGTGTTTTGATATGAACTTGTGCTGGAGCTTTTGTTGTTCTGAACAGGTGTTTGGAATCCTGGGTAGCTCTAGACTGTTGTTCAAAGTTTGCATATGGCTCTATACTCAAGTATTTTATTACTTGTGTTTCTCTAAACTATTATTGGACTTGTAGAATTTTTTTACTTGTAGTATATGAACTCTTGTTTGAAAATTGAGATAGATTAGGTGTATTATTAAAATACAAACTTGAATGAAACTTCATGTTCGAACCTGTGATTAGAGACTTATGTAGCTCTTCATTAGAAGTTCGTATTTTATATCCCTCATATTCAAATACTTGTGTATTGCTTAAGAAACTTTTGTTGACTTCGTGTTCAACTTGTTCTGGTATTTTGAGTTGGGTTTTTTGTATTAAAATTTTAAAAAACTTATAACTCTTTTGTTGAACTATTTCTCAAAGAAAACTGGGAGAATAGTTGGCTGAGTTGTTGGGTAAAACTCTTTGAGATCTTAACTAAAAATGTCTTTGTTTGATGAATGGATTTGGTAATCCCTTTTCTGAGAACTGTTTCATTCCTTTTCAGAGATGGCAATGGCATATTATCGGGGGTATTCTTTTCCCCTCTAAGTTTTGTGTAAACCTGCATCTTCCCATATTTTAAAATAAGTTATGGGTTTCATTTAAAAGGGGGAGTTTATTACTTGAGTGCCCTAAATTTTAATGGAGGGATTACTTGTCTCTGTTCATATTGTGTTTATATTATAGTACTCATTGAATCGAGAACTAATTACTCTTTGGTAATGTTATATTGAAACCTGACAATGGGATTTCATTATTTGAGTTTGTTGATACTTTTGAACATGTTTAGCTTAGTGTTCGGTTGTTTTTCTATCTCTTGTTGGAGATATTAAATAAACATGTGTCATTGTAAAAGAAAGGAATGTGAATTCCTAGGAACAGAATATTGTTTTTAGGACTGTTATGCATATTACATTCTAAGATTGGAATTGAAAATTCATGTTTATTGAAGGTAAAGGAATTGTAAGGAAACTTGACAGTGAAGCTTTCTTCTTACTGTGAGTCGATTTTGTTCTCTCTTCTAAGGAACTAGCTTATGAATTTCTTTGTTTGAATTAAAAGTGTAAATTAATTTGTTAGTACCAATAAAATGAATTATTGAATGGATCATTTTATAATAAAAATCCCTTTCTTTCTATTATTGGGATAAGTTCATTGGTTGAACTTTTTCTGTTTTGATTCTCTTATGAAATGGAGATTTCTTTATGAGTTGTTTGGTCTTCCTTGTTCAAATCATTTGTTGAAATGATGTAGGAAGAGATTAGATGATTCGGTTTTGTTGAACAGAAAATGTAAGCTTGTTTAGCAGACTGTTTGTTTGACAAGGCTTTGCTTTGTTTGGTTTGAGATGAGTAAGTTTTGTCTCTTGCACTCTATCTTTTTATGGATCCTCCTTGGATGGACTCAAGTAGAGATTAACTCCTATATGAGTCTACATTGATTTGTGAACATTGGTTTTAGATCTTTAAATGTTAACTTCTAACATGTGGAAGTAGATTTAGACTTGTAGGTAGACTGTTTGATTCTCTATTCCTTCTTGGATTGAAATGGGATTTTGTTCTGATGAATATCTTAAATGTTGAATTTTAAGGTAGTTGTCCTTTAAATGAAATAGTTAATTCATGTTATGAATTTGTTTCTATTTTTCGGATGCCTTATGTTTGGGCATAGTTTGTAATGGTTCTTCTTTTTCTTTTTCTTAGGAGTTAGATAAATCATCCTAATGAGAACCATGCTTTAAACCCTTATTTTGGTTGAAGCAAGGATAAATGTTGTATTCTATTATGATAGAATTGGGAACAATGAGATGATATGATCTGTTGTTTGCTTAAGGATAATTGATAGGATCAATTAAACTCTATTTTTTTAAGGCAGATACAGTGGATTATATTCTATTTTTCTCTTGGAAGTGAATTCAATTGGTTAATGTACTTCTTTACCATTTGCTATTGTTTTTATTGATATTTATGATGTGATAATTTTCTCATTAAAAGGTAAGTGCACCAAGTTGGGGGACAATTAAGTGGACATCAAATCTTGAATTTTACATTAAAAACAACAAAACATCAAATTTAGTCTTCCGTGGACTTGAACCATGCCGAAAATTCAAAAATATGTCATAAAAATGGTACCATCGCGTAGGGGAGACTGTTATCTTTGTATAAATATTGATTTTAAACTGAATAGAATAGGATAAATATCATTTTATAATTTTTTACTAATAATAGGTCTTTAAGACACGTTTTCCTTATGAATGTTTATGATCTACGTTTCAGACTGCAAATTTTGTAAATTAGACATATTAGAAAAAGTGATAAAACTTATTACCATCCCAACCATGGTGAAATTATATAAATGTTCAAAAAAAAATTATTTGCCTTTCAATATTTTTTATGAACTTATGGCAGGTAAACGGAAAGTGCTCTGTTTTCTTTATGTTTTCATACCACTTTCACGGAAAAAATCATAAAAAATAAAATATTGCTCAAAACAATACAAAATAAAATCCACCCCAAGATAGATAGTGGCATCTAACTTCTCACCAAAGGAGAAAAATATATATCAATTTTTGGTCATCCAAATCGTGGGCAAACGGACTACAATCTTATAGGCGTTTTTTTAAAAAATACCAAGTCATTGAATTTTGCGTGTTTAATATAGCTAATCTTTTCCACTTTTTAAAAAAATTAGTATTTTAGAAACTATATTCCAGATGTTATGATTCATATTAATATAATTTTTTCTAATTTTGAGTGTATGTATTACTAATAATCTCTATAAGTTGATATTATATTGTTATTTGCAATATGACGTCCACTTATGACCCCTTTTTTGTCCCCCAACTTGCTGCACTTACCCTAAAGCAGAGTTGTTTTAATGGAACAATTATTGGAATGCACTTTATTTTAAGGCTTAGTATTTATCATGCTTAATTCATTGAACTGACCCGTGCTAACAATTTTTACAGATGGACTTCATAAGTGATATAAAGAAGGCAAAACTTATATGATGCATAGGTTGATTTAAGTCTGATTCTTGTGAAAAATTCTAATTCATTCTCGAGATTGTGTTGAAAAAGAAAAGTAGTATTCCTTTAGGATGAAGGTAGTTGTTATGCGTTACACCTAAAGTGCATAAGGCTTGTAAATGTATAAGTTATAAAGACTAATTGAAAGCTAAGAATTTACTTGTATCGATTGTGTAAATTATCTTGTACTTGTATGAAAAAATTGGATTTCTATCTTGTTGATATTCTTCATATTATTTGTATGCTTAGTTGGTTATCCATGATAAGTTACAAAAAGGGATTTAGTTCAAATTCCCTACTTATGATGCAGCTTGTTAAGTTGTAGAATATGACGTTCTTATCTAAACTATATTATATGGTAATGTAATGTGTGTTGAACATACATTAAGAAATGTGGTTACTGGGTAGGATATACCCTAACACTTAACATGTAGATAAAGAACCTTTATCTTTCTTAATTGAATATAAACCAAAAAGGTATGATAATGTGTTTACAAATTATTAGACTTCATTTTGTATGAAGTCTACTTTATATTGGATATATTCTGTCGTTGAAATTTTCTAAAAAGTTATTGTAATTTTTAATTAAGACATAGTATAATGTTATACAATTACGGTTAATTGGCAGTTTATCTTTGTGTTCTAATATCAAAAATCGACCATGAATGTAATGAAGTTCTTAATGGGCTAAATGAAGTAAATTTAGGAAGAACTTATCTTGTGTTGGACGTGAGTTTGGAAGAGTTACTGTAATAATGAAATAGTCCAAACTAACGAGGTATTAATAATCTCCTTGGGGGTATGTACATCTCGATGAGGTAGTTTCTATTGGATGTTGGCACACACTAACTGCAAGGCTGTACTTTCAAGAAGGCTGGGGTCTTCTCAAAAATACAACGTTGTAGTAAACATGTGGCATCACCCTTCCGCATTGATCATCTAGATCTACACACTTTTGAAACTCAGACTTGAACCTAGTTTCTCTCTAGCTCTGGATAGGAACATATTTAGGATAGGAATTATCTTCCAAAGGCTTAGGGTACGTTGGCATATTCAGATGACTTAGGTCAAATGAGTATGCCCATCTACCCTAAGCCTTTGCGAGCGTCTTTCTATAATAGGTTATGTTTCTATCCAGGGCTAGGGTTAAATCTGGAACAAGTGGACTGGCGGTAATCAGTAAAGACCAATCATGATAATTAGGGTGTGAGGTGAAGGATGTATTCCAATAAGATGAGTATGTCATCTAGGAATATTGACATACACAATATGTTGTAAATCTTTGGCCAAAATATTACAAATTATTGGTTGCATTGTCCTATGTCACCAAGTTTAAAGCAACGTGATATCATATGAATATTGGTAACAGATATTCAGATATGTTCTTTAAACAAATCACTCAGTACCCGGTATAGGGTAGGATGAAAAATTATACAAAGTATACAATAGGTATTCAATACATAAGATAACATAAATAGATCAATAGCTTACCGAGTTATGAAATGAATAGATCGGTAAATCACCTAGTCATTACAACTATATATGTTTATCCATTAAATTCGATTGGCATGGAATGTTTGTTCTAAATAATGCTTTATTTTGAACAATAAACATTATTAAAGAAAAAAAAAATCCCTTGTTTCTGAAGTCTTAAATTGGGAATGTTACATCTTGGTATCAGAGCGAGGTTGCAGCTCTTGGACCTATTGTGTCCATAATCTAATGAAACTTAAATTTTCTTGTAACAGAAAATGGTGAGAACAAGAGGAAACATTGCAAATAACCCTCCACCTGAGGGAGGAGTGGCAACTGCCCAAAAACTTGAGGATATCCCTGCTGCCCTGTTGGACACAAGAGATCATTTGGTTGTGCTTGAACAACAAGTAATGGGTAATGAGGAGGAAGAAGAAGCTGATAACAATAATCAGCCACCTCTAAGGGACAACGCCAATGGGGGTGTTGATAATAACAATGTTAACATACCTGTGAAGCCTGAGAATAAAAGGCTAGGCTAGCAGCAGAACTCGCTAATGACATAAAAAGGATAAGTCCACCCAAGTTTGATGGCACCACATTAGGAGACGAGGCTAAGAACTAGCTCAATGAGATGGAGAAATACTTTGTAATAAGAAATTTCTCAGAAGAAACAAAGGTGATATGGGGAGCATATAAACTTTCTCATGAATCTTCTTGGTGGGATAGCCGCAAAGCTGAGTTGAACATTGATGAATCTAATATCACATGGGACCAATTTAAAGGTTACTTTAGGCAACGATGGCTACCACAATTTTACTATGATCAGAAAATGACTAAATTTCAGAACTTAGCTCAAGGAAAGCTGACTGTAACTGAGTATTGGGAGCAATTTACAAAACTCCTTAAGTATGTGCCTCAGTACCAAACTGACGAGAAGTTCAAGATAAGGAAATTCTTCATGGGATTGAATCCCATTATAGGAGGAGAGGTGGATTTTCACAGCCCAACCACGATGGAAGGGGTTGTTGAAAAATCCATAAGGCAAGAACAAAAATTAAAGGCAATTTCTTCTCACAAGGAGGAAGTAAAGACGAATAATCCCAACTCCTCTTCATCCTCTCTTGCACCCAAGAAAGGACCATGGAAGAAATTCAGAATGAAATGTAATTTTTCATCTGATACAAATAAGAAAGCAACAATAAACAAGTTTGTTAGTAATGCATGGAACAACTTTGTCAAGAACAATAATAATGGACAGAAGTCCTATGGGGGTCCGAATGATAACTCTAAGGCTAGAATTAAACCTGAGCCTAGGAAGGGACCTGTATGAGGTTGTTATAACTGTGGCAAAGATCATTACACAAATCAATGTCCTTTGAAGAAGGATGAACATAATCAGCAGCATAAGATACACGCTGCAGTAGATGACAAGTAAGCTGAGAAACAGGCCACACACATAGAAGTTCTGGGTAAGTTATTTGGTTTACCAATAACTATTCTTTTTTATACCGGAGCTACTGAATGTCTTATTTCTAGTAAATTAGCATCAAAATTAAAAAGAAAAGCTGGAAACATGGATAAAACATGGAATGTATAGTATAGTAATAATGTTGTTCATATGGTTAGTATGTGTCTTTTTGGAGCAGTCCTTCATTTACCTAACTTTTTCACATATGTTGATCTTTATGTTGCACCTTTAGGGTATTATGATTTAATCATAGGTGTTGATTGGTTAGCAGAACATAAGGCGAAAGTGGATTGTTTTGAAAAAAACATTAGCTATTTAGACAACCTGTAGAAAACAACAGAGATTCAGGTTGTGAAACGTGAGATTTCTATTAGAAAACTGTCAACTATGCAACTTAAAAAGGCTAAAAATAAAGGTTGTACCTTATATGCAGTAAAAATTACTGAATCAACAGAAGAGAGTAGTAATATTATGGAACGATTGTTACAAGACTTCTATGATGTATTTCTGGAAGAATTTCCAGGTCTTCCACCCAAAAGGGAATTTGATTTCATGATTGAGATCAAGCCTGGAACTGAACCTATTTCTAAAGCACCGTATCGAATGACTACTATAGAATTAGTAGAGCTTAAGGCTCAGTTGCATGAAATTTTGTTTCAATGTTTGATTAGACAAGTGTTTCACCTTGGGGAGCACCCATAATTTTTGTGAAAAAAAAAGATGGAACACTTAGATTGTGCATTGATTACAGAATGTTAAACAAGGCAACAATCAAGAATAGATATCCACTCCCTAGGATTGATGATTTATTTGATCAGATGCGTGGAGCATTGGTATATTCCAAGATAGATCTTTGATCTGGATATCATCAACTGCGAATTAAGGATGAGGATATTCATAAAACAGCTTTCAGAACAAGGTATGGACATTATGAGTTTACGGTTTTACCTTTTAGATTAACTAATGCACCTGCGGCATTTATGAATTTAATGAATAATATATTTCAAGAATACTTGGACAAATTTTTTCTCGTATTCTTGGACAACATTCTCATATATTTTAAAATCATTAAGGAGCATTATGAGCATTTGCAAATAGTTTTGGAAATTTTAAGAAAGAGACGGTTGTTTGGTAAGCTATCCAAATGTTCTTTCTATGACACAGAAGTCTACTATTTGGGTCATGTAATAAGTAAAGATGGAATTGTTGTAGATCCTTCAAAAATTACAGTTATAACGGAATGGCTTGCACCAAAGAATGTACATGAAGTTAGAAGCTTCATGGGACTTGCTAGCTACTATAGGAAATTTATAAAAGACTTTTCTAAGCTTGTTGCACCAATAACTTCCTTACAGAAGAAAGATAAAAAGTTTGTTTGGAGTGAGAAATGTGAAATTTCATTTAAAACCTTGAAGGAACAGTTAACTTCAGCACCTATTCTTACAGTACCAGATCCTAATGGAGATTTTATGGTGGTAATTGATGCTTCCAGTGAAGGTCTAGGAGGTATTTTGTTACAAAGTGGTCATGTTATAGCATACCAAAGTAGAAAGCTTAAGTTACATGAGTTGAATTATGCTCCACATGATTTAGAGTTTGCTACCATTGTTCATGCACTTCAATTTTGGAGGCATTTTCTGCTTGGTAAACCATTTGAGTTGAAAACTAATCATCTTGGGATGAAGTATATTTTCACCAAATCTGAATGCACGATAATGAAGGTGGTTAGAGTTTTTGTCTCAATATGATTTTACATAAGTTACATAAAGGGTAAAGAAAATAGATTGGTTGATGCTCTAAGTCGTAGGAAGCACATTTCTTCTCTGATAACACTTAGAACTTAGTTTAAGGATGAAGTAAAAAGTGTTACGGAATCTGATTCCTACTTCCAATAAGTAAAAGTAGCACTTGATGCATATTTGAATAATTTGAGGTATAAAGGTTTTCACTTTGATCAAGAAGGAATCTTACGATTTGAAAATAGAGTCTATGTACCTTTGCTTAATGATTTGAGAAAGAAATTATTAACTGAATTTCACAATGCACCTTTTTCTAGACACCCTGGCATTACTAAGATGCTTGCTGATATAAAACAGCAATATTTTTGAAAAGGAATGAAAAATGATGTTATTGATTTTGTGACACATTACCTTGAATGTCAATGTGTTAAAGCGGAACATATGCACCCATCCGGTTTATTATATCCTCGTAGCATACCGCAGTATAAATGAAAAGTAATAAGCATGCATTTTGTACAAGGGTTACCTATGTCAAGAAATAAACATGAAGTTATTTTGGTAGTTGTGGATAAACTAACAAAGGTAGCACATTTTATTGCTAGAAATCTGAAGGATGATTCTCATATTTTGGAAAGAAGAATTGTACACAAAATTTTCAAATTACATGGAGTACCTAAGTTAATAATTTTGGATAGAGATTCTAGAATGACATCAAGGTTTTGACAAACGCTTAATGCAGCTCTAGGAACTAAGCTAAATTTCAGTTTTGTGTATCATCTAGAAATAGATGGATAGACTAAAAGAGTAAATCAATTTTTAGAAGATATGTTACAAATGTATTGCATGGATCAACAGTATAAGTGGGAAGATTATCTTCCATTAGTTGAATTTGTATACAATAATACATATCATGCTTCTCTTAAGATGGCACCTTTCGAGGCATTATACGGAAGAAAATGCAGAACCCCTGTTAATTGGGATAGCTTAGAAGATAGAGAGGTAATTGGACCTGAAATCCTTACGGAAATGGAACAACAAGTTAAAATGATTTTTGAATGCTTGAAAGAAGCAGTAGATAGGTAAAAGATTTATGGGGTAGCATTTCAACTATCAAGCTTAGTTTCTCTTGCGGGCTAAGATAATATGGAAAGGGGCCTTCCCATGGACAAGGGGCCCTAAATTTGATCTTAAATTCCTTCATTTGGGCTAAAGCCCTAGATTGCACCATACTTTCCATTATTTTTAGGATCTTCATTTGTAACTCACCATTTCTAGGTGAAGAATGTCCTTCGAAATCCACATACCCCCACTTTTGAAAATATGGATGGTTTTGTGGATAAACAAACTGACCTGTCTCTTGTTCATCTAGGCATGTATACTAAATTTTATTTCCATTACAATATAGATCCGAAGATGGTTGATAACACCCTAAAAATGAATTTTACAACTCTGTAGGAGGGTTACATTGATACTGTCATTTCTCTAGATGTGAATCTCAAGAGGAAAATGAAGCCATGACTACAAGACTTCATGAAATGGAAGAAAATGGAGTGATGGAAGGGATAAATTGGATGGAAATAGATGGTGAAGAAAATGAATGTCTACTACTCATAGAGATGGGTTTGTTACCTAGATGGAGTCACCAGTTGTGCTTTGCATGTATGTCCCTAAAGACTGAAATTCTACCAAGTGCACAAAAAAATTGATGAGATGAGACAGATACCTATATGCACACATTAACGAGATCTAAAAAAATGTTTTAGGGTTGGACTGGTGAGGCATCCTATTTAGCCAAAGCTTGGAGGACTATGAGGTGAGGTATTCCTTCATTGAGAAGCATAACTTCATAATGGTATTTGGATTCTAAATGCTAGTTTTTAGAATCACATTAAATTTGGTGTTGATTTATGTCTCTTGTTTTTTTATATTTCTTCTGGTAGAATATTTAATTTTATTTGCATGTAAGTTTAGATCTGATATATTGTCTATACAACCGGTTTGCTAACCCCAACATAACTATGCACAAATTCCCATACAACATATGATCATTGTCTAATTGTTTCCTTAGAATTGTTTTTTGTCACCATCTGCAGTTACAAGAATGAATTTTCTTACTAGTTTTATTTGTTTGAACTGTCAAATTGTTCCTCTCCCATGATCATTACAGGTGTAAACCTTCTGCACATATTTTCATTTGAACTTGTGAAATTCCAACCCGATATTGACCCTTCTTAAGGTGATATTGATATTGGGTTACGATAATCAGTCTTTGAATCCACTCTCATTATCCCCATCATTATCAAACAATTAAACATCCTCAATAAACATCTAGATATTGCTTAGAATTATTGGGTTGCACGTGAATAACCTATATGGAAATCTTGAGTTGTGATACTCATCCCATGTATATAAAATTTTAATATACATTTATTTTCCTTTTAATTAATTTTGATTAACCATATTTATTGTTAGTCCATCTCGATGACGTAGGTTATTTGTTTCTATAAATTCATCTCTTTTACAGATTCTTGGGCTTCTATTATAAGACGTAATTTGACGCTTTGATTTCATTTTTTCAATATTCTGTAAGCACAAATAAATAAAAGAACACACAAAATCATTCTACAAAGCTCCAGGTATGAGTTTTTTATTTCATGAATTTTGATTTCTCCCATTCCAAAGTTATATTTTCAATTCCATAGTTAGATTTTCAATTCAATAGTTAGATTTTTCAGTTCCATAGTTATATTTTCAATTCCATAGTTATATTCTCAATTCTAGAGTTAGATTTTCAATTCCACACTTTAGTTTCCTTGTTGTGCACAATCATGAAGCACAATCTTCTATGTAGTGTATTGTTTGAAATTTACCCCTAAGTTATTTACTTGTTTTTCATAAGTTGTAACTTGTGGATTTCAAGATGATTCTAAAAATTCCTAAGTAATCATGGGGTGGAAATTTTTCATGTTCTGACACGTCAGAAACCCAATATACTTGTTTCAGGTTTTGCAGAGTGTTTAACATCTTGCTCTTTCTTCCTTGTGTCAAGTTTTCCTAGGTGCTCAACATCCATCTAGATCCGCAGTGTGTCAGGCATTTCTACCTGCTCGAAATCCTCTAGGTTCTACCAAGTGTGTCGGGTTTTCATTGACGCTCAACATGTTCTGACTTCCGACATACACTCCTTTGTGTCAAGTTTTTGAAGGTTGTTTGCAAGTTTCAAAATCCAAACAATGTGGCGGGTATGTGCACTTGTCCAACAAACTTTCAAGCCTGATTGTTCTTCCCTAAATCATCAAGGCATTTCTTCTTCAAGACTCCTCATGTCAGACCCCGTCCAATCTAAGGATAATTCAAGAAAGATGAAGTATAAGTATTATAAGATGGAGTCTTCCTCCTACATAAGCTGTAATTATAACATTCAAGACACAGAGCTTGATAATATAGATATGGAGGACTTCTGGAAGATAATTGAAGATTCTTCTCAGAATTTTTGATGAAGTCGATAGCAGGCAGTGGTCTCCCTCTTGTAGTGGGATTTCCAATATCAACTCAATGCCCTGAATTCATCTTGGCTTGTGCTTCCCACTATGACTCAACCTCCCACTCAGTGAGAAATCAAGAAGGAGAGTCTATAGTGAAATTGGACAGAGGTTATTTCGATCAACTCCTAACATTGCCCAAATTTGTGGAGTATGTTGATTTAGACCTTAAATCAGCATAAAAGGCCTGGGACAAATATCGAGAAGACTGCATCAAGCGTGTAAACAAGAAGTTCTTGATCAAGGCTAAGCTAGTTATTTCTAGGTTTCCTAAGTCGGTCCCTAGAAGTGATTTTATTCTTGAAGTCAGCGATATCATCACCCTGCTGAGTAGGTTATTTGGACTCCCAGAGTCAAAGGAATTCCAAGGATGGATGTACCAGTTCATGGTCGTCATAAAGAATAATGACCAAGGAATTGATTGGGGTAGCCTAATAAGTGATGAAATAGACTCCCAAATGAAAACAGTCTTGTCTACCGGTAAGTTCTATATGATGTCATATGTCACCTATGCAGCAACACGCATGAGGAACTACCTAGGGCTAGATGTAAAGGGAAACTGAGAAATGGAACACATATATCAGTACTTCCCTCAGCTAATAATAAGAGGGTCTGAAGACCAATATAGAAGAGTGAATGATGTCTTCTTCTATGAAAACATTTGCAAGTTGGTTCCTAATCTGAGGGAGAGAAGGGTTTCTAATGAAGCATGGGCCGAAGTGTCAAAATGGGGTTGCATTTTCTTGCAATTCAGAAGTTTACTTATGTTCAGGTGGTAAGGTTCCATTCTAATCCTTTTCATTTTCCCAGGTTCCCAGGTGACAAATTGATCCTCATGGAGTTAGTCAGACAATTGTTGGATTTTCACAAAATCTAACAAAGCGAGCACAAATTCGTCGTCTCCTTCCCCATTTCCATTGGAAGGTATACATGTTCTACCATGGTTAAGGCCAAGAACGTGGTGCATGAGCTTCAGGACAAATTGAAGAAACATATGAAGTTGAGGGAGGGATTTGACATCCAAGGAGTTATCAATTCATATGGAACTTTGTATCTGCATGTACCCAATGTGGAAGATATTTGGGTTGATCTTCAGGATGAAGTTTTCATCCAAAGAAAATAAAACAGTAGACTGATGCTTGAAGAAATTTAGATGTTAGATCTGGCTGATATCCCTAAAGGCACCATGGATAATGAAAGTGTTTTGGACACTAGGTATGAATAGTTAGATGGAGACTGACTCGGATTCCCAGCCATTGATTGGTCTATTGCTAAAAAAGCTTCTATCACTAAAAGATCTGCTCTTTCTCTTGTCCATACCAAGGCATGGCTCATTTCTTGGGGAATGAGCTATAAGGAAAAGAGATTTTCAAAAATAGCTACTTTAGAAGTGAGGCCCTCCAAGGGAAAGAGGGAAGAGGATAAAATCCCTACCAAGAGGCAGATTAAATTTAAGTTTGTCAGAAGGGGAGAAAAGCAAGGAGCCTAATCATCTGTCACTCCTTCACAAATAGTTGAGGTACTAGATTCACCTCCTCCACCAAAAAAAGGAAAACTTCCTTCAGAAGAAGAGGTAGGTAAACCTCTTGTTTCTCCTTTTGGTGATTGCTCATCGGAGGTAAGTCTTTCTCTTGCTTCTCAAGCTTTGACTTTAGAATCTTTACCTCCTCTCTCCCAATATTCCTCATCTCATATTTCTACGCCACTCTCATCAGCCATGGCCAGCATTTTCTCCAACCTCTCACCTCTCTCTTTTGGACCTAATATGGCCATAGAAATGCCTCCTCCTTCCGCACCTTCATTCCCTGAATCTATCCCCATAATCAACACACTTGCACTCATCACTACTCCACAAGTAAATCTTCCTCCACCTACAGATACAACCATAACACCTCTAGTTAGGGAAACTTCTTCCACTGTACCTCAATGGTTGGTTGATCAGACTCCGAGGAAGACGAAGGTGGTAGTTCCCCTACCATCCTTCGACTTTAGTTCACTCAAGGCCTCTGCTGCCAAATCTGCCAAGAAATTCAAAATGGTTTCAAGGGTTTCATTGGATGCCTCAGGGCATAAGTTTGCAAATATTTCCACTCCTGCATCCGACAAAACCAAGAAGGATATAACAGTTACTGATTATTAGATTTTAAGGGTTGATCTGGGAAAGGTAACAACAGAAGGAGAACAACAAGATGCACACTAAATTCTAATACACATTCAATATCAAACTTGGTGAATAGGATGACCCAATTAGCCATCCTACCAGTAAGTGTTGGTTTTGATAATAGGTATGTCATAGGGTCAACTTTAGATATAAGCTTGGTTTTAGTGTTCAGGAGATAATGGTAAAGTTTCTGAAAGGTGAAAATGACATCCAGACAAGCTTTTTTAATTTGGGGGTAGTTGCACTCATAAGTGATTATAGTGCAACTGAGATACTATACCTCTTTCTCTTTCTGAACAAGATTGTATTGAGTTAGGAGGGTGCCAATAGAAAATTGGGTCATAGATATATATATCGATAGGGGTTTAAATATTAACTCAACCAACCAACTTTCCAGCCAACTTAGCAAGCTAATTGGCGAGCTCACATGTTTACATTGCATGGCTAGTTAAAGCTTCCTGCTTCACACTTCAACCTTCACCGACACCTTCACAATTCACTACCAATAACTGATTCCACATCAACTCAGTGGCTTCTCATAACATGGACACCCCACATTGAGTGACCTCCATGTTGTCCACTAGTCATTAGCTCCATCCTTATTATCTCATCAACACAAGCTCCTCCTTATACGTCGAGTCAGTAAACCTTCCATGCATTAGTTGATGATTTTCATTATATGGTGATATTTTGAAAACAAACAACCCCACCGATTTGACCGGGTGTCCCACTCAGCTTGGATGGATCTGTTGACGACCATCCTTAGTAGAGTGAGCCATTATAGTTGTGGGAATCCTTAGGTTAGTGGGATGTGCACCCTAAGGAGACCTCCAGATTTTAAATAAGTTGGCTCTTCTCAGTGGGGGGAGATAGGGGTGAGAAAAACATAAGACAAGCTGAGGCGATGCGCCGAACAATATCGCTAGGTAATTCAATTGAGTCCACAATTGCTCGAGAAGGGAAATGAAGAATAACTAAAGAAGGGAGGACAAAATGTGCCACAGGTCAGAAAGAGTCACACAAAACACTACCTCAAACTACTTAAGCATAGCTTCGAGGATAGTAACAGCATTGAGAGATGCATAGTTTCTACGTGAAAATAAAATCGATCAAAGATAATAAATCTATGCAAAATGATGAACAGAAAAAAAACCACAAGGCATATATATCATTAAAATAGTTGTGCAAAGTATTACATTAGAAAGAGGCTAGATTGCTATTACAAAACCCATGACTTGCTTCCATTGATTTTCTCAAAACCAGCTGCTCACACAACCCCTTTCCTCAGACCAACTTGCTGACTTTGATCTCAATGTCATACTCCATGACACGAGTAATCCACCCTACATGTTTTTCATTTAAGTCTTTGTTGAGGAGGAAGTCCTTAACTCCCACATGAGAGACCAATAGTTTAACCTTGTTGTTTGAAACTAGATGCTTAAATTTCTTCAAGCTCCTAATCACTACAAGAACATGCTCCTCAATGAAGGAATACCTCACCTCATAGTCCTCCAAGCTTTGGCTAAAGAAGGAAATTTTGAGTATTCAATCTTCTTTCCTAATGAAGGAATACTGAAATCCCGAATTTTGAAAAACCCCAAAATTTTACAAGTTGAAATTTCAAAAAAATAAGGACACCCTTTTGAATTTTAGGCCCCAATCTATCATCTGTGAAAGTTTGAGATATTTTTTCACATGTTAAGCCCTCCAAAATTAATTTCAAACTTTGACCCTGCAGTTGAAACCTCTGAAATCCAAAATTTGCAACTCCTAAATTTTAAAATGTAAGGAAACCTCTGAAATTGAAGTGTTTGAACCTAGCTTGAATGTGACAAGGTTTTGTAATAGAGCAACCTTGAAAAATATATTCTCTAACTCCTTTGTTGTCCCATCGGGCATGCCAAAATTGTTGATGTGGTCACACAATGGCTTAAGATTTGTTGTTTGATAATGAGATGCCTCTGAAAGATGAGAAACAAGGTTCATTATAAGAGACCTCTGGGAAATAAAAGGTGGAAAATCCCTTCCTAATATGCCCAAAACCACTTTCATGAAAAAGGTGAATTTTTTGGGGTTTGTGTGCAACATTTTCACCTGAAAGAAGCTTTCATTTTCAAGACATGCGACAACAAACATATTGTCACACGAGTGCAAAATTTAAATCTCCCATCAACAAAATATCCTTGCTATGGGTTTGAGAAATACTATGTCATGCATTAACAAGAGTACAGTCATGCATCACTAGTAGTAGTGTCCTGCATCAAAAAAAAAACCCTTATCACACGTTAGTGAAATCTCCTTGTCATGTGTTAGTGAAATCTCCTTGTTGCATGTTAGTGAAATCTCCTTGTCGTGCATCAGTAAAATCTCCTTTTCATGTGTCAGTGAAATATCCTTGTCACGTGTCAGTAAATAACACTTGTCGCCCGATTGAAAAATTCAAAACATATCTACACTGTCCACTGGTGCTTAGAGTATGCAAGTTCACAATACTTTATATGCCGATACCTCAACTAGTATTTAGTTAGTAGCATACTACCTGGAAAATCACCTAGGTTTTTATAGGATTTGTTTTCAAATGTAGGTGAAGCCGACCCCTAAAAAAAATATACCTTATAGAGTTACATGGGTTCAGAAGAACCATTAGATTCTTGTAAATGAGAAATGTAGAGTACCTTTCAAGATTAGAAGTTTGCATGATGAACTCTTATGTTATGTAATGCCTATGGATGTATGTCATTTACTCTTAAGAGGGCCATGAAAATATGACAAGAAGGTAGTTTATAATGGAAGTTTGAATAATTTTTTTATAACAAATAATGGAATAGAACATGTGTTAGTGCCTTTGATGGATTAGGATGTAGGTAAGGAAAAGAGAAGCATGGTATTTGGCTTCAAGGAGTTTGTTGAGAAGACCAAGAATTAGGTATTAACCTTCATGAAAGATGAAGAAAATGTTGATGAAATAATGTGGAAGTTAGAGTCCAATGCAGTGGACAAAGAAACAAAAGTCAAGGATGAAAAACAAGCCCAAATGAGGTTATGGAAAGACATGATGTTCTTGAAGAAAGAGAGTGATGAACAAGAAGGTTAGTTGAGTCACCAAAGGAAGAGTGGTAAGATCAATCAACAAAGAAACCTTGAAGAAGAAGAAACATGGAATGAGATCTTAGAATACCTTATGCAAGATCATGAAGAAAAGGGGAGAAAGAAGACATAAGAGAGTCTCATGGATATAATAGAAGAAAGTGGGTCTCTTGAAGACTAAGAAAAAGAGAGTGAAGGAAATTTAATCCTTGTAAGGAACCTAAACCAAGATGAAGAGCGACAAATAAATTTGAAGGAACAAGTATTACAAACCATCCTGGGAAAGGAACCAAATGGAAAGCAAGTTGAAAATCAGTATGGAGTAGCCAAAGAAGGTAGTGGAGCTTTGGTTTTTAAATATAATTATGTTTTAGCATGTGTGAATGCAAGTTTCAGAGATGGAGAATGAGGAATGAACATGAATCGATAAAGGATAAGTGAATCCAGTGAGAGGAGGAACAATAAGTTGTTCCTAGAGACTTCAAAGGATATAAAAATGTCTTTTCAAGAAGTTGAACCATCCAAGATGAATATCATATTCATTCAAGGTATGATGAAGGTAAAGAGATAAGGCGAAAGAGACAAGGAGACTCCAATTAAGCTATTTTAGGGAGAAAGGTATAAAGTGAAAAAGAAATAAGTGAGTTAGGAGCAATTTTAAAGTTTATGTGATTGGAGATAGACCACAAGAAAATGTTAAAAGGTATGGAAATGTACATAGAGCCATGGAATGGAAGCCCAAGTTCAGCACAATATGAAGGATAAAATAAGAGATCTCAGGCATCTAGAACAACAGGGAGGTAGAAGTAATGGTTTTTGTGAGCATATTTTTAAGTTTCAATAAGAAACCAAGGTAAAAAAACAAAGAGTGAAGTCCAAGGAGTAGGTGTATAGTCTACACATGTATGAGAATGAGGTAAGCAAACAAAGTACAATTAAGAGAAACATTAAGATATCAGCTAAGGGGTCTAAACATTTACATGAATAACATATGAGGATGTATAAGGAACAAGACCAGCCTGAGATAAGTCCACATCAGTCCAACAAGATATATATGGAGGAAAGAAGACTGGAGTGTAATAAAGACATGCATACATATGATTTAAGCATGATTATAGGTGGAAAGATGTTTGATTACATCCGAATTCTGTTTTGGTATGAATACTTGCATAAAGAAGGTATGAATGACATCTCTTTTGGGTATACATTCAAATTTCAATAAGTAATGCCAAGTGAAGAGAAAATACAACTCATAAATTCTCTTGTTGAAGCAAATTTCTTGGTGAAACAAGTGATTCAAGGTGCTGCTACAGTAACAGAGAACATAGTAAAAGCTAAGGTTATGAGCAAAAGAAAAGGTTTTAAGAATATTAAGGTGCAAGTAGTCAAAGCACAAAATGTGGAGAAGAAGATACCTAAACCCATAGAAAAATATGAAGAATATTGAACAAATCAGAGCAAGAAAACTCAGATGGACAGTCATGAAATTATAATAAAATTCATGCAAGAACAAGACATGCATATTATAGTCCAAGAAAAAAGAGATGAAATGCAAAAAGGAACCAAAGAAGATAAGAAACACAGAATGCTAGTAAGATACAAGGGAAAATAAGATTTTGAAAGAAAAGATGTTCTATGTAACAATGAAGAGAAGAATGATCAGTCACAATGGTATGGAAGGGAAATAGAGGAGACATGTAGGTTCACAAAGGATGCAAAGGATTTTGCCTTTAGTATTGAAGATTTCTACGTCATCAACAAGGTGAAACAAGATTATGAAGGAGTTAAATACAAACATGAATAGAGGTTGGTGATAAAAATAGGTGAAGAAGACACTTGAGCATTGGTATTTGATGCCTACTACTATCCTAAGTGCTATGGTTATAGGTGAGCATGTATAATACAAGGTAGAGTTAGATTCCATGATGAAGAAGGTGGAAGAGGATCAAGAGACAAATAATAGAGAAAAGTATATGGAGAAGAAATAAAAATGCAAGTTCAGAGTGGTGGTAGGGAGGATAGAAGCACTAGTAAAGGAGAGAGTACAAGCAAGTTAGAAGGCACAAACTAGTTAGAGTGTGCCATTGCAAAGAACAAGAAAGCAAGAAGAAAGAAAATCCAAATTTGCATTGAGCAGGAGCTCAATTTCTCTCGAAGGGTAACCCGATGCAGGAGCATCAAGAGGTTTAGAGTCTCTTAAGGACATTTAAGTTATTGAGTCTATCTTATAAGATTCCAAAACATATGAATGGGTGAATGGATCAAATGTAAATGTGAATGTAAAGGTGAATGTGGTTGTCAATGTAAAATTTAGGTTTATAAGAGGTTGATTTTTTTGTCTTAAAGCCTAATAAGGCATATTGTTGTATCATTGAGCTATAATAGGGATGTGGATGAGTATAGGATGCTTGTTGGAACAATTCTAAGATAGGTTGTGTTATTGACTCATCTAGGAGCTAAAATAGGTGCTTTAATGAGTTAAGGAAGAAAACAATGCTATTTTAAAGCATTAGTCATGTATCAGTCCTAGAATATGTCCACAAATATGTAATGGAGATATATCATGATGTAGAATGTTTTTCAAGCATAATAAGGATGTTGAGGTGATGTTATAGGTTTGAAATGGGAAACTATTCTTGTTGTATTGGTATTTTCTAGACTGAGTATGCACTATCCTAATCCTAGCCGAGACCTTGAGAGTATATAGTCCACCATAGGAGAGTTTTTAAGATCTTTGAAAGCATGATTAGTTAAGGGATGATGAGATAATTATTATAAAAAAATTATAACTCTTGAAACCTTAGAATATTCCCTGTAGCCTCAAATGTATGCTCTTGGACCCTAACTAGGGCATCATCTAATTCAATTTCCAACCATAAAAAATGGATGAAATTTTAGGATCATTTCTTTCTTGGTGAATACTAGAAGTCTACCAATTTTCATCTCCTAATTAGTACGTGAAAAGGAGATCCATGAAGATTTGTACTCCAGATTGTATAGGTACACTAAATCAGGGTGAATTGAGGAGCATGGCTGAAGAAAAAAATATTTCAGGACTTTAAATTCATCATGGAGCAAGTTGATGACTTCTCAGAAGTGATTTAGCATTACTCAAGTTAGGTCATCACTTGAAAGTACCGCTGTTATAACTAGAGGGTCCCATGTATCTTGGGAAAATTAACATTTTCGCTAAGGAAATAAAGGGTTGAATTATTAATGATCTCGATGATGGATTCCAACAAGAATCGAACCATGGGAGAGTTCATGAAGATAGCAAAAACTAGGAAGGTGGCTCGGTCGAAACTAGAATGAGGTTGAAGATGCTTAGAATATCTATCTCAAATACTAAAGCCGAGCCAATTCACGAGTCGCTCGATGACCAAGGGTCGTAGCAGTTTGTCAAAAAGTGTAGGTCATGCCAAACGAGGATCTTACAAAAGATGTATATCTTGTTATGGGAAGTAGCTTGACGATTGACTAGTTTGAGCAAGTTGGAGAGGTGTTTGACTACACTATGAGATCATGTGAAGGCCCAGGTGGTTGCATGTAATGTGATGGGCTCACGAATTCAGAGATGAGCTCATTAGAGAATAAACCGGCTCAAAACTTACCACGAAGGCCATGAGATGTGGTTCAAGAAGGAAGAAATGGCTGTGGGAGATCTACGGCCTCAATGTAGTGAAACGTGTAGCTCACCCAATGCAAAAATTCATGGAGGATGAGCCGTGGAGCTAGCTCAAATAATGGATCAGCTTGGGAACTCATTTGTTGAGTTATATGTTGGAACGGTGATAAAGATTTGTAGTGACATAAAATTTTGGACATGGTCAAATCTATAGTACATCAAGGTGGTGAGTTATGCGAAGAAGTGGGCTAGGTTTGGAGTTCACATTGGATTAAAGGGAACGTGTGAGCCTATGACATGATTTTGAAACATGGTGAGTTCATGTGGAGTGCCATGTGAAAGGGCCGAGTTAAGGCCCGAGTCAGCCTTAACCGATGCATGGTGATTAAGGGATGTGAAGAAGGAAAGACCGAGCCAAAACTGGCTCACACAGAGCTTAGCATTTTTGGAGTTCAGCATCAGTGGGAGCTCGTAAATTCATGTTCAATATTGCCATGTCCTTATGGAGGTTGAGCCTAGGTTTGTATGAGTGTTACATGAGTTGAGATGATGAGTTCGCAGGGAGTACAAAACTGAGCCATCTCAAAGTCTCAATGTGTGGCCTCGACGAGAGGATAAATGGAAATCAAGGGAGTTAAGAAAATGGCTTAGTCAATAGGCCTACAAGAATGAGAAAATTCAGGATTTGGCATATCTGAGCTACAGATTGTAAAAATGAATGATAGCTCGAGGTCGAGCTCGGGACTGAATCGACGTGTAAATGGATAAATCTTGGTAGTGGTGGATTCAATTTACAAGTTAGTAGCATGAATTTTTGGAGGCAAGTGTTTAGTTTTAGAACTTGGTGACATAAAAGGAAAGAGTTGAGAAGTTACAAGGAAATAAATTTCATCGGGGGCCGAGTTGAGGCCAATCCACTTAGCGAATATGTGATTTCAGAGTAGAGGTTAAATGAGTGACTGAGATGAATGGAGATCGTTGCATGGCAGGGCTCAGATGGATTACACTCAATGAGCCTCGAGGAGGAATCAGGTATCTCAACTTGGGGGTGGGTCAATGGTTGGATTGGCATCAAGGATTGAGGATCGACTCGAGGCTGAGTCATGTGGTGGTTCTAAGCCAGTGGAAAATTAGGCGTTAAGAGTCAACTCACCAAGATGGTTGTGGGAAAATGCCCTCGAAAATCTAGATTCCGCAATATGGATTTGTGCAGTGAGAAAGCCAAGTCGAGCTTAGAAAAATGGCAGCTAGGTTCCCAAACTAGAATAGCCATGGTAGGGAGATCAATGAGGCAAATAAGGGGTTACTATCCAAGTTGACTAAATCATGAGCCAACACATTTAACGGTTAGCACGAAGAATGATGTCCAAGTTATTCACTAAACTTCTCATTAGGAGAAATTATTCTTCACACATAGGTTGTAGTTTGCATGTTCTAACAATGTGGCAGAATATGAAGCGTTGGTGCATGGCTTTCTTATTTTTGAAAAGAAGAAAATTAAAGCGCTGCAGATCTTTGGGGACACAGAATTGGTCATCCACCAAGTCACAGACAAATTCCAGAAAAAGGATAAGCTTCTTAAAGCTTATAAACATAGAGTTTGGGACCTACTTGAGATCTTTGATGCCCTTAATTTATAGGTAGTCCTGTGAAAAATGAACAAAGAGGTTGGACAAATGGCCGCGCTCGGTTCACCGTTTTCTCCTATTGAGGACCTTGTCAAATGAAACACTCAGCACATTAAGATGATAATCAGACCATCCATTCCAGACAATAACACCATTTGGCAAGTGTTTGATAGTGATGGGAAGATCGTCTAGTTTATCCAGAATGAAGTTGAATTTTCATTGAGTATGCAAGCTGACTTGCATGACAGCTAGGTGACCAAGTAATACAGCTAAAGACAAATAATTTTCCTAAAGGGCTAGTCACCTTAGAGACAATGTCCAGCCCTGATGATGAGTTCAAGGGTGAAGAAATATACATGCACGCCGTGCAAGAGGATTTCTCCTCCATTACTATTGTGAGCGGAAAGGAGCTGTTGCTTAGCAGGACTTGTGCGCATGAGGAAAAATAGGCCTTCATCTCTCTCTGTCAAAAATATAGTGACATTTTCTCATGGGACTATGAGGACCTCAAAGGTTTTGATCTAAGTTTTTCTCAACACTCTATTGACCTTGATCCTGGTATAAAGCCCATCAGACAGAAGCAGCGGCCACGCAATCCAAAAATAGAGCCCCTCATGAGAAAGGAACCTTCAAAACTCATTGACGCAAAAATTATATTTCCTATCAAATACTCTACCTGGGTTGCAAATCTGGTTCCAGTACGCAAGAAGAATGGTGAAATCAGACTTTGTGTTGATTTCAGAGATTTGAATAAGGCATCTCTAAAGGATCATTATCCTTTGCCTTCAATGGAGCAGATTCTACAAACTGTGGCTAGCGTGCAAAGGTTATCCATGCTAGATGGGTATTTGGGTTTCAACCAGATCCTGGTCAAGGTAGAGGATCAATTCAAAACAACATTTAGAACCAAGTGGTACCTTCATATGCATATGAGGTGAGGACTTGGTTCTTGGTTCTAAATTTGGCTTTTAACATATGCTATTTTGAGTCTATAATAAAGTATACTAATGATCAAAGATAGGTGAGGCATCCTTTTTATTACTAATCTAAAACACAACAGAAATAATATATATGATATCCACACTATTCTAACCATAGGGGTTGGGATACAATCCTGAAATCCATATCAACATGAGATGGAGATGTTTACAGCTTTAGGAATGGAATGGATTAGAAAGGAAACTATTAAAGATGAAACAGAGTGGAAAGGGAATGAGAGGAACACATTTTATTTCAAGAAAACACAGATCAAGAAATACTTATACGAGTTTTAGATAATGAGTGTAATATTTGAAATGATTAAAATAATCAAGAACACTAAACAAAGAATAGCTTAAGATCTTGGACATAAGAACAATCTCTCAAGATAGACAAATCCCACAACACAGTTTACAAAATAACACATGTTTCTATTCCTCAATGACTAAAAGAAAATACAAAGTTTTTCTTCTTCTTCACAATAGCTCTTGATATTCTAAAAATCTCTCTTTTGGAATGCATAAGCATCCCTTATTTATAATAGAGAGAGCAGAGAGAAAATAAGATAAATCCTAGAAAATAGTCATTTAACAAGAGTCCTATTTTGCTTGAATCTCATGCAGGAGAACAGGTCAAAATTTTCTTCCTATGTGATGAAACGAAAATGAAAAAGACATGAAAATTTCTTGATAGAAATGACATGAAACATTTGACAGGGAATAAGCAAATGTACTCAAAAAAATCTCTGTTATATAAAATTCATATCACTGGATTACACATATATAGGAATATGCATTCCTAAAAAACAAGGAGGTTGTTCAACAACACTCCCACAAATCTCTCTCTCAACACCTATATACGTGAGTTATTAAAAATAACCCAGACTAATATTGTTATATGAGTTGTTGTTTCGCACAGAATATTTCCGTTCTTAGAATAGAGTTGCTTTTATCCTTTCATTCTCTTGAGAAACAGATAAAGGTTAGGGCTAGGAGGAATACCTGTTGAGTGTTGAGAGGGTGTGCGCGTACCGTAGAGAGAGATCAGATCGATTGCGAAGAACTCCTTTTTGTCTGGGAAGGACTACCTGTGAATAAGAATGCAAGACCACCAGATTATAGTTAGACAATAAATGAGGGAACTGCCTTGGGCCCAGGAAATATTAGACTTCCTTTCGAAGGTGGTCAATTCCCCTTTCAATACGAATTAACACAAATGATAACAAAGAAGTTATTGCGAAATTACGATTTAGTTACTTCGTTAAAAATTAATAGAGGAAAGGCTAGTTTTGGTTTGATTCATAGTGACCGATGCCGGTCACTGCATAACCGACTGTGGTTATAACACCGGTACCGGTGGCTAATAACCGATATCGGTAGGGGCAGTGATTTAGGGGCTTTCAATGAAGGTTGGTTGTAAGGCGGATATGGTGTTTATAAGTTTGGTAAATGATCAGGGGTAGGCAATAGGGTGATGGAGAAGACTCAGAGAGTGTGGGAGCTGTTCTTGGGGCAATGTAGGGGTAGAGGAATGAAGGTTAGATGTAGGGTGCTATCGGGTAGTAGATCTAGGAGTGAGCTTATAATTACTATGAATCAGAAGTTCCAGAAATGGTATTTAAGAACGTACAAGACACTACTTACTAGTTCCGAATGAAGGTACAGGTCCAAGGATTGTGATGAAAAAGTCAAGGCTCAGGTGGGATGATCTGACAATCAAAAGTAAGCTATCTTCTCTCCCAATGCTTGGATGAGTTTCGTTGTGCTCTGGTTACTCAGCTGCAGTCTTGGGCTCGATGTCCTTCTCCGCAAAAATTTCTCTTTTATTCACTTGTCTCTCTCTTGCTAAGTGAATTCCGGATCTTTCAAATGAATTCTGATCCCTTGTTTTTGGTTAGGGAAGGTCATTTACAGGGAACCGATGGTAGTTACATAACCGATGGCGGTCGAGTAGGAACCGATGTCGGTTAAGTCAAAGTGGGCTATTTTTAGTAAAATAGCTGACTTTCCCTCCTTTTCTCTGGAGGGATTAGTTGTGGGCTTGGTCAAGTCATTATTAGGTTGGTTTTGGTGCGGGTGAGGAGTAATTAGTCATGGGTGTGGATGTAGACCAAGTTATAGGTCTTAATTAGGCTAGTTTAGGGTTAGGGCTAGGTCATGATGAGGTGGTGAAATGAGGTGGTAGGTTTGGAGATGTGGATTTATTAATTATAAGGTAATTAATAAATAATTGTGTAAGGTTTAGGTGGTGAGATTAGGTTGCGAATATGAGATGCGGGGCACAGGGTGTCGTAAGACACAAATTTGGTGTCTACATTAGCCCCTTGTTGTCGTGTAGCTTGTCTTGTAAAGCTGCACTGACAATAATAAGAAGTGGTTACTCCCGTTAAGGGTATAGGTAATCCCCCTCAAATCTATCATAGATTGAGGTGACGTGAAATCAGGGATAGGGTTGATAAAGGGTGAATGGTGTTGAGATGATGGTAAGATGGTGGGGTAAGTTCAAGGAAGCAGACACACGTTGAAATGCAGTAGTGCGACCAGGGTACATGATTTGAAGAGCAAACAAGCAATTCATAGGCAAAGGTCGATAGTTTATCCAAACAAGGGTGATATAATCCTGGTATCCAAGGCATAGGAAGTAGCTCCAGGGGATATAACGGGTAAGGTACAGGAACGTTTAGGCATGTTCGGTAGTACCAAATGGTTGGTTTGGTTGAGATAAACGTCACGGTCTCGGTCTAGGCAAAGTTGGTCGACTGATCAAGTCAAGTATCCTAATCATGCTAAAAACATGAACAGGTGAGCGTGATTGAACAAAAAGCTACATGATGGGTGGATAAAATCTTAATTTGCGGGTCTTGGTCGAGGTACTTAATTGGTGTGACCGTGGGTCCGGCCAATTGGTTGGTTGTGGCCTTGGGTCAGGCCAAGTGATGGCGTACGGCCTTGGGTCGGGCCAGTTGGTTTGTTGTGGCCATGGGTCCGGCCTGATTGGTTGGGTGCGGCCTGGTTGGTTGGTTGCAGCCATTGGTTGGGCCTAATTGGTTGGTTGCGGCCTTGGGTCGGGCTTGATTGGTTGGTTGCGGACGTTAGTCGAGCCTGATTGGTTGGTTGCGGCCGTTGGTCGAGCCTGATTGGTTGGTTGGGCCGTGGGTCAGGCCAAATGGTTGGTTGCGGCCTTGGGTCCGGCCTAATTGGTTGGTGACGGCCTTAGGTCGGGCCTAATTGGTTGGTGGCGGCCTTGGGTCAGGCCAAATGGTTGGTTGTGGCCTTGGGTCGGGCCGATTAAAGTTAAAATAAGGCTAGTCAGCAAAGTCGGGGGTAGGTGATGCGGGAAAAAGTGGAGATTGGTGGATAAGGGTGGGAGTTAGGTTAAGGAAGTAGGTAACCGATATCGGTTATGTGTGACTGATATCAGTTACAAGACCGATACCGGTATTCTAGGGCGTAAAATAACTGGTATTGGTTATAGGTCAAATCCTATAAAAAGAAAAATACGGCATGTCATTATCACTTTGTGAATTTGAGTGCCCAATTTTATCTTGTCTAAGGTGTGAAGTGATTGTGTTAAGTTCGTGGGCTGAGTTGGCATTAATGGAGTGGAGAAGTGAGTTATTAGTAGGCCCCAGAGATCAGGAGGCAGAGTTTGATTGGTGGAGGACCCTGCGGAGGAGATTTGGAGCCATGGCACAACCCGGAGGAGCAGGAGATGCTGGAGGAGCTGGACCACTGCCACCTATCCCACCATGATGATGTGTAGTCATACCGGTAGGCTCTAAACCCCTACTTATGTGAAGTTAATGAATTTAACTAGGATGTCAGTTTTGGGGTAGGAATCCAAAAGTTAATAAAATAATGAAGAAATGAAGGTAAATTGTAAAATGGAGTGGGTAGGTATGTTAGGTAGGCCAAAACGGCAGGGTGGGTAATTTTTTAGGTCTTTCTTGTGGGTAAATGGGTAGAAATAGGTAAAAAGGGATTTTGGGGGTCGTTTTGGGTTCGGCTCTGAAATTTAACAATGACCGATGTCGGTCACTAGGCAACCGGTATCGGTCACAGAATACTCTGTACAAATTGCCGTGTCTATAGACTGGCGTCAGTACATACAATGTGATTGGGGGACCGATGGCGGTCGAGGGTGACTGGTACCGGTCATCATGGGTCGGAGTTAGGGTTGTGAAATTTGTGGTGTTTGTTTGTTGTAGGCAGTAGGATAGAGTTTTGTTTTTGGGGGTGAAGGGGGAGGAGGTAGAGTTGATAGGAAAGGTGATTAGGGTGGGGGGGAATTGGGTTAATAGGGGCCGGGTCAGGTAGGATAGATTATGTGTTGTGTATGAAGTAGTAGGTGTTAAATTGGTAGGGGTATGGTTAGATGGCTAGAGTGGACCGGGGTGGTTGGTAGGGTGTGAGATAATTAAAGGGGATATCATAGATGTATAAGGTAAGATAAGTGGGTGCAGATGTGTGTATAGAGTCGAGTTGTTGGTGGGTGGGTAAATGGGTATAGATGGTTAAGGTAGTTGTTTTTGTAAAGGGTAGGCCTGATGGAGTGGGTTGTTTTTGCAGGCACGCCAACAACTAATGATGTGGGATCAGATGCCACCTCTATTGGGGCGGATGTGGCCATATGTGACTGTAGTGCAGTGGGCCGTCATGTAAGAGGTTGGACTCGGCGGAGCCCAGAGGTATAGGGCTATGGATAGGGACCACAACCTGATGGTTGCCCTCATCGAGAGATGGGATCCGACAACCAATGTCTTCCAGCTCCCTACTGGAGAGATGAATATCACATTAGAGGATGTGTATCGCATCCTGAGACTGTCGATCATAGGTGAGGCAGTGTTCCAATTGGATGCGGAGACAGCGATGGACAGCATCCTGCAGGTATACAGGGATGCAGTCCCATTGATTACATATCACAGCGCAAGCATTGGCTATGGTGATATGTATCGCACACACCAACAGGAGACACGACTTGCCGTGTTGATGATGATTGGTATCACCTGCTTCGCCCTCCCAGACTCAGAGGGAGGCCGCTTCCCACGGGCTTTGATGGGAGTATTGCATGAGATGGTGGAGGAGCATACCTATTATGCCTGGGCACCAGTGTATCTGGTGTAATTATACAGAGAGCTCTGGGGTTATCGCCATATGAGACGATTTGGTATATGTTCGACATTTTTGTTACACTACTGGGCCTACGAACATATTGTTTATGTGCGACCAATAGACCGACCCATCCAGTCAGGAGAGACAGGAGTGCAGAGGTTGGGATTCAGGTGATGGGTCCAGATAGAGCAAGAGAAGAGATTCGAGGCCGTGACATATGATGTTGAGTATTATAGGTAGATGTGGGAGATGGTGTCGATTGCGGATATCTGTTAGAGGCCTTACGGGAACTATATGGTGACGCAGAACATAGCTGAGGATTTGAGGGGTGTACAGTGATTAAGGTGGATCACGGGACACAGGCCAGGTGAGTATGAGAGGATTCCTCTAGATCGCATGCGGCAACAATTTGGATTTGTTCAAGATATACCCATGGCTTATAGACCATACATGAGGATTGACGCCAAGGCATCATTCTCACCTCCCCAGCCGACACCTCCAGAAGGACCAAAAGAGACAGCAACCGATCGCAGGGTAATGGATGCAGGAGCAATAGAGGCTTATAGATTATGGTGGGTAGCAGAGCGGCGAGGTTCACATGAGAGGGCCAATCATCCTGACATAGTTGTGATTACAGCGGAGAGAGATCGCCTGCAGGGTTTAGTTCACCAACTTCAAACGTAGGTGAATGAGACATTAGGATTGTTAGCGGTTACGCAGTCACGAGTGGAGAGACTAGAGGTGAGATTCCTCCATGTGAGAGGGTGTATTCATATGTTACATGAGAGATTAACAGATCAGTGGGAGGAACCAATAGCAGTGGAACCTTTGAGGATGGAGAGGCCAGGTGAGCGGCGTCGACGATCACGATCATCACCTGGTTCGGGATGAGGCGTAAGGGTCTAAGTGAATTTCATAGGGGTAGAAGAATAAATAAGGATGTCGACCTGCACGTCGATGATAGAGAAGATGTATTTGTTTAACATCTAAATAAAATTGAATATGTATGTTGATTTGAGTTATGATAATAATAAGAATGTTTGTGTTTTGAATGTTTTGAATTGATAAAGGACCAAGGTGAGTGTTATCAATATAAATATGTGAAATCATTTATATTTTAACAACACATGATAGGTTATGGTAGGGGATGGCTGAGCTAACCTTCGGAGACCCCATGTCTCCTAAGTGTTACCTACATAGCCCATTGAACAAAGCAAGGAGGGGCCTCAGACCGATGTAGTTCTCCCTTAGGACCAGGGAGAGGTGAATTCAGGAAATTTGGTTGTGGTTAGGCAATTTGTTGGTTAGTAAAAATATTGATATTGGTAGGGTAATTTTGTTGGTGTTGGCAAGGTACTGGCTGTATTGGTGTAGGTATAGGTGAAGTGAAGGTTAGCTTACCCAAGTATTAGGGAAACGTGTCCTGATTAAGGTCAACACATAATCCTAGATTCAGGTAAAAGAGGGAAAAGTGTCCCATAGTAGGAAAGAGCTGAACAAACCACGTATTATTGGAGGATGAACTTGAATCCCTAGGTACCTTGCATAGGCAAGAAGTCTATAGGTCAAAAGAGTTGTATAATCACAATATATCAGATATACGTCACGTCACTTGAGTTTTTTTGTTTTGAAGAATGGTGAGATGAGGTAGATGGTATAGCTGGGGCACGATCAAACTTGTTATAAGGTGATTATTCTGACGAAAGAGAACCAAACCTAAATAGACAAGTCCATGACTCAAAAGTGCTTTTGAATGCTGCTTTTATTATTTTTTTATTTTTATTTTTTCTGAATATAGACTGATCGATGCGGGAAGTCTATATGGGATATGCATTTTGTTGTTCTTGAGCTCTTCACGAATCTGATCAATGCGAGAATCTTCTGATAGAGGCTGACTTTATATAGTTGTCCTTCAAGGGAGTAGTCTATTTATAGTAGCAGATGCGGTTTTTGTGTATAGCCGTCCTTTGAGGGAGCAGTCTATGTATAACTTTGAGGTCTAGATGTCTGTTTGGCATGAAGCATCTAGTTTTGTAGGAAGTTTGACTCAAGAATATCCCATAATTGTATAATTGAGAACATGTTATTTTGATACTTTTAAGTCATGGATCAGACTAAAAAGGGGAAGGCATCTTTAAGAGGAGATGATGACCAAACCATGTGAGCGTGATTCTATTTTGAGATGCATGAAGCAAGGTGTATGAGGTGGTAAATGAGCTCAAGGGACGAACGCAAGGTAGATAAGAAGTGATATAATACTAAATTCAATAGTAGAATGGTCGAAGATGCAAGGCATTAAGGGGTTCAGGCTCAGGTTTACCATTGAGCGAAGCTAAATGGTAAGTGCCTGATCCGTAAGTGTGAGTGATAATGTAAGGCCCAATCCAATTTGGAGAAAATTTTCCACGCTTGCTCTTTTCTAGTTTGGTTACATGTTGATTCTCTTTGAGGACAAGATCACCAATCTTAAAGGTATGCTCATGAGTTTGCTTATCATAAGCACAGTTGATGTGCTTTTGATAGATTTGAAGGTGGTCAAGAGCTGTAAGACGATGCTCGTCAAGAAGCTCCAATTGGGCTAACCACTCTTGGCGGAAATCATCATTGGTGAGAATATCCTAGAGAGATATTCTTAGGGAGGGTATTTGTATTTCGAGAGGCAAGACAGCCTCGGTATAATATACCAACGAAAATTGGGTGGCATGAGTGGAGGTACGAATGCTGGTCCGATAAGCCCAAAGGGCAAAGGGGATGTGATCAGGCCAATTTTTCCCAGAATCGTTAACGAATTTCATGAGAATTTTGGTCAAGGTTTTGTTAGAAGATTCGGCCTGACCATTTGCTTTTGGATAGTAAGGTGATGAGAAGCTAAGTTTGATACCAAATTTGTCACAAAGGTCTTGTAACAACTTATTTTTGAAATATTTTCCATTATCTATTATCAGGCGATGAGGAACACCAAAACGACAGATAATGTCATGGTTGATGAACTCTACGATTTTTTCTTTTTTGGTTGAAATGAGTGGAATGGCCTCCACCCATTTAGTGTAATATTCAGTTGTTGTTATTATCCAACAGTGACGTTCCGAAGAGGGTGGGTGAATCTCACCAATAAGGTCTAAACCCCATTGTGAGAAAGGCCAAAGATCTCGTGTGACCTGTAGCGGATGGCTAGGAGTATGTTGAAGGTTGGCATGTTGTTGACACATAACACAACACTTAACATATTTGTAGCAGTCGTTATTAAGAGTAGGCCAATAATAGCCTAGGCGAAGAATCCGTTTGGCCATGGCAAGGCCACTAAACTGTCCACCACAAATTCCGTCATGGACTTGTTGGATGGTATAGGTGGTGACCTCCGCGCTAATTAGACATCGAAGGAGGATGCCATCAAAGCCACGTTTATAGAGGAGTCCCCCCATGACAACATAACGAGAAACACTTTTAAGAAAAGCACGTTTGCCGTTACTAGTAAGGTCAGGTGAGAGAACAGAGGTTGTAAGGTAGTCATGAAATTGGTGATACCAGGTATCCTGTGAATTGGCAGATACATTATTTACCATACAAACATCTAGGACTGAGTAAGATGGGGCAAAGATTTGTTGGACCAAGAAAAATATGTCAGAGTCAGTTGGTGAGGCAAAGCAAGCCATAGTATCTGTAAATTTATTAGTTGAGCGGGGAATGGTTTGGATAGAATAATGAGTAAATAAGGTCAAAAGTGAGTCCACGTAATGTTTGTACTTTTGAAGTTCCTCATTTTTACATTGGTAGATGCCCATAACTTGATTGACTACCAGTTGAGAGTCGCCAAAAATGTTAATAGACTTTACACCTAAGTGTAACGCAACCTAGAGACCCAAAATAAGGGCCTCGTATTCCGTTGTATTATTAGTACAGGGGAAATCGAACCAGAATGAAAAAGGCATAGGTTCAACGTTAAGAGGAATGAGAACAACACCGGCCCCTCCACCGCACTGGCATTTTGATCCATCGAAGAAGAGGGTCGTTGGATACAACTCCTCACTGAGTGAAAGAGTGGCGATGAGTTCGTCAGGGAAAATAAAATTGGTAAACTGTTCCCTAGGTAAGGGGCTTCCATGAGTTGGTCTACAATACTTTGTCCTTTGACTGATTTTTTGTCTACAAACTCAAGGTCGAGGTCGGCGAGGAGCATAAGCCAACGGGCAATGCATTGGTTTAGATGAGGTTTGGCGTACATATAATGGATGGGGTCCGCATCGGTGATGACAAAAGTTTTGTGATTCAAGAGGTAATGTCAGAGTTTGGTTGCCACGAATGATAGGGCTAGGCACAACTTTTCTACATGTGTATACCTAGTCTCATAATCCACAAGAGTACGACTTATGTAATAAACGGCTTGTTCTCGATGCTCAGAGTCACGATGTGCAAGCATGGCTCCTGCAGCATGGTCGGTGGCAGAAAGGTAAAGGTAGAAAGGGTGATCGTCCTGAGGTGGGATAAGCACGGGTGGTTGCAAGAGATAGGCTTTAAGAGCCTCAAAGGCTTGGTGGCACTCGTCGCTCCATTGAAAGACAATGTCCTTTTTAAGGAGATGATGAAAAGGTTGACATCGATCTGAGAGTTGTGAAATGAAACGCCGGATAGATTGGAGTTTTCCCTGCAAACTATGCAATTGTTTGAGGTTAGTGGGTGGGGGCATTTCTAGGATAGCTTTGACTTTAGCTGGATAGACTTCGATGCCACACAAAGAGACAATAAAACCAAGGAGTTTTCCCGAAATGACACCAAAGACACATTTATTTAGTTGAAGATGAACAGAGTATTGTAATAGGCAATCAAAAATAATGGTTAAAACATCGACATGTTCACTGCAATGTTTAGATTTGCCAAGAAGATCATCGACATAATCCTCAAGGATAGTGTGCATAATGTCATGAAAAATATAAGTCATAGCCCGCTGATAGGTTGCACTAGCATTCTTAGGCCAAATGGCATGACACGATACTAGAAGGTTCCCCAAGGAGTTATGAAGGCGGTTTTATGTTGATCGGCCGGGGCTACAAAAATTTGATTGTATCCCGAGAAGCCATCCATGAGAGAAAGCATCTCATGGCCTGCAGTGAGATTAACAAGTTGATCAATACTAGGTAGGGGGAACTCATCCTTTGGGAAAGTGAGGTTAATGTCCCGGAAATCCATACATATCCGAAGTCCCCCCGTTGTTTTAGTGACAGGTACGATGTTAGAAATCCATTGAGGATAGTCAATAGGTAAGATGAAGGAAACAAAAAGGAGTCATTGAAGCTCTTCTTTTACCAAGAGAGTAGTGCGTGGATGCATTTTTCTCAGTTTCTGTTTAAAAGGTTTGGAGTCAGGTTTCAGAGTAATGTTATGGACAATGATGTCAGGATAAATTCCTGGCATGTCAGCGTAGAACCAAGCAAAAGCGTGGTTGCGGGCACAAAGGAAGGTACTGAAGGCAGTTTTTTCTAATGCGTTAAGAGATTGTCCGATCTTCACAATGTGAGGATCGTCCTCTGTGTGGATGTTGATTTCTATAGTCGACTCATTCAACATGGTTTGAGTTTCAGATGGTAAGGCGAGTTCAATATAAGAGTCGTCCGCACCAAGATAAGTGAGGATGGAGTCGTCATCCTGGCACTCAACAACATTAATTGAAGGTGAGTCTTCTTCAATCATGTCTGGATACAGAAGGGGAAAAGAAGATGGGTCTTCATTATCGCATTGATAAGTGAGAGGACCCAGGAAGATAGCGTTTACGAAAAAAAAAAAGTTAGGAGGGATAGATTCCAGGTCTATCGACTCTGTGGGTGACGATGGCAAAATGGGTGATGATGGTTCAGAAAGGGTGACTTTGTTGTCTTCCTGGATACAATGGATATGCGGTTTCTTCGGTGTAGGTGGTTCAGAGAATCCAAGACCACGACGATCTTTGTGTTTGCGTGTAGTCACGGGAATGATCGTATGTCGGCCTTGTTCATAAAGAACAAAACTGAAGCCCTTTCAAGCATAGTGCGTCAGGAAGGTGAGGGCGAAACGATGATTAGTTAGATATTGAAAATCAGATTGGAAGGGAACCACACCAAGGGGAGGTTCAGGGGTGACAGAGGATGCGTCAACACCCCCATACGTTAGGTTGGTGCAGCAATTAGGTGGTCCGTAGGAGATTACTTCCCCCACATGATGGTTGTAGGTAGTATGCGCATGTAACTGTCCGTACTCCTGTGGGGTATGGAAAGTGTTAACGTTATATAGGCGATACTCCCCCAGCGTAAGGCATTGAAAAACATCTACCAAGGGATCTAAGGTTGGGATGTTATCCGCTGGGAAGGAAGTGATATTTGCGGCGGTGGTTTCATTTGTTGAATGTGTAGGTGTGGTCGAGGTGGATGGTTGAGGTGTGGTCAAAGTAGATGGTTGGGTTGGATGAATGGGTACCTTGACTGGTACAAGCACATCATTAGGGCGATATAACATATTGCAGGTTTTGAAGGGGGGAGCGTCAGCTTTTATGGTGAAGGACTTCCCCTCATACTCAAATTTTATGCATCTATGTAAGGTGGAGGGAACGCATCCCATAGCCCGGATCCAAGGGTGGCCTAACAACATGTTGTATTGGAACTCTCCCTCAAGGACATAGAAGAGTTCGGGTAAGGTACGTGGCCCTACACAAATATTAAGGATCAAGGTGCCTAAAGTAGAAGTAATAGCATCATTGAATGAACGCAACATGGTGGGGTTGGCACACATTCAGCTAGAAGGTATATTCATTTGTTGGAAGGCTTTGGAAGAGATGATGTTTAGGCTAGCGCCCCCGTCAATCATAACATGACGTACTCGGATGTCCCAGACGTAAGCCGAGATGAAAAGAGCAGGGTCAAGATCTTCTACACCAAAGTCGACAATTTCGTCTTCGGAGAAACTGAGAGTAGTGGCTTGTTGTACAGGGACAGAAGTGGTTAGGGAGGTAGGTTGTTTTGTGAGAGAAGCAACGTGATTGGGTGTTAAAATGGAGGCAACACGAAAAGTTTCATTAGGTAGGACCTCTATCCCTTGAAGGATCTCAATGAGAGCTTGTCAATGAGATTCATAGGTTTGAATGAGATCATACAGTGTCATTTTTACAGGTGATTGGTGAAGCTATTTGATCATGGTACGGTGGGAAACTCCATCAGAGATGGGGTAGGCAGGTCCATGAATAACCACTTTAGGCGGTGGTGCGATCGGGATGGCGGACGGAGAAAGAGAGGCCGCAGGAGTGCTTTCTTTAGCTTTCCCATTGTTTTTCTGCCCTCGAGTAGCAATACTAATCATGTTGATCTCGTGAACACGAGAGGAGGAAGATGGTAGGGATAAGTCATTGTTTTTGGGAGGTGGGGTTGCAATAATGATAGATCTTAGTGAGGTGGGGATAGGTGGTATAGGAGAGGGGATTGAAGCTAAAGGTTTCTCCCTTCGTAAGTTGTCTTTCTTAACCTTTCTATCTGAGATAAAAGACTGATGAAGGATGGCTTTCAAAGCTTTGCATCCCTATACATCATGTCTTGGTATGCAATGGTAAGCGCAGATTTTAGACTCATCATAACCTATAGGTCGAGGTTTAGATGGATCATAGGGTCTAAGTGGGGGTAGGTAAATGGTTGCATTCTCCACCAACATATCAAGGATCTTGGCGTAAGATCCTTTGAGCGGGTCAAAGTCAAAGGAAGATGAGGTTCAAGAGGTTTCTCTTCTAAGGATGACAGAAACAGTGGCGAGCCTTCTTCTTTTACAGCAAGAGTGACGGAAGGAGATGTTTGGGAAATATATAAGTTAGATAACATCCACTCATAATCTTGCAGGGATGTGGTGTAAGAAGACTCATTTGTGAGAAGAGAACTCTGGGTGGTTGATTCCTTTATGGGTAAAGGAATGGTAAGGTTATCATCTTCTCTTGATGGTGGTGAAGCGGGTGCGGATCCCTGCATTAGTGACGAGGCTTGATTCAGAATTTCCTCGATATAAGCTTTTGGTTGGGAGTCGAAAACTACATGGATTTCATGAACACTCTCCTCGGCTAAGATATCTTGGTTTATGTTACTGTTAGATGAGTGGTTTAGGAATGGTTTGTTGAAGATTTTCAAATTTCAGTTAGCAGGGGCATTAGGATTATTGAGGGTTATATCCCCTACATCAACCATTTCCTACACTATGTTTTTCAACATCTTGCAGTTTTCGTGACTTTGTCCCTTCACGCGGTGGAAGTTACAAACGTCATTTTCTTTGTACCAAGAAGGTATAGCATGGGTGGAATCAAACCTGGAATGAGGTTTAACAGGAGGCAAGGTGATAGATCCTGCTTTGAGTAATTTTTCCAAGATCACACCATAAGTTTCTCCCAAGAGACGTAATTGATGGGCTAGGCTTTATACTTATAGGTGGTTTTTGGTGGGGTACAAGATGGTGCTTGGGATTTGACCATCACCGTGTGTACAGCTCCTTTTGACTTCGAAGCAGTCGATGCGTGAGAATTGGTGGTGTTGGATTTGTTGGTGGAGTCTTGGGTTCAGAAATTAGGGTTTTTGTTGTGCAACCTCAATTTCTCCTCCTCTAAGGCTCGAATTTCTAGTTTTCGAGCCATAGTAAAGGCCTCTGTAGACACCAAATTCGTGTCTTACGACCCCTTGTGACCCACATCCCATTTCGCAACCTAACCTCATTACCTAAACCTTACACAATTATTTATTAATTACCTTGTAATTGATAAATCCCCATCACCTCACCTTCCACCTCATTTTGCCACCTCATCATGACCTAGCCCTAATCCTAAACTAACCTAATTAAAACCTAAAACTTGGTCTACACCTACACCCATGACTAAGGACCCCTTTCTCGCACCTAAAACCGACCTTCTAGTCACTTGACCAAGCCCGCAACTAATCTCTTGGGAGAAAAGCAGGGAAGGTGGGCTGTTTTACTAAAAATAGCCTACTTTTTCCTTACCGATGCCGGTTCCTACTCGACCGCCGTCGGTTACGTAACCGCCATCGGTTCCCTGTAAATGGCCTCCCCAAACCAAAAACAAAGGATTGGAATTTCATTTTTGGATCAGAGAAAAGGATTCTTTGAATCAAGAAAGAGCATCAGGAGCGATCGAGAAAACCCTGATCTTTACTTGACTGAGCAGAGACAAGTGAAGAGACAAGGAGAGTTAGCAGCAAGGGAGAGCAAGCCCAGGACTGCAACTGGATACCAGAGCCCTGTGATACTCAGCTGATTTGATCTGCTGTGTGCCAGACCATCCTACCTCAGTTCTGCCTTTGCCATCAGAGCTCTTGGACCTGCATCTCCGTGAATAATCAGTAAGTTCCATCTTGCATGTCCTCTTTAATAACATTTCTTCGACTTTTTGAATCATAAGTCCCCACAAATCCATCCTTGGATCCACTACCCAATGTGTCATTGCATCTAACTGTCATTCATCTACCTCTCATCACCCTATTTCCTAATATCATCTATATACAGCCCTACAAATAACACAACTACCAAATAACACCACCACCCCACAAAACAAGTAACCTTCAGATCCTAGACTCTACCGATATCGGTCATCAGTAACCGCCATCGGTTATCAGTAACCGCCATCGGTTATACTGACTATAACCAATAACCAGCCTTTCCCCTACCCAGTTCAACAAAGCAATTTAATTGATATCTTATAGTCTTTTGTGTTAATTCATATTAGCAGGGGAACTGACCACCTTCGAAAGGAAGTTTTATATTTCCTGGGCCCAAGGCAGTTTCCTCATTTATTGTCTAATTAAAATCTTGTGGTCTTGTGTTCTTATTTGCAGGTAGTCCTTCCAAGACAAAAAGGAGTTCTTCGCAGTCAGCCTGATCTTTCTCTACGGTACGCGCACATCATCTTGACATTCTACAGGTATTCCTCCTAGCCCCAACCCTTATCTGTTTCTAAAAGGAACGAAACATTCTAAGTGAAAAATTTTGGCATGCCCGGTGGGAGCCATCTTGGGTTTCTGTTTCTCTTGCTTATTTTCATTTTAGGAAGCATACTTGCTGTTGCTGCTTTTGTTATATATTTCGTAAAGAATTTGTCTTGCTTTCCTAGTTTCGCATTAGTGAAAGTCATCTCTCTTGCTTCATCGAACATAATTTTTGATTTGGGTTTAAAACACGTGCATTGCATTCCTGCTTGTTGTTTTTCAATTCTAGTGAACGTAGATTAAGTAACAGGTCGTACACGTGGGGGTGATATCCACGGTATTAACAGGAAATTAATCTTACATTCACTGCACAACACATACCGAATCACTTCACAATTAACACAACAGCTCAAACATCCCCCCTTTTTCCGCGGTATTCCTCCGCCCGATTGAGGTAACCTTATAAGCCAAAACAACTTGACATTTCCCCTAAGTCTCTTGTTTAGGATTCTGACATCATTCTACGTCTAAAGGCATAAGCCCACGATAATTAAAATTAACCCTAGGGTTAATCTCTGGATTTGTGTGTGCATCTTGCTTGTTTTTAGTTCTGTTTTCTTTCTCATACTCTGTCTTCTGTGATCAATAATTGGACAAGTATACTAAACGTTGTTAAAAATCAAATTAGCAGCCTTTTTATATCTTGTTAGCCCAGACTTCTTACACCGACATCGGTTACCTGACCGACGTCGGCTATAGTGTAACCGACATCGGTTACTAGACCGATATCGGTTACTGTCTTTTCCAATTCCTGACAAACCAGCAACCTACCAATTTTACCAGTCTGAGTTTGTTTCTATTCCTGACAGATTGAAACCCTACTGTGAACTCCTGTCCATGGTTGTTATCACTCGAAAGCAAGCCGCCGCCATGGTTTCACATGCTTGCTCTGTTTCTTTGCCTGAATCACCCCCTTCACATTTTGTGGGGAATCCTACGGATACCAGCGAGGTTCCTAAAATTCCTGTGGGAGATAAGGACTTTGCCAAGTTTCTGGATGCTAATTCTAGCGCTGTACAATACTATTTGTCTCATACCCCTGACCGTACGCCTGATGGTCAGCTCCTTGTTGGTATGCCTATTAGTATAGCTGCTCATTTAGCTCCCACTCCGCCTGATAATACCGCCTTGCTTCCTGCATCTCTAGCCCCGTCTCCCAATCCGACGGCTTCAGAGGTTCATACGACTCAGATTGGCTTTCCATTGGTTAACCTCGGACCCCACATATCATTACCGCCGACTGCCCCTACCTCATCTCTCTTGCAGACCACTCCATTCATGACTTGCTCTCTGCCACCTATCCACACGAGCTTTCCTTCTCAAGCTCCACCTACCTTTTCATTCCCATACACGTATCCAGTAACCTCAACATCCTATATGGGACATCCCTATTCGGTTGCCTCAACATATTCATCCTCCACACCTTATCAACACTTAACCCCACCAGTGTCTAGCGGTGGTCCTTGGCCCAATTTGCCTCCGTTTACCACAACCACACCATCATCTCATCCAACTACTGATCTAATTAAACAAATGATGGACAAAATGCAAAACCTGGAGGCTTCTGTTTCAGGAAGTCGTAGCGCCTTGACATACGAGCAAGTTTGTCGGGAGCCCATTCACCCTTCTGTCCCCCTTCATTCATATCCTCCTCAATGGGAGTTGCCAAAATTTACTCATTTTAATAGTAAAGAGGATCCTCAACAACACTTGCGATCATTTAGACATGCTTGTTATTTGATTGCCCATGATGATGCCTTGTTACTCCGCACCTTTCCCATGTCCTTATCAGGACCTGCCTTGGAGTGGTACAGTGCTTTAACCCAGCACTCAATCTTCTCTTTTAACCAACTAGCCCAATCTTTCTTAGATCACTTCTCCATTAACATTGCTAAGAAAGTATCCATCACCGACCTTTATGCCATTCGACAATTCGAAGACGAATCTATCACAGATTTCGTCAGACGATGGCGCGGCCTTATCAACCAACTTACATATGCCTTGCCTCAGACTGAACTTATCGAACTTTTCACGCGGGCATGTGCTAAGCACATTTCTCCTACTCTCCAAATTCAAACTTTCCGTACATTCGATGAAGCCTTTACTATGGCTCGAAAACTAGAGATTCGAGCCTTAGAGGAAGAGAAATTGCGGTTGCGTAACAAAAACCCCAATTTCCGAACTCCTGATTCTACCAATAAACCAAATACCACCACTCCTCACGCGTCCACTTCTTCTAAATCAAAAGGAGCTGTCCACGCGGTGATGGTCAAATCTCAAGCGCCGTCCAATACTCCACCAAAAACCACCTATAAGTACAAAGCCGAGCCCATCAACTACACTCCCTTGGGAGAAACATATGGTGTGATATTGGAAAAATTGCTCAAAGCAGGAGCCATTACATTACCTCCTGTTAAACCTCATTCCGGGTTTGATTCCACTCGCGCCATACCTTCCTGGTACAAAGAAAATGACTTCTGTAACTTCCACCGCGTGAAGGGACACAGTCATGAGAACTGCAAGATGTTGAAAAACATAGTGCAGGAAATGGTTGACGCAGGGGATATAACCCTCGATAATCCTAATGCCCCTGCCAACTGAAATTTGAAAATCTTCAACAAACCATTCCCGAATCACTCTCCCAACAGTAACACAAACCAGGATATCTTAGCCGAGGAGAGTGTTCATGAGATCCATGCAGTCTTCGATACCCAGCCAAAAGCCTCTATCGAGAAAATTTTGAATCAAGCCTCTTCACTAACACAGGAGCCCGAACCTCCTTTACCACCATCGAAGCCAAAGCGAAATCATTCCTTTCCCCATAAAGGAGTTAACTGCCCAGACTTCTCTTCCCATCGATGAGTCTTCTTATACCACATCCCTACAAGACTGCGAACGGATGTTATCTAATCTATCTATTTCCCAAAATTCTCCTTCTACCACTCTTGCTGCACAAGAGGAGAGATACGCCACTCCTTTTGACATCCTTAGACGAGGAATCTCTTGCACCGACATCACCAAATTCTTTAACCATGACGGATCCTCTCGAACATGCCCTCCTACCTATTAGTTCTTCATCGCCTAAATCTTTTCAACGATCGGTTGACCTCTTGACATCTATTGATACAGTGCCTCGTTTACCCCCTGTATCACACCCACAGTGGACCGGAATCACAACCCACCTTTCTTCCGTACAAAATTTACAATTCAAACCTGAAGACTGTCATTCTCACAGAAGATAGACGAATCCTATGGGAACGTTTGAGTACTCCCTATTCTACTCAAATGCAAATGACCGATCCTGATACCTCCACCATATACCCAAAGTGTTTACAGAAGCTTAAAATGCCCATGTTCTCACCTTCACCCCCCGTCACCTCTACTCAATATGCCCCGTCCACTTCTATTAACTTAGCCAAATCTTCCCCTACACTTGGGACCTCACCCATACCCAGTCTAACACACCCGCCTAAGCGACTAGATTTGTCCAAGAATAAAGCCGCCCCGCCACCTAGGAGACACACTCAACCCGTGCCTCTATCACAATCAAAACCATCATCGTCATACCTACCTTCCATATTGGGACCTCATCCTTCCACCTTGCACCAATATATCATACCTCCTGCGTTTTCTTCAAAATGACCTACGCCTTCTGCACCCATACAGGGATCAAAGGGTATATCAACATTATCACTCCGCGTATCCTGTCCACCTATCAACCCTAAACAAATTCCATCATCAAAAGATTTGTTTTCGGTCACTCCTATTTCCCTGTGGTTGTTTTCTGATACCACACCATCTGTGGCCTCATCATCCAATATAGCTTCTGCGCCAAAGAAACCACGTTTAGTGAAAAACACGTGTCAACACCCCTCGGCTAAACCACCACCCATATGAACCAACCACGCCCAAACATTACCAAAACCCACACAATCAATACCCTCATCCTCTTCTGATTTTGACCCACTTAAAGGATCTTACGCCAAAATCCTTGCTATGTTAGTAGAGAATGCGACCATTTCCCTACCCCCACTTAGACCTTATGACCCGTCTAAACCTCGACCTATAGGTTATGATGAGTCTAAGATCTGCGCTTATCACCGCACACCAGGACATGATGTGGAGGGATGCAAAGCTTTAAAAACCATCCTTCGTCAGTCACCTCTCCCAGATAGAAAGGTTAAGAAAGACAACTTACGAAGGGGGAGACCTTTAGTTTCCATTCCCTCTCCTATACCATCTGTCCCTGCCTCACCAAGATCTGTCATTATTACAACCCCACCTCTTGAAGACCATGATTTATCCCAATCATCTTCTTCATCTCCAGTCTACGAGATTAATATGATTAGTGTTGCTACTCGAGCGCAGAAAAACAATGAGAAAGCGAAAGAAAGCACACCTGCGTCCTCTCCTTCTCCGTCCAGCATCCCGATTGCACCACCACCCAAAGTGGTTATTCGTGGACCTGCTTACCCCATCTCTAATGGAGCTGCCCATCGAGCCATGATCAAACAACTTCACCAATCACCTGTAAAAATGACACTATATGATCTCATTCAGACTTCTGAATCTCATCGACAAGCTCTCGTTGAAATTCTTCAGGGGATCGAGGTCTTACCTAATGAAACCCTGTCCCGTTGCCTCCATTCTAACACCCAATCACGTTGCCTCTCTCACCAAACAACCCACCGCCCCAACCACTTCTGTCTCTGTACCACAAGCTGCTGCAGTCAGTTTCTCTGAAGATGAAATTGTCGATTTTGGTACAGAAGATCCTGACCCTACCCTGTTCATCTCAGCTTACGTCCGGGACATTCGTGTACGTCGTGTTATGATTGACGGGGGTGCTAGCCTAAACATCATCTCTTCAAAAGATTTTCAACAAATGAATATCCCTTCTAGCTACATGTGTGCCAACCCCATCATGTTGCGGTCATTCAATGACGCTATTACCTCTACCTTAGGCACCGTGATCCTCAACATTCGGGTAGGACCACGTACTTTACCCGAACTCTTCTATGTCCTTGAGGGAGAGTTCCAATATAATATATTGCTGGGTCGTCCTTGGATCCGGGCCATGGGATGCGTTCCCTCAACATTACATAGATGCATAAAATTTGAGTACGAGGGGAAGTCCTACACCGTAAAAGCTGATCCTCCCCCCTTTAAAACCTGCAATATGTTATACCGCCCTAACGATGTGCTTATACCAATCAAGACACCCATACATTCAACCCAACCATCCTCTTCAAATGTACCTCAACCATCCACCTCAACCGCGCCTACGCCTTCAACTGATGAAACCACCGTCGCAAAAACCACTTCCCTTCCCGCAGCTAACATCCCAACCTCCGACCCCTTAGTAGATGTTTTTCAACGCCTTATGCTGGGGGAGTACCGCCTATATAACGTTAGTTCTTTCCCTACCCCGCAGGAGTATGGACAATTACATGCACATCCCACCTACGACCGTCGCGTGGGGGAGGTAATCTCTTACGGACCACCCCATTGCCGCACCAACCTAACGTATGGGGGTGTTGACGCATCCTCCATTACCCCTGAACCTCCTCTTGGTGTGGTTCCCTTCCAATCCGATTTTCAATACTTGACAAATCGTCGTTTCGCCCTCACCTTCTTGACTCGCTGTGCTTGGAAAGGCTTTGGTTTTGGTCTTTATGAACAAGGCCGACATACACTCATTCCCGTGACTACCCGCAAACACAATGATCGTAGTGGTCTCGGTTTTCCTGAAACACCTACACAGGAGACACCTCGTGTCAGCTGTATTCTGGAAGAAGATGACGTCACCCCTACCAAACCATCATCACCCACTTTGCCATCATCACCCACAGAATCTATAGACCCTGAATCTATCCCTCCTAACTTTTTTTTTTCATAAATGTTATCTTCATAGGTCCTCTCACTTATCAACGTGATAATGAGGACCCATCTTCTCTTCCCCTTCTGTATCTAGACATGATCGAAGAGGATTCACCTTTGATTAATGTTGTTGAGTGTTAGGATGACAACTCCATCCTCACTTACCTTGGTGCGGATGATTCTTATATTCAATGAGCCTTACCATCTGAAACCCAAACCATGCTAAACGAATCTACTATAGAAATCAGCATCCACATGGAGGAGGATCCTCACATTGTGAAGATCGGACAATCCCTTAACGCATCAGAACAAGTCGCCTTTACTACTTTCCTCCGTGCTCGTAACTAAGCTTTCGCTTGGTCCTACGCTGGCATGCCAGGAATTGATCCTACCATTGCCGTCCATAACATCACTCTAAACCTTGATTCCAAACCAGTCAAACAAAAACTGAGAAAAATGCATCCACGCATTGCCCTCTTGGTCAAAGAAGAGCTTCAACGACTTCTTTTTGTTTCCTTCATCTTGCCTATTGACTATCCTCAATGGATTTCTAACATCGTACCTGTCACTAAAGCGATGGGGGGACTTCGAATATGCACGGATTTCCAGGATCTTAACCTCGCTTGCCCTAAGGATGACTTCCCCCTCCCAAGTATTGATCAAATTTTTGATCTCACTGTGGGTCATGAAATGCTTTCTCTCATGGATGGCTTTTCAGGATACAACCAAATTTTGGTTGCCCCTGCCGATCAACACAAAACTGCCTTCATAACTCCTTGGGGAACCTTCTGTTACTGTGTAATGCCATTTGGCCTTAAGAATGCTAGTGCGACCTATCAGCGGGCTATGACCTACATTTTTCATGACATTATGCACACTATCCTTGAAGATTACGTCGACAATCTTCTTGGCAAGTCTAAACATCGCAGTGAACATCTCGATGTTTTAACCATTATTTTTGATCTCCTGTTACAATATTCTGTCCGTCTTCAACCAAAGAAATGTGTCTTTGGTGTCCTTTCGGGAAAGCTTCTTGGTTTTATCATCTCTTTGCGTGGCATTGAGGTCAATCCATCTAAAGTCAAAGCTATCATAGAAATGCCCCCACCTACTAATCTCAAACAATTGCGTAGCTTACAAGGTAAGTTACAATCTATCCGACGTTTCATCTCCCAACTCTCGGATCGATGTCAACCTTTCCATCACCTCCTTAAAAAGGACATTGAATTTCAATGGAGTGAAGAGTGCCACTAAGCCTTTGAAGCTCTCAAAACTTATCTCTTGCAGCCACCCGTGCTTATCCCACCTCAAGACGACTACCCTTTCTACCTTTACCTTTCCACCACTGACCACGTTGTAGGGGCCATGCTTGCACACCGTGACTCTGAAAATCGAGAACAAGCCATTTATTATATAAGTCGTACTTTGGTGGATTATGAGACTAGGTATACACATGTAGAAAATTTGTGCCTAGCCCTATCATTCGTGGCTACCAAGCTCCGACACTACCTTCTGAATCACAAAACTTTCGTCATCACCAACACAGACCCCATCCATTACATGTATGCCAAACCTCATCTAAACCAACGCATCGCCCGATGGCTCATGCTCCTCGCCGACCTCGACCTTGAGTTCGTCCACCATAAATCAATCAAAGGACAAACCATCGCAGACCAACTTGCAGGAAGCCCCTTTACCTGGGGAACAATTACCAATTTTACATTCCCCGACGAACTCATCGCCACTCTTTCACTCAAGGAGGAGTCGTATCCAATGACTCTCTTCTTCGATGGATCCAAATGCCAACACGGTGGAGGAGCCGGCGTTGTTCTTATTCCTCTCGACGCCGAGCCTATGCCTCTTTCATTCTGACTCGATTTCCCTTGCACTAAATAATACAGCGGAATACGAGGCCCTTGTTCTGGGTCTCCAGGTTGTGCTGCACTTAGGTATCAAATCTATCAATATTTTTGGCGACTCTCAATTGGTAGTCAATCAAGTTATGGGCATCTACCAATGCAAAAATGAGGAACTTCAAAAATACAAATACTACGTGGACTCACTTCTAGCCTTATTTACTCACTATTCTATCCAACCATTCCCCACTCCACTAACAAAATTTGCGGATACTATGGCTTGCTTAGCCTCACAAATTCTAGCTTCATCAACTGACTCTGAATTATTCGTCGTGGTCCAACAACTCTTTGCCCATCTTATTCAGCCCCGGTTGTTTGTACGATAAATAATGTGTCTACTAATTCGCAGGATACCTGGTACCACCTATTTCACGACTATCTTACAATCTCTATTCTCCCACCTGACCTTACTAGTAACGGAAAACGTGCTTTTCTTAAAAGTGTTTCGCGTTATGTTTTCATGGGGGGACTCCTCTATAAACGTGGTTTTGATGGTATCCTCCTTCATTGTCTAACCGGTGCGGAGGTCACCTATACCATCCAACAAGTTCATGATGGGATTTGTGGTGGACATTTTAGTGGCCTTGCCGTGGCTAAACAAATCCTTCGCCTTGGTTATTATTGGCCTACTCTCAATAACGACTGCTACGAATATGTTAAGCGTTGTGTTATGTGTCAGCAACATGCCAACTTTCAACATACTCCTAGCCACCCGCTCCAGGTCGCTCGAGATCTTTGGCCCTTCTCACAATGGGGTTTAGACCTTATTGGTGAGATTCACCCGTCCTCTTCACAACGTCACCGATGGATAATCACAGCCAGCGAATATTACACAAAATGGGTGGAGGCTATTCCACTCATTTCAACTAAAAAGGAAAAAAATGTCGAATTCATTAACCATCACATTATCTGTCGTTTTGGTATTCATCATCGCCTAATAACAGATAATGGTAAATCTTTTAAAAACAAGTTGTTACAAGACCTTTGTGACAACTTTGGTATCAAACTTAGTTTCTCATCACCTTACTATCCGCAGGCCAATGGTTAGGCTGAATCTTCTAACAAAACCCTGACCAAAATTCTCATGAAAGTCGTTAACGATTCTGGAAAAAATTGGCCTGATCACATCCCCTTTGCCCTTTGGGCTTATCGTACTAGCATTCGTACCTCTACTAATGCCACACCTTTTTCTTTGGTATACGGTACCGAGGCTGTTTTGCCTCTCGAAATACAAATACCCTCCCTTAGAATATCTCTTCAGGATATTCTCACCAACGATGATTTCCGCCAAGAGCGGTTAACCCAATTGGAGCTTCTTGACGAACGTCATCTTACAGCTCTTGATCACCTTCAAATCTATCAAAAACGCATCAAACGTGCTTATGATAAGCGACTTCATGAGCGTACCTTTAAGGTTGGTGATCTTGTCTCAAAGAGAATCAACATGTCACCAAACTAGAAAAGAGCAAACGTGGGAAAATTTGCTCCCAATTGGATTGGGCCTATATAATCACTCACACCTATGGATCAGGCACTTATCGTTTAGCTTTGCTTAATGGTAAACCTGAGCCTGAACCCCTTAATGCCTTGCATCTTCGACCATTCTACTGTTGAATTTAGTGTTATATCACTTCTTATCTACTTGCCGCTCGTCCCTTGAGCTCACATACCATCACATGCACTCCGTTTCCTACACCTCATAATAAAAATCAAGCTCACATAGTTTGATTCTCACCTCACCTAAACGATGCCTTCCCCTTTTTAGTCTAGTCCATGACTTCAAAGTATTAAAATAAGCCGTATTCTTATGGATTTTCTTGAGTCAAACTTCCTACCAAACTAGATGCTTCATGCCAAAAGAACATCTAGCTATCTAAATTATATATAGACTGTTCCCTCGAAGGACAGCTATATGCCAAATTATTGCTGCTATTCTATATAGACTACTCCCCCGAAGGACATCTATGCACTAAAATAATATCTGCTACTATAAATAGACTACTCCCTCGAAGGACAGCTATACACAGTCAGCCTTGATCAGAAGCTTCTCGCATTGATCAGCTTCGTGAAGACCTCAAGAATAGCACAATCCAGTATCCCTTTTAGACTTCCCGCATCGATCAGTCTATATTCAGTAAAATAAAAAGCCTCATTCAAAAAGAACTTTTGGGTCATGGACTTGTCTATTTAGGGTAGGTTCCTCTTCGTCAGAACACTCACTTGTAATGAAGTTCTCTATAACTCAGCTATATCATCCACCTCACCTCACCATTTGTTTCAACTCAGGGACGTAACGTACACCCGATATATTGTGATCATACAACTCTTTTCAACCTATGGACCTTCTCGTCTATGCATGGTACCTAGGGCTTCAAGCTCATTCTATTCTACGTTGTGTGGTTTTTTATCTCTTTTAAACCTATGGAGCACTCTTTCCGCTTTTGCCCCCGCATCTAGGATTGTGTGTTGATCTTATCAGGACATGGTTGCCCTTCTACTTGGGTAGGGCTAAGCTTTCGCTTCCCTTATACCTTTTACATAAACATCACCATTCATTACCGACACCAACAACCTTACCTTACCAATATTAGTATCAATATTCTTACCAACCAACCAATTGCCTAACCGTACCAAATTGCCTGAATTCGCCTCTCCCTGATCCTAAGGGAGAACTAACATCAGTCTGAGGCCCCTCCTTGCTTTGTGCAAAGGGCTATGTAGGCAGCACTTTCGGAGACATGGGGTCTCCCAAGGTTTAGCTCGACCATCCCCTACCATAACCTATCATGTGTGGTAAATATAAATATTTTTGTGTATTTCTATTTAAATCACATTCCTCTTATCCTTTTTCTAAAACACCGAAAAGTCAAAACGAAAACATTCTTATTATTATAACTCAAGTCAATATACATATCTCGTTTTATTTAGATGTTAAACAAATACATCTTCTCTATCATCGACACACGCAGGTCGGTACTACCCTTATTTATTCTTATACCTTGCTAACATTTATTTAGACCCTCACGCCTCATCCCGAACTAGGTGATGATCGTGGATCGTCAACCCCTCTCACCAGGCCTCTCTGTCCTCAAAGGGTACCACGGATATGGTACCGCCCACTGATCCTGCCAATACTCTACGTTATAAACAATGAATAGCACCTCTCGCATGGAGGAGCTCCTCGTAGCTCTAGCTCTCCGGCCCGTGACTCCGCACCAGCTAACAATCCTCTTTCTCATCACCTGCGTTTGGAGCTGCTGAACCAAACGCTGACGACGGATCCCTCTCTGCCTGAATCACCGGCCATATGTAAAGAGACACGTAAACCTCGCAGTTCTGATACCCACCCATAATCTTAGGCTTGTTGTCCTGCATCCAATACATCCAGCGATCGGTAGCTAAACCTCTTCAGCGTCATTCTGGAGTGTTGGCGGGGAATGGGGATGGCGAGAATGCTTGTGCCTCGGCCATAGATCTCATATATGGTTAGGCGCCTGAGGGTATATCCTGCATCAAATCCAAATTTTGCGCACGCGATCTATAGGAATCCTCTCATATTCACCTGGCTTGCCCGCGATTCCACCTCAATCGCTTCAAACACCTCAATATCTCAGCTATATTCTTTGTACCAATTGTTCCCGCTAAGGAGCCAAATAGAATATCAGCAGAATCGCTAACCTTCTCCATACTACCGTAATACTCATGTCACTATTTGACATGGTACGTGACTCCTCTCAGAGATGGGTAGCAGGGTCCATGAATACACTTTAGGCGGTGGTGCGATCGGATGGGCGGAACGGAGAAAGGAGGCCGCAGGAGTGGCTTCTAGCTTTCATTGTTTTTCTGCCTCAGTAGCATAAACTATCATGTTTATCTCGTGAACACGAGAGAGGAAGGTAGGGATAACTCATTGTTTTTTTTGGAGGTTGGGGTTGGCATAATTGAATAGATCTTAGTGAGTGGGATAGGTGCGTATAGGAGAGGGGATTGAAGCTAAAGGTTTCTCCCTTCGTAAGTTGCCTTTCTTAACCTTTCTATCTGATAATAAACTGATGAAGGGAGCCTTTCAAGCTTTGCACCCAATACATCTGTCTTGGTTGCAAGGTAAGCGCAGATTTTGACTCATCATAACCTATAGGTCGGGTTAGATGGCATAGGGTCTCAAGTGGGGGTAGGTAAATGGTTGCATTCTTCCACCACATTCCAGGATCTTGGCGTCAGATCCTTTGAGCGGGTCAAGTCAAAGGAAGAGGAGTTAAGGTTTTCTCTTCCTCTAAGTATGACAGCAACATGGGCGAGCCTTCTTCTTTTAGCAGGCCAATGACGGAGGGAGATGTTGAATATATAAGTTGATAACATCCACTCCATCTTGCAGGATGTGTTAAGAAGACTCATTTAGTGCGCAAGAGCCCTCTGGGTGTTGCTTCCTTTCTGGGTCCCCGGCTGGTCCCTGTTATCATCTTCTCTTGATGGAGTGTGAAGCGGGTGCGGATCCCTGCATTATGACGAGGCCTTGTATTCAGAATTCCTTCGATCAAGCTTTTGTTTAGAGTCGCAACTACATGATTTCAATGACAACTCTCCTCGTGCTACGATATCTGGTTTATGTTACTGTTAGATGAGTGGTTTAGGAATGGTTTGTTAAGTTTTCAATTTCAGTTAGCAGGGGCATTAGGATTATGAGGGATATCCCCTAATACCATTTCCTCACTAATGTTTTTTCAACATCTTGCAGTTTTCGTGACTTTGCCCTTCACCTCGTGGAGTTACAAACGTCATTTTCTTTTGTTACCAAAAGGTAGCCTGGGTGGACAAACCTGAATTAGTTTAACGGAGCAAGGTGATAGATCCTGCTTTGAGTAATTTTTCCAGATCACACCATAAGTTTCTCCCAGAGACGTAAATTGATGGGCTAAGGCTTATACTTATGGTGTTTTTTGGTGGGGTAAAGATGGTGCTTGGATATGCCCCATCACCGTGTGTACAGTTCAGCTCCTTTTGCTTCGAGCATTCATCTGCGAATTTGTGGTGTTGATTGTTGGTGGATCTTGGTTCAAAATTAAGGGTTTTTTTGTGCAACCTCAATTCTCTCCTCCTCTAAGATGCTCGATTTCTAGTTTTCGAGCCTATGAAAGGCCGCTGAGACACCAAAATGCTTCAAACGACCCCTTGTACCCACACCCATTTCCGCAACCTACCTCATTACCAAACCTTACAATCAATTATTTATTAATTACCTTGTATTGATAATCCCCATCAACCGCACCTCCACCACCTCATTTTGGTCCCTCAATCATACCTAGCCCTAATCCTAACTAACCTAAGTAAAAACCTAAAACTAAATTGGTGCTACACCTACACCCATGACTAAGGACCCCTTTCCTCCACCTAAAACCGACTGCTAGTCACTTGACCAAGCCAGCCCGCAACTAATCTCTTGGGAGAAAAGCAGGGAAGGTGGGCTGTTTACTAAAAATAGCCTACTTTTTCCTTACTATGCCGGTTCCTACTCGACCGCCGTCGTTGACTTAACGCCATCGTTCCTGTAAATGGCCTCCCCAAAACAAAAACAAAGGTCGGAATTTCATTTTTGGTCTGAGAAAGGATTCTTTGAATTAAAAGCTCAGGAACGACGGAAACCCGATCTTTTACTTGACTGAGCAGACAAGTGAAAGACGAGGAAGTTAGCAAGGCAAGGGAGAGCAACCCAGGACTCAACTGGATACCAGAGCCCTTGATACTCAGAAAGCTGATTTGATCTACTGTGTGCCACCTACCCTCAGTTCTGCTTTGCCATCTATCTGACTTGCAATCTCGCGAATAATAGTACGCTACTTACTCTTTGCATGTACTTTTAATAACATTTTCTTTCTTCTTGTCTTAACATTTCTTTCTTCGATTTAATCATAAGGTCCTCACCATCCATTCTTGGATCCACTACCCACGTGTCCATTGCATTAACTGTCATTCATCTAATCTCATCACCTATTTCCTAATATACCTAATACAACCCTACAATAACACCTAAAACACCAACTACCACTAAACCACCACCCCACAAAACAACTAACCTTATATCCTAGACTTCTAAACCGATTCGGTCATCATACCGCCAGCGTTTAACTGACTATAACCATAACAACCTTTCCCCTACCCAGTTCCAAAGAAATGTGATTGATATCTTATAGTCTTTTGTGTATTCATATTAGTAGGGAACCTGACCACTTCGCAAGGAAGTTTATATTTCTGGGCCCCCAGTTTTTCCTCATTTATTGTCTAATTAAAAATCTTTGTCTTGTGTTTCTTATTTTAGTAGTCCTCCAAGACAAAAGGAGTTCTTTTCGTAGTCGCCTGATCTTTCTCTACGGTACGCGCCACTCATCTCGACCTCTACAGTATTGCCTCTATCCCCAACCCTTATCTGTTTCTAAAGCACAAACATTCCAAGTGAAACTTTTGCATTCCCGGTGGTACCCATCTTGGTTTCTGTTTCTCTTGCTTATTTCATTTTAAAGCATACTTGCTGTTGCTGCTTTTGTTATATATTTCCGTAAAAATTTTGTCTCTTTCTCTTTCCATTAGTGACAGTCATCTCTCTTTGCTTCAATCGAACATAATTTTCGATTTGGGTTTTTAAACACGTCATTGTATTCCTTGCTTGTTGTTTTTCAATTCTAGTGAACGTGATTAGGTTTTAAAAAAAAAACAGGCCTACACGTGTGGTGAATATCCACGGTATTGCCAGGAAAATACATTCACTCACTGCCAACACTACCGAAATCACTCAATTTCACAACACAACACTCAAACTCCCCCTTTTTTTTTTCCGCGGTATTCCCTCTGCCTGATTGAGTAACTTATCAAGCCAAACAACTTGACATTTCCCCTAGTCTCTTTTTATGATTCTGACCATCATTCTCGTCTAAGGTAATAAAAGCCATGTAATTAAATTAACCCTAGGGTTAATCTCTGATTTGCGTTGCTTCTTGCTGGTTTTTTAGTTCTGTTTTCTTTCTCATACTCTATCTTCTGTGATAATAATTGGAAAGTTATACTAACGTTGTTAAAAATCAAATTAGCAGCCTTTTTATATCTTGTTGAGCCCAGACTTCCCTACACACCGACATCGTTCCGACCGACGTCGTCATAGTATAACCGACATCGTTTCCAAGGACCGATATCATTACTGGCTTTTCCAATTCCTGACAACACAACCTCCAATTTTACCTCCTGATGTTTTTTTTCTTATTCCTTCAGTTGAAACCTACTGTAACTCCTGTCTCCTTGTTTTATCACCGTAAACAAGCCGCCGCCATGTTTTCACATGCTTGCTCTGTTTCTTTCCTGATCACCCCTTCACATTCTGTGGGAATCCTACGATACCAGCAGGTTCCTAAAATTCCTGTGGGGAGAAAGGATCGCCAAGTTTCTGGATGCTCTTCTAGCAAGTAGCAATCTATTTTTCCCTCTTACCCCTACTGTCCGCCTGATTGTCGCTCCTTGTTGGTATTCCTTTTATATAGCTGCTCATTTAGCTCCCACCCCTGCCTTGTAATACCAACCGCCTTGCTTCCTCATCTCTAGTCCCCGTCCTCCCAATCCGAAGCTTCATGAGTTCATACAACTCGAGTGGCTTTCCGTCGTTAACCTCAGACCCCACATATCATTACCGCCGCTGCCCTAAAACACGCATCTCTCGTGCGACCTGCTCGTTTAGAAAAAAAGAAAAATGACTTTAACTCTCTCCCCTATCACAACGACTTTTCTTCTCAGCGCCACCTACCTTTTTCATCCCTACAAGCGTATCCAGTGACACTCAACTCCTATATGTGACATCCTATCGGTGCCTCAACATATTCCTCCTCCACACCTGATCAACATTAACCCCACCAGGGTCCTAGCGTGTCCTTTTACCCCATTTTGCCTCCTTTACACAAACCACACCATCTCTCATCCAACTACGGATCTAATTAACAAATGAAATGCAAAATGCAAACCCTGTAGGCTTCTGTTCAGAATCGTGAGTGCCTTGACATACGAGCAAGTTTTTTCCGGAGCCCTTCACTCCTTCTTCCCCTCACACCCTTCTGTCCCCTTCATTCATACCTCCTCATGGGATTGCCAAAATTTCCTCGTTTTAATAGTAAAGAGTATCATCACACACTTTGATCATTTGACCTGCTGTTATTTTTGATTGCCCATTGATGATGCCTTGTTACTCCTGCTCACCTTCCCATGTCCATTATCAGGACCTGCCTTGGAGTGGTACAGTGCTGGAACAGATCCTCAAATCGTTCTCATTTAAACCACTAGCCCAATCTTTCTTGGATCACTCTCCATTAACATTGCTAGAAAGATCCATCACCGACCTTTATGCCATTCGACAATTCAAAACGATCTATCGCAGATTTTCGTCGAACGATGGCCGGCCTTATCAACCAACTTACATCTGCTTGCCTCACTGCACTTATCGGGAACGTTTCACGCGGGCATGTGCCTAAAGCACCTTTCTCCTACTCTCCAAAATTCAAACTTTCCGTACATTCGATGAACCTTTACTATGGCTCGAAACTAGAGATTTAGCCTTAGAGGAAGAGAATTTTTGTTGCGGTAACCAAAAACCAAACCCCAATTTCTGACTCCTGATCTCCAATAACCAATACCACACTCCTCACCGTCACTTCCCACTTCTTCTAAATCAAAGGAGCTGTCCACTCGTGTGTAAATCTCAAGCGCCATCCATACTCCACCGAAACCCTATAATACAAAGCTAGGAGCCCATCACTACACTCCCCTTGGGAGAAACATATGGTGTGATATTGAAAAATTGCTCAAAGGCAAGCCATTACATTACCTCCTGTTAAAACCTCATTCCGGGTTTGATTCCACTCGCCCATACCCTCCTGTACAAAGAACATGACTTCTGTACTTCTTCCACCGCGTAAGGACCCAGTCATTAGAACTTTGCAAGATTTTGAAAAACTAGTGCAGGAAATGTTGATGCAGGGGATATAACCCTCGCTCAATCCTAATGCCCCTGCCAACCAAATTTGAAAATTCTTACAACCATTCCGAATCACTCTTCCAACAGCACGTAACCAGATATCTTAGCCAGAGATTTTTTTTCATGAGATCCATTCACTATACCCCACCCATAGCCCTCATCGAAAAATTTCAATCAAGCCTCTACTAACACAGGAGCCCGACCTACGTTACCACCATCAACCAAAGTGTACTCAATTTCTTACCCTACAGGAGTTAACTCCCCCACTTCTCTCCCATCGTGAGTCTTTATACACATCCCTCAATTTGCGAATGGATGTTTATCTAACCTATCTATTTCCACGATTTCCTTCTCCCCCTCTACTCCCAAGAGGGGGTACGCCACTCCTTTTGAACCTTAGATTGAGATCTCGTGCACCGACATCACCAAATTCTTAACCATGACGGATCCTCTCGAGCATCCCTCGTTACCTAGTATTTCTTCATCGCCTAAATCTTTTCAACGACCGGTTTGACCTCTTGACTCTTGGTAAATGCTCGTTTACCCTGTACACACCACCCGTGGACCGAATCACAACCACCTTTCTCTGTCTTCCATACAAAATTTACATTCCAAACCTGGAGACTGTCAATTCCTCCAAAGATAGACTACTCTTATGGAACGTTTTGAGTACTCCTATTCTACTCAAATGCAATGACCGTCCCGATACCTCTACCATATACCACCCCGAAGTTTTACGAAACTCAAACTGCCTATGTCCTCACTCGCACCCGGCTCCTCACCCCCCGTATCTAACAACTCAATATCCCATCCACCTCTATCAAAACCTAACCAAATCCTTCCCCAACTTAGGACCTCCGCCATCCCATTAACACACCTGCCTAAAGCGACCCTAGATTGTCCAAGAAATAAAGCGCCCCGCCACTTAGAGATAACACTCAACCGTGCCTCTCGTCACCATCAAACCATCATTCCGTCATACCTACCTCCATATTTTGGACCTCATCCTTCCACCTCACAATATATCATACCTCCGTTGCGTTTTCTTCAAAACGACCATACGCCTTCTGCACCCTAAGGGATCAAAGGGTAAATATCAACATTATCATCTCACTCCGACCATACTCACACTCACTCACCTCGCGTATCCTGTCCACCTATCAACCCTAAACAAATTCCAAAATTCGCATTCCATCATCAAAAGATTTTGTTTTTTCGTCACTGTCTCTATTTCCCCGTGGTTGTTTTCTGATACCACACCATCTTGGCCTCAATCATCCAATATAGCTTCTGCACCAAGAAACCACTTTAGTAAAAACCGTGTCAACACCCCTCGGTTAAACCAGAAGGCCACCCATACGAACCCACCACGCCCAAACCATACAAACCCGCTCATCAATACCCTCATCCTTTCTGATTTTTACCCACTAAAGGTCTTCCAAATCCTTGCTATGTTAGTAGAGAAAATGCGCCCTTTCCCTACCCCTTGAACCTTATGACCCGTTAACCTCAACCTATAGGTTATGATGAGTCTCGATCTGCGCTTACACCGCAACACCATGAATGTTGGAGGATTGCAAAGCTTAAAAAACCATCCTTCGTTAGTCACCTCCTCCCAATAAGAAAGTTAAGAAAGACACTTACGAAGGGAGAGACCCTTTAGTTTCCATTCCCTCCTCCTATACCATCTGTCAACGCCGCACCAATCTGTCATTATTAGCAACCCACCTCTGAAGACCATGATTTATCCCAATCATCTTCTCATCTGCAGGTCTCGAAATTATATGATTCGTGTTAGATCAAGCGCAAAAACAAATAGAGACGAATCGTATAAAAAAAAAAAAAGTACAACACCTTAAGTCCTCTCCTTCTCCTCCACATCCCGATTGCACCACCACCCAAAGTGTTATTGATTACCTACTTACCCGTCCCTCTAAGGAGCTGGTGCCCATTGAACCATGATTAAACAGCTTCACCAATCACACCGTAAAATGACACTATATGATCTCATTCAGCTTCCTGATTCATCGACAAGCTCTCGTTGAATTCTTCAGGGATTGAGGTCTTACCTAATGAAACCCTTGCTGTTTCCTCATTCTACACCCAATCACATTGCTCTCTCACCAAACCACCCACCAACCCCACACTTGTCTCTGTACACTGATGCTGCATTCATTGCTCTGAAGATGAAATTGTCATTTTTGGTACTAAGATCCCTGACCCTCCCTGCCCCGTTCATCTCAGCTTTACGTCTGGGACATTCCGTGTACGCGTGTTATGATTGACGGGGTGCTATCCTAAACCTCAATCGCTTCAAAATCTTTTCAACAAATGAAGATCCTTCTGGCTACATGTGTGCCACCCAGCATTTGCGGTCATTCATGACCCTCTTACCTCTACTTAGCACCTGATCCTCAACATAGGGTAGGACCAACGTCTTTTAACCCCCTAACTCTCTAGGCCTTGAGAGAGTTCCAATATAATATATTGCTGTGTCGTCTTGATCCGGGCCATTGGATGCATTCCCTCAACATTACATAGATGCATAAAATTTTTGAGTACGAGGGGAGTCCTACACTAAAAGCTATCCTCCCCCCGTTAAACCTGTCAATATGTTATATAACCGCCCTAACGAGGTGCTTAGCAATCAAGAACCATTACATCAACCCACCATCCTCTTCAAATGTCCCAACCTCACTCCACCGCGCCTACGCCTTCAAACGAGAAACCACCGTGCAAAAACACTTCCCTTCCGCAGCTAACTCCCAAACTCCAACCCTTAGTGATGTTTTTCAACGGCCTTATTGGGGGAGTACCGCCTATATAACTTATTTCTTTCCCTACCACCGCAGGAGTCCGGACAATTAATGCACATCCACTACGACCGTGGTGGGGGAGGTAATCTCTATGTACACACCCCATTGCCCACCAACCTAAACGTTGGTTGTTGACGCATCCCCCTTACCTCCCCTGAATCTCCTCTGTGTGGCTCCTTCCCAATCCGATTTCATACTTGACAATCGGCGTTTCGCCCTACCTTCTCTCCTTGACTCTGCTGTGCTTGAAAGGCTTTTGGTTTTGGTCCTTACGAACAAGGCGCATACATCAGTCCCGTGACTAACCAACAACCAATTATCGCAGTTGGTCTGGTTTTCCTGAAACAACCTACCAGAGACACCGTCGTGTCAGCTGTATTCTGAAGAAGATACGTCACCCTACCCACCATCATCACCCAGTTGCCATCATCAACCCATAGAATCGATAGACCCTGTCTATCCCTCCTAATTTTTTTTTCATAAATGCTATCCTTCATAGGTCCTCTCACTTATCGACTCATAATGCGGACCCATCTCTCTTCCCCTTCCCCCCCCCCCCCCGGTCATCCAGCTGATCCGACGAGGATTCCACCTTGATTATGTTGTTGAGTTCAGGATGATGACTCCATCCGCAACTTCCCTTGGCGCGGATACTCTATATTCAACAAAGCTTACCATTGGACCCCAAACATGCTGAATGAATCTACTGTATAAATCAAATCCACATGAGGAGGATCCCTCACATTGTAAAGGATCGGACAATCCCGTAAGCTCAGAAACTCGCCTTTTACTACTTTCCTCCGTGCTCCGCCACAACTTTCGCTTGGTCTACGCTACATCCAGGATTAATTCCTACAGTTGCCGTCCTACATCCACTCTAACCCCTATTCCCACCAGTCAAACCAAACAGAGAAAATGCCTCCACGCATTGCCCTCTGGGTCAAAGAAGCTTCAACGACTTCTTTCTGTCCTTCATCTTGTCCCTATACTTCCTCACTGATTTCTAACCGTACCTATTCATAAGCAACGGTACTTCAATATATGCGCATTTTCCAGGATCTTACCTCACTGCCCTAAGGATGACTTCCTCCCCTCCCAAGTATTGCTCAACTGTTGACCACTGTGGTGCGAAATGCTTTCTCTCTGATGGCTTTTCAGGATACAACCAAATTTTGGTTTCCCCTCCGACACACAAACTGCCTTCATAACTCTTGGAACTTCTTTTACTTTGGTGTAATGCCATTTGGCCTTAAGAAGCTAGTGCTACCTAATCATCGGGCTATACCTACATTTTTCTGACTTATCACACATCTAGATTACGTCACAATCTTCTTGGCAAGTCTAAACTCGCCGGACTCTCGATGTTTTAAACCATTATTTTGATCTCCTGTTACAAATATTCGTCCGTCTTCACCAAAGAAATGTGTCTTTGGTCCTTTCGGAAAGCTTCTTTCTTGTTTAATCATCTTCTTCTGCATTGAGGTCAATCATCTAAAGGCCAAAGCATCATATATCCCTCCACCACTAATCAACCAATTGGTAGCTTAACAAGTTAAGTTACCAATCTTCAGACGTTTCATCTCCAACTTCGATCTATTGTCAACCTTTCCATCACCTCCTTAAAAAGGACATTGAATTTCAGGATTGAAGAGTGCCACTAAGCCTTTGAAGCTCCTCAAAACTTATCTCTTGTCGCCACCCTCTTAATCCCACCCTCAACGACTACCTTTTCTACCTTACTTATCTCCCCCCCCCCCCCCCCCCCCCCCCCCTATGTCCCCACCCCCCCCTCCCCCACCCCCCACCCCTCCCCCCCCCCCCCTTTTCCCCTCACCCCCGCTCCCCCCACCCCACCACTGACCACGTTGTGGGCCTGCTTTTGCCACACGTGACTCTGAAAATCGGAACAAGCCATTTATATATCAGTCCTACTTTGGTGGATTATGAGCTATGTTGCACATGTAGAAAATTTGTGCCTAGCCATCATTCGTGGCTAACCAAGCTCCTGACCTCTCTCTAATCACCAAACTTCGTCATCAACCAACACAGACCCCATCCATATCATGTAGCCATAACCTCTCTAAACCAACCCATCGCCCGATGGCTCATGCTCTCGCGACGTCGACCGTAGTTCGCCACCATAATCAATCAAGGACAAACCATCGCAGACCACTTGCAGAAGTCCCTTTTACCTGGAACAATTTAACCAATTTACATTCCCGACGAACTCCTCGCACTCTTTCACACTCAAGAGGATCGTTCAATGCCTCTCTTCTTCATGGATCCAAATGCCACAGCGGTTTGTAGGACCGGCCGTTTTCTTATTTCCTCTCGACCCGAGCCTATTCCGCTTTCAATCTGCATCGATTTCCCCTTGCACTACAATACAACGCGGAAAATACGAGGCCCTTGTTCGGGTCTCGGTTGCGTGCACTTAGTACAACTCTATTAATATTTTTGGCGACTCTCAATTGGGAAGTCAATCAATTTATGGGCTCTCCAATGCAAAATGAGGAATTCAAAAATACAAATACTACGTGTACTCCTTCTAGCCTTATTTACTTTACTCACTATTCTATATCAAACGCATTCCCCCCTCCACTAACAAATTTGGCGATACAGGCTTTGCTTATCCGCAAAATTCCTAGTCCAATCAACTACCTGACTCTGAATTATTTCGTCGTGCCACCAACTCGTTGCCCCATCTTATTCGCCGTTTTTGAGCTAAATAATGTGTCGACTATTCGCAGGATACCTGGTACCACCCTATTTCACACTATTTAACCATCTCTATCTCCACCTGCCTTACTAATAACGGAAACGTGCTTTTCTTAAAAGTTTTCGAGTGTATGTTCATGGGGGACTCCTCTATAACGTGGTTTTGATGGTAAATCCTCCTTCATTGTCTAACCGGTGCGGATCACTATCCATCCACCAAGTTCATGATCGGATTTTGGGGTTGACATTTATGGCCTTGCCGTGGCTCAACAAATCCTTGCCTTGGTTATTATTGGCCTACACTCCATAACGACTGCTACGAATCTTGTTAAGCTTGTTTATGGTCAGCACCATGCCAACTTTCACATACTCCTAGCCACCCGCTCCCGCTCCAGTCCGCTCGAGATTTTGCCCCCCCCCCCCCCCCCCCCCCCCCACGCGCCCCCCCCCCCCCCCACCCCCCCCCCCCCCCACCCCCCCCCCCCCCCCCCCCCACCCCCCCCCCCCCCCCCCCCCCCCCCCCCCCCCCCCCCCCCCCCCGCCCCCCCCCCCCCCCCCAACCACCCCCCCACCCCCCCCCCCCCCCCCCCCCCCACCACCCCCCCCCCCCACCCCACCCCCCCAACCCCCCCCCCCCCCCCCCCCACCCACCCCCCCCCCCCCCCCCCCCCCCCACCCCCAAGCAGGCCCCCCACGCCTACCACAAACCGACCCCCCCCACCCCCCCCCCCCCACGCCGCCCCCCCCCCCCCCCCCCCCCCGCCCCCCCCCCCCCCCCCCCCCCCCCCCGCCCCCCCCCCCCCGCACCCCCCCCCCCCGCCCCGCCCCCGCCCCCCTCCCCCCCGACACCCCCCCCCCCCCCCCCCCCCCCCCCCCCCCACGCACCCGGCCCCCCCACCCCACCCCACCCCACCACCCCACCCACCCCCACCCCGCAGCACCCCCCCGCCCCCCGCCCACCCCCCAGCCGCCCCCCCCCCCCCCCCCCCCCCCCCACCCCACCCCCCCACCCCCCGGACCCCCGGCCCCACCCCCCCCCCCAACCGCCAAACCCCCCCCCCCCCCCGACCCCCCGACCCACCACCCCCCCCCCCCCCCCACCCACCCCCCCCCACCCACCCCACCCCCCCACCCCCACCACCCCCCACCCCCACCCCACCCACACCCCCCCCCCCGCCCACCCACCCAACAACCCCACCCCTTTTTTGTATCTGTTTTCGGATTATTTTTGATTGGATAACTTGTTGTTAATTTAACAGGTAAGTTTGTTTTTTAGAAATTTTTTATTCCTCCCCCCCCGCGGCCCCCCGCCCCCCCTCCCACGCCCACCCCCCACCACCACAAGGATCCCCACCCCCCCCCGAACGGCCCCCCCCCCCCACGCCCGACCACCACCCCGAGCCCCCCCCCCCACAGCCAAACCCGCCCCACACCCAACCCAACCCCACCCCCCCCCCCCACCCCCCCCCCCGCCCCCGCCACCGCCCGCCCCCCCCCAACCCAAGCCCCCCCCCCCCCCCCCCATCACAACCCGCCCCCCCCGCCCCACCCCGCCCCCGGCCCCACCCACCCCCAAACCCCCAGAGGCAACGCAACGGAAAAAACCCCCAGCCCCCCCCGCACCACCCCTGGGCCCCCCCCCGCGACCACCCGCGCCCGCCCCACCACCCCACCCCCCCCGAAACCCCCGCCCGTCCCCCCCCCCCAACCCCGCCCCCAACCAAACCCCCCCTCCCCCTTGTTTGTTATCCCTTCTCTTGACATATCATTCACCCGTCCTCTCACAACGTCACGATGGATAATCACAGCAGCGAATATTCCCCAAATGGTGGAGGCTTTCCACTCATTTCAACTAAAAAGGAAAAAAAAAATGTCATTCATTAACCATCACTTATATCTTCGTTTTGTATTCATCATCGCCTAATACGATATGGTAATCTTTAAAAACAAGTTTGTTACAGACCTTTGTGACACTTTGGTATCAAACTGAGTTTCTCATCACCTTACTATTCCGAGGCAATGGTTTAGCGAATCTTCCTAACACAACCCTGACCAAATTCTCATGAAAGTCGTTACGTTCGGGAAAATTTGGCCTGATCACATCCCCTTTTGCCCTTTGGCTTATCGTCAGCATCGTCCTCTCACTAATGCACAACACACCCTTTTTTCTTGGTATAAACGGTACCCGATGCTGTTTTGGCCTCGCTACAAATACCCCCCTTAGATATCTCTTCAGGAGATTCTCAACACCAACAGATTTCCATTCCCAAGAGCGTTACCCATTTGAGCGTCTTGACGAATCATCTTCAGCCAGCTCTTATCACCTTCAACTATCAAACTGCTAAACGGGCTTATGATAAGCGACTTCCATAGCGTACCTTTTAAGGTTGTGATCTTCCTCAAAGAGATCAACAGTCACCAAACTAGAAAAGACAACTTGGAAAATTTGCTCCCATCGGATTGGCCTTATATAATCACTCACACCTATGGATCAGGCATTACTTTAGGCTTTGCTTAATGGTAAAAACCTTGAGCCTGAAGCCCTAATGCCTTGTTCATCTTCGACCATTCAACTGTGAATTTGTGTTTATACTTCTTATCTACTTGCCGCTCGTCCCTTGAGCTCACATACCCATCACATGCACTCCGTTCCTAAACTCATATCAAAATCAAGCTCAATATTTTGATTCCCACCTACTAACGATGCCTTCCCCGTTTAGTCTAGTCCATGACTTTCAAAGCAAAAAAAAAAAAAAAAAAAAAAAAAATATTAAATCCCGTATTCTTATGGATTTTCTTATCAAACTTCCTACCAACTAGATGCGTCTGCCAAAGAACTCAGCTAATTAAATATATAGACGGTTCCTCGAAGGACAGCTATATGCCAAATTATGCTGCTATTCTATATAGACTACTCCCACTCCCCCAAGACATCTATGCACTAAAATAATATCTGTACTATAAATAATACTCCCTCGAAGAAGCATACCAGTCACCTTGGATCAGAACTTCTCGCATTGAATTCCGCTTTCCGTAAGACCTAAAATATCACAATAATTCTTGTACTTACACCGACATCGATCAGTCATTTCATAAAATAAAAGCCTCATCAAAAACTTGTTGGTCTGGACTGGCTATTTAGGGGAGTTCTTCGTCAGAACACCACGGGGTAATAGGTCTTATACTCGCTAGATAGCCACCCAAGCACCATTTGGTTTTCACTCAAGGGACGAACGGACACCCATATATTGTGACATACAACTCGTTGGCCCTTTGACTTCCGTCTATGCATGGTAACCCTAGGCTTCAACTCATTCTACTTTGTGTGGTTTTTTATCTCTTTTAACCTATGAAGCACTCCTTCCCCGCTTTTTGCTGCCCCGCATCTGGAATTGTGTGTTGCCTTAATCTAGACATGTTTCCCCCTTCTACTTGGTAAGGCTAACTTTCGCTTCCCTTATAACCTTACAACTCAACCAATTCATTAACCGACAACCACAAACCTTAACCTTACAAATATTAGTATCAATATTCCTTACCTAACCAACAATTGCCTAACCGGTACCAAATTGCCTGAATTCCGCCTCTCCCTGATCCTAAGGGAGAACTACAACATCAGTCTGGCCCCTCCTTGCCTTTGTGCAAAAGGGCTATGTGGCGCACTTGGCGACATGGGGTCCTCCCAAAGTTAGCTCGACCATCCCCTACCATAACCTATCATTTTGTGGTAAATATAAATATTTTTTTGTGTATTCTATTAATCACATTCTCTTATCCTTTTCAAACACCGAAAGTCAAAACGAAAACAGTCTATTATTTACTCAAGTCAATATCTATCGTATTCTTTTATTTAGATGTTAAACAATATCTTCTCTCTCTATCATCGACAAACCAGGTCGGTAGCTCTTATTTATTTTATACCTCTAACATTTATTTTAGACGCCTCACTCCTCATCCCGACTAGGTGATTGATCGTGATCGTAACCCCTCTCACCATGCCTCTCTGTCCTCAAGGTACCACGGCTATTGGGTACCCCGCCCACTGTCTCGCCAATCTCTCCTATAACATAGAATACGCCCTCTCGCATGGAGGACTTCTAGCCTCTATCTCTTCTCGCCCGTGAACTCCGTCCACCACTAACAATCCTCTTGTCTCATACCGTGCGTTTGAGCTGCTAACCACGCTGCAGACGATCCTCTCGGCTTGTAATCCCGCTATGTCAAGACGATCACTTACCCTTGCGCAGTTCTGTCTACCACCATAATCTTAGGCCTCTGTTGTTCCTGCATCATTACCCTGCTCGGCTGCGTAACCCTGCCCCCTTTAGGCCCTTCTTGATGGTTGGCTGGGGAGGTTGAAATGGCTGCCGGCGGCATCGGATCCCATAGATGGTCTATAAGCGAGGTAATAGCCTGCAACCTCCAAATTTTCGCCGCACGCATCTATAGGAATCCTTCATATTCACCTGGCCTGGTGCCTGCGATCACTCAAATCGCTCTACACCTCTACACCCCTCAATTCCTCAGCTTATTCTTTGTTCCATATAGTCCCTAAGGCCCGCCAATAGATATCAGCATCGTCACCCTCTCCCATACCTACCTGTAAATACTCAATTTCACCACCCCCCCCCCCAACCCCCGTCATGGCCTGAGATCTTGCTCTTGTTCTGTCTGGAACCCATCATCTGAATCCCCACCTCTTACTCTGGTTTCCCCGACTTGATGGATCGGCACACTGGTCCAAAAACAATTGCTCATAGCCCACATGTAATAGTAGAACAATCCATGTCGTCCTGTGATGTTGCCTACAGCCCATAAACCCTTGTATAACTCGCCAAATATGCATGCCAAATTGCAAAATTCCTGTTCCTTTCTTCATCTCTCAATCACACTTCACTGCCTTTGAAAATCTTCCCCCATCCGCCCTCGGTACCGCGTAATACCCTACCCGCTATCATCAATTCACTCCTAACCTTGTTTCCTCAGGTGGTGCTGCATACATTATCCATAGGTGAAGGACAACCCTCGCTTGTTTAAATCTCGTGCGTATGACCAATACGCTGTTATCGCTCGCGCTCGCTCCCCCCCGTGCCACGCTAGTTACTTCTGCTAAACTATTTTTCCTGTATGGATCAAAAATACGGAACACATCTTCCAATGTTACTATCATTCCCCTATTTGGCATTAAAGTATTTTTCTTTTCTCGATTCATCTTTCATCACGCCTGCACTAGCACTGTCCGTGTAATTTCGTGAATACTATCGATCCACTTAACCCCAAACAATTTATCACAATCCATCAGCTAGTGTTACATCGCTCGGATTCGTGATAATAGCGGTGGTACACCTATCATTCCTCCTTAGCCCCTGCCTCTGGCCGCATACATCCAATAACAACAAACCATATCAATTCCTCAAATCCCCCCCCTCAGTTTTTTTTCTCAATTATGAAAATTCCTACAGTCAACCGGTAACGTTTCAGCTAACCGGTACCGGTTTAGTAACCGATACTTACCCCTAACCGATATCGTCACTATTACTTCATACCTTACTAAAAAAACCACCGACGGAAATAAATTGCTCGTTTATGCCCTCTCTGTATACACAGACATACCCGAACCCTTGATTACCTCACGTACACTACCCCATTTATAACAAACCTTTTATCATCTTTTCTTTCTCATATCTAAATCTAACCCACAACTTCCCCTCATCCTTATTCACAAAAAAACATGCAGGAGTCAAATCACAAAAAACGTTACCTCTTGGGTTGCGTAGCTTGAGTGGCGCCGTGTCTTCCCCTCTTGTCCCTGCCTGCTGGAACATGTTTTTTCTCCTCGTCTGCATATTAACCACCTTTGTTCAAACTATCTTTCTGTCTTCGAATCTCGATCACATCACTTTCCCTGTCTTTCACTTCTAATAAGCAATCACCAAATCTCTCATCAATTACATGTCCCAGTCGTTAAAACAGCTCCACATTCGCGTATTTAATATCTTGCGCATGGCTTCAAAATTAGAACTTAAGTTGCCACACCCTAGCTTTTTTATTTTTTAGAAAAGCTCAGACCTAATAACCGGTATCGGTCATTAACCGATCGGTCTACTAACTACCACGTCGTTTATCTAACTGATATCGTTATCAACCTGCCTTTTAAACATGGTCTTTTCTTCATTTTTTTTACCTATTTTTGTCGCCTCCCACCTCTTTTCCTGCATCACACCTCATTTTCCATATTTTGTCCATCCCACCACACAATAAATCATTACAATTTCATTACACATCTATTTTACAAACAATAACCAGCCCATCAGCTAAAGGCTACCACCAAAACAAACAACAAAAAACTATCTATTTATACCTCATTTGATCCCACTCATCAGATACATATATCCCAATGTCACAAAACAAAACCAGCCCAAACATGCAACATTTCATCATATAACACATCACCATCTACTCAAACATGTCAATTAAACTCATCATAATATCGTATAGCCACAATCATTGACGAAATAACTTAAAAAAACATTTCAACACGCGCATATGGATCAAAACATCATCTAATATATATATCTATATATATATATCTATTATATACAAACAAGTTTTCAATATCCACTGTGCCCTACAGTCGGCCTCTATGATTCCATAATCCAACAAAGCCAGCACACCGGCCACAATAACTATGAATAATCTCGACTTCGCTCGCAGGCCGGTACCAACTGTACACCCGTACTCCGCTCGCAGCCGGATAGTAATAATGAATAAATGAGTAAATATTTAAGCACGCAGGGCCTCTATAAACAAACCGTTCGGACCGGTGCCCATATCCAAATTACAAATACAAAACCATGTCGGCTCCTCATCTCTCTCCCCACCGCCCTCAACCCTCTCCCCCCGCGGTCCTGTGGTTGGCCTCTCGCCTCCTCGCCCCCCACCGCGCGCCTCCACCCACATTTTTGCATTTTCTACTTATCTACCCACCCAAACAACCTAAAACCTACCCACCCAGCCGCCTGCCCTATTTTACCCCCATCTATCTCTTCTTTTTTCAAATTTAGTCCATTTACTGCATTAGTTCCAAAAACTGTAACTTCCACCCAAACCCCCATTTAGCTTAATACCTTCAAATGCACACAATAAGAGTTCCGACATACCCAACGACGACACGTCATCGTGGTGGGTGTTGTGGTGGTCCATCTGGTCCCAGCCCCTCCTCTCCTCCTGCCTATGCCTAGCTCCATCTGATCCCTTTTGCTGGGGTCCCCCCAATCAATGCTGCCTCCCTTTCCTCACTCGGCCCGCAACAACTCACTCCTCCAGCAAAATAAGCTTCCACCATCACAATAAAACTCCACTCTCACTCTCCACGTCAGACAATCAATTTGGTTTTCAATAAACAAAATTACAATGACCCGTATTTTTCTTTTATAGTTTTTTGCCCAACGATATCGTTTCATTTGCCCTAATAACGGTACGGTTCCTTTCACGTATATCGTCATGGAGAAATCGACATCGTTTTCTGCCAACTTTCCCCCTAATTTTTTTTTTTTTTTTTGCCGATATTTACCATTTGCCCCCTTTTAACACATATCGCCTATATCCTCCTTTGTACCTCCATTTGTTTCCTATTCGCCTACCTAGGCCTCAACCTACCTATTCATCAGCCCGACCCAAGGCCTCAACTACCTTTCGCCCGACCCAAGGCCTCAACCTACCGTTCATATTCAGCCCGACCAGCCTCACCTCACTTCGGCCGACCCAAGGCCTCAACCTACTATTAGGCCCGACCCCGGCCTCGCCCTATCATAACCCCTTTGGCCCGACCCAAGTCTCAACCTACCCATTTGGCCCGACCCAAGTCCTCAAACTACCTTTGGCCTCCCAAGGCCTCAACCCCTACCCTTTGGCCCACCCAAGGCCTCACCCACCAATTCCGACCGACCCAAGCCGCCACCCACTTGGCCCGACCCAAGGCCTCACCCTAACCACTGCCCTGACCAGGCCTTACTCCTAACCACTTGGCCCGACCCCTCCGTATCACTTCATACCAATACCCACATGCAACGTTTTATGTATCCATCCATCCTGTACATTTGTTCAATCGAGCTCACCTGTTCGTGTTTTAGATGATTAGGTCCTTACTTGAATCTGTCGACAACTTTGCCTAGACCTAGACGTAGTTTATATCTCAACCGAACCAACCATTTTGGTACTACTGCCGAACACCTAAACGTTCCTGTACTTTACCTGTTATATACCCTGAGCTACTTCCTATGCCTTAGATACAGAATATAATCACCCTTTTTGGATAAAACTATCCCCTTTTGCCTATACATTGCTGGTTTGCTCACCAAATACAGTACCTATCGCACTAATTTGCATTTTCCATGCGTCCTGCTGCCTTGGACCTCCCCCCACCTTACCATCCGCTCTAACAACATGTCCTTTTCACCCTATCCCTGATTTCCGTTCAACGTCAATCCTTGATAATTTGAGGGGATTACCTATATCCTTAACCCGAAATCCAATTTCATATTATTGTCCGCGCAGCTTTACAACACAACTACACGACAATAAGGCTATTTAGACACCAATTCGTGTCTTACGACCCCTTATAAACGCGCATCCCATTTCGGAACAACCTCATTACCTAAACCTCACAACATTATTTATTACTTACCTGTATTGATAACTCCCCCATCACCTCACCTACCACCATGTTGCCACCGCTCATCATACCTGCCCTAATCCTAAACTAACCTAATTAAAACCTAAAACTTGGTCACACCTACACCCATGACTACCCCTTTCTCGCACCTAAACGACTCTTCTAGTCACTTACCAAGCCCCAACTAATTCTCTGCCTCGGGAGAAAAGCAAGAAGGTGGGTGTTTAACAAAACCTACTTTTTTTCCTACCATTATTCGTTTTCCTAACTTGACCGCCGTCGGTTTACTAATTGCCATCCGATCCCTGTAAATGGCCTCCCCAACAACAACAAAGGATCGATTTCATTTTGGATCGATAAAAGGATTCCTTGGAATAAGAAAGAGCATCAGAGCTCGTGCTCACTGTTCGTCGTTTTTAGCAGGATTAGGGTCCTGACTTGTATCTGTCGACCAACTTTGCCTAGACCTAGAACCGTTACGTTTATCTCAACCACAACCATTTTGGTACTCTGCCGCAACACGCCTAAAACGTTCCTGTACCTTACCTGTTATATAACCCGGGAGCTACTTCCTATGCCTTAGATACCAGGATTATATCACCCTGTTTGATAAACTATCGACCCTTTGACCTATACATTGCTGTTGCTCACCAAATCATGTTCCCTATTCGCACATTGCCTTTCAACTGCGTCTGCTGCCTGGACCTCCCCCACCACCTTACCATCCTCTCTACAACCTGACCCTTTTATCACCCTATTCCTTGATTTCCCCGTGCACTCAATCCGTGAATAGATTTTGATGGGGATTACCTATATCCTTAACAGGAGAAACCACTTCATATTATTGTCCGCTCAGCTTTACAACACGCTACACGACAATAAGGGGCTAATTAGACACCAAATTCTGTCTTACGACCCCTTATGACGCGCATCCCATTTCGCAACCTAAAACCTCATTACTAAACCTTACACATTATTTATTAATTACCTTGTATTGATAATCCCCAGCACCTCACCTACCACCGAAGAAGAAAAAACTCATTTGTTGCCACCTCATCATGACCTAGCTAATCCTAAACTAACCTAATTAAAAAAACCTAAACTTTGTCTAAACACCTACACCCAATTTACTAAGGACCCCCTTTCCTCGCACCTAAAAACCCGACCGTTCTATTCACTTGACCAAGCCCCGCAACTAATCTCTCGGGAGAAAAGCGAAGGAGGTGGTTGTTTTTACTAAAAATAGTTGCCTACTTTTTCCTTAACCCGATCCGGTTCCTACTTTGCCCGCCGTCGGTTACGTAATTGCCATCGATTCCCTGTAATGGCCTCCCCAAACCAAAACAAGGATCGGAATTTTTCATTTTTGGATAGAGAAAGGATTCTTTCTTTGAATCAAGAAAAGGCATCATGAGCTTCGAGACAACCCCTTAATCTTTACTTGACTGAGTAGAGACAAGTGAAGAGACGAGGGAGTTAAGCAGCAAGGGAGAGCAAGCCCAGGACTACAACTGGATACCAGAGCCCTGTGCTACTCAGCTATTTAATCTGCTGGGTGCTCAGAGCAATCCTACCTAAGTTCTGCCTTTGCCATCAGAGCTCTCGGAATTGCATTCTCCGTGATATAATAGTAAGCTACTTCGCATTTACTCTTTAATAACATTCTTCGACTTTTTGAATCATAAGTCCTCACAAATCCATCTTGGATCCCAATACCCAACATGTAATGCATCTAACTGTCATTCATCTGGATATCATCACCCTATTCCTAATATTACCTATATATACAGGCCCTTACAAATAACACAACTACCAAATAAACACCACCACCCCACAAAACAACTAACTCAGATCTTAGGACTCTACCGATATCGGTCATCAGTAACCGCCATCGGTATCAGTAACCGCCATCGGTTATACGACTATACCCAATAACCAGCCTTTCCCCTACCCAGTTCAACACAAGCAATTAATTGATATCTTATAGTCTTTTGGTTAATCATATTAGCAGGGGAAAATGGACCACCTTCGAAAGGAAGGTTTTATTTTCCTGGGCCCAAGGCGTTTCTCTGTATTGTCTAATTAAAAAATCTCCCTGGGGTCTGGTGTTCCACTTATTTGAGCCGGAGGTACCTCTCCCAAGACACAATAAAAGGAGTGTATTCGCCAGTAAAACCTGATCATTTACTTCTCTACGGCTACGCGCAATTCTTCGACATTCTACAGGTATCTCCTAGCCCCAAACCCCTTATTATTTCTAAAAGGAACGAAACCTTCCGAAATGTGTGATAAGTGAACAGCTCATCAAAGGTTGGGACAAGTTTGAATTTGGAGGGTGGGAGAAATGTGCTTAGCGACAGGCCCGCCGCAAAGAGTTGATGAGTTCAGCCTTGAGGTAGGCATAAGTGAGTTGGTTGATGAGGCCCTGTCATCATCCAACGAAATCTGCGATAGATTTGTCTTCAAATGGTCAGATGGCATAGAGGTCAGTGATGGATACTTTCTTGCAATATTAATGGAGGAAATGCTCCAATAACAATTGGGCTAATTGGTTAAAAGAGAAGATGGTGCAGGTTACAGCAATTGAACAATCGAAGGCGGGGGCGTCGGGGGGTTCCCTGATAAGGACATGGGAAAGGGTGTCGGAAGTAGTAAGCATCGTCATGGAGTAATCAGATAGCAGGCATGTCTAAATGATCACAAGTGTTGTTGAGGATCCTCCTTACTATTAAACGAGTAAAGTGTAAATTCTCGGTAGGTTAATTCCCATGAGAGAGGATATGAATGAAGGTGGACAGAAGGCGAATAGGATCCCGAAAAATAACTTGCTCGGAAGTCAGGGGTGTTACGGCTTCCTTGAAACAGAACCCTCCAAAATTGTGCCATCTTGTCCATTATTGTGATTTAAATCAGTGGTGGGTAAGATATGGTGCGTTGTTGTAAACAGGGAGGATTATTAGGCAAAGAGATAGCGACTAGGACAATGGTTGGGGTTTTAAATGTTGATAAGGGTATTGATGATTGAATATTTGTTGAGGTCGACGATATTAGGGCTGTCCTATATAAGATGTGATGAAGCACACCGGATAAGTTTGTGGAAATGAAAAGGTGGCAGAGCTTGGAAGGAAAGCTTGTGTGGATAGGTGGTAGAGAGCAAGTTATGCTTGGAAACATGAAGGGGTCAGTCTACAAGAGAGATGAGGTAGGAGCAGTCGGCCGGTATAATGTTTTGGTATTAATGATATGTGGGCCCTGATTAACCAAGGAATCAATCTGTGCCGTATGAACCCCCGAAGCCATGCATTGGGAAGACGTAGCTAGGATGAAGAAGGTAAGGTGGGTAAGTTATTAGGTGGGGAAGCGAGCTAAGTGAAAGCTATACTTAAGGGCATACCACCGATGATCTGACCGTCAGGTTACGGTCAGGGGTTATGAGACAAATATAATACGTACGGCAATTAGATTGCATCCAACAATTTGGCAATCCTATTCCTACAGGGATCTTGGGAAACATTTCACTAGTGTCCGTAGGATTCCCCATAGGAGTTGTGAAGGGGGTGATAAAGCAAAGCACGGAAAAGGCATGTGGGTGAAACCATGGGCTGCGGCTTTTGTTTTTCGAGTGATCAACAACCCAGGACAAGGTACACAGTAGGGATCAATCTATCGGAATAGAAACAGCAACAAAATGTTGGAATTGTAGGTTGTGGTTTGGTTTGTCCGGGAAATGTGGAAAGGACAGTAACTAGATATCAGTCTGATAAATCCATGTCGGTAAGACTGTAGCCGGCACGCGTCAGCTAAGCGAACCGAGGTGTCGGTTTTTAGAATGGGACCGTGTTCGGTCACTGTGATGAATGATGAAGCCAAAGAGAGATGTATAAGAAGCTGCTTAATTTGGGGTTAACCAATGCTTAGTATACCCACCAAATGTTACTGGAAGTGATCACTGATAAGCGGTTACTATGACAGAGAAAGAAACAGAACTCTAAAAAAACAAGCAAGATCACAAGACAAATTAAGGAGACTAATCCTCGGCTTAGTTTTAATTATTGTGGTTATGCCTTAGACGCAAGATGATGTCAAGCGCTAAACAAAAGACCTAAGGGAGATGTAAATTTTGTTTTGGTGTATAAGGGTTACCTCAAGCAGGGGAGGAATACCACAGAAAAAAGACAAAGGGGGAATGTTTTGAGCTATTGTGTGATTATGATGTGGTGTGATGTGAGTATGTGTGGTGCAGTGAAAGTAAGATTAATTTATTGTCAATACCGGGGATTCACCCCCCACGTGTACGACCCTACCACCACGTAATCTAGTTCACTAGAATTAAAAACAGCCACACAGCCGAATGTGCATGCCACATGTTTTAACCCAAAGTGAAATGATATTCGATGGAGCAAGAAGAAGATGACTTTCACTAATGCAAAGTGAGGAAGAAAGACAAATTCTTTTACAAAATGACAAAAATCTTGTGAATATTTAGAAGAAGAAAATAGCAAGTATGCTCCCTATATGAAAGCAAGCAGAAGAAAGAAACCCGAGAAGAACGGTCATCGGGCGTGCCAAAATGTTTCACACCAGCATTTCTTTTCTTAAAATAGAGTTGCTTCTATCTTTAATTCTATTGCAGAAAAAGAGAAAGGTTAGGGACTAGAGGAATACTTGTTGAGTGTTGGGGAAGGGTGTGCGCCGTACCGTAGAGAGAGATCAGACGATGTGAAGAAACTCCTTTTTGTCTGGAAGGAATACCTATGAATAGAATGCAAGCCAACAGATTATAGTTAGGTAGACAATAAATACGGAACTGCCTTGAGCACACACAGGAAATATTAACTTCCTTTCCAAAGGTGGCAATTCCCCTTTCAATACGAATTTTTTGATTATTAAACACAAATGATAACAAAGAAGTTATTGCGAAATTATGAATTAGTTACCTTGTTAAAAGCAATAGAGGAAAAGATGGTTCATGGTTTGAGTCACAGTGGCCATGGCCCGTCAATTCATAACCGATGTGTGTGTTTATACACCGGTGACCGATGCTGAGAACTGATATCGGTAGGGGGAGGGGGCAGTGATTTGGTACCAAATAAAACACCACCACCCACAAAACAACTAACCTTCAGATCCTAGACTCTACCGATATCGGTCATCAGTAACCGCCATCGGTTATCAGTAACCGCCATCGGTTATACTGACTATAACCAATAACCAGCCTTTCCCCTACCCAGTTCAACAAAGCAATTTAATTGATATCTTATAGTCTTTTGTGTTTTAATTCATATTAGCAGGGGAAATGACCACCTTCGAAAGGAAGTTTTATATTTCCTGGGCCCAAGGCAGTTTCCTCATTTATTGTCTAATTAAAATCTTGTGGTCTTGTGTTCTTATTTGCAGGTAGTCCTTCCAAGACAAAAAGGAGTTCTTCGCAGTCAACCTGATCTTTCTCTACGGTACGCGCACATCATCTCGACATTCTACAGGTATTCCTCCTAGCCCCAACCCTTATCTATTTCTAAAAGGAACGAAACATTCCGAGTGAAACAGCCTCATCAAAGGTGTGGAAAGTTTGAATTTGGAGGGTGGGAGAAATGTGCTTAGCGCAGGCCCGCGCAAAGAGTTTGATGAGTTCAGCCTGAGGTAAGGCATAAGTGAGTTGGTTGATGAGGCCCTGTCATCATCCAACGAAATCTGCGATAGATTTGTCTTCAAATTGTCAGATGGCATAGAGGTCAGTGATGGATACTTTCTTGGCAATATTAATGGAGAAATGCTCCAATAACAATTGGGCTAATTGGTTAAAAGAGAAGATTGAGTGCTAGGTTAAAGCACTGTACCACTCGAAGGCGGGTCCTGATAAGGACATGGGAAAGGTGCGGAGTAGTAAGGCATCGTCATGAGTAATCAGATAGCAGGCATGTCTAAATGATCACAAGTGTTGTTGAGGATCCTCCTTACTATTAAAACGAGTAAATTTCGGTAATTCCCATTGAGGAGGATATGAATGAAGGGGGACAGAAGGATGAATAGGCTCCCGAAAAACTTGCTCGTATGTCAGGGTGTTACGGCTTCCTGAAACAGAACCCTCCAAATTTTGCATCTTGTCCATCATTTGTTTGATTAAATCAGTGGTTGGGTAAGATGATGGTGCGGTTGTTGTAAACAGTGGAGGATTAGGCCAAGAGCTGCGACTAGACAATGGTGGGGTTAAATGTTGATAAGGTATTGATGATGAATATGTTGAGGTGACCGAATAGGGATGTCCTATATAAGATGTTGAAGCCACCGGATAAGTTTGTGGAAATGAAAAGGTGGGCAGAGCTTGAGAAGGAAAGCTCGTGTGGATAGGTGGTAGAGAGCAAGTTATGAAAGGGTCAGTCTACAAGAGAGATGAGGTAGGAGCAGTCGGCGGTAATGATATGTGGGGCCCCTGATTAACCAAAGGAAATCCAATCTGTGCCGTATGAACCCCCGAAGCCACTGAATTGGGAGACGTAGCTAAGGATGAAGAAGGTAAGGTGGAGTTATTAGGTGGGGAAGGAGCTAAGTGAACAGCTATACTAATGGGCATACCAACGAGAATCTGACCGTCAGGTGTACGGTCAGGGGTATGAGACAAATAATACTGTACGGCATTAGGATTAGCATCCAAAAATTTGGCAAATTCCTTATCTCCTACAGGGATCTTGGGAACATCACTAGTGTCCGTAGGATTCCCCATAGGATGTGAAGGGGGTGATTCAAGCAAAGGCACGGAAAAGGCATGTGAAACCATGGCTGCGGCTTGTTTTCGAGTGATAACAACCATGGACAAGAGTACACAGTAGGGATTCAATCTATCAGGAATAGAAACAGCAACAAAATGTTGGAATTGGTAGGTTGCTGGTTTGTCGGGAACTGTGAAAGACAGTAACTGATATCAGTCTGATAACCAATGTCGGTAAGACTGTAGCCGGCATCGGTCAGCTAACCGATGTCGGTAGAATAGGACCGGTGTCGGTCACTGTGAAAGCAAAGAGAAGATGTAAGAAGCTGCTAATTTGGGGTTAACAATGCTTAGTATACCCACCAAACTGTTCTGAAGTGATCACTGATACAGGGTATGACAGAGAAACAGAACTAAAAAACAAGCAAGATGCACAAGCAAATTAAGAGACTAATCCTCGGATTAGTTTTAATTATTGTGGGCTTATGCCTTAGACGCAAGATGATGTCAATCCTAAACAAAAGACCTAAGGGAGATGTCAATTTTGTTTTGGCTTATAAGGTTACCTCAATCAGGCGGAGGAATACCACAGAAAAGGGGGAATGTTTGAGCTATTGTGTTGATTATGATGTGATTTGGTATGTGTTGTGCAGTGAAAGTAAGATTAATTTCTTGTCAATACCGTGGATATCACCCCCACGTGTACGACCTATTACTTAATCTACGTTCACTAGAATTAAAAACAGCACGCAAGAATGTGATGCACATGTTTTAAACCCAAATTGAAAATGATATTCGATGAAGCAAAGAAGATGACTTTCACTAATGCAAAGATGAGGAAGAAAGACAAATTCTTTTACCAAAATGACAAAATATCTTGTGAATATTTAGAAGAAGAAAATAGCAAGTATGCTCCCTATATGAAAGCAAGCAAGAAAGAAAGAAACCCGAGAAAGGGTCCCATCGGGCGTGCCAAAATGTTTCACACAGAATTTTTCTGTTCTTAAAATAGAGTTGCTTCTATCCTTTCATTCTATTGAGAAACAGATAAAGGTTAGGGCTAGGAGGAATACTTGTTGAGTGTTGGGAGGGTGTGCGCGTACCGTAGAGAGAGATCAGACCGATTGTGAAGAACTCCTTTTTGTCTGGGAAGGAATACCTATGAATAAGAATGCAAGACCACCAGATTATAGTTAGACAATAAATGAGGGAACTGCCTTGGGCCCAGGAAATATTAGACTTCCTTTCAAAGGTGGTCAATTCCCCTTTCAATACGAATTAACACAAATGATAACAAAGAAGTTATTGCGAAATTATGATTTAGTTACCTTGTTAAAAAGCAATAGAGGAAAAGATGGTTTTGGTTTGAGTCACAGTGACCGATGCCCGTCACTTCATAACCGACTGTGGTTATAACACCGGTACCGATGGCTGATAACTGATATCGGTAGGGGCAGTGATTTAGGGGCTTTCAATGAAGGTTGGCTGTAAGGCGGTTATGGTGTTTATAAGGTTGGTAAATGATCAGGGGTAGGCAATAGGGTGATGGAGAAGACTCAGAGAGTGTGGGAGCTGCTCTTGGGGCAATGTAGAGGTAGAGGAGTGAAGGTTAGATGCAGGGTGCTATTGAGTAGTAGATCTAGGAGTGAGCTTATAATTACTATGAATCAGAAGTTCCAGAAATGGTATTTAAGAACGTACAAGACACTACTTACTAATTCCTGATGAAGGTACAGGTCCAAGGATTGTGATGACGAAGGCAAGGCTTAGGTGGGATGATCTGACAATCAAAATTGAGCTATCTTCTCTCCCAATGCTTGGATGAGTGTCGCTGTGCTCTGGTTACTCAGTTGCAGTCTTGGGCTCGATGTCCTTCTCCGCAAAAACTTCTCTTTTCTTCACTTGTCTCTCTCTTCCCAAGTGAATTCCGGATCTTTCAAATGAATTCCGATCCCTTGTTTTTGGTTGGGGAAGGTCATTTACAGGGAACCGATGGCGGTTACGTAACCGACGGTAGTCAAGTAGGAACCGATGTCGATTAAGTCAAAGTGGGCTATTTTTAGTAAAATAGCCAACTTTCCCTCCTTTTCTCTCGAGGGATTAGTTGTGGGCTTGGTCAAGTCATTATTAGGTTGGTTTTGATGCGGGTGAGGAGTAATTAGTCATGGGTGTGGATGTAGACCAAGTTATAGGTCTTAATTAGGTTAGTTTAGGGTTAGGGCTAGGTCATGATGAGGTGGCAAAATGAGGTGGCAGGTTTGGAGATGTGGATTTATTAATTATAAGGTAATTAATAAATAATTGTGTAAGGTTTAGGTGGTGAGGTTAGGTTTCAAATATGAGATGCGGGGCACAAGGTTTCGTAAGACACAAATTTGGTGTCTACAGTTGTTTATCAAACAACTCACATTAACATTTACATCATCCATATATATTTACCCCTAAGTAAATATTCAATCATAAATATTAATGGAGCACTAAATAAATATTTCCTAACATTTCACCCCTTAGTGCGAACATGGTAGAAAAACATTCACACGCTCCTCTGCAGTATGCTCACCCCTGTGGCATGTCCAACTCTATAACTCATGACCTTGATCCAAAAGAAAGGCTCTCTCCTTCCATGGTTTTAAACAGGATTACCACAAACCTTGACTTGACAGGAACCTCATCAACTATACACCTCGTGTGGTTCTGGATCCTCCCACAAACCCTTTCAAGATCCATGAACTGACTTACTCTGGTGCTACTATTCACCACTATGCTTATACATCAGGGAATTATGTAGGAAACACAACATGCATATCACAAAACTACATAATAGAAGATATACTAAAAATATGTCACATTACTTCCTATAAGAATCGTAATGTTCTTAATTGTAGTCTCTGTCATTGATCGTTGCCACTCGATCTCGAACAGCATAGAAAACTGCCACTGCCACAGGAAGCTTTCCTTGACTAAGTCATTTTGGGTACAGAATGGGAATGGAACATTGGTATGTATTCCCCCCCCCCACAATGTGAAACTCCACTCATATAGATACTGAGAAGTAAAATGCATCGAAGAACATACTCCTGAATGGATCTTGCTAGTTAGGTCTTGCTGCACATGGTCACTAATGCTAGTGAATGTATTCTTCTAGCTGACCATCTTCCAAAGAAGTACGGCAGTCAGAGGACCAAGTTAGTCAAAGGATCACTGACAGTCATCTGCACTCCAACACAACTCTCTTTCCAACATCCATCAAATACCACACGAAACAGGAACACTGCAAACTGAAGCACACTGAGAAAATGGAAAACACACTAAAAATCATATACTCACACCATACATATGCCACCACAGCTTCTGCACAGCCCCGTCGTTGGTGACTGACAAGAGGTCACTAATCAACCTCCTACCTCCTGTGCCTCCATCCTCCATTGGATCTGCTACTAACTCATCCGAATGTGATCATAGGGTTCAATAACATGCCTTGAACGTCAGATTCCACCGAAAATGTGTTCGTGAAGCAATTTTTTTTATTTTTACAAGTCTTGACTCAAAAAACAAAACTTTATGGTTTGACTAACCATATAACACTATTGACTTGGACAAGAAGACATGACTAGATAGATAACCTAAAATCACCTATTTTAATTAACTTGACAATAACAAAACTTTTACAATATAATTTTGACTTGACTTGATCAAAACTACTCTTTATCTTGATGAACAACAATATTTAGACCTAAAATGAAAATTACTCACAATTGCACACTTGTGACCCAAATGTTTTTGTAGGATAAATTAATAATTTATACATAATAGATTATAACTTTTACACACAAAAATTACATATAACGACATGAATGCTACCTTACAAACTATAGTCAATGGAACAAATGGAATTGCATACACCAATACGAATGGGCACAACTTTAACTAACATGACTAAAAATGACAATTAAAAAAGATAAACCCACTTGTTTTAAAGAATCTTCCTATCACTAAAAAATTAAACAAATACCTAAAAACCTATTTGACACAGACATAATCAAAGTCGATTGGGAACCAAATTGAATAGAGAACTAGCTGCAAGTTGAACTAAATCAGGTGAATGCCACGCATTTGAGCTCGTATGAGTATGTTGTTTAGGCATGGACTGATTGACATTTCACATCTAATGTTCTTCGATGCATAGGTATCATGGGAATAATTACGTCATTGAATTCACGCATTAAATCATAGTTGCAGTTTATTAGACGGTGATTGGTGGACTGCACACACGGATAGAGGAGTATGTGATAGCTTATCACAGCATTCATAGAATTGACTTAGCTCAATGCATGGAATGGAGTCTTCCAATGATAAAAGGAATGAATTGAAAAGGAAGCATCAAACACTGCAAGATCGAATCAATAGAAATATATGGGAATACACCTTGTCATTTGCAGTGACATCTATGATTTGATTTTTGTATCCAGATCTTTAATCAACCAATCATCCTCTTGCATGTGATATTTCCAGAAAATAGATACAATTACAAAGAAGACACGGGTCTGCAGGTATGCGACAAGATGTTTGGATCTAAGACAGAATTTAAAGCACCTCCTTCTATCTAATTAGATCTGTTGACAGCCACCTTCAATCTATATTAGTGATATTTCAATTCAAATCACACACAAAATAAAAAAACAGAACTAACACCATATTACAAATCTCTCCACAATAATATTCTCTCATGAAACGAGGTAACCAAAAGTTGTAATGGCTTTGCCCCTCGTTATATCCTAGGAATTCATGACTAATCTGATACCAGATGACAGGGTATAAGCAGATGTACTCAAAACAATCTCTGTTATATAAAATTCATATCACTGGATTACACATATATAGGAATATGCATTCCTAAAAACAAGGAGGTTGTTCAGCAACACTCCCACAAATCTCTCTCTCAACACCTATATACGTGAGTTATTAAAACTACCCAAACTAATATTGTTATATGAGTTGTTTATCAAACAACTCACATTAACATTTACATCATCCATATATATTTACCCCTAAGTAAATATTCAATCATAAATATTAATGGAGCACTAAATAAATATTTCCTAACAACATTATGCTTATTTTTCTTCGTCGTCCTTGTCTTCCTCCAGCGAAGCCTGCTTGTCAAGAAATTCTTGGAACTTTCAGATTATACCCTACATCTCAACTTCATCTGGTGCACTAGAATAATCAATTAGAACCTCGCAAGTTTCCTGAGTGTCATTTGCGTTGCCAGGAATTTTCTTCAATCTCTTGTTGAGTTTCCATAGTGATTCCAAAACATTCTCGATCCTTATGAACTTATCAATGGTTGTCAGATTGAAGACGGAAGTTGATTCATGCTGAATTGATTCTTGAGTTTGTTAATAGAGATCATCAGTAGGTAGAATACTCGAGCTTTCATCCAACACCTTAGCGAAGATCCTGGACAACTCCTCTTCTATGTCATTGGTGGCATCAACCAACTGATCTCTAGATTCCCTCAACTCATTGCAAGATTCACTAAGAATATTTATCCTAAATCTGATGGCTTTGACTAGCTAGAAATGCTTATCCCCATGTAGAATAATTCCTTCTTCCATTAAGATCTAGGATGGAACCTGTTTCAGTGCATTGAGAGCCTCAAAAGTTAACTCGAGGTTCCTGACTTCCTGTGAAAATTCATCATCCATTTTGTCACCATCCTTCTTTATTTCCTCCAAGGATTTATAGACCTCCATTGTGTCATCAATGACCTCTCTTCTCCCCTTCTCGTTGATTTTTTCAATCATAGGTACCGATGATAAATTGAACCTGATTGGAGTAGGGGTAGAAGATGATGGTGTTGATTGAGAAGGCTTTGAGAGCTTGAGCAATACTTCTGTTAACTGTTCAACTTTCTCCTTTAGCTCATCTTTTCTCACCTTCATTTCCCTCAGCTTCTGGCATAGCACATTCATGGCATTCTACGCATCTTGTTGTGCTCCTTCTGTTGTTACCTTTCCCAGATCAACCCTTGTAATATGATAATCAGTAACCGCTATATCCTCTTTGGTTTTGTCAACCACGAGAGTGGCAATATCTATAAACTTATGCCCTGAGCCATCCACTGAAACCTTTGAAACCATTTTGGGTTTCTTGGTAGATTTGGCAAGAGAGGCCTTGAGTGAACTGAAGTCGAAGGTTAGTAGGGGAACTACCACCTTCCTCTTCCTCAGAATCTGATCAACCAACTGTTATCCAAAATAAGCCCCTTGCTTATTTTTGGCTAACTTTCTTTCACTCCTTCCTTCCTTGTGCCTCAATCAAAATTTTTAACTTTTTTAGGCACTCAAAATTATCTTGAAATGGCTTCATCAAATAGAGAATTTTCTCACCTTTCCAGCAAGGTAAATTTTTCCTTCTAACTCCTTGTATTTTGCAAGTTATGGCTCGGCGGAGTTTTTGAGGGAAATTTTCCCTGGTAAGGTCCGCAACCAATAGGAATGTGCCACATGGTGGCGGAATGGCAGGTTAGCAGAGGTAAGTTGAAAAATTTGCCAAGGAAGTGTCGGGGGTGCAAAGGTAAAATTTTTCCAGCGGGCCTGCAGAGAAAGAAATGGCTTGAGGCTCGCACGAATGAGGAGGCGCCACGTGTCCTATTCTCAGCAGAGGTCGGACCAGCGAGGGTAAGTTGAGAAAATTTCCAAAAAAAGGCACAATGAAATTTTTGGCCCAGAAGCCCCGCAACCAAAAATAATGTGACACATGTCCATGGAACTAGCGGGAGTCAAAGGGGTAGAGTGAACTTTGGCTTTTTCCAAAATAGTAAAGGGCGAAAAGGAAAACATTGGCCCGCAGGCCCGCCAAGGAGGAAATGAAAAAAAATTTACAAAGGGCCCGCAGACTAATAAGAAGAGGCCACGTGTCCTTTTCTCAGTAGAGGTCGGGGGTGCGGGGAGAATTTGAAAATTTCACTAAAGTGATCGGCGGCGTCAAAGGAAAAGTTTAGCGCATGTGCCCGCATGAATAGGAGGGTGCCACATGTCCTGAACCAGCGGGGGCGCGGAGGAATTTTGGAATTTTTTCCAAAATTCAAAAAAGTGTAAAAGGGCCATTTGAACCCACAGACCAATGGGGAAGTGCCACATGTCAACAGAGCAATGGGATGTAGAGATTTTTGGGGAATTTTTCCCAAATTCAAAAAAAGGGGAAAAATTTTAGGTTTCAGCCCGCTGACCCCGTTTTTTCCCTAGTTTTTCCCTAAATCATCAGACGGGCATATATTTTGATCCAGAGCTCAGTTTTTCTCAATTTTGGTGTGGTTGGAAAGCTATTGAAGTCCTCTACATTATGGATTCTTCAATTTTGTTTTTTAGTGGAGTTTATTGAGAGAAAAATGAGAAAACACCTCTGGCATGGGGAAAAGAGTAGGACCAACATTCAATCACCATTTTTAATGCAGTATGGCTTCCATTCTTCTCAAGCATGGTCAAAAATCGTGGGGAATGAACTTTTATGGGTAACCATGTCTCACTTGTTTGACGGTTACCTACACACCTGATTCTAATATTCTTTTCTTATATCTTGTGTTGTCTGCAACTTGGGTGTGCGGCCTGTTTGTATCTTTTGCTACTTGGTTGATTGCACAGAAGTCCTCTACACCAAAGAACATCAAATTGGTTTTCGGGGAAAATTTTGGTCCTCTGGATTATCTGCTTCATGGACGCTTCTGGAGGGATCACAGGATGAAGCATTCTAGATCATGAAGGCTTGGACATGCTCAACATTAGCACAATGGTACTGACTATGAGGCATTTTCCAAGGGAAGCACAATTCTGACTCTTGTGCCAAGTTGTTCTTAACTGGAACAAGCACTCGGCTCACGCTGGGTACTGGGAGAGAAGGTGCAGGAGGGAAAAATTACAAGGGCATATGTGCATCAGGCTGCCACCTATCATTCTACTGGTTGGGCACGTATCTTTGATTTCCATATTGATTCTGCCAAGGCTGATTGCCTTGCCCATACACCTGATTGGAAATGCCTCTATACACTTGCGCTTGCTGCTTTTCTAATGATATTACCTTGTTTGATAAATTTCTTATCAAGGCCTTCAATTCTTCGTCCTACTTTTGCTGTGATGGAGAATAGGATGTTAAGGTAGCCAGTTGCGCACTCTACTCAAGAGTAATAATAGGGGCCACAGAATGTTGGGGTGCTTCTGACATCTCTAGGAACAAGGGTATGGGCAGTCTAGGAGATAACTTTCCCACCTGAATGAGACTATTTTCTACCCTTAGTGCAATGCTATAAGTAGCTGGTAAGGTCCTACGCCCTATAGATTGGATCATAACTAAAATATCATTATTGAGCACCTTTAGATAATAAAGGAAAGAATGTTAGGCTATAGGTCTTACCACAAGAGGGATTCTATCCCAAGTCTTCTAAAATCTAATGTTAAAATCATTCATTTACTCATTGGGCACCCTCCTTGTTGTCATTTGCTCCACGAAAGATAGGTGATCTAATTTTTCTTCAAAATAACTGCATAGAGATATTCCCAGCTCATCCCAGGTGGTGATAGATCTAAGTCTCAAGCCTCGGTACCATTTAAGTGCTTTACCTTTGAAAGAGGTTAGAAGTAGCCTGACTGCTACATCATTATGTGTGATCAAACAGAGTGAACACAAATTTGCCACATCCTCGATATGCTCCTGAGGGGTGACTTGATTCTCACTAATAAAGTAAGTAATACTCTTGAGCGCTCCATTTGGTATATCATGTTGCATGGCCAGGAGTAAGGGACTTCCTCAAAAGTTTGCAAAGCTTCTTAATAGAGGAGGTTACTGATTTTCCATTATAGGGCATGCAAGTTTTTTGTTTTGAGGAGGATTTTAATTGGCATGGTGTGTTGGAGATAGATATGCACACGCAGTATTTCTGGAATGAACTCTTCACGAGGATGAATAGAAGTATTCGAAAGAATCTTCAGTTGTTGCACTTCTTCTTTTGTGAACTCTTCTCATGAAAGGTGCTCAAGACTACTGAAACAGAAATCTTAAAATGTTGGGAGTCACCAGATGTGTATGAAATGAGCCTCCAAACGCTGGAACACTAAGTCCACACCAAAACTTAGAGATATGAAATTTGAGCTTTCAATGCTGGTCCCACCAGGGTGTGCCAGAAAATATTGGTTACTCAAACGTGCACCCATGTCTTGGGTCTCGAAAGAGCCAAGGTGTCTGAGACCACAATGAAACCATCCCCCAAGTTGTGGGACCTTATGAACTTGGGACAGATCTCTGGAGGAGGCTGGTTCCTCTATCTATTTCTACTGCTACTACTACTCCTAGTGCTGAAAGGGGAAACTAAGCTAAGAATGCCAAGGGACCAAGGAAAGAAGGATAACATGAAGTAAACTACACTAAAAGGTGATAGCACCAAAAAAGAGGGGTGAACATTATCTGTTCTGAGTAAGATTGATAAGGAATGTGTGGAAGGAGGCTAGGCACAAGTAGCATAGTGAAACACACGTTCACCAGATCACTCTCATGGAACACAACTAAGTATGGAACTGTAGGGGACTTGAAAAGGCACAACAATACACAATGCAAGAAAAGAGGCAAGAAGAAGGAATCCAAACATGTTAGGATAGAGAATAGTCACAAAATAATGCTTTTATTACTTCCAGAGTGTCCAACATAACAAATGAGCCTTGCTCTTACATTTATAGATGAATACATGGAGGAAGAGGGAGAAGGAGGGAAAACCCGAATTCGAAACACAACCACCAACAAGAAGCATTCAATGTCTATAAACCCACTCAGAAATCCATGAAATACGCTTCCCCATGCCTGTTTGACATTGAAGACAAAAGAGGGAGGATCATACCAAATTGGGTGTTTGGAAAAATCAGATCTGCTCATCAATGTTTAGAGAGATGTTTTCCCAATTCACACCTACCAGATCTGCCAGAATTTGAAATTTGAATTTCTAGCACTGTAGTTGATGTCAGCATATTTCTGTCAAGTCTAGGCGTGCACCGATCTGGGCTTTGTAGCTGATGATATAACTGTTGGAAGATGGCAGAGTCGTCATCGTATGAAAGATACGTGGCACATGCTGATTAGCTAAGATGATGGTCAAATGTACAGCTATTTTTTGTTTCTACCATGTGTCAATCATTCATTTGTTGCAAGGATTTGACACCCTGTCTGGTTGCACGTGACACACTTAAGCATGTTAAAAGATGATCTGGCACAGATGGATATGAGGGAAGGGCACACAGATAAAATAGAGGAAGGCATGGGAGGCGGCACGCGCGATGCACACGGGGAGATGACTCAAACTAGTGAGCAGAGAACGTATGGTTAACGCACAACTATTACAAAGTAATAAGTGTGGCACGCAAAGGGCCAAGGACTTAGACACCCAGGATGGGGAGAAACTGACTCAGAAGAAGATGGATGCATGGAAGGTGGGCGCAAGAGAGAAGTGGAAGGAGAAAAGGAAAATGGACGTGTAGGTAAAACTTCGACCAAAAGAATGTGCCAAATGATAGATATCTTAGGGCCAGAATGTGTATGTAAGTTATACAAATCACTAGGAGAATTATTTGGAATATTGAGTACACACAACCCCAAAAAACAAAAATTAAGGCTACCAACTCACATTTATTTCCCCCCTTTTGTCACATCCTAATTAGCACTAGTTAAACACTTTTAAAGTAACTTAAGAGGGATGCTAAACATAATTAATAAAAGTGACTTCACATACTAATAAAATACAATAACTCACAATTAAATAAAATCAACAAGACAAAATTACAAATCTTCCCAAGGTCACCCCCAATGGGGACCTCCTAAGAAACTACAACAACATACAACATATGAATACACGTGTTGCCATGGTGACTTGTTGCCAATACTCCATATTCTTTCATTGTTGGTCTCCTATACGCCTTTGGTTTATTATATTGTGAACACCTACAAAAGTCAAGACAACACCTTTCTGGCCTCATGGCCATATTAACAACATCGAAATAGTAAAAATACATGCATATACATACAATCAATTATCACAACTTAAACTGAAACAAGTAATTTTCCATCATTCACAATTTCAATAATTTCAATTTCATTAATTTATCAACTAGCAATAAGATCATGACATCAAATACATCATCTAGCATCATATAATTATCAAATTAAATGCATCAGTCCAATATAAGCTCAAAATCAACAATTCGATATATCCAAACATGCATATCATCCATCCTAGAAATCATGTCGTAAGTCTAACATCCACACTATCTATCAATTAACTAATCAAAATAACAATGTCCATCTGTCAATATCTAAATTGTGATAGAAAATTCCATAACTCAAATCTATAATAAGTAGAATCATAATCATATAAACGTCGAAGAGGAGTGGTCACTACAGGATTCTACACTGGATCACTTTTCCAGAAAGCATGAGTTTGCTAAAAATGGCAAAAATTTACCAAATTTAGGGGTCTTTGAAGTTTAGGGTTAGTTTGGCCTTTACCAACTCTATCGAACTACTTCTTCCAAGTGTTGAGCTCATTCATCATCCAATGATCTCCTTGCTTTTGGCATTGACATTATTCCCACATGGCATTAGATGAGCTAATTATTGGTGTTACCAAGCCCTTCTAAGTTCTCCCACCCAACGGACCTAGACATTATCATCAGGCCAATGCACATGACCACCTCCAAAAGTGATGTTCCAACCTATCGGCTCAACCTATGATGTCCTAACTCGGTGGTTGTTTGTGTGTTACGATGGGAATGTATGATTCATGGTTTTAGACCCATCTCCCTCGGAAAATTTTCCATGCCCATTTCGGGCTTCACACCATTCCAAACCTGAAGAAAATCCCCAAATGGCTTAGTTCTAAAATTGCCCCCACTTTCCATGTTGGCCTAATTTTTAGGTTTTTGATCCTTCACGTTTTTGAACCCACAAGCTCACCCATTCGGGTTTCTCACAAAACCAACCCTGAAGCACTAACCCGATCTACCTCTGAAAGCACCCACCCCTAAAGTCTGAAATTTTCAAACTTTGGGATCTGACCTTTTCAGAAATTATGAGCCCAACACTTTGGGCTTCTCACTCTTTCAAGCCTAAAAGAAACCTCCAAACCGATGCTTCTTTTCCATTCATCAACTTTGATGCATCAACCAGGCTTGCAATTTCCTCTAACTCAACTTGGGTGACCATTGAATCCTCCGTGTCATGTCTCTACCGATTTGACTTCCTCTGTTTAAATCCCCATTGTGGTATGGGTGAGCTCAATATTACACAACTGAGTGTAATGGCCATTTCTTCCTCTCACGAACTCTTGGTTCACTCATATTTTTATTGTTTTCCACGTTGTCCTAGTGCATTTCTGAGTCCTAGCTCCTTGATCAAATCGTCAGTACTTCTAAGCTTTATTTCAAACTTGATACTTGGCTTCACAACAAGACACTAGCTATGGATCCTTTGTGACTTACCCTTTGAACTTCAACTAAGACCAAACCACTGAGCTTTGTGATATTCGATTTGATCTTGATCTTCACCCTTAACTTTCCTGAGCTCCCTTTATAACTTGCTCGCTCCAATAATGCCCTTCGTCTTTAATGCTTCCACCAACTCACCGAGTAGCTCGCCAAGCTACTTGATGAGTCATTACTAACACACACCATTATAACACACTTCCATCTTGTCGAGCTAACTTGCTAAGTAGCTCTGTGAGCTATTTTTTGGCTCGATGTCCCTTTGAGGCCAAAAATGTGAAATTTTGACCCCGAAACCTAATCTTTTGGATTTTTTCAAATTTTCTCAATTTGATTTCCTGATAGAGGTTGAACATGGGGAATTTTTAGGATTTTTCATAACTTCACCCATTTTTCTCATTCGGGCCCAATGTGGGCCTAGGGGGAAAAAATAGTCAACAATTTGGCGATTCGCGGGGACATCTTCCTACTAGAAGTTTCTTGTACTAGTAGCCTAGGCATATCCATTGGGAACGGAGTCACTCAAAGCCTACAAATTGATCCCAAACCATTAAATTGAAACTCAGAGACCATCTACATACTGCCAAGGTTGGTCTAGACTGTTGTGAATTTCCAATCTTCCTATGAAGATTTTTTGAGTTCCAACGTCACAAAACTCTATTAAACCTAATCCCCTTCTTTCTCTTATGGATTTCTACATGCTGTGGTGATCCTGAATGGCCCTGTGGGAGGCCACTCAACTGCTTGCACTCTCAATTTTCATAGGAAATTTTCAAAAGTAAGATTTGTGAGATTAGAAAATTGTCTTGACTTAAGATCTCCACTTGTTCTTCGCTACAACCATGTTCTGCAAGACTAGAATAACCATCCTGAAACTTGATTTTACCAAGTACAGAGTACAAAACTATTGACTGCTTGGCATGTATTACAAGCCACAAAATTTTGAATTATACAATTTTCAAATTTTTAAATCATGGAACTCTATTAAATTTGGATTTTCTCTTTTCCTCTGAAAGTTCCATGCTTCAACATGTTGCTAGAGGTTGCTCGGATTTGGCAGAGACACTTGGAAGTTCACCTATGATTGATCTCAAAGGACCTAAAAGAATGAAAACTCATTAAAATCAATTCTTAACCTCATTTTAGTTGCTCTGCATTTTTCTTCTTTTGAGATCTACAACTATTTCCTGCAAGTATGAACTCCTTCTGTATGTGGGAGGGCTACTGGAATATAGTGTACTGTACTAGAGAAAAAATGAACAAAAACATATACAAAATACCAAATCATACATGTCTAAGTAGACATGTAGAGTGTGTCAAAGCAATTGTGATGTTGAAAATAACCCTACACCTACCCTACACTAATAAGTTACTTGGAAGTCTTCAAACAAAACCTACATCTGGAAGTGACTTATAATGATTGTCTTCAGATCTTAAAAACTCTCTTTTCATTAATGGTTTTCCTTGAGCTTTAAGAAACTTACCCTGATTGTACCTCATGTCTAGTCTAGCTCGTGTAGACTCATGATGACCCCTAAATTTCCACCAAACTCAATTAATGACCTTACCTACCACTTCATCTCTACCATTTTTGGAGGTTTAGAAACCCTCAAATTCCAAAATTTGATGATCTCATACTGTAGATCCCAAAATCACCTTTCCAATGCCTACAAACTTACAAGAAATGGGTGAGTACTTTGGAAGATATGCCATTTTGACCCTGGATGCTTGAGTAGATTATATCCTTCTCTGTCCTCCTAGTAACTAGATTTTATCTTTACCATTGGATTCTACACTAGATCACCTTTTCAGAAAGCATGAGTTTGCTATAAATGACTAAAAATTTCCCAAGTTATGGGTCTTTGAAGTTTAGGGTTAGTTTGGCCTTTACCACCTCTATCAAGCTACTTCCTCCAAGTGCAGATCTCATTCATCATATAATGAGATCCTTTCCTTTGACATTGACATTCTTGCCACATGGAATTTGGTGAGATAATTATTGGTTTCACCAATCCCTTCTAAGTTCTCTCACTTAACATATCTAGACATGCTCATCGGGCCAATGCATGTGACCACCTCCGAAAGAGACGATCCAGTCTGTCGGCTTGACCTCCGATGTGCTAACTCAGAGGTTGTTTGTGTGTTGCGAAGAGAGTGTATGCTTCGGGGTTTTATACCCGTGTCCCTCAGAAAATTTTCCATGCCCATTTTGGGCTTCATGCCAGTCCAAACCCAAAGAAAATCCTCGAATGGTTCAGTTCCGAACTCACCCCCACTTGCCACATTAGCCCACTTTTCGGGTTTTCAAGCCTTTGCATTTTGGAACCTGTGAGCTCGTCCCTTTGGGTTTATAGCAACACCAACCCCGAAGCACTAACCCGCTCCACCTCCAAAAGCACCCACCCTCGAAGTTTCAAATTTTTAGAATTTTGGCTCTGACCTTTTCGAAACTCACGATTCCAACACTTCGGTCTTGTCACTCCTAGGATCGCATTTTCTTAGTGTTTCTGCTTGGCTTACATTTTGAGGTGAGAGATCACGTTCGTCATTTTTTTTGTTCATCCTTACACGCTCCTCATCACAGCTAGTGTATTCTGGATTCACCTGAGTGTGCCTGGGCCATATCATCATCTTTCTCAAAATTTTGGGTCTAATTCTACATCAAATTTTAATTCATAACCACTTTCTTTCATCACTGTTTCAATTTCACAGTAACCGTCGTCGGTTACCTCTGACCGCCATCGGTTATACCCAACTGACGTCGGTTCCAGGTCCTTTTGCTAACCTACTCAAAAGGATATTTTACTTCACTTTCTTCCACTTTTCACACTCCCTGTCATTGTCATTATTCCCATTGATGTTTTAAACATCCTCATATTTGGCATACCTGTCATATTTTACCTTCTGCCTTGTTGTTTACTCACTGTCATTTTCTACAGTAACCGGAAGCGATTACCCCTCACTGGCATCAGTTTTCCCTAACTAGCATCAGTTAGCCTGTATCACATTCCAACCACCATTTGGTAATTAATCTACTTTTTGTCACCAGATTCACCTGTTCCTGCTATTCTCTGTGTCATTTAGAAAGAAGTAGCCCTACCTAATCAGTATTAGTTCACATGGTGCTGACCTAAAGACAAGCAAGTGCCTTTTTATTTCACGCCAGTTGTCAACCACTCCCACCTAGTCCTTCACCACCCTCTATTTTTTCACCAACCATGGATCCCATCCAGCCTATGATTATCGCTACCGGAGATGAGGAGTTGCACGACTCCTTGATCAGAACCCTACCGACTTGCATTTTTACCTTTCCCACTCATCCACTCAAGATTCCTTGGGTCAATTGATATATGGCATGCCCGTATATATCCCCCCAACTCTCGTACCCACTCCTGCATCAGCCCCATCTAGCTCAGTGCTGCCCACATCTACCTTACCCCAGTCATTTCATAGTTAGGTCCTATACATGTTATGACTTCTGCGTATGTTACCTCTATGGCACCCATTACATCCACCATACCCTCGATGACTACCCCAAACAAAACCTCATCCACCCCTAATGTCTCACACATACCTATAGCTACATTCCCATCTCCAGTGTTGGTGACCCCTACCCCATTTCAGAATGTGGTTCTTTCCATTCCACAATCATTAGCCCCTATTGCCACTAGGGTTACCACGACCCTTCCACCCCCATACACATACTACCAACAACCTCCTGTTTCATCCATTATTCATTCCAAGTATGTACCCCCTATTTCACTACCTTCTTCTCCACCACCCGACATGGCAGCCCCATACACTGGAGTGCCACCCCTGTTATATGCCCAAAACCAACCTTCTCATGCTACTGGAGGAATCTAATCATCACAACCCACCAATGACCTGATTAGATTGATGTTAGATAAGATGCAGACATTGGAGGCATCAGTTTCTGGCTCCTGCAACACTCTCACCTACAACGAGATTTGCAACGAGCCTATTCACCCATCCATTCCTATCTGTTTATACCATGTGCATTTGGAAATTCCTAAATTCAATCGTTTCAATAGCAAAGAAGATCCACAATAGCATTTATGGTCATTCAAACACGGGTGTTATATGATTGTTCATGATGAGGCCTTGCTTTTGAGAACCTTTCCCATGTCCCTCACTAGACCTGCATTAGATTGGTATAGTGGGTTACCTAAACACTCTATATTCCCATTCAATCAGGTAGCCCAAGCCTTCTTGGATCATTTCTCTATCAATATCGTCAAGAAGGTTACCATGACCGATCTATATTCCACACGTCAATATGAGGACGAATCTATCACAAGTTGTTGTCACTCGCTGGCGTAACCTAATCAATCAACTTACCTTTCAACTACCACAAACTAAACTCATTGATCTCTTCACATGGGCTTGCGTTAGACATATCTCCCTGACCTTGCAGGTCCAAACCTTCCAAACATTTTATGAGGCATTCAATATGGCACAAAAGTTAGAGATTCGGGCCATCGAAGAGAATAAAATCCAATTACACAATAAGAATTCGGCATTCAAGATGAATGATACCTCTTCTTCTTCCAAACCACAAACCAATTATTCAAAATCTAAGGGCACAGCTAATGTAATGGTACTCAAGGCTACCCAAACTCATCTGTCAAATCAAGCTACACCCTCATCTAATCTCTCACCTGTCCAGACTTTTCAATTCAGACGAGAGCAGTGAAAATATACCCCAATAGGGGAACCTTACTCTTCTGTCTTAGAAAATCTTATCAAAGTCGGAGCCATCACCCTTCCACCTATAAAACCACACACTATTTTTGACCCTACTTGCCTCTTGCCTACATGGTATAAAGAACATTTTTTCTGTAACTATGATCGAGTAAAGGGTCATAGTGACGGAAACTACATCACTTTCAAAAATATCATCCAAGAAATGCTCAAGAAAGGGGAGTTAACTGTGGATAATCCCAATGCCACCCATAACCAAAATCTACAAATCTTAAAAAAATCATTTCCCAACCATGCCCCTTCTTCGAATCAAACCAGTGAGACATCAACTCACAATACCCATACCCGTGAGGTTCACGCTATCTTTAACAAGGTACCTATCATCTCCCAATTACCCCATATTCCTTCCATAGAGGAGATCCTAGCCCGAAATCCTCCTTCCGCATTAGAACCAACCTCCCATATTCCTTAACCAACAAAGGAACACCTTGCATCTCCTTCATCACCAACGGAGGGGTCTTTTGCTAACATTCAACCCATCTCACCCCTAGCTTCACCACTTAGAGAACCTCTACCTATAATACCTCCTCCACCCATAGAGGAGCACCCATTGCCTCCTCCACCCACAGAGGTGCCCCTATATATTCCTTCACTTATAGAGGAGCTCCCATAATCTCCTCCACCTATCATCGACCCAGTTGAGATACCTTTACCTCTTGGCAAGCATTCTCCATCAACTACCTAGAATCCCGCCAACCTACTTTCGACTCTCTTACCCACGGAAGCTGAAGCTAACCAATTCTCCTTATCTAAGACACATTTTACAGGAATTTCCATTAGGTCCTCACCAACTCCACCCACAGACGTGTCGTTCTCACATTTGGCTGATCACTTAGATTATATGGATAGTGCTTTACTATGGGGTCACCTATTACTCCCCATATCAAAACAGATACAAAGATCCCTCATTGATACCTCCACTATCTACCTAAGCACATTTCAACTTATCAAACCAAATACAACCACCTCTATCACAACCCCTTCCACGATACCCATTAGAGCTCAAACCACACCCTTACCCATAACCCAACCTACATATAAACCCAAACCGACACCTACAACATTTTCCTCAACTAAACCTATTACCACTTTAGGGATCACCCACCAGACTTCCTCATTCACCTATTAAATTGGATTTAGATACATCCTCCAACATCAATACCACACCTACTCTGACACCTAAACCAAAGAAACAAACTCATTGACCTCATGCCTCGACCGTACCAATCACGCCCACACTTGTCCCATTTGTCTTAAGACCTCAGCTACCCAACATGGTCAAGCAACCTTCACCCATCCATAAACCAATAACACAACAACTCATTCCTTCCTCACAAACCTCTAACCTACCCAAGCACACAACATGACTTACACCCGCACCTGCAGTCTTTTTACCACCAATACCTCCAATACCTTTAGCTATTGCTTCACTACCCACTAGATTTCAGTCATTTTCCCTCACACCCCAAGTATGACCCGCGTCATCTACCTTCACAGCACCCTCGTTATCCCCGTGGGTAACTCGCCCTCTTCCTCCATTTGCTTTTCCTTCTAGACCTTGTACACCCACATCACCTTTACCCAAGATAGTGCAACCCAACAACAAAACCCCACTACCCCACAATAAGGTAGTCAAAACAACCACACACCCTCCTACCTGTTCATCTATTGTACCCCTACCCAGACAAACACGAGCGATACATAAAACCACACTAGCACCTAAACCCATAGCTTGACCCATTCCTCCTCTTCCAAAAACAGTTCCTCAACAATCAACCACACATACACCCAAACCCACGTTCACTTCCCATTGTGATCCACTAGCAGGAAACTATGCCCAAATTTTAACCAACCTCCTTGAGACCTCTGTTATCACATTATCGCCACTCCGACCTTATAATCCCCTCAAACCCAAGCCAAAAGGGTTTGATGATACTAAAATTTTCACATACCATCATGTGCCAAGGCATGATGTGGAGAACTGTAAGGCCTTAAAAACCATCCTTATCCAATTGTGTCCACCAAAAACCAACTTTGATGATGACGACCTTCTTGACAAGGATCCTTCTCCACCGACACCCATTCCCACACTGCCCACTCAACAACCACAATCTCCACCCTCACAACTCCTATAGCCACTCCCAAGATTTTAAATTAACATGGCTCACATCAAAGAACTTGCCATGCCACCACCCCAATGTCGTTGCACCCAGCTCACCTCACAAGGCTTTTCTCCTCCAGTAGGTTTTTTCCCTTCATGTCATTATACCACTCATCCTACACCTTCTCCATTTTCAAAATCCCCTCAAATCAACATGATACACATCACTACATGTGAGTAGAAGGGTAAAAAAAAAGCAATTGACCCACCAGCCAATCTTATACACAACATATCATCTACACCCATACCTAAAATAACTATTTGTGGCCCCACGTACCCCATTTCTAATGGTGTCACACATCACACCATACTTAAACAATTACACCAATCTCCCCTCAAAATGTCCCTATATGACCTCATTCAAACCTCAAAATCCCATTGTAAATCCCTCATGGAGGTTCTTCAATCTATTGAGGTTTTACCCAATGACCCTACACCCGTAGCCTCCATTATCACACCCCATCATGTAGCCTCTCTCACCAAATTACCACCTTCATCCTCACCTCACCTTGTTCACCAAGTGACCTCCCTTAGCTTCTCAAAGGAGGAGATCGCACCACACCAAAATGATGACCCGGACCCGGCCCTCTTCATCTCCGTCCACATTGATGACATACAGGTACGTCGTGTGATGAATGATGGAGGTGCTAGCATTAACATCATTTCATCCCATGCATTTTCTCAAATGCACATACCTAACAATTACATGCATAAACATCATGTCATGTTGCATTCATTCAATGACGCTATCACCTCCACACTAGGCATGGTCATCCTTCATGTTCACGTGGGCCCCTGCACTGTTCCAGAATTTTTTTATGTTTTGGAGGGGGAATTTCAATATAACTTGTTGCTTGGTAGACCCAAAATCCATGTCATGGGTTGTGTTCCTTCCACTTTGCATCGTTGTGTAAATTTTTACCACGAAGGACACACTTATACCATTCCAGCTGACCCATCACCTTTCAAAACATGCAACATGCTTTACCGACCTAATGTTGTGCTCATACCTGTCAAGCCGTCTACCTCTGCAACCAATACCGCTTCACCTTCACCTCCACCCACCAGTACAGCCATTATTTTCACCATACATACCTCCTTCATTCCTACCACTGCTCTAACCTCCATGGCTGACCCATTAGCTTCCCAATCCATTAACTCCGCCTCTGCATCAACCTCTGACACATCATCCATTCTAGCTACCTACATATTAACCATTGACCCCTTGGAAGGTGTTTTTCAATGCCTCACTCTGGGGGAGTATCGCCTATATAGTGTCAACACATTCCTTACTCCGTATGAGTATGGAAACTTTCACCAACACCCTCGCTATGATCACCGTATAGGAGAATGCCTCCTTTATGGTCCTCCTCATCTTCGTACTAGTCTCACCTATGGGGGACTTGATACTACCACATACACACCTGAACCACCATCACAAACCCGCCCATTTTCCACTGACTTCCAATCACTTACCAATCTCCATTTCACCCACACCTTCTTGCACCATTGTGTGTGGAAGGGTTTTTTTTTTGGATTTTACGAGCAAGGATGCCATACTGTTATTCCATGTACTACCTACAAACATAACGACCGTAGTGGTATCAGCTTCCCCGAACCTCCTACCAGACAGGCCTACATTGAACTCATTGAGGACCCTAGCCCTTCTCGACCTTTATCTTCATCACCACCTTCTCCCACTCCACCTTCATCACCACCCTCACCGATGGAATCGATGGATCCTGAATCTATCCCCCCTAACTTTTTTTTCATAAACACCATTTCCTTGGGGCCTTTGACTTATCAACGTGAAGGTGATGCCCCTTCCACTTTTCCATTCCTGTATCCCGAAATGATCGATGATGACACACCTATAATTAATGTCGTTTAATGTCAGGATGATGAATCCATACTCACCTACCTTGGTGTAGAAGACTCATATATTCATCAGCCATTACCCTCTGAGACGCAAACCATGTTGAATGAATCGACTATCGAGATCAACATTCATACTCAGGACGACCCGCACATCCTAAAGATCAGACAATCTTTAGATGTTGTTGAACAGGAAGCCATCACTTCTTTTCTCTGAGATCATAACCACACTTTTACTTGGTATTACGCAGACATGCCCGGTATTGACCCCACCATAGTGGTCCATAATATCATAACCATTCCCGATGCCAAACCTATCAAACAAAAGCTGAGGAAAATGTACCCTTGCATTGCTCTTCTCATCAAAGAAGAACTTTAGTGCCTTCTTTCCATTTCCTTCATCTTACCCATTGATTATCCTCGTTGGATTTCTAACATTGTCCCTATTACTAAAGCAACAGGGGGACTCCGCATTTACATGGACATCCGTGACCTCAACCTAGCCAACCTGAAAGATGACTTTCCCTTGCCCAGTATTGATCAACTGGTTGACCTCACCGCTGGTCATGAGATGCTCTCACTCATGGATGGCTTCTCGGCTTATAACCAAATGTTGCTTTCCCCAGAAGATCAATACAAGACCGCATTCATCACCCCTTTGGGAACGTTTTACTATCGAGTCATGCCTTTTGGCCTTAAAAATACTGGTGCTACATATCAGCGTGTTATGACTTACATCTTCCATGATACCATGCATCGCATACTGGAAGATTACATGGATGATCTCTTGGCCAAATCTAAACATCGCGCTAAGCACCTCACCATCCTCAAAACCATCTTTCATCGCCTCATTAAATATTGCATCTGCCTTCAGCCTAAAAAGTATGTCTTCGCAATTCTCTCAGGAAATCTCCTGGGATTTATTGTTTCCCTACGTGGTATAGAAATTGACCCAACTAAATTAAAGGCCATTCTGGAAATGCCTCTGCCCACTAACCTTAAACAAATCCATAGCCTGTAAGGTAAATTGTAGTCCATTTTCCATTTCATTTCACAATTATCTGATCGGTGTCAACCATTTCATCATCTACTTAGGAAGGATGTCTCCTTTAAATGGGATGATGAGTGTCATAAAGCTTTTGAGGCCCTAAAACAAAACCTTCTCCAACCACCCGTATTCATTCCACCTAAAGACGATCAACATTTTTACCTATACATCTCAACTACCAATCACTCCTTAGGAGCCATGCTCGCTCATCGCGATGAACAACACAGGGAGTAGGTGGTTTATTACATAAGCTATACTCTTTTGGACTATGAAACCCAATACAACCATCTAGAAAAACTTTGTTTAGCCTTAGTTTCCATTGCCACCAAAATCCACCGTTACCTACTTAACCACAAAACCTATGTCATGACCACCACCGATCCCTTACACTTCATGTACGCCAAACCTTGTCAAAATCAGCATGCCACATGATGGTTTATGTTTTTAGCTGATCTTGACCTCGAATTCATTCATCATAAGTCCATCAAGGGCCAAGTTATCACTGACCAACTAGCTGACGCACCTATTTATGAGGATCAACCCTCTAATTTTTAATTTCGTGATGAGTCAATTGTTACTCTTTCCCTGGGTGACCCCCCTTACCAAATGACATTGTTCTTCGACAGTTCCAAGTGTTAGCATGGGGGTGGGGCTGGTATTATCCTCATTCCTCTAGATGGAGAACCCGTGACTTTGTCTTTCAAACTAGACTTTGACTGCACCAACAATATTGCTGAGTACAAAGTGCTCATACTAGGTCTCCAAGCCACATATGCCCTAGATGTCAAATCAATCCACATCTTTGGTGATTCACTATTGGTCATCAACAAATTCAATGGTATGTACCAATGTCGTAACGAGATACTTCAAAAGTATAAACATCATGGAGACATACTTTTGACCACCTTTATTCGTTACACCCTTCAAACCATCCCACGTCTGATTCCAAAATAATTGTCACCATCCAACGCCTTCATTCACCTTCTTATTTACCTCATGATGTTTACTGAATAAGAACCAACACCCCTGACCCGAGTGACCTTTGGTATAAATAGTACTTTGACTACCTTTCTCTCTCCATCTTACCTCCTAATCTCACCCATAACAGACAATGCACCTTCCTTAAAAAGGTCTCTCATTTTATCATTTTGGGGGGACTCCTCTATAAACACAGCTTTGATGGTATTCTTTTACGATGCCTCACAAGTTTTGAAATCCCTTATACCATTAAGGAGGTTCATGATGGCATATGTGGAGGTCACTTTAGTGGCCTTGCTGTTGTTAAGCGTATTCTTCACCTAGGCTATTACTGGCTGACCCTTAACCATGATTGTTGTGACTACGTCAAACATTGTGTAAAATGTCAAAAAAATTCCAACCTTCATCATACACCCATTCATGCCTTATAGGTCACTCGTGACCTTGGGCCCTTCTCTCAATGGGGTTTGGATCTTGTCAGAGAAATTAATCCTCATTCTTTCCAACGCCATCAATGGATCATAACTGCTACCGAATACTACACAAAATGGGTGGAAGCCATACCACTTATCTCCACAAAATCTGAGAAGATATGTGAGTTCATTAACCATCACATCATTTTTCACTTTGGTGTTCCTCGTCGCCTCATCACTGACAATGGAAAAAAATTCAAAAACAAAACATTGCAAAAAATTTGCGACGCCTTCGGCATTCAGCTTAGTTTCTCATCACCTTATTACCCACAAACCACCATCCAAGCCGAATCCACTAACAAAACCCTCAACAATATTCTCATGAAAGTGGTTGACGATACTGGGAAGGATTGGCATATGCACATTCCTTTTGCCCTATGGGCATACCGCACTACTGTTCACACTTCCAGTGCAGCCACACCCTTTTCGCTAGTCTACAGTACAAAGGTTGTTTTGCCTCTCAAAGTCCAGATCCCCTCACTCCACATTTCTCTCCATGACATGCTTGCTAATGATGAATTTCATCAGAACTACTTAGCAGAACTAGAGTTATTAGACAAACATCATCTTAAAGCTCTGGATCACCTTCAAGTTTACCAACAATATATCAAATGTGCTTATGAAAAATGTGTTCATGAACGAACTTTCCAAGTCGGTGACCTTGTCTTGAAAGAAAATCAACACGTAACCAAAGTAGAAAAAATTAAACGGGGAAAATTCACTCATAATTGGTTTGGACCATACATCGTAACTCATACCTATGGATCAGGTGCCTATCTTTTATCCTCACTTGATGGTAAGCCCGAACCTGAGCCCCTTAACGCATTGCATCTTCGACCATTCTATTGTTGACTCATTGTCCTACCTCACCCTTTGTCTTTTTACAAGCTCATCCCTTGAGCGCTATCTACTCCATACACCCCCTAATGATTAAACCAGAATCATGTGAGTACCTGTCACTTGTTATCTTCTCTTGAATAATTGTACCGCGACACTGTACATAGCATGATTTTCATGGATACATTTTTTCTACCTTTAGATGAGATCCCATGGTTGTTCCACCTTGCCTTTTGAACAAGAGTCCTATCCTCCACTTTGGTCTTGTCCATGACTTCAACAACCTTACATGGGACCAAACTCCTTGAGTCAAACTTCTCATAAAAGATGACTCCCTCAAAAGGACATCTTCCTCTCGACAAAATTTCTTCTATAAATAGATTTCTCCCTTGAAGGACAGCTATGTGAAGCTTTCAAAAAAAACGAGAGAAACTGAAGCTTCCCGCATCGATCCACTTCGCAAAGACCTTAAGGAGTACCATATTCATTATCCCATATAGACTTCCCGCATCGATCAGTTTATCAAAACAAAAAAAAATTAGTCATGGACTTGCCCACTGTGACCTAGGACCCCTTGCCCAAGGGCCCTATCACACAAAACATATAAAATTAGCTACCTTTCACCCACCTTACCATTTCCACTCTCATTTCCTCAATTACCTCAAGGGACATATTGGAATTTAGACATTTGGTGATCTTGTGATTATTGTCATCATACAACATGTCAATTGTGCAATGTATTTAGGGTCTTATGTTCCTCACCTCCTCCAAGCTATGATCTACTCGGTATGATCCTACCCAATCAGATGACTTTATTTTCCCCTCTTATATTTTAACCATATTTGTTTACATTTTGATTACCTTATACAAGACTTGGTCCTCGACGCTTACGTTTGAGGTAATCCTCCCCTTTCGTTATAATCACCTTCACCTACATCCTTTTACCTATAATCTACCCACACCTGTTAAACCTAAACCCACAACATGCCCAAAAACCTACCTACTCATTTTCATATTCTTCCCTAGCTCATGGGAGAACTACATTGGCCTGAGTTCCCTTTTCGTCGGGATTATATAGGCAGCACTCTGAGGGCATGGGGCCCTTAGAGGCTAGCTCGGCCATTCTCTACCCTAAAACAATTCATCAACCATGCCTAACTCACCATTTACATCACATTTCACTTAGTTCCCTTTTTTTAACAAAATTAGAAATTAATCCACCTACATAACAAGTTACTTACCACAGCATACATTTATTACACCTATTATTTCTCTATCATCATTATGCATAGATTATACAACATTTCACATATGACCCATGATATCATTCATTACAAAAAATAATGAATCATAACTAAACCTACTTTCAACTCGACCATGCCTAGCTAAAACCTAACTCGATCCATGCCTAACCAAACCAAAATTGATCCATGCCTAACCAAACCTGACTCGATCCATGCCTAACCAAACTTGACTCAATCCATGCCTATAACTTGACTCGATCCATGCCTAAACCAACCTAACTCCATCATGCCTAACTCACCTAATTTCAATCTACATCATAGTAACAAATCCATATCTCATCTAACACAAACCATAAACCAATGTCTGATACAAATCACGAAATACCATGAATCTCATCATACAAATCAATAAATATGTATCTCAATATACATGTCTATCTCATCATGTCCATCATCTCAAAAAATTTAGCACGCAAGCCGATATATATATATATATATAGCACAAAATGTCATCAGCACGTAGGCCGGTCTCACATATACAAAAACAATTAATGAATCAATACACAATCTCTTTGGCACACAAGCCGGTATATGCTCAAAATATATAAAAAATAACTCATACATCCTCACTATCTTCGGCACGCAGGCTAGTATGTGATCAAAAATACAACTATCTTCGGCAAGCAGGTCAACATATATATCAAAAAATCACTAGTATACATAAAAAATCAGGTGACTACATATCAGACATCTCACCAGATGTCCTCTACCTCTGTGTCACCTACACCCTCAGCCTCTTGTGTCCCTATTGGTACCTCACCTAGCACTGGTGGCCTCTCCCTGATCAGGCCTTGGAGCTCGCTAACCTCCTGTGCTCTCCACACTATGTGTGCAGGATCTCATCCTCTCATTGGACGCCTGTTGTGCTCTATACTCTCCATAGGATAGGAATTCTATCTCAGCTGTCATGAGTTGATCCTGATAATAGCATGCCTCACCTAAGGCATCCCGTAACCTAGATATAGGCATGGTCTGTGGTGGTCCCATATGTCTCGGCCCCTGTACCTTCCCTATAGTGACCTACCCTATGCTAGCCTGTGAACTGGGATCAGCTTTTTGTGCCTATGGTGGTGCCCCCCACCCCTATGCCTTTATCTGGGCCTATAAGGCCCTAATCTGTGCCAGGGTTGTGGCCAATTGGCCCTATAAACCTGCCACCTAATCCAGTAAGGCTTTCACCTGACCATTTCTATCTCCATCTCCTCCATCCTCTCCCTCTGCTATCTGGGCCTGCAGACTGACCACCTGTACTCGTAGCTCTACTACCTCTACCTCTGACCCCTCGAGTTGTGTCTACAATATACCTATCTATGTAATCAGTTTCACTACCTACCCCTGTAGGGCGTCTCTCTGCACTGTAATGGTAGCTAATTCAGGCTGCCCCGGTCTAGGTGGTATGGCTCGTAACTGAGCTGCCCACCACTACATGTACCTGTCTGTACATCTTGCATCATATATATATCAATCCACTGGCTCCTTCTCCTCCCTTGTAGGCATTGTAGGTTGTGGTAGAGGTAGAGGCCTCTCCATGTCATCTCTCCAATACTGTGGGAAGGACGGAGGAATATCCTGTACAAGCCCAAACTGCTGCCAAACCCTGTCTACCGGGATCATCTAATCCTCCCTAGCACGGTGACTCTGTATCTACCTCTCTAGCTAGAGCTCAGCTAGCTCCTCATGCATGTGCCTATATGAGGGGAATCCCACATATGGCCTCCAAATAATGTCCACTCCGGAAAAACCCTCCAACAACTACCAAAAATGGGCCATAACATATGTTGGCCTATCCAATCTCCACTCTCCTACAACTGGCACCCATCTCTTGTATTCCACCCACACACATATCATGAGAAATACATCTACTCGGGGCATCCCTATAGGTTAAACACAAACCATGTGCTCGTAGGCCCAGTAATGTAGTATAAATGTATAGCACAAGATAAACCTGCGCAACCACCCATATGCCCACAGCTCTCAGTATAGCTGCACCAAAAATGCTGGTGCCCGGGTAAACTGGGTATCCTTTACCATTAAATCATGGAGCACCCCCATCAGTGATCAGGGAAATCATCCGCCCTCTACATCTGGCAGTGCATAGCAGCACACTGCCTCCATTAATAGAACCACTAGCCTCGTCTCATCCGGACGGGCTAGGTACATCTCGCCATAGCTCAAACTGGTGCTATGGAATCTCATATCCATCGCCCCCTCACCAAAAACTATCCTGATCAGCTCCTATGAGGCCTCGGAGGAGATAGATTAGACCTGGGCACCCAATATGGGTAACCACAAAATCCAGAACACGTCCTCCAAGGTGATAGTCATCTCACTCGTCGAAAGGTGGAATGTGTTGGTCGCGGAGTCCCATCGATCGATGAGCATGACCATCAAGCTGGGCTATCGAATAACATGTCGGTAGTGCCAAATTCCACTCAAGCCCACTATCTCCACGTGTTGCAGCTCCAACAGGGTCGCTAAGTCGTGTTATGTCACCAGTAGAGGCGGAACCATGTCCTGCATGTGTAACTATGCTCTCCCCTACATCCAAACACAGCATTAATCCCTATTTACCATGACCATATTCACCAATTATCATTACCCTCCACCCTATTTTTACACTACCCATCTCAACTACCTAACCTACATCACTTTTGCACCCTTGTGCCTAAAATCTTGACCGGTACCGGTTTATTCTAATCGACTTCAGTCAATGTTAAACCGGCATTGGTCACCTATTTGTTGACCACTACCAGTTCATCTTTACCGACCATGGTTACCACTTACTGGAATCAGTCACCTATTTGGTGACTGATACCAATTCTACCCAACCGACACTGGCCAAGCTTGACCGACGTCGGTCACTGTCGCAGAAAATTCTACGACTTCCCAAACCCCCCTTTTCTATAAACCTCTCCCCTTCCCCTTTTACCCCACCTACAATGACCTAAACTCCCCTTAGACCCCTACCCACTCCACCCATACAATTTACTACACTCCCCCCCCTCTTTTTTGCCTGTTATTCCCCCCATACCCACATTTTACTTTTAACCACCCACAAAAACCCAAAACCCACAAAACCCTACAAATAACAAATACCAAAACCTCTAATATATCTAATCACCAATCTAGAGTTAGGAGCTTACCTCGTCATGTTGCCGCCGTCTCGGTGGCACATCTAGCCATTGTGCCGGTGGTCCACCTGATCCCTCTCCCATCTCTACCATCACCGAATACCTACTCGCAACCTCTGACCAATCAACTCTCTAACCCTGATCCCATTGACCTACTACTCATCCACCTAACCCTAGTCAAATCAGACTGCTAGCTCACTGTCTCATTTCCTTTGAGTTGGTATCCAAATTTGTTCTCCTTTTCAGTCTGAGCAGCACCATAAGTTTGTCATGGAGCTTAAGGATAGATTAGACCATGTTGTATGTTGTTGGTAGCTGGGAATATGGTCTAGTTGGCACTCAAGTTTGTGTAGAAATGGATAGCACTCCAATAGGACTTGATCTTGTCCTAGTTGTTTTAGGTTGTGCCTTGCAACCAAGGTAAGAGGACCTATTTTTTAACCTTGTAATGGTGAAGGAGATGAATATGTCCTTCTTTTTGCTTGTAATTCTATGATGGAGACCTTGATGAAAACATGATCAACACCCCATATTTGAACTCTCACATGTTGTCACTTCTCAAAACATGGGTATGTTCTCAAAACAAGGCAAAGGTTACTAGAGACATTAGAAATCCTGATATGTTATGCATACATTTGCAAATAGATTTTGATATTCTGTGGGTATACACATGCAAATCAGGGATAGTACATGATAGGATATTTGTTGTTAGATGATTTTTTGGTGGGGGATTGACAAGACAAACTGGGATAGATCAGATCTTTGACAACCTCTACAATACTTGAAATAACTATCAGATAAAATGCTTCAAATAATTAGGACATTCTTTCAACCAGAAGAGGTATAAATGGAAGCCTAGACAGCACTCTTCACACAATCTTTGAGAATTCACCACAAAAGCTTGAAGTAAAGAACCCAATTAAACACAAAAATCCATGATCAAACCACACCTAAGGTACCCCCAAAGGCTTACAAGAAATCTCTGTAGTCAAGGAAGGTAAAGTGATTTTAAATTTGTTTATCTCCTCATCAGATGAAGGATCTTCTGAATATGAAATTACAAATGCCACTAAACTATCAACCAGAAATGGAGATCCTGTGTGATTCCTAAAGACTTTCAAAGTAAGATTGCAATAAGAACAATAAGATTTATTTGTAGGCATGTAAAAATGATAACAGACATTATATTGCCCAAAGAAAACACAGATTTAATTCAAAACTTGTTAGATTCAACAGCAGGGAAGAGTTCCATGAACAATCTCATAGCTATGTGATGACTATACACTTGTAACCAACTCACATACATGAATTTCCAAAACATGAGACATTAACCTGGTTCTTTGGTGGATTTCTCAGAAAATGAGCTTTCTCTCAAAATTTGCCCATAATTTTTAAAAGTCCATCTCATTACAATTTCTCCAAGATGCACTATATACCTTATGCCACATTGGAGCCTTCTTTCCCAAGCAAAGAATATGCCATGGGATCAAGTTTGTTACAACAATTCTTCATGATTTAATGAAAATGACATTAAACAGAAAAACACTCACATGTTGCTAGGTGTGTTAAAAAGGATTAAATCGTTACAAATATTTGGATCATTATCCATCCTACAAGCACATTTTTTTATCATTAAGGCATGTAAACACCTTTGACTCATCATTTTCATGTTTTTACCTTTTCAAACTACCTCTGCAGCTTTTAATTTTGTCATTTAACGTTTTTTCACCAGCCTGAGCAAAAAATACATCAAAAACACCATAGACCAAATAATTAAGTCATGAAAATGATGCCAATGTTCTCAGAAGGCCAAGATGACATAAAATCATATAAGATTTGATGAAATTTGATGCAAAAATGTGATTTCCAGGCTTCTTGGAGCTCCTACGACGGCCAAAAACAAATGCATGCACAGTAACTGTCGATTTCATCCGCCTTTTAATAACAGCCCTCCATGTGGAAGATGCAATACAAAAATAAGCTCAATATTACCTTTTTAAAACTTTGGATAATGCGGTACACGTGTCAAAAAATTATTGGATCGGGCCCATGTCTTTAAAAAATGCATTTGCGACCTTTTGAAAATTTGGAAAATTTCACTACTTTTCCCTGCCTGCCTCCTAGGCCCGCCACATGTCCAAAGGTGGGTCCCATCGAAACCGCAGACCAATTCTATCAATTTTGCCTCTTTTATGGAAAAAGAAAAAATTTCCACAAAACCTCCGCGTGCCCGGACGCCTGATCTCTTCCCCGCCACGTGGCGCTCTCCAATTTGCCATGGGGCCAAGCCTCCTATTTTGCCTTCAAACCTTCCTGCAAAATTTGAAAAATTTAAAACTTACCACGGGCCCATGCTCTTCCTTTTACTTCTTAGAATGTGCCACGTGTCCATCATGGATAGGCTGCGGAGGCACGCTTCCAATTTACACTTTAGCTCCTTTTGCCAAAAAGGCAAAATTTTACTTTGGCCCCTGGAGGTCCGAACCTCCACCTCCTCATACAATTTCTTGCAAGTGGGAATGCAGACCATTTTTCAATTTTGAGATTTTTGGCCCCAAAGGAAAAAAATCTCAAAAACTCTCAAAACCCCGCTTATCCATTTTTCTTCCTTGGACACGTGTCACTTCCTAACTTGTTGCGGAGCTTTGCCCTAAATTTTTTTTTTTACCATTTGAAGTTAAAAACTTCAAAGTCATTGCAAAAACTTGTTGCCCCATCCTATCCCTTCCTGGACACGTGTCCACCAAGGATTAGTCGAGGGCCCTCGGGCCAAAAATTCACTTTATCACTTTGAGCCATAAAATATCAAAATTCTCCAAGTCCCTCCGCCATCTGCATGCCCTCATACCAAAATATGTGCCACGTGTCCTCTCCCTATTCGATGCAGGCCTTCGGGCCAAAATTTGTCTTTGAAAAATTTTGCAAAATGAAATCAAAATTTCCTAAGGAAATTCTGCCACCCGCCAATCCCCTAACCAATTAAAACATGCCACGTAGGCACTTCTTGCAGAAGGCGGGGCCACGGATCAAAATTTTCCTTTTTGCCAAAATTTCAAAAAATGATAAGTTAGAAATATTTCCCAACACCCTCTAACCAATAGGAACCCACCATGTTGCCATTACCTTGCAATGATGAATTTGACGGGCAAATGACACCCGTATGACCGTCAAAATGTGAAAATTTTAAAGGATGCCCTAGAAATCAAGTTTTTTAACAAGGATTGCAAATTTTTTGATTTTAAATCAACTGAATCATGTTTTGACATTATTTTCGAACTTATGATTAGGAAATTAACCCATACAATTTAGATTTGATCAATTTCAATTTTTTGCACAATCTGGTAAAGGGAAAACAACATAGCCCACAAATTAGAAAAACCTAGGGCACAAAAAAAAAAGCACACATGGATTTCTCTTTCAAATCAGGGTAGAACAACAAGTTTATGCGCATTTTCGAACCATTTCAACCAGGGGGAGAAATTGCAAGTCACCAATTTGAGAAGTAAAACGTTTCTGAGCAAAAATGGACATGAAAAATTAGGGCACATTATGCAAGCTCAGAAATGGCACCAACATTGGCTCTTGCTTGGGGATGGGCACTCCTAGTGGGTGCCATAAGGACAAAATGTAGACCAAGTGCCAAAATACCATTGGGTAAAGGAGTCAACACACAAGGCAGTAAAAACTAGAACCACCACCAAAAATGAACCGAGAAAACAACCAGAAAGGCAGCCAAAAATAAAGGGCAAACCACACACCACAAACAACAAAAAACAAAGAAAAAACAAAGACTATATAACTATACAATTTGTGCATACCTCAATTTGGGGATTAATCCAATAAATGTTTTAAATTTCTACCATTAAAAGGTAGCTCCAGCAATTCCCCATGTAGTTCTTTGAGAAAAAAGGTATGTTCACCAATTCTAATATCAATGGCATAAGGGCCCATCCATAATGCATCAAATTTTCCATGCTTTCCCTTGTCTTCATGCCTACTATCCTATAAGAACACCAGATCTCCAACATTGAAGGCTCTAGGAGTGACCTTCTTGTCAAACAATCTCTTCAATTTTTCTCTAAATCTGACATGCCTTTGATGGGATGCTCTTCTCTCCTCATCAAGCTCAATAATCTGATTGATCCTTGATTCATATGGGCCAAGCTCTTGATCTTTCAACTACTGGATCAACTAAAATGAAGATAATTGCAGATGCAAGGGCAGTAAAGTCTAAGTTCCATACACCAATTCAAATGAGCTTTTACCAGTTGCCCTTTTAGTAGTTATTCTATCATCCCAAACTGCAAACTTCAGTTGTTCTCCCCACTTCTTCTTGTTCAATTCTAAGGTTCTTCTAATGATCTTCAGCAAGTTCTTATTACTAGACTCAGCTTGTCCATTCCCTTGGGGGTTATAATTCAAAGAATAAGTCAGATTGATTCCATATTCATTACACATTGCCATTAAAGGTTTAGCTCTAAAGCACATGGCATTATCAGCTACAATCTTGACTGGGACTCCAAATCTGCATATGATATGATTTAACAAGAAGTCCATTACCACTTGGTGTGTTGCCTTTTTAGATGGGATTGCTTCAACCCACTTTGTAAAATAATCAGTGGCTACAAGAATCCACTTATGGCCAGCACTAGAAGGATCTGAAATTTCACCAATGAAGTCAATCCCCCATTGCTTGAAAGGAGCTTCAATTGATACAGGCTGCAAAGGAAGGAAACCTGAAGCTTTTAGTCTTCCAAAGAAACATTGGCAACTATCACATTTTCTAACTAGTTGGGTTACATCTTTGAAGAGAGAAGGCCACCAATAACCAGCTCTCAAAATCTTATGTGTTGTTACTCTTCTAGTAAAGTGTCCTCCACAAACTCCCCCATGGAAATCAGCAACTATCTTGGGAGCTTCATCTTCAGTTATGCATTTCAAGAGGACACCTTCAGGGTTCTTCCAAGCTAGCCCAAGGTTTGTGATGATATATTTTTGAGAAGCCAGCTTGAGGGATCTTTTCTTATTTTTATTTAAATGATCAGGACAGCAAAGGTGTCTAAGGTAAAAGATTACATCCTTGTACCACTCAGAATTTACCAACTTTGAAAGCACATCTACCCTTTCTTCCTCTAGTTGATTCACTTCCACATTCTGCAAGTTACTCTCAGCCATGAGCTTAGCAAGACCCAAACCTCTTACCAACTTTGTGGTTTGGATGTCCATATCATACTCCTGTAGTTTGTTCACCCATCTACATCTTTTACTTGAGATCTCCATCTCTGATAAGATGTCTTTCACCATGGTGTGGGGAACATAAGCAACAACTTTTGAACTCAATATATAAGGCCTGAAAACTTTTTTTGCTTTCACCAAGGCAAATGCTTGTTTCTCCATGATTGTATACTTTAACTCAATAGCTTGTAAAGCCTTGCTAAAGAAGGCAATAGGCCTCTCAGCCTCATTCTCATCCTTTTGCAGCAAAACATAAGCAATGGTATACTCAGAGGCAAAAGAAAAGATTTGGAAAGGCCTCTTATAGTTTGGGGCTGCTAAAACAGGTGCATGTTTAAGTGCATCCTTAATTCCTTCAAAATCTTGAATGGCAGCCTCCTCCCACCTGATAACTTGGTCCTTCTTGAGCATGCTTGTGATTGGAAGAGTTAACTCAGCAAAGTTGGAAACAAACCTTCTAATAAAATTGATTTAACCAAAGAAAGACTGGATGCCTTTATTAGTTCTTGGGATAGGTACCTTGCTGATTGCTTCCACCCTCTCAGGGTCTATCATAACACCATCTTTTAACACAATGTGACCAAGCAGCTTGGCCTTTTACATGCCAAAATGACACTTCTTTGGATTAAGAAAAATGCAATACTCCTTACATCTGATCAGCATCTTTTCCAAGTGTTGCAAATGATCACCTCTCTGCCTTGAAAATACAATCACATCATCTTGGTAAACTACAATGAACTCATTGATGTAACCAGCAAAAGCAACATCCATTGCTCTTTGAAAAGTGGCACCATCATTCATCAAACCAAAGGGCATCCTAACAAAAACATATGTTCCCCAAGGAGTAGTGAATGTTGTCTTAAGTCTTTCTGATTCTTTGACAACCACTTGATTATATCCGGAGAAACCATCCAATGTAGAAAGAAATTCAGACCCTATCTCAAGCTACAACATATTTTCCATATTTGGCAAAGGATAGTTGTCTTTCATGGATGCTTTATTTATATTTCTAAAATCTACACAAAGTCTGATGTCTCCGTTCTTCTTTTTGACTGGCACAAGGTTTGCAACCCAAGATGAATACCTAGTGGGCTGAATAATACCTCCATCTCTCAACTTCCTTAACTCCTCTTGCATTTTCATGGAGAGAAGTGGATTAATTTTCCTTTTCCTCTGTCTGAATGGTTTGGCATTTGTTTCAAGAGGGATCTCATGCTGAAATAAATCTTCTTTGTATGCTTTCAGCTCTGAATAGGACCAAGCAAGGCAGTCTTGATATTTTTTCAAGAGTTAGGCATAGGACTGTTTTTCTTCTTTACTTAAATTGCTGCCCAACCAAACCTTCCTTGGTTTGTCCTTTGTTCCCAAGTCATGCTCTTCCACATCCCTTGAGGTAGACATGTTTCTATTTATGATGCAATCAACATTGTTAAAATTTGACTCAAGTGCAACGAGACCTCTAGGAATGGTGTTTGTTTTCAATTGGATGATATATTTTCCAAACAAATTTTCTCTTCCTTTAGTCATGCATAGCATTTGCTCCCAATAAATATTCTAATTTGCAAACTCACCTTGGTTTTGTAGGAACCTTAGCACTTGAGCATCATTGTTAAAAACTTTCCAGTGTTTCACATTATCAAGGACAGCTAGCCTAGTCAACACTTCAATGTTGTAATCACAATACGGTGAAATGGTGTAATTTCCAAATCTAGAACCCAACACTGCCATCTTGTCAACAGCAGCATTGAGACCTCTGTCATGATACACAATGTTAAAGGAATCAAACATTTCAATTAAATCCCAAACTGCATGCTTATAGTGTTTCATACGCTGATTTTTTATAGCATACAGTTTTCTTATTTGTTTGACAACCAGCTTTGAGTCTCCTTTTACAAAAATATCTTTCACTCCATACTTCCATGAAATTCTTAACCCCAACAACAATGCCTCATACTCAGCAACGTTGTTAGTGCATTCAAAATTAAGTTTGAAGGAAAAAACAAACTCTTCCAAACTAGGAGAAAGCAGAACTATACCAGCACCATTTCCAAATTTGGAGCAAGCTCCATCAAATAGCAAGGTCCAAGGAGAACCTACCATATCAAGGCACTTTGATCTGTCCATCTTGTGTTCTTTTCCATCAGTAAAACCAATGAAATTCTCAGCATCTACATTAGCAAACAACACTTCATAGGAAGCATTGTTGGGATCTTTAATTAGGTGCAACATCTTCTTTTCACCATAAAGTTTGACAAGGCTTCCCTCAATGGGAATGGTGGAAAAATACATATCCATCTGAACACTACCACCAACACTTGCAGCCCATTTTCTTGACAAAAGCATACCCCATTTGGCAGGGCAGTCAACAATTACAACATCCAGTTTCAAATTCTTACCCAGATAGGCTGCAAGTTGCACTACCAAACCCTTCACACAACCAACCACCAGCACTTCCCTTGAATCCATGGTAGTACACTTCCCATAGGTAGCTGTCACTTTGATATCCAACTCATTCATGACTTCTAGAGGCATGACATTACATGATGCATTAGAATCAAACATACAATTGTGAAGTAGCCTATCTTTTATGAGCAAAGTTGTGAAGAATGGATCAACATTCAACTGGGAATCAACCAAAGGTGTCCCCAAATATACCTCAGGTGTCTCTCCAAGAACCTCAACAACTGGTGGTGTTTCAAGGTCAGCAATGATTTGAAGAGAAGTCTCAACAACATTCACATTTCTGCTTGGGGTGATCTTCTCTTCCTTTAACCCCAAGTGCTCAAATTCTCTCTTCTTATGCTCAGGAATTCTAAGTAACTCAATGATTGGAACACTCACTTTAATTTGGCTCAATACATGGGCTATGTCATAGGGAACACTCTTTGGAAAAACAACATTAGAAGGGATACAAGAAGATTCATCAGATGGCGAAGGATTCTTGGTAGCTTGGGCATGATGAGGACTGTAATTTTTGCTCAGGACACCAGATCTTTTAGCAAGTCTTTCTTTCCTAGGAGCTTCCCTTGGAATGCTCAAGTGAGCAAGGGTGTTTTAGGTTTGGCTTGAGGCCCAACTCCCTTAACAATTTTTCTTCTAGTGTTATAGCCCTTCTCTTGAGCTACAACAACATTCATCAACAATTTCCTATCTTCCTCCGAAGGGATACCACTATCAGACTTCTTAATCATCAAAGCTCTTAAGTATTCAAAGTCATTGTGAGAAATTTCAAAAGCTTGAACTACATATAATTCAAGAGCATGAGGGGGAAGAAATATTTGTACCCATTTGATGCAATCCCAAAAAGTTGTAGTTGTCCTAGCACTTATTACTTCAGTAGATGTTGCTCCTCCTTGTGAGCTTAAAGAATAGCCCATCATGCAAATATCATCATCAGTTCCATCCTCATTATCAGCTTCATCAACCTGTTGGTCCACTTCACATGGAGGATGAGGAAGAAAACATCTATCACACCAACCCATATCAGCAACCTCTTCAACAGCAGCAACCCTAGCAATTAAGGGATCAAGAAACACTCTTCCTTCACGTGCTTGAGGATGTCTATTTGTAGATCCAACATGCCCTTTACCTCTGTCATCTGCCCTTTGATCACCCCTAGGATGATTACCAAATCTATCTTGTGCTTGCTGCCTAGGCTGACCTTGTGAAGTCTACCCAATTCCCTTCTCAGCCCGGGCTAATTTGTATGATATTTCTTTGACAGCCCCTGCCAAAGTTTTCACAACCTCTTCTAAATCAGCACCTTTGCTAGCTTGAGGTTTTTCAGGGTTTATCAATTTTACACCATCTCTCTTGAGAGGTTTCCCAATTGCTTTGATATTGTTCTCAATTTGAAGTGCCATGGAGAAATCTTGTCTTAGATTGGTTAGGTTGGTTCTTGTCTTTTAGGTAATAGGCTGCCTTCTTATCAAATGCATCTGCATATTTGATTAAACAAGATTCATCACAAGGCCTCAGATTAACAGGAAACCTTCTCAAAGTTTTGTTAAACCTTGTGTTGAAGTCATGGACTGATTCATTAGGGTTCTTCTTGATATTTTCAAACTCAAATAAAAGAAATCTAGGATCATTCCTGTCACCATATTGCAACCTAAGTACATTTTTCATTTCAGTCCATGAATCAATAGAATTATCAGGTAGAACCTTGTACCAATCTCTAGCATCTTCTTCTAGTGTATGAATAAACAACTTAATATACACATCTTCAAACTCTATCTCAAAATCTTCCATCATATTATCAAAAAGTTTGAGATGCTGGTCACCAGTAATAGCATTGTTACCCTGGAATTTTGGCAACCTATTTCTGACATCTTGTGGGACAACATTTGGGTAACCATCCATTCCTCTAAAATTTATAGGACCAAAGGTGTTAACAACAAATGGAGGTCTAGGCTGATCCATATTGTTTGGTGGAGGTGATCTTGGAGGTGAAACAAGCTGATGAGGAGTGCAAGGTCTTTGGGACTCAAGAATGTGATTCACAAGACTGGTATTCTCTAAGTGCTGATTTTCTTGGAAATTTTTACTTGAATTAAAACATAGAGGTGTAGATTGGAGAAGGAGCTTACCAGGTATAGCAGAAGGGCCTTCACTAGCTGAGGCAAACAGGTTTATGAGAGGATTGCTTGAATCAGAATCACTTGAAGAAGAATGATAATCCTCTACCAAAGGTTGATCTCTCTCACCAATGGCTATATCTTTGCCTGATGTCTGACCTTTAAAACTCTTCTCCCTTCCAACTTTGAGTTTCTTGAATCTGAGAACAATTTCTTAGAAGAGTCTCTAAGGAAGAGAGATCTTCTTCCCTCCAGTTTTGTAGAGATCAGTAGTACAAAAATAAATGACAGAAAGCTTAAGACACTGGTATTTTCAAGATCAAATCAACATGGAGTCGCCACTAAGGAATTTCACCTTAGTTGTGCAAGAATACACTAAAATAATCTGTCAAATGTTTGCTAGCACTGAAAACTTTGCAAAGCCTTATAAATCAGACCTTCTTCTTCTTAGATCAATCAATCATAATGCAACCAAAGTGTATAAACTGCTGGGAAATGAAAAAGGGCAGACAGAGCTTGAAAATTTTGCTTAAAACTTATAGATCTGAAGCATAGAATGATATTTTAACAATGTAGCAGCTCAAATAATTGAATACATAAATTCTCAAACTCTTCAAACACTTCAAAAACACCAAGAAAATCCAAGAAGTCCCCGGCAGCGACGTCACTCGTTTGGTATCCAAATTTGTTCTCCTTTTCAGTCTGAGCAGCACCATAGGTGTGTCATGGAGCTTAAGGATAGATTATACCATGTTGTATGTTGTTGGTAGCTAGGGATATGGTCTAGTTGGCACTCAGGTTTGTGGAGAAATGGATAGCACTCCAATAGGACTTGATCTTGTCCTAGTTGTTTTAGGTTGTGCTTGCAACCAAGGTAAGAGGACCTATTTTTTAACCTTGTAATGGTGAAGGAGATGAATATGTCCTTCTTTTTGCTTGTAATTCTATGATGGAGACCTTGATGAAAACATGATCAACACCCCATATTTGAACTCTCACATGTTGTCACTTCTCAAAACATGGGTATGTTCTCAAAACAAGGCAAAGGTTACTAGAGACATTAGAAATCCTGATATGTTATGCATACATTTGTAAATAAATTTTGATATTTTGTGGGTATACACATGTAAATCAGGGATAGTACGTGATAGGATCTTTATTGTTAGATGATTTTTTCATGGGGGATTGACAAGACAAACTGGGATAGATCAAATCTTTGACAACCTCTACAATACTTGAAATAACTATCAGATAAAATGCTTCAAATAATCAGGACATTCTTTCAACTAGAAGAGGCATAAATGGAAGCCCAGGCAGCACTCTTAACACAATATTTGAGAATTCACCACAAAATATTGAAGTAAAGAACCCAATTAAACACAAAAATCCATGATCAAACCACACCTAAGGTACCCCCAAAGGCTTACAAGAAATCTCTGCAGTCAAGGAAGGTAAAGTGATTTTAAATTTTTTTATCTCCTCATCAGATGAAGGCTCTTCTAAATATGAAATTGCAAATGCCACTAAACTATCAACCAAAAATGAATATCTTGTGTGATTCCTAAAGACTTTCAATGCAAGATTGCAATAAGAACAATAAGATTTATTTACAGGCATGTAAAAATGATAACAGGCATGTAAAAATGATAACAGACATTATATTACCCAAAGAAAATATAGATTTAATTCAAAAATTGTTAGATTCAATAGTAGGGGAGAGTTACATGAACAATATTAGAGTTGTGTGATGGCTATACACTTGTAACCAACTCACATACATGAATTTCCAACACATGAGACATTAACCTTGTTCTTTGGTGGATTTCTCAGAAAATGAGATTTTTCTCAGAATTTGCACTCGTGATTTTTAACTCTCCCTCCCATTACAATTTCTCCAAAATGCATTATATACCCTATGCCACATTGGATCCTTCTTTCCCAAGAAAACAATATGCCATGGGATCAAGTCTATTACAATAAATCTTCATGATTCAATGAAAATGACATCAAATAGAAAAACACTCGCATGTTGCCAGGTGTGTCAAAAAGGATTAAATCATTACAAATATCTGGATCATTATCCATCCTGCAAGCACATTTTTTATCATTGAGGCATGCAAACACCTTTGACTCATCATTTTCACCTTTTTACCTTTTCAAATTACCTCTGCAGCTTTTAATTTTTTCATTTCACATTTTTTCACGGGCCTGAGCAAAAAATACATCAAAAACACCGTAGACCAAAGAATTAAGTCGTGAAAATGATGTTAATGTTCTCATAAGGCCAAGATGACACAAAATCATTTAAGATTTGATGAAATTTGATGCAAAAACGTGATTTCCAAGCTTCTTGAAGCTCCTATAGTTATAAAAAACAAATCGATACACATACAAATTTATTGCAAGCGGGAATGCGGACCATTTTTCAATTTTGAGATTTTTTCCCCCAAAGGAAAAAAATCTCAAAAACTCTCAAAACCCCGCTTACCATTTTTCTTCCTTGGACACGTGTCACTTCCTGACTTGTTGCGGAGCTTCACCCTAAATTTTGATTTTTTACCATTTGAAGTTAAAAACTTCAAAGTCATTGCAAAAACCTGCTACCCCATCCTATCCCTTCCTAGACACATGTCCACCAAGGATTGGTCGAGGGCCCTCAGGCCAAAAATTCACTTTATCACTTTGAGCCATAAAATATCAAAATTCTCCAAGTCCCTCCGCCATCTACATGCCCTCAGACCAAAATATGTGCCACGTGTCCTCTCCCTATTCGATGCGGGCCTTCGGGCCAAAATTTGTCTTTAAAAAATTTTGCAAAATGAAATCAAAATTTCCTAAGGAAATTCTGCCACCCGCCAATCCCCTAGCCAATTAAAACATGCCACATAGGCACTTCTTGCAAAAGGTGGGGCCACGGATCAAAATTTTCGTTCTTGCCAAAATTTCAAAAAATGATAAGTTAGAAATATTTCCCAACACCCTCTGACCAATAGGAACCTGCCACGTTGCCATTACCTTACGATGATGAATTTGACGGGCAAATGACACCCGTATGACCTTCAAAATGTGAAAAATTTAAAGGATGCCCTAGAAATCAAGTTTTTCAACAAGGATTGCAAATTTTTTGATTTTAAATCAACTGAATCATGTTTTGACATTATTTTTGACCTTATGATTAGGAAATTAACACATACAATTTAGATTTGATCAATTTCAACTTTTTACACGATCTGGTAAAGGGAAAATGACACAGCCCACAAATTGGAAAAACCTAGGGCACAAAAAAAGAGCACACATGGATTTCTCTTTCAAATCAGGGCAGAACAACAAGTTTATGGGCATTTTTGAACCATTTCAACCAGGGGGAGAAATTACAAGTCACCAATTTGAGAAGTAAAATGTTTCTAAGTAAAAATGGACATGAAAAATTAGGGCACATTATGCAAGCTCAGAAATGGCACTAACACTCCGGACACTTTTCTCTCTTTTCTCTCTTTTTTGTCATTTCTTCACTTCTCAAATAACAAATGAATAATAAAAAATGTGGATTTTTTGCTTTTATAACCAACCCGACCTAACTGATGTCGGTTACCCTCGACCGGCATCAGTCGCGTGCCCTACCTAAACCGTCACCGATTTTCCTATACCAACGTCGGTTATCCATGACTATCATTGGTCACCCTCGCCTACACATTGCCCTTACTTTTCCATTTTACCCCACCCTTTACCTTGCTCCTTTATCCCATCCAACCTTTACCCAACCCATTACCTTACCTTTCCTGACCTCGTCACTTCCCACCTCCATTTGTCCTCCTTTGGGGAATTCTTATTCTTTTACCCCTACCTTGGCCTTACTCGTGTCATGACTTAGATATTTGGACCTGGACCATCACTAGTGACCTTTGACCTCATGTGTTCACTATACCTTGCAGCATTGTTACCTGTGTTGATTGACCTAATGACCTTACCTAGCCTATTATCATGACTGTTTATCCTGACCCTACCTTTGGTGTACCGGAACATACCTAAACGTTCCTGCACCTAACCTATGTTGTGTTTCCTGACCATATCCTATACCTTGGATACCGGATTCACTTCAACCTTGTTCGGATAAACCTATCGACCTTAGATGATGTAGAGTTTGCCTTCTCTTCAACCCGGTCGCGTGCTGCAGTTTATACATGTGCGTGTGTTTGAATTTTACTACCTTTAACCCTAACCCATTCCCTAGATTTCTCGAGTGGACCTTTCACCCTTTTCCCCTGTACCCACTTGCCTTTTCCTCACATTTACCTTTTATCAACCCACTCACTGCTTCAGCCTGTTGCCTCGTCAGTTCCTTATTTGAGGGGGATCACCTTCACCCACAAATGGGTGAACCACATCTTATTTTTGTGAGCGTCGCTTACCAATACAAGCTACGTAACAAAAAGGGGCAAAATGTAGACACTAAAATTAGGTCACACTCCCCTTTGGTCCCTAGATATATAAGCACCCTTTATAACATTCACCTAGCCATGACCCCCTTCACCCCACTAATATTAATTTAATTAATTTAATTAAATTAATGCATTATCCTCACTATATTCATTATTTGAATATTTTATTTAAATAATATCCACACATACACTTCACTTAGACACCTCATCAAACCAACTCAACCTAAGACCTATTCTTAGTAAGTTGTCATAACTAACTAAGACTTACCCAAACCCTAAAAATCAATGCCTACATTCCCTCTAACCACATTTCCACATGCTCACAAGAGGCTCTTAGTCTAATCCACGGGATAATGACACGATATCTAAGGAAATCTAGAGGATCTCCCTAGTTTAGTAAACCTAGGAAATCCCGCCTTGACCAACGTTGGTTACCCTTAACCATCGCCAGTTAAGCCGGACCACCGTCGGTTACCCCTTTTAACCCCTAAAGTACCTTATTCTCAAGGTTGGCAAACATTGGGAGAAATTTGATGAGCAAGAACACATCTCAGAAAGATAACACATCTTCAGAGAGGAAATTCCAGCGAAAACTCACATGCAAGGAAGGAGATTGAGCATCTTCTCCTACATAGCAATCCCAGCCATGATCTGATCTATCCAAGCAAAGAGGAGTGTACATGCAGCCCATGCAGAAGATTTTCTTTAGTTGGTGATTACTTGCAACCTTCAAACCCATCATCAACACCTCCATCCCTCACACACAGGCATTCAAGAATGGAATCCAAGTAATTATAACATCATACTTTCCTGGTTTATTTCATTTCATCATCATTTTATCATCCATTGTTTACCTTGCCTCCTATTGACCTTCTCCGACAGTTTCACCTCCATATACCCATTAAAACCTCACAAAAGCATGCTACAGTAACCCAATATTTCACCCTGACTCACCAAAGTCCTTTGTGCAATCACAAAGGAGACCAAAATCTTGTTCTGTGACATTTTCAGATCTCACAGTAACCGGCATCGGTTACACCTAACAGTAATCGATCACCCCTGACTGACACTGGTCTCTGTATTTTCCCACACAGCCTAGAACAAAGACCTACCCACCTAATTTCATCTCACCCTCATTCACATGTGATCTACCTGAGACCTCTATCAAACCTGCAGAGACCCAAGACCAATAATTTGACCTTTAGATTCTATTCTAGCTTAGCCTATTAGATTAGATCTATTTCTTATTGTGTTTTTAAGTGAGATAGCTAAATCATTTTAAAATAACAATAGGATTTACTTTGTTTACAGCATTAAATTGTTTAAAACAGTGGACTGACAACCATCTAGGAAGTATCATACTTCCCAGATCTAGCATACACTAGGTAGTTCACTGCCCATATTGTTTAATTCCTTCTGGTGGTCTTGTTTTCATTACAAGTAGTTCCTCCTAGCCAAAAGGAAGCTCTCACGATCAGCTGTGGATCCAGAATTCATACGCGTGCAACAACCCATCAACCAACATTTGAATAGGTATTCCTCCTACGCCTGTTACCCTATCTATTTCGTCAACACTTCAAAGAAACAATCTAAGAATCAGGTAAAATGGGTAGTGCCAAGTCCTTGATCCCTTTTAAAGATGTTCTTGAAGCTATATCTATCTAAGAAGTGTACAAAATAGTTGAAACCCTGAAGATTATTCCTTGTATGTTCAAAATGAAGAACATAAGAAAAATTACAAAGGATAAGATTTGGAATGGGACTGAAAAATTTTATTTTAAGGTGCATGTAATGTACATTTACTTTATAACTCCTTGTGCAGGGGTTTATAGTACTACAGAGCTAGAGGAAAACTTTCTTACTCGCCATACTAGGAGACAAAGTTTGTGTAACTGAAGTCTACAGGGCTTAACTCAAATTATCTGATTTTTTCAAATGTTTGAAGCATATTTCTTGTCTTCCATAGGATTATGAAGAGTCATGACAACTAAGTCAACAAAGGAAACATGAACCTAATCTTGAAAAGGAAATATTCACTCATTTTGGCAGTTAGTGCGGTGTATTTTTATCTCCTTAATTCGAGTTGATAAGTAGAAGTAAGTAATATAGATGAATGGGTGAAGTACAAGAAACACGAAACAGAGGTATTTGTGTGTTACATGGTGGATAAGTGTATGGCTACTGTAGATATAAATATGTATGTGCAATAAATAAGAAAACATATTTGGAAATGAGTATGGATTTGAGTGTGAAGTTTAATGGCCATGTATAGGAGACCAAGTTGTCTACAAAAGTAAAAATTTCTATACTTGAAGGAGTAGAATTTTTGGGGGGAAACTTGTAAATGCATGATAAAAAGAGACGAGTGCATAGGAGGGGTAGATGTTGTTAGGATAAATATTATGAGATGGAAATAGTAGATAAGAGTCATATGAATATGAAAGGATCATCTTCATGAAGTGGGGAGCTTGATTCAGTGTGCAATTCATCTTTGAAGACCTCATATCAGTTGTATAGCCCAAGAAGCAGATTGATATGATAAGAGAGGACTGAAAATGGAGTGATAAAAAATAATGATCACATTAGGTTGACGTGAGCAATAAAGTGAAAAGGGTGATCAAAAATTTCATGTATGTCCAAATTCTAAGTTTTAGCTCAGCAGTTTAGGAGTGAGCTTCCTAACAAGTATATTCTTGCAGAATAGTAGTAAAGTGGGTGTTTGGCATAGATTTGAAGTGGGTGCTTCATATCAAATAGGTGCTTATCAGACTACTCAAGTGGGTGCTTCATTATATACCGAAGTGGGTGCTTCAGAATTGGAGTGGGTATTTCAAGGTGAGTAGGAGCTCACCACATGGTAAAACCATTGTAACTTTATAGGACAATTGTCCAAGCTAGTTCTCTGGTTTTCAATGAGTTTTTATCCCTTATGGGTTTCCCACATTAAATCTAGTCTCTTCATGTGTTCACGTGTGATTTTATCTCTTTCTCTCTTCTAGTTTAATGTGTATGCTCATTATGGTAAATTGAATAACTGTAACTTGCTTCAAAAGTTTTAAATATCATTGATTCACCCTCCCCTCTCAGTGCCTAGAATTTCTAATAATTAGTATCATATGAATTTCTCTTGGTATAATTTTAACAGCTTAAGAGAACGTCCCTGAGGCATAAGTATGGACAGTCAAGTTGAAACAGTACTAAAAAATAAGTATGATATTTCTAAAGCCTTGATAAATGAGTTAAAGGCTAAAATCAAACTCAAGGATGCAAATCATCTTAAAGAACTTAAAGAGGTGGCAGCAATTGTTAGTAAATTGTCAAAAGATCTAAGTGTCAAAGAAAAATCCTATGTCAAACTTGAAGAAGAATTAAAGACCCTAAAGGATGAGCTAGAACAAGATAAGGATAAAATGATTATGCTTAATGAAAGTTCACCCAATGACATATCAGGTCTAGTTTTCAAATGTAAAGCAACTCATTGTGAATTGGAACATGAATTCAGCCATGAGCCATGTCAAACAGTTGTCAAATCCAAGGCTGAATAATGTGACAAGTTAAGTGTTGAGTTGAAGACTCTAAGAGAAGAATTAGAACAAGCAAGACAAACTGAATTGAAGGGTGAATCAAGCCATACACCAAGTCAAGGACATTTTTAACACAAAAAAACTCAACAAACAGCCAAATGTAAGGAAAATTCATGGTGAGTTTTCATTGTAAGTTTCATGGAGTTTGCCTTTCATGCAATTTTTTTAGACATAAAGCTAGAGACTATATGATAAAGATATAAAAATAACACCCATGGAGAGAATATAGAATTGAGTATTAGAAGAATAGAGTTTTTTATAACTACCATGAGGAGGGTCACATAGCAAGATTCTACCTTAAAGAACCTATGAAGCAAGAATGGACAAAGGGAACACCTAGAGACAAGAATCAACTTGTATGTTTTAAGTGTAACAAAGTTGGAAAATTTTCAAGCCACTTTCATAAGAGGTTGCTCATATATAGGAGAAAGGATGAAATCAACCACACTCCTATAGAACCAGCTAAGAAAGAATCAGAACTAGTAAATGAAGAGAAAAGTTCAAGCAAGGCATCAGGAGGTAATGGTTAAGAAGGAAGGCAATTCTAGTGCAAGTGATGAAGAATTTATACCTCAAGCTATAATAGAGAAGATATACAAAATGTAGTATGAAATTTTGTTAAACGGTGAATTAGAAAGAAATATCTTAGATGATGGGATTATCACAATAAGGAGTACACCCAAGAATAATGGCAAGAGCTTAAGGGAAGGAATGGTGTCATCGTATTGCTTTGATTGTTATCTTCTATTTTGAAGTGACCTCACATGGTGGAGTGCCTTATCTAGGATTTTAGAAGGCATATTTCAGTTGAAAGAATTAAATTTTGTCCTTCATCAGTCTCCTAAGTTACAAATCAAGGATTTCTCCATAATGACGCTGAGTGAACAGTTCAATAAGTGGATCTACGAGTATGTTTCCATCAGTTGTTACAAATTGAATTCCTCACCATATTATAAAGGAATGTTTGGTTCAAAATATGATTTTTTAAGTCCCATTGGAGTTCTTAAATGTCCTCTTCTAGTAGTCAGGCAAGGAAAGTTTGTCCAAGAGGTCTCTATGTGATTATTGTTCTTCTCATGTTGTCATGTTTGAGGTATGTCTATGTTATCACTCTTCTCTTGTATGAAGGAAGAAAAATCCCTGAAAATGTGATGGTGTCATGTTTGAATCATGTTTGAATCACTCATTTTCAAGTTGTATCCTCATTAGTGAAGTCCTCAATAATGTATAGAGCTTCTCAAATTTCATGAGTCAGCTGATTAAGTAGACACTCTTGTTATAATCTGAAGCAAATAAGTTTTGAGTTCTTATATGCATTCCAAATGATATAAGTATATGAGGGTATCGTTGATACAATATTAGGTGTTTCCATGTCCTAGTCAAGTGTGGTTGTCCTGATAAAAAATAAAGTTGTTGTGTTAAGGTGTGCAAAGTGTTATCCAAATCTAATCAAGGTTTTCTTAAGTATGCATAACGACCCTATGATTCTTATGGTGTCTGGTCAAGTTTTTAGTGCCAATCCATAATTCCTAAAGTCTCCCTATCATTGAACATGGTTCAGAAATTTGATTAGTCAATATGTCATGGTGTAATCCTACATGAAGAGTCATCTATGAAGTAACTATTGGGCTGGCAAGAGATATTGAGAACTACCATGAGTAAGCTAATGTGATCCCAAGTTCTTCAAGAAGTTTCTTAAAAATATCAGAGTCAAGGGTCTTGATTAGGTCAGAATTCATACTGTAACATAGATGCATCTAGGTATAGCAATGTATGGTATCTCCAAGTAGCAAATAAGCTTAAAGAATATCCCAAATCCCTACAAACTCATGAGAATAAGGATCATGAAATGTTTGTTCTAATCTTATAGATGACAAGTTTGTCTTCAAAGAAAACATATATTTGGCTTGAAGGTCTTTATCATCTTTGGATACCACATGGAGAAAGGACTGGTTCTAGTTACCTCTAATAAATCACTCTCAAATGGTGGAAACCGTGGTGTTAAGGCAACAAGGTGATTTAAGAAAGGTAAGTAAGCATGGTGAAATCATTATGTTCTGATAAACTAGCCAAATTGAATGGCGCATATACTAGAGCCAAGATGAAGCAAGGAAATTTCAAAATCTCAGCAAGTGGTTTGAAGGATTATTGAGTTTAAGAGGTCAAATGAAGAGGGAATAGGATAAAAATGACAACATATCATCAAAAAAGACCCAACATGAAGATTAAAAAAATCATGTCTAGAGATGAGCTCAGTTAGTTGGTATTTATGACAGTCTAACATGAAAGCCCTACAAACCATCAAAAGGCCTAAGATGAAGAAACCCTATCATGAAAAAGAGTAACCTTCCTTATGAGTTGGGTTCTACAATTTCTTGTACAAATAAAACTTGAAAATGGGTACTCAAAATTGGTTACATCTTGCAAAGAAAGTTCTCCTACCAAAGTTAAGTCTGAAAAATCTTTGAGGAAGGGCTACTTGGATTAAGGGCAAAAGATAAGAAATGAAAGAAAATGTTGAGTTTTGATTCAAGATTCTTTTCATACACTTTAAGGATCTCAAAATGAATTTAAGCATGGTCTCAAGATACCTTTATCATAAAAAATTGTTCTCAACGTGGATTATGGGTTGAGATAGATTTTGAGAAAGCTAATAAGACAAGTTAAGGAAGGAAAGAAAATGAAAGCATGGTATGATGATGAAACGGATTTTGATATGATTCATATGATAAAGTGAAATTTTTTGGGTTAACTTACATGCTTCTAGGACAAAGTATTAAGTCTATTTCATGCATAATAAGGTAAATGAAGGTAGAAGGATGTTATTATTCAAAGAACAAGGAGACAAGTATGTATATGTAAAATGAAATCACTTACATAAGGGGGGTTAGTTCTCTAGTTCAAGGCAAAAGCTATGAAGACCAGAGAAAACATAGGAAAAGGAGTGAATATCCTGAGGATTGAAGGGAAAAGGTTCAAGAAGAGCATTGAAGTTGATTGATGAAGAAATTTATGCAGCTGCGAGAGTTTTTATCATACAAATGAGCACTATCATCCAAGAGGGAGCTAACCACCGTTCATTTAACTCTAAGAAATGAGAATAACATGCATGGACATAGGGAAAGCATGGTACTTGAGTAGATACCTTTGTCATTCATATAAAAAGGGGGAGAATGATAAGGTGAAGGGTGTGTTTTCCATTAATTACAAAGGGGGGGTTTATTGAAAAGTTTTCATTGATGTCAAATAGGCTTGAGCAAGTATGTCATAGGTATGACACACTCTTCATAGGTATCATTTTGGTTCAAGGTCTTTTCTTGGAGTCATGAGGTCATCTATGTGTGTGTATAAAGGAGTCAAGTAAGGTCACTAAGGTCAAGCATGGTCATGGTGTTGTTTTTGTGTCTATATTTGTTATAGTCCAAATGTATGGGTGAGTCTATAAATCTTCTTGGTGGATGATATGAAGTTAAATGTGTCCAATGTATCCATAAAGGTCATTTAGAGATATGAGGAGTGTTTCTTAGTGCTCTTTAAGCCGTATCCCTATGTTCAAAGTGAAAACAAGTCAAACTAGGTCAAGTGCAAAGGTCTATTTCGAAGTTGGCGTTGGCATATGATGTTTTGCAGGTATGAGATGGTTATTCCAAGATTTTGAAGGATCTAGAATCCTTTTATAAGGCATATAAAGGTGAAAAATGTCAGAAATAAATTTATTTGGTACTTAAGGAGATCTACTGCAAACACGGAGTGAGAAAATGCTTAGTAATAATAGGAAAATGAGATGGGTAAAGAAAATTCAGAGGACTTCATGACAAATTAACCATGGGAGATTGTATGGGAGTGAGTCCTGATGGTGTGAGAAAAATTTCAAGGGAAGAAAGTGAAAACTGAGATTGTAGAGTCATTTTTACCAAGACCAGTTTTCTAAGAAGGTCAAAATAAGCACCTCAACTTCTTAGTAGTTGTGCTAAATTGACAAGGCTCCTTCAAGTAAATCATAGAAGAGTTTTTTTAGGGAATTTGGATAAATATTAAATACAAAAGGTTTGATATCAATTGGTTATGTGGTAAAACAATTCTAGCCATTTTTCTCAATTGGTTTGAAGACCTCCATGACTCTCTTCATGATATAAGAAGTATGCAAAATTTGAACACAAAATGTATTGGACATGATAATTTCATGTGTTAAACATGTAAGGGAATCCCCAGGGCTTCATAAAAAACACTTGTGTAGGTATAGATAAGACTGTATGAACAAAAATTCACAATCTTTGACAAAACTTGTAGGTACAAGGGTATGTAGAGTACTTCATGAAGAAATGTTTATTGTTTCAGAAAACTCTTTATGTTCTCTAAGTTCTCACAAAGTTATTTAAGCAATGCATGAGAGGAAATGTGAGGTAAAGGTGAACTTTTCATGTCTACCACTTGAAGGTTTGAGCAACTACAACCAGTATTGATGATCTTGAGTAAGTGTTTATATGAACAAATGTTTTTGAAGCCTAAAATAATTAACCACATCTGATACAAACCTAGGAGGATATAATGAAGTCAATTATATGCTTATGTGAAGATAATTGAGGCCTCAAATCTTGTTGTTTTCCAACTATGTCAGTTGTGTGTTCATGGAACTGATAATATGAGTTGACTTGGCTCTTCCCTCCTATTAAATCATGTTTTAAAGTGTTTGATAATGCTTTGCAAACTTATATTGAAGTCATTAGTTTCCCACAGTTACACAAAAATGAATGATAAGGTGGATTGAGGCACCTCATGCTAGGGTTTGGTGAGTTAAAACCCTCAATATGCACAGTTCTGGGTAAACCCATCTATTTGAACCTACTGGTATGTTTCTAGGGGAAAAAATAGATCTGAGAAAGTGCACATTGACTTGAAGAATCCTCCTACAATCATGGTTATCCAGTAATTCCCATGAATCCTTCTACTCACTCATATTTGCAAGCCTATATTGAGAAAACAATGTGTGTATTGTCTTGAAGCTTGTGTTTTGAAGAAGTTTTTGGGTGTCTTGAATTCTTAAGCATAGTGAGTGATCATGTGCCCCTAAATATTCATCTTCATGATATGAAAACAGTGGATTGTAAGTTCTTCATGCTTTGACAGGACTGTGTCAATTGTTTCATGTCTCACTATGACTATGTGTGTCTATTTTAGAGATTTCTCAAGGAAGTGATATTTTGGTATCTTGAGTATAGGAAATGGTGATATGTTCCTTTGACATCATGTTCATGTTGTGAAGACACTAATATCCTTTCCCTAGTGAAATGACATGAGCTTAGTTGACTAATACAGTATAGCTCATGAGTGTGAACTTGGAAATGTGAAACAAAAGTGACTTGGACATCTTTATTTTGATCTTTAGGTTCTTGAACATTGGTTAGAGATTCCTACAATATTTAACAGTGATCACAAACCATAGTTGAAATCATATGCATGCATTATTCATGATCATAACTGAGGTGAATTATCTCTCCATCTATCTTGTCCATATTTCTCAAAATGGAGAATATGAGATGAACAGTAAAGTTGAAGACTAAGTGAAAGGATGTAGAGGCTCTTAAGAGGTAGTGCCAAGTCTGTGGTCCCTTTTAAAGATGTTCTTGAAGATGTATCTATCTAAGAAGTTCATAGATCAGTTGAAACCCTGAAGATGCTTCCTTATATGTTTAAAATGAAGAACATGAGAAATTTTTTGAAGGATAAGAGTTGGAATGGGATTGCAAAAGTTGATTTTAAGGTGCATGTAACATACATTTAGTTTATAAATCCTTGTGTAGGGGATGAAAATTATATGGAGCTAGAGGAAAAAGTTCTTACTCACCATACTAGGATAAAAAGTTTTTGTAACTAAATTCTGCAGGGCCTAACTCAAATTCTATGATTTTTTCAAATGTTTGAAACCTATTTCTTGTATTCCATAGGCTTATGAAGAGTCATGAAAACTTAGGTAGAAAAGGAAACATGAATTTAATCTTGAAAAGGAAATATTCACTCATTTTGGAATTTAGTCTGATGTCTTTTAATCTCTTTAATTTGAGTTGAGAAGTATAAGGAAGTAATATAGATGAATGGGTGAAGTGCAAGAGTCAAGAAATAGAGATATTTGTGTGCTACATGGTGGATAAGTGTATGGTTACTTCAGAGATAAATATGTATGTGCAATAAATAAGAAAACAAGTGCGGAAACGACTATGGCTTTGAATGTGAAGTTTAAGGACCATGTATAGGAGATCAAGATGTCTACAAAAATAAAAATGTATATTCTTGAAGTAGTAGAAAAAGCTTGCCGAAACTTTTAAATGCATGTATAAAAGAGATGAGCACATAGGAGGGCTAGTTGTTAGGATGAAGATTGTGAGATGGAAATAGTAGAGAAGAGTTGTAGGAATATGAAAGGATTATCTTCATGAATTGAAGATCTTGGTTCAGTGTGCAATTCATCTTTGAAGACCTGCTATCAGTTGTATAGCCCAAGTAGCAGATTGATATGATGAGAGAGGAGTGCAAATGAAGGAGTGAGAGAAAACAATGATCACATTAGGTTGATGTGAGCAACCAAGTGAAGAGGGTGATCAAATATTTGATGTATGTTCAAATTCTGAGTTATAGCTCAACATTTTAGGAGTGAGATTCCTAGCAAGTAGGTTCTTGAAGAACAACAATCAAGTGGGTACTTGGCATAGATTTGAAGTGGGTGCTTCATAGTAGAATAGCAGTCAAGTGGGTTTTTGGCATAGATTTGAAGTGGTTGATTCATAGAAAGTAGGTGCTTGTCAAAGTACTCAAGTGGGTGCTTGATTGTATACTAGAGTGGGTGCTTCATAATTGGAGTGGGTGCTTCAAGGTGGGTAGGAGCTCACCACATGGTAAAACCATTATAACTTTATAGGAAAATTTTCCAAGCTAGTTCTTTGGTTTTCGGTGGGTTTTTTTCCCTTATGGGTTTCCCACATTAAATCTGGTCTCTTCATGTGTTCATGTGTGCTTGTCTCTCTTTTTCTCTTCAAGTTGAATGTGTTTTCTCATCATGGTAAATCAAATAGCTAAAACTTGCTTCAAATTTTTTAAAGAGAACTGATTCACCCCCCCCAGTGTCTAGAATTTCTAACAAGCAGTTCTGTAGAAACTAGTGCTAGAAATTCCCGGTAAGTGGCCTAATCATAACCAAAATCCACACTAAATTTAGCGAAGAAACACCTATTCGGCGAAAAAAATATATTTCTCCTAATTGATCCAAAACTTGATTTCGAGACACTTTTGTAAAGGAAAAAAAGGCCAAAGATCCCAAAAAAAAAATTGCCTCTGGAGAGTCCTTTTTTGTATAATTGGTAGCCTTCACTCAAAGTGACATAATTCTCATTCTGTAAAACAAAAATTTATGAAACTTTTTTGTAAAATTCTAGATTCTGATAATGAATTTATAGAACAGATTTAGGGAGATTTTGGTGGATATATATTTTGTACAAAAATTCAAAGGCTGAAATAAGGTGTAACAAAGGTAAAATATTTGCAGTCTTGTACTTCCTATGCATCCTAAAGGAAATTTTTTTCCTAGAAGAAGAAATGGAATTGTAAAGGCACTATAATTATAAAGTGGCATGATATATTTTCATTCCATAATTATAATTATAAACTCACTATAATTATAAAGAGATGGAAAACTAGAAGAACTGGCCATTTTTTAAGGAAAACTTAGCAATTTTTAAAAACATAGTGTTAGGCAGGTTTTGAGATGTTACAGAGATCCGTGGTAAAAAGGAGTAGTCTATAACAGATTAAAACTCAAATACAATAAATTATAACTTGATGAAAACACCCAAACAAGGTTCTAATATGAAGATGGAGGTTTTCAAAACACAAAAAAATAGTCATGAGAGGTTGTAAGACACTAAAGAAAAAGAATTGTTCTTTTGAAAAAATTGACAGGTCGGGGTACACTGAAACATTGTTCTGCAGGTTTTACTGTTCCATGAAAAATAAAACCAAAATTTGTGGAAGAAAGGAAGTATACAAGACACTAAAATTATGTGAAGTGCAGGAAACATTCCACGAAGGTTTACAGTGCAACACACAAGGAGAAAATTCACAAAGAATTTTTGAGGCCATAGAACAAAGAATTCATGCAACACATAAGAGAGCCACATAATTCAAAAATTCCACGTAAAAAATGAATCCGCAAGACAAAGAACCCACACAATAAGTAGGTGAAAGGTTATGGAACAAAGAAACAATGTTGTGCAAGTCAATAAGGTTGTAGAAGACTTGAAAAAAACCACGCAACACTAAAATGAACAAATTATTCAAATAAGTCGCACAATGGCTATAAAAGGCCCGAAACATTCAAATAAGTCATGGAAGACTAGAAAATCAACTAAGGACTTTGAAAATGTTTCGAAGATCTGGTAAACATAGAGGAAGGTTATAGATGGTGAACAATTCATATCTAGAAACATAAACAGTTGTGGAGGCTAGAAACACATGCACAAGAATGTTATAATCTCCCTGGGCTAATTTAACACTTTTGATCATTCAAATTCAAATTATTTTGGTAGGAATTAGATTTTTGAACCTGATAAACTTGAAAATCTTCAAGCTTCACACATGCAAATCAAAAACATCCAAATCTATCCTGCACATGCATAAACACAAGCTCTGATACCATGTTAGAAAATTTAAGGGATATATAATGTTACAAATCATAGATCCAAAACATAAATTGCCAAAAATTATAGTTTACGAAGTGTAGTAATAAAAAAATAGATTATGATGTTTATATTTTAGATTACAGTATGTAAACAACATAAAATTGAAAGTATATGAACACATTGATACAAGATATAAGTGGGAAAACCTTGAAAGGTTAAAAACTCACTAAAAACCACTTATCTTTCTTGAGAATAAATTTTCACCTAGCACTCCCACTATTTCTCTATTAGCTCGCTCGTATGGCTCGCATAAATGTTACCATCAACATTGTATATGTGTGTAATTGATCTATAATGAGATCACCTTGTTATATACAAGGTGGGTGGTCATGATCCAAACTTAAAGCTGACCCACTTTGGGGTCTACCATTCTTATATTTTAAATATAAGCTATAAGCCAAAAACATATAGTCCTTGGTGGGTTTCTAAATGAGCAGTTTCTCATTTTACCTTGTTATATACGGTGTTTATGGTAACATTTATGTTATCCATATGAGCAAGATGCTAGAGAAATAGTGGGAGTGTTGGGTGAAAGTTTATTCTCAATAAAGATAAGTGATTTTCAGTGGATTTCTTACCTTCCAATGTTTTCCCACTTATATCTTGAGTCATTATGTTCATTTACTTTTAGTTTTATGTTGTTTACATACTATAATCTATAATATAAACATCATAATCTATGCGTCAATTACTACACTTCATAAACTATAATATTTATCAACTTATGTTGTGGATCTACAATTTGTAACATTATTTATCCCTTAAATTTCCTATCAGTTTAAGTGACACATGAAAAATCATTATGCACACTACTCAAACTAGGTGTCCCAAACTCTCCTAAAAATATAAATTGCCTAAAAAGAGACTAAATTGAGTCATCTATACTTATAGATAGTTCCCCACCTCTAGCGGATGAATGAATAATGATTTGAACTTAATTAAGTGTGCATCTATTGAACTAGACTCTAACTGACACTTCTAATCTAAAAATAGAAAAATTAACATAAACAAAAAAACTCTCATAAAAACTAGCTCAAATAATATCCTAAATTTGATAAAAAAAAAAAGTGAAAATAATTTTAACAGTAGTTACTTAGATGCCCATAGAGGTATCATACAGAACATTCCTCCCATTGATGTAAAGAGCAGAAATACCTAAAATCTCCTTAAGTATTCCATGAACTTATTACATAATCCCTTGGTGAAAATATCAACAAGTTGATCTTTATTTATTACACACTCAATGAAAAAATGTTTATCATTGACCAAATCTATGGTAAAATGATGCTTGAGTTTGATATTTTTTTTAGATAAGATAAAAAAGGTTTGGTTTTAAACCAGGAACCAAAAAATCCCATACAAAGAGGAGCAAATTTTTCAAAGACAAAACCTAAAACAAAGCCATAGAGGCAGAGTCAAAAACACTTGACAACAAGCCACTTACAAACGGGCCAAAGTATAAGAGTTTGAAAATTAATACAGAGTTTTTTTAAGTCCCAAAGGGATAGAGACAAAGGAAAGAAAACAAAAAGAAAAGGGCATAAACAAGTACACAATTAATTCACTATATCCATGCTACGGGATTTGGTACTCAGACCACCATCTCTCCTACCAACCACCTTGATAATGACCCCTTTTAGATGCTTGAATGCCTCATTCTTAGTCTGGGTCTCGACCTACTCTTCCCTCTAATCCTTGTTATGATTGGACTCAGAAACCACACCCGATCTGTCACCAGTATATGAATCCCCACTGTCAGAAGAACTCAACATCATCGACATCTTGTTTTTTCCCTCCTCACTAGCAACCTGATCCTGTAGAATAGAAATCTTCTACTTTTGCATAGCATAATCGGCTTGGATACCCCTGATGGTTTTTTTCTAGGAATCAATTCTTTGTTGGGAATATTTCAACACATGTATGAGGTTTTTGTTGATGATGATAATGGTATCAGTAGTGGTCTCATCCCTTATCAGTTTGGCCTCCCATTCATCAAGTTCCTAGGACCTTTTAGTGGAAGTTTCATCCAAATTCTTGATTCCTTTTTTAATATTACATAAGGCATTCGTGATACCCTTATCCAGATCAATACCTTTCTATTTCTTAATTTTCTTAATGCAGGAAACGAGGGTTTCCTGATCAAAATCATGGTCATTGATAGGGAAAGGAATGGCCATTTTACCTCTTTGAACCATGAGAAGGTTGAGACCTTGGTGGAGGGGGATATTTGTCTTCTCTTTCTTAAAATCCTCAATGGTCGAGAGAAACGACCGATAGAGAAAATAAGCAAGACTCACAGTTTGGTCTCGACAGAAAAAATTGATGATAGACAAATGACGAGTAATTTTTTTTCAAAATTTTCCTTCGAGGGTCAGTAACCAAGAAGACATCAGCCCACCTATCTGGTAGATAGGTGTGAGCAATACCATCATCATAAGCTATGATTTTTTCCCCAACTTCAAAGAAAGTAGCAATTTCATGTTTTTTCCTAGTTTTGTCTTTAAAAATGTTGAGGCCCTTCATTTTTAACCCAGTAACCTCAGAGATTACATTCTTAGAAACATCAATATGAACCCCACAAAAAACAAAACCACCATCCTTCCAGGCAACATCAAAATCAATAGATAGGATAGGGTCATTACCTTTGATTCGTCGAATGAACTTGGTTAAACCACCTTTATGCAGAAATTTCCATAGACCTGTGTCATTTTTGAGGTGGAGAAAAGTAGAGGGCTTTGTTCTCACCCTATCACCCCCCATGAAACCTGCAAGATGGACACCTTCACAAACCTGAGAGATAAACTAGGAAAAATTAGGGGAAAAGAAAGTGAAATTGAAAAGGATAGTTTTCCAAAAAAGGGAAATCCTTTTGAAGACCCAAGCATGTGAATCAGGGGTGTCATCATAACCCTTCCTCCTATATTATGTCATCATTAATGAGCTTGTTCACCTGACCCCAAGGATTACATGTCCCAAACCACATCTCTAAATCCACCATGGTAGTACCTTTTTTAGCCAGCACATTCACCAGTTTGCTCCCTGCCCGATAAGTGTGTTGAATGACCTGTTATCCAAAATGTGCCCCTTGCTCATTTTGTGGCTAACTCCTTCGTTCTTCCCTCTCTTATGCCTCAGTCATAATTTTTTGCTTTTTAGGCACTCAAAACTTTCTAGAAATGGCACCATTGGATAGATCTTTTTCTCAGCTTTCCAGAAAGGTAACGTTTTTCTCCTAACTCCATGTATTTTTGAAGTTATGGCTCGGTAGAGTTTTTGTGGGAAATTTTCCCCTGAAAGGCCCACAACCAATGAAATGGCGCCACGTGTCCAAGGAAGTGGCGGGGGTCGGAGGAAAACTTGGTTTTTTACCAAGTGTTTGGAAAAGTTTTCAAAGGGATATTTTGCCCCGCAGGCCCGCTGGCGAATCAGATCTTGCCACATGTCCGAGGGAAAAAATTGAAAAAATTTGTCTAAGTGTTGGCGCCGTGGAAAATTCAAGAGGAAAGGCCCGCGCCCAACCACATCGTGCCACGTGTTCTCAAGCACCGGAGTTTCAGACCATGGGGGGAAACTTAAAATTTTGGCAAAGTGTTGAGAAAAAGGGAAAAGGAAAATTGTTGGCCCGTAGCCCCACCGACCAGTCAGAGCCCGCCATGTGTCCATGGGCACACAGGCCGGCGGAGCGCGGGAGGAGATTGAATTTTTTTCCCAAAGGGATTTCCCTAAAGGAAAAATGTTTTCCCAGGGCCCACGGCGAATGAGATGATGCCACGTGTCCCGAATCGGTGGAAGACAGGGAGAATTTGGGAAATTTTCCCAAAGGAAAAGGAAGGAAATTTCAAAGGGAAAAATCACCCCCTGAGAGCGAACCAATCACATCTTGCCACATGTCCAGTGGCGGCAAAAGATACGAGACAAGTCTGCATGGAAAATGAAGCAACAAGGCCTGCGCCCAATCAAAAAATGCCACGTGGCACTTGGAATGGTGGAGCACGGGGAATTTTTGGAAAATTTTCCAAATTACCAAAAAGTGGAAAATTTAAAAAAAATTGCCCGCCAATCCGATTTTGGCCCTATTTTGCCCTAAAATTTCAAACGGCCATATATTTCCATCCAAAGCTCAGTTTTTCACGTTATTTATATCAATGGAAAGCTGGGAAAATTCTCTACAAGATTCTGGGATCATTTTTGCATTTTGATCGATTTTGGAGAGAGAAAATTGAAAAACACCTCTGGCATGTGGTCATGGATAGAAATGACGTTTCAACCACCATTTTTAATGAAGAATGGCTCACATTCTCTCCCAGCATGACGAAAAATGTCAGGGGATGGGCCTATAAGGATGCCCATGCTATTTTACTACATTTTTGGTCGGTGGTTGAAGCTCTCCCACAATTCCCCATGTTTCTCTCTCCTAGGGTCATGGCTTGCACTGTAAAAGCCAGAATGGGTTCATTTTTGAAAGAGAGACATTTTTTCACCTTTGCAACTTCCCTTTTTCTTCCTTTTGGCAGAATTTGTGGAAATATTTACCTTTCCATGCAATACAGCACCCCTTTTTTTCCTCTTGATCACTGTAATGCATTGTATTGGATCTGGAATGTTAAATATATGCTCTATGATTAAAATCCCTCAATCCTTTCATATATCTACCATTGTTTTCCTGATATTTCATAACATTTTGAGCAATTTGTGCATGCTTTGTGCTATTTTTTCTTGTGGATTGTGTATGTATTGCAGTATCAGGTGTCTACAACTCCTTTGGTGCATCACCTCATTAGCATTAGCTTCATTTTCTTGCACTCCCTATCTTTTTCCCCTTGGAATTTAGAGTAGGAACTAGGAATTCAAACCTCTGCAACTTGTAAGTGATATATCTGATCAGGGGAGTTGAGGAACCAACCTCTAATCTAGAGATTTCTCTCCCATTTTTCAATTCCCACACTTGGGGAGAGGATTCAATGTTGTACAATCACACTGGATGTCCAAATGTCAAGCTATAAGTCTAATAAACATCCAAGGGTACTGTTGATTTGCAACAATAGTTTTGGCATGCCCGGTGGGACCTTAGAGGTCTTCATCTTCATTGCAAAAAATTGATGTGCATTTGTTACAAGTTTCTTACTTAAAAGAGCTCTAATTGCACATCTGGCGACTCCAAGGAAGAAGATTCAGCTGGTTTTAGCAGTGCAGACCTGAAAACTCATGAGAAGAATCACCACAAGGTCAAGAACTGGAGAAGAAGAGGTGTTGTTTGAGTATCTATAGTTATCCCCAAGAAGAAGGTAAAGAGGGAGGAGAATTCAAAGGTCTCCATCTCCACCAAACAGAACTCTATCAACTCCTCCACCTGGTAGGCCTTTCATTCAATCAACAAGGGTTCTAAGGCCAATCAGAATGGCACAAAACAGCCCCTATGTCAATTTCACTGGTAGTAGCCCACTTGCTCTCAATGCACAAAATCTAATCCTAGTTGCAACATTGAAGAACATTCCATACTTTACTAGAGAGAAATCAGACCACTCCTGGTGATCATGTTAAGGATATTGCCAATATTTGTGCAATCCATGAGATCAATGAGATGTAAGTTACTGTCAAACTGCTAGCATCTTCATTCAAAGGGAAAACTTTGCAATGGTTCAGGAGTCTTGCCTCAGGTTCTATCCAAAATTGGAACCAGCTATGTATAGCCCTCCATGAGCAATTTGGAGAAAAGGGAGACAACTTGTCCCTTTTGGAGCAGCTAACAACCATCAAGAGAGCTCCCAATGAGCAGCTAACTGATTTCAACTTCAGATTTCAAATGACTTGGGAGATAATTCTAGTGGCAGTAAGGACAGTAGCAAAGGTGCTTTTCTATATTACCTTAAAGCTTTAAATTCTTATATTTCTATGTTAATTCAATCCATGGGAGGCAAAAACTATCCCTGTTGCTTATAACATTGCCATTAGAGCTGAAATTTTGTTTGATTCAAGCTAGAAAGCTAGCTCCTAGGCCTCCAATGCCACTGTTTCCAAGTTTAGAGAGCCCAAACACTAATCAAACACCTATTTTAGCCCCTATTCCCACTCCTAGGAATCAGAATTCAAGTGAAGCTTCTACTTCATCTTCTAGTGCCTCAAATTAACTTCAAGAAGTCATGAAGCAATTACAAAATCTAGGCAATGAGCTAGTTACACTCAAGAGGTAGCAAGCCCAAGGTTTTAGACCTTCTTTCTAGCCTCAAGCTCAACCTAATAGGCAGCCATACCAACCTCAAAGACCACCCAATCCAGTTGTAAATCTAAATCAAACAAGACCTCTTGCCGACAGACCATTCAGCCCTATAATCCCAACGTTACATCTGCCTCTAAGGCATTAGTGCCAATGCAAAACAACATAGCTCAAGAGTATGATTGGTGTTTCCCATGCAATGAACCTCACAACTAGTCTATTTGTTTCAACGGTGCCTTCAATCAAGCATTAATGATGAAAACTACTGGTGTGGAGGGGGAAGGTAGTCAAGGAAATAACCAACAACAAGAAAAATTCCAACAGTAATCAACTCCAAATGATACTACACTTATAAAATGGCAAGTAGAAGTTTTTTGTGGCATGAATCAAACAATTCCCCAAAGTGTTGCAGCCAACACTAGGTCAAAAAGAAGAAAATTTGGGTGAAGAACAACCATTGGCTCTAAATAATCCACAACCTCCTACTACTCCACAAATGAATTAACAAACAAAATTCAGTTCCAAACACACAAGGGATGCCTAAAACAGCTCTTAGGCCAACTCAAATGCCAGTTGTTGCTGCCCATATGCAAGGAATGAATGTGCAGGCCAAGGGACAGCAAATAGATGCTTCATCTCCATTCAACATCATTGATCAGATGAAGAAGACAAATGTAAACATATCAATGTGGGAATCACTATCCATCCCAGGCTAGAGAGATTTGCTACAAGCTGCCATGAAGGACTGGTCAACTTCAAATCAGCAAGTCCAAATACAAGAGAAGGTGCTCACAAATGCTGCCCAGCATGAAGGGAATCATGGAGGACAGCAAGGTAAAATGTTGAAGCCCCCTCCATTCTATGTTTCATTGATCATTAGAAACCAATTAGTACACAATTGCATGATAGATTCCGGGGCAAGTAGTTCAGTAATGCCCAAACAAATAGCTGATCAGTTGGGACTTCAGTATGAAGTCATATCTAAAGGGGTACTGTAATTGGATGGGACAACACTAACAATAGTTGGAGTGATTAAAAACTTGAGTCTTACTTTGCACGCATGCCCCAACATTGTTGTTTTGCAAGATGTCTCAGTAATAGACCTTCCAACACTCTTTGCCCTATGTCTGTCAAGGGACTTCACAGCCAAGATTGGAGGTTACTTATCTGCTGATTGGTCACACATGTTGTTTAGGACAAGATATAGAACTAAATCATCAGATCTAAACCTATTGTAAACTTTCACATTGAGCCTTACACTCCAAGTCAGATCAATACCAATTGTTCAGTGTTTGATCAAGAGGATTATCCAAGCACTGATGAAACTAACACCAAGGTAGGAAGCATCCCAGATCTAACTCTTGATGAATGGGAAAACAAGGTGCATGCTTTTGATCCTTATCAAGAAATATAAGAATCTGAGCTAGGAGGTCTATTGCATGCATGAAGAAAATCAGCTATTCCCAACATCATCAAGCGAAACCACAAGGATGAGAATGAGGTATGGCAGTTGTTTTTTGATGGATCAAGGAGTAGAAAAGGTGCAGAAGGTGGAGCTATGCTTGTTTCACCTCAAGGGGTTAAGTATTATTCAACTTTTAGATTTCAATTTGCATGCTCTAATAACACTGCTGAATATGAAGATTTGATACAAGGATTGCATTGGTCAATCAAGAGAGGAATAAAGAACTTGCAATTCTTTGGTGACAGTGAGTTGATTGTCAACCAAGTTAAGGGGCAACATGCTGTCAAGAATGATCTACTCAAGTGCTATAAGAACAGGGTGTGGGACCTCATTGAATATTTTGAGGGCTTTGGCATAAAATACATTCCTAGAAAAGAGAACCAAGCTGCTGACAGGCTTGCAGTAGTTGGGGAAGCCTTTGACATTGTTGAAAGCATTCAAAAAGACAAGGTACAACAAAACATCCATGTGATTGTAAGGCCTTAGTGCCAGACAACAATGTAAGTTGGCAAGTGTTTGAAAATGACCAGTAAATCATCCATTTCTTGCAAGAAGAGGTTGAGTTCTCAGCTAAAAATCAGGAAAATTTAGAGCAGCAATATGGTGACCAAGTGGTATAGCTGAGAACCAACAAACTACCAAAGGGACTTATTACTTTGGAGTCCATTTTCAATCCTAATGATCAATTTAGGAAGGAGAAAGCAAACATCCAAGTCAAGGGAGAAGATTTAGTGTCCATATTGGTGGAAGAAGGAGAATCACTCCGAGTTGGTAAAGTGACAACTGAGCAAGAAAGGTATGAGTTCATACAACTTCTTCAAGAATTCCCTGATGTGTTTTCTTGGAGCTATCAAGATTTGAAAGGTTTCAATCCCAAGTTAGCTCAAAACACCATTGAATTGGATCCAAGTACTAAACCCATCAGACAAAAACAAAGGACAGTCAATCCACACATGGAGCCTCTCATGAGAAAGGAATTGAATAAGTTGATAGAATCAAGAATCATATTCCCTATCAAGCATTCTAGTTGGGTAGCCAAATTGGTTCTAGTAAGAAAGAAGAGTGGGGAAATCATATTGTGTGTTGACTTCAGAGATTTGAATAGAGCATCTCTCAAGGATCATTATCAACTTCCTTCTATGGAGCAGATTTTTATGAGTTGTTGCTGGCTCTGAGAGGTTTTCACTACTTGATGGCTATTCGGGGTATAATCAGATTGTGGTGAAAGAAGAGGATCAGTTCAAGACAACCTTTACAACCAAATGGGGAACTTATGCATACAGGAAGATGCCATTTGGGCTGTGAAATGTTGGAGCTACTTTCCAAAGAGCAATAGACATGGCATTCAAGGATTTGATTAATAACATGGTGCTGATATATCTTGATGATATCACTATTTTTTCAAAAAATACAGCAGACCATCTCTTTCATTTGAGGCAAGTATTCACAAGGTGCAGAAGATTTGGAGTATCCTTGAATCCTAAAAAGTGTATTTTTCTAGCTCATGAGGGAAATCTCTTTTTCCATATTGTTTCCAAAGAGGGATTAACAATTGATCCAGAAAGAGTTGAATCCATAAGAGCACTACCATTACCAAGCCACAAGAAGGCCCTTCAAAGTTTCTTGGGGAGAATAAATTTCGTTCGAAGGTTTATCCCAAATTTTGCAGCCCTAGTCAAGCCTATCACCAAGATGTTGAAGAAGAGCATAGTTTTCAAATGGACAGCAGAGGGAAAAGAGATTTTTAAAGCAATCAAAGAAGCCATCTCTCAATCCCCAACTCTTATTAACCCGGATTTCTCCAAGGATTTCATCCTCTATGCATTCGGGGGTGATGATGACATTATTTCTGCAACTTTGGTACAGCAGAAAAAAGAAAATGAGTAGCCAATTGCTTTCTTTATCAAAATCCTGGAGGACTATGAGGTGAGGTATTCCTTCATTGAGAATCATGTTCCTGCAGTAATCAGGAGCTTGAAGAAGTTCAAGCATCTAGTTTCAAACAACAAGGTTCAATTTGTTGGTTTCTCATGTGGGAGGGTTAAAGACTTCCTCCTCAACAAATACTTGAATGAAAAGAGAGCTGGTTGGATTACTCGTGTCATGGAGTATGACATTGAGATCAAAGTCACCAAGTTGGTCAGAGGAAAAGGATTGTGTGAACAATTGATTTTGAGCAAACAAAAGGAAGCATGCAATGAGAAGGAGTCTGTTTTGGAATTGCAAGACAACCATGAGCAAGGAAGCACTCAAGAGGAGAATGATGGTGACCTCACTCCTTGCTAGACCTAAGACATAATGCACTTCCTATGCATAGGTCTATGCCCTCCAGAGATGAAAAAAGACCAAAAGAAGACACTTCAGATTGCAGGCTGTCTCATATGCCCTTGTTGGTGGTGTTTTGTTCAAAAGGGATGTGAATTGAGTGCTGCTGAGATGCATTGGTATAAATCAAATTCATAGGGTGTTGGAAGAGTTCCATGGTGGATCAATTGGTGGTGATTTTGCACCAAGAGTGACAGCTCTAAAGATCATGAGGGCTGGTTATTATTGGCCCAAGATTTTCAGTGATTGTTATGCATGGATCAAGAGGTGCAAGAATTGTGCATTCTTCATAGGTAAGGAGAGGCTAGCTGCCATTCCATTGCATCCAATTTCAGTTGACCAGCCATTCATGCAATGAGATTTGGACTTCATTGGAGTCATTAATCCCAATTCAATCCAAGGGCACAAATAGATTTTAACAGCCACATATTACTTCACCAAGTGGACTGATAGCAGTTAGCACTCAAGGAAGCAAGTGAATTTAGCATCTTGGACTTTTATGAGGGAATAGCAACCAGATTTGGCATACCTGCTACAATAATATCAGATAATGCATTGGCATTTCATGGGGTCCAAGGTGACTGAATGGGCTGTCAAGAATGGATCTACCTAAGCACTTCATCAAACTATTACCCTCAGGGTAATGGCTAGGCTGAATCTACAAATACAGAACTTGTTAAGAATCATTAGGAGGATCCTTGATGAATATCAGAGATCTTGGCATACTAAGTTGAAATCAGCCTTATGGGCTGATAGTATAACTCCTAAAAGATCTACAGGATAACTCCCCATTCAAGCTTGTTTATGGAAGAGAGACAATTTTTTCCCATGTCACCTTGACGCTACCAACATTAGAACTCATGAAACAGTTGGAGTTGTTGGGAGTTTGAGCCCACAGAGGTTAGATATGTAGAATTGATGGAGCTCTAAGAGAAATAAGAAATCAAGCATCCCAAGAAATGGAGAAGGATCAAACTTTGATCAAGAAGACCTTTGATAAGAAGGCCAAGGATAGATCTTTCCAAGTTGGAGATCTAGTGTTAAAAAGGGATGCAAACAGAGAAAAAGCAGGGAGGCATTCAAAATTTGATGCCATTCGGAGTGGCCCATACATGGTCACCAAGTGTAAGGACAACAATGCTTTCCTATTGTATTCATTAGATGGAAAAGAACTGCAAATTCCAATCAATGGGATCTACCTAAAGCATTGCTACTGAAGGGAATTCTCCACCTTGTACATATTAGCTAGGTTTTCATTCCTCTAAGTGCTTATGCACATTGTTTTGTTGTAGATTAGTTTTTCTTTCCCTAAGTGCTTTGGCACAAGCTTGCTGTTCCTAGAAAATGTATTTTGTAGGCCTTGCTCCAATAAGATGATGTTCCACCCTCCATCTTCCTCCTTGCAGTGTTCTATCTAGTTGGGGTACCAAGCAGAGAATTTAATAACTCTATGCCCAATGGATTGCTTTAGGAAACTAGTAACTTCATCTAGCAGGAAGATGACCCCTCTGAGTCACCAAAATTGTTATCCAAAATGTGCCCCTTGCTCATTTTGTGGCTAGCTCCTTTCATTCTTCCCTCTCTTGTGCCTCAGTCATAATTTTTTGCTTTCATGCACTCAAAACTTTCTAGAAATGGCACCATTGGATAGAGCTTTTTCTCAGCTTTCCAGAAAGGCCCGCTCCGCTGGAGAGTCAAATGATGCCACGTGTCTAAGGGTGGAAAAAATTGAAAAATTGACTTAGTGTTAACACCATGGAAAATTCCAGAAGGAAGGCCCATGCCAAATAATGTTTTTCCACGTGTCCCCGGGGGGTCAGAGTTATGGAGCGTGGAGGGAGATTTGGATTTTTTCCAAAGGCTAAAAGGGTAAGAAAAATATTTTGCCCCCAAAGGGCCCGTGACGAGTGAGATGATGCCACGTGTCCTGGACCGGCAGAAGGTAGGGAGAATTTGGGAAATTTTCCCAAAGGAAAAAGAAGGAAATTTCAAAGGGAAAATCCCCCCCCCAAGCTGCGAACCAATGGAATCTCGCCACGTGTCCATGTGGTGGTAAAAAATATAGGAAAGGCCCGCAGAAAAAGGAAAAGGAAAAATCCTACAACCAATGGGGTTTTGCCACCTGTCTAGGTTAGAGAAATGGCCAAAAAGTGACAAAAAAATTCCAGGAAGAAATGCCTACGGTGAATCACCTGCTGCCACATGTCCTCAACTCATCGACTCGGCGGGGGATTTTTTGGGAAAAATTTTCGAACGGTGAAAACCAAAGGAAAAAAAAGTGCAGGAAACCCCACACCCAATCAAAATGTACCATGTGGCACCCGGAATGACGAAGCGTGGGGAATTTTCAGAAAATTTTCCAAATGACCAAAAGGTGGAAAATTTAAAAAATTTTGCCCGCCAATCCGATTTGGCCTTGTTTTGCCCTAAAATTTCAAACGGCCATATCTTTCGATCCAGAGCTCAGTTTTTTGCGTTCTTTATATCAATGGAAAGATGGTGAAATTATCTACAAGATTCTAGTGTCATTTTTGTATTTTGATGGAGTTTGGAGAGAGAGAAAATTGAAAAGTTCCTCTGGCACGTTGGTCTATGAACAGAAATGACGTTTTCAACCACCATTTTTAATGAAGAATGGCTCGCATTCTCTCCCAGCATGATGAAAAATGTTAGGGGATGGGCTTGTAAGGATGCCCATGTTGTTTTACTACATTTTTTTGTTAGTGGTTGAAGCTCTCCCATGTTTTCCCGCATTTCTCTCTCATGGGGTCATGGCTTGCATTGTAAAATCCAAAAGGGGTTCATTTTTGAAAAAAAGGAGACACTTTTTCAGCTCTGCAACTTCCCTTTTTCTTCCCTTTTGGCAGAATTTGTGGAAATATTTACCTTTCCATGTAATACTAAGCACCCCTTTTGCCTCTTGATCACTGTAATGCATTGTATTGGATCTGAAATGTTAATATATGCTGTGTGATTAAAATCCCTCAATCCTTTCATCTATCTACCATTGTTTTCCTGATCTTTCATTACATTTTGAGCAATTTGTGCATGCTTTGTGTTGTGTTTTATTGTGGATTGTGTATGTATTACATCATCAAGTGTCTGCAACTCCTTTGGTGCATCACCTCATTAGCATTAGCTTCATTTTTTTTACATTCCCTATCTTTTTCCCCTTGGATTTTAGGGTAGGAACTAGGAATTCAAAGCTCTGCAACTTGTAAGTGACATATCTGATCAGAGGAGTTAAGGAACCAACCTCTAATCTAGAGATTTCTCTCCCATTTTTCAATTCCCACACTTGGGGAGAGGATTCAATGTTGTGCAATCACACTGGATGTCTAAATGTCAAGCTAGAAGTCTGATCAACATCCAAGGGTGCTGCTAATTTGCAACAACATGACCACTTGTCCAAATGAAGCAAGAATGGCATGTTCCTCCATAATAAAATTATTAAGCTTCCAGCCACATTTTTTTCTATCCTTGAGGGCATTTATAACATATGTCAAATCCCCCTAAATAATCATATTTTTATCCCTAAATTACGACAAAATCTAAAACCCCAAAGCATGGCTCTGGCCTCAGCAATGTTGTTTGATTGGTTTTCTATGGGCCCCACGTATGCACCAATGTAATTTTTGTTATGGTCACGAATAAGATCCCCTCTGCAAGTGACTTTTTCGTTCACATGGCCTGAGCCATCAAAGTTGAGCTTGTGTCTTCCATCCGACGGTTTTATCCATTTGACATTAAGTTTCAATTTTTCCTTAATGTGGTGGTGGATGCAACCTCTAAGTTTCTAAGAACGTCCATTTCCCACTCTGGACACACTCTGACCTATTTGGGTTTAAGCATCCTGGAGTTATCCTTAAGATCTCGTTTCACTTTATCAAACACCCTGCTCGAGCTGACCGATTTGTTCCTGAAGATCCTATTGTTACGTTCAATCTAAATTGCCCACAAAACATGAGGCAAGGCTAGCTTCCACATTTTTTTGACCATTTCATTCTGAAAATTGAAGTTCCATTGCTCAGGTAAGAGGGCTACATCTCCCAGAAGGACCCACTGCACATTGAAGATACATAGGATCGCAGTGAAGACTTGAAAAGAGAAGGGACATTCCAGAAATAAGTTCCTGATGGTTTATTCAGTTTCCTTACACACTCCACATCTTTTAATAATGCTCATTCCCCTCCTTCTGAGTCGATCCATAGTAAGGACCTTACCTTTGATGACTTCCCAGAAAAAAATGTTAATCTTATGGATAAGATGTTTATTCCAAACCTTCCTCCAAATGATATTTTATTCCAAATGACAAAAATTTGTCACATATCCATATTTTACGTTATAATCCCATGTGTTAGTGAGTCTCCATATTAGCTCATCTTCGACATTGTCAGGCAGGATATGAAGATCCTTAAGTTTTCTATTTAGCTCATGAAAAGGTTGAATATCCCCATGAAAGAAAGGAGGGGGAGGATAGGAGACAATTTGTGTTCCTCATCCCAGTAATTACACACAAGAGCTCCCTTATCATTAGAGTAGAAATGTCGTAGCTCACTCCATGGGCTATTCAAATTGAGGGCAGCATCCTCCACCCAAGGATCCTCCCAGAATTTGATTTTATAACCATCTCCAAGGTTCTATTTGCACCCATTGATTAACAATTTTCCAGTTTGACACTAGATTCTTTATTGGTTCTAGAATTTGAGTTTGATATTGTTGAATCTAGCATGGAAAACTAGATTCTTGGATAATTGTATTACCCCATTATTATCAAAAAAATCTATGTAGGCTCAATTTGAGATTCTCTAAAATCAACCAAGATTATTCTCATCCACATACCTTGTGTGAAAGATGATGTAATGGTTGAATATTCATCTTTATTAAAGGATAATGTAACTGCAACATACTTCTTTGATGACCCTAAAACCAACCCACTTCCCAATGAAAAGAAATAACCTGAAATAGACTTCCTATCATCAAGATATCCTTGCCAATTTGAATATGTGTATCCAATTAGGCATAATGAAATTGTTAGTATGAAATGAATCCCATGATTATGATACCTATTACATATCTAGAAAAAAATTACTGCTTCCAACTGCTTTAGTGGTGGATTACCTATATATCTATAAACTAATGAAACTCAATAACTATGAACCTTTGTCTTGTGGACCCACTTGCTTCCAGTGACATATTTATCATCTAGATGTTAAATAAGATTCCATCTATAATTTTTGTGATTTGAATTTTTAATTGAATTTATATCTATTTTCATAACATCAACCCACTCTTTTCTTTAACTTTTTTTTGCATAAATTTCATATTCACTAGCCACAAATATCAATGCAAACATAGTATTTTCATCATAAACATCATAAAAGAAATTATTCCTCTCATAATTTTGATCCAACATTTAATTTGTTGGATTTGGATTCAATAAACACTTTTTCTTAATTGGTGTTGATGTGTATGGATGATGTTTGGTAAAATATTTAGGTAACTAAGTAATTCACAGTGTAAAAAAATGTCAGTTATTCACATTGTTTAGTTTACTATTAGTTATTCTTTTTGTTATTTAGTTTAGTTATTATTTCCATGTTTTTAATTTGGTAATATAGTTTAAACCTCCTAATATTTTGTTCCTAGAGTATAGGGTTTGTTAAGTACCTCTCATTTCCTATATATGGGATATATATATTTGGGAGCTTTATGTAAAAACAGATCCATGATGATATTTATTTGATTAATTCCAACTATTGGTTCTCTAATCACATTTGGTATCAAAGCAAGGAGACTCTGAACCTATGAAGGAAGAAAAATGAGAGTTTTTTAAAAAAAAGAGGTGGATCCCCGAGCCACCCTCACCCTTTAGAAATTTCCACTTTTAGAACTAATAAAATTCCCTTGTTTCAGAGATTAAAAGTTCCAAAAGAGTTGACGTTTTTCCATAATTTACAGAAATATTTTTTAAAAATTTAAGGGATTCTTGAAAATTTTCCTCCCATCACATCACTCCCAAATCCCAATCTCTATGTGGCATAAATTTGGGGTGTGTACATTAATTTCATGAGCCATAATGCTTAGCCAAAACATGGTGCACTAGTACCCTTATCCCTCACAAATAGATACTAACACACCTATCCAGTCCACTGATTTACTCTAAGAACGAGTTGTTATCCTAAATTTACCCCCTCCCTGGGTTAATTTGGATAATTAATTATAAATGGACTTATCCACTCAAATTCTAGGATGTGTGCATGACTGTAAAATCCAGCCCTAGAGATCAGAGAGAAAGATAGCTCAAGATGGCTTGAACGAGTTAATATTCATGCACGGTGAGTTGGTCGGGTTGTCTAGTGAGTTGGAATCGAGCTAGATGATGGCAAAGCTGCAGAGCGAGATGGGCGAGTCCATCGCAGATCCAGGGTGAGTAGGTAAGAAAACACGGATGGGTTGGATGGGTGATGCATCGTACAAAAATTGAGATGGATGGATCAAGGGTTGGTTGAAAAATATGTGTATGGACATGAGGTTGGACAGGTCAGTGGTTTGGACGCTTGGGTTGGTCGGGTCACAGGTTGGACGTGTATAGACAGGTTAGATGGTCATCCAACCTCCCAGGTTGGATGACCCACTATGTAAAGGTGGTGACTATCAGGTTGGGCGTCCACCACAAAATGTATGGCCTACTGGTTGGATGACATCCAACCACCCAGGTTAGATGGTTGAGGTCGGGCCTCACACAAGGTTAGATACGTCATGTGGTTGGATGGCCTGGTTATTGTACAATGAGGTTTGATGGGTCACATGGTTGGACAACTTACAATTCCCAGGCAAGGCAAAGGTAGGTGGGTGAATGACAGCTCAACAACCATATTTAATGTGGTATGGCACCCATGTCTTCATTTGACATAAGTACCATTGGGAAGCAAATTTGTATGGGTGTCCATACCTCTTTAATGAGGGTAGGTTAGAAAATTGCCTATATAATGTAATCAACCCCCCTCATTTTTGGAGAGACATTCTTGGAGCTAGGGAAACTCTTACAAATTTTACCCTCAACTCCATTAAGTTGTGAGCCTTCTCTTGAGCCTGGCAATGTAATTATGCCTTTATGCATCATATGTAATGGTCTATGCATGTTTTAAAGCAATAAAAATCATGTTTTGTGGTGTTTCTTCAACCCTAGCTCATTTTTATTTTTTTTCTCTTGCCTCTCCATTGTGTTATCATATTTTGTGCATATATTTCTCACTTGCAGGTGTATGAGGTTATGCTTCATGGATATTTGATAGCGAGTGTGGATTTGGGTTAGTGTCATAGCTAGTCTGGCCTCTCCTAACTCCATCTTCATTCTCTTCCTCCATTAGCAGAGTATCTCAACCATTTTATTGGTGCCACCACCACACCCTTAGTGTAGGATTTCCCTTTTCATGCACTCTCTCTCTCTCCATATCTCCTTGGAATTGTTAGGATAGGTGTAGTTAGGTGTTTTTGCATTAGGAGTAGTTTAGCATTAGGATTAGGTAGAGGAAGTCGGACTTCTCCAGAGGCTTATCTCAAGTTCGCAAGTCCTGCAACTTGAGGTATAACCCCATGTTATGTAGATTACATTGATGGCCCTTGCACACACAATTGAGTTATCAAGGGTGCTGTAATTTTGTAGTAACACAAGCTACACCTCCCACTCATTGAGTCATAGTTAAAGTAAGACTCCACATTACTTCCCTAATATCAAACCAGAGAAATCTTCTACAAAATGAAAAAAATGAGAGATACTCTCACCTCTCTCTTTCCAGACATGCGAAGAGATACACCGATCAATAGAGGATATGTATTTAGAAGTGTTAAATAAAAAGTGACAACATTGGTTTCACTTATCTTCCCCTCACAACACAACACCACTTCACAAGTCCTTTATTTGGAAATCAAAATATGGTGGAAGCCCTAATCGGCACACAAGGTTAGTAGAATTTTACTTTTTTTATCTAATAAAAAAAGTTATACTTCAAAAATAAATTACATCCTTAATATTTCCAATGTGATAATCTCACTTGATCGTTTATTTGAGTGTGGTGAAGATTTAGGTAGAGGGAAGGTTTTGGTGTCAAGCTCCACTACAAGTGGGTATTATATTTTTAGAAGTCAAATTTGAAGATTTTAAACTTAAATACAAGATTTGTCCTTATGAATAGTTGATATGCTCAATGACATTATTGGCTACTAAATCATTCTGAAAGAATTGGATAAGAGGAAGTTAAGGGGTCAAGCCCTGCCACCAATTTTAGTTTAGTAAATTTTCTTTCCCTTTGAAATTTCAAAACACAAGAGAGAATATATTTTTTAATATATCTAATAAAAGAGTAGGAGATTTATTGTAAAGAGGCCAAAACTTCCCAAAATTAAAAGAAAATTTTATAATTTTTGGGGGGAGGGAGATTTTTTTATTTCCTTACATTGTAATTGAGTTACACTAACAAGTGTGTGAGAAGAAAAATTGTTTGGTGTAATAAGCCTCTCAAACCTCTCCTATAATGGTTGTCAATGCTCCCAATTTTTTTACTAGATTCTCGAATCCTAAGAGGAGACAATTATACTACATGGAATACCAAAATCAAAACTCAACTCAAGTTTGAAGACAAATGGAATGTGTTTAATAGAACTCTCATTTGACCAAAAAATGATGTAACTAGTCAAAGGCAGTTTGACAAAGCCAAGTAGAAGGTGGATTTGATCATCTTGTTTATAGTCTCAAATAAAGTGCAACCACACATTTTAGATTCCAAAATGTCCAAATATATGTGGAATAAAATGAGCATAGTCTATGAGGACAAAAATAGGAACACCATTCTACACCTACAAAGTCAGCTTCATTGTATCAAATTGAAAAGTGGTGAGAAAATTGAGGCCTTTCTATAGAGTGTTGCAACATTGTGAGCGTCACTCCAAGCATATGAAGAGTAAGTAACAAATGAATCTCTTATAATCATCATCTTGATAGAAATACCCCCTTCTTACAATATCTTCGCGACCACATTGAATGTCACAACACAAATACCAACTTTTCAAAAGTTAGTAAATATGTTGCATTAAGAGGAGTTTATCCATATAGAAGAATAAGAATAACATGTTTTGAATTTGCATCAGAAAGGGATTAAATGATTCAAGTCTTCCAAGAAATCTCATAAGTAGAGTAATTAGGAGAATTAACAAGGGAACAAACATACTAATAAGTGTCTAATTTGTGGTCGCAAGGGCCATGAATTGAAAAAATGTTAGTATAGTGGATTCCAATAGGGATCCTCTAGTGGAAAGAATCAAAATAACCAACAATCATATTAGGGACAACAAAACAAGAAACAAGGGTAAAACAAGGGGATTTGCAAAAAGAAACCCCAACAATAAGGAATTTTTGTTGAACAGGAAGATCACTCTAATGATAAAGGCTTCCTATATGTTCCTTGGTCACATGAAGAATCATCTTCTCACAATGTTATATGATATGTTGATTTATGTGCAACCCAATACATGATTGGATGTAAGGATTGGATTTTCACTTTGAATAACACACCCACCAAAATTCATGTTTCACTAGGTGATGATAACTCATACAGTTTCCAAGCTACTGACAATATCACTTTACCCCTTGGTACATATAATTGTAAAATAATTGATGTTTTATATGCCCCCGGACTCGCAAATAATCTACTATCAGTTAGTCAAATTTTGGATCATAATTTTAAAATTGACTTGATTGTAAAGGAGGTAAAAAACTACATTTGATCATAGATAAATCCAAAAGCTCAAAGATTTTTGTATGAGCTTCCAACATAGTCTAAGCATTCTAGTTTGACTTTGTCCAGAGAGAAAATCAGGATCTTGTGGTAAAGAACACATCCTCAGCACAATTTTGGCATAAAAGGCTTAGCCATGTCAGTTTTGGATATCTCAACACACTCCACCAATATTATATGGTGAGAGGATTTACACCTCTCAAAAAGGACTTAGATAAATGTCAACATTTTTTGGCAAGAAAACAACATAGAGAACCATTCTAGAAGAATACATTTTGGGCTTTAGGTGAGCATGATCTGGTGCATATTGATATTTGTGGACCCATGAGACCAATTCATGTTGGTTTTTTTAACATTTTATGCTCTATTTTGATGATTTTTCAAGTAAATTTTGGATATATTGTCTTCATACTAAAGATGAAGCTTTTAATAATTTCAATAAGCTCAAAACTGTTATTGAAACTAATTCTGGTTGTAAAATCAAAACACGTGACTTAGATGGAGAGGGGAATACAGAAGTATTGAGTTCAAATAATTCTTGGAAACTTTTAGAATTTATTAAAAAAATGGCTCCTCCACATACACCATAAAAAAATGGTGTTGTTAAACGAATAAATCATACTATCATGGAGATAGCACAATGTATGATTGATGATTTGGATTGATGAAGACATATTGGGATGAAGCAACAACAATAGTATTATACCTCTTGAATAGAGTCCTCACTTTTCTCTTGATAAGGTAACACCACTAGAATATTGGTCAAGGATAAATCCATAAAGTGGTTATTATTTTATTAAAAAACAGTCTTCTAAAGTTTCTATAGTCAGTTGTATTATGTCAATAGTCATATTTGTATCATTTTATATTTGTCTCTACTCAATATCAAAGTGTATCATCATGTATAGAGTCAAAATTATGTATTCATTTATGTGTCTATCATTAGTCTTTTACATCCTTTCTTGTTTTATATTCCACATAATATGTTTAGCCATTATTGTCTATAAAAAGAGTCAAATTTGTCTTTTTGAAGTGAGTTGTTAAAAGTTGTAAAAATTAAAAAAAATACCTTATCGATGTATTTTCGATGGAACCCAATGTTCAGATTGTTGAGGAAATCAAATGAAGAATATTACATTTCTGGTGGATTTTTGAAGATCAAAAAACAAGAAAAATGTTCCTGGCTTCAGGGCCTCAACCCCTTAACCCCACCCTATACCACTATAGGGATCATGCCTAGGGAACTTCCTCTTAACACTGTTATGGGCTACCACCCCCAAACCCCCACTTTGGAATTTCATAACCAAATAAAAAATTGGTGGGTAAGTTACGTCGATAAGAAGGGTGTAATATTGAGCTTCAAATTCCATCTTGCTAAGTAAGCAGTGTCTTCATTAGATGAAGGAGACACAGATGGATGGAGGAATTTCAGCGTCCTCTCATTAATCATGAACAATGGGGCCACACAGATGATTTGGTGACATTTTGTTTCAGTGTGCTTTATTTCAGTTATGTATGGTGTGTTTCATTTGCGGTGTTCTTGAGTGTTTTGTTTTATGAATAAATGGAAATTTCACATTGTGGGGGGGAATATGAACCAATATTTCTTTTTCATTTTGCACCAAATTCGCTAAAGTCAAGGGAAACTTCCATTGGCAGCGACAGTTTCCTATGTTGTTCGAGATCGAGTGGCAACAGTCGATAACATTGGATACAATTGAGAACAATTTGTTCTTATGGGAAGAAATGTGAAATATTTTCTTGTGTGAGTAGAATTTATTATGATATCCCCTAATGTAAAAACATATTGGAGAGAAAAAGAACCAATGTATGCAATTCATGGATCTTGAAAAGGTTCATGGAGATCCAAAAAACCACTTGAGGTGAATAGTTGATGGGACATGTTCATGTCCAAGTTTGTTGTAAACCTGTTGAAAACCATGGAAGGTTAAACAAAGCTCCCTTCATTTATTTAAAGGTCATGAGACAAGAAGATGGGCATGCAACAAAGGTGAGAATATTGTAGTTGGAAGTGTGAATGTTTTTCTACCATGTTCCCACTAAGGGGGAATGTTAGGAAATTAGTGTCTTTGTGGTAGTTAATATTTACATAGTGGTAAATGTTATGTTGGGTAAGTTGTTATGAGTTGTTTGGTTGTTAAACCAACTCACATAGAATAGAATGATGTGAGTAAAGTTTTTGGTTTGTTAATAGGGCCAGTTCCTTATTTATAGGAGCTATATTTCTATATAAATGTGTATCATGGTCCGTATGAAATTAATAAGAATAGTATTACTGTGTTATTGTTTCTCTAAATTAAGCTTGCAAAAACTTTGACCAAATTCATTATTTCTTTGTAAATAACTGAAAAATAAATCAAATATAAACTCAATGCAAAAATTGTTTCCACTCGAAAACAAATTCCTCATTGTTTCCTCTTGAATTAAAATTAACAAACAAGGCTATATAGTCATTACAACCGAACTTGTCTATTTCTACATGACAAGTTAAAGACTAATAGTAACATTAACAACTCTGATTTTAACTAAATTCAACTAAATATGATGTTAAAAATAGATTCATGATGGCAAGCATTATCAACTAATAAGATATGGTAAAACTGCAAGAAGTCATTATTAGTTTGAGTGACACATACACAACCATCATACACATTAGTCAAACTAGGTACCCCAAACTCTCTTAAAAATAGAAATGGCCTAACATGAGTCTAAAATTAATAATATATACTTATAAATGATTCCCACCACTTGGGGATGAATGGGTAATGATTTGAACTTATTTAAATGCACATCGAGTGAATTGCACTCTAATTGGTACTTCCAGTCCAAAAATAGAAAAAAAATCACATAACCAAAAAACATTTCACAAAACTAACTCAAATAAATCTCCTAAAAATGATAAAAACAACTAAAAAGAATTATAAAAGTAATTACTTAGGTTCCCATAACTCAAGATAATGCTCTATATACTCATCTAGATCATTAACTACTAAAAAATATTTCATTACTTTCTAAAAATAGACTTTTAATGTTGATATGGGTCAGTATTGCTTCGAGTGTTTATCTTGATCATTTGGAATTCCTTGAGAAGCAGTGGGCCCCATTTCTTATAGGAATGATTTCTAATATACCTAGGAAATTATGATTGTCGAAGTGATTTCCTTCCACTTGAGTGGAGTGGCCCACCTGAAATTCCTATTTATTGATTTCAGAAATTTATTTGTAAGAATTTCAGCAAACTAACATTTAAATCTACCATGGTTGCACTTCCCAAAAATATCATAAGGATGGAGATTCCAACAATGAAAAAAACCTTAACCTCCTCTATCATAATGATTGCAACTGAAGTGATGAAACAAATACCTTCCATGTGTGTGAATAGAAGGCTCATACTGATGTTGAGCAGAGTGTTTTAGATGCATGCTTTCTTTAATGATTTTGGAACCCATGGTGGGTTGAGAAGAATCCCTATTATACCCGAGACAAATTTTCAGGTTTATTTTTCCCTTTGAGATGTTCTTGAATTTCTTGACCAGATTTTACAAGGTCTTGTCCATTAACTCCAATTTAGTTAGCAAATTGAAACCAATACATTTTATGTGTTTTTTAAAACTTCCAATCACATATGGAGGATTATCAAAATATGTGGGATAAGAAAAACATACCATGCTTTCCTATATTTCCATCTAGGCATCTGCAACACTTTTCATCTTTTCTTTCATATTTTTGAACTTGTCTTGCAATATGGCTAACTTTTGTTGAATTTGATCACAAATATCTTCTTTTCCTCTTGTAGACACCTAAATTCCACTTTTGTAATAGTATTGCTAAAAGCACACAAATCACTCTGATTCTTACCGTTTCCATTATAATTAGTGATTTCCTCTAATTAACTAACGTCTCTTACCATTTCGGTCAATTAACAATACTTTTTTTATTACCTATCCTCTTTCACATTTAGGATGCCACTTTACGACGAATTGTAAGTCAAAATCCTCTTCCAAATAGACAATGAGTGATTATTAGCTAATTAAGCCTATTTTACCCTTGATTTGGTCAATATACCCTGTTATTGGCTCAAACCCCTCTTCCAACCACTCAAAATCACCCCACTTCCCTCCACAACATCTCAGCAAGCTTCAAAAGCTTATCCTAGCCTCCTAATTGACCCTAAGTGATTGATTAAGGCTCCTCACATCTTAATCACTTGTTAATTCACTAATTGTGATTAGCAAAGCTTAGTTGTGATTAGAAAAGCTTAATCACGATTAGAAATCCTTAATGTAATTTGTGCTTTTAGTCCCGCATGCACCAAGATGCAAGTTTTCCTCAAAAGAGAAAACTATAAAAAAGGACTAACCACATATCTTTGAACTTTACACCATACTTTGAATTGCATATCATATAAGAAATATGATTAATAGCCAAGCTCAATCCTTGCCTCAAGTCTTCAATGGGGTTAGTAGATGGGTATCCAACATGATCTTATAGTCATTGTTGGAGAGACCATCTCACCTTCCTTAAAGTAGCAACAAACCCCCAATTTGATTTTTCCTAGATCTATTTAGGTCTATGTTAGCTAGCAATTGAACATACTAGTAGGCATGCTTTAGCTAGGTTTTGAATTATATTCATGTTAGTTGTTTCAAACATTCCATTAAGCTTTTATCTTTGATGTAACTATTGTTAGATTCAATAAGCATTTTCTCAATTAGACTATGTGGTGTTAGTCTTAGCTTTACTTGGAAGATTTTAGTAGTCTTCGCCTCTAAGTTGATTAAGAAGATTGTGTGTAAACTCATTCCACCTTTCCTCTTCTTGGAGAAATCCTTCCACAATGGGGCTTCCAAAATGGGACATTTTCCTACATATTCATCTTCAACTCCACGATCACGCTAAGTTTGGTTTACAACCATTGGTTTTATCCCCTCAAACATTTGTTTTTTAAAAGGAGTGACTCTTTCTCATTTTTTGATGCCCAAAATGGATCCACATATTGATTTTTCCCTCTTCTTGTTTTTTATGACATGATTTTCCCATCAATTTCAATGCCCTCAAAGTTTTGATTTTTTTAATTTTCCCACTTTGATATCACTGGTCTTAAAAAATTTTGGAATTTTTTGGACAACACACTAACAATGGAATTTAATGTGTTATGGAAATGCATTCATAATGAATAATTGAAATTACATTGTGAAATAACTGTATTACAGAATTAAAGAAATGTATTACAAAAATATGTCTCCCCTCCCATATATAAATAAAGATAGGCCTCGACCCTGCATGGAGTGGCCCTTTAAGGGGTAGAAATAAATATAGTTTCTATGACTACCATATATATATATATATATATATATATATATATATATATATATATATATATATAGGGGTGGCCTATTTGATTGAGTTGGTGACAGAGTTAGTTAATCTAGATATGAAAGGCACCACCTCGATTGGTCACAACCAATGTAATAAGACTGGCCAACCATGATCTCAACATGGAAAATTATACAAGCATAAATTGAGTGGTTCACTATGGTCACCCGTCATCCTCCATATATAGATAGGGTGATTGGCATTAGGTGAGTGACTTTCCCTATATATGAGGCCCCTAACCCCATCTATAGAGATGTGGGATCACCCCTAAATTAATCTAAAGTATATAGATGAGTGGTCCATATCTAATATTAGCTCCATCTCATAGATAAGATATATAGAAGATGAGTTGGAGCAGGAAGAGAGAGGGTTCATATGGGTTGAGCCTCTATATATGTTGTTCATATCAATATTAGGGTATACATAATACAATATCAATCAATGCCATATTTGTATTACATAAAGAATACACATATCAATTTAGTAATGTTTGTAATAGAAATAACTTTTCTTGGTGAAATATAAATATTATGTTACAATTGGTGATATATATAAATGGCACAAACTTTGTAAGAGAGATGTATGCCAAATATATTTATAATCAGCAATATATGTAGAACATGAAAACTATGCTAGAGATATGTATGACTAAAAATTATTTGTAAATGAAGATTTATACAAATGAGAAAACTTTAAAGGAACGATGCATGAGTTAAAACTAGAAAACCTAAAACATGCAAGTTATGCCTACAAAAATTTTCAACTTGCAAAATTGTGTCTCCATTCGAAACCATCTCCTTTGTAGCAAAACAATGTTTGGAAAACGGAAGGTTTATAGGAATAACAAATGAAGGGTTTTAAATGGGAATTGAAATGTCATCCTACTTGGAGATGACATGTATCCACCTTTGGGGGGAATTCAGATGGGAAAAAGAGGGCAAAATATAAAAAGTATATTATTATTATTTAGTGCTCCTTGTAAAGGGCGTATCTCCTAGCACATTGAATTGATTCGTAAACAACGTGAACTATTATAAATATGGCAGAGAACACTAGAGAAAATCCTCTATGATCATGCATTTTGTTCTTGTCATACAATTTGATGTGTAAAAATTCTCTAAATACCATAAAAATGAAAATTTCCAAAAGTTGTTAAAACCTATTTAGACAAGATTTTAGGAGTTTCCAAAAAAAGACTTTAAGAATCCTATTCTAATTTCTATTATGGATCATTCATTCTATGAATACTCATCTAGATCATTGACTAATTTGAATTAGATTTAAGCACTTTCTAAAAATAAACTTGCAGAAATCCTTCTTTGAATGATGATATGGGTCAATCTTACTTTGAGTGCTCATTCGAATTACCTAGAGTGACTATACCTTTTCCAAAACCTCTAGTTTTTGGTCCTCTTATGTATAATGCTTGGATTTAAGGTTCAATGTTTAGGTTTTAATGGTAAATGTTAACTATCTTTGCACCCATTACAAAATATAGCAACTTGGTTTGCCGCAAACTTGGATTAATTGGCTGTGGTAGTGTTCAAGCATGTCACGGATTGAAAGGAAATGTCGTGACTAAGGAGTGAATCCCGTGGAGTGAGGGATAAAAATTGAAAGGCCACGCCATAGTAATAATGTGGAATAAAGTAGAAAAGTTAATAATGTCGAACTGTGGAAGCCAAAAGTCGCGCAAGACTGAAAGAAGAAACCACGTATTGAAGGAAAACAATAGTTTTTCATGGATTACTAAATGAACATGAATATTATTTGATCTTTGCAAATATGATATTATTTGAAGGAATCTTAGCCTTCTCCATGTGAAGGGAATCATATTTCATGGATTAAATGTTGGTAGGTGGCTAAAGTGAAGAAAGACATCTCCAACACACAAAGGGGTTGTTCTAGATGGCTCAACCACTAGAATTAAATGTAGTATGGGCGTCGTTCCCTCTTCAACAAGGAAAGTGGCATAGGGAGGCATTTTTTATAGGAATATCAGATCTTCTCATAGAATTTAATGGAGGTGGTCAGTTGGTGTAGTAGGGAATTCGAATTTCCCTCTCTTCTTTCCTTCTTTCTCTTCTCCAAATTTATATATATTGAAAATTGATGCCCAATTTTAATGTTGTATACTTTGGGAATGCACAGGCATCATTTTGTGTTACAAAAGCATTCTAAGGGTCACATGCCTTGGGCTCAAGTTTTGTAAATGTTTTACATCTTTTTCCTGTATTGTGATGATTTGTGCATGATATTTAAGTAATAAGTATCTAGTTTTGTGGCTCATTTCGGCCTTAGCTATTGTTTTATTGCACTCTCTTGCCTCTCATTTACTTATAGTTTTGTTACATGTATTGTTTCAAAGTTTATGTTCATTGCGCATTGTGGAACTGGAACCTTTGAAACGGTTTTGATCTATGGCTTAGTTTGGCCCTCTTCATCATTTGTTTCTTCCATTTTCCCTCTTGTTGAAGTATTCATCCCCTTATTTTTGGTGTTATCACCTTCTCTAGTTTAGGTTTATGTTTTATGCACCTCCTTCTCACCATGTTCTCTTGGAAAGTTAGAGTAGAGCTAGATAGTTGCATTTCAATTCCTAGGATTAGTTTAGCATTAGGAGTAAGTAGAGGAAGCCAACCTTCTCCAGAGGTCTGTCTCAATTTGAGTCCCATAACTTGGAGACAATCCCATATTGTCTCAAATCCCAAAGTTTCTATGATTCAGGCATGGGTACACGTTTGAGCTCCAACAGTAAACAATAGATTTATCAATGGCTTATATTGTTATGATCATCTCCTCAAAACAAATCCAATGAAAGCTATAGAAAAAGGAAAAAAAACTCCCAAAAATAGGTTTATCAACAATTAGTAATGTTGTGATTATTTAGTTAAGATGAACTTAATGACTATTCTTTTTTGCAAGGATGTGAAGAACTTCTAATTTAAAAATAAAACTCAAGTTATATTGCGGTGATAGAAAAAATAAATTTCTTATAGATTGCATATTATGTTTTTTCAGTATTAATACCCTCTAAACATATGTCAGGCCTTAACTAAAAAATAATGTGTCATGAATAAAATTTTCCAAATCGAAGCTCTAAAATCATAGTAATGAAATTACGTAGATAGATTTATTTGTAGATTGAAAAACCGAACAAAAAAATAAAATAGTAGTAATTCATAATTAACAGAGTGTTGTGAGTTGTCATTGATGTCATGTTGTGCATGGTTGATGTTATGAGGGGTTTGTTGGAATGGGGTTTTAATTGATGTCAAGATTGAGATTTTGTCTTATTGATGCTAAAAGATGATGTGGAGAGTTTATTGTTAAGATTGTTGAATGATGTCAAATGATACCAAATGTTGATGTCATAAGTCTGCAAGAGTGGTGTTACATTGGTCAAGGTCATGGTTTGGAATATTTAGAAAGAAAATGAGTTTTTAGTTTTATTGAGTTCACATAATGGATAATACATCCACTACGCAGCCACAATGTAGCCAAACCCCAGTCAGAGTACAACCAGAGTGCAACCAGTGTGCAACACGTATACAGTTAATTAAGATGGAAGGCCAAAGGACACTAGTCAATGAAGGTGATATAGAATGTAGAAGCCTAAAACAAATTGACACCAGAAATGATAATTTTATATTAATCATGTTGAGATACAAGGGAAAATATATAGAAGGATATTTTCCTATAAAATAGGAAACCTCCTATAACAACTCACTAAATACGTGAAGTTGTTTTAACAACTTCACTAACAAACCATATAACGATTATTATAATTATGAGTTGTTTCTAGATAACTCATATTATAATAATAAATTAATTACAAATAATGTTAACACTAGAATATGCCTAACATTCACCCCCTTAGTGTGAACATTATTTACTGATATCACCCCCTTAATGTGAACACGGAAAAAGTGCACCATAGAACTGGAACCAGAATCGTATGCCTCCACATACTGTTAGGTCTGCATACTGTTGGCTTGGATATTGTTGTCTGGATCTTGCTACACATGACCAATCCACTTCACCACATTGAACCCCATACCGGATGATCACACTTCCACCGAGTCACCTACATACGTGAACTCAACAGTTCTTGCTTTCATTTCTAGTGAACGATAGATTTCACTGGCCGATCAATGTTAGAAGTATGACAATCGAAGGATCTCTGTAGTTAGAGGATCACTCCAGTTTAGCTGCCCTCCTATACAACTGTTCTCAACATTCAAAATGCACATCTTCCTCGTTTGAATCAAAACAGGGGAAGGAAACCACACACCACTTTATTATGCACACACCACACAACTGAAATAATATAAAATACTGCCACCAAATTTGAATGCGACCCCATCGTTGGTGATTGACGAGAGGCGATGATCACCCTCCATCCTCTGATGCCTCCGACCTCCAATGTCATGCTGCTAGCTCAACCTTATTTGATCACGAAGCTCATTTTTACATACCTCAATCGGACATCAGATTCCACCAAAAATGCGTCTGTAAGGCAAAAAAAATTTGGACTTTTGACTCTGACAACACAATAATCCTAAAATCACCTATTTGACACACAACAAATGACTAATGACTATTGGAACTATTTTTTTTAAACAATATTTTGACAATCTACATATATTGACATAACTCTAGACTTAAACAACTTTAGACGACACAATATAGACACACTAAATATACAAAATGAGAACACCTTTGACTACAATGTTTATATGATAGACACGAATAAAAATCTAAAGAGACCATTACTTACTAGAACTATGCGAAAAATGAAGAGTTTAAAACCTATGACTTTTCAAGATATAAAGATTTTGACAATAAGACAAAAAGGATTAAAAAAAATGTGAATTCCCTTAAGTCATGGACTTTAATCTTATAACATCACATTGACTAATAAACATAATCGAGAAACTAAAAGATTTCACTCAACCAACCTATAACTCAAACAAAACAAAGACTTAACTTTAGGAGATATAGGCGTGGAACAACAGAATGTGCCAAGTGGAAAGAGTTGTAGGTATCCACAATAGATTGGTATGTGTCTTCGGATCTTGTTGCTATGTGGAGGCAATATATTTGTAAGTGAAACAATAATTCATAGAGATTAAATCCGTAAACTGATCACTAAATGATATCTACACGGTTCTCAACGAGCTTATCAGAAAAACCATTGCAGGATTCACAATGAGATTACGCGAGTGAAAATAAATGTAAATAATGGTCTGCTAAAGTTCAAAATAGTTTTTACACTCATAATGCAATAAATAATTGAGAAAATATCGTCTTCTCACCCACTGGACGCTCTGCCAGAAGATGAAATTTCAAATGATATATATCACAAATGTCCATGCACACAATCCAAAATATGATCTATGCAATAGAAATTTAGGCAGAAGATTAAATATGAACCATATTTGCACAAAATGTATCCATGCAAACTTCCAAAATCTTGTGGCCAGGTTGCATGAATAGGAACGCCTTTGTTTATTCTCTCAGCTATTATCACGATCTCTCATAATATGGGGCACCAAATAATCAATAATACCCCTATATTATCCACGCGTCAGAACACAGATAGACATCGGTCAATGAAATCAATGCAGTGCAAGCAACTTCAAACACCGAATACACGAATCCAATGTTGAATGACTGGAAAAAGCAAATTTACACGTACGCAGGTCTACATGAGATTAATTTCTTCAACATGATGTACATGAATCTCAATTAAAAACATAGTAATGGATCTCATACTAAGAGGCAAAAATTAGTCCTAAAAAATGCCTCATTATCTTTTTCAAAAACTCGTCGCTCTAATACCACTGATATAGAATGCAGGAGCCTCAAATAGATTGACACCAGAAATGATAATTTTATATTAATCATGCTGAGATACAAGGGAAAGTATATAGAAGGAGATTTTCCTATAAAATAGGAAACCTCCTATAACAACTCACTGAATACATGAAGTTGTTTTAACAACTTCACTAACAAACCATATAACGATTATTATAATTATGAGTTGTTTCTAAACAACTCATAATATAATAATAAATTAATTACAAATAATGTTAACACTAACATATGCCTAACAGGAGGATCTTTGAAGAGCAGACTCATAAGAAGTGAAGAGCCACTTAATCACTTATAAAGATAGATGAAGCTAAAAAGGTAGAGGAAATGGAATAAAAAGATAAAATAGTACATGATGTACATAAATAGAAGAGAAACGACACTATGAGATTAATTCATAAAATCCAAGAGAAAATGGAGAATATAGAGATCTAAGGCAGAGATGTGTAACTATAGAGTAATAAAAAATTGTTAAAGAAGACGAAGGGTGAACTTATAAGAAGTTGATGAAGATGTGCTAGAGAAGAAGAAGAACAAATTCAAAATGAATGAAATGGCATAATATTAAAGAGGAAGGAAGAGTGAGTAGTGCAGATTTGTGGAAGCCAGTAAGAAAAATATAGCACAAGTGTGAGTGGATCGAGTGGATGAAAGTGTGAACAACAGAGAAGAAGGGCAGAGAGAGTTTCATCATTAGTTGATCAATAACAAAGAGAAGATGAAAAAAATTTAGAGGTGGTTGAGTTGGTGCTAAGGAAGAAATGCATATCATATCATATCATCTCCCGAGTCATCCCTAACTCTCTCCCACTCCATGACTTCCTGGTCTATGGCTCGGTGGTGACATCTGTACTGACCACACTGATCTAGATGGCCTCTGTGACCTTGTCGACCTGTTGCCTGATTGTTGGCTATATGTCGGTGCCCTCTGACCCTCAAGTACTACGACCTAATATAGAGCCTTGTAATATCCCGCCTCTCCAAATGTTGCCACAAGCTCTGATATCACATCTCCTAGACCACTAGCTTCCACCACATGATGAAGAACATCTTGATCTGGTGTGGCCTACTATATCTAGACCCTTAACATACCCCTCTTTGTAATTATTCGATCTCTCTCTGTGGTCACCATATCCTTCTTTGTGGTCCTCTGCTGCCTCAGGGTACCCTACTATGTGGATTTCTCATCTAACTACCTCTGCAATGTTTGTATTTTAATCAAAGCGACATCACCCCACACCATGATTTTTTCCCTCTCTACCTGTAATATGGCCATTGATGGCCCACCTGCTAATCCTAGAATAAATCTCTGTAATGGTACCTTTAAGCCATCACCTCCATCTCCTCCATCCCCACCATGTCCTCCCAGAATACTTGGACTAGTTGCTCTAGGTGGTGAAGGCGACATCTGTCAAGGTACTTGTCTTAGTACCTGCACCTGAATAACTGGAGCTTGCTACAACACCTTCTGTAAGGCTTGTTGTAGCACCTAATGCACTAGATACTACACAGGTACCTGCTGAACAACCCACGCTAGTGGCATCTGTACTGCTGGTGCCACTAGAATATGCACACCATGTCCCTATACTAGTGGCACCTATGCTGCCTGAACACGTGGCCCTTGTGCTTGTGCCTATGCTTGGGCATGGTACTGTCCCTATGCCTCTGCCTCCTCCTGACCAAGTTTGGCCCTATCCTATAATCAATGTGGTATACCCCCAGCTGCTACTACTCCTACCCCTGGCGCTAATGTTTCCTAAGGAATAGTAATTCTCCTAGGCATGATCATTGTTTACCATGCACCATAATTTGCAATCATACCTAGGTCCACCACCTATACACAAACATCTCATGCCTATGGGATGTCTCCAAAAAATATCTTCTTGACCACATGCACTCTAATCCGTTGTCCAAAGTCAAAAGTCTTGTGTTCCACAATGCATACCAATGTTCTCCGCCAGGTATGCCCTACACTATGCCTAGCTGCTGCTATACTCTGTCCACTCTATACTTCTCTGTAATATGGTTGTGACTACCTATAATGAAGTGATCAACTTCTGTAGCACATAGCTCTATAGCATTTGTACATCAGTGATACAACCTGTGTGGCCTCCAGGTCACCATCCATAGTTGTAAGTCATCAAAAGCCCTCCTATAAAAGGTGATGTCACCCATATGGTCTCTAGGGCCTGATCCAACTATCTCCCATCCTCTCAATGACAAATCATTCGGTTGTCTGATTTTCATCACACCTAATGGTCGTTCAATGGATATGTGATCCCACACCCATATTTGTAATAAGATGGTAGAATTAAAGCTCCTCATCCCTCTGTATGTAATCAAATGGACATCTCTATACAAGTTTGCAAGGATACTGTTATCGATATTTTCCCCCCCTTAGAAGATGGATTAACCTGAAGGTTTGGAAATTGATAGTTAATGGGATCAGTTTACAGGGTATCTTGTGGTGAGATTTCAAGCACGACGAAGGGTTTGGAGCCAGGTTTGTTTTAATGGTTAACTAGAAAAATGTATGGATTGTCACAATCTCATTGACACGTGTTAGCCTATTCTTCCCATGCACGTTAGCCTTCCTTCTGTCGCAGGTCAGCGTTCTTCCCATCACTTGTCAATGTTCCTTCCATGCATGTGTCAACACCTTTACTGATGTGCGTCAACTACATCCTCCTTGACCCATGTCAACGCCTTTCTTGACACACGTCAAACGCATCCTCCCTAACAAGCATGAACTCCTTTTTTGACATGAGTCAACCACTTCCTCCCTGACATACATCATCCATTCTTCTTGTCGTGCGTCACCACTTTTCTCTTGTCATGTGACAACATAACTTTTTGTCACCTGAACAGATCCCATCCTTTTTGTCACATTGTTCTACCTTCCCCATCGCTATCACCTTCTTGTCATGTGTCAGCATTGCTTCCTGTCATGCATCAATCACCTTTTTCTGACACACGTCAACCTCCCCTCACTGTTGTGCGACATCATTTCTTCTTTTCGTGTGACAAATCTTTTCCTCGTCAGTGGTGACTCTTTCTCTTCTTGTCGGATGTCAACTAGTGGTTCTTGTTAGGTGATAACAAGGAGTTTCAGTTATGACCAGGCATTAATGGCACCGTACAGGGTAGCTCAACAACCTGGATTAATGAGGTATGACACCCATGTTCACCGTGCAAGAAAAGTACCATTGGAAAGCGAACTGGTATGGTTGCCCATACCTCCGTATGGGAAATTAATGAAAGATGTCAGTTGGTAGCTCCTTTTCTCTATATATATGTAATTTCCCCTTCATTTGGGAGGAGGAGATATTCTAGAATGTAAAGGAACTCTGCCAAAATTGTTCCAGCACTTTTGTGAGCTGCAGGCCTCAAATTTATGCATTTTGTGAAGGATTCTTACCTTGTGCCTATATTGTAATGGATTGTGCATCATTTTAAGAAATAAAATTGGTGTTTTGTGGCTTTTATTTCCCTAGCTCGAGTTGTATTGCATCATTTTCCTTTCATTGCATTTTTAGGTATATTGTGCATGTTATATTCTTTTGTAGGATCTAAATTTGTTGTGCTCCACGAAATTGGAGGTTTGAATGTGTTCTTTGGACTGTGGCACTTTGTCTACCCTCTTCTACCTCATTTCCTTCCATTTTCACTCACTAAGAATATCTCCACCCCCTTTCTTGGTGTTATCACCTCCCTTAGTTTAGGACTTTTATCTTATGCATCTCTTTCTTCCCTGGTCCCTTGGAAATTCTAGGTTAGTGTTAGAATAGTTGCATTTCCCTTTCTAGGAGTAGTTTTAGCATTAGAATAGGTAGAGGAACCAACCTTCTCTGGAGGTTTGTCTCAATTGTGAGGGTCCCACACCTTGAGACAATCCCATGTTAGTCAAAAGTAGGGTTTTGTAATGTGTAAATCCTAGGGTGCTACTTTTCTGACATAACAGTTTTGGCACACCCGGTGGGATAAAAGTCAATATTTTCATTTTTTTATCAAGATTGGGTGTGTGTCTTGGTGAATTTCCAGCCTTTAGAGGCTTTGTAGCAACACATCTGGTGACTCCGTCATTCAAATCCAGTGGTTTCAGCAGCCCAAGTTTATCAAGTTCATGAGAAGAGTGCAAACCCGGTCTAGAGCAAGAGAAGAAGGTATCTTTGAATACTTGCAGTTCTCTCAGGAAGAGGAAGGAGAGGAATAAGAGTACAAAGGTATCCATCTCCACTAAATAGAACATTATCCACACCTCCACCTGGTAGACCCTTTCTTCAATCGACTAGGGTTCTCAGGCCACTCAGGATGGCTCATCAACAACCACCAAATCAGCCACCTCCAAACCCCTATGCAAATTTCACGGGAAACAGTCCACTTTCCCTTAATGCACAAAATCTGGTCCTGATAGCAGCATTAAAGAATATCCCATACTTCACTGGAGAAAATCACACAACTCCCATCGACCACATTCAAGACATTGCAAATGTTTGTGCCATACATGAGATTGTTGAGATGGATGTTGCGGTCAAGTTGTTGGCTTCTTCTTTCAAAGGAAAAGTGTTGCAGTGGTTCAGAGGCTTGGGAGCAGGATCAATTCAGAATTGGGATCAATTGTGCACAGCTCTCTATGGCCAATTTGGGGAGAGGGCTGACAACTTATCCCTTTTGGAGAAGATGACTACAATCAAAAGGGCACCAACTGAGAAAATGACAGACTTCAATTCCAGATTCCAAAGAACATGGGAGAGGATCCCAATTATGGTTAGACCAACAACTGAAGGTGCATTTCTCTATTTTCTTAAAGCTCTAAATTCTGATATATCTATTATGATACAATCTATGGGAGGAATAACCCTACCAGATGCCTATGCCATAGCCATTAGAGCTGAGAATTTCCTAATTCAAGCTGAGTAAACTTGCACCTAGGCCACCTATGCCTCTCTATCCAGATATGGGGAATCCTAATCCTAATCAAACACCTACAATATCCCCCATCCCTGCTCCAAGAAATCAGAGTTCAAATGAAGCTTCCACTTCTTCTTCTAGCCCTTCAAATGAACTCCAGGAGGTTATGAAACAATTGCAAAACTTAGGAAATGAGTTGGTAACTCTTAAGAGGCAACAAGCTCAAAATTCTAGACCTTATCAGCCTCAGTTCCAACCCAATAAACCTCCATATCAGCCAAACGAACCACCTATTCAAGCTGCTAACCAGAACCAAGGACAACCCCAAGCTATTAAGCCATTCCAAGCATATAACCCTAATGCAGTTTCAACATCTAGGGCCTTGGTTCCAACTCAAAACAACATAGCACAAGAATATGAATGGTGTTTCCCATGCAGCCAACCACACAATCAGGCAACATGCTTCAATGGCACTTTAAATCAAGCATTGATGGTGACTATGGTGGGTGTTCCTCAAGAACCAAACCAAGAAGAAAGTCAGCAACAGGTAGCTAATCAGGAAGCACCTCCAAATGAGACAACACTTGTGAATTGGCAAGCTGAGGATTTATGTGGAATAAATCAGTCCCCTTCTCAAAGTGTGGCAGCCAACATGAGGTCTAAGAAGAGGAATATAGAGGAAGGGAAGTCATCTAATCCAAGTACTTCTCATCCTTCTATCACACTTCGGGGTATTAGCAATCCAAGTGCAGCCCCAAACATTCAAAATCAGCCCAAACTACCTTCTAAGCCAACTCAGGTACCGGTTGTAGTAGCCCATGTGCAGGAGAAAGTCATGCCAAGTAAGGGGTAGAAAAAGGAAAATCCATCTCCTTTTAACATTATTGATCAAATGAAGAAGACCAATGTAAGCATTTCTATGTGGGAATCATTGAAAATTTCAGGCCAACGGGATTTGTTACAAGCATCCATGGCAAATTGGTCAGCATCAAATGAGTTGTCCAAGAATCAAGAGAAGGTGCTCACTAATGCAGCTCCAAAAGAAGGAGTTCATGGAGGTCAACAAGGTAAAAACATGAAGCCTCCTCCATTCTATATATCTTTGATTATTGGGAACAACCTTGTACACAATTGCATGATTGACTCAGGGGCTAGCAGTTTGGTAATGCCAAAACAGATTGCAGATCAGTTGGGCCTGAAATACAACCTGGTTTCCAAAGGAGTGGTACAGTTAGATGGGACAACAGTGGGAACTGTTGGGATCATAAAAGGTTTAAACCTCACATTACATGCATGTCCTAATGTCACAGTTCAATAGGATATATCAGTGATTGACTTACCACCACTCTTTGCATTGTGCTTGTCAAGAGACTTCACTGCCAAAATTGGAGGCTACTTATCAGCTGATTGGTCACATATGCTCTTCAGAACAAGGTATGGAGCTAAGGCTACAATCCGGTCTGAACCTATTACAAATTTCCATATTGAGCCTCATGTACCAAGCCCAATCAATGCAAATTTCTCAGCCTTTGATCAAGAGGATTTCCCAAACACTCAGGAAGAAGATACCAAAGTTGGGGGCATCCCAGATTTGACTCTTGATGAATGGGAAAACAAAAGACACAGATATGATCCATACAAGGAAATAGAGGAGGCTGAGTTGGGAGTTTATTGTTTGCATGAGGAAAACACACCTCTTCCTAGCCTCACCAAACTGGATGATAAGGGTGATAATGAAGTATGAAGATATTCTTTGATGGCTCAAGGAGTAGGCAAGGTGCTGGAGGAGGAGAAATGCTTTTGTCACCACAAGGTATGAAGTACTACTCAACTTTCCATTTTCAGTTTACTTGTTCAAACAATACAGCTGAGTATGAAGCTTTGATACATGGATTGAATTGGGAAAGAAAGAGGGGTATACAAAACTTGCAAGTGTTTGGGGATAGTGAGTTAATTGTCAACCAGGTTAGGGGAAAACATGCTTGCTAAGAATGATCTACTCAAAGCCTACAAGCATCAGGTATGGGATCAAATTGATGATTTTGGAGCGTTCAATATTCAAGCCATACCGAGGAAGAAGAATGAGGCTGTGGACAGGCTTGCGGAAATTGGAGCAACATTTGATGTGGTGGAAAGTATTAAAAGAGATAAACACAGCCACATATTCATGTAATTGTGAGGCCAGTTGTACCAGACAATAACACGAGCTGGCAGGTATTTGAGAATGATCAATAGATCATTAATTTCTTACAGGAGGAGGTTGAGTTCTCGGTTAAAAATAAGGAGAAATTGGAGCAGTAGTATGGGGATCAAGTGGTACAGTTACGGAAAAACAAATTTCCAAAGGGTTTAGTGACTCTAGAGTCAATATTCAATCCCAATGATCAATTTTAGAGAGAGAAGACCAACATTCAGGTAAAAAGGGAAGATTCAGAATCCATTTCGGATGAAGAGGGTAAAACACTCCAAGTTGGCAAGGTGAGCACTGAATCAAGAAAAATATGAATTCATACAACTTTTCAAGAGTTCCTGGATGTATTTTCTTAGATCTATGAGGATCTGAGAGGGTTTAATCCAAAATTGGCACAACACACCATTGAACTAGATCTAGAATCCAAGCCCATTAGACAAAAGCAAAGACTGGTAAACCCTCACATTGAGCCTCTCATGAAGAAGGAACTGAACAAGCTCATAGAGGCAAGCATCATCTTCTCAATCAAGCACTCTTCATGGGTAGCAAATCTGGTGCCGGTTAGGAAGAAAAATGGGGAAATCAGGTTATGTGTGGATTTCTGAGACTTAAATAGGGCCTCTCTCAAAGACCACTATCCACTTCCTTCCATGGAGAAAATATTGCAAGTAGTAGTTGGATCAGAAAGGTTTTCACTTTTAGATGGCTACTCGGGCTACAATCAAATCATGGTGAAAGAGGAAGACCAATTCAAGACAACCTTCACTATGAAGTGGGGCACATATGCTTATAGGAAGATGCCATTTGGACTGTCAAATGTCAGAGCCACTTTCCAAAGGGAAATGGATATGGAATTCAAAGGGATGATCAATAAGATAGTTCTTGTGTATCTAGATGACATTACTGTATTCTCCAAGAATGCAACAAGTCACCTCTTTCACCTCAGACAAGTATTCCAAAGATGCAGGAGATTCAGAGTGTCTTTGAATCTGAAAAAGTGCATATTCTTAGCTCATGAAGGTAAGCTCTTAGGCCACATCATGTCTAAGGAGGGGTTGGAAATTGATCTAGAATGAGTTGAAGCTATTCAAGCATTTCCATTTCCAAGTCATAAGAAGGATCTCCAAATTTTTTTGGGGAAAATTAATTTTGTTAGGAGGTTTGTTCCTAACTTTTCCCATCTTGTCAAGCCACTCACATTGATGTTGAAAAAGAACATGGTTTTCAAATGGACTACTGAAGGAAAATAAATATTTGAAGCTATAAAGCAGGCCATTACACAGGCTCCAACCCTCATAAATCCATATTTCTTCAAAGGACTTCATTTTATACACTTTTGGAGGCACACATGTAATATCTGCCATACTGGTACAACCAAATCAAGAAGGACTAGATTAGCCTATTGCATTCTTCATCCAAGGTCTTCAGGATTATGAGGTGAGATATTCATTCATTGAGAATCATGTCCTTGTTGTGATTAGAATTTTAAAGAAATTCAGGCATCTAGTGTCAAATAACATAATTCATCTATTAGTTTCACATGCTGGTGTAAAATATTTTCTTTTGAACAAGGACCTTAATGAAAAGAGAGTTGGTTGGATAACCAAGGTCATGGAGTATGATATTGATATAAATGTGACCAAATTAGTTAGGGGGAAAGGGTTGTGTGAGCAGCTAGCTTCTAACCAACATGCTAAATCAAGAGAGGAGGCATAAGTTGTTATGGTGTTGCAAGATAATCAAGAACAAGACTGCAGGTGGTATACCCATTCCTTGTTGGACTCAGGATATTGTATATTTTCTTCAAATGGGTCAAAGTCCTCAAGGATTGAGTAATACCAAAAGGAGGTATTCAAGACTTCATTACATCCCATATGTTCTTGTAGATAATATTTTGTTCAAAAGGGATGTGAATGGTGTCCTCCTAAGGTGCATCAAGACAGATCAGATAGAGAGGGTATTGCACGAGTTTCATGATGGAGAGGCAGGTGGTCATTTTTCCCCAAAAGAAACAACTATTAGAATCATGAGGGTTGGTTATTACTGGCCTAATATTTTCAATGATTGCTACTCATGGATCAAGAAATGCAAGAAGTGTGCCTTCTTCATAGGTAAAGAGAAGCTAACAGCCCTCCCACTCCATCCTATATCAGTTAAACAACCTTTCATGCAATGGGGGTTGGATTTTATTGGGGTGATCAATCCAAGTTCCAACCTAGGTCACAAATGGATTCTTACAGCCAGACTACTTCACTAAGTGGACAAAAGTAGTTGCACTTAAGGAAGCAAATGAAGCTAGCATTCTGGATTTCTACGAAGGTATTGCAACAAGGTTTGGTGTTCCTTCCACTATAATATCAGATAATGCCTTATCTTTCATTGGAGAAAAGATATCTAATTGGGTTGTTAGAAATGGCATCTATTTGAGCACTTCTTCTAATTACTACCCCCAGGGTAATGGGAAATAGAGTCCACTAAAAAAATCTTCTCAGAATCATAAGAAGAACCCTAGATGAGAATCATAGGACTTGGCATACCAAATTGAAATCAACCTTGTGGGATGATAGAATCACTCCCAAGAAGTCAACTGGTTATTCCCCTTTCAAGTTGGTTTATGGAAGGGAAGCAAGGCTGCCAATATCCCTTGAGTTACCAGCCTTGGAGCTTATCAAGTAGTTGGAGTTGTTTGAAGTTCTAGCTATGGAAGTCAGGTATACAAAACTCATGGAGCTAGAAGAGCTAAGGAACTAGGCCATGAAAACAATGGAGAAGGACCAAGCTCAAATCAAGATGAGATTTGATAGAAAAGCCAAAAATAGAACTTTCTAGGAAGGAGACTTAGTTTTGAAATGGGATGCAGATAGAGCCAAACTAGGAAGGCACTCCAAGTTTGATGCAATATGGAGTGGCCCTTACTTGATCTCAGGGTGCAAAGAAAACAATGCTTTCCAATTGTCAAATTTGGATGGAGAAGAATTACAGATTCCAGTCAATGGGATCTACTTAAAGCATTGTTGTTAAGGATGAATCTCATTTCTCTACATACTAGTTTAGGTTCTTAATTCCTCCAAGTGCTTGTAGCACATTGTTCTGTTGTAGTTAGGTTTGCTTTTAGATAAGTGCTTGTGCACTCTCTGCATGTTCCATTTGGGATATGTATGATTTTTTTATTTGTACATAGTTGTGCTTTGTTGCTATTGCACTTTCTAGTTTCAGGAAAGGTTTGATGATGAAATAATGTCCCAACAGTGTTTCAGAGGTTTAAGAGGTTTGAGACATCATACCAGTTTCAGCAATTAGAATGACTCCATGCCCAATAGATGAAAAATCACTGGTCTTTCAGATCTAGCAGGAAGATCACCCCATAAGTCACCAAATTTTTATCCATATTTGCACCCCCTACAAAATGGATTAACCTGAAGGTATGTGCATTGATAGTTAATGGGATCATCTTATAAGGAATTTTGCGGTGAGTTGGCAAGCCAGCTATGCGATGGGTTTGGAGCCACATCTTCTTGATGCGCGTCAACCACGTCCTCCCTGATGTGCATCAATGCCTTTCTTGACATGTGTCAACCACATCCTTCATTACATGTGTCAACGCATTTCTTGACATGCGTCAACCGTGTCCTCTTTGACGCGTGTTAACACCTTTCTTGACGCATGTCAACTGCTTCCTCCCTGACGTGCATCAGTCATTTCTTCTTGACGTGTGTCACCACTTTCCTCTTGTCATGTGACAATGTACTTTACCGTTGCGTGACAGCTCCCCTCCTTTTCACATGTCATTCTACCTTCCCCATCATCACCACCTTCTTGTCGTGCATCAGCATCGCTTCCTGTCATGCGTCAATCACCTTTTTTGACTGTGTGTCAACCTCTCCTCATTGTCGCGTGACAACATTTCTTCTTATCATGTGATAAATCATTCCCTCATCAGCGTGACTCTTCCTATTCTTGTCAGGCATCAGCTGGTGGTTCTTGTCGGGTGATAGTAAGGAGTTTCATATATGGCCAGACATTAATGACACCATACAGGGTAGCTCAACAACCAGATTAATGAGGTATGACACCCATGTTCACTGTGCAAGCAAAGTACCATTGGAAAGTGAACTGGTATGGTTTCCCATACCTCTGTATGAGAAATTAATGAAAGATGTCAGTTGGTAGCTCCTTTTCTCTATATATATGTAATTTCCCCTTCATTTGTAAGGGGGAGACATTCTGGAATGTAAAGGAACTCTGCCAAAATTTTCCCAGCACTTTTGTGAGCTGCAGGCCTTAAATTTATGCATTTTGTGAAGGATTCTTTCCTTGTGCTTATATTGTAATGGATTGTGCATCATTTTAAGCAATAAAATTGGTGTTTTGTGGCTTTTATTTCCCTAGCTTGAGTTGTATTGAGTCATTTTCCTTTCATTGATTTTTAGGTATATTGTGCATGTTATATTCTTTTTCATGATCTAAATTTGTTGTGCTCCATGAAATTGGAGGTTTGAATGTGTTCTTTGGACTGTGGCACTTTGTCTTGCCCTCTTCTACCTCATTTCCTTCCATTTTCACTCACTAAGAATATCTCCACCCCCCTTTTTTGGTGTTATCACCTCCCTTAGTTTAGGATTTTATTTTATGCATCTCTTTCTTCCTGGTCCCTTGGAAATTCTAGGTTAGTGTTAGAATAGCTACATTTCCCTTTCTAGGAGTAGTTTTAGCATTAGAATAGGTAGAGGAACCGACCTTCTCTGGAGGTTTGTCTCATTTGTGAGGGTCCCACACCTTGAGACAATCCCATGTTAGTCAAGAGTAGGGTTTTCTAATGTGTAAATCTTAGGGTGCTACTTTTGATAAGAGCTATCAAGTAAACATGAAATTAAGCTAATCGCTTGTCATCAAATCACTAGTACAAGTGTACTGACATTCCCTCTTAGGGTATATCCTCTCACAAGAATACATCCCAGATGTGTCCTCGTATACGGGCCACATTCCTGTCGTGCTCAACCAAAATTCCCCAAATTGATACCCGAAGGATCCGATACACATCCTCTAATGTAACTATCATCTCCCCTGTCGATAACTGGAATGTCTAGCTCTCACTGTGACATCGCTCCGCCAATTTAATGAGTAAGTAGTTATCAAGTATAATGTGTGGCAACTTTGTAATATAAGCTAATCTAGTCGCCTCCAGTATGATAACTAACGCCCTCTCCTATCCTCATGAAAAGGTCCTCTAGACTGCCTTGGAAATGTCCATGGTGCTCTCGCATGTCTAGCGCTGGTGGTCTATCTTGCATATCATCCAAAAACATCAATAAAAACTCATTTCTTCACTCTTAAACCTTTAAAATCCTTCTAAGAATCCTCTAAGTACGCTAGCGCACCCTTTGGTATGCTATCTCGTGCACTTTAATCCTAGCGTATTCGATGTTAGAGCGTATACTTTGAAGATATTCTCTTACTTAGACACTAGCATGTTTCCTCACTTATGCTCATGCTAAATCTCATACATTAGTGTGTGCACTTACATGCTAGTGCATTTTCGGGCTACGCTAGTGTGCTCAAGTGCATGCGCTAACATTAAAATTCATTTTTCTCCTATTAAATACTAGCATTAAATGCACTCAAAAATGAATTTTTTTGAGGTACTTACCATGGAACCGTCATCTGGCCTCCACCCATACCCTTGAACACAATCCACACGATGTTTCCTCTGCTATTGTCGCACCATCTCTGAAATAAATCAGAACTCAAATCTCTCACAAATAACAAAAGAGATATAATAGCACAAATGGGTCACAATGACTTTCAGCCCTCTCACCCATCTACTTGTACCCTCTGAAACCCTAATTATTCATTTCTCTTTGAATTTTCAATCATGAAAACTAATTTTTCTTTGTCAACACTTTTTCCTCTATTCTTTCACGCAATGTACTTGTGTTTCGTCACGATGGCTTCCTTGTTTGACATGTCATTTTTCGTCATTATTTCTTCATGCAGGGGCATATCCATGCTTCCATGGGGCAAATTTGGTGTACCAAACACACTGCTTCCTTCATTTGACCCGCATTCTTCCAAAAATTTCAAAAAAAAAGCAAAATTATCAAAAAATAAAACAATTAAATATTTGTAAAAAATGTCCAAAAAATGTAATTTTTCAAAAAAAATCAACAACACGATGCAATTTTGATAAAATTAATTTTTTATCTCCTACCCTAATGCTCACTCCAATCTTATGACAATCACTTTTCTTGCTCGTGGTGTATATTTATGCTCGTGAAAATCAATTCTTGTTTCCTTCGCGATATAACTTCGCTTGGGGCAACTCTAACATCAGATTACTTTTTAATCACGGGTCCAACAAGAGTGTCACGAGGCATATCCAATTATACTCTGCTATTCAGTCTGACCATATTCCCCTGCATTTCATAAGTTTAGTGTTTGGAATCATTTGCATCTGTTTACTTTTCATTGTGGCTTGTGTTAGGGCATATATAATTGTCTTCTTTTACAACGTTGAGTTGTATTGTTGAAGTTTTCTTTTTAAACCAATTGCCATTAGTGTGATAACATCTTGGTTCCTTTATAGCATTGGTGCCTACACCTACTGTGTCTATTGGGTCTGTTTTTCCTTTTTCTCTTTTCTTTTCTCTATGTGTGTTTATTTTACGCGCATTTGGGTTAACCATCTTGATTCTTTCATAATCATGGTGACAACTCTATTGTGCAATATCAAAATAAAGGTTGCTTTATATTCACACTTCACACTCTCCAAATGTTGTTCCTACTACGAGCACACTACTTCCTATCCTTGCTCACTCCTTTGTTTTCTTCCTATCAAGCAGTCATCCACCACTTCGCTACATCATCCACCCGCTTGAGGGGGCATTCCCTTACCATTCTATCTCGTTAGAGCATCCAAATGCTTCATCGCTTTCCGCTTGCTAATTTGCATGCATCTACTATCTTTAAAATGTTATTACTTCGTAATAGCACTTTAAAGAGGGGAAAATGTAGACACCCTAAAATTACGTCCATATTTCTAGCCCACTTCTATCCAACTAGAATTAATTAAATTAATTCAATTTTGCTATAATACACCCTCTTAGAATTAATTAAATTAATTCTATTGCTTAAATCATATTCCTACCCTTTAGAATTGAATAATTTAATTATATCTTATGTTTGAAATTAATTAAATTAATTCTTACCACCCCTTAGCTAATATAATTAAACATTTATTTATTTCAATGGTTAATTATCTCCTCACAATTTAATACTAATTAAATTTAGTTATTTAATTCCACTTATCCTAATACTCCACTTCCCTGTTCCACTTGGACTCCACTTCTAGATTCCTAGAAAGGAGAGGGCAATTGGGTTGTACATACAATTCAATCTTCTAGATGTAACTTCTACTATTCCACATACCTACTACCCTTGTAAATATGCAATCCACATACTAAGTTACCTGTCATCTCAGATAATTACAATTACTAACCTGAAGCTTAGTCAAGTTCAAATCCACCTTTCATGGCCTTACCCTCAACTATAAAAGCAGACCATTTCCTTTGTAAATTCATCCCTGTAAGCTTTGAGAAAATTGCATCCAACTTCTGCCAATTTGACATCCAGATCCTTGTGCACCCAAGCTTGTAGCATTTGCAAATCCCCTTTGGAGAGTAATATCAAGAACACCCATAATCAATCAAATCCAAAGACTTCACAAGCCCAAGTGCTTCACAAATCTTCTTGAGGTTTGCAATAAAGTTGCAAAGAAGACATATTTGTGTTTTATTTCTTTACCTTTCATTTATCTATTAATTTTCATTGCTCACACTCATATTCAATTTTGGTTCAGATTTTAAAAGTTTACATTCAATTTTTTAATCAGATCTCAATTCAGTCAAATTGGGAAATTGAGAATTATAATGGGTATCCAATTTTAAACTATTTAATATAGGGGGTCTACTACATTTTACAGATCATACAAAGGTAAGCAGATTTTCCATGTTCACAATTTACTCTTTCTAGATATTGTCAAAGCATTTTCTTCTAGAGTTGATATTATTTAAATGAAATTTAATGAAGTTTTCATAATAATTTTTGTTGATTTACAAGGGATTGTTTCCTTTTAAACCCTCTTGGAGGAGGAAGAAAATTGTGACAAAAATATTGCCTACTCATTCATATCAATGGTCAAAGGAAAAACACTCAATTAACAAGTATGAGCTCATGTTGCATCATTAAGAGATCTGACACACGATCACTTCTATACAACGCCACAAGGAGAACTTTTATAACTACCAAAAGGAATTGAGACATGAGCATGTTGTATGCACACCATATGATTCTTTTCCTTAAAAGAAGAGAGACGTGTGAAACAAAGAACCATCCAAATTTGAATTATAAATGACATTTTATTATTAGATAAGATGAAACTTGAAATAAAATTAACAATATAGCAATTGATTGCTGATTGCAATTATGGATATATCTTAAGAGACTAACAAACTCAAAATATTGCTTCTAACTATGTTCATTTTTTTTCCATGGTCATCAAAACGAGTGTTCTTAATTGGTCTTTTATGCAAGAATTTGACTTTACATAGGGGAATCAGTCTTTTTCTGATGTGAAGCACTGAATGAATAAGACAAGGGCTACTTGTTATGGGAGATTTCCCCTGTGTTTATTTTGTTGGTCATCACATCCCTCAACTATGCTTCAATAGGGGTGCCCTTCATCCAAAACCCGGGAATCACCTAGAGTCCCCTACTCAAGAGTGACTCAAGTATTTTAGCCCTCCTTTCTGAGTCCATTGTGTGGGAAATCATAAACATGAACACAAGCAAGTGACTTGATTAAACTTTTCACCGATAAAGAGCTCTCTAGTGCCAAAGGACTTCTTTAAGCGTGATATGCACGTTATAAAGAATCATGACTTGCACTCGTTGAAGAAAGCCTTCAACTTGGTTGGAAATTATGCGTAAACATTATCGAAATGTAGGATTTTGAAGCTACAAAAGTTTGTGTTGAACAATTTGCATATATCCTCCTTGGTCACATTGAAACGAGGCTTATCTAAGCTCAAACTTCATGTACTTGCCTTCCTCTGAACCCAATGCTTCCTTTTGTCTAAAAAATCACCCTTATCTGCATGAGAGTTATTGAATCCATTGATAGGATCTTTTGTGAGTGCACACACAATTATCCCTTGTTGAGCACCACTTTGGCAAACATGCAATCGATAAACTGCAGCCCAATCCCAATATGTCAATGTTGTTGCCATGGACAAAATCACAAACAAGTGCATAATTAAGAGGAAAGGCTAATGTAAGAAGTAAGAACAATAAAATTTATTAAAAAAATGGACGACCAAGATTACTCGAGCCATCGTTCTACACATAGAGTGAAATAACTATAACCGATTGATTACTATACACTATACTGTCCCGAGAGTCTACCTCACTTAAAAAAAACTTCTAGCGGTATGAATATAACAATTTCAAATATATCTCTAAGAAAATAAGACCATAACCTTTATTTTTTGCTAATAATTATTATTTTATATAAATAACTGCTAGTACAAATATATTAAATATATCTATTTGAAAAATGCCCATATATATCAATCTCAAAATTTTTATCTTGTATTTTACACATATCACAATGATTAATACTTTTATTTCATTCTCTTCATAAAATTTTTTAAATGACAATTAAATGAATGCCAAATTTAATTTGGAGGGTCACACCATTTAATACCATGCCTTGCTACATAATTAAACTACTATTAGAGGTCGGTCTCATGCTAGGGGCTACTCTTTCTATTTATTTGGGAAATGTAGTCCCATGTTAATTTTTTTAAATCTAAATCCTAAAAAAACTCTTAAAATTTCTCAACAACTACATTTTAGGGAGAAGATTTCGAGTGTCATAAACGAGTTGGAGGCACACAAAAAAATCAATTGATTTTTCACAATTTTTCCTTCCAATAATTTATTCGAGATTCACGAGACCCTACATTGCTAGTGCTACAGATTCCTATTTTATTTCTCCAAAAAAATAAAAATTCATGAGGCCTAAATTATCCTATTTGAGGCTGAAAGAAAAAGTACCTTGCCCTTTACATGCAACACATGTTCCTTAACTTTGAAACCCCTCCTCAATTTCGGAATCCCCTTTACTTAACTTTGAAACCCCTTCTCAATTTTGGTGGAACCCCCCATTAACCATGGGAAAGTACATGCGATTATATTGTGCTGCTCCATACTCATCCTGCCATGATTTCCGCTGTGCCCAACTCTAGACTAGACACGTTACCCCCTGTCTGCGTCTCTGTCCCCTGTCAACAGATATATATAATAATAATAATAAGAGCGAGTTAACTGTAGCATAAATGGACGAATTTTACACGTTATATGTATTGCAGTTATATACAGTAATAACGGTAGCAGCCGCCACAAAACCATTGGTAGCAAGTACATCAACTTCCAAGCACAAAGAGCCACAATGCTAATATGATACTTAATAAGTATTAGCAGCAGCAGCAGCATATTTAGAAAGCAGGGATGATTAAAGAATTCCACAACTTAAAGAAGCTGGTGGATTACTGATAATGAGTTCCACCCAATTCCATGGATATGACAGGCAATGACCCATGATTGACAGGCAATATAAATTAAAGGGATTTTGACTTACAAATTGTGTATGAGTAGGTATTTACTCTATTTAGTGTATCCTGTCTTGAGAGCGATGTGTTCCAGACTCTTGGAATGTTGTCTGGTTTAATTTGGAAAACATGCAGGGTCGGTGATAACTAAATACGGAACCTATGGAAGTCCAGGACATTTATGAGGACTGGATATCTTCAACACCATTTGGGGCCCACTGTGAGTAACATACAAACACCCATTTAAAATCACATTAGAGCTGGCTCGAAACAATTTCCAGACAGGGGTCTGAACATCGGACAGGTGCAGGGAGTTGCAAGTGATTTAAGAACTGATGAATTATTGGTTTCCCAATCCTTGCATTTTGACCTGAGGTACTTAGGTACTTCGAGCTTTTCTAGCATGGCAGGAGAAGATGCTTCCAGGACAGTAACACCTGTCTCAAATCAATTGGGAATGTAAGGGGAAAAACCACAAGTACCTCTGAGGATTAGATTTGGTTTTGATAGGCTGCTGTTTCTCAGTACAGAAAAAAAGTGACGGTTGTATTTTTATTGGTACTTTAAATTTTTATTGGTTTTTGGATAATTTACTCACTTACTGTTTGGCTTGATCCATGGTAATCTATAAATTGCATGTTAACAGCTCCTTTCCCCCGTTTTTTATTTATATATCTTCTAAATATATATTACTAATCCCACCCAAATATAAACAATTTCAGACACAAATTATGGGTGATGATTAAATTCTGAGACAATTTAGGTATCCAGAAACCAAGTTGCAATCCCATGAAGTGTGTTTTGGAATCCTGGTACAAAGTCTTGGGAATAATCATGTTCAGTTTATGAATACCACATTAACAAGCATTTAAGCGACATTTTTGAAATTGACTGGATGTAAATGGGACATAATTATCTCTTTTTTTTACTTTTTGGTGGGATTGGACTTGGGCCCAGGCCATGGTCACATAGATACAACGTTTGAAATTGGGCGGGTCATTTGTCTGGGGGAATTTTTAAAATCTACTGGATAGAATATGCTGCCCAAATTCTTGACACGTTTTGTACTAGTTCAACTTTCTACTACCTGTTTAGCTGTAGAGTGCGTATGAATCCCATGTGATGGGAGGTGGTATTTTCTGATAAGAGTACAATTTCTGACGGTCCCAGTCTTTTTAATTCAATGGCTCCTGGGACCTGGGCGTCCTTGTCATAAAATGGGATTCCTGAGTGAAGGATAAGCCCAATTGGAGTGAGAATGCAATCCCAATGCTAAGTACAGTGTTGGCAGGATTTGTGTGGAGGAACAGTCTAATCTACTTTCCACAACGAAAAACATAATGTTAATGCCAATCAGGAGGAGCATTGTTAGGCATTGCGGGACGGGGTTAGATAAAAGCTAAACCCAAAAGGAAAAACCATGGTCACAACGCCAATCAAGAGCAAGAAACAGATATAATTACTTATATGCATCTCTGAGTGAGGATTAAATATAGTCTGAGTGTCAATGAAGAGTTTTGTTATTTTTGGTAAGTGCCAAAAAACATGACCAATCTGTTGACGGTTAAATTTGATGGTTATATGATCGTCAAATTTATGTATGGTAAGATTTCTTTGCGAGTTCAACAATTTCACCAATGGACCATCCAATTAATCTAAGTACTTTGTGATAATTTACCATACAATCACTATAATTTTTCTGAAAGACTCTTACATAGCATTTATACATCAATATAATACAATAAACACAGTTTAATGTTTCCCTCCCTTAACATGATATGTTGTTGGTAACTGTGGGTTGTCTGGAGGACGGAATGGACCGTCAAATTTAACCGCCTCTCTCATACAGTGTACATTCCCATCCAGTTAGGCCCAACGCGGAAAACACAGTCATATGCCAAACCTAAATCCAAGAGTATTGTTATTTATGGCGAGACCCACGTCCACTTAAGTTTGTTATCTGCTGCCCAATGCATTTATGTGTAGCATAAAGAAAAGTGAAGTACGTGGCAATTTCTGGTTTGAAATTTGAAGCAAGTTTGCTGTGGGCAGGACAGAGGAGGGGCGGGATTTACCCACGTGTATGATGAATACTGTGTGGAAGAATTTTTATTCATCCGCAGATTCCCCACTTAGCAATTCGACCATTGGTCTCTGATTAACCATTCGTTTCTGCTTTTTTTCCAATTCTTTCCGAACTTTCAAGTGGGCATTGGCAGTACTTACCTATATTTTAATTTGTATTTCGATTCAAGGAGCATCACCTGGGTGGAAGTATTTAATTGTTACAAGGACCGAGAAAGCACAGTTGTGTGGGGCTGGAGTCTGTATGATGTGAAAGGTGAAAAGCTGAGGTGTAAGGCTCAATCCCCAAAGCATAGGCTATGCTAGTCAGACCCGTCTCCATCTTCATCTTTAGTACTCGGCGTTAGATTGGTTCTCTGTCAATTTGGGATTTCTACTGTGAAAATGAGGGTACCCAAATGCCAAATGTAATAGCCACACCCCATTAGCAGGTACTCTGTGATAATGGCATGGCATGATTCGCTTTGGAATTCATTGTACGCCTTCCTTTCAACCATTCCGTGGCCTTCCCATGATCTGTCGCGCTGCTCAGTCTCGTTGTATTCTGAACCTATACATATCCTTCACAGCCATCTGTAAGTGCAACTGCAAGAAAGTCGAAGAAGAACAAAAAGGAAGGCGGCCATGATGAATCGCATGGATTGGGGAGGAACATGCTTTGCAAGGTATGGACTTGGGCACAACCCAACTGGTTTTATCTCAAAGACTGATGAGATAATGTCCAAGTATAGGCGAATTGCCCCCAAGCCCACAGCAGTGACTACAAGCACCTGTGAGTCTAATTCTAATTCTAAATCTGATCTTAAATCTGCTTTGGGTTCTCGTTCAAAATTTAACACTCGTAAGGGAAATAAAAATAACAACACCGGAAGGGGTGCTACTCGCCGCAACAGAAATCGTAGGAGGGGTGCCTCAGATGGTCCTAAAACCCCTTCACCCAGAGGCCCAAAAAGAGCAAGGGGCCCTAGCAAACCCAGTGACTTGGCAGGCTCTGAGAGAGTCTTCAAGACTGTTGGGGCTACTGTTCCAACAATTACGCCTAAGGCTGGGTACCATTTTGATGGTTCTCCGAGTGCAGAGAAATTGAGTGTTGAGAGGGACTTAGGCTTTGTGGAAAGAGCAGCAGCCAGTGCTGTTACAGAAGGGAGTGTGTTACAGAAGAAAACTACTAGATTTGGAGGGCTCAATATAAAAGGGGTGATGGATTCACTTGGGAAGGTGGCTGTACAGAATCATATGGAGGTTGTGCCTGTGCAAAGAATGCCAGACACTCAATGTAGTTGTGGGTTTCCTAAATACTTGAATTTTCCTATTGTTAGTGACATTCAACAACAGCAGGAAGTGGAGAAGAATGGAAAAAATCTGGTTACTCTTCCACTGCTTCCAGGGACACCATCCTTGCGGGATGAACCAGTCTTGGGCTCTCCTTCTTCTAGTTACACTTCCACTGATCACAGACCTGACATGCCTGATAAAGGTGAATTTCAATTGAGACTCTTTGGTATAAATGTTATCCAGAAAAAGGATGTGTCATGCCAAATTAATGGGGATGAGAGCCAAAAGCGTAGAGCCTTTGTGCCGCCTGTCGACTTTGCATTTATTGAGAAGAAGTATTCTGGGTCTGTTAATCCCGTCATTTTGTTGCTGGACAGTGAGAGTAAGGATGTTTTGTGGTTTAATCCAGCGTATGAGAGAATGGTAAAAGATACCGAGGAGAGGAGTTGTAATATACATCACCCACTTGCCATAAACCCCACACCTCTTGCCTGTTGCAAGTCTGACTTTCAGGGCATGGTCTCCCCTAAGGCATTCTTGTGGGGTTTCAAGCCTGAAACTGTAGCTTGTTCTTACAATGGAACTTCCTACAGTGGAGAGCATAATTTGATGTATTATTCAAGCCCTTCCACTGGACATCCTATGCAGAGATCCACGAATGTTGCAATGCCAGGGATATCACCAACTGGGGAGGGTTTGAGCTCAGTTAATAATGGTGTCATCATGCCACAGCCAGTGAGACCAGTGGGTTCTAGTGTTAGCATTGAATATCTGAAAGAAACCAATGAGCAAATCTCTCCTCCCTGCAAAACTATGGATGAGATTAAAGAGCAGATGGAAAAAGAAACTTTTCCAGCTCTTATATCTGACTCTAAAAATAGGGTAAAATGGGCTAATTCTGCATACAAGAAGATGGTGGGTCAGCCAGAGTGTTCATGGCTGGAGTCAACAGTGTGCTGCTACAACAATAATTCTGAAGGACCTTTGACATCAAGGATCAATGGAGAAGTTGTACTAAAGGATGGACCCTTTCCAGCAAGTGCATTCTCATGTTATGCCAGAATTCAGTGGACCGACAACAAGGGCGAGAAGATTTCCATCAGGGCTACTTGCGAGGTCTCAAAATTTGTAAACTCTTACCCCATGTCCTATGTTTATGCATGGATATTTCACATTGCTGAAGCTTTTAGTTTCATTTGTAGAGCTTAAGGTCTTAGAAACAATGGTGTCGGGTCACCTAGATCAGCTACTCCCTTTAGTGCACTTGGGTAAAATAAATGCACAATCATATTTTCCTATAATGAACTACAATTCACATCACCAAACTTAGGGGTATGAGTTGTTATATGTGATTTAACCATTTTCTTTCTGTTATTTTTCCCCCTTTTTTTGGGTGGAGGGCTTTGGTCTTTTGCTAATCTGTTTGTAGAGGGATGAACTGGGAATTTTATTTTGTGTGTGTCATATGTACATCTATGTGCAAATAGAACGTCATATTTATAGCTCTGCTATGATCAGAAACAGTTCCGAGCAGTATAGAGAAGCTAGTCTGGCATTCAGTAGTGCACTTTTATATGAAATCCACACAAATTTTCTTCAAAAAGAAGATGCCAGCTGACGTGCCTTTTGCTTGAGCTGATCTTTTGACATTACAAATAATGTTAAAGTACATTTTATTTTTCAATTGCCATTTTAAGATAAAATATGTTTGCATTGTCAGTTTTGAAAGAATTTGATTCTGCTTAATGTCTTTAACTAGCCCTATTTCAAACGATCAAAATTTATGTCATTATAAAGTTTGTATCTTCTCTATACACAACGAATTCTCTTTTCTCAAACTGCAATTCTATTAAATATATGTACATTTACTTAAAAAAGGTTTACAATGTGTGCACTGATGGATTTACAATTACAAAAGAATTCCAGTGCAATGGATTACAATAGAAGAGTGGCAGACTGGTATTGGTGACCTGAAGCTTGCAGAAGGCATTATGAATCAGGGATATCAAAACAACCATAACGGGCCAGCTCAGAGCAAAAACCATAAAAATTAACAACTTAATTTTTTTCTATTAACACAAATATTTTATTGTAGTTTATTTTTAGCTGGTCTTAAATCTGGAAAAAATTAAGCGTTACTAACTCAACTAGATAGGTTTGAAATTGAATTGATAATGACTTCTTTATTGTGTTTTGGTGGTGATATCAGGGTGGTTTGTTGTGTTTTGGTGATGATATCAGGGTGGTTTGGAACAATTTATAGCTAGTCATTCCAGTACAAGGTAGGCTTTTGGAAACCTACACTCTTGAATCTGGTTATATGACATGATAGGCTCTGTTTAATATTGTTTTGATTTTATATCCTTTACAACCTTAAAACTAAAATTAAAGTATTAATAACTAATATAACCTTCAGTCTGAGGAAAATTGTTTGGCAATATCATAGACTTCTATCAACATGGCCAAAACTGAAGAAAAAAGCCTGTATTGAAAGGAGTTGAGAATCGGCCAAATATACCAACTGCATGCCAAAATTAAAGAAAAAGAAATAACTCATGTACCCAAGGCAATTGCAGTTGAAAATGTTAAAATAATTTATTCTCTAAAATCATGACGAAAATAATTTAGTCCGAAATTAAAACTAATTTATTCTTCAAAATCATGATTAAAGCTTCATCTAAATTAATTTATTCTTCAAAATCTATAATTATTTAGTCTCCAAAATCATGATTAAAGCTTCATCTAACATAATTTATTCTTCTAAATCAAAGCATTAGAGCTTCATTTTCAAAAAGAGCTGGACTTTACATGTTTCAAATAGTATTCGACTTCCAAAATGTTTGAATTTCCTAACCAGTCATTGTTTTGGTTAGCCGTGGGATGGGAATAAGGTGAGGAACTCTACTTATTTATTTGAAATGTTCGAGTTTCTGCTAGAAATTTTGATCTTAAAGATGGTATTTGGTCAACAAGTTTGTAAAAAGAATTTAAACCTCAAAAAAAGGTATTGTCAAATTAATGTTTGTAATCAAACTTGTAAATTTGAAAATAATTGTCAGTCTGATTTACAATGGCAATGCCACATAAGGTACAGTTAAAGACCGTAATAGATAGATAGTTAAATGAAGGCAATATTGTCAAATTGATGTTTACAGTCAGATTTGTAAATCTAAAAATAATGTTAAATTGATTTATAAGGGGTATATTTTAAGGTACACTGAAAGACTTTATTGGTCTGAGACAACACTTTCTAGATTCCTCTCAATATAAATAGATACATTTGTATATTTTTTCCTTAGAAACCTTAATAGTTTGGGAGAGTACTTTTTAAATTTCTCTATATATATATATATATATATATTTATTTATTTTTATTTTTGGGAAAAGCTTTAATGGTCTAGAACATTATTTTCTAGATTTTTTCAATATAAATAAATATATTTGTATTTTTTTTTTTGGAGAACAAATTAAACAAATGAAATTTAATATAAAAAAATGGTCCTCTTACAATTTAATGCTAAAGTATTAAGGCTTTAATCTTTTGTTTATTTAATATGTTTGACAAGTAAAATAGAATTCGATTTTTTAGGAGCTTGAATTTTGAATATTAATTATAATTGATATTTAGTTTAAAAAAGAAGAAGAAAACTTCTACTTTTCCAACAAGCTCTACATAACGATATTATAATGTTTGGGTGTTAATTTTGATGTGTAGTCAAAGATAACCATTTTTATAATTTTATATAATTTAATCATAGTCTATATTTATTCTAAAGAAGACAAAAGCTTTGAATTGGTTATAAATATGCATCATGTACTTTTCAAGTGGATAAGTTTTCACTTGTAAATAGAAATCAAACTTCAATTAGGCTTGTAAGTGAATCGTTTTAAAATTGTTAAAAACACCGAACTTTGATTTAGGTCTAAGTAAATAACACAATTTTTTTATAAAGGGATTGTTTGTTACACAACATTTGTCCTATTTTACATGGCATTTTTTTTTAATGTACATTCTTATGAATATTCTGTAAGTTAGAGGCAAATTGAGAGTTGGATTTAATTAGAGTGGATACACTTTTTAAATTTTTAATTAATAATTTTTCCCATCCGGTAATAAATAAAAATTATCTATTTTTTATATATTTTTAAACTTATATTATAATAAATTATAAATTTAGAAAAATTGTTATATGAAAAGGATAAAATATTATGTAAAGATTATTAGAGACAGATCATAAATATTCTATCGAAGGAGAGAATTAATCACAAGAAGTTTTTAGACTGCAACAAATACAATTTATCCTAAAAGACTACTTGCAACTTGATATACAAATATCAAGTGGACCAGGCCTATGAATTATTTCTTTCAAGTATACTCGCCTCTACTTGCTACACTAGTGACATTATAAAAAGTACAAAAAGGATTGAGGTTGGGTTTAAGTCCCCCAGATGGATAGATATGAGCGTATGTATACCGTTTAGTTCTTTGCACTAAACTAAAGTTGAAGGATCTAGGTATTTCTAACTTAAAGTTGAAGGATCTAGGTATTTCTAAGCTTCAATCCTCCCCTAGTGTTTGTGTGCTAAGTGAGTATGGTTTCGATAATAACTAAAATCACATATTCAAAAATCCAACAAAAAAAAAAAAATCTAATAATAGAAGGCATTGCCTTTTCATTCAACAAGGTACAAATTTTAATAAAGATTGAGGTTAGGTTAGGGTCGCAAATGAATTTGATGGAAGGATACCCATAATCCTTTTTACTAAATTGAAGTTGAAAGATCTGAATATTTTCAACCTTAAATTAAATGTACAAGTCTAAAATAAATTTGATAAAATATATACCATTCAATCCTTAACACTAAACCAAAGTCAAAAGATCTCATTGTTTCCAACTTCCAATCAAATTATATTCACTTCCTCCAATACAATAATTGTATTTCTCCGTTATTATTTTGTACTTTTAATAAAAAAAATTACTTTACCTTTTAACAGTCATTGGTCTTTCTTTTACAAGAACTTTTAAATAACTTTATTTCATTTTTTACTTCAGAATTTTATTATATTCTTATCCAATTATTTTCAAAGAATATATACTTATATTTTATTATCCCATGCATTCATTCGGTAATTTTTTGGTATAATTATGATATGTGACGGGTAACATTTTTTTATTGTATTCAATTTTGTTGTGATGTGTGAGATTCATATTACCGTCAACGTTGAAACAATCACAACTAGGATTTAAATTATTTTTCATAAAATTTTGAAGTATTAAAAAAATCAAATTAAATTTTAATTTAGAAATTATTTTTATAGTTCTAACAATCACAACTAGAATTTAAATTCTTTTTAATAAAAGTTTAAATTATTTTTCAAACATTAAATTGAAATCTTAATTTGAAAATTATTTTAATAGTTTGAATGGTTTAATATTTTCAAGTTTTAAAATAAATGAATGAACTTCCGTTTAGTAGATTTTAAAATTAAATAATATATTTTATATAGAAGCAGAGAATTAACATTTTAGAGGTATGAAAATTAAATAATATTTTTTATATAAAAACAAAGGATTAGCATTTTAGAGGCATGGAATAGTTGTTTATCCTTGTGAGCGAAGACAATACTTTCAACACCCAGAGATAGATGGCTATGACAAGCCTACTTTTAATGATTAATCATTTCATCCAAAATTAATAAGATATCTATGACAACCTTCATGTCTTTGTATTGTTAACAACTCACCAAACATTGATTTGTAAATTGTATGTTGGAAAAAAAAAGCATAGTTTTGTATAACCCATCACGTGCATAATGTTTAAAACATGCCACATGTAATAGTGTAACTCAAGAATGCTTGAATATGACGAATTTATTAATAGAGAATTATATTTTCAATATAAGTTGTTTTTATGCGAGACAAATAAATTTTTGCATTTTATCCCTAACGTGTAGGGATGAATGCTTTTATGAATAACAAATTCACCAAACACTAATTTGCATGTTGAAAAACAAACATGTACTTTTGTAAAGTGCACCTCAAGAATGTTTAAATATGACAATTTTATTAACCGTGCATTATGTTCCCAATTTAAGTTGTGGTTGTGTGAGAAAAATGCAAATTATGTTTTATCCTCAACTTGTAGGGATGACTGCGATAATGTATAAAAAATATACTGATTACTAGAAGAACTTCGAAAAGATGTGTGCCCATTTCATCCAAATCTAATCAGAGACAAGATTGTGATCCTTAATCAAATCGATTATAACAATACTCATATGGTTGTGTATTTGCAACAAGTCCCCAAACACCAACTTATATGTTGAGAAAAGAGTAACTTTGTGAAACTCATAAAGTGCATAGTTTTTCAAACATGATTTCAACAAGACATATCACATCTCACTCTTTGCTGGTTTACATGTGATTTTATTATATTTTGATTTTTTTTTTATTTTAAGATAATCCGCTAAATTTTTAAGGTATATTGTCTCTTGAAATAAGTATTGAACTTGTGGTTTCTTGTTTTTGACTCTCTAATCTATCAATGAAGGTGAATTATATTTATAAAAAGTGTTAAAGCCGTAAAATCACATAATTTTATAGAAAACCTTCCACAGTCTTATTCACAAGTTCTATTTTTCCATTCATTTGAGGGTGTAGTAACATGCTACATTGTTACAAGTCAAATATTTTAATTAAATTTTATTGAGTCACACATTTTCAATTATTATTTATTTCTCATAAATAAATAAATTTTATTTTTTGCGAGAAATAAATAAATTTTATTTTTTGCATGAAATTTTCAAAGACAACGGTTCTACCAAGTTGTGTCGGGATTGCTCCAATATCCAATCTATAAGTATCACATTGAAACTTTGAATATAAATGAAATATATCTAGAATTTTGTTAAGATGAGATAAATAGACATTGTCTCTAGGGTTATAAAGACTTTGGCCAGATGAATCTAATCACTCAAATCTTTGTTGATATGTTCTTTAGAGGGTTGATCAACTTAGAAAGTTCCTTAGATGAATTCTTATTATAACAACCATAGGAATTTGCTTAGCAAAATGAATGTCCTCAATTATGGCTATTGCTTAATTGCATAAAGCTTATATTCCACTTTGACTCACACCACTCCTTTGCAACAATTTAAGTACCTTGCTTTTTTTGCATAATAAAATGCTAAATTTCATGACTTCAATGCAATCTCAAAATGGGTTTCATGATTTCAATGCAATGTCAAAGTGGTTTGATTGTTTGTGTTTTTTTAACTTCTCATAGTCTACTATGCCAGTATGAACTTAAAAACAACAAGGATGAAGTGCCCATACATGGTAGCCTGCAACATTGTTGCTGCATTTCCAAGTGCAAATGGACTGATTATAAATTCATTGCCTACATGGTCAATAGTAATGTGTGCATCTTCACATCTCATCTTAATTTGATGGTGGCCAGAGATAGATGAAAGGTTGACTTGACTTATACATAAAAGCCTACAACATTGTTGGAGCATTCGCACTTGAGCAAATGGAATGGTTGTAAATTCAATGCCCACGGTCGATAATAAATGTGTATCCTCACATCTCATCTTAATTTGATATCGGCCAAATATAGATGTAAGGATAAATTGCCTATAGACAGTAGCATGTACACCGCCGTTGGTGCATTCACAAGTGCAAATGGAATGATTGTAAATTCAATGTCCATGGTCAATATTAAATGTTGTCTTGTGTGTATCCTCACACCTCATCTTAATTTGATGGTGGCCAGGTATAGATGTAAGGATAAAGTACCTATACAAAGTAGCCTGCAACATTGTTGGTGCATTCACAAGTGTGAATGGAATGATTGTAAATTCAAGGCCTATGGTCAATAGTAAATATTGTTGTGTGTATCCCCACATCTCATCCTAATTTGATGGTGGCCAGATATAAAGTCAGTTTTAAAGCAATGATAGCTATATAGAATTATTAATAGTTAATTCAAATCCAAGGAGATATCCACTCAACAATATTATAAATTGTCTGAAATTTCCGATTGTAACACTTAATGTAGCGGTTGGATATGTGCTACTTTATGTAAAAGGTGAAATTTATTTGTTTTGATTTGCTTTTGTACATATTATTGAAAACACCTAATATTTAGAATGGGTACTCAATATATGTTATTTTATGTGAAGGCTTAAAGTTAAGTTTATTTGTTTTCTCATCATTTTAATTAAGAAACACATCCTTTTAATCCTTAAAATGTGATACATCTTACATTTACACGCATACCAAGGAATTTGAATGAACTCCATTGTCAAATAAAAATAATATTATTTATTATTACATTAACATAACTATAATTTGTTTCATTTGACATCATACAACATTTACTACATTAACATGTTTATGAAGAGATTTAAACTCACATCTCTTTCAAAAGAGAAAAACCGTTGTAGTATTACACTAATGAAGGGATATAATTTGCAATTACATCCTATAAACTTATACAATAAAACATAAAACATTTAAATGGTTTAAAACTATGCTTCCATTATTTTCCTTACATAATTTTCTATTACAAAAATTAAAATATGATTCTTTAAATAGCATGTGGATGTTGTGAAGTCTATCTCAATATAATGTTGCTCAAATTAGGGGGATCAATACAAGTCATTAAATAAGATATTATCGTGAGGTCCACATCTCCCTCATGCATCAAGCATCATCTTAATTTGGTTTTGACTCCCGAGATAGGTTGTGCATATATACACTCCCCAATGGTTTTATTATTAAGATGTTTTTATGCATTTTTAATTATGATATTATCCTTGATCATTATGATATTGATGTAAATTGAATTCGTTTATGAATAAGTGATTTTATTCATATTAAAAATAGAATTTACAATTAAAAATTTATGTAATTGGTTCTATTTTATTTGGTTGATGTTGTGTTTCAAATAATAATATAAAATAAAATTGTAAATATAAAGTAAATAAATTGATAAAATGGAAAAAATAGGAGCATGAGTTATCACACAATGATTGTTCTGTCCATATATGTTAGAAGTTGGAGTGCTAAAAGATACATTCTTTTAACTTGTTTTCACTTATTAAATTAAAACCACAAAAAATCCTATCTAACCCATGATAGAATCCTTACTATCTCTAATCAATGAGAATATAACATTACTTAATAATAGTGCTAAGACAAACAAATTTGGGGACAAACATTATGCTCTTTATTGAAAGATTCTTTATCAAACATGACAACTACATTAAGCGAAGGTACCTAGATGCCTATGAAAAAATTCACAAGGTTTGAAAGACATGTTCTCATAATGTAGAAACTACTTCATCAAGTGGATAATATGACGACTCATGCTGAAGATAAAAAAGTGAAGATCATAAATTGGAAAGTCCCTCCAAGGGACTCATTATCCTTAATTTGGATGGGGCCTCTAAAAGAAATCTAGGTACACTTATAGTTTACCCTCCAAGGGACTCATTATCCTTAATTTGGATGGGGCTTCTAAAAGAAATCTAGGTACACTTATAGTTAAGGTGGTTTCCTTTAAAATGAAAAAGGGGATCTCATCAAAATCTTCTCCCAAAACATGACTTGTGCTACTAAAAATATTGTAGAAGCTTGGACTCTCCACTATGATTTGAAATTAACCATTGAACTGAATATCACAAAATTGATTGTAAAAGGTAATACTCAATTAATCATCAATAACCTAAATCAAAATTATACTACTAAATTTAGTTTGAAAGTTTATAGATAATATCAAATTGTTGTATGTCAAATTCAAAACTATTTTTGTAAGGCATTGTTATTAAAAGACAAATAAACTTACATGAACTTCTATTTTAAAAAATAGAGAGGAAATGCCATTAAATGATATTTCTTCTTTCCCAATACTAATCTCCTTAATCAAGCATGACAAACGTTGTCCCCCCTCTATACCAGACCCCCATAGTAGTTATGTTGGATTGACATGCCTTTATCTAAGCATGCCCTCCCCCATATGGAGTGGTCCAACTATCATAATGGAGAGAATGCTGCCTGTCATTCACAAAAGCCCCCTCGCCTGTTGCATGCAATTCCATTAATATTTGGCCTCTAAGTAATATAGGTATCAAGAATTTTCTTTCCTAACAATTGCTTCACAATGTCTTAAAGTGATTAAGAATTCGAAGGGGAGAAAAAAGAGTGATGGGAAGACTGCAAAAAAGAAAGAGAAAAACGGTGAGGAAAAGATTGGAAAAAGGAAGAGAAAATCGGTGAGGAAATGGGGTCTCAATAGACCTGAGGTAGCATGCAATCACAAAGAACTGGTGAATAAAGATTATATTTAGCTCTTCATCCCTCTTTTCTAGCGAATTCATTGAGAACATGATTTGGTGAATAAAATTTCAACGTTGCAGAGGACTGGAACCTAGAGGAGCTGAGAACCTTGTTCAGGTTGAAAATTGCGGAGAGAAAAGTTATGATGAAATGACCCAGAATTTCATCTTCCGTTCAGTTCAAGTCCTGAGATCAAGTCTTGTAACTGGCATGTCTATGTCACGCAAGTCTAAAACTTTCGCTTGAGAGAGGCTATCATATGTCATGAGTTAAGTGTCTTACCAAGCACCCCGATTTGATGTTTTGGTGTGGACTTACATTTACAAGTTAATTGACCTGAGATCAAGTCGGAATTGGCATGTCTATGCCACTCAAGTCTAAAACCTCTGCTTGAGAGAGGCTATCACATGTCATGAAAATTTCTAAGTGCCTTACCAAGCATCCCGGTTTGGTGTAGACTTACACTTATAAGTTACACTTATAAGTTAATTGATCTGAGATTAAGTCTTGTAACTGGTATGTCTATGTCACGCAAGTCTAAAACCTCTGTTTGAAAGAGGCTATCATATATCATGAAAATTTGTAAATGCCTTACCAAACACCCCAAGATCAAGTCCCACAACTGACATGTCTTACATTTACAAGTTAATTAACCCCACAACCCACACCGCAAAAGCTATATTGAATTTACTGGCAAGAATTTTTTACCACAATTTTAAGATACTGGATGAGAAAATTAATGTGTTGGTAAAATGCATTTCGCTTCTTGCAATTGGCTCTGGGGTTCAATTCCTTTGCAGGCCCGTCCAACTCTACTACCTCTCCTGATCTCAATTTCTCTCCATCCCTTCAAACTTTTAAGGCATAAAAGATTGCTCAAGTTCCCAACGAAAATGTTGAGACCTTCCTGTTTGGTGGAGCCGTCGAATAGGAACTACTAGGTTAGCTTGCTTTCCCTTCCCCATGACGCACGTGTCACTGCTGTCGGCAGAGGTGGCACTTCCAAGTCTTTAGCTGATGTTTTTAATTGCGTGGATTTAAATACTGCTACTAAGTTTAAGATTCCAAAGTTATCAAATGAGTTGTTCTAAAATTCTTTGTTCTTCAAGGCATGAGAATGACTCCGAGCTGTGCATATCTAAAATAAGTCTTTGTGATGCTGCGGACCAGTCAAAAGAATTCCATTATGTTTAAGACAACTAACATGATAGGGCTGGTAGTGGAAAATCTATCTAAAGAAGAGACCTCGAAGGATTTTACGCAGATCATTTCTTAAGTAGTTTTATATGAGATGTTAGTTATGTTTGTTTATCAATACTTCTGTTGTTTTGAAAGCGTCGTTTATTTCTTGATGTTGTAAACACAAGCTTTCCAACACACAATACCTTAGGTTCCACCACAAGCTTTCCTTCTTTGCATGTGATAGGCACTTTTGTGTATGGCACAATATACAGTTCTATGCTTTTCAAATAGGACACATGGAAAACATCATGCAACCTTCCCTTGTTTGGTATTTCCAATATAGTTAACGTGATTTACCCCCACATTGGATCGCATCCTATGTGGATCATAATATTTTGACAACAATTTTTGCTTCTCTTCATGTTTTGACTTTGGCCTATTTATATGGTTGTAGCTACAAAAACACCACATCCTTGACTTCAAATGTCATCTCTATGTTAATATGTTTGTTGCTTCATCATGTTGGTGCTCATTGCTAGGTTCTCGTTCAAAAGTCACAGTGTTATGCATATCCTACAATGCTTCCACTATTATTAGGACCTTTGTCCCTTTGAATTACCCAATACACTCTTGGTGGTGCATCATATTCATATATAGAGACTTGAAGAGTGACATTTTGATGGCAAAGTTATAGGTAGTGTAGTAGCAGTATTCAACTAAATGTAACCATTCCACCCACTTTCTCTGCTTATCCTTTGCACACGTTCTCAGATACCCTTCCAAGTACTTGTTCACCACCTCTATTTGACCATCAATTTGGATATGGTATAAAATGTTCATGTTAAATGTTACCCTACATTATGAAATGATTCCTACAAAAAAAATGAGTTTGAATGATTCGATATTGACACCAAATAATTTGTTTTGGGATACCATGTAGCTTAAACACATGTTGGAAACACAATTTACCAACCTTAGTACCATTGCTACTTGTTTTTATTATGGGAATGAAGCGAACCATGTACTTGGTTAATTGATCTACCACAACATAAAATTCATCCTTACCTTTAGATTTGGGAAAACTCGAGACAAAGTCCATTGACACAATTTCCGACTTTTGAAGTGGGACAACATTTGATGGCAGGAGACCTCAGGCAGGGACACTCTTGATCTTATTCTATTAGTAGGGGTCACATTCAACTACAAATTATTGAATGTCTTTCTTCATGTTATTCTCAATGTTTTAAAAATCAGAACCGGACTCGGAACTGGTCGAGGGTTGGACCGGACCGGAACCGGAATCGGACCGGTTCAAACTCTATGAACCGGTTTACTAAAAAACACATAAAAATTACATTTTTAAAGAAAACAATATATTTGAAAAACTAGAAACCATGATTCCAACAATTACACACAAAATATGCAAAGTTTGCTCATGTATATGGTGATAGTTGGAAATGCTCGCACTCGGCAAATACTCGGCAGACCCAAAAAAAAAAAACTCGGCAATATTTGGCCAGAATACTCGCCGAGTTTTGGAAAGCTATCCAGTATTTTTAAATACTAAATTGTGTACAGGAAATCAAAGCTCATGATTCTTTCAGAAGATTGCAAGAAGCTACTTGGTCCAAAAAGGTGCAAAAATGGATTTTATGAAAATAAGAAAAATATTGCCATCAATGTGTAGAGCTCGAGAAAATATGCACTTTTAGAGAAAACGACACCTGAAATGGAGCCACAAAATGAAAGTTATGGCACATGCAAGTTTTTGCTGCTACATCTTCCCGGACCCTTTCCAAAAATGGCAAATTGTATTCTATACTTGTGTTTTTTTCACCAAAAATCCAAAAAAGGAAAGAAATGCTGTCTTTCCATAACTCGGCCGGTTCAGGATGAAACCGGACCGGTTTGACCGGTTTTAGCCCAAACCGGCCGGTTCCAGCTAAAACCGGCCGGTTTGGGCTAAAACCGGTCAACCGGTCTGGTTTACTAAACGGTTCGTGCTCTAAAATGTTAAACCGGTCAAACCGGCCGGTTCCAGTTCCGGTTTCGGTTTGACCGGTTTTTAAAACACTGGTTATTCTGCTAAAATTATAGATGATGCTAATGTGGGTGTTTTGGAATCCAACATGGTTTACGAATGGAGACTCGTATCCATGCTCAAGTGCCTTCTGAACAAGGGAGACTCATTCATGAGCAAATGTGTCATCTAAAAATGATTATGCCATTTTGACAAGACCAAGCCATCCTTTTTTCATCGTCAATTTCTTGTTCGAGCTTTGATTATGGTAGGTTATGAGTTGAGTAATTGTGTACACGATCCTACATCTAAGCAAGTTGAATGATGGAAATGACATGGAAGACAAGAGCTTCTTCTAAGCGTGACAATGCACATATCACCAAATTCTCCTTCACTTTCTTATAAAGAATCTCAAAGTCATAGGCTTGTAGGCTCAATCAACGTTTTTTGCACCTAGGATAATGTTAATCTAAGTCAAAACATGCCTAAGATTGAAAATGCAGGTCTCAATAAGAAATTTGCTCACCAAAAACAAACGCCATATGGTCACTACATGCAATGTGGCTAACATCTCCTTGCTGTATGTTGGCATTCGTCGCTCCCTATCATTCAGTTTCCTGCTTTTGAATACAATGGGATGGGCATCTATATTTTCTTTCACACCAAGTTTGGATCCAGAAGCCTCACATGTAATGAAAAATGACTTGGAGAAATAAAGATAATTTAGTACTCGATGAGATGACAAAAGATTTCTTGAGGTCCTCAAAGGATTTTTATGGCTCAATGGACCACTTGAAGGCATCCTTTGTGGTAAGGTCAATTATAGTATGGACGACTGTGGAGAAGCTCCTTAAAAAGCTTATGTGGAATATTGCCAAGCCTAGGAAAGTGCAAATTTTCTTAAGAGTCTTGGGCATAGAACAATCAAATGCAACATTGGTCTTTGCAGGGTTAGATTGACCCCACTCACAAGAAATAATGTGACCACAATATTCCAAAGACGCCTTAACAAAATCACACTTTGATGTCTTTGCATACTTCTCCTTCACTGGGATATCCAACACAATGTCTGAATGCTCAACATAGCATGCTTATGAATTATTGCAATTGAGGATGTCATGAAAACAAGAGCAAGTTTACTTAAGAATTTATTGAATACCTTCTTTATTAATGCTTGAAATATACATAGATCATTATTGAGCCTAAATGGCATAACCTTAATTGGTAGTGGCCCTGATGAGCTCTGAACAAAGTCTTCCCTGGTCTTGAATCAAAATTGGTATATGATAGTATCCAAACATTGATCTATCTTTGAGAAATATTTCACCCCATGCATCTCATTAAGAAGATTATCAATCATTGGCTTATGATCTTTTTAATTATGATTTTTCCAGGGTCCTGTAATCAATTGATACAATGTCTATATAACCCATCTTTTTACCTAGCTGGTACCACTGAAGAAACATGTGGTATCTTACTAGTGATGATGATATTGGGTTCTAAGAGATCACTTACCAATTTTTCTATCTTAGAATTATGAATTTAAGCATTCTTGTAAATGTGTACCAAAATTGGACCCTTAGTAGGCTACCTTACCAAATTTTCTATCTTAGACCTTTGATAATAAGCATTCTTGTAAATGTGTACCAATGTTGGACCTTTAGTAGGTTCCTTGATTGTTTTATAAAGTTACACTGATGATTCCCTTATTTTTATTGGGGGAGTTTTTTCTTGTTCAAACTTTGCTTTAGGTTGAGTGGGGTATCCTCCTTATCTGATTCTGACTTTGACTCTAGCTCTAGCTCAGACGAACACACATATCTTGGCACCATATAAACTTACTTGTGCTAAATACATAACCTCTACTCCATTGTTGAGAGTACTTATGGCAGGGGTTTACAACAACGGACATAAGGGCATATCAACGATTGGGGTTTTTAAATAATGAAGACTTGGATATTTTCCATCATCAAGTAGACAAGCTAGTATTCCTTATAATCCTTGAACCTTACTTAAAATGTGTGGTGACTAGTTTTGAAAGTCTTTTTTTCACATCAACATTATTAATATAAGATCATCACAACTCAAAATTATGACTTTCATATGATCTAATATTATAAGATATATTTCAAATTCAACTCATCAATGAGGGGACTATTTTTTTATGACATTTACCTCATATATATTGATTACAATTTTCTATTATTAGTTATTTCGAGTTATAATAGGTTTAAGTTATGTACATTTGTGAATAATCACAAGACAAATGGAGCCATGATTAACCCCCAAATCAGCTTAAATGGATATATGAGATTATTATAATGATGATGGTCATGATGTTTAATGTCCTTGAGATTAAATTGGTTTGTATGACCTAACAAAGTGCAAAGAAAGTGCAATTTCCTTCCATCCCCTAACAATGACTTTTATAATCGTATTTGATTATGCCAACCCTCGTAATCGTTGGACTCTTACCAAGTGAAATTGCATAACAATCTTGGAAAAAGAAGTAAAATTATAAATATGTCAAGATAATAATTTTTTAAACCTAAAAACGAAAGAAATTGAAAAAATATTTTTAACACTCTAATTGATGAACGAAAACCATGATGTCCATGTTTATTTGGTTTGTATGACCTAACAAAGTGCAAAGAAAGTGCAATTTCCTTCCATTCCTCAACAATTTGACTTTTATAATCGTATTTGATTATGCCAACCCTTGTAATCTTTGGACTCTTCCCAAGTGAAATTGCATAACAATCTTGGAAAAAGAAGTAAAATTAGAAATATGTCAAGATTATAATTTTTTAAACCTGAAAACGAGAGAAATTGAAAAAATATTTTTAACACTCTAATTGATGAACGAAAACCATGACGTCCATGTTTATTTGTGTAGAGAATTGGTTCAATGGGTGTTTAGATTCAAAATAGATTAACCAAGCTTTGATTGGTTGTCCTGATTTATGAGTTCATGAACCAAGTTATGATTGCAGATATCAACATAATTATGTCATTTAACATGACATGGTGAGCATTTTAGAAGAAAAAAAGTTGTCCTTGATTTCAATTGAGTTATATAACTCACAAATGTGTTTTTGGGATTGTCCAACAACCAGTTTCACAATAAAGCTCATGTGAATTAGTTCTTGGAACTTTGCAATCATGATATTCTTCTAAAAGTAGAAAGATGTTTAAGTTTGGGATTTTATGATATATTTGTAGCGAGATATTTTTCCTTTACCTTTGATATTTTCATCCTTACAAAGGTTTTCAAGTACATTCTTTTGAATATTTAATTTTAGGTTTGGGATTAAAGTTTTCAAGTACTTTTTTTTCCAACCCCCATTTAGAAGAAAATACATTGTGGGACTCTTCTTACCGATCAAGCTATGGTGAACTTGTATTCCATAATTCATCCTTGAGCATTTGGCGAGTGTAGCATTATAAGTCTTCGGTCTCACAATTTCGATCAATGTGGGATTATCACAACCCAACTAGGACTCTCATAACATGTGATATTATGAAGAATATTTCATACTTTGTCATCTTCATTGGGATGACTATTTTCCATTAGTATTCATTTTGAGTTGACCTAATATTTATTTGCATCAAGGTGACCGTTTTCCATTATCAATAGTCATTAACAAACTCATTATTAGCCCCTAATTTAATTAAATGGATATATGGGATTATTATAATGTATATGATGATGATGGCGTTTAATGTGCTTTAGACACAACAAAGTGTGTAGAAAGTAAAATGTTCTTTCAATCTCTCAATAGAGAGATTTTTAGTTCTCCGGTGACGCTGACCTTAGGTTGATCTTTGGACTCTTCCCAATTGATGTGCTATAGCAATCCTTTATCTCATCCCACTTGGAGTGCCTAGATCTTCGGATTCTTCCCAATTGATGTGCTATATCAATCGTGGGACTCGTCCCACTCGAAGTGCAAGTAAACAAAAGAAATATGCCAAGATTATTTTTAAACCTAGAAATGAATAAAAATGGAAAGAAATGATTTTTAACACCTTAATTGACAAATGAAAACTGTGACAACCATGTTTAACTAACACTTGGATTGATGGGCATACAATTTCAGAATAAGATCACCCAAGTTCCAACTTTGATTAATGGTTGCGATATTGGAGCTCCTGAAGCGAGATATGATTGCATAAAATATTATAATCATGTCTTATAGCATTAAATAGATTTGGGCATGTTCAAGAGGATAAAATGATTTTCACCTCAGTTTCATTTGAGATAGATTATTTTTTCCAAATTGTTATTAGAAGTGCTCATCTACCAATGTCTCTATAAAGCTCATGCAAGTTGCTAGTTTTGCAATCATAATTTCCTTCTTGAAGGTGACAACTTTATATAGATACGATGGATGTTCATGTTTGGGATTGTTGATATATTTGTAATAAAAAAAACTTTCTTCTATCTTCGATATTTTCATCCTTCCAAAGGTTTTCTACTATTTTCTTGTCTATTCTAGGTCGACTCCACATGAGGGGGTTATTTAATCGTGTATGCCTCAAAATTTTATCAATTATCAAAGTCAGTTTTCTACCTCTTTTAGATGAAGATAAGGTGACAACTTTATATGGATATGATGGGTGTTCATGGTTGGGATTGTTGTTATATTTGGAATAAGATAGCTTTCTTATATCTTTGATATTTTCAACCTTCCATAGGTTTTCTATTATTTTCTTTTCTATTTAGGTCCACTCCACATGAGAGTGTTATTTCATTGTGTATGCCTCAATTTTACCATTTAACAAAGTCCATTTTCTACCTCTTTTTAGATGAAGATGCAAAGCACATGATTGTTGAGCAATGGTAGGGAGTGTATCTAGCGATCTAGTTTTGCTATATACCATTTCAAAGTTTCACTTCCAATACAAACAATACCAACTTCTATGAAGAGGATAGAGTAAGGTGTATTGAGCTTTTAATTTGAAGTTATTAATAACGGATCGTGTTTGAATTTGCTCGCTTTTCTGCAAGTTTTGGGAGATGTATTTGCACCTCAAACTTCACTATTGTACAGTATCACAAGGTAACAAGGCTTATATCTTTGATATTTTCAACCTTCCATAGGTTTTCTATTATTTTCTTTTCTATTTAGGTCCACTCCACATGAGAGTGTTATTTCATTGTGTATGCCTCAATTTTACCACTTAACAAAGTCCATTTTCTACCTCTTTTTAGATGAAGATGCAAAGCACATGATTGTTGAGCAATGGTAGGGAGTGTATCTAGTGATCTAGTTTTGCTATATACCATTTCAAAGTTTCACTTCCAATACAAACAATACCAACTTCTATGAAGAGGATAGAGTAAGGTGTATTGAGCTTTTAATTTGAAGTTATTAATAACGGATCGTGTTTGAATTTGCTCACTTTTCTGCAAGTTTTGGGAGATGTATTTGCACCTCAAACTTCACTATTGTACAGTATCACAAGGTAACAAGACTAGAGAATAGTGCTTTATTTTTGTCCCAATGCGAAAGTTTGGCATCTTTGCAGTGTTTCTCCAAACTTTTAAAGGCCTTCCAACCTGCAAAGATTCTTTTTGATACCAAGGTATTTGTAATTGTGATCTCTCAAAAGGATGATTAATGAAGGAAACGGCAGGGTAGGTTGAATTTTTAGATTTGACAATCGTGATTTTAATTTTATAATGTTAATTATTAAACCAGATCTTTTGTGAAGTTCTTGAAAGATATATAACTGTTTTTCCAGGTCATGAAGGTGCTTGGCAAGGAGGATATTATCGTGTACATAAAATTAAAAGTATAGTAGTGTAATTGCGAAGGTTTGTGCCAGCACACCCAAACATTTTCCAAGTATTTTTAAGAAATGATTTTGTAAATCCCCGTAAAAAGAAAGAAGAGTAGGGGACCATCAAATGTGCATACATAGGGTCTTGTAATTATTTAATGGTGGATCATTTGACTTGAGTGTATCAAATCATTTGTCAAATACGTTAGTGAAAGGTTATTCGTGACTAGCCAAAGAGTTATGCAACATATGGCCTTTTTGGTCATGCGGAAGGAAGTTGAAAAGACAAAGGCATTTGTAGTTAAAATAGAAGTTGGGTAAAAGATATGTAACATGTTTTGGGGTTAATGCATGTCACAATAGTTTTTGTATTGTAGAAAGAATTACAGAAAAGAGTCTGTATGTTTTGGGGTTATTATAAGTGAGTAATTTTTTATTGTAAATAGAATTGTAGAAAAGAGTTCTCATGGTTACTAATTGTCATCATGACAATAAAGAGATCTTGTCATCTGGACCAACTTCTTATGGATTAAAGTAGTTTAAGTTATATTTATGTATATTGATGGTACACATTTTTATAATTGAATCTATATTTCTTTTTTTATTTAGTTGTAGAATAGATACATTAATACTAACAATTTATGATAATATACAAACTATTTTTATATGATTTTTTTAGATCAACAGATTATGCATCTTACTCTATCATTATGATGAGAATATATTTGCAGGCCCATATATTGATCTTAAAAGAGTTTTATTTAGAAAAGAATTATTTATTTTAATTTTATGATATGTGGACATACTCTCTTATATTATTTGATATATTATTGAATTAAATGAAGATGTCATTAAGGAAATGACTATTTATGGTGGTTAAATAATATATTCTCAAAACTACATAAGAGGTTAAATAATATGCTGTAAAAAACCATTTTTTTTTATCAGACAAACCTCACTTCACCATCCTCGATAGCCATTAAACTGTAACCCTTGGTATATAGTTTAAATTGCAACCAGGAGTGTCAAAGACTACATGGCTTCCAATAATATGGGTAACTCTTTTTTTTTTTTATGAGTACAGAGAAAGTGCCTTATACCGGAATATTGTCATAACTGTGAAGAAAGTCTGGAAAGATTGTAGCTCTTATGCACAAGAGGACACGACGGTATGCTGTGTGCCGAATGATTGAAAAAGTGGGAGTGTGGAGAAATAGGTTATTTGTATAGGCTGTGTTATTTGTATAGATTCTAGATTAATAGACAAATGTGGAGGCATTAACTAATTATAGAGTCGGGGAATTGTGTAAAATTTTGTATTTGGTGTGTATAATTGCTGTCTATTTACTGTGTATATGTGCGTAAAAACTTGTAATTGAGAGGATAAAATAGTTTGGTGCCCATATATTTTGGAGGGAAAAATATTTATTATTAATCTTAACATTATGGTATAATGGTTTTTTTTTTTTCCATAATCAAATACAAAATATTTATTTTTTCTTACTTAATTCATATTTATATATAAAATTATAAATATAAGAAAATTAATAATTAAATAAATAAAATTAATAATGTATATATATGTATCTTATTTCCATTATATAAGGGTTGAGTGGTCATGTATCTTTATTTGAATAAAGACTTTTGATCAAAAATTGTTTGAAAGGTCTCATTCTATCAAAATCAATTTATAATAATAAATAAATTGTAACCACAAAATAATTAAAAACACCATTATATTTGACAATTCAATACCAAATGTCATAATAATATTATCTACTATTTGAAAAATTCAAAAGTTTTATTTGTAATAAGTAAATGTTTTAAGATTGATATCGATTTAGTTAGTGTTTGGGATAAAATAGGTTCATGTTTTTTATTCTAAACAAAAATGTTAGGTAAGTTATGGTAGGTTTTTAACCTTTTGGACAAGGGAATTACATTATAATATGTGATGTTTTAGAGGTTTTTTCGAAAATTCTTTCTTAAGTCTGATTGTAGGTGGTTTGAAGTTTTTGATATTTTTCCTTTGTATGAAGTTAAAGAGTTAAGTTGTTTTTGCGAGCAACGTTATAAACTATTTGCTTTTGGGGCTTATTAATTTTAATCCATCAAACAATGGCCCAAATTGATCAACAATATGGCATTGGTTGGTGAATAACTTGCATTTTTCCAATTGACTAGGGAAGAGGACCCTATAACCGAGCATACACCAAAACATGTACATCTCTTTTCCCCATAGGTTGTTGACAAAAGTACCAATAGTTGTTCACTTTTTGGTTGATGACACTTTTTTAGAGTTAATGAGAATGTGGCATAGGACGCTTGGTCATTGGTCCCTCTTTCAAATGCTTTATATTGATTTTCTTCATATTAAATCGATTCAAAAATTACTTTTCCCTCCAAATTAACACGCAAAACGAAAATGTTGATATGGCATGATCATACGCTACACGATGATATAATTTTTTTACGCTACCGACATACCTACATATATCTACATGCCCCTAAAGTTAGGTGCACGGTTATAGGGTCCTCTCCCCTAATGTGTTGTGACTTAAATAATATGATTGAATCCTCCAAAGATGACTAGGGCGCTCTACCAATGTGCTGGTCCTTTGTAGATCATAAATATTGAAATTGTTATTATTTAAAAAATTGTTGGGGGTTATTAGACCCTAACTTTTGGTAGTTTGATAATATGTAGCCTTGGTTTACGTGGTCTAATTCTTGGTAGGCCATGATTGGGTATTCGGATAACCATTTTGTTTGATCAACATGTGTTCAACTTTTAATTTAATATTCAGAGAATTGTTACTTTCCATTCGGCAATTTTTCTTTCCAACCACAATCCCATTAGTTTCTATCCCAATTAGTTTCTATCTTGCTTGGGAAATCAAGGTATAGAAAACCCCACATACTCTCTAGAGCCTTTCTAGACCACTATAAGTCAATTATGAATTTTCATTTCAAAAGGATCAACCCTTGCAGGAATGCCTTAACAATGTTCCATTTAAGCTTAACCCTACGACTCAAAATCTGTGATGCGTTGCTATCCCTTGATGATGTTTGTGTGCCTTTGCAACATATGGCTAACAATAAGGCTCCCAATCTTGATGGCTTCCCCTATGAATTTTATATAGCCACCTCACCCTTTGTTGGGCCATAATACTAGTTTCACGTTAATAACGAGGCTTTGAAGTCAATTTTTTTTTTTTAGGAAAACCAATCAAACAAGCAATTATTAAGTTTATTACTAGCGGGAGAGCCATCACAATGCCAAATTGTGTTTCCTACAAAATTGTTTCTAAGACCGTTATGCTATGTCTATTGCAAATTCTTCGTGCAATTGTTAGATATGAACAAAAAGTCGATAAAGTTTGGACAACGTTATTGTTGTTTAGGAAAACACATGGAGTGGGTTTGGGCTTATCGTTAATATGTTTTGTTTCTCAATTTGTGATTTGAGAATATGACCACATTGAATAATTGTTTAGCGTTTGGAGATTTCTTTCATTCTACAGTGCAAACCTTTTTTCCTAGATGCCTTGGCTTATTTAACCATTGTTGGCCACAAGTTTGAGAGATTTGGTCTTTTCAGTTCTATTAGACAAGGTTTCCTAGTAGCTCTAGCCTTGTATGTTTTTACCTCAAAGGATTCTGTATATCGTTTTTCGTGCAAGGATGAACAAGGCCTTATTCTGGGAGTTATCCTCCCAGATAGGAAGAGTTAGCTTCGGAATGGTGATTTTGTTGACAATTATTTTCTTGCCTTAGAAGACAGTGAAGCTTTGTTTTATGAAGCTCCAACTTGTATTGGCACCTTATACAAAGCCTCAGGTTCAAATATGTAATGGACGAAAACTTGATGTTATCGACATAGTATGATATTGATACGTGATTGGATTGAGAATTTAGAATTGGAGTCGATTGAAAAAGGAGAGATGTTCCAATTTTTTGGCATCCCTTTTACCTTTGAAAGCTCCCTGCAGAGAACATTTGAAGCTTTCGCTTGTATTGACACTTTTTGCAAATCCTCAGGTTTGGACAAAAACTCATTGCTATTGACAAAATATGAGGTTCGTACTTGACCAGATTGAGAATTTCTAATACAAGTGGATTGAAAAAGGAGATATGTTCGAATATCTTGGCCTCCCTTTTGCCTTTGAAAGCTCATCGTCTGCCCTATGGCAATATGTTTTGCAATGAGTCAAAAAGAAAATAATTTACTGAATTGCCAAGCCTTCGTCTTTGTTTGGAAAATTCCAAATTCGCACCAAGATTTTGTCAACGACTCATGTTTACTACTCCGCAGGTTGAACCTTGTCCAAGCCTACATATGATTTAAGTTGGCCAAGTTGTTTTGAGAGTTTCTATGAGCTGATGACAAGCAGACTTGCATATTTTATAAAGTAGAATGTGATATTTGTTGTCTTCCCCATGATAAGGGAGGTACACAGGAATTATCGATACATCCATAAGCATAATACTACCTTATGTGCCATATGGATTGTTTGAGCTAGCGAGGGCACAAATGAATGGAAAATTCTCCTTCGACCATCTATCTCTGTAGGCTCACATTATGGTAAAACATGTTGGAATAACATTGTTTTCCATATTATAGTTACGACCTCCACCTTGGTCAAGATCGAGGGCTCGTTTGTTTCCCATGGAATTTTGATAGCCCTCAACGCAATCAAGCCATTCCTCAACTAAATTGCCTCCTAGTTTGGTTGTATGGCATAGACTAGAGATATAAAACCAGTGTCTTTTTGGAATGTAATGGGAAACAAGGAGATAAATCTTATGCGGAAATATCCTGTAACAGGTATTGAGGCTATTGCCTGCGACAATAGTTTGTATTGTAAATTGAGTTGAAGAACTGAGTTGCATGGTTGCCCATTAGCATCTCGATAATGGAGTCCAACACTTCTGTACAACCCAATTTTTTTTATGATGTAGAATAAAAAATAAATCTCAAGTTTGGAGGATTTTGGACTTTTCACAATCGAGCTTTTCTAAATTGGCATTTTTTTCACTGAGAAACTTGTCTTTGAAAACTTCTCCTCTCACGGTTATTATCGTGTAATTAACACAACGCAAAAGTTTTGCGTAATGTTAATGTAATCCAATTTTTTTTCGCTTAATGTTAATTAATTTTATTGAATTACATTATTGTATTGTTTAGTAAAACATTAAGAAATAATGGTTAAAATGAAGAATGGTTGGTTGGGATGCATGGTTGAAATTTATGTAGAAAAAACATGACTCAATAACCAAGAAAATGTTAAGGGAGGCAATTAGTATGCACGAAACATCTAAAGCACAAATAATATAAAAATTAAGTACATGTAGCAGCAGTGTTAGAGGAGGCAGTGGATCATCTTTTGGAGGTACCCAAAATAGAGGGCTCCCCTGAGGAAGGATGTGGGGCAACCCACCCATTTAGAGCTTGTGTAGTATCTCGCAAAGCTAGAGGCACCATGATTCCCCACCTGGACAATGAAGATCTGTCCATTATAATATCTCCTTGTGTTGATGATGACCCCTGAGAAGGTCTAGCAACGAACTTGCCACAAGTCGGTGGGCTTTAGTCTCTTTGCTAAGGAGTGGAGAAATGCCCACAAACAAACAAGTGAAGAGACCTGGATGTAGGAGCAACTTTGCCTATGCTTAGCAACGGGGGACAAAGAGCAAACAACAACAACAGATCTAGTAGAACTTTATTCATGGTGCACACGACACACCCACAATGATTTAAAAGATCATGTAGATGTTGAAGTTTCAAAGCCACTTTCTTGACATGTGCCTATATTTGAATACAAATAACAGATATTACATTGAAGTTTTCATTTTTACCGAAAATTGCTTAAAGATGGAATTTCATTATTGAAGATGATATAACTTTTCTAGCTTTCCAGAGTTGAAATAAAATAATAGCTTTGAAGAAATTCCATGTTACAAGAAATTATGTATGTTGACCACTGAGAATAATCCCAAACGAATCCATTCTCCAACTAATGGGCTTGAGATGGAAGTGTTAAAACAAAGAATGATTCCAATTTCAAGCATCTCTAACACAGGGAAAAGTCTAAAAAAATGTTTCAAGGTTGTAGGACATACACAAGTATGACACTTGGCGTTAGAAATCCCAAAATGTTTAAGCCTCTTCCTAAGAGGAAGGCCTCAAAGGACCATACACCAAAGGAAGTGAGCAATTTCTTCTTAATCTTGGAATTCCAAATGTGATTGAGATAACCAGGCCACCTTATTGGAGAGGAATTCAAACTCCATCAAGTATTAAGCCTACCAAGGGATGTGGGAAAGGGACTTATAAGCTGATATAACAATTGACACGAGTAATTCTTGAATTTGGTGTTTTCTACCACCAATCCCACTACCAAGAAACATGGGTTGCAACCTGAGCTTCTATAACACAAAATATGGTAATAGCTCTCGAATTCTTTAAAGGAAAGGAAGGTTGGAAGCCATTAGCTTAAATTCTCTTTAGAGGTTGGGCCAAACGATCCAATCTCTTGAGGAGACCATATCAAGCCTCCAGTGGCATTTCCTTTCCTAAAGAATTAAATGGCTTTGATATCCACGCAATTCAACAAAAGGGATGCAATTGTCAAAGATGATGGGATTTCACCAAATATTGTGGGACTCGTTATAACTTAAGACAACTAAATCCATCATCAACCAACTTTAAGTAAGGTTTCACAACTTCAAAACCTTTCCAAATACTTAATTAATAGCAGAGGAACCTTCATTTTGACTAGAGTAAAAGTAATTAATAGGGAATGAAGCCCAATGTTTCTGCAACAAATTTTACCATTAAGGGCACTGACAACAATGTAATGTCTTAGAAGAGTCTTCCAAGCTTTAGTGCCATCAATCGCCTTGATTATCCATTTAGCACATACAACAATGGTTTTCCAAAAAACATTACTGAAGAGTGTCAACTCTATGAGTGAAATATCATGGATATTATGATAACTCATAAATATCTGATAAATAGATGGATGCTATTTACATAAAATTATTTATTCTTTTCAAAATAAAAACAAGAGTCTAAAGTATTTTTATGTTGTTAGTGAGGAAAGAGACTAGAGGGTGAGAAATTTAATTTGGTTTACAAATTCCATTCTCCATTCTTCCTCCTATTAAATGTTTATAGTGTTTGTGTGCTAAAGTGGCCCCCCTTACCTTCTTATTATTATCATCAAAAATACATAAGAAAAAATGTCATCAAAGTAGCGACTACTAATAGAGGTCATTGGATTAAACACTAAAATCACATCAAAATAAAATTCCTCAAAAAATATATAATCTAATTAAATTTCTCTTAAAAACCACGATTTAACATTCAAAGAATTCTTTATTATTCAATGCCTTTAAATATATATAAAATATAAGTTAACTTTTGAATTTGATCTCTAATATTATCTTTTTGGATAACTAACAAGTGGGAAATATGAAGAGAATGTAATAAAATTATTAATCAATTTGATATAGGTAAAAACAAAAATATTTTTTTCAAAATTGATATATAGACAATTCTCATATAAATATATCTATATCTATATCTATATCTATATCTATATCTATATTTATATATAGATATTGTTCTAATTTAGAAATAGTTCTTTATTATTCATTGTCTTTATAAAAATTACGAGTGAATTGTAGGATATAATTTCTAAACATTAATTATACATTATGTTATAAAGCGATGAATAAATTATAGTTTTTTTAATTGAAAGTTTAATAGTGTTTTAGGTGTTATATTGAGTCTCTTCAGATTAGTGTCAAGGACTGAGGGGTATTCCATTCCACCAAATTTGTGTAGAGCACGATCCCAATCTCATCTATTTTTATTGGTCTCTTGAAATTTGTATCTTGATAGATGGTTGAGTAGCACCTTTTACATCATCATCCTGACCATTAGACTACACCCACTTAATATATATTATAGTTTAGAAATAACTCTTTATTATTTATCTTTATAAAAATCACAAATTCAAGGACTGAATATAAACTCTCAAATAATACATAAATTATAATTTAGAAATAATTATTTATTTATTTAAATTAGATAAAAAAAGTTTTGAAAGGGACCTAAAAACCTTTTTACAACACACCAACCAACATATAACAAGGAAATTAAACCAAAAAAAAAACAGAAATGCAAATAATTCTTTATTATTTATTGTTTTTAAATATATATTATAGAGAAATTACAAACTAACTGTTGGGTGTAGCTTCTAAAACACCAAGTACACATTATTTTATAAGAGTGATAATTGACTATGATTTAAAAAAACTCTTTATCACATTATTTTATAAAATAGGACATATTATATAGAAGCTGCAAGCTAACTGTTGGTTGATCTAAACCCTAACTATACACTAGTGTATAAAAGTAGTAAATAAATTGTAGTTTAGAAAGTTGTATAGAACTTAGATGTTTAAGTATTCCTAGAAACTCTTCCATTATTCTGCATTGTTCTCATACTGCTGAGAACTGGGTATGTGTCCCACATCCATATGTCAAAAACTCAGAATAAACTGGTGTTTAAAAACAAAAACCTGAGTAATCCGGTGTATCAATCTGTGAAGAAATTATGGTGGGAAAATGTGCAAGTGCATAGGTTACAGTAAAACTGAATGCCTTAAGTTAATGATCAATGCACAAGGTAATGCCGATCCAGTGTTAAAATATCCAAGAAGAGAGTTTAATCTCTAAATCCAATAGTTGTTAGTATGATAAGAATAAAAGACTATTTAATGGGGTTGTAAAGTTTCAAAGTTTTTGATCTACAAAATCGATATAATTATTCTGTAGTAGATTTATTACAAGAATTTCGAAACAGCTTGTACCACTCTCTTATATCTACAATGACTATATTGATATTGTGGGTGATCAATAGATCATGAAGTGTAACTTTTGAAAGATAATAATATAACATCTTTTTTTCGAAATGCATTAATAAATTAACAATTGATACAACATGAAATTCACAATAAAAAGGTGGCTGGAGAGATTAAATGGTCGAAAAATACGTCAGAATAATACATAGCAACAAAATAATGTGACAAGCGACCATTTTAAGAAAATAAAGTCAGAGAAACATATGACACCAAGACAACCCAAAATAAATCAAGTTACATTTCTATCTTTACTCTGCCGGAGCCCTATAAGGAACGCAATAAGCGTGGGATTTCAGGAACCATAGCAATTGAAATAGATAGTCTCTATCGGTATACAACTAAAAAGTGGTGGTAGATAATCCTTAAAATAAACGTTTTATTGGTTAATCTTTTTTACTCAAATCTAATAATTGTGAAAAAAGATATGGCAAAGATAGAGCCTAACAGCCTTAACTATTATTTTATAGAAAATCTTCAACCGCGTCTTTCCTATGTAATCGAATTGAATTGTGAAATAACATAATTTAAATAATTAAAACTTCATAATATAATATTATTTTAACATTTTTATTTCGTAACATTTTAAATTTCTTCAATATATAAAAAATATTTAATGTTCAAATGATCACAAAATATCTATTTTCCATAAATATTTATGCAATTTATGATGTAAGATACAAAAGTTAACAAAAGTGTCAACTTTAAAAGTGAAAAATAGATAAATATTTATGGAATCTATGTATGATGTAAGATAAAAAAGTTAAAAAGGACTATCAACCTTTAGAATGAAAAAAGATTAAAAAGCCAAATTTTATATTAAATTTGTTTACAAAAATGATTATAAAGGAAGAAAAATTTATAGTTTGAAAGGCTAATACAAAAGATTAAGATGAGATGATCATAATATTCATAGTTTGAAAGGGCAAATGCAAAGATTAAGGTGGGATGATCAACAAAAAAAATCAAGGTAGAGTGATCAATGATCATGAATTTATTGCTTGAAAAACAATGCAAAAGATTAAGGTGAGATAATCAAAAGGTTAAATCTATTGACAACAATTTAGATAATTACTTAATGTCCAATAAAATATTAAGACTTATTGAATCTTAAAAATGGGTTGAAACCCATATTTATCATTTTTCAATTCAATATCCAAACTTACTTTAAACCTTAGATATAGGCTTTCTATATCATATTTGCTTCCAATACAAACAACCAATCTTTATGGTTATAGAAGTTATGCTAATTTATAAATGCCTCATAAAATATTGTGGGTTGGTGATAACATATAAATATTGAAGGGTGGAGAGGTTTAAACCCTTTTGAGGGTGTGTGATCTCAACATACCAAAAAAATGAAAGCTACAACTTACAATTGAAATGAGAGACACATCACAAACTCAATTACTTCAATCATAATTTTGACAACACTTTAGTGTTTTTCTAAATCTAATCACTCATCAAAACACTTACAATGACATGATCCAATAGAAACTCTTATGTTGTTAAAGATTTCTACAAGAAGCTACCCATAAAATATTAAATGTGCATAGAGACTCTATCCTTCTTATAGCTAGAGCTTACATTATTCAATGCATATCTATCCTAAAATGACTTCAAAACTATAAACGGTAGTTGGCAAGATTACACATTTTCTAAACCCCCCTTTAATCTTGACAACCTATCCTATGACACCTAAACAATCTCTGAAATATTCCAAACTTTGTTGAGCTAATGGATTTGTGAAAATATATGCAAATTAATCTTCAAATCTACAAAACTGTAGGTATATTTTGCCATTGTTGACAAGCTCTCTAATGAAATGATATCTTGTGTCGAGGTGTTTGCTTCTCTTGTGAAAGACATGATTCTTTGACAAAGCTATTCACAAAATATCTGAGTTGCTTCTTCCTGATCATGAAGTAAATCTGACAACACTCTACACATCCAAATTGCTTGGCATGGTGTGGATGTTGTTGTTATGTACTCTACCAAAAGGCTTTGAATTCTCAAAATTCCAAGTACTTCTAACTTATGCTTCAAAAAAAAAAATCCTGTTTTCCTGCTAAAATGATCAATGACGATAAAAACATATAGGATTTTGCCCGTGGAGCGACTCCGTACCAATATGAATGAATTAGCCCTAATGGAGCTAGATTTGTATGTATGACTTGCCTAGTGGAAAAGATTCCTTGTGTTGTTTCGCCAATACACAACTTTCAAAAACTTTGGTTGGCTTTGCTATGGATGGCAATCGATTTACCATATTTTTCTTATGCACAACAAACTTAAGCCTCCAAATCTAAGATGCCATAACGATGACTGGTCTTAGAAAATATTTTGAAGCATTTTAAGGTACCGCTTCAACGATTCTTGGCAACTTTTCCACCGAAAAATTGACATTTGCTCAAAAATTTCTTGAAAATTGTTTGAAATTCTTGCTTCAGCGACTACTTGAGAAAAAGATTTCGGGAGAAAATTGAGTGTTTGATTTCACCTTGAAATCTCACTACCGTGGTCTTTGGAGAAATTCCATTAAAATTGTGGTTGAACAAACTCCCTTGAGTTCTCATTGGAGCGATAACTCCTCCAGCTCTCTTGTCGAAATCTTAAGTAGAACGGACCAGATAATTACTTTTCCCTCCTTTATCGCTATGGCGACTACTTCTTAGTTGAATTTCATGTTTGAAATCTGAAGGGAATACAAGGATCTACGGAAACTGCAAAGTCTGCAGAATCTACAGAATCCTTGGACAGCAATAGAAAATAAAATGCAGCGGATTTAAATGATGCAAAACAGGGGAAAAAGGAGAAGCTACAGAAATTTATAACAGCAAAATAACATAACACTCTTGGCTACAAATAACACAGATTTGGGCATCAAATTGCTTCAACAATACATATGTATTTGTCAATAATGAACAACAGCTACAGCTGCACACAAAACATTCATTCATACAATAACAACACTGAGAAATGAAGTTTTTCTATCAACAAAAACTAGTCCAGACTTGAGCTGGAACTGCGCACTTTTCTCCTTCTCCCAAATCTAGTTTTTCTCCTTATTCTGTCTTCTTCTTCTTATTTTTTCTCCTTCTTTCTCTACTTCTCCCAATAAAACAAGATGCTATTAATAATAAACACCTACATAAAAACTTGCCTTACAAGTCAACACAAAATCTCTGACAAGAGATAATTAGGGAGAATAATCAACCAAAAATAAATGTGCAGCAGTCATAATTAAATGCAAATCTGATATGTCAGGGAACTAAATCTGAGAAAGACAGATATTAGATGCACATTAAATTCTAACTTCATTTTCCAACACTCCCCCTTAATTATGAATAGCTGCAGATCATGGAAATTTGAATCAAGTTTGTTCAAAAACTGTTGTAGCATTTTTGGAGCTAACTAACAGTTTTCCGGAGCTGCTAACTTGTGCAAAGTCACAAACTCCTAAGCCACTTCGTAAATACTCAAATGTCTCTTTTGCCAATGCTTTTGTAAATATGTCAACCAATTGATCTTAAGACCTGCAAAAATCAAGACAAATTTCTTTGTTGCTTACAAGCTCTCTGATAAAATGATACCTCGTATCAATATGCTTAGTTCTCTTGTGAAACACATGATTTTTAGATAATGCTATGGCTGAACTGTTATCACATAATACTGTAGTGGCTTCCTTTTGATCATGCATCAAATCTTTCAACATCCTTCGCATCCAAACAACTTGACATGTAGCACTAGTGGCTACCACATACTCAGCTTCAGCTGAAGAAAGAGTCACAATGGGTTGTTTCTTTGATGCCCATGACACAACACCTGTACCAAAGTGAAAAGTATACCTAGAAGTACTTTTCCTATCATCTATGCTGCCCTCCACAATCACTATCAGTGTACCCAACAAGACTGAAATCATCTGAAGTGGAATACAATATACCAAAATTCTTTGTACCACTTACATACCTCAATATCCTCTTACCGGCCTGCCAATATGAGTCTTTTGGAGACTCCATAAACCTTGGAATCAGACTTACATCGTACATAATATCCGGCCTTGTGGCTGTTAAGTACATAAGGCTTCCAACCAGCCTCTTGAACAATGTAGAATCCACACATGCTCCATCATCTTCCTTGCTTAACTTCATCCCTGTCATAACCGGTGTTGGGGATACCTTGCACCTTGCCATATTAAATCTCTTCAAAACTTCATTTGCATATTTAGATTGAGAAATAAATATACCATCATTGGATTGATGGACTTCAATCCCCAAGAAATACCTCATAAGACCCAAATCAGTCATTTCAAATTCATTCTTCATTACTGATTTGAAAGAATCTATGTTTAGATCACCGGTAAAGATTAGATCATCCACATACAAGCAAACAATCAAAATGTTACCTTGCTTGTTGACCTTGATGTACAATGTCGGTTCACAACCGCTCCTTTGGAAACCATTTTGAATGAGATAGGAGTCAATGCAGCTGTACCAAGCTCTTGGAGCTTGCTTCAATCCATAGAGTGCCTTCTTTAATTTATACACCTTGTCTTCATGACCCGGTATCTCATAGCCTTGTGGCTGTTCCACATACACTTCCTCCTCTAAATAACCATTTAAAAATGTAGACTTTACATCCATTTGATATACAGGCCACTTGTTGTGGGCAGCAATAGCTAAAACAGTCCTAACTGTATCCAACCGAGCAACCGGAGCAAATGTCTCATTGAAGTCTATACCGGGCTGTTGTGTAAAGCCCCTTGCAACTAGCCTTGCTTTATGCTTTTGCACTTTCCCATCAACATCTTGTTTAGTCTTATAAATCCATTTGACACTAATTACATCTTTGCCTTCTGGCAAATCAACCAACTCCCATGTTTGGTTCTTTTCAATGGATTCAATCTCCTCATCCATGGCTTTTGCCCATATATCACTACTCACAGCCTCTTCAAATGTTAATGGATCATCAATATGAGAAAATAAAGCAAAAGCTGAAAATGAATTAGTTGTGTCAACATTATACAACTCACTCAAACTCCTTGTTTTTCGTGGCATCATGCTTGCTAGAGTTGGATTTGGAGACGAAGAACTACTTGGAGTGCTAAATGGTGTTGCTCCAAGGATGCTAATTGATGTAGATGCCGGTGTAGATGCTTGTGAAGTTTGTTGTCCTGTTGGTGTGGACAGCAGCCTTGAAGATCTCCTTGGTGTGAATGAAGGTGTAGCTTGAGCTGCAACTTGTGGTACCATCCCGGGATTGGAAGGAGCTGCTGTTTGAGTTATATTTGGTGTTGGAAACACTTCATCCACCATATTATCATTTGGGACAGCAGCTACAATTCTGACAGTCCTCTCTATGCTTCCATCCCATGCTTCATCCTCCACGAACTGAACATCACGGCTGATTATAACTTTCCTATTGATAGGATCAAACAACTTATATGCTTTTGTTTCCTCTGAGTAACCAACAAATATACATTTTTGTCCTTTATTATCTAACTTCCTTCTCAACTCATCTGGAACATGCGCATATGCTATGCATCCAAATACCTTCATATGAGAAACACTATGTTTCCTTCTTGTCCAAGCCTCTTGAGGGACTTTGTTTCTTACACTCTTTGTTGGGCACCTATTCATGATGTAAACAGCAGTTGCCACTGCCTCAGCCCAATATTCATTTGGTAGATGTTTGGCTGCCATCATGCTACGAGCCATCTCCATAATTGTTCGGTTCTTCCTCTCCGCCACACCATTTTGTTGAGGTGTATAGCGGGCTGTAAATTGCTTGTGTATGCCATGAGATCTGCAAAAAATTATAAATTCATTAGATAAAAATTCACCACCTCTATCCATCCTTAGAACCTTGATGTAGTGGCCGCTTTGCTTCTCCACAAGTGCCTTGAACTACTGGAAATAAGCAAATGCATCAGATTTGTGTTTCAAGAAATAAACCCAAGTTTTTCTTGTGAAATCATCAATAAAAGTAAGAAAATAAGTGCAGCCTCCTATAGACGGTGTTTGCATTTGCCCACAAATATCTGAATGCACAATCTCAAGTGGAGCTGTAGCTCTATTTGCCTTGCCAACCGGAAATGACTCTCTATGTTGTTTGCCTATAATACATCCTTCACAAACTCTTTCCGGTTTCTCAATTAATGGCAAACCTTTTACCATATTCTTCATATGTAGTAATTTCAGTGCTCCAAAATATAAATGCCCAAATATAAAATGCCATAGCCAAGAATCATCCTTTACCACTGATTGAAACGCTGCTTGAGTGTCTATAGAAACATCATTTTCCTCTTTGGAGCTGTTCTGGCCATTTCTGTAGCTGTCTTGGACATTTCTGTAGCTGTCTTGGAAATTTCCGTAGCTGTCTTGAACCTTTTTGTGGTTGTTTTGAACATTTCCGTAGCTGTGTTGAACTTTTCCGTAGCTGTCTTTGGCTACTGCTAATTTTGTATCTTCTACCTTAAAAGCTACTCCAGAATTGACAGTATGTGTTTCATGAATAGTTTGAGCTGTTTTTCCTTTCATGGCTGGCCTTATTTTTAATGGAAACATGCGGTTTATAGTCATTTGTACCTTGGCAATAAGCATATTGCTTGGAAGCTTGTCCAAAATAATACACTCATTATTTTCCATGTACACTCTATATCCCTTTTGTATCAGCTGTCCAATGCTCATCAAGTTGTGTTGTAGACCAACAACATAATATACATCAGGCATAAATTTCGGCTCCTCCTTTTTGGTTAGAATATTAACTGTACCTTTACCCAAAACAGTGACTTTGTTGTTGTTACCAAGTGTAACATCAGTTTGAACTAATTCTTCCAAGCTAGAAAACAAATCTTTATTACCTGTCATGTGATTACTGCAGCTCGAATCTAAATACCATATGTCACATGGGCTTTCTTGAACAACATTGCACTCAACTGGAGAGTTTGTAGGGATTGCTTCAACAATCTTCGTGCATGCAATGAACATGCTACCTGAGGGAGTGCTACTTGACTGATTTTGACCTTGCTTCTGTTGATCATATTGTTTTTTCTTGCATTCATGAGCATAATGCCCAAACTTCTTACAATAGTGACATTGAATGTGTGATTTGTCAAATTTTTGGCCACTTGGGTGACTGAAATTCTGATTTTGACCTCTACCACCAGCATTTGCATAACTGCTGCTACGTCCACTCCTAGGAGAACTTCTCCCTCTACCTCTAGAACTGAAACTCCTCCTTCCTCTTCCACGATTTACAGAAATCTGAGATGAAAATGCATTTTCAACTGAACTATTTGATCTATTCAGTCTATATTCATGATTGATAAGAGAGGCATGTAGTTCATCAACACTAAACTGGCTCAAATCTTTGGTTTCCTCTAGAGCCACAACTACAACATCAAATTTAGAAAGGAGACTTCTAAGTACCTTCTCAACAATCCTTCTATCCTCTATGACCTCTCCATGGGACTTGATTTGATTTATCAAACCAACAACATGTGTAAAGAAAGATTCTACTGAATCTGAGTTTCTCATTGATAAATTTTCAAATTCTCTTCTAAGGAGCTGTAATTTAGCAGTTTTAACCTTGTCCATACCTTGATACGCAATCTGGAGTGTGTCCCATACTTCCTTGGCTTGCTTTGCTGCTGCAACTCTTGGGAGTATGCTCTCATGCATTGCTTGATGGATATAAAACAGTGCTTTCCCATCCTTCTTCCTCTGTTCCTTCAAGATGTCCTTTTGAGCTTGTGTAAGAGCATTGTATGGTCTGCTGGTTCATGGTAACCGTTTTCAACCATTTCTAAAATGTCTTGAGATCGAAACAAAGCTTTCATGGTCAAAGACCAATGCTCATAGTTCTTCCCTGTGAAAATCGGAGTTTGCACACTAACCAGCGATGCACCAGATGTAGAAGCCACTAATGGCTGCCAAATGAAAAACTAAAAAACCAGAAATGAAATAAAAACAGGGTTTAACCTGGCTCTGATACCAGATGAAGGGAATACGAGGATCCACGGAAATTGCAGAGTCTACGGAATCTACAGAATCCTTGGACAGCAATAGAAAATAAAATGCAGCGGATTTAAATGATGCAAAACAGGGGAAAAATGAGAAGCTACTAGAATTTATAACAGCAAAATAACATAACACACTCTTGGCTGCAAATAACACAGATTTGGGCAACAAATTGCTTCAGCAATACATATATATTTGTCAATAATGAACAGCAGCTACAGCTGCACACAAAACATTCATTCATACATTAACAACATTGAAAATGAAGGAATTCTTTCAACAAAACCAGTCCAGACTTGAGCTGGGACTGCGCATTTTTCTTCTTCTCCCAAATCTGATTTTTCTCCTTCTTCTCCTTCTTCTTTTTCCTTCTTTTCTACTTCTCCCAATAAAACAAGGTGCTATTAATAATAAAACACCTACATAAAAACTTGCCTTACAAGTCAACACAAAATCTCTGACAAGAGATAATTAGGGAGAATAATCAACCAAAAATAAATGTGCAGCAGTCATAATCTCTACAACATTTCTACCACCAGTCGTTGGGGCGGCATTGAGTGCTTTACAACTTTTGAATCAGGTGGCGAGAGCAGGTGCAGATTGGTCCCTTGACTAATGGCATTTCCTTTGGGCGATGAGTGGTTACAAGAGGGAGTTCTCGCGTATTTGAAATAGCGAGAGCTTGGTGTGAGACAAACTTTGATCAATGTTGGGGGGGTTAATACAGCTTTGGCAGGAATTGGAGCTTGTGCGGAATGGGGTTGCACGACATTTTGATTGCGTTCAAGAGAAACACATGAATTTTGTTCAAAGTAGACTCTGTACCCCTTTTAAATAAGTTGGTTGACACTCAGACCAAGAACAAAGTAGACATCTGGGTTTTGGAAAAAATATTGATCGCGCACTTGCCTATTACAAACATTATATTATTATTGTGTGATTTGACTTCTGATTTCACTGATTCATCTAAACTTGCAAACATATTTCTGTTTCCCATCATATGATCACTACACCCACTATCTAGAAACCATATATCACTAGAACTTTCTTGTGTGATATTACATGTGATGAACATGGAACCAAAATTTGACTATAACTCATTCTCTTTAGAAAATTTGTATTTTTCCTATTCATCAAATTGTTTCTTTCTGTATTCGTTTGGATGACCATTTTTTTGTAATAGTGACATTGGATGTTAGATTTATCATCCTTCTGAGATTGATTTTGATTGTTGTGGCTGCTCCTGCTTCCTCTGGTACTTGAAAAATAAGAATTTTGACTAGTTCGTTCGCCACTATCTGGACTCCTTCTCCCTCCTCTTTCTACCTCTCTACCTCTTTCTCTTGAGTTTGATCTTCCTCTATCTCTACCAATTGAAATTTGGCTTTTGAAAGCATATTCAAAGGAGGAATTCCTAGATTTGTTAAACCTTGCCTCATGTGACATAAATGAACCCATTAACTCATCCACAATGAGCTGGGTGAGGTCTTTTGACTCCTTAATGGCTACAATAATAGCATCAAATTTGCTTGGAAGTCTCCTAAGAACCTTTTCTACTATCGTTTTATATGTCAAAGTCTCACCATGGAACCAGACTTGATTTACCAAACCCATGACTTGAGTGAAGAAATGATCTATCTACATATTCAAATTCTTTTATACTCAATTTTTCAAAACTTCTTCAAAGAATTTGTAACTTTGCAATTTTTACCTTACTTGATCCTTAATATGCAATCTCTAAGCTGTCCCAAGCTTGTTTAGAACTGGTTGCTACGGTAACTTTGAGAAAAATAGACTCATCCATTGCTTGCTGGATCATAAATAGAGCCTTCTGCATCAATCTTTTGATTCGCCTTCAATAAATCTTTCTCTGCTTGTGGTAAGGCCTGATAAGTTACTTGATCTAGAGTTTCTGGAAAACCAATTTCAACTAACTCCCAAAGTTCTTGTGAACAAAACAAAGTCTTCATCTTGATACGCCAAAAATCACAATTTTTCCTTGAGAAAACTGGAATCTGGGCTTGAGACAAACTGCGGCTGCTCGTTGCTGCCATGATGACTCAAAAGATCTGAAACTAACGCAAAATTCATTGCTTTGATACCAATTTAAAGGGTGGAGAGGCTGAACCCTCTTAAGGGTATGTGATCTCAACATACAAAAGAAAAATGAAAGCTACAACTTACAATTAAAATGAAAAACACATCACAAACTCAGTTACTTCAATCATAATTTTGACAACACTTTAGTGCACTTCTTCTTCTAGTCACTCATCAAAACACTTACAATGACATCCTATTTATAGAAACTCTTATGCTTTTGGAGAGTCCTATCTTACTACAACAAGCTACCTATAAAAATATTAAATCTCTATAGAGACATTGTCCTCCTTATACATTATTTTATTAAAAATGGTAATTAAATTATAGTTCCGAAAAATAATAATTGCAATCAATCAATCCATCATCCAAAATCATCCTCACATAGAACTCATGATATGTTCTGAATAGGTATGGCCTCACAAAAATGTATCATACCTCATGTTGATGATCGTTGGCTCTTCTAAAATTTATGTCCAATATGTTGAATATCTATTTTGCAAGTATACCTGTTATGAGTCCAAAATGCTGCAAATCCAAGGTGTTGCAATATCTCTGTCAACGTCCATTATATAAGTGAACTATGTCCACATGCTGGATTTTGTATGCTGTAAGTCATAAACTTGTATATGACCTCTACCAATATGGGCAATAGATCTAATTGCACCTTTGTTTTCGGTAAATGAATGGTTACGGCCTAGAGTATTACATGGCTCATGGACTAACTCTCATCAGGTGCTCTTTGTACTCTTGAGACAATGACTCCTATAATTGGTGGAGCTAACACGTGTAGAAGATGGATTATGCAGAAAAACTGTGGCAATCACAATATCAATGTCTTATAATATTTTGTTTGGGTATGTCACCTACCCGATGCAGCGCAGCTTTGGTGACAGTAGGGCCATTTTCTGTGTAAGAAATAAATTAAAAAGTTTTGCCTGATTTAGTGTTAAGTTAATTTTAGCTTATAATTAAGAGTGTTGTAGGAAAAGTAGTGGCTCTGCTGTAAAGTCCTATTTTATGGTTTTAGCTTGCTGGTTAAGCAAGGTTAATTATAAGATGTGTTTTGGTTATAAAATTGCTACTATTCTATTTGGAGAGGTTTTTGTCGCTGAGTTTGGTGTGGAACTTGATGAGGTTGTGTACAAGTTCAGTGTAGAACTTGGGAACAAACTATGAGATAGATTAGTCAGAGGATAGAACTTTGAAGAAGGTACATTATGTTTGTAAGCTGGTTTGAAGTTAATACAATTATCAAGGTTCAGGTTAGGTTTTTATACCTCAAATGGTTTTTCTAGGGTAAACATTGTGTCAATATTCTTGGTATGTTTTTATTTATTTCAGATCTATTTGCTTATGCTTTTCTAGTTTAGTTTATTGCTTGAAGATTATGTAAAATCCCAACATTTGATATCAGAGCCAAGGTTGAGCTCGGTGGGGTTTTTATTTGCTTTGCTTTAAGCAGTTTCAAGTTGCAAATTTGGTTTTTACATACAATCTTTAATATGGAAGGAAGCTGTAAGAATTGAGATTGATAGGTTCAATGACAAGAATTTTGAGTTATGGAAACTCAAGATGGAGGATCTCTTGACTGAGAGATATCTATGGATTGACGTGACCCAATAGGCACCTATAGGGTTGACATGGGAAGGGTGGAACATGATTGGTAGGAAGGCCAAAAGCTCTAACAGGTTATGTGTTTTTGACTCTGTGTTGTTGAATGTCTCTACTTTACAAATGAGTTGTAGGATAAGTTGGTGGCATTGTACCAAGCAAAGCCAATGGTTAACAAGCTTTTTCTATGGAAGAAGTTGTATCCATTAAAGATGAATGATGGTGTCTCAATTGCAAAGCACCATAATGTTTTACACTCTGTGTCGAGTGAGTTAGTTTCCATAAATGTGAAGATGGTGATGAATAGAGGTGTATTATACTTCTCTACTCTTTGCTAAGCTCTTGGGATAATTTGGTGATGGATATCACAAGCATGACGAACAAATTGAAGTTTGAGGATGTAGTTAGGACCTTGTTATCTGAAGAGATGAGGAGGATGGCTGAAGATTATCATTCAAAGGAAGCTTTAGTTGTTTGTGGGCATGAAAGAGAGAGGTGAAAAGAAGTCAAGGTAGTAGCACTCAAATTCCAAAGATAAATCCAAGACTCCAAAATAAGTTTTGAAGAAGTGTTGGATCTTTGATAAAATAGGGCACTTCAAGAAGGACTGTAAGATGAAGGACAAGAAGCCACGTGAGGATGCATGGTTTGAAGAAGGAAAAGCAAAGCATGGATGAAGATGGAGATGTGTATAGTGCTGCCTTGGGTGCGTATGCATATAGTGATGCATGTTTATTTGGTTTAGAAGTGTCGAATGGTCATGGGGTACTCTTAGAGGAGGCTAAGTTTGAATCAAAGTTGTTTATAAATAGACTTCAAATATAGACAAGAAGTTGCCTTAGAGGAAGAGAAAGGAAATGAATTATTGCTACAAAAGGAATTAAATACTGATCAAGAGGTAATGAAACCTTTGGAAGTGGCTGATAGGAGGAAAAAGTGTGGCTAGGAAGGATCATCGAAACAATTATATCTAGAATTCTCGTGGCAACACGAATTTAAATTGGATTGGGTAAGTGAGGATAAGTACTCGTGGGAGCGAGGCCTCGTTGAAGTTGGCAAGGTGGGTGTGGTCAAGTATTTGCTAAAGTGAGATTTGAAGGATGCTCAGGTGGGTACAATCAAGTACTTGCCAAAGTGAGATTTGGAGGATGAGAGATAGCATGAGGGGGAGTTATTGTCGATGAGACAACTCCAAGAGGTCGAAAATACTAGCATGGGGGAGGTCTTGCCCCCACGAGAACTCGCGACCAACTCGAAGGAGATATCGCCAAAGCGAGATCTCAAGCGCAGTGAAGCAGAAAATGCAGCAAGGATGAGTTAAGGAATGACATTGGGTCTAGAACTGGGTAAACTGGAATGGTGTCGGGATCAGGATATGACATAACTCAACGACGTCAGGTTCATAGCAAGGACAATTTTGCCCCCGCGAGATCTACATGGCGCCATGTCAAATTCTAGTGTAGGGGAGGTTTCCCTCAGCGGGGACTTGTTTCAGAGTAGATCGGAAAGGTTGGAACGAGGAAGTTGTGATTGCTGCAACACCTCATAGTTGAGGTTGGAGCGAGGAAATTGTCACCGTCATGGGACGTTGTAGCCGAGGTTGAAAAGGTTGTGGCCAACATGATGTGGCCGGGAATTTGTCACCCGTGTGACACCTCGTGACCGACTAGGGAAGGCAAAAAGAGGTGGCAGGGAAGTTGTCGCCCCCGCTACACCGCAAGATTGATCAGGAACATCAGAAATAGATGGTAGGGAATTTGTTGCCCCCATGACACCTTGGTACGATATCATGGAGAGAAAGGATTTGATGGTGGAGGTATCGCCTTTGCAGGACCTCACAAACTTTGGTGGTGTGGAAGTAAATGCAAGTGCAGGAAAATCTCACCCATGCCAAAGCTTGAGACAGGATATGAGGAGAGTGGTGTAGATGTGGAGGAAGTTAAGTTTGGGAGAGTGGGTGAGTGGCAAATATTGCATTGGCGAGACATTACAAGAGGAATAATGGTTGCGGGGGAGTTCTTTGCCTAAAGAGAACTTGTGATTGGAAAGGTCAAAAATGCTGGTTTGAAGGCGGGGGAGTTCTCACTCCTATGAGAATTGGAATCCGTGAAGAGGAATTCATGGGAGTTCTTGTCCCCTGGAGATCTTAAAGTAGACAATGCTAGTGTGGAGTACTCTTAGACGAAAGATTCTAAGGTGAAGGTATCAAATTCATTGGTAGAGGTAGTGTGTGTTGAGGACGTCACTTGATATAGGGAAGCAATGGGCTTAATAGCTCACAGTTGTTGAAAGATGAGTTCATGTTATCCCTTATGGGGTAGGCAACAAGGGGGATATTGTTGGGTATGTCTCCTACCCCATGTAGTGTAGCTTTGGGCATTGAAATCCATGCACTGTCCCATGTAACGATGGGGCTATTTTGGGTGTTGAAGATAAAGAAAAAAACTTTTCTTGATTTAGTGTTAAGCTTATTGTAGCTTGTAACTAAGGGTCTTGTGGGAAAAACAGTGACTCTTCTTTAAAGTTTCATTTTAAGGCTTTAGCTTGTTGGCTAAACAAGGTTAATTATAGAATGTGTTTTGGTTATAAAAGTACATGCTCTCCCATTTAGAGAGTTTGGTGTTGTTGGAAGTACAATGGATTGAGAGGGGGGTGAATCAATCCTACAAAACTTATATTTCATTTGCCATAACATACATGCATCATTCAAACCATTCATCCAGTCATCCATGAGCCATGTGATCTTATTATGTATATATTAAACATTCACAAGTGCAAGAATCAAAAGAGAGAACACATGACACCACATATAAGTGGGAAACCCTCAAGGGGAAGAAAATTCACTGAAACCATTGTTTATATTACACAAAACAAGGACTTGCAAGAATATTACACATCTTGCAAGATTTTTTAGTGAGGCACCAACCCCACAAGGAGCACCAACCCTTAAACCTTTGTTGATATGAATCACAACAAATAACTCCTATGAATATTACACATCATAAGAGATTTGAATACTGAATGATTACATATAATAGGCTGTTCACACAACTGATGGTGATCCAAATTTAGCTCCAAACACACCAAACCCTCTTCAAACTCCTCTTTCCTTTAACTCGCTCAAATCTGTCCTCTCATGGCTGATTAGGTCATTTGCCTTTGCATTACTGATCCGCAAACTTCTTCAGGTCTTCAACACTCTTCTAAGCTTTGTCCATAACCCCTCTACAATCCTCTTCAGCCTCCTTTAGGTTGCACTTTTCCTCTCTTATACAACTGATCACAAATGACTCATTACACTTGCTTATATAAACAACACTTGATTAAATCACCCCTAGGTCGGCCATGACCAAGTAGGTCGGTCATCCCAACTCAAAAACATAACAATAACATTATATAAAGCAACATAAATGACCCAAGTAGGTCGGAAGGGGTCAAGACATCGTCACTAAGCACCAAAACACTCCAACATGCTCAAAAAGCACTCTCTAAGCTCTAGCAAATCCAAACTGATCTTCAAAGGCACAAGGAATTTTTGTCACTTGACTCAAGAAGCTCCAGACATCTCATGCACAAGTCCTCAACACCATCAACAATCTCAGGAAGCTTTGAAACATTCAACTCCACCATGAAACACACCAAGAAGCATGCAAGAACAACAAGGTCCTCAAGCATCCAGAATTCAGTCCTGAAGAACGACCAACTTCACATAGCAAAACTCATCATCATGACTCAAGTGATATATCATCGGAAAGGTATTTGAATCTACTTTCCAGAACAACTAATTTTATCTTCCAAATCATAGTGGAAGAATTCCAAATAGCTCAATCTCCGAAACTGCTCCAAACTGGCTTCAAGATCCCAAAACTAGGTCTTCAAAATAGAGCTGGTTCACATATCAAAACACCTCACCAAGACACAAACCACATATTAATGGAAATATCATGAAGTATAGTATCTGATGCAACTAATTAGAATCTTCAAATCATGGAATAAGGCTTCCAAACATACCAATCTCCAGAATTGCTCATTCAGGATCCAAGGAATCAAGAACCAAGTCTTGAGGAATCAATGCTCAATCACATTCAAAACCTCTTCCAAGATCAACTATCACCTAGAACACATCAAAGAAACTTGTACCAACATATAAAATCACTAAGAAGCATATGTCATGTGGAGAAATATGACTCAACACACCTGTTTCAGTCACCTTCATGAGCAAGCCAACTAGGGCTTTTTAGGCCATTAGGTCTTCAACTATAAATCACGTCATCATATCATTCCAAAAGCTCAAACACATCATATCAGATGCCAACATGCTATCCGTGACCAAAAACCACATCTATAACATGCAAAATGATTAAACTCACTTCAAACCAAGAGATTAGCATTTGAGGACATGTATCTTTTATTTTCTCCAAGAAACCTATATGAAAATTTTCATGGTTGTGTAGCACATCTCCCAAGGATTCTGGAACAATTTTGTTTTCATCTTGGAACCTCCATCTCAGGCCTGGAACTGCAAATGAGGCTTGGGAAGTCATTTGCAGTTCAAGGCTTATAGATTTTACAATCCAATGGCAAAGGAACGCATAATCAGCTAGGATGTTCAATTTAGTGAGGAAGCATCTTGGGGAGAACTACAAGAAGAGTAATAGTCACAAACAAAGGAAAATGCACCATTTATTGACGCTGAAACAACAAATGTAGAGTAAACAATGTATTAAGTTGGACACCTATCTCACAAAGGAGTGAATCTTCAAATGGCAAATGCCAACAAAGCATGCAAAGAGCAGCTCATGAGGCATCTTATTCATCTCCCAACTCAAATCAGCGCCAAGTTCGAACAAGGAGTGTACAAGAGTTATGAGAAGTCAAGGTATGATGAAAATGAAGATGAAATGATTAATTTTGCTTTATTTTCAGCAGTTGATCCTATTTATTTTGAGGAAGCAATTAAGGAGAGAAAATGGTGTGAAGCAATGGATGAAGAAATGCATACAATAGAGAAGAATGGAACATGGTAGTTAGTGGATCTTCCAGCAGGATAGGAAGTCATTGGAGTCAAGTGGGTTTACAATACCAAAACTACTGCCGAAGGCAATATTGAAAGACATAAGGCAAGGTTAGTTGTCAAAGGCTACAAACAAAGGCTTGGAGGTGATTATAAAGAGACATTTGCTCCCGTTTCAAGGCTAGAAACCGTGAGAACATTCATTGCCATAGTTTCTCATCGTAAGTGGAAGCTTCATCAAATGGATGTCAAATCAGCTTTCTTGAATGTTGTGTTGGAAGAAGAAGTGTATGTGGGACAACCACCTAGTTATGAGATTCCAGGGCATGAGAACAAGGTGTACAAGCTCAAGAAAGGGTACAGCTGGATATACTCCTATTTGACAAGCAATGGCTTTAGCAAAAGTGGCAGAGAGCCCACACTTTACATCAAAACAAACAAGGAAGGTTAGATTTTGATTGTTTTGTATGTAGAAGATTTAATATTTACTGGAAATGCAAACACGGCCATAGAAGAGTTCAAATCAGCTATGAAAGAGTTTGAGATGACTGATTTAGGATTGTTGAAATACTTTCTTGGCATTGAATTCAAGCAAATGGAGCATGACATATTTATGTCTCAAGAAAAGTATGCAAAAGAGATTTTGGAAAGATTCAGAATGTTGGATAGCAAACGAACATCTACACCAGCTGAAATAAGTTTGAAACTATCCAAAGAAGATTGCAGCAACAATGTGGATCCCACACTGGACAAAAGCTTGGTATGAAACTTGATACATAATTCATTGCAACTAGATCGGATATCATGTATGCAGTCAACTTGATTTCTATATTCATGGAGACTCCAAAGGAGATGGATTGACAATCAGGCAAAAGAATTTTGACGTATGTGAATGGCACAAGAAATTATGGAATTTATATGTTGATAAGGATTTTTAGTTAGTTGGATACACAGATCTAGTGATTGGGCAGGTAGCCTAGATGATAGAAAAAACACATCTAGATATGTTTAATGTTGGGTCAGGAGGCATTTCATGGGCTTCAAAGAAACAATTGGTTGTTTCACTTTCCATAGCAGAAGCATAGTATATTACAGCGAACTCAACCACATGCTAGCCTATATGGATAAGAAGAATCCTCTCAGATTTGCATGAAGAGGAACAAGGGGGTTCTACTATCTTTTGTGACAATATATCTTACATTGCCTTGTCAAAAAATCTACTTTTTCGTGGAAGAAGCAAACACATTGCAATAAGGTACCTGTTTTCACCCAGGAGTTGCACCCTGATAGAGGATGGTGTGTGTACTCTCTCTCTTGTTGACAAAATTGGAACACCTCAAGGCCGTGGGTAACCTATGTTTGAGGTGAACCTCCAAAGAGGGCTGGTTCCCTTGTGAATCACCTAAAAAATGAAAACTTTGACAAGGGAAAGGGAGAAAGAATGCAGGAAATGGGAAATAAGGGTGACACACCAATAATTTAACACATGCATGTAACTCTGCACATAGGGAAATCAAAGATCCACCCAACTGCACAACTCTAAGCTATTTTGAAAAATTAATTCAAGGGTTTAGGAGAAAAGGGCAACGGTAGAGGGAGTAAATTCCACACTACAACAATACAATACCCTGATAAACACAATGAAACTTAGAAAACAATGATATGAGAGAGAAAATGGAATTTTTTAATTCAAAGGTGCAAGTACCAGGCTAGGATTGCAAAAGAAAAACAACCCACATTGTGTATCTTCATTTTACAATGGAAAATCAGCTTATATCAAGATGAATCAACTATGTCTTTTTAACAATAGATTGCTTCCATGTTACTGTTGTTCCTTTCATTATTTAATTTTTTTATTCCCTCCTCTTTGCTGGCGCATGGGATTGTAACAACAATTTATTCATTCGATATTTATTCTTTTCTCCACCTTTTCATGGTGCATGACAAGTAGATTGTTGTGTTTTTATTGAATTTATTTCCCAACCCTCTTCATGGCGCATGGGACTGTATCAACTTCATGCTTATTTAATATATCCTTTTCCCTTCTTGCTTGCACATGGGACTGTTTGGAACAGTAGTTCATCTAAACCCCTTTTATTTATTTAATTCCATACTTCTATCCTTGGTGCCGCAACTAATTGTGGACAACAGTTGCTAAAAATAGGAGGACTTCTCCTCCATCCTTTCATGCATTCCTAAAAATAAAACTGAACTTCTATTTTTAGCTCTTCTTATTTTTAACACATTTATCTTTAGCAAATCTTCTAAAAATAGACAGGTGCTATTTTTAGCCTTGCTATTAGTCATGCTATTTGTAGCCAGGCTAAGAATAGCCGATCTTTCAAAAAAATAGCAAATCCTTTGTGTGGAAAATATGGTAACATTTTGACGACATCACGTGATTGTTTTCTTGCTAAACAAGGAGATTAGTAGCCTTCATCATCCATTAGGCTATGGAGTCACGTACTTCTGTCAACAACTTGTATCCTCTGAAATAAAGTAACTAAAATACACTCTCCAACAAAACGAAAACATAAGCACTTCTGTGAAAATACAACTAACTAAGAAAACTAGAAAAACAATATGCATGGAAACACTTATTATGCAAGAAACAAACCTAAACTACTCCTAATCTAAACAAAGAGAAAAGAAAGCTAAACAAAACCTCATACTAGTTGGGAGAAATAATTTCCTTTTCTCAGAAAGTGCAGCCATGAGATCAATTTTACAACTAGATCACATAATATAAGTGCAGACATGGGTTGCACCATTGATTTGCTCAAAATATTAGCCCAAAAAAGAATGAACACCTCTATAGGATCTGCACTCTGTCTTTGAAGATGTTGGGGCTGATTTTTGGCAACTTGAAGCTCTTTCTTATGCTCTGAAATGAGCACAATGGATGGCAACCCCTTTTGTGGCTCTAAACTAGCCAAATCCCTGATTGGACATGGTATTCTCATAGCAGATAAACTGATTTTTCTGATCTTCCCCTCTTCTTTTTGTGTAATATCATTATTTAGAGTACTTGAGGCCCTTTCCTGCTTATATTGGATGCTTGTAGACTAATCTACAATTTCAATTGGTTCTTCCTCATCATCAAAATCTTTAATTTTGATAAAACCTCCTCTTTATTTTCCATGCTTGAGGAGAAGTCTGTTTTAATTTGAATTTTGTTGATTTCCTCCTCTGTATGACTGTTTACAAGCTGATCTGAAGATGATATAGGCTCAAGATTGTTGATCTGATCCTTAGAAACATTCATATGCTCATTCAAAACATTATCTTTACGTTGTAACTCAAGTGATTTGAGAAAATTTTGTCTAACCTTTGCTTGCTGGTCATATTCCTCTTGTTGCTTTGTAATTTCGACCACTTTCTTGCATTCCTCTATTATAGGCTTAACCATCTGCGAAATTTGTTTTTCCTCAAATTGTAAGCTCCATTTTGTTAGATTTTGCCTAAGAACTTCTTCACTTGGCTCTTTAGTTGGCTGCTCTTCCAAACTGCTTTGCTGGTTAGTTTCATTCCAGAATGGATTTGGGAATATGAGGGGAAGGGTAGGTTGGGTTGCTAACTGATTTTGCAATGGTTGAGATGATTGGAGAGGTGTAAGGTTTTGTGGAGGAGAAACTTTAAGAAAGATAGGAATTTGGGACTTGGGATCTAGTTGAAGTGGTTGGAAATTAGGAGGTTGCATGATGATAGTGAAGAATTACCCCATTGACAGGGTTTCCCAACACTATATTGGAAAGTTTCGATCTCTTCATTCCACTATGATATTTGTGGTATCAATTCAGACACAAAGTCTATCGTTTCTTTAGGGCTATCCCAGTTTGGTATAGGGCCGGCCCATGGGTAGGGTACCTTGATTCCAAGCTTGGCTGCCTTGATGGAACTTGTTGCCCCTCATCTGTACCATTTTTATCTCCAAGTGTTATACTTGCATCTGAAAATCATCATTAGGTATGGAATTGTTTCCATAATTTGCGTATTCCTACTCCTGAAAATCACCATGATTGTTAGGATAACTATACAAATTGTTTGGATCATGGGCATATTCATTATGATAGGGCTTATAATACTGATTTGGAGGAGGATTTTGTGGAAAAGGAGGTGGAGGGGAGTAATAATTCTCTTGAAATTGGGAATTCCAATTAGGAATTGAAGTCATGATGGCACAACCTCATAAAAATATGGAAAGATGGAGGAAATGGTCTATTGATTGAAAAAAGAGTTTTTGAACCAATAGAGTCGCCAGATGCTGAATATTTGTGTCTGAAACAATGATATTTGCTAAGAACAACATCAACTTCTTTAGTAATTTTTGTACTGCCCCACCGGGCATGCCAGAAACTGTTGTCACCCAGAAGTTGCACCTTGATAGAGAATGGTCTGTGTACTCTCTCTCCTGTTGACAAAATTGGAACACCTCAACGCTGTGGGTAACCTATGTCCGAGGTGAACCTCCAGAGAGGGCTGGTTTCCTTGTGAATCACCTAAAAAACGAAAATTGTGACAAGGAAAAGGAAGAAGCAATGCGGGAAATGAGAAATAAGGGTGACACACTAATAATTTAACACATGTATGTAACTCTGCACACAGGGAAATCAAAAATCCACACAGCTGCACAACTCTAAGCTATTTTGCAAAATTAATTCAAGGGTTTAGGAGAAAAGGACAACGGTAGAGGGAGTAAATTCCACACTAAGACAATACAATACCCTGATAAACACAATGAAAACTTAGAAACCAGCGATATGAGAGGGCAAATGGAGCTTTTTTTATTCAGAGGTGCAAGTACCAGACTAAGATTGCAAAAGCAAAACAGCCCATAGTGTGTATATTCATTTTACAATAGAAAATCAGCTTATATCAAGATGAATCAACTGTCTTCTTAATAATAAACTGCTTCCGTGTTATTGCTGTTCTTTTCTTTATTTAATTTATTTATTCCCTCCTCTTTGCTAGCGTATGGGATTGTAATAGCAATTTATTCATTTCTGCACCTTTTCATGGCGTATAACAAGTAGAATGATGTGTTTGTATTTAATTTATTTCCCAACCCTCTTCATGGAACATGGGACTGTATCAACTGCATGCTTATTTAATATATCCTTTTCCCTTCTTGCTGGCGCATGGGACTGTTTGGAACAACAGTTCATCTACCCCTTTTATTTATTTAATTCCATACATCTATCCTTGGCGCCGCGGCTAATTGTGGACAACAATTGCTAAAAATAGGAGCACTTCTCCTCTATCTTTTCATGCATTCCTAAAAATAGAACCAAAGTTCTATTTTTAGCCCTTCTTATTTTTAACACCTTTATCTTTAGCAAGTCTTCTAAAACTAGATAAGTGTTATTTTTTAGTCAGCTTGCTGACATATTCACCAAGTCTTTGTCAAAACTATTATAGAGAGGTCCGGTTGAAGGAGGTATTACGAAGTCTTCCTACTACACACAACCAACCGTATTTTAACTATATATTTAACTATTGTAGACCTGCATTTCCAATAAATTTAGTGGATACTTGCGAGGTGTTTGACCGGTTAAATAACAAAGTCTTCTCATCAAAGGAAATCATTGCATCATCTCATGAAATTTGATTATTTCATTGCATGGAGTTTCACCATCTAGGTCACCTGTAAAAGCGCTCAAGATACAAACCATAAGTGTTCATAATATTTGCAAGGACTCAAATCATAGGCACTTCCACTTGTCATTGCTATCCCTATCTCCCACACCATTCTGTCATGTACTCCTCCATCCATGCCAATGGATCACCCTCAAAGTCATAAAAACCTCAAATGCCCATCTAAATAATTATAGAAGCATTGCTTGTTTTGTTTAGAATTAGTTCACATTTTCCACATGTACCAGGGGCGAATGCCTCAAAGGAATGTGGACTTCAGATTGCCATGATTACAAGATATAAATAACATGTGGTTGTTGGACCTGCCTTGGAGAGTTTTAGACAAATACAACACTGAAATCAATAGAGCATGTACTCATAGAATAACTCATGTAGCATTGAAACAAAAAATAATAAACATATTCCCAAAATGTTCCAAAATATGAGCTTTGGTATGGGGGTGTGGACATCCAACAAATTGGAGGGAAATTTTTCGTATGTTGTATTTGCAAGTGCTCAACCCCTGATGTTATCCAGTTAAAACTTTTTTCCACTTCCATTCGAACGTACCCCATTTAAAATATATTCTTCAAACTCTAAATGTCAAATTAACCATTGAGAGGAATTTGTGGTGCCAAAGTTTTTTTCTCTCATTTCATTTTTTGAAAATTAGGGCACTGAACGGTGTGTCACAATATTACAACACAATTACCACAGTTACAACATCTTTGCGACACATTTGTGACCCCCTCGCGATAAATTTACGACATTAAAAATGTAATAAAATATTCACATTGTGTTTATGACGTACTATTTTTACAACACCCTTATGATGATGTTATTACGGACTTCAAAAATTGAAGTTAGACTAACTACTAACACAAACATCATATCTTAAATATATGTCAAAAGTATGACATTAAGGCTTGTCTAACCCCTAACTTAAAATGCATGGAATATAACTTAGTGATACAAAAACAAGAAGATGCTCACAACCGAGAAAAATTGAATGTGACAAATATTTTTACTAGGGTCTTGACCTTTTATGTCGAAGTAAATATTATCACACACTTACAATATCCTTACCGTGCAAACTTACGACACCGTTACGTTTACAATATTTTAAAAAATAATGAAATGTTTATGTTATATTTATCACAAAACAATTATGCTTGATTTTATTGAATTTGACAAAACTTGCAATTGGTGTGAATCTTTTACTTTAGTTCGGTATTTTGTTGGCTGATTCCCCTCAAAAGGCATGCTTTAAATTTGGGTTCATAACCACTAGAAGCCTCACAGTGTTATGTTTGAGGGTGTGCAGAGTATGACCAAAGACTTCTTTCTTTTTCACATTTCCAATTTTAAACATGGTTATTATTTTTTCAACCATGGTTTGTGGTTTATTCATAATACCCTGGTTGTTTTATCTCAATGGAATTGAGATTTCCATTTGTTGGAACATGCTAAGCTCACAATCATAGTCTCGATTGAGTTTTCAAGTTTCCCTCTCCCCCTCCCCTTGTGAGGATTTGTTGACCAACTCATTAAACTGCTTGGTAGGTTCATATGCAATGAACAACCTAAGTTTTATGCAACGAACAACCTGTGTTGGGAGCCCTTTGCCATGTGTCCAAACACGATTGAAGTGGTGAGGTGCTCACATTGCTTTTGCTAGATCTCACATGAAACATTATGTCTTGGGGGTTTGACCCCACACATAGAGTGATTTTGATGTTTTTTTATTTTGGTAGTTGTCCTTTACATATTTCCAATATTTATGCTTCTAATGATGCCATGGAAAGGGATCATATCTAGTAGTAGCTTGCTATCTCACTCCTCGATGTTCATTGGATCCTATGAAACAACTTCAACATGTGGTGGCGTCCACAAAGGACAAAGATGGGCGTCTTCCCATGAGATGGTGTGTAGGAGATTGTGAAGTGTGGTTATATGAGAAACACACTCATCCTCTTTAATCCTAATCATCGTAGGCATCAAGAGTCCACTTTAGATTGGTACACATGGTCCAACTTTTGACAAGGAAGGGTAGAGTGGTTAAAAGGTTGGATAGGAGGAAAACCTCTTCCCCATATCCAACTTTCTTAATTTCCCTGTTAGTGTGATGGTTGACGTGGTTCTCTTTGACAACCTTTGTATCAAATTTTGCATTGATTGGATGTTCCAACATAAAAAAATCTCAATCTTAGTTTTATCTCAACATTGCTCACCTTTCTCATGGGCATACTCTTTCCCGTATCAAATGAATACGGAATTTAGTTTGAATACTGGAGGGTGACACATGTTGGATCTCTTGGTGGGCAAATACAATCTCTCATACTACCACCTTTCTTATAATTTAAGGTTGTTTTAAACAACGCAGTCATTAAGCCTCAAACCATGAATAATGTAAGGTTTCATAGGAGTTGGAGCTTTCCCCTCTCAATGGAGATCTTTGTAAAAGGCCAAGTGGAGGAGCAAACTCAAAATTGAAGAAGCCTAGAAAGCTAGAGGAGCTCAAATTAGAGGTAGGATGTATTGGTTGAAGGTGGGCAACATGGCTACTAAGGAATTAATCACCGTCCTTTGTTCGAGAAAGGGTGTTGATAGGATCAAATCCATTTAAAAGGCCAATTCAAGGTTTACTAATCATCTTGACATCCTTTAGGGCTTTGTGCACCATTACAATGGAGTATTTGTTTCCCAACACTCTTACCATAAGAAGCTACCCTCCTATGTCTCAATGTTGTCCCCTGTAAGTTGTTTGAGACACGAAATGTGGCTTGTGAACATCTTCTCACTTTGAATGATCTTCATGAATATGTGATCTAGATGACTACCAACAAATCTCTTGGTATTGATGACGTGTGATTTTTTTCCAATTTTTTTAGGATATTGTTGGTCCTCACTTGCCTAAAGTTTACTTGGAAGCAATTCAATTAAATTCATTATGACCACTTATCAAATAAGGAAATATTAAAGTTATCCCCCATGCAGGGGACCTTGAGCTCATTTCTAATAGGAGACCCATTACTCTTCTCAATTTTCCCTTGAAGATTATGTTCAAAGCCCTAACCCTTAGACTGAAGTTTCTTCTTCCTTTTTTGCTTGGATCAGATTGGCTTTATTCACAGCAAGCATATTTTGGACAATGTCATTGTTGTTTGGGAAGGAATAGAATCAACTGAATCTTCCAACCAGAAAGTCATATTTGTAAAGGCCTATGACTAGATTGAGTTGCCTTTTATCATTGGTATGCTCCTAGCTTTGGGCTTTGGACGTGTGTTTGTTTAAGCTGTTAACATGTAACTTTAGGATGTTGGGGCTTGTATCACTATCAATGGAGTTCAATCCAATGGGTTTGTTCTGTAAAGATCTATTAGGCAAGGATGCCCTTTAACACCTTCTTTCTATGACTTAGTGGATGAAGGTTTCCGTTATCTTTTGGCAATGCCTTAAAATCTTTTCCTTGCTTCAAGATCTTCCATTGTCAATGCTACAAGCAATCTATCTCTCTCATTCCTCATTGTCTTGGATTCAAGAAGGGGAACAATTCATGTTCATAGTTATACCCTTTTCTTTTCAATACTCTCCTTTTGATCTCTAAAGCTATCTAATCTAGAGGGTTGAGAAAACGTTTTTTTAGGTCACTAAGCCCTTCTCCTTAGTTGGAAAGTTTCATGTTTGCTCCAAGATACTAGCTACAAATTTTATTACTACTCTATTTGGTCACCTTCCAAAGCCACCTATGGCAAGATGGAAAAGCTATTGCAAAATTTTTTCAGGCCAATTTAGAAGGCACGCGAGGGTTATATAGAGTTTCTTGGGATATTTGTTGTAAACCTAAAGAGGTTAGGGCACTTGGCCGACTGGACATTACTTCAAAGGCCTACTCTTCGTGTTAAGTAGATCATTAGAACCTTGGAAGGAAATGAGGCTTGGGAAGTTTTGATGAGAAATTGTATTATGCAGAGTTGTCCTAATGGGAGAAAGGCTTAGTAGGGGTTTGGGTTGCACTCTACTCTCACTACCTTTATTTCTTTGAAAATTGGTGGCACTTTTATTGTTAAGAGTATTTGGAAAGCTTGGGACTTGCTCAAACCTAATTTTATTTAGGTTGTGGATGGGTTTAGGACTAACCTCACCCTAAACTTTCACTCTTTATGGTGGTCTCCTGTGTTGAAATACTATAATGTTCCTATTGCTTTGGTGCCCTAGATTAAAAATCTCTAATTTTTTAGAAAGGATATCATGTTCATAACTCACCTTTTTTGTAAAGAGTCTTGCAACTAGTTGCCTTAGCTAGATATCAAAGATGAATTTCAATTAAATAATGAGAACTCCAAGTCAATTGCCAAGATTAGAGTGTCATACCCGAGGAACACCTACACAAGAGTGGGATTAGTTGCAGGGCTCCATGGTAGAAAGATTGGAACTGGCAGGTGGAAACCCCCTTTTGTCAATACAATCTTGGTTTGATTGTTGACTTCTCTCATCCAACCACATTCAAGTTAACACCTTTAATCACCATTGGAAGCTTAAGTCTTCTAAAGCCACTTGGGCCAGGCTTTATTCCAATCTTTGGAAAGCCATTATTGAGCCTAAAAATTCCTACATCCTATGGTGTATTATGTATCAAGGGTTACCTATGAGACGAGGCTGATTCATATGGGGTTTTCAAATCCCATTTGCATGGCCTGTCACCAAGTTGAGACTCTCAAGTACCTTTTTGGTTTTGCCTCTATGCCCAATCTGTTTGGAGATGGATTCACACCCTCTTTTCATCGTTCCACCCTGAATTGTTTCTTGGGGGATGATACTTGGAGGGGACTCGACCATGCTACCTATAAAACGAAACCAATTTGTCATATTTTCATTCTTACATCTTATCCCACATATGGAAAGATATAAATCGTGCTACTTTTAGTCTTCTTCCTATGGATAAATATTTTTTGGGGGCTAACAAAGTGTTTCTCATTGGAAATGTTATGCTCCAGATTTAGGTGCAAGTTGAAATGGTAAGGCTAGAGGTGGACACCACAAATATCTTCTTGACCAGTGGGGGAGCTCTCCTTGCACTATTAGTTGGGTGCCACCTGATTCTCCCAACCACTGATCTCCTTCCCAAGCCTATGAATTTGGAAGGTGAGGGATGCTGCTTATCCAGTCGAAGGAGCTTCTTGCCTTGATCTCGTAGGCCATCTCCCAATGGTGGTGGAGGTGGTAGAGGAGTATCTAGCAAAGGCGGTGAATTTGGTTCCCAGGCTGAAACACCACGAGACAAATGTTGTTTCCCGACTCTTGAAATTTCTCTTGTCATGAAAAATGAAGAAGAAAAATAAAACAATGACGGGTGGGATCATAATCCTGGCACAAGTCACTTACTTGGAGGCAGCGAATAGGGGACAAACATGATAGTTTGTTGCCTCCTTTGGACACCATGTTTTCTATTGTTGCCTAGATTTCCTTACTTTTTTTGGGACTGTTAACCCCGGGGCTTGTTATATTACACATCTTTGGTTAAAAAGATACTTTTTACTGATAGTGTATAAAATATTGTAATCATTTTTAGCATATCTTTTGTTAGATTTTGATAATTGAATATGATTTTCTGAGCATCTTATGTTGGGATCAATTTGACTTCTAGTGTGTGATCCCATTCCACCTGTTTTTTATACAATCAACAATAAAATTCACTCTGTTAGGATCCACTTCTATGCTTCTTTTAGAAATAATGAATCTCGAAAATTTTCAAGATGTAGCATAAGTAAAAAAACACTTATGAAGATTCAGTTGCACCTTGTAAACTCTCAACTTTTCAAGGATTTTTCTCAGGTTTTGCAAACTATTTTCCCTTATATTTAGCTATGTATCATTAACATAATCCAAAGATTATCATAAATAAATTCCTGGAAGATCATTTTTTAGTCCAAAAGACATAAATAACATAGAAAAATGTGCCCCAAGGGGTAGTAAAAGTTATATAACATTGTTAGTCACTTCGGTTGATACTATTTTGATTCATTTATCCAGAAATGATAAAAAAAAACCATCCAAAGAAAAAATCTCTTAACTAGAAACTCAAGTCTGTTTTGAAAAATAGAAGACAGAAAGAAGGTTGCGAGCAACTTGTAGAAGAAGAATCATCATGGAGGAGGATGTGGAGGTGATGGTTTGTGAACTGGTAAAAGGAGACCCATTGTTGAATGATTGGTGAGCATTTGTGGTATTCTTGAGTGGGAAGAGGTAGATGTATCATTGGATTAGATTGAACAAGTTTTCATTTTCACCTCTGGGTTGAGGACAACTACGAAGAGTTGTGGGTACCCCTAAAGAAAAATATAGAAGCGAATGAAGCAGATAGTGAAGGAGAGTTGCCAGTATCTGAAGGAAACAATGAAGATGAACTGCTAGTCAATGCACATGAGGAGAATATAGTTGAAGACTCTATATGAAATAGAGGCAGAAAATATAGTGAAGAATGGTCTTATGGCAACGATAGAGGTTTCTAGGGATGGGCCTTTGATATTCCGTCATATAACAATCGGTTATGAGTAAAACGCAACTAATGGTAAAGAGTTGTACATCGTGTATATGGGGTAGGAGTGGTTGTGGGATCTTGTGATTTCCATAATGTGGTTGAGATATGTGCAGGTCCACCAATGAAGAAAACAACAAAGGATGAATAAAGTAAGATTGAAGACATGTTTCTACAAGCATTAGAAACACATGAAAATAGATGGTAGAAGCGGAGGAACGTCACTCATGTGACATAAAGGTAAATAAGGATACAAAGACAATGGATATGTTTCCATCGAGAAGAATGAAGGAAGAACACGGTGGTGTATATATGGGACCAACCCACATATAAGTTGAAGAAAAGGATCTTAGAGTCACGCTACATTGTTTTGATATGGACAAGGAGAGTGCAAGTTTCTTTGCAAATGGCATGCTCATGATGCCTAAGAAGACAAAGTGAAGAAGCCAAAGCATGTGTGGAAAAGGATGATGTTGCAGCTGAAGCATATCTTTTGGAAGACATGAAGATAGAGGAGAAGGAAGTGCAAGTGAATGCACACAATGTTGATTTGAAGGAGGCATTGAGTGTAAAAGATGAGAGTACTGTTGCAGTAGAGATGATATTGGAGATGTTTATGAGAAAGCCAAATTTCCATGATACTATGTATGCTGAGTTTATTAAAGCAATGGAGGAATGAAGAGAGTATGTAAAGAGAAGTTGCAGTGGAAGATGAGTTGTTGAAGCACAATATCAAGACGATGGTGATCTTGAATGGGCTAGTACCCATGAGAATGGTTGATTCTCTAAATGTTTTGATCCAAAAAATGGATCTAAAAATACCCAATTCTGTATATTCTCCATATTTGATACTTGCAGTGCAGATTCTCAGCATATTCTTTATTAAGGAGATGGTTAAATGAACTTAGTTAGATTCTTCATTCAATATCACTTAGACAAGATATGTTCATTGTTTTAAAATGCAGTTTACGGATCAGACTGGTATCAGAGCAGTTTAGATCAATTTTTTGTTGTAGTTAACTTGTGTTGACAGTTGTTGTTAGATTCCCCTCACCCGAAAGGGAAAAGAAAACGGTGAAAGTATCCTCATTCCTTTTGAAGCAGAGATTTCCACCAGGAAGTGGAAGCAAGGAATTTTGAGAGATGGCTCGTAGAGAAGATGCAGATGAGATAGCAATGAAGAGCGTTTCTATAAGATGGAGACAAATGTGGCAAGTTTGTCCAAAGATGTGGGACAGTATTTCCTTGTCCATCGGGAAATTGGAGTCCATCACGGGACTACTCACAGAGAAACTTGGTGTTCTGAACGAAATGCTAGGATCACATGAAGAAGATACTCGTGAGTATGAAGAAGTTGCATCCCCATACCATTCCCTACACCCCCTCCATTCAAAGCAGAGGTGAAGATAGAAATTCAGCCTTATGATGGAGACGTGAATGTTGAGAAGCTAGACCATTGGCTAGCTCAACTGGAGGTATATTTCAGTTTGCATAAAATTAATGAAAGACGGAATAGATTTACTTTCCTAAGGTTAAAATTAACCAACCATGCTTTAACTTGGTTTGAAAGCTATGTTCATACTATTGGTTGTTAAGAAGCTTCCTCCAATTACTAAGTGGGATGTTTTTAAGAAGCTAATTAAAAAGCAGTTTTATCCTATTTGTTATGAGGAAGAGAGGTCCATATATTGGTAGTATCTCAAGCAGAAACAAGGCCAAAATGTGTAGGAGTATACTAGTGAGTTCCAAAAGAAAGTTATTTAGATGGGAAAGGATGTAGCAGACCGGGACTTGTTGAAGTATATTAGATTCCATAGCCACATAAGGAGACTCGTTCTCTTGGCCAAGCCAACAAATGTAGATGAAGCTTGTTGACAAGCTCACTACTTAGAGATAGGACAAGAAAAAGAGTTCATCTACCTCTCAACAAGCTTCGAAGCAAACAAGGTGACACCAAGCAGAAGGATAAAGGAAAAGGGAAAGGGAAAGAAAAATGCTACTTCTATTTCTAAAAAGGATACTAAAATTCATTGTGGGCATTGTGATGTTGAGATTCATTCCGAGGAAAAATGTTGGAAGCTCCACCTGGAATTACATCCTTTCAAAAACAAGAAAAATAAGAAGGCCATGACTGCCCTCCAGGGAGGGGAAGTATTTTACAACGAAGAGGTGGATGAGACCATGTGTTATGCCTCCGTTCACCGAGAGGTATGTTTGGGAAGTAATAGTGTTATTCAAGACAATGAACTAACAAAGATTTTTCATTTAAAAATTCAAGTGAAGAAAACTAAGGTGGATGCTCTTGTTTGATACATGTTCTCAAGCTAATTTAATTAGTAAAGAGTTAGTGGACAGGATAAAGTTGGAAACTTACGATCACCCAAGTCCTTATTTATTCTTTGGGTTGGGTAAAGAAATGAGTGCGGACATCAAGGTTACTAAGCAATGTAAGATCACTTTTGGTATTGACAAGAAAGTTTATTGACGAAATTATTGTGGATGTTGTTCTCCTTGATGTGTGTGGTGTAGTATTTGGCAGCCCATATTTGTATATCAGAGATGTTATCTTCGTGAGGAGAGCCAACCAATACCATTTGGTGAAGGATGGTAAGAGCTGCGTCATTTTAGGCTATTTTGGAGATTCGAAGATATTTTTGGTAAGTGCCAGCTGAAGCCTGGAAGCTCATTAATGCTAGTGGTAAATTTGCATTACTTCTTTTGAGGGATATGCCAAATGATGAGATTGTTACGTCTAAAACCACTTGTAGCATGTTTTCTAATAAAGAGTAGACATAGATAGCAGAGTTGGTTCAACAGTTTAGAGAGGTTTTTCAGGAACCTACAAGGCTGCCCCCAGTTAGGGCAATTGAACATGAGATCCACTTGCTACCCGATAGTCCGCTTTCGAACTTGGGATTATATAGGCAATCTTTAAAAGATGCCAATGAGGTAAAGCAATAGTTGCACTCTTTGATTGAACAAGGTATAATCCGTCCTAGCACTTCTCCATGTCATTCTCCTATTGTTATAGTACCTAAGAAAGATGGTTCATGGAGAATGTGTGTTGATTATAGAGCCTTAAATAAAAAAACCAGCAAGAAGAGGTATCCTCTTCCTCGCATTGATGATTTATTAGATCAATTACAACATGCTAAATATTTTACTAAGCTTGATTTGAAATTTGTGTATCATCAAGTGCGGATCAAGGAAGAGGACATTTGGAAAACAACATTCAAGACCAGGCAAGGGTTATATGAATGGTTGGTATTACCGTTCGGGTTGTGCAATGCACCAGCTACCTTCATGAGATTGATGAATGAGGTAACGAGGCCATTTATTGATTCCTTTGTTATTGTGTACTTGTTATGACATTTCTCCTATTATCAGTTGCAGAACATGTTTGAGGAGCATACTTGATTTCAGATTAGTGAAATCGCAACAAGAGAAATTGCAAGTTCTTAAGGATGAACCGGCTTGTGTTGACCTATAGAAAAGAAGTGCGATGTATACGCATGCAAACAACAGAGATCGCTTGTCTTTTTGGGAGCATAGATGACTTGGAGATCAAGAAAGAGTTAACAGATTGATCCGGATTACGATAGAGAGCCATTCAGAACTGGGTTCTACTGACCATCAAGTCCCGACACATGACCAAGAGTTCCTTGTGATGGATGTCAGTTCACGTATTTGACAGAAGTTCAGATAAGAACTATTGATAAATTGGATCGTAGCAGTGTCTGAACTGTAACATTCAGTGACATGCAATAAAGGGGTAAGACATGGAGATCTGGGGTAAGCAAAATCAAACCAAACCTATGTACTGTTGGTGGAAACATTTAAATATAAAAATTAGTCATGCTCCAGTTGATGGCAATTGGAGCAGATCAACTAAATCAACCGCCCTTCGAAGTAGAGAACTGGATGCCAATGACTATGCAGATGTGGAGCTAATGATGAATACTTCAGAGGAGGTAGGAACCTAGTATGTTATCACTCTGAAACTGGATTTGACAGAAAGGATGCAAGAAAATTATGAAATCTGAAGGTGAATGAAATGAGGAAAAGGATAGTCGACGGTGACCAGGATGAGTCAACGACGACTGGGGGTGAGCTAGGGTTAGATGAAAAAGGGTGGATAAGAACGAGGACCCGCAAATGGAAAATGACGGCCTGGGGAGACAAAGGCAAGACTTGTGGATGATAACTGAACTTGCACAAGATTTGATGAAAATTGTGGTGATAAATTACAACAATGGATCCCAAACATGCAAGGAAGAAAGAGGGACCCAATATCTCCTAAAGGTGGACACAAGATCTCCAAGAGAGCTCCAAAATGACTATAGCATCTGCAAAGAAAGCAACAGATGAAGGCAAGATCACAAGAAGGCCATAAATCCCAAAAATTGCACCCTGAGAAAAGGAGGGAACATGGTGGTTTTATAGGGTCATCGCCAATCGCAGAGATCCATTCATTTGGGCGGCTAAAAGGCGACGAGCTCGAGGCAAAGAGCTCATAAGAGGTGGGATTATGGTTTTAGATGACAATGATGAGTTAAGGTTGCTTAGGATGAGTAAATGGGTAGGTGGAGGGTGAAAATTATTAAATAAAGGCAAAGGGGAGATGAAATCATTAAATACGGGCCTAGGGACGATAAAATGAAATCTTTAAGGAGGATAAATGAATTAAATGGGGGATTAGAATAATTAATGATGCTTAAGGATGATTAATTAAGAGGTGATTAAGGAGAAATTAAAGTGCGAAATAATAAGTGGGATAAATTGAATTTAGGAGTGAAAGGGAAATTTGAATGGGAAGAGAGGTATGTATGTGAAATCATGACGGAAAGCGGAAGTGGGGTGAGGGGTAGCGATACCAAAAATTGGTGTCTACAATAATCTTCGCCAAAGGAAGATAAGATGCACGCATGGATGAATAAAATAAGAAAAGCATGTTGCTTTTCTTTTCTAACAGTTTGGCGCCAAGGAGAGATAAGGAGGTGCATGGAAATAATTAAAAATACAACTACTGTACTATCTTTGGCACCATGGAGGGATGAAGATGAAATTAAAAGTTAAAAATAGAAGAACTTACATGAGTCAAATTGTGGTTGACTAAAGTCTTTGAATGGAAGAGGATAAAAATAAAAAATAGAAGAAAATAAGAAAAACATATTGTTTTATTCTTAGAGGTTAGCGTCAACCGATAGAATGAGTTATTTTTAATAAATAAACTGTTCCCATTTCTGGTGCAAAGAGGGTGCATGAATAGTCAGGGGAAAATAAATAAAAATAAAATTGTTGTTCCAGTTAGGGGTTCATGCCATGAAGGAGGATTAAATTGTAAATTAAATAAATAAAATAGTTGCAGATTTGTCCCATGTGCCATGAAGGATGAGAATAGAATTAAATAAAGAAAGAACTGCAGAACAATAGTCTATTCTTAGCATGAAGCAACCTATATTGGCTGATTTTGATTGTAAAAAGAAGATGATACTTGGAAGATGATTTGCATATGCATCTTCAGCGTTTGTACATGCACCTCTGAATAAAATAAATCTTCATTTTTGCCCTCTCATATCGTTGTTTTCAAATTGTTCATTGTGTTTATTATAAGATATTGTATTTGCTTTAGTGTGGAATTCATTCCCTATACCGTTGTCTTTTCCTAAACCCTTGAATTTATTATGCAAATAGTCTAGAGTTGTGTAGGTGTGTGGATCTTTAAATTCTCTTTGTGCAAAGTTATATGCAAGTATCAAACTTTTGGTGTATCACCCCTATTTTCCATTTTCGACACTCCTTTTCCCTTTTCTTTGTCAAAGTTTTCATTTTTTAGGTGATTCACAAGGGAACCAGCCCTCTCTGGAGGTTCACCTCAGACATAGGTTACCCATAGGCTTGAAGTGTTTCAATTTTGTCAACAAGAAAGAGAGTAAAAACACCATTCTCTATCAGGGTGCAACTTTTGGGTGACAACAATTTTTGACATGCCCAGTGGGACAGTGCAAAAATTTGCTAAAGAATTTGATGTTATTCTTAGCAAATGTCTGTGTTTCAGACACAAATATTTAGCATCTGGTGACTCCATTATCCCAAAGATCCCTTTTCTCAATTAGCAAACTGTTTCCTCCATCTTACCATCTTTTTATGTGGTTGTGCAATCATGACTTCAATTCCTCATTGGAATTCCCAGTACCAAGAGAATTATTACTCCTCTCCACCTCCTATTTCCCAAAATCCTTCTCTAAATCAGTATTATAAGCCCTATCATATTGAATATTCCCATGATCCAAACCTTACTAAACCATATGGTTATCCCATTAATCATAGTGTTTTTCAGGATCAGGAATATGCAGATTATAGAAACAATTCCATGCTGAATGATGATTTTCATATTCAGGTACAACACATGGAAATAAAGATGGTATAGATAAGGGCAACATGTTTCATCAAGGCAACCAAACTTGGATTCAGGGTACCTTACCCATGGGCTGGTTTTATACCACATGGGTATAACCCTCAAGAGAAGTTAGACTTTATGTCTAAATTGATACCAAAAATATCAGAGTGGAATAAAGAAAGGAAGTTTACCATTACATCGTTGCGAAACCATGTCAATGGGGTAGTACTTTACTATTATCATCCAGCCCTCCCATTCCTACTTTCAAACCCGCACAATCTCAGCCAAAATTTCATGTTCTTAGCTTTCTTAAAGCCTTTCCTTCCATTCCTTCTTTTCCACAAGATCTTACACCTCTCCAACCATCTCAACCTTTGCAAAATTAGTTAGCGACCTACCCCTCCCCTCATATTCCCAAATTCAGTTTGGAATGAAACTAATTAGGAAATCAGTTTGGAAGAGCAGCCAACTAAAGAACCAAGTGAAGAAGTTCTCAGGAAAAATCTAACAAAATGGAGCTTACAGTTTGAGGAAAAACAAATTCCACAGTTGGTTAAGCCTACAATAGAGGAGTGCAAGAAAGTGGTTGAAATTACAGAGCAACAAGAGGCATATGACTGACAAGCAAATGTTAGACAAAGTTTTCTCAAATCACTTGAGTTACAAAGTAAAGAAAATGTTTTGGAGGAACATATGAGTGTATCTAAGGATCAAATCAATAATTTTGAGCCTATATCATCTTCTAGTGAGGAAAATAATTTAGTAACATTTACTGATTGGAATGATTCTGATATAGAAAATAATAATATGCTAACCATGCAAGAAAAGTCATCCACAACTAAAGAATACAAATCAAAGCTGGATGAAGAGCAGTTTTAGAGTAAAGATGAAGAAGGATTATCAGATCAATGAGAGCTGCATCATGGTAAGGAGGAGGATGATTTTAGCTTATCAAACTTTTTACTAAATGAGAATAATGATAAGAATGAGGAAGAAGAAGTAAAACACAGTTCAAATCAGCTTACAAACAGTTATACAGAGGAAGAAATCAACAAAGAAATTCAAATTGAAATGGAGTTTTCTTCAAGCATGAACAATAAAGAGGATGATGTTTTATCGACTTAGAAGATTCGGATGATGAGGAAGAGCCAATTGAAATTGTAGATATTCCAAACCCATCATCTATCTTCCTCAATAAAAATTCTCTTATTATTAAACCTTCTTTTGAGCTTGAGAAAGTCAAATATGAGGTTATTTGCAAAAAATGAAGTAGAAAACGTTTTAGATCAGTCTACAAGCATCCAATATGATCAGGAAAGTGCCTCAAATATTCCAAATGATGACGTTTCACACAAAGAAGAGGGGAAGATTAGAAAAATCAGTTCATTAGCTACGAGAATACCATGTCCAATTAGGTATTTAGTCAGCTTAGAGCCACAGAAGGAGTTACATCATCAGTTGTGCTTATTCAGAGCATACGAAAGAGCTTCAAATTGTCAAATATCAGCCCCAACATCTACAAAGACAAAGTACAGATCCTACATAGGTGTTTATTCTTCTCTTAGTTGATATTTTGAGCAAATCAATTGTGCAAACCATGTGTGCACTTTTACCATGTGATCTAGTTGTGAAATTGATCTCATGTACACACTTTTTCAAAAAAGGAAGTTATTTCTCCCAACCAATATGTGGTTTTGTTTAGCTTTCATTTCTCTTTGTTTAGATTAGGAGTAAGCTAAGTTTGTTTTTTGCATAATAAGTGCTTGCATGCACATTGTTTTTCCATTTTTCATAGTTAGTTGTCGTTCAATAAAGTGTTTGCATGCACATCTTTTCGTTTTTTTGGAGAGGGTATTTCAGCTGTAGTGATTCAGAGAATTCAAGTTTTCCAGACTTGTGTGAAACCAGTTGTTGACAGAGGTATGAGACTCCATAGCCCAATGGATGTAGAAGGCTACTGATCTCCTTGTTTAGCAGGAAAACAATCCGGTGATGTCGCCAAAATTTTATCATAATTCCACTGTTATAGTCTGCGTCAAAGGAAGATAAGATGCATGCATGGATGAATAAAATGAAAAAAACATGCTGCTGTTCTATTCTAAGAGTTTGGCGCCAAGGAGAGATAAGCAGGTGCATGGAAATAATTAAAAATAGAACTGCTGTTCTATCTTTGGCGCCATGGAGGGATGAAGATGACATTAAAAGTTAAAAATAGAAGAACTTGCATTAGTCAAATTGTGGTTGGCTGAAGTCTTTGAATGGAAGACGATAAAAATAGAAATAGAAGAAAATAAGAAAATCATGTTGTTGTTCTATTCTTGGAGGTTGGCACCAAGGATAGAAAGAATTATTTTTAATAAATAAATTGTTGTTCCTATTTCTAGCACAAAGTGGGTGCCTAAATAGTCTAGGGAAAATAAATAAAAATAGAACTACTATTCCAATTAGAGGTTGGCGCCATGAAGGAGGATTAAATTGTAAATTAAATAAATAAAATAGTTGCAGTCTTGTCCCATGTGCCATGAAGGATGAAAATAGAATTAAATAAAGAAAGAATTGTAAAACAAAAGTCTATTCTTAGCATGGAGCAGCCTATATTGGCTGATTTTGATTGTAATAAGAAGATGATACTTGGACGCTGATTTGTATATGCATCTTCAGCCTTTGTACTTGCACCTTTGAATAACATAAAGCTTCGTTTTTTCCCTCTCATATCATTGTTTTCAGATTGGTCATTATGTTTGTTATAGGATATTGCATTTGCTTTAGTGTGGAATTCATTCCCTCTACCCTGTGTTGCCTAGATTTTATGTACAACGTAAAACCTAGGCAGTCATGAGATAAATCTCTCTCATTTAACGGTGAGGCTCCTATGTAAGATGTTTATATATTTTGCAGAATCCTAATAACTATTTTAATGGGTTTTACTTTAATTCCCTCAGCTCGTGAACCACAACTGGGTAATTTAGCAGCAAATAGCTGTGATAGGATATTTGCAGAAGGGAGAAAAATGGAAGTAGAGAAAGAAGAAAGGAAGATGTGTTGACTCAATCAATAGTTATCAGATTTGGTCTCATCCACACAAATTAAATAAATAGATAAATCACAACATTCGGAAAAGAGGGAAAGAAACAATTTCTAACCTAGATCTAAGATAACACAAAATTTATCTAAAACCTCGAATAGAAGTAATCAGCAAAGCACTGTAGAAACAAAGTTCTCTAAAAATCCACCTTTATTCAATCCCTGACTTTCACAGAAATTACATCAAAGGATCCAACACAAAGTCTGAAAACTCAAGATTGCTCTAGCTACAAAAGCCTGTGCTAAACAAGTTCTGATGAACATGTTGTGACGATCCTTTAACCTGTAGGCTCTTCCTCTATTTATAGTGCATAGAGGGCAATTACAAATAGGGAACTCTCAATGAACTGCCGCATATGGAAGCTGTAAAGGAAATAATTGGTTGTATTTCCCTTAGAATTCCTCTTTGCATGACATGCATGCCTTACAACTGAAAATAGAACCTTCTATTTTGCATGTCTGCCACCTATTTCCAAGTAATTGACTTCTTCCAGTAACCTGAAGTAACGAATTTTAAACCAATCATTTAAGTTTTAAAATTTAATTGATTACTCGATTACTTTGTCGGAGAAAAACAAGAGAAAGAAGAAAAAGGAAAAGAAGAAAAAAAAGTTATCCCTGCTGCAACACTCTCGGTCTTGTTCTTCTTCCATACTCTGCATGTTGATCCAACCTGTATTGCACCTTTGCCTCATGAATGATATGAATGATCTCTTTATCCTGAACCTGAGAAATTCTCTCTCCCACATGCGGTTGACTCTTTTCTTTTGATTCTCACCAAGCTGGATCTGGGATCATTGTAGATTTTACCAACTTCTTCAACTGGATTACCCATGAGAGGAGTAATAATTCCATCTATTTCCTCTAAGCAACTAACTGTGATTTACTTGCGAGTGTTGCCTCTGATGTGTCTTCCTCTCTTATTCTTGAAGCTTTTGCAGTTCTTCTCAAGTATGTGCACCAATGAAATGTTTTGCCAACAATTAAGACAAAACTCATCACCCTTTTATTTTTAATTGTATATGAGTAATTTTGAATGTGGGCTTCAACTAGAAGACTAGGAGCACATGCATGTGCTTTTGAAGGGATTTTGCATGCAATTTACATGAGCTGCGTTGAAACTCAAGGAAGAGGATTTTGCCTTAAATAATTCTGCTTTAGCCTTCTAAAAACTGCGTGGATTTTGGTAAGACAAGGCAACTCTCATTCACGCTTTATCTTGCATATTCCTTCTTCTAATTTTTTGCATGAAAAGTGTAAAGAAAGGGCAGTCTAAAAATAGGACATGGAGGGCAGCTGATTTGCACTTGAGTTTTGCATACAAGTTGTAGTTGAAAGGCAACAAAACTTCACGACTTATTTTACAAACTTCATCTAATATTTGCGTGAAAACACAAAGGAGAAGGCAGCGTGAAAAATAGAAATGGAGGGCAGTTCCAAAAATAACGACTTGCATGAGCTTTTTCGCTAACATTTGTGTGGAAATCCATGAGTCATGGCAACATACAAATTTAAGATGGAGGGCAGCTATCATTTCCACATTTTGACTTAAACTTGCGTGAAAGTTGGAGTGGAAGGGCAACGTAAAAATAAGACATGGAGGGCAACTCTTAAAATCACGATTTGACTTAAATTTGCAAACTTCCTCCAATACTTGCGTGAAAACATTAAGGAGGAGTGTAGAAATTAGAAGTGGAAGGCAGCGTCAAAAATCACGACTTGCATTAAGTAATTGCCCCTTGGAAAATTGTGCTAAAATAAGAAGCGATTGCTTCCAATTTCGACGATGACTTTAAGTTATTGCCCCTCCATTAAAATGACGCTAAAACATGGAAGAATGACTATTTCAAATCCACGATTTTCCTTGGGTATCTTTGCCTTGTATTTCTAATACACAGAATTGTGTTGAAATTAGAAGACTTTGGCTGCCATACACCATGACTTAGCATTGAAAAAACCACGATTTGCACCAGAAGACTTTGCTTTGATCTTGACACCATTGCCTAAGTGATTTTGCCGCTTTAATGATCTTCCTGAATGTTGCTTTTTCTTCCCTGGCCATGACTGCTCTGCAAAAAGAAAACAAACTTCTCCAGGTCCATGATTTGCTCAATCATTATTTATCTGGAATTTAACCTCAGACAAGGCACAAATCTCGAGCTCTGGTCACCTTCAAAAACAAGCTTTGGCAGACAAATTAATCGACAATTAAAAACACTGGATATCTTTTCAAAACCCCAGGCCTGGGAAGAGGTCTGACAAGAAGAACGAATAGGCTATGGGGATTGCCAGACGGAAAACAAAGAAAGACAAACACCAAAACACTAAAGAAATAAAATAAAAACAAAAACAAAAACCTGAAAGAAGCTACGGGCAATTGCTCAAAAAATCCCTCCAATAAGCTAGTCTGCAAAAACTCTCCCTTAGGTGAATGCTCTATGGTAATAATGACAGGGTGAGGTGCTTATAAAACCCAAATTTATTAATTTTAGCTCAACCTATTTTTAAAAGAATTTTATTTATATAATATAAAAATAAATAAAACGCTTTTAGGTTAAGTCTGGGAAAGGAATGAGTGAGCTTTAGCATGTGGGTATTTGACAGATGAGACTCTATGACTTCCTGAAGGTATTTTTGACCAATGTGAGCAACTATAGACAAAAACGATAAAAAACATGACCCTTTACTTAAAAAGCATGAAAAAATTAAACATGGTGTAGTCCCAGATTTCAAGGTGAAATCTTGGGGACACCACGCTGTGTTTTCTTGAACCCTTGAATTTATAATGTAAATAGTCTAGAGTTGTGCAGGTGTGTGGATCTTTAAATTATCTGTGTGCAGAGTTACATGCAAGTATCAAACTTTTAGTGTATCACCCCTATTTCCCATTTTCCACACTCTTTTTCCCTTTTCCTTGTCAAAGTTTTTCTTTTTATAGGTGAGTCACAAGGGAACCGGCCCTCATTAGAGGTTCACCTCAGACACAGATTACCCCTAGCCTTGAGGTATTCCAATTTTGTCAACAAGAGAGAGAGTACATACACCAGTTGATGAGGGAAGCACACACTTTTAAGGTATCTGGTCACTTTTGTGTGACAAATACTATAGTGCACTTACAGAGGTATGTTTATTGGCCAAACATGCAAGCAAAGTTGCTAAATTCATCAGGGGTTGTGTTTTGTGTAGTAAAAACAAGCCTAATAACAAGAATTTGGGGTTATTTATGCCATTGCTAGTTCCTTCCCAACCATGGGAAAACATCTCCATGGATTTTGTGGGCAGTTTTCCTACTTCCAGGAAAGGTCATGATTATAGTAGTAGATCAATTTAGCAAAATGTGTATTCTAATTCCTTGCAGGAAGACCACCAAGGCTAGTGATGCAACTGAGTTATTTTTTGCTAATGTGTGGGTATTGTGTCAGACATGGACTCACGGTTCCTAGGAAAGTTTTGGTCTACTTTGTGGGAGAAGATGGATACAAAGCTGAAGAGGTCCATTGCATTTCATCTGTAGTTAGATGGGAAAACATAAGTGGTGAACCGTATCTTGGTCCAACTCTTGAGAGGGTACAACGGAAAGCATCCAAGGACTAGGATGAGAACTTGGTATATTTCCAACATTCTTATAACAGGGCAGTTCTTGGTTCGACTAGTAAGACTCCTTTTGAAACATGTTTTGGTTATTTTCCTAAAAATGCTTTTGATATTGTTTTGAGATTACCATGCAGATACAACAAAAAATTCGAATTGGAGGTCCACAAAGTTGAGAAATTCATTGAGAAAATTCAGCATATACACCTCCAGGTACAAGAGATGTTGAGAGAGTCACAAGCCAAGTAGAAAGTGCGGCATGATCACATAGGACTGAGCATTCCTTCCTTGTTGGAGACAAGGTATGGTTATGCTTAAGAAGAGAAAGGCTACAAAGAAAGCTAATAAACTCAATCCTCTTCAGTATGGCCCATTTGAGATTCTAGAAAAAGTGGGTAAGAATGCATTTCGCTTGGATTTTCCTCCTTATATGAGGATCTACTGAGTTGTGAATGTTGAAAATTTGCATCTCTTTGAGCCCTACATGTTGGATGAAGAAGAAGAGGGAGTGTTGCTACCATCTATTGAGGATCTTGCCCTAGACAGTCAACTGGAATTGGAGGAAGATGTGGTGTTGCAGTGGAAAGAGAAGACGACACAGAGTGTAAGATAGGTGGTTATTGGGTTGAAAGGCCAATTGCCTACCAAGACCAAGTGGTATTCTAGAGAAGAAGAGGGAGTGTTACTACCATCTATCGAGGATCTTGCCCTAAACAGTCAACTGGAATTGGAGGAAGATGTGGTGTTGCAGCGGAAAGAGAAGACAACACAAAGAGGAGTGCAAGATAGGTGGTTGATTGGGTTGAAAGGCCAATTGCCTACCAAGACCAAGTGGTATTCTAGAGAAGATGTGGGGAGGAAATTTCCTCACCTCATCAGTCCTTGAAGCTTTTAGGGACTTAAAAGCCTCAAATTGCTAAGGTATGATCCAAAAAATGGATTTAAAAAACCCAATTCTATGTATTCTCCATATTTGATACTTGCAATGCAGATTCTCAACATATTCTTTATTTAGGAGATGGTCTAGTCATGCTGAGGGTGATTTGGACACCTTCGAATGACATTTGCGGGCCATCGTTGTTTTGTTTGGGAATTTTCTAAGCCACGGTTATGCAATTGCCTCGGCAGTTACACAACATGCGCTCTTCACAGAGTAGAGGTTGCGCAACCGCCGATTGCAGGGATTGGCAATTGTGCAACCACTAGTCTGTCTTTACCGGCAATCATGTTCCCGATGACACCAGAATTCAGGAAACTCAACAGTTGCAAATGTTTGGGCTTCCAAACGGTTCGGTTCGTCTTTCCATCCGTCCTTAGGCAAAGTAAATTTAAATATGCATGCATTTGATCATTCAAGGCAAGTGTTTTGGGTGAATTCAAGTGTGAGCAAAGAGAGAAAGTTAAGAATGTTCTTGTTTTGTTCATGAGAAGATTTGAGTTCTTGTTGAGAGTTGCAAGCAAGTTATACAAGTAGGAGTTAGAATCTTTCTTGAATGTCATTGTATGATAGTAAACTTGTATTAGTTGGAGATTTGCATAGTGAAGGGAAGCAATTGCTAACCAACTGGAGTTTTTCCCACACTGGGTTTCTCTAGGACAAACACTTGTCTCCTTGTCTTGCAATTTTCCTATTTTCAGTGTTGTGTGGATGTTTCTTTCATAAACATGCTGGTTTAATGAACTTAGATTCTTCATTCAATATCACTTAGACAAGATCTGTTCATTGTTTTAAAAGGCAGTTTATGGATCATGTTTGGTTCTCTGATGTTGTTGCAAGCATGAGTGAATGCATGAAAGATGATGAATGTGTTCTGGAGAAGAGAACAAATGAATGGCTCTTTGAATTCTAAGCATGTGATATGGTTACAAGTATGATGAATAGTGGATATAATGGATTCTTTGACAAAAAATCCATGAGAGAAGAAGCGGAAAATGAGGAACACTTTTGAAAGAAAGGAGTATGTTGTTGGAAAGAAGAATGGTGTAAGATAGAAGAGGAAGGAAAGCATGAGTTACATTTGCTTTTATTGGAGGAAGTAGTGGTTCATTCAAATCCTGCGAGGGCCAGAAAAACAATAGTGTTGAATATACCTGGTGGTGGTGGATGCATAGCGGTGGGTCAAATCCTACAAGAGGATAGAAGACGAGAAATGAAGTATCTTGGAGGTGGTGAATGGATTATTCTCAAGCCGTGGGTAAGGTAGAGGAGGATGATCATAGCTATGATGAGAAAGATGGTTTATGGACCATCATGCTGTTGGAAATGGAGAAAAAGACAAAAAGAGATCACATGTTTACTCAAGAGATCACCCTATGTGTTTGATCAAGAGATCACATGTTTACTACCTCCGATGTTTGATGTAGGATCATCTAAGGAGTACAAACAATCTCGCAAACCAAAAACATGGGTTCAGGTTTTGGTGCACATGCATTTGTGTTTATACGGTTTGTCAATCTTCACAAAAAGGTTTCACGCATGGAAGAGGCTTGTATACCAGTCTTCAAACATCACCGGAAGCTCAAAAGGATATCAAAGCTAAGGAAGAGTGATATTAAGATGGTTTCATCGATCTCCTAGAGGTTAAGTTGCCTCTTTTGAGGACAATTAAAAAACCGCTGCTTTTCACATTACAATGGTTACACTACCGCCCTGACAATTATGAAAATTCTAGATTACATGGTCGATAGCTATACAACCACTGGTCTACTGAAATAATCTATTTCGTCATTGGTGTATGCTCTTAATTCCGCCACATAGACTCTAAGAGGTGCTTGGATCAGTTAAGGATTGGAGATTCGAAGTTGAAAGGAGATGAAGAGTTGGAGGCAGTCGTGAAAAGAAAGAGCTAGGCTATACAAGTTTCAATTCTTGGGAAGTTTTGGGGAGAGAACTCCAAGGGGGAGAGCAGTAAGAGATGTATCAAGTCTTTGAGGGACCATGTAAGGGTTTTTCTTATTCATGTTATGTTTAATAAGCCCGCAAAGGCTAGTGAGTGTGAAAGTGAGGCTGTGTATGAATCTTTGTAGCACATTATTGAATTCAAAAAAGAATGTGTGCAAGTTTCAAGTCTGAATATTGTGATCTTGAGTCTATGTTTGTCCATTACAGAGTGAGAATAAATGTAAGTCCCAACAGCATGAGTAGTAGAGGCAATCATAAATTTTGCCCCTTTATTCCCGTATTCATCACAATGTATTTAATGGCAGCCTATTGTGCTCAAATTTATTGGTGCTCCTTGTGGGTTATGTTTTGTACATGTTGACACTTAAAAATGATCTCTTGGTCTTTATTTTGTATTATCTTATGTGAACCATAATTATTTACTTTGCATGGACATTATTGGTAAAAATTAACATTATTAAATATTTATGGAAAATTTTCAATAGCCTGAAACCCCTTACGTGGATCCTTGTACAATCCTCCCTTTTAACATACAATGTTATGGTCCTATTTTGGAAGTGTTTGTGTCAAGACCGTCCATACGGTCTTGGCCTGACTATGTATCTAATCCTCCCTCTCACTTAGATGGGCACATTTTCCTCTTATCCTTTTCTTGTATCTAATCGTTGAGGGCAACATGCACGCTAAATTTCACCAAAATTGAAGTTCTATGTTATCATTAAATAATTAAATGTGCAAAGGATAAAATTGATCAACAATATCACTTGAAGGTATTTCCACATTCTCAAAGGTCATTGGATTCTCACAATCATTCAAATATCCAGCAATGACCCAAAAAAAAATTAAATTGAGAAGGTTAAGGATCAATTGGTAAATAACTTTTTCTATTTTAAATTTGTTGGATACAAAATCACAATTGTTTGCAGCACTTTGAGCCTAAGGGTTTATGGAAGATTTTAAGAAATGTTTTGGTTCATTTTATCACAACTACTTTTTAAACCTTAACTTTCATTTACAACGGATGGTTCATCCCATGATTGTAAGACCATACATTGGTATTTCTCATACAATTTGAGTATTGTTGGATAATGGTTCAAGAATTGACTATTTGTAGTGAACTTGATTCAAAAACTTAGAATTAATAAAAATGCTTTGGGTAAACTACAAGTGACTAGAAGTGGATTTCAAAACCAAATTAGAGATATTAGTGACACAACTTTATGGCCAAAACCATTGCATACTCTGTGCCATGTTATATCTATCAATGTGGCTTATAATATTTTATGAATGGGTGATCTTAGATACATGTTATGGGTGTTATACCTTTTATTTTGTATATATGCTTTAAATTTTTAAATTTGGGTACTATTTATGATTAGCCTTTTAAATTTTGTAAAATGGTTCAACCTCGAGAATATTATGCTTTATTCAGATAAGAATCAATGAATAATTGTTGAGACTATGCTTGAAATTGCAATAAAATAAGCAACTACATTTAAGTGTGGAGAATATAGCAATGTAAAAGAGGATCATGAGAATAATAATGTAGGAATCATGTTGGTGACATTGATGAAAAAGTTGATAAAAGTTAGTTTTATTTCAATTAACTCATGTTTATAATACTTTGCATCTGTAGATACTTGGAATAAATTTTTAAGTTATACAACCCTCAAAATTTATGGAAAGCGAAATTTATTTATGATTAAAAAATTAAAAACAAAGGTAAGCAATCTAAGAAGACAATTTTTTATTTCAACAATAATATAGATAAAATGTAAACCCTACTCGAAATAAATTAAAATAATGTAGATTTAAATTGAGCTCTACAGAAAAAGATGGGTTGTAAAAGTAAAGCACTTGAAAAGAATAGAAGCATATATGATAACACATTATTCCACTTAATAGACACACAATGGGCTACAATAATAATTCACATCAAGTCTTTGTATATATATGATGAGATACATAATGATTCAGATGAGGACTTTGAGTGTCATAACATATGTATGATTTCTCATAAAAATAATAAGCAATATGACCTCAAATATACTTTTTCTCACATGATTGATTTCTCATAAAAATTATAAGCAATATGACCTCAAAATATAGTTTTCCTAAAGGCACATGCTTTTTGGCGTTTCTCGTATTGCCGTGAAATTTTGATTTTGGACCGTGAGTTTCTAGTCACCTCGTTGTTATAACTCTGTTGTATTATTAATATAAAGGCAAGTTCCAATAGTAAAATATAATTTTCCTCAAATGATTGATTTTTCTATAGACCATGAGACACCATATGTTGACACATTCACCAATGATGAATATAGGGCTGAATTTCCAAGATTAACTAAATGTGGATCTATAATAATGTTACCATATAAGCAGTGATTTATTTTCAATTGAATGATTGTGCTTTCTTTAAGGAAGAGGAGCCCACACATGGTACATATAACTATATATAACTTGATAGCTTAAATGATTTCCCTACTTCACCTTAAATGTTGAAGATAGATATACCCTAAACAACAAGGAAATGTTTGACTTCAATTTTAGTATTACTGAAAATTCTCAAATGTTTAAACTAGGCAGTTCCTTGATGAGTACATGGATATTTTTGCATGCTTTCATTTTAATATGTTTAGATTATCTACCATGGTATCTATACAGAAGTTTATTGTTCACTTTGATGCAAAATCTTTAAAGCAAATGATGAAAAACATATCTATAATTTACAAAGGAAATCCAAAAGTTGTTTGGTGCATGTTTTATCAGATCAATTTAATATTTTGCATTGATTTTTGGGATATTAAAACATTGATATTATGTAAATATATTGTTGTCACATGAAAACCTCACCCTCTTCTTCTCTTCATGCAAGGAAATATTCTTCTCTTCACTCTTCACAACACCATATAGATATATATATATATATATAACTTTCTCACTCTCCCTATGGGGTGGGCTAATTTTATATATTTGACTGTGTGTATGTTTATATGTACAAACATCACACACACATTACTTCACACACACACACGTCACACATGCTTCGCACGCACGCACGCACACACACACACACACAGCACACACACACACACACACACACGGTATAGAATCTAGATAGGGTTCACTACAGTTACAACATCATCTTGGAAACCATATATTCACACACACATATACATACATATGTTATGTACTGTAGGTGTGTGTGTGTGTGTAGAAAACCTCCAATACACAATTGAAACTCCACACATTATAGTGCTTGCAAACTCTGCGCTTTCTAGATATATACCATTTGTATATGTATTGACATCAACACTCTTAACTCAAATCTCCACCCCTCCTCGAAATATCCCTCATTTAGAGTTTGTTTTCCAAAGAACCAAAGCATGTAGTTTGATTCCTCCGAACATATAGATGTGAAGGAAAATTAATATCCATTTGCTTACCTCTATCCCATACTGGGTAGGGAGAGACATAAGTTCCATATACATCAATAGGCCTGATTGCTGTAAGACATATCAAATTTGAAAAGATGCGCAACATCTTTCGGTAAGACCTTGATTTGACCATGAACTCTTGTTATAATAAACATCAACTTCATCTCATTCTTCAGATTAGTCACTTTTTGAGGTGCCATTACTTCTCATCATTGTGTAGTATCCATTGCATCAGTGAAATGTCGACAAAATCTGAGAATTCAATGTTATAAAAGCTATATACATATATCATCTGCTACAGTTTTTTAATCTCTTCTAAGAGGTGTTTCTTTGTGCTCCATTTCTGATCAACAAAACATGATGCAGTCTAGTTACGACCATACAACATACATGCTTCACTTTCACATACCTGCTACAAGTCACAACATCTTTGTACTCGCTCTTGGACTTAACAATGTCTTACATTATTATGTTAGCAATTGATCATAGATCGAGATTTGTTGGGATCAACTTAATGACATTCTTTACTAGGTCAGCATTTAATGTTGGGTCTTATACTTACCATTTTTCATACTTTCAATGGAAAAACACAAACTTAAGAGCACAATATTTAGACTTGAGACTCACACATAACCTTTATTGAATTCAACAAGTTGTAAAGATTCATACACACACTCACTCTCATACTCATTGGCTTATACATCCTTTATTATAACTTCATGTGAATCAAGATTTTAATCTCTCATACACATAATCCCTCAAAGATTGGACCTAGAAATTTAATTTAGGGTCTCCCTTTAAAATTCACTCCGCACATACTTACACATACACATGGACATGCTGTGTGTAAGATGTAGTGAAGTCTTTTCACAAATGCTTCCTTGTGTGTCATATCACTGTGTGTGCTGTTCCCCCTCAATGTTGTTATCCACTATATCTAGGGGACATTGGTGCAGTGCCCCATATCATGAAGCATGGAGATTACACTCAGGATACCAATCCCAGGCCTCTATCAATTTATATGGGATTACAGGATATATTTGTAAACTAGGATTCTCATTATATACATGATAAGAATGTTTTCCATTATGAAGATATAAAATATCCCCTATTGATTGAATGTCAAATCTATGAGTCAATCCCATCATGACCTAACCAAGGGATGATATTTATATAAGAAAGAGAGGGTGGATATGTATAAGACAAAACAAAATATTTTAAATTGGAAGTGTAAATGTAATAGATTTTGATCCAAGACCATACAAAGAGGTCAAAATTGTATGGTATGGTCCTATCTAGACTGCATAGTTATGGATAGGAGTAGGGAACATGTTGAATGAGATTAAAAACTAGTAATATGATATTTCTATATAGATTTTATATATTGAATTTGGAATGGAGAAGTTTTGTTTATTATAAAAAGAGTTCATAGTCAATCAAGGGTTACCAAAGTGTAAATTGCCAAATTTTAGTGTCTACAGAGTCACCCCTCAGATGATCACTGGGTTCTATATGGTTGAATCTAATGAAGACAAGGAGGGGTTCCTACCTATGTGTTGGTATGCCGATGAGTGAGAAGCCTGGTTCTACATGTGGTACAAGCTTGTAATTTTTGACCCGAATCACCATCACAAATAAGATTCAAATTTGGATTGGTTCACCTAGTCCAACTTCCGGCAAGAGCAAGATAGGGTGGTTAAGAGGCTAGATCAAACTTTGCATGTTGAGCATGAATTATTTTCTCTTTCTTCCACCAATAATAGATCGGTTTTAGTGGTCGAATCTTCCTTGCTCTCAGACCATCATGCCATTTGTTTCTGCATTAGTTAGAATGCTCTCTGCCTCAAATGTAAAAAGTCCCAATTCTATCTCAACACCACCCACTTTTGGCATGAGAGAATTGTTGGACATATGTTAAGAATCTAGAATCTTGTTTTATTAAATGATATATGGTTATATTTAATCATAACCATCTTTCTGTTTTTATTCAAACACTACATGAGTTTTTATATTGTTTTAATAATATTATTGTTTGTATTAGTTCATGGGTGTACCTGTGCAACATCCTTTATTGTTTGTATCCGACTATTTAATACACACACACACATTGCAGCCTGCACCTGTGTATTTAAAATGATTTCATATTAATAGAATTATACATGATTCCGTCACTGTTTGTGAAATTACATTTGGTACCAGAACTGGTTGAAGCTCCTGACAAGGTTGAAGAGAGGTTATAGAGGAAGAAAAATCGTGGAGAAGAAATTTGCATCATCAAAGAGTCGTGCTACCTCCAATAGCTTCCCACATCTCCCTACAGTCCTACAACCTCCGGTGTGATATACAGGTAAACGTAAAACAATTTGTTTTTGCCTTGGTGCCCTCTGCACCAGGCAAATTTGCTTCCTGGTACTCAAAAATTAAAATTTTTTTGTTGTTTTTCCCCATTAGGAGTTTCTCCACTAAAAATTAGTGGATATTATTCTCTCTTAGAAGACTACTGGATCTGGGGGGGACTTTGTCAAAGTTGGTAGACCGAGCTCCTCCACCACTAAGTTGCATTGGGTTTTGAAGCCTAAAGCCGAGTTACATTGGGTTTGTTTTTGGAACGTTTCCACAGAGTCCCTATTTGCAAACCTCTTGACTGAGCTGGTTGGCTTTGTTTACTGTGGATCGAATCAAGCTAAGGCGTATGCAACCCCTCCATCAGTGTATTCGTGTAACACTTTGCATTGGGCAACACTGCGGTAGAGGATATCCACGCGGGTTGAGTCCTGCATAGTGGTTGAGAAAATCCCTGCAGACATACAACCAAAAATAATGAACAATAAAACAACGTGAATAAAAAGAACAACGAAGGAACTATCTTCAAAGGCGTCTTGAGATCCGCTTTAGCCGGATACCCTAAAACTACCTCACAGGTCCGCACTTTCCACGTGCATCCTCCCAGTGAATTCGCAGGGTACAAGGTTAGTCGCATTTTTTTTTCAAAGGATAGTTCCTTTTTGACTTGTATAAATACAAAATGCTTAAAAATACATGCAAAGCGTACATTGGTCTTGTGGATAGTGCAAAGATACTAAGTGTGGGAAGTTTGGGGTTCGAGCCCGACCCCCAGCTCAATTTTATTAAAACAATTCAAACTTGGCGGAAAACTGGAAAAACCGCCAAATTTAGAGGTCCCTAAAAGCCTTAGTTATGACTAAATAGGCTTTTAAAAAATTTAGTGAGGAAAACCCTAATATAGGGTAATTTTTTTTTCTCCCCAATAGGCCTATTTTTTGATTTCGGACATCATTCACAAAAGGGGGGATACCAGAAAACTCCATTTTAAGAATTTTTTTTTATAGTTTTTTGCTCATAAAGCCATTTTGGGCTCCGAAGGCCGTCAAGGCCCGCAAAAAATAAAATTGCCTACCATTCAATTTTTTGCAATTTTTTGAATGTAATTTTTATACTTCAGTATATTGTACTAATTTGCAGGTTGCCATAGTCAAACCACAAACTTTGTAAGTGCTCTGAAACTGGCAGAATATTGTACTCAAAAACAATAAAATTTGGTTCAAAAAGACTAATGATATCCTAGATCTCATTTGTAGTGTTCGGTATAGACCGTGCCTTTAGGAAGTGCATCTGGGTAAAGTTGTCATGACTACTATTGCACTTAACGCTTAATATAGTTGTAACAATGTCGTTTGGGCATCGTCCCTTTAAATTGACGAGGAGTAATAAGGACACAATGCACACGTTATAAGCCTTCCCATTCGTTTGTGAATGATTGCACGCCATAAATCCAGACTGAGAAATTATCCATGTATATAGCGAAGTTAGGGGCGCGTATGAGGATATTTTTTTGAGCTAGAGTCAATAATCGCATATAACCCTTTCAATAATGTCTTGGTACCATGTCTCAAATTCTTTCACGTACATTAACACCTCTTTCATGTACCATCGGGTATATTGGAAGGGCGCGTATACATAAAGGTTTAATATATCAGACTGATGATATATAGATTGAGAGACCTTATTCCTGTAGTGATAAAAGCCTAACCCTGTCAATGCATTCTACAAAATGGGCATCAATGCCCCAAAATTCTTTCTTCTAGACTCAAAACTACTCAGAGGAAACAATTATGTTGCATGAAAGACAAAAATCAAGACACAACTTGAGTTTGAAGAGATTTGGCCTGTTGTGAATGGTACTCTGACCAGATCAACTACTGATATGACACAACATTGACAGTTTGATAGATTGGACTAGAAGGCCAAACTAATCATCTTGTTTGGAGTGTCCGATGATGTGTAACCCCACATTCGAGATGCCAAAACAACCAAAGAAGTGCAGGATAAGTTGAGCATGGTATATGAGGCCAAAAACAAGAATGTCATATTGAATTTCTAGAGTCAGTTACACACACCGAAGTTCAAGAAAAATGAGAAAAGCGAAGCTTTCTTGAGAAGAGTTACAGAGTTGAGGGCTTCACTTCTAGCCATGTGAGAAGCGGTCACATATGAAGCTCTCATTCCCATTGTTCCGAGAGCTCTCCCTTCTTCTTACCGCATTTTCGTAACAACACTGAACTTGTCAAATATGACAGTTAGTTTTGACAGCTGATAAACCCCTACTGTAACAAGAGGAAGCCATGCATAATAAGGATGATGAAGAGGAGAAGACACTTTCGTCACACCAAAAATGGAAAGGAAAAGGAAAAAGAAAACCTAATTTCTATCAAAAGTCCCAACATCATAATCAATATTAACATCAAGGGGACAAACAACAAAAGAAGCAATGTCCAATCTACAAAAGAGTACATGAGTTAAAATATTGTTGGTATAATACATACAAGAACGGTTCATCAAGTAAATCTGGACCTCAACACCAACAATCTCACAAGGGACATATGAACTATAATCAAGGGAAAAAAAAAGGGGAACTGGAAAAGAAGACCCCATCAACAAGGAAATATTGTTGAACAATAAGAACATTCAGATAATGAAGACTGTTGTTAGTGCAAAATCACATCACCCCCAAATGAGTCATGGATCTGCTTTTCTAAGGCAGGGTCATTTGGTGTGATTTGTATAACATGGGACCATCTCTCAAGTTGTGGGAATTGTGGACTTGAGATGGCCCTCCAAAGAAAGTCGGCTTCTTCTTCCTGATCCTAATGCTAAACTACTCCTAATGTAGAAATGATGTCTAACTACACCTATCCTAACAATGCCAAGGAGACAGGGAGAGACAAAGTGCATAAAGAGGGAAATCCTACACTAATGAGGTGATAACACTAAGAAAAGGGAAGTGCTGATCATCTATCAAAATGGCCATGAAATGAAGGGAGGTGAGGTGAGCAATGGAGAGGATGGACAACAACATCACAGACCAAATGTTAGATTCACACAAAACTCCATTTCTGATCCCCACGAACACAGCTCCCAGATCTGCAAATGAAATGTCTAAAACATGCACGAAATACTCCAGAATGATGAGAGGCAAGAAAATGCAATGAAAACAAGTGAAGGATGGAAAATCACATCACAAAAACGAGTTTTATTGCTTCAAAAATTTGCACAAAGCATCATACACGAGCAAGAGGCAAAGAACACGATTTACAGAGCAGGGGAGGAGGTTCAAACTCCATTTTCGACCCTGGGGAAGAAAAGAAAAGGGGAGGTAGAGAAGAAGAATGAATAACTTTTACAATGAATCTTGCCCCTGTATTTATAGATTCGATCAGAGAGAAGAAAGAAAGAGAGAGAAATGGGAAATGCAGGTTGAAGCTAAACCACTGTTATTAATGCTTCTGCTAAAATTTGCCCACAATATGTTGCTTCTGGCTCCCTAGCAGGTCAAATCGAATCGGATCTAGTATTTGAAGAGATTGGATTCTACGTTAATGGCTTGGAAGACTTTTCTTCATTTTTTACCTACCAGGGCCTGTAAAATATGATTTTTTTAATCCTTCCATGGCGTAGAGGACGTTGAGACACTTCCAACTGTGTCAGATTTGCTATATTTTGAGCCTTGAGTTGAAAGATATGCCCCTTTGAAGTTTTACATCGATTTTGTACAAATGGGCGGGAAATTTTTTTGAAAAATGGGTCCCCCTTTTGGATTGGGACACGTGGCGGCCAGATTGGGACAAAAATAGGGTTTGCGGGCTCAGAACTTACCTTTTCTCCTTTTTCGTGAAAATCACAAAACCTAAAAAACTCCCGCGGCCCCAAAGCTCTGTATGGACACGTGGCTCCTTTTGGTTGGCTAGGAAATGCGCTTCCATCTTTGCTTTTATGCCTTTTGGACAAAAGGAAAACTTTCACTTTTTTCCCCGACTCCCCGCCTTAGCTTTGACTTAGGTCTATATGTTGACTTTTTCCTTGGCGGGGTCATGGGCCATTTTGCAACTTTTACTCCTTTTGGGGCAAAGGGCAAAAAACTAATTTTTCCCCAACGCCCTGCCTTCCCCCTGGACACGCGTCAGTCTGGCTCTTGCTTGGGAACCTTCTCTCTATTTGACCCTTGAATCAACGCCATTAAGACACTTGGCAGCCTCCACTGGCATGTTTGTGCATTAACTATTCAACTAACTCTACCCCCTTTGAGGACACATGGAGGCACCACACATGTTTGCAAATCCGACCCAAAGTTTGCCTTTGGAGGAGTGTCAGGTTGACACTTGTCAGCGTCCGTTGCTTTGTGGACTTTTCAACGGTCCTTCTTACCTTTTAGACTTTGGGCTACGTGGCGAGCTCGCGCTCATTTGGGTCTCTACCTTGGGACCAACTCTTGGGGATGCACCACACTGACACTTAGCACTCTCCGCTTGCACATTCATCCTTAGCCAATTTTTTGAGGCCCGTCCTGTCCGCCTTTGACTATGTCTGACCATTTAATCCTGCCTCCATTCCACCTTGGGACATGTGGAGATGTGGCGCTTGTTTGAGCCTCTCTATTTGGATCCATCTTTGGAGAAGCGCTGCGAGCACATGTGGTCTCTGCCGCTGCCTCCTCCATACTTAGTCGATTTTGGACCCTTTCTTGAACTATTCGAGCCTGAAAACTTCTAGACTTCACCGTTTCTTCTATTTCTTGCATCTGGTCTCTTTAAAATTGTCTCCTCTTTCTTCTCTGCCCCCTCCACTCCATTGTTGAGTCCTCCCTCGACCCTTTAAATAGAATTAGGATGTGGAAACGCTCAAAAGAACATTTTTTTCTATTTATTGTTGTGCAGGGTTGAATTTGACTCTCTCGAGCTTTTGTTTTTCACTTTTCCTGGTTCTGGGACGTGAGCTCGTGGGTCTGTACGATTTCCCTTCATGTTTTCTTTATGTGTAAGGCTTTTTCTGACCAAACTTTCTAGTGGGAAATTTGGGATAACAACTGCTTATACACTTCTCAATCAAGTCAACCTTTCACGTCATCTAGTGATTTCTGTAATGGTGATTCGGGAGCCATTCGACACATGAACGACCAGAAAGACTTGTTTACTTCAATGAGGGACACACCTTCGAAAAACCATGTTTCGTTGGGTGATGATTCGTCATATATAGTTCAGGGGATTGGGAACATTTCTCTACCTCTTGGTTCACACAACTGTAGACTATCAGATGTCTTATATGTCCCTAGGTTGACAAATAATCTGTCTTTCAGTCAGTCAACTCCTAGATCAAAACTTAAAAATTGACTTTGATAGTCATTCCGGCAAGAAAACGTGTTTAATTCGAGACAAAATCATGAGGCTCAAAAAATAGTTGCAAAAGCCTCCAATGTGGGATGCATGTTCCAACTTGATTTTGTCCACAGAGATGATTAGACACTTGTGGCTAAGAAATCTACCTCAGCATAGTTGTGGCATCGGAGACTTGGTCATGTTAGTTTCAAGTATCTCGAGACACTTTGCCGGCATAATATGGTACATGGGTTACCATCTCTTCAGAAGGATACAGAAAAGTGTCCTCACTTCCTAGCAGGAAAACAACACAGCGCTTCATTCTAGAAGAGTACTTTTTGAGCTCATGGTAAGCTTGACTCTGGTTCATACCGATCTTTGCGGTCTAATGCAACCAAGTCATTTTGGGTTCCAGTACTTCATGCGTTGTGTTGATGACTATTCAAGAAAAATGTGTATTTTTTGTTTTTTCAAGAAAAGTGAAGCTTTTGAAACCTTCAAAAAATTTAAAGTAGCTGTTGAGAATGAAACTAGTCGTCACATCAGAACTCTCTTCTCAGATCGAGGGGGGGAATTCACCAGTAATGAGTTCAAATACTACCTACAAACTCACAGGATTCGTCGACAAATGCCTCCACACACACCGCAGACAAAATGGTGCTTGTTGAGAGAAGAAATCGTACTATCATGGAAATGGTGTGATGCATGATCGATGATTCTAGACTTGCAAAGACATTTTGGGTAGAAGCAGGACAAATACAACAGTGTATTTGTTGAACAGAGTGCCCATAATTTCTCTTGATGGAGTAACACCACATGAAGCATGGGCAAATCGGAAACCATCTGCATTGCACACCTCAGAGTATTCGGGTGCAAAGCAAGTATGCACATACCCAAGAAGAATAGAAAGAAATTGGACATGAAGTCACAAAAACTCATCTTCATTGGGTACAAGTGAAGAGACTCTAGGGTATAGATTGATTGATCTAAAGAACAGGAGAGTCTACACCAACAGAGATGTTGAGTTCTTTGAGAAGAAGGAAGCAAAGTCTCCTCCTCCAGACTCACCTGATGTAGATTCTTCACCAGTTGTAAAAACTGAAGCTAATGTTCCCATAGATGATGGGGATGATGATGATGAACTGATAGAACCACGAACCACGAGAACAATTCAGCGTATGCCCAAGTGGTATACTAGCACGTTACAAGATGCAAGAATGGATGCTCCACCAGATACATCCACCCTGGACCACAGACTCGCAGTAAAGCAAGAGAAGAAGTTAACTTTGCTTTGATGAGTAGAGTTATTGAATCTGATGAGCCCTCTACAGTCCAGGAAGCCCTACAGTCAAAATCTTGGAAAGATGCCATGGATTCTAAATATCAATCAGTAATGAAAAATAACACTTGGTAGCTTGTCGATCTTCCACCAGGGAAGAAACCCATTGGATGCAGATGGATATTCAAAACTGAAGTACAAAGTAGATGGGATAATGGAAAGTACAAAGCAAGACTAGTAGCAAAGGGGTATCGCACAAAAAGAAGGCATTGACTATGAGGAGAAATTTGCTCCCACATAGCTAAGATCAAAACGATCAGGATGATCTTTTCTCTAGTTGCACAGTTTGGTTGGAAAGTCCATCAGATGGATGTAAAAAGTGCCTTCCTGAATGGAGATTTACAAGAAGAAGTCTACATGACTCAACCTGAGGGATATGTTGTACCTGGTCAAGAAGCAAAGGTATGCAGACTCAGGAAATCTTTGTATGGCCTCAAACAGGCACCCCGGGCATGGTACATCAAAATTGATGAGCATCTCGTACAACATGGATTTGTTAGAAATCCATATGATCCCAATCTTTACCTCAAAAAGCAAGGGGGGGAGATTGTGATTGTCGTTGTCTATGTCGACGATCTAGTCATCACTAGCAGTTCAGTGAGGATGATCGATGCAACGAAGAAAGATCTTAATCGATCATTCGACATGACCAATCTCGGGCTAATGCACTATTGTCTTGGATTGGAAGTATGGTAGAAAGAGAATCACATTTTTGTTTCTCAGATGAAATATACCAAGACTGACATGCTCGAGAAATTCAGGATGATGGATTGCACACCAATTGCTACACCTATGGAGAACAGATTGCAGTTATCTCGTTCAGATCCATCTCCTAAGGTAAATGCCACTCTCTATCAGTAGTTGATTGGGAGTCTCATTTACCTTACCTACACTAGACCAGATATCAGCTTTGCAGTGAGCTATCTATCTAGGTTCATGCAGGAACCCAAAGTTTTTCATTTGAAATCAGCAAGGCACATCTTAAGATATCTCAAAGGATTAGTGGATCTTGGTCTAGAATATAAGAAGAATGACAACTTCTTCTTGTCAGGATATTCGGATTCAGATCATGCAGGTAATATTGATGACAGAAAATCCACTTTTGGATTTGTATTCTTTATGGGATCTGGACCAATATCATGGGGAAGCAAGAAACAACACTTTGTTTCTCGCTCTTCCACAGAAGCTAAGTATCGTTCTGCAAGAGAATTTGTCTTTGAAGTGATTTGGCTATGTCGCATACTGGAAGGACTTGGAATACCAAAGGACAAACCGACCACCATGTATGTTGACAATGAAGGTGTTCTCAAACTTGTTCACAATCCAGTTTTTCATGAAAGAACAAAACTTATTGAGGTACAAGTACATTTCATATGCGAACATGTCTTGAAGCACAATATACAACTTCAATTTTGTCCAACAGCTGAACAACGAGTAGATATCTTCACAAAGTCACTTGCACGTGACAAGTTCGAGTTGTTCAGAGAGTTCCTCTCCTCATCCCTTGAGGCAATGCAAAATTAAGGGGGGGAATGTTAGGATAAATATATTTTACCTTATGATAATTATGCATTTATTATTTAATTTATTTATTAATTGTTATTGTCATATTACATATGGTTATATTTATATAACCATAAAATAATTGTAAGACTTTATGGTTTTAAACACTACTTGTCTTTTTGTTTCAAGTAGAGAGCTAATTGTTATATTTTTATAACAATGTATTATTCCCAGATGTATTATTATGACAGCAGTTGTAAGTATGGTTGCAACCTGTGCAACATATTTGTTTGTCAAGTAACACATTGATGTCACAATTCCGTATAAACTTAATTGCAGCAGCATCCATTGTAATGGTCAATTGATTTCACATTAATAGAAATATATAGGACGCTTCTGTCCCTGTTTGTGAAATTACACAACATACATTCTGTAATGCAATATGTGAATCTGTAAATCAACTAACTTTATCAATTACTAGTACAATGTCACATGACTCAATACCTCAGGCATGTTGGATATCTTGCACTAATGCTTTTGTCAAGCTGCAGTTCATGATGTACATGTTGTAATCAGATCAAAAAATCCTGCAGCCCAAAAAGGATGACATGCGATGTTGTCATCAACGGAGGACTTCAAGTAATCCCATGAAAAGACTTTTGTAGCAAGCTACGGGGGAGTCACTATGATAAATCACTATTGGAGCTAGAAATGGACCGACATGAAGATATAGACCGATAATTTTTTAAAGGTAACTCAAGATGGGTTTCTTCGTATACTCATTTGGATACTTTCAAACTTTATGCACATGAACTTAGACTTTCACTTGTGTTATGAGTACATATCCCTTCAACATGTGTAAGGACAATGCAATTGAAGGTTTCTAGTCATGAATAAATTAAACGCCATTTACCATTTCTTGATTGAGTAAAGTTACTTCTTTTGCATTTTCTAAAATTTATAATCAAAAATTGTAATTACGTTATTTTTGACAGGATAAAAACTATAAAGAGATTAGGTCATAACTGTAACGTTAAAATGACTTCGAGACAAAAAAAATGCCCCACAGTTTGGAGAAAAGGCCGCTGGAAAGCACAAAACTATGAACTCATTTGATGTAACATACTGAAAAATAATCTATTTGTGAGTTCCTAATCATCGTGGCAACATGTTCAGAGGAATTTTACTGATGATACCGGTCCGAAGCATCAAAGTGGGATGCAAGAAACATAGAGGTAGAAACAAGTATTTTGTTTCCATCAAGATTATACCAATGGTGGTCTACCATGAGGTATTAATTTGACATCTGCAAATAGCTATGAGATTACTTGGCAAGGATAGAAAAGAATTCACCATTGTTGCAACGTGAACTACCTAAGGCTTTACAATATTGTACTGGGTGCCTAGGCCCCTAAGTTAGGTATTTTTTTCCATTTCATCATATGCCTATTCTTGCATCGAGCAACAAAGGCACCTATTTGAGCTTCCATTTTTGAATTTTGAGGTAAAAATTGTCTAATAGGAAGGTTCCCCATGGGCACCTAATGTACAACCTATGTTACAAATAATGTATTTCGACTTGTTACAATTACATGGGCACCTGGGCTACCTATCTCTTAGTTTTAACAATTAAGCTAACTTCTCCATGCAAGCATGGGCGCCTAACAACAACTATTGGCGAGAAATAAAAGCCATTTGTCTAGGAAAACTTGGTGGATTTCTTGCCAATGCTCAAAAGGGATTTTAAGATCCCTCTACTTAACTGGTGTAACTTCAGTATTTGAGATGCATAAGGAAAAATGTTGATTTTTGTGGTGGCCTTTTGACCGAGGATCCAACAGGGCCACATCCATCCTTGACCCTACGACAAAGCTAACAATTTCATTCCTAGATAGGATACTTTGAATTCTGATAAAGTGGGAAATGGGAGTGAGAAATAAGATATGGAAAACTAATGGATTGTAGGTATGCAAAAATTATATTCCTGCACTCCACTAGTTAGAAAACTTCAACACATGCATTTATGAGAAGAAATAACCCTACTCAAATCCTGCAACAAGATGAACATACGAATTTAATTGATCACAAAGTACTCAAGAATTTTCCTCTTTATTATCCAATAGCAAAGCTATTTTCAAAATACATCTTCTTGTATTGATGTGTTCAAACAAAATTTATACATAGTGTGGGAATAGAAGTGAAATTTGAGAGTGGAGGAAATGATAGGGAAATGTCTTATCTGAAACTCTTTGCATTCATCTCAAGTGTACAATACCCTCTTGAGTTTACAAGCATCAATCGCCAACCCCTTAAAATGGGAATAGATTTACAATTTATAGAGTGAGATGTGACCCATCATCTACCCCCAATGGCCTAATTCCATATGTCTTTCATGCTAACTTTAAACTATTTAGTATTCCTAGGAAATATTAAGTATCCTTTTTATAACCAGGATGCAAGAAATGTTTTGTGAATTATTTACATTATAGGAAGTCACTTTTAGGTGACTTATAGGAAAAAAGTGCAAACCCAATGCTAAATTAGAAAATTGGAAATCCTGAGAGAAAATTGTAGGGGAGAGAGGATGAGAGATAATACGAGAGACAGAAGAAGATGTTGCCCCTGATGAAGTTGGTTGATCCTCGATCATGGAAAGCTCCAAATGTGAGTGAAAATCTGAATCTTCAAATTCCTTCACTGTGAAACTCTTTCAAATTGGCTCACGAATCACTCTCCAAGTTGAATGAAGTATTCTGCAAAAACAACTAGTGGAAATGCTGTCTAGCACAAGGGGTAGATGGTCAACTTCTTACCTTCAGTAATGGGCACCAAGATACTTAATATCTAACTCGAGACTGATGAAAAAAAAGCCAGTAAATCAGTTGAGAACTAAGCCATTTATGAGATATTTGGTCTTGGGATCCTCCTTATGATCAATGGAGACCATGCGATGATCCTTAATGATCATTTAGGACCATTATGAGGTCATCGTTTTTTTCCAACATTATTTTCATTTTTAAAGGGTTGAGTATTGGAATCTACCCATTAATTAGCTTGATGTACTGCCTTACATTTTTTTAATTAATATTTATATTAGCGTGTGAAATTAATTATATTAATTCTATTAAACTAGATCTTGCATGCTCATTTCAAATTCTTCATTTCAGATTACCTAAAATATTTAAAATCATCCTTCTGGATCAACTTAATCTATTAATTATCAGGTTTTAAGGGCTCCCACTTACTATTTTTAGTAAGTGCCAAAAATTAGTCCATTATACATGAAGTCTCAATTTTTACCTCTAATGACTTCGTTCATTTCACTAGGTTTTTAACTAATGAACGACTCAAGTTCCCGTAGTAACACTTCCTCCATGTTGTAGACCTGCTGACTTTCTGACATTTTGAAGCTTCTGGGCTTGGACTGATCTTGAAAGTTCATTTTTGATGATGGGTCTTTTACCCTTAATATGCTTGCAATCTGTGTCGGGCGCATCCGCTTACTAGTCCAAGAGATTTTGCAGCAAAGTTATATTTTTGGACCTGAGACACTTTTGCATGCGACAACCAGGATTTTATTTGGACCTCAAAATTCAGGTCTAGTTTTCTTCATCCATTTCCTGACAAAATCAATTTCATTGTGTATAGGTTTCTTCCTTTTGAATGCACTCCATGCAATTCTACAATTGTTGTCTCCAATCTTTTCACGTGGATATTGGATTTTTTTTCTTTGTTCAGTCAGTGGGAATCACTTCACCCCGGGTTGCTGCAAGTAGCATGAGAGCTTGAAATTTGACAGGTGATTGGTAACATTACTTGATCTCCAAGTTTGGGACTTGCTAATGAATAAACTCCAGAGATGATAGCTTGTTGTTTCATTTGCAGTCCATGTGCAAGACTTTCTACCAACTTTTCACTTAATGGCCATGGATTCTTAATCTGATGTGTAATTCAACAAACTTTGTAAGTAGCTTCTCCTTTTGGAGATGAGATTTTTCTTTAGGACCTGCATACATTTTTGGGGTGGAAGAGGAGTACTTCTGTGGTAGGTTTGGTATGAGCTTCAATAATGGAGAAATGGAGGTGAGAAGTTATAGAGGAAGAATGGAGGAAAATTGTGCACGGGAGTCGAAGCAGCTGGAAGCACTGAAGCGACAGTTAGATTTTTTGAATTTTTGAAATTATGAGAGGAGAAGCTTGGGAAATTTTTTTCATTCTTGATGTTCTTGACCTCAGGGATGTAAGGGACATTAAATTCCACGGTGGTCAAGAGGACGACACATGGTGGCGATCCGACGACAGGGAATGAAGGTGAGAAAATCTTCTTTAAAGCCTTGAGAGTTGAAAACAGGTCACATGGATGTCCAAAAGGCTTCCCATAGGAGGTTGGGCACATTTTTCCATGTTCTATGTCTCTCACCTCAGGGACATAAGAGACATCAGTTCCACGGTTGTCCTAGAGCTGACACGTGGTGTTTGATCCGACGACAGGGAATAGATGCTCCAAAAATGCACTTAGGGGCTGAACTGTCAAGTCCCGAGGTCACATGGATGTCCAAAAGGCTCCCCATAGGGGGCTGGGTGCATTTTTCCATGTCTAATATCCCTCACCTTAGGGACATAAGGGACATTAGTTTCCACGGTGGTCATGGGGCTGACACGTGGCACTTGATCCGATGGTAGGGAATTAATGCTCCAAAAATGCACCTGGGGGTTGAAAGTCGGTCACATGGATGTCCAAAATGCTCCACATAGGAGGATGAGCACATTTTTCAAGGTCTATTGTCCCTCACCTTAGGGACATAAGGGACATCAGTTTCCACAGTGGTCCTAGAGCTGACACATGGCATTTAATCCAACGACGGGGAATGGATGCTCCAAAATGCACCTGGGGGTTGAATTGTCAAGTCTGGAGGTCACATGGGGGCTGGGAGAATTTTTAAATGATTTTTGTATCTTACCTTAGGGATTTCAGGGACATGAAATCCCATCATGCTCCTGGCACTGACACGTGTCCTCTCGAAAAATGACTAAGTCCTGAACTGCCTTTGAGAGGGTAACTTGGAACGATGATAACTTGAGCTCCCGGTGGAATTTATTGGTAAAAGTTTATATGATCCTAACTGGAAATGTCATTTTGGATCTGATGGTGGGGGTCTCATGTCTTGATTCAGCCATTAGATCTCTAAAATAGAGGATTTTGTATTTGAGACTCTACTTATGCTTGATAAAAACTGCCTTCCAATCCTATGGGCCAAGGTGTTGTGAAAAATATTATTTCACCATCATGTAGTTCTTGAAATTCTCTTTCTAGTGATTATTTTTACTCCTAACTCCATCTGGAGCTCCTAGAATCTTCTTTTGAAACCCATCAATTGTTTTAGGTCTGTGTACTGCCTAGGCTTGTGAATCCCATTTTTACTCAGACTACCCCAAGTCTTTCAAAACTTCCCCAAACCTTCCAAAATCATTTCTATGATGTTGTAAGGTATTCAATTCACCTCCATGTTGAATTTGGCCCTTTCGTTCCACTCTAGGGTGTTTGATCCAGTCCTGGGAAGGCCAACGATAGCCCTTCCCACAACTACTAGAAGATAACATTTTTCAGAACTCCCTAAATTACCTAGGGGGAATGAATAGACTTTCCTAAATTATCTAGGGGACCAATTTGACATCAAATAGAGGGTGACCAGACTGATGGATTTGGCTTAGGGAGCAAGGGAATGATAAAACATGAAATTTTCGACACAGGGGTATAGTTGTTGTGCTTGGAAACTTCCAATTTTCCTGTTGCACATTTGCACGACAACAAGACCATACACAAAACTTGATAAAGGTCTTCTTCAAATATAAATATCCACCTTTTATATTGTTTGCAAACCTCAGGGTGTAATGACTAAGGCATATTATTTTGGCTGAACTAACTAGAGTTTAAACCCCTCCAAAGGCACATAATTTTGCTTGGTTTATCTTTTCGAACCATCCTTATCACTTAAAAAATTCAACTGTCTTCTAAATTAGGCTATAACTTAATGATATACACCAAAATAAGGCGTGAGTGGGTCAGGGGTTCGACCCTTCCACTCACATGTTCACCTTTTTGCATGCAAATGTATTTGTATTGGGATCTTTATCCCACATTGTCGGTGCATGCAATCAAATGAGGCTTTTTAAAGCCATTGTTGTTGCGTGTAGTATGTGACTTTTGTCACACTTTGCATGGTTTTTTGTTGGCCGTTGGCTTGGCTCACTGCCACTTGACTTGACACCTTGCTTGTTGGGGTGATTTGTGATATAGCTTGAAAAAATGTGATGAGGAGGCTCTATCGTCCAACCCGCCTAGGTCGGTCACTTCTTTGTTGTGAGTTGGTTGAGAGGTTGATGCATCCATCTCTATTGTGACAAATTAACAATGAATAATGAGCTTTGTCCTATCTCACCCTCCATCTTGACAAGGTGGTTGGAATCCTTAGAGAAAAATGGGAAATTCATCCCACATGAACTAGAATAAGGGACTCAATGAGGCATATTTGCAAAATCACATACATTGTGATGTGAAGAAAGGAGACACGTTCCCTCTTCTGAAGAAGAGCGGACCCCACCGACTACTAACCCACAACAAACATACTATGTGGGATCCACCTCGACTGTTGAAGATCGGAGGTTGCAAACCATACTTTTGCTTGAACAAATTTTGACATTTTTCGCTTTCACATTTTTCCACTTGGCGCGTTCTCACTCTGTCACATTAGTGTTGTGCAACCTGGACTTAATTTTTGCTAGTTAGAGGGTAAATTCAATGGATGATATCTTGCCCATACAGACTCCATTTTGCCTCATTTAAAAGGCGTCATAAATCTCTCTGCAAGCTCTTCCATAAAAAAACTAGTTTTGGGAGTTTAGAGAACATTAGCACTGTGAATATCCTTTGGATCAAATGACCTTAAAGAAGCAACTATGCAAATGCCATCTACAAAGTCCCTAACATTGATTGTTTACCTTGTGACTTCTATCGGCTCTATGATTCTGATGGCCCTGATTGCATAAAGTGTACCTTGAAGCTATGTCCTCTAAATCATTGGGTGATCTCATCAATTAAGTTAACATCAAGTTCATTCCTAAAGTTGGTGACACCAAGTAGATCACCAATTAGATACCCATTACTCTTCTTAATGTTAGAAACTAGAACACTGAGAGGGGGGTGAATCAGTGTTCAATTCAACTTTTTACAAACTAAATAAATCAATTGCTTGAATTGAAAAGGAATTCAAAAGGAAGCATCCATCCACAAAGAACTTTAGGAGATTCCCAATCATTTTATCATGTGGGAAACCTAAATCTGAAAACTCCACATGAAACTTGGTCTCTTCCTAATCAAATTATTTCTCGCTCTGTAGTCTTGACCCTTATAGGCTTTAATTATTTGCTGATAATTTACTCCTTTTAAGTAATCAATTTAAAATAAAATGCAAGACATTTAAGACAATTGAACAAAGATTGATCACGGAGTTCAGCAATTGCCTACGTCTCCAGGTTCGTGGTTGAACCGTTCCACTAGTCAAAACTTGTAAGTTACAATAGTACTTTCACAAGAAAACCTAATGGAATTTTACTTGCCTATCAGTACACCAGTTCTTCAAAAACTTTCGATGATCAGTCGAATTGTTTTTCACCTTCCTGATGCACAATCTCCTTCGGCTTCGATCGGAATTCCCAACGCTGTCAATGCGACGCTAGCACTCCGGTCGACAAACCAGGATTTGCAAGTAATTGGTGTGGCTCAATGGGCCTATTGGGTAGTTTATAATTTACTCCCAATCACAAATATTTCGTCTAAGATTGCCTAAAATAATAGGCCAATAAACAATATTTGTCGACACATCTCACAAAAAAAAAAGCTTAACAAATAATAAGCTTGTTGGACTCATGTGTGTGTGTTACAATAGAATGGGTTCCCTATTTATACAAAAATAGGGCCCTTAAAATATGCATTTGCATATCATCCTTAGGCTAATATTAGCCTAATCCCGTAGCAAAATAAATGGGATCACAATTCCCAATAATGGGCGGCTTAGCATTTTGAATGGGATAAAATCCCAATTGGAGTGGCTTAGGGTGAAGGGGGCGGTTTTGTATTGTAAAGTGGGTAATTTACCCTCCCACATTTTGTGGCCTTAGACTTAGGGAAGGTTTAAATAAACCTTATCTCCTCCATTCTCCACGTGGATCTTACCACGCATGGCATAAGCCCCAACAACCGCTTCACCACCTTGATCACCACGTGGATTTCCACGCATACCATTAAACATGCTCCCCACCATTGCTTCACTCCTCCTCCACGTGGAAGTATAGTATGTTGGCGGTTTAATTGGGTAAGTGGAAATTTCGAATGGTGTGTAAGTGGACTTACTAAGTAAATAAAAATTTGACCCATACCATGGGGTATCGAAAATGGATTAACTTGGTCATCATGTAAGTCCACTTGTCGTCTCCCGATAGGTGCAAATCGAGTTAATGCCACGTGGTGGCTTGTGGACCCACCATGTCGGCGATAATACCATAGTCCACACGGTGGTCGGGCTCCCCTCCGTAATAAAAGTTGAGCCTCTTGTTCCCGTGCACCATTTTTACACTCGTCGAAGACCAGAGATTGACAACCAAAATAAAATGACTCCCCTTTGCCTTTTCACTACGTGTTGCAGTGCCATTGGTCCAATATTGACCAATTGACTAGAGTTGACTTTCTCATTGTCTGAGCTTTGACTGGACATATCTGGAGCTCCCGATGTCTGTTTGCCGCGTTCTCACAGTCGTTAGAAAGCTCTTGAGATGATCTTTTGCATTGACACCATTTAGGGATGTTTAGGGAACTTTTATAAATGATCCCCTGATCACACCTCCCCACTAAGAAAGGCTTTTTGTCCTAAAAAGCTTCCATACTGTCCTGAATCTGAAAAATTCTGCTGCCATCTCGGAAGTGCTGCTGTAGTAGACCCTTAGGTCTTCTCCTCCAACCTTCTCAGTTTGAAAACTCTGCTCCGATCTTGGGACCTGTGGGTTATGGGCCCATGACACTTCTGGTACGCCACTTTGATATCCGAAGAAGACCTTCACGCCTCCGATTTATGGTGCTAAGTTTCTGAATGAAACCTCAACGCTCCTTCTGTGCGGTGCTAAGCTTCTTGATATTTGACAACAAAGATCTTATTTTACTCTATAACATAGCTCCTGGCTTCGAGTTGATTTCGTAGAATCCAAATTGGTTTGAAGGAATTCCATGTTACGTAGAGCTTTGATTGATCTGATGTCAATAATGGATAATGACCTGTCCTTTTTCAAACCTCAACGCCTCTAATGCATGATGCTAAGCCTCTTTCAAGACCTTGAGCCTCCGATGCACGATGCTAAGTCTCTATAGACCTCAACACCTCTTATGCATGATGCTAAGCCTCTTGTAAGACCTTGAGCCTCCAATGCATGATGCTAAGTCTGTTGATCAGCTACCATATCGTATGTGTGGTCGCAATGCCCTTGACACTGAATGACATTCTGAGCTGATCCTTTTAGAGCTCCTCTTGTTGACATACTAATATCAGGTACCACTCTGCTGCACGGTCACAATTCCTCTACACAGAATGAAGTTCTAATCCGACGTTAATGCCAACTGTGATTCAGCTACCATTCTACTGCACGGTCACAATGCCTCTACACAGAATGAAGTTCCGAGCTGATCTCAGTGAACTCTAATGTCTGCACAAATGACAGATCAATTTCCAAGCTTTATATGAGTTAATTCCTGTGTCCAAGCTGTAACAGGTACTCACACGCTGATTAGGAGATATGTTTGGAGCATTAATCAAATTTTCTAAGTAAGAAAATCCACTGGGTATGGAAAACGTTTCTCTTAACACTTTCTCACAAAATTTGATCTCCAAACTTAATACTGCATACGATTCACCAATCTGAATTATGCAATATATAATTGAAAAAATGTTGACTTACCCATTTTAAAGTACTTTCACTTTCAGGTATTACCTAGTCCTATGTTGACTTGTCAACTGGTGGTGGAGTAGAAACCTCTTCTGCCTTTACAATAGGCCTCCATTCCATCTTTGGCTTGCCATTACTCTGATGGCGAGATGGATGTAGTTTCCAGCAATTTTCCACCTGATGCCCATTCCTCTGCCAATGAGCACAAAAATTCCTCGGAATCTCCTTCTTCTAAGATGAGGAACTCTTTCTGCCATTTCTCGACTCTGCATGACGAGATTGGTCTTTCTGATTTGCCGTGTTCCTGATGAACGACATCAACTTCTTCATCAGTTTCCTTCTCTTCCAACATATGGCCACTGAATGATTATGCAATCCAGAAAAAGTACATGGAAAGGCATTCCACATCTTCTAAAAATCATAACCATACTTCTTAAGCTGAAAAAGTGGATGAAAGGTTTTACTGTGCTTACGATTATGGTAAGAAACTGGAGGTGGAATCTTGTTACCTCTTTGCTGATTTCTCTTACCACATCTTGCCTGTGACGACGAAGCACAACTTTCCTGCTTAGAATCTTCTTGGAGGACTAGTGGGGTAATCACTTTGCTTTCGGAAGCTTGTCTCCCGTAAGCATTCTTGGAGCATTCTCCAATTTCCATTCCCACACTAGGATAACCCAAACCTGCAAAACAAGGACAATCCTCGACCTGTATTGGGTTAGCAATACCTTGGCCATTTTTACCAAGGCCTCTTCCATCAAATCCCATTTTATCTGGTAACTTGGATCCAATTCCTCTAGTATGCTTTTCAAACAAACCAAAGACTTCATTACCTGAATCCGAAACCGAATGGGAGGAAGAAGAAGATTCTAGTGGTGAACAACTTACAGTGCAGTCATCTGCCATGGTCACTGCATCTGAAGTTGAAGGTATTTCCTTTCTCTGATCATCACACTGCAACCTTGCCAAAAGCTCATCCTTGGTTTGCAGTTTTGATTTCAAACGAGCATTCTCCTCTTCTAAGGAGTAATACATGGATCGCAGGAGAGAATTCTCTTTCTGGATTTGGTGATTATACACTTCAATCTCATCGAGCTTCGCCTGTTTAGACATCTTGCCCATAGTGCACTTGTACCCTGTTCACACAAACTGAACTAACTGCACCAACTTGAAGCAATCACTCTATTAATCAGATTTACTGAAAAACAAATAAGGAGCTAAACCAGCTTTGATACCAAACATGATCCGAAAATAATCAGATTATTACTACCTGATCTTGGACCCTTATAGGCTTTAATTATTTGTCGATAATTTACTCCTTTTAAGTAATCAATTTAAAATAAAATGCAAGACATTTAAGACAATTGCACAAAGATTGATTACGGAGTTCGGAAATTGCCTACGTCTCTGGGTTCGTGGTCAAACCATTCCACTAGTCAAAACTTGTAAGTTACAATAGTACTTTCACAAGAAAACCTAATGGAATTTTACTTTCCTATCAGTACACCAGTTCTTCGAAAACTTTCGATGATCAGTCGAATTGTTTTTCACCTTCCTGATGCACAATCTCCTTCAGCTTCGATCGGCCTTCTCGACGCTGTCAATGCGATGCTAGCACTCCGGTCAACAATCTAGGATTTGCAAGTAATTGGTGTGGCTCAATGGGCCTATTGGGTAGTTTATAATTTAGTCCCAATCACAAATATTTCGTCTACTATTGCCTAAAATAATAGGCCAATAAACAATATTTGTCGACACATCTCACAAAAAAAATCTTAACAAATAATAAGCTTGTTGGACTCATGTGTGTGTGTTACAATAGAATGGGTTCCCTATTTATACAAAATTAGGGCCCTTAAAATATGCATTTGCATATCATCCTTAGGCTAATATTAGCCTAATCCCGTAGCAAAATAAATGGGATCACAATTCCCAATAGTGGGCGGCTTAGCATTTTGAATGGGATAAAATCCCAATTGGAGCGGCTTAGGGTGAAGGGGGTGGTTTTGTATTATAAAGTGGGTATGTATCCCACATTTTGTGGCCTTAGACTTAGGGAAGGTTTAAATAAACCTTATCTCCTCCATTCTCCACGTGGATCTTACCACGCATGGCATAAGCCCCAACAACCGCTTCACCACCTTGATCACCACGTGGATTTCCACGCATACCATTAAACATGCTCCCCACCACCACTTGACTCCTCCTCCACGTGGAAGTATAATATGTTGGCGGTTTAATTGGGTAAGTGGAAATTTCGAATGGTGTATAAGTGGACTTACCAAGTAAATAAAAATTTGACCCATACCATGGGGTATCGAAAATAATTAACTTGGTCATCATGTAGTCCACTTGTCGTCTCCTGATAGGCAAATCGAGGCAAGCCACGTGGTGGCTTGTGGACCCACCATGTCGGCGATAATACCATAGTCCACACGGAGGTCGGGCTCCCCTCCGTAATAAAAGTTGAGCCTCTTGTTCCCGTGCACCATTTTTACGCTCGTCGAAGACTAGAGATCGACAACCAAAATAAAATGACTCCCCTTTGCCTTTTCACCACGTGTCGCAGTGCCATTGGTCTAATATTGACCAATTGACCAGAGTTGACTTTCTTGTTGTCTGAACTTTTACTGGACATATCTAGAGCTCCTGGTGTCCATCTGCCACGTTCTCATAGTCATTGGAAAGCTCTCGAGATGATCTTCTGCACTGACACCATTTAGGGATGTTTAGGGAACTTTTATAAATGATCCCCTGATCAAAAACCGTGCACTAAGTGGTAAAAGGTTACAAAATTTTGTTGAGCTACAAATCAACTCTTGAGGTTACAAAATTAGTATCACACAAGTTACAAATTGGTGAAGGAAGCACCAACTTCCTGAGTAACTTAGCTAGCTGCAACTAGCCTTCTGGAAGCTCCTACATGTAAGGAATAAACAACTCCCCTGATACACAAATAAAAAATGATCACACTTCAATTTGATGGTCTGAACATTAGATTATGATCCTAGATTTGCACTCAAACTCTGCTGCCTTGTTTTACTTGTCTTGGTCACTCCTGAACAACAAACATATCTTCTTGTTTCCCCACTTTTCTTAAAATTTCTTCTCACAACCTAAACTAGAACTGATCCAAACACTTGTACCTCTGTTTTTATGGCTCGCAAAGGTTCTCAAGATCATACTATGCTTCAAATAAACGTACTTCACTGTTTTATTCACATTCTAGTATTTTACATTAACTGAATTCACTATTTGTATATCCAAGTACACACACATATCTATTCTAACATCTCCCTTTGAAATCATTTTAGTCACTAATTACATAGTCTCATATACATTCTCTGAATCAATGTATTTTCTCCATACTTATTGGGTTTTAAAATGGTACTTCAACAAAACCACAGTCAAGGGAAAACAAGTCTCTCCTCCTTATGGGAGAGGTTCCCTTATTGAAAGCAAGCAACAAAGCTTATATACAAATGTACAACTTTCATCTTAAGGCTGCACTTTTGACATCTTGAAATGCTTACCAAATAGCTTATCAATACAAACGAATGGAAGAACTAAAGAAAGGAAAGAGTAGAATATAAAATACTTTCAGGAAATACAGATAGTAGAGTATAACCTTATACGTACTGAGAAAAGGTGATATAGAACAAAATCATTCTCATTCACGGCATGAGATAACATTCCATAGACACGAAGTTATAGAAATCACATCAATAAGAACACAAAATTTCTTATTACAGAAGATAAATGATCCACAAATTTTAGGCAAGCAAGAAGATATAATAGATAAGATAGAGAGAAAGGGAAAATTATTATGTATTGATTACTTTCGATTCTATTTACACTTCAAAAGTATAAGAGTCCAACATTTGTAATGAGCTAAGCTTTTACATTTATAGATGAAGTGAAAAGAGGAGACAAAGAGAAGGAAGAAAATCTGATTTGGAAGCTCAACCACCAACCATCAATGCCCCTGCAAATCTGCCTACAATCTGTCAAATCTGGTTCTACATGTCTTTGGTGTGCTAAAGAAGGAAGGATGGAAGATCAGATCAAATTTTATCTAGTTGAAGCAGTTGGATCACATATTAATGGCATAAAAGATGTTTTCCAGATTTTCACCCAAATCAAGATATCCAGTCGGTTCTCCATGTCTGTTTGGTGTGTTGGAGAAGGAAGGATGGAAGATCGGATCAAATATGATATGTTTGAAGCAATTAGATCACATATTAATGACATGAAAGATGTTTTCTAGATTTTAACCCAAATCAAGATATCCTACTGAAAATAATATTTTATGTTTCCATGGTGATAGGTGAGAGACTTGACAGCCTAAAAAATGGCAGACCAGATCATTAATGGTGGCGGGTAAGTAGCAGGCACCTGGAGCTCTCTGGAAATTCCTTTCTTGCTCAATTCTGAGCTCCTAATTGAAAGACATGGCTATCTGAAGGTGCGGGGTTAGGCATTTAACGCAGGCTCGCAATATGCAAAAGGTTCTGTCCATACAGGGTCCACGTGGTGACCTCGCGCATCTTAAGATTTCACCCCTTCTTTTTTACTCCTGAAGTTATGCCAAACTGACACGTGGTGTAGTCCATGGGCCCACTCCATTTCCTTTGTATTCTGCCTAAGTCCCTCCCATTGGCGGAGACGTTCTACCTGACCTGAGACACGTGGAGGGTTGGTACACGTTTGGAAATGCCCCCCAAACTTTGCTTTTGAAAGAACGCCGATTGGACACGTGGAGGCTTCCATAGACTCTGGATTTTTCAACGGTCATCTCTGACCCCTCTTGAATCTGACCACATGGCAAGCTCGTGCTTATTTGGGGACTACCTCTGGATCTTAACCTTGAAGATGCTCCGAGTTGATGCGTGGAAGCTTCCTTTGGCTTGTCCCAAGCTTAGAATTTTCAACGGCCAGTGTCACCTTTTCAGACTTGGGACACGTGGAGGGATGGCGCTAGTTCAGGGTCTCTCTTTGGGCTGCACCTTTGAAGTTGCGCCGATGAGGCACGTGGAGAGTTTGCGCTCACTTAGGATCCTGCTTTGAACTTGGCCTTTGGAGGTGCACCATTGGGATGTGTGGAGGCTTCCGTCGGCTCTTTATACTTAGCCGATTCAATGGCTAGCTTTGTCTTTTTAGACTCTGACCACGTGGAGGGCCTGCACTCATTTGGGGTCTCCGTGTTTGTACGCCATACCAAAAGTGTGCCAAAGAGACACGTGGCACCTGAGTGGTAACGGAGTCGCGCATCACTTTTTAAGTTTAATTCTTCTGGAAACAAGGCTCAAAATCTCAAAGTTCTCCACCGACTGGCTTTCCCGTTTTGAATTTTCAACGCGGGCTCAAGACCCCAGCGGAGTCGTGGAGCATTTTATAACTTTTAAATCTCTTTTTGGAAATAAAACCAAAATTCCCAAAATGCTCTGACGACCCACCTTCCCATTTTTATTGTCGATGCGGGCTCAACATTTGACTTTATCCCTTAGCATGAGTGAGGTTGCAGTTCACTTTATCACTTTACACCTTTTATGTAAACAAAGCCAAAATTCCTTAAGTGTCCCGACAACCCGCCTCTCCGCTTTGACTTTTCAACAGATATTCAATACATGGCTTCAGCGGAGTTGCGACTCATTTTTGTAACTTTACTCCTTTTGGCAATAATGCCAAAATCTTCAAAGTGCTCTAACGATCTGCCTTCCCGCCTTAGCTTGATTCGACCAATCAGGATCCTTCGGGGCCTCAGAGTCAATTTGACACTTTTGCAAAAATAAGAAAAAATGTTAAGTTCACAAAATAATCTGCCATGCTGCATCTAATCAGAGATGTCCACATACTCGTGGATGTTGGGGCCAAATATTGACAGGGAAGATACGCCTGTCATTCATGACTGTATAAAAAATACAAAGGGGAAATTCCACTATTTATGCCCAAATTTCAAATTTTTCTCCATGGAAAGAGAAACTGCAAACAATACAAGGCTTGACACGATCCACAACCAAAAGAGAAGGATTTTGACAATTTCATTCAAATGGAGGAAACAATTTTCAAGCATCTAGATGGGAAGACAGAAAGTTTATGAAACCATGCAGACAACAAGATTTTGAATTAACAGGGCGAGATTACAAATGAGTACCAACTTCTTTAAACCATGAAGTTTTCTATCTCTGCAGACTTCTCAATATGCTCAAACATCTCTCAAAGGTACCAACTCAAAAATTTTGAAACTTGACTTGAAAAATGAGGGGTATTTTGAGTGTGACAACAACTGGCTTTTTCTGGGGATGACTTGGCTTGGTCAGAGGAACAAGGCAAGATCAAGAACTCAACAAAAACCCTGGGAAAGTAAACCAATGCCTTATTCATTGGGCAAATAGAGTCAAAGGCGAAGCAATACAGAAGACAACACACACGGAATGGAAATAAACCAAAAAGGAAAAACCAAAAAAAAACCACCACACACTGTATATACGAAAAGGAATGCCTAATCACCTAGGACTTGAACAACTTCAAATACTGCCCACTATAAGGAAGCGAGAGAGAGGATCCATCCATATAATCCAAGTAGAAATAATTTTCTCCAGAAAAGTGTCTGATTTTGAAAGGACCAAGCCAAAGAGAATCAAACTTACCTTGGCTTACTCGAGGTTCATGTCTTTTGCTGCACAGTAGAACAATGTCTCCCAGTTGAAAATATTTGGGCCTAGCCTTCTTATCAAACAAAGCTTTTACCTTCAGTTGATGAGCTAAGATTATATTAAAAACTTGCAACCTGTCTGCATCCAGCTTCTGGAGATACATGATCCTCTTATCCAAGGCACTAGTGAAACTTGTATCTTTAATAGCTTTCATTAAGTGCAACGCTGGAAATTCCACTGTTACTGGTAGTTGAGCTTCAACACCATACACCACCTGGAATGGAAACACCCCAATTGCTCTTTTGGGTGTAATTCTATCTGCCCAGAGAGCATCATAGAGATTCTTGTGCCAATTCCTTTGAGATTCATTGACAAGCTTTCGAACGATGGTTACCAAATTCTTATTTGTTGATTCTACTTGTCCATTCCCTTGGGGCTAATAGTCTGAAGAATGGGCAAGGGAAATTCCATAACCATAGCAAAAATCCATCATCTCAGAAGAAGTAAAATTCGAAGCATTATAAGTCACAATTTTGTTTGGTACCCCAAACCTTATCAAGATGTTTTCCTTGATGAAATTACACACCACCTCAGAAGTAGTGCTTTTGACTGGAATAGCCTCTACCCACTTTGTAAAGTAATATTTAGTAGTTAGTACGTGAGTATGTCTAACACTGGAAGGTGGGTTAAGATTTCCAATGAAATCCAATCCCCACAGTTGAAAAGGCTCATCAATCAGTACTGGTTTAAGTGGTAAAGCAGTCAACTTAGGTCTCCCAACAAAAGTTTGACAGGCTTCACACTTACCTACCCATTTTGATGCATCTATGAACAATGTAGGTGAATAGTACCCTGCATGAAGGATCTTATGGGAAGTGACAACAAAAGAGAAATGCCCTCCACAAGCCTGATCATGAAAATATGAAAACAACTTTTTTTGTTGCTCTTTGTCCACACATTTAAGGAATCTTCCATCTATGCCTTGTTTGAATAAAACATTTTCCCATAATACATATTGTGCAGACCTTAGCTTAATATCTCTCTTTTCCCTCGCACTCAAGTGGGATGGACACTCTCCATAAGTAAGAAAAGAATTTCAATACCAGCATACCATTCATTTGTTGAATTGAGGAAGAGGACAACATGAACATCAACTGCGTCTTTGGACAATTCTACATCAGCTCCTTCAACAATAAGCTCACATAAGCCTTACCCCAGACTAGCTTAGTTGGCTTGATATTTGTTGTCACCCTTAAAATTTCCCTCATTTTTCAAGTGTATACTTAAAATTTTGAGTTGGTGCCTCCAAAAAATATTGAAAACAAAAAATTGTGAAAAATGGTTCTTTCCAAGGGCTTGTGGTCTCCTGGAAACTTCTTCATCGGATGGAAAATTTATTTCCATTTCCGAAAAGGTAAAGAATTCCTCGTAACTCTTCATATTTTTCAAGTTATGGCCTGACGGACTTGAGATGGTATTATTTACCCAAGGCGGGCTGGTGGGCTGTGGGAGTTTTTTGGTACTTAACACTTTTTGGCAAAGGGGGCAATTGGCAATGACGGGTCCGCAAGCCCACACAGAGAGATAGAAAAAAGAATGCCTAAGGCCTTCCACCAATCAGATGGTGCCACGTAGCCGTGTTGAAAAGTCAAAGCGAGGATGCGGGTTGACAGAGAATTTTGAAGTTTTAAGTTTTTTTGATCAAAAAGAGTTCAAAGTAAAAAAGTGATCCGCGACCCCATCACCAAGCAAATAATGCCACATGTCTAAACATTGAAAAGTCAAAGTGGGCGAGCGGGGCAAAATGTTCCAAAATGCCTTTTCGCTGTTAAAGTTATAAAGTGTAAAGTTTTCCCCCCCATGCCCGCTCCAATCAATTTCTTCCACGTGGATGGCCCAAATTTAAAGTTGTAAAAGCAAATCGAATGGCCCATATTTAAACTGGTGAAATAATGTAACAGTCATATATTTGAAAACACGGTTTTTATGCCATTAACGTTTCTTTGCGAATCAAGAATTCGAAAGGGCGCGAATGATTGGAATGATTTGTAACCATTTCTTGCTTTCTTGAGGAAGTTGTAACTGTCTCTTGTGAGCTATTTCAGGGGCTTTCAAAGCCATTGTATGGGGTTGGAATTTTGATATTCTGGAACTGTAATTTTGAAAATGAAGAAATCAATACAAGGGTTTTTCCCTTTTTCCTCTGTTTTCTCTTTCCTTCTTGCTACGATCTGTGAATCATTTAATCCTTGTATGCTTAGAAACTTTTTGTTCTAGTTTATACAATCTCAAGAACTTTGAGTCTGCGGATTGCGCCTGTTATAATCGTGAATCGTTCTACTCTATATCTCATTTTCTCAATACATATAAGGGCTTTCTCTGTCATCTCTTTTCCCTGAAAGTATTGTCTTCTTCTGCCTCCCTCCTCTCTTCAAGTCTTCTATCCTCATGTATTGATAACGTTCCAGGCATAAAACACATTTCAAGATATCGAGAAACCACCATTGAATGAAATATTGTTTATTTGTACATAGGTTTTGCCCCTACTTTCAATAAGGGAACCTCTCCCATTAAAGAGGAGGGACTTGCTTGTCCTCTGACTATGGTTTCATTCTAAGTGTAAATCTGAAACCCAATAGTTTTTTGCGATTTTTTCAACAAATTTTCTTTCTAAAAGAACAACTAATTTGATTATTTCTTTGATCTGTCGACTCTAAGATACACTCATGGTAGAAGGGATCTTGGAATTAAAGATCCCCAATTTCAATTCCTGGATCAACAAGGTTTTATACTTCCTCCAACAAGAAGAAATAGAAGAGCTCGTTATGAAAGCACACCTCCTATTGAAGATAGAGCTTCTGGTAGTAGCATTCCTCAAGCACAACTTAGCCCTAATCTCCATGCCATAATTCTTGCTGGTTTCTCAATTCCACTTCAAGCAATCTTTCCAAGGATGGCAACACCGCTACCTTGGGGACAAAGAGTTGGGCCTCTGGCTCTTCCTCAACCATTGCAGGAGTTAGATAAGGGTAATAAGAAGAATTTTCCCAAATTTAGAGGTGATGGAAAAGTGCACCCCAATGAACACATTACAGCCTTCATTGTTGCATGTGGGGTTCTTGGAGTTAAACATGAGGATGTTTCTGTTAGGTTGTTTATGGAGATCTTGCAAGACACTGCTGCAGATTGGTTTTACCATCTTCCTGCTGGGACGATCACCGATTGGACTACTATGAGGATTGAATTTGAGTAGTGTTGCAAACCTGCTGAAGATGTGCATGCTTTGCTAGCTCAGATTTCTCAAATCAAGAAGGAGCCACATGAGCCTATGAGAGAATTTGTGGCCAAGTTCAACAAGTTGATTAACAAGACTCCACAAAATACTAGGCCTGTTGATCAAATTCAGAAGTGTTTTTTCTTGAATGCTCAATTGCCGGAAGTAAGCTATTCCCTGAGGAGAGAAAATCTTGCAACTTTGGATGCTCATCAAAGATTGGCTTTCAGTGTGGAAGATGACTTGATCATGTTTGGAAAGCTGAAAAGGGAATCTTTCAAATCCAGACTATCTTCTTCTTCCTGTTCTCCTGGAGGTAATGCAGATCACTTGGTGCAAAAGCTGGCTAATGACCTCATTGCCATCAAGAAACAATTGGCTCAACATGCTCCATATCAAGATGTTCTAAGGAATAACTTTCAGGCTAGGAATCGTTTGCCCTCTTCTCAAACCAGGTTGTCCATTAAAGGTCCACCACTCAAGGTGCCTGTCAATGCTACTTGTGAGGTTCTTGAGCCTAATGATGAGGAAGAAAATGGGCTCTATGATGAATAAGAAGAGGAATCTAATGAAGAACTGGAGGAGCTTGGTGGTGCTTGAGTTCATTTCCTCACCACTAAAGGTGTGGATGATGAAGATGACTATGATGATGTAGTGGCTGAGATGAACAATGAGTCGTATGTTGTTATGACCCAGGAGCAGACCAACAAAAAGGAAAAACTGTTGCAACCTACAAAAAGATCCAAGTAGTACCTAAACACCATCCCGGTAATTGCAAGAAGAGGAGCTCCTATTCCTACTACTTCCACCCAAAAGGTAAGCTCTGCTAGTCCTTCTCCCTCTACTTCTTCTTCTGAGAATTCTTTCCCAACAAATGATAAAGCTGATAGATAAAAATCTCCTCCTACTCCTAGTAGTGATTCCCCATCTACATTTGGATCTTTTGATATTATAAACCATCTTAAAAAGACTAAGATTCAAATTTCTAAGGCAGAGTTTTATCAAACCCATCCTAAAGACTTCGCCAAAATGGTTAACTTTGTAAAATCTAAATCTAAAACTCCAACCCATTCTTCTAAAGGCCTTTTTCCCACTCCTTCTCCACCTCAACCCAGCCTTGTGGTTGAAGTGACTTCACCCAATGAGAAGATCAAACCCTTTTATGTGACTCTCCTCATAGCTAGACACAAGCTTAGCAATTGTGTCATTGATTTTGGTGCATCTGATAATGTAATGCCTGCAAAAGTGGCTCATGCTTTGGGTCTATCCCTAACCCGCACTTATGGCTCTTTCTATTCCATGGAAAGTAGAGAAATGCCTTTGGTTGGGAGAATCAAGGATGCATAAGTAGCTTTTGTTGCTTTACCAGAGAAGAAGGTTTTGGCTACCATGTTGGTTGTTAATATCCCTGTTTCCTATGGCATGATACTAAGTAGGAACTTTTGCAAAGATGTTGGAGGTGAGATCCAAATGGATTGGTCACATGCCTTGATCCCTGCCAATGGGAAGATAAAGAAGCTACTGTCTGAGAAACAAGTAGAGTATATTGTGCAAAAGACAGATGATCCTAAAGCACAAATACAATATAAAGACATTGGGCATGGGAACTACATGATCATGTCACAAGAGGAGACAAGTCTGCCAAATGGAGTGTTGCTTGATCCTAATGGCATGTGGACTTTGGAGTTTGATGGAAGTTTCTCTTCAACTGGTTCTGGAGCTAGTGTAGTGCTCATTTCTCCTTGGGGTAAGGTTCATCCTTTCTCCTTCAAGTTTTAGTTTTAAAATACCAACAATACTGCTGAGTATGAGGCCCTCATTCTTGGGTTGAGAATGGTGAAGGAAATGGGAGTGAAGAACATTCTTGCTCGTGGAGATGCAGAGCTAATTGTAAAACAAGTTAGAGAGCTTTATCAGGTAAAGAACAGAAGGTTGAAGCACTATAGGAACTTGGTTTGGGATTCCACTGAACTCCTTGATGCTTTTTCCATTGAAGCCATGTCAAGGGAAAGAAACAATAGGGTTGACTCTCTAGCTGTTTCGGGGTCCTTGTTGACTCCTCATCCTGATTTCTCTCAGGATAAATTCACCATTGAGTTGATCCATAGACCTAGTGTTCTCGACAATGCAAATAATTGGCAAGTTTTCAATGATGACCAACATTTGCTTTCTTTCTTGGAGCTCAGAGACAACTTTGATCAGCTGTACTTTGAAGGAAGTGACAATCTTCCTAGGGAGTGTGTGTCATCAAATGAAGAGGGTGTCTAAGAAGAGACAAATCAAGATGGATGCATCAAACTGAAAGGAAACAAAATCCCTAAAGGACTGATGAGTTTGGATTTTTTTTTTAAAGCATTATAGGTATATGAGGTATAAAGTTTCCCAAGGATCTCGACAATTTGTTGAGATTGAGAAAGTGAATATTGGGAGTCTTGATGATCCCAAAATGGTCAACATTGGAAAATGCTGCACTTAGGAAGAGAAAAAGAAGGTGGTGAATCTGTTGAAGAGGTATGTTGATGTTATGGCTTACTCTGATGATGATCTTAAGGATTTTCAGCCTAAAGAAATGTAACATTTTATTCCTCTTAAGCATGGGATGAAACCCTTCAAACAGAAGCAAAGGAAATATAATCCAAAGATAGTTGATACTATTTTCCAAGAAATACAAAATATTTTGAATGTTAAGATCATCTTCCCCATCCACCATTCAACGTGGATTGCTAATATAGTGCCTATCAGGAAGAAGAATGGTGAGATCCGGATTTGTGTGGACTTTAGAAATCTAAATTAGGATTCTTCGAAGGACAACTACCCTCTCCCCATGATGGACCAAGTATTACAAGCTGTCACAAGCTTGGAGATGCTATCTATGTTAGATGGATTCTCATGGTACAATCAAGTAGAGGTGAATACAACAGATCAACATAAGACTGCCTTTACTACTCCTTGGGGCACCTTTGCATACAAGAGGATGCCATTTGGTCTCATCAATGTTGGTGCCACTTTCCAGAGGGCCATGGACTTGGCTTTTGGTAGTTTGAAAGGGAAATGCATTGTTGTGTATTTGGATGACTTAACAATGTTTTCTAAAGCAATAATGGACCACTTCCAACACCTTGAAATAATATTGCAAAAGTTTAGAGAGCACGAGATTTCTTGAAACCCTAAGAAGTATGTGTTTTGTGTCATAGAAGGAAAGTTATTGGGACACATTATTTCAAATGAAGGGATCAAGATTGACCCGGAGAGAGTTCAGGCCATCTAGCAAATTCCTATTGCATTAAGTAAGAAAGGTGTCCATTATTTCTTTGGTAAGATCAATTTCCTAAGAAGATTCATCCCCGATTTTGCAGAACTTACTATGAGCATTGCTCACATGATGCAAGGGAAGAAAACTTTTGGTTGGTCCTATGAAGGGAAGAAATCATTTGAGGACATTAAACAAGCTATTGCAAAGACTCCAATCTTGGCGTGCCCTGACTTTAGCAAAGATTTCATTATCTATTGTTATGCCACTGAAAAATACCCTAGCTGTTGTGTTAGCCCAGAAGAATGCTGAAGATCATGAGCTCCCAATTGCATTCATGAGTTATGTCTTGAAAACTCATGACCTAAAGTACACCATGATGGAGAAACATGGTTTTGCAGTTGTCAAAGATGATGTCAAGCAGTTTAGGTTTTACATCCTTAATTCTCATTATGTGGTGCTGGTGCCTGATACACCAATCAAATCCATTTTTATTCAACAAGAATTTGGAACCAAGAGAGGTAATTGGGTAGCAAAGGTGCAAAAGTATGATCTTGACATCAGGCCAACAAAGCTGGTTCGAGATAAGTGCCTATGTGAACTCATTGCTAAGGGAGCTACCAAGGAGTTGTCCAAAGATGGAGTTGATGTCCCTGTTGTCCTGTTCCTTAGCTCGACAGATGTATGGTATGATGACATTTCTCACTTTCTAACCTATGGAGAATGTCCATCTCACTTGAGTGCCAAAGAGAAGAGAGCCAACAAACTGAGGTCTGCACGATATGTGTTATGAGAGAATTCTTTGTTCAAACGAGGCATAGATGGAAGGTTTTTGAAGTGTGTAGACAAGGAGCAATAAAAGAAGTTGATCTCTGCTTTTCATGACTAGACTTCTGGAGGTCATTTCTCCTCTCCTATAATAACCCATAACATACTTCATGCTGGTTATTATTGGCCCACTCTGTTAAGAGATGCATCAAAATGGGTTGGTAAATGTGAATCATGCCAAACATTTGTTAGAAGACATAAGTTTGTTGCTTTACCTCTCAAGCCTTTATTGATTGAAGAGCCATTTCAACAATGGGGTTTAGAATTCATTGGAGCATTCAATCCATCTTCTAGTGTTGGGCATATGCATGTGCTGACTGCCACAAATTACTTCACCAAGTGGATGGAAGCCATCCTAGTCAAGAGCACTACTTTCGATGTAGTTTGCAACTTCATTAAGGAGAACATATTGATCAGGTTTGGGACCCCAAATAAAATTGTGACTGATAATGGTTCCAAATTTTCTTCTACTGAGATGATGGACTTCTGCTATGGGTATGGGATCTCCCTTGCTCATTCTTCAGATTACTACCCCCAATGGAATGGACAGGCAAAATCAACAAAGAAGAACTTGGTGAGAAAATTTAGAAAGCTTGTAAATGATTCTCAGAGGAATTGGCATAAGAAGCTACATTGTAACACCCTGATTTTGTAAGTTATCTTGGTGAATATCTTTCATACTGTTATAACTGTTGAAATGAAGGCAAACATGTTAAGATATATTCTGATCTTAAAGGAATGTGTTGCTAACTTGGATTCTTGCATGCTGTAATTTATTGCATGGGATAACAGTTATTATTGCTTGTGTGTTTGCTGATGTGACGACAAATTTTCATATACTTGCTAAACTCTCTTTGCTGATTGACAGCACACCTTGAATCAATTCCATTGATCCAATGTATGCTGTGATATTCTTGTGATTGCTTTGTCGATTTACTCTTGAACCGAACTGGAGGTTGATATAAATGTGCAGCGCTTGATTGCAGGTAGGAGCAACTGGCACACAAATGCCAACGACAAAGGTACGATTCTCGAACCATGCAATGTCATACTTAAGACCTCGTGAGGTAGGAAATGCCTGGACACGGGTGGCTCTGGCATGTGAAGCAAAGGACGCAATGTCTTGCACAACATTGACATGAATGTCAGTTGGAAGACTGGATAGGAGGTTGATTAGTGTTAGTGGTTAGAAGGAATTAAATCCTAAGCTAATCCTAAGTTCTACCATGCATCCTAAGCTACTATCCTAAGTGGATTTTTAAATTTAAAAAAAAAGGGAAATAAACCTAAGACCTATTAACCTAAAAACTAGACTATGACCTAGGTTGAATACTAATATACATCCTAAACTAATCCTAACCTAAAGGGGATGCACAAACCCTTGGAGGGAGAGGATAAGGATGAAGGGTGTTTAATGGCATTAATAAGGAGTCCTTACGTGGACAACGCCAGTTTGGCGGGGACAGGTAAGTGGTAGAGGTATCTAGTTGGACATGGAACTAAATTTGGTTTTGCACGTAAAATTCGAAATTAGGAGTTCGCCAACTCAAGTTGGCAGTGGCGTGGGAAATTGGGAAAAGGCAGAGCCTTTAATGCATTAAATTTTCTTAGTCCTCGTGACCAGCTCACCTTGGAAGGTGTATGAGGGAAATTTGATTGTTTATTGTGTCGATTCGGATTTTGTGAAGTTGCTCTGCATTTGGTTTTTTTGTTTGGTTCAATCGAACCAGTTTCATTGGGTTTATCACTTTTCTTTGGAAATTTGGAGGCTGTTGTTGAGCCTGAAGAGGAAAGGATTGTTGGAAAGCTCGTGCTGTCACCGTGGAAGGAAATAGCACTAAACGTGATTTCGGTAGACGCGATTTTCTTTGAGTTTTGAGGAAGAATTTACAGGCATGTTAAGCCCTTCTCTTTAAAAATACTTGCTTTGTTTAAACGTCTCATTAAAACAACCCTGCTCTTGGGTTTTGGGTTTATGTGATTGTTGTCGTGTTGATACAATATGGGTTTAGTTGATTCTTGTAGTCATTTTTGGAAAGGAAATGAGTGGAATCGTTTCTTGCTGTTGTGTTGATCTGTCTTTGTATGAATTTGAGTAGGAAGTACGAACTTGCTGTGTGGGTTGGTTGACAGTTTGGAGAATAACATTTTGGGTATTTTTCTCTGTTAATGGTTATATATACAAAAAAAAAGGAACAGGCAGTATGTGTTGTTCTCATCACTGTATAATCGTTCTCTTGTTTTACGAACTTGAATGATGAAATCTGAATAGACAATAGGAGTTGTCTTTCAGTGTCGAGCAATTGTTCTTTGATATATGAACTTCAGTGATAAAACTGTACTGGATATGCGAGTTGTATGAAGTCGTATTCTTTATTGAAATCTCTTTTAAAGGAAATAAGATCCTTTCTCTTTCTGCTGTTTTGGATTATGATGGATACGGCATTTGGGTTTTGTATGAGCATATGAATTTGATTTGAAGGAAGAAATCGTAATACGTTTTTGCTGTTCCTTTTTCTTGCTTAAAGAAATAGACGAATACGATTTGGGTATTCATGGGAGTTGGAAAAGAAATAGTTTTTCTTCTGAACTTATAATGAATTATACTGTTTTCTTGCTGAGAAGGTAGGATGATTAGTTGTGTTATTGATGTTGTTCGATCTTTTAGTTCGGACTGTCTTTGTAAATACGACTTAGCTTTGGATTGTTGTGCAAAAGAATAAATGCATGGAAATTTTGTCTTGCGGTGTGGGTTTGTCGTGACTGTACCAGACTTACGCATTTAACACCCTATACGGGTTTACTTTGATAGAGGTAATGATAACTGATTATTACATTTTGAAGTTCTGCATATTATCATGAACTTGAAAAATGGATTTCGGGTAGAAATGTTTGTTGGCAGTGAGCTTGATTTGGGTGTTTTATTTCATTCTGAGCAAATGATTGTTCTCACTGAAATTATGGGGAAACGAATTCTTCTCTTTTGCTGTTTGAATTCTGGAAATAGCATTGAAGTCTTACTGTGCATTATGATTGGTCTTGTTGTAGGTAACAACAATGAATAAATGTTATTTTGAACGGAATGCGCTCATAGAATTAGAAAATCATGTGAATAATTGATTGCATGATTGTATAGCTGTTTATCTGGTTTACAATATAGTGAAGGATTTATGGATTCTTCTAGTATGGTAAATACATAGTATGCATCCTTATACTATGTGATCTATGATAAATACGATGTTGTATTAACCTGTTTTGGATATTCATATGAGCCTGATTTAAATGAAGTATTGATAAGGACGATAAATTATTCCTTGTTTTCGTTTAAAGCTGATTATGAATGAAATTACTCTTGCTGCTGGAAAATGAATTCTGAGTGGATTTTGTAAGTTTCACTCTGAACTGTTATCTTGATTTGTGTCTCGTTTGGATTCAATTTTGGGATAGTCATGAGGAAAGAAATAGGGATATGGATGAATAACTTGGAAAAATGATCTTTTCTTCTTTCATTCGGTTGGAAATCTGTAATTCGTTAATAATGAATCTTGTAGTGCTTAGATATAAGCAACTATATGCATTGTTGTTTGCTTCCTTGTCTGTGCTTGATTGCTTGGAATCTAATATGATGCATGAACTGAAAGGAAAGTAATTGGTTACGTTTCAGTTAGTTTTACCCTTTTGCATTATTATTAATGAAAGGAGTGGGAAGGATAACAATTTGTTATATCATCAGTATGCTACTTGTATTCCTAAACTTTACAAATATTGTAATTTGGAACTTGTAACGGTTATGTGGAAAATGGGACAACAGTTTTTTAGTTGATTGTGATGGTATTTTGATGGTTCAGTTGTTATGCTGATCATTCTTTGGTGCCTATTTCTTGATTGATGTCTTACTGTCGTTTCATAAAAGCAGGGTTCTTTTATTGAGACAATTAATTGAAGCACCTCATTTTAATGACAAGTGCTTAATATGCTCAGTTCATTGAACTGACCCGTGCAAATAATTTTGCAGATGGAATTTGATTAGAATGAAGACATGGTTGTTTTCTGATGCTTCTTTGAGTGTTTGAAGATGAATTGTATTTGCTTACTATTATTCCTCTTCGAGGAATTGTGAAAAGAAGAAAGTACGTTCTTCTAACTATGAGTTGTAATGATGTTTTATTTAATCAAAGTCCAGTCAGTTGGATTGGCAGATGTATGGATGATGAATAAAAATACAAGTGTGATATTTTAATGACTATATCATTGATATTGTTGATTAAATTGGAAATATAATGTTATTTCTTGATTTGGATTTATTTAATTGTCCTTGGATGGACGTTAAAAAGAAACAGATATCTATTCTTACCTTAATGCAACTTTTAAGTTGAAATATGCAATTAGTTCATACTTGGGTAAAGATGAATTTTTAATTGACATTAAAAAGGATTAGGAAGAATATGATTCCATAACTGACAAGTATTCAGGATTAGCTTGGAAGCTAAGGAATATCAATTAACTTAGGGGTAATCGAACTTCGCTTTCGAACTCCATTAATGACCTCGTATGTTGAATTCAGAAAGTAAGGATATGGGATAAGTATATCCATAACTAATGGACCTTAACTATGTAATGTTAAGGAGAATAAATGAATACATTATTAGGAATTGGACCTCGTTTAAATGACGTCTAATAAGTTAGAATTCTGAATTTAGTTACAGTTGGGAAAATCTTGGTTAAGTTTAATAGGTTAAACTTATCATGTCCGTCGGTAATGGGTTGCTTAATCCAATGATTGAGAAGAAAACCAAGTAGAGAAATGCAGCCCTTCGGTACGAAGGAGAAGATGCATAATAAGCTAAAGGACGGATTTAGTCTCTCTTAGCTACGTACAACTGTAACAAGAACGAGGATAAAGGATCAGCACGGTTGCTGAAAGTTAATCTTAAATATTAAGATCATATCCAAATCACTTGAGCAGGATGTGTACTCTCGATGGGAGGATTCCGTAGGACATTGACATACGCCAGCTACATCAAGGTGTCTTCATGAAGACAGGGTCTTCATGATGACACAATTTTATAGCTGACATATTGCAATGCCCTCCTGAATTAAAACATCAAGAATACATAGGCTGAATGTGAAGTTCTTGACTGGGGATGGGAGTATGATCTCGTATGCGGAGTGACTCCGGAGGACTAAAGATAACTAGACACACGGAGTCGTGGGGAACGACACCGTATGTCTGCGTATCTTTAGTTACCTGGAGTGCCTTCCTATATTCGTTCATATTGCTAGTTGGAAATTGGAAGTTTTAATCTGACCTTAAACTGAGAGGACTGGTAGGAACCAGGAAAGACCATTCTAGATAATAGGTGAAGTGAAGTGAAGGACGTATTCCATTGATGTGTATCACATCTAGGAATATGATCATGCAAAGCATGTGAAAATATTTGGCCAAAGTATCGCAAGTGTTGGTTGTGTTGTCCTTATCACTTAATTTAAGATGCAGGATGTCAGATGAATATCAGTAACAGATATTCAGATAGGCTTCTTAAATGGATCACTTCGATAACCGGAAACGGTTAAGAGAACTGGTATATATAATATACTATGCATAAACGAATATGAAGGATCGGTTGTTGCCGAGTCATGAAATGAAGGATCGTTGAAACTCTGAGCCATGAAAATGGAAGATCGGTAGTTCCTTGAGTCATTTACAGCAGCATATAGAATCTGCTATAAGATTGAATGGCATTGAATGTGTGTTCCATATTGTAAATATGTGAACAGGGAACATTATTTTTAAAAAGAAATTGTGTGATCCAAACTGTGTTGTTTGGGCAGAGAACAATTATTAAAACTTGAACGTGTGTTTTGAATTTTATAATTCGTAACAAAGAACGTTATCAAATTTTTTTTTTCCCTTGTTCTAGTATCTTAAAATGGGGATGTTACATATATGATGCACTTTGGGCTAATAGAATTACACCCAAGAGAGCAATTGGAATGTCTCCTTTACAAGTAGTGTATGGTGTGAAAGCTCAACTACCAGTCACGGTGGAATTTCCAGCCTTGCATCTGATGAAAACCATTGAAGATTCAAGTTTCAGTAGCTCTTTGGACAAGAGAATTTTGTACCTTTAGAAGCTTGATGAGAACAAATTGCAAGTGGTTGAAAGGATTTGTTTGACAAGAAAGACAAACCCAAAGTTTTCCAAGTGGGAGACGTTGTGCTACTTTGGGACAAAAGACATGAGCCACAAGGAATTCATGGTCAGTTTGATTCTCTTTCGCTTGGTCCTTTTAGAATTAGACATTTTGCTGGAGAGAACTCTTTTTATCTGGATTACATGGATGGATCTCCTATCCCACTTCCTTATAGTGTGAAGTACCTAAATTTGTTCAAGTCCCAGGTGGCTAGGAAGTCCTTCTGTACATTGCATTTGGTTTTTGGTTTTGGCTTATTTCCCTTTATTGTTCTTTGTTGTGTGGTGTGTTTTGTTTTGGGTCTTCCCTTTTGTTTTTTTTTGTTTCTTTTCATGTCTTGTGTGTGTTTCCTTGTATTGGTTTTTCTTTTTTCTCCTTTGCCCAATGGATAAGGCACTGGTCCTCTTTCCCAGAGTTATCTACATTTCTTGATCTTGCCTTGTGTCTTTGTTCCAAGCCAAGTCATCCCCAGAAAGAGATAGCTATTTTCACCTTCAAAATTCCCCTCATTTTTCAAGTCTAGACTTACAATTTTGAGTTGGTGCCTCTAAAAATATTGAAAAACAAAAAATTATGAAAATGGTTCTTTCCAATGGCTTGTGGTCTCCTAGAAACTTCTTCACCAGATGGGGAATTTCTTCTCGTTTCTAAAAAGGTAAAGAAGTCCTCCTAACTCTTCATATTTTTCAAGTTATGGCCCGACGGACCTGAGATGGTATTATTTTCCCAAGGCGGGTTAGCAGGGCTGTGGGAGTTTTTTAGCACTTAACACCTTTTGGCAAAGGGCGTAGTTGGTGATGGCAGGCCCGTGAGACCCTGCAGAGAGATAGAAAAAACAATGCCTAAGGCCCGCCACCAATCAGATGGTGCCACGTAGTTACGTTGAAAAGTCAAAGTGGGGATGCAGGTCGGCGGAGAATCTTGAAGTTTTAATTTTTTTTTAATCAAAAAGAGTTAAAAGTAAAAAAGTGATCCACGACTCCATCGCCAAGTAGATAATGCCACATGTTTGACCATTGAAAAGTAAAAGTGGGTGAGCGGGCCAAAATGTTCCAAAATGCCTTTTTGTTGTAAAAGTTATAAAGAGTAACGTTTTTCCCCCCGCGCTCGCACCAATCAATTTCTTCCACGTGGATGGCCCAAATTTAAAGCTGTAAAAGCAAATTAAATGGCACATATTTAAACTAGCAAAATAATGTAACAGACATATATTTTTGAACCTGGTTTTTCCATCATTAACGTTTCTTTGCGAATCAAGAATTTGAAAGGGCGGTGAATTATTGGAATGATTTGTAACCATTTCTTGCTTGCTCAAGGAAGTTGTAATCGTCTCTTGTGAGCTATTTTATGGCCTTTCAAAGCCATTGTATGGGGTTGAAATTTTGATATTCTAGAATTGTAATTTAGAATATGAAGAAATAAATACAAGGGTTTTCCCCTTTTTCCTTTGTTTTCTCTTTCCTTTTTGCTCTGATCTGTGAATCATTTAATCCTTGCATGCTTAGAAACCATGTTCTAGTTTATACAATCTCAAGAACTTTGAGTCTATGTATTGTGCCTGTTATAAATGTGAATGGTTCTACTCTATATCTCATTTGCTCAATACATATAAGGGTTTTCTATGCCATCTCTTTTCCTTGAAAGTATTGTCTTCTTCTGCCTCCCTCCTCTCTTCAAGTCTTCTATCCTCATGTATTGATAAATTTCTAGGCATAAAACACATTTCAAGATATCAGGAAACCACCATTGAATGGAAGATTGTGTATTTGTACATAGGTTTTGCCCCTGCTTTTAATAAGGGAACCTCTCCCATTAAAGAGGAGGGACTTGTTTGTCCCCTGACTGTGGTTTCATTCCAAGTCAAAATCTGAAACCCAACAATATCAAGGTCATATTCTTAGACTTTTTCTACCCAATTTCCTCTCTTAGTTCCAAACTCTTGTTGTGTAAGAATAGACTTGATGGTTGTATCAGGTACAAGCACAACAAAGTGAGAATTAAGAATTGTTGTTGCAGACTCACAGCACCCCTGGATGTAAATCAGGCTTCTACGTTGATGTTCAGGCATCCAGTGTGATTCCACAAGATGGAATCCTTTCTCCAAGCGTGGGACTTGTAAAGATGAGAAAAGATTCTCCAGAGAAGGCTGGTTCCTATTCCTCTGTTCAGATGCACACAAAAAATGCAGAGGGTTTGCTAAAACCTAATCTAACTTGCCAAGGAGACAGGGTAAGAAAATGCATAGAATAAAACCTAAACTACAAAGGTGATGCACCGAGGAATGTTAGACACTTGTTTTGCAAATTTAACACAGACCACATAGATGCAATACAAAAAACCATGCACAGGTAACCAAACTGCAATAAGAGATCAAAATGACAGCAATAAATACATGAGAGGGTCGAGAGTCAATCACAACACATATATTATTGCTCAAGAGTCGATACAGTACATTGTAGTGGCCAAGAGGTAAAAAAAGACTGGCATTACAACCCATATGGGAGGTTTGAAAGCTCCACAATTTCTCTTGCAGGTGAGGGGAAGAAGGGAGGAGGCAAAACAAGAATGTCCAACCCCTTAAAAAGCTCCTCTTTACAATATATATCAAGAAATGAGAGAGGGAAGAGAGAGAAAATCCAGAATCTACCCCCAACCACTTCTTGGTAGCATTTAAAATCATCTCATTATGACAGAAGCGACGGATCCTAGCAAAACGGCGGGCTGTCTAACAGGAGCGGCGAGCTGTCTACTTCATTAAAGTTAATTGTTGAAGCATTACTTCTGTCTATCACCACGCGTCAGAGACGTTTTCTTAATTTTCTCCCTCCAAACTACACCAAAATGTGAGATTGATCCTAGAATCATGTAGAGAATTTCAACAGCTTTCCGTTGATATAAAGAACGTGCAAATCTGAGCTCTGGATCGAAAGATACAAAGGTCTGAAGATTTAGGGCACAAAACAGGCAAGAACAAGTTTTAAAATCTTTTCCCGCGCTCTGCCATTTGGACGACACGTGGCAGGCCCTGATTCGCTGAGTAATTCTCTCTCTCCACCTTTCCGTGGGCTTTTCTTGTGGGCCCCTTAAACTTGGACACGTGGCACTATTTCATTGGTTCGGATCAGTGCTTGAAAACTCGCCCCTTTGACTTTTTGGACCTTTTTCCTTGGCGACATGTGTCATGCTGTGATTTGTCTACGGGCCTACTGGATTTTCACGTCCACCACGTCCTTTTGTCCCGGATGTCTCAGTGCTTCGCGGGACAGAATCCTCCGATCCGCCCGAAATGGGCTTCCATGTCCCTTTTCTGCCGGTGACACGTGGCGTGATCTGATTGGCTTTCGGCTCCTTCGGCTATCCGCGTCCCGCGCGTCCCTTTGTCCCACTTGTCTTTGTGCTGAAGTTTCTTGTTTCGGCCGAACTAGCTGGTTCGCGTCCTCCGCGCACTCTTGTCCCGCTTGCTCCCGGTAAAGGACTTGGACAATTTTTCTTTCTTTCAACTGATTCGGGCATTTCGCGCCCATTTGTCCCAGATGTCGCTTTTCTGTTTGGGCTGCCTGGAGGCTTTTTGGCCGATCCGCGCCTTCCGCATATAATTGTTCCAACTATCCCGAAGGCGGTCTTTTGTAGGACTTAGCCAATTTTACGATTTTCTCCTGAATCAATCTACTTGCTTGGAACTAAAAACTCTGATGCATGTTATCAAATTAACTCTGGGGGGGAAATTTGGATAACAATTTGGCGACTTTTTGGGGTCACTTGCCTGCTAAGTAGAAGATCAGTGGCCTTTTAGCGATCCATTGGGCATGGAGTCATAAGCAATAACCTGAAATGAGCCTGATGCTGCAACTCCCTCTACGAGAGCACACTAAACTGTAAAAAAACTCAATCTAGGAGCGACAAAACCTGCGCCAAAGCACTTAGGGAAACTGAAACCTAACTACAACAAGACAATGTGCATACGCACTTAGAAGAATTGAAATCTAGGCTAATATTTACAAGGGTGAACCTCTTATTTTTTTCAGTAACAATGTTTAAGATAGATTCCATTGACCGGAATCGGGAGTTCTTCTCCGTCCAATGTAGACAATTGGAAGGCATTGCTATTCTTACATTCCATGACCATGTAGGGGCCGCTCCAAATGGCATCAAACTTGGAATGTCTTCCTGGTTTTGCCCGATCTACATCCGATTTCAGAACTAGGTCCCTTTCCTGGAAGGTCCTTGCTCTTGCTTTCTTATCAAACCATCTTTTCACTAAGGCCTGATCTTTCTCAATTGTTTGAACTACACATTCTCTAATTTCTTCCAATTCCATCAACTCTACATACCTGGCCTCCATTGGTTCGAACTCAGCCAACTCCAACTGCTTCATGAACTCCAATGCAAGCAGTTCTAATGACATGGGCAAGATTGCCTCTCTTCCATAGACAAGCCTGAATGGAGAGTTACCTGTGGATCTTTTGGGAGTGATCCTATCAGCCCATAAGGCTGATTTCAGCTTGGTATGCCAAGACCTTTGATTCTCGTCAAGAGTTCTCCTAATGATCCTCAACAAGTTTTTGTTCGTGGACTCTGCCTGTCCATTACCCTGTGGGTAATAATTGGAAGAAGTGCTCAAGTAGATTCCATTCTTGACAGCCCATTTTGTAATCTTGGAACCTACGAATGCCAATGCATTGTCTGATATGATAGTGGCCGGCACACCAAACCTGGTCACTATTCCTTCATAAAATTCTAGTATATTAGACTCGTTTGCCTCTTTGAGCGCTACTGCTTCAGTCCACTTGGTGAAGTAGTCCGTTGCCGTGAGAATCCACTTGTGGCCTTGGCTGAGTTTGGGTTGATGACCCTGATGAAGTCCAATCCCCATTGCAGAAATGGTTGGTCAACCAAGATTGGGTGCAATGGAAGCGCTTCTAGTCTTTCTTTTCCTGTGAAGAGTGCACATTTCTTACACTTTCTTATCCATGTATAACAGTCATTGAACACCGTGGGCCAATAATACCCTGCCTTTATTATCTTTGGAGCTGTTACTCGTGGGGCAAAATGTCCTCCAGAATCTCCATCGTGAAAATCTCGTAACACCCTCTCAATTTGACTAGTCCCAATGCACCTCAATAGAACCCCATTGATGTCTTTCTTAAACAAAACACCATCAACAAGCACATATGGAATGGCTTGTAATCTGAATTATCTCCTCTTTGCTTTGCTCATTTCCGGAGGGCATAGTCCTGTCTGTAGGAAGTGTATCATATTCTGAGTCCAACAAGGAGTTGACACATCATCATTTTCATGTTCTTGGCCATCCTGTAGTACCAAGACAGTCTCTTTTTCATCACCTGCTTCAACCTGTTGACTCAAGGCTAGCTGTTCACATAGTCCCTTTCCACGTACTAGTTTGGTGACCTTGATCTCGATGTCATATTCCATGACACAAGTTATCCACCCTGCACGCTTCTCATTTAGATCCTTGTTTAGAAGGAAGTCCTTGATTCCCGCATGAGAGACCAATAATTGGATCTTGTTGTTTGAGACTAGGTGCTTGAATTTCTTTAAACTCCTGATCACTACAAGTACATGTTTTTCAATGAAAGAGTATCTAGTTTCATATTCCTCCAAGCCTTGACTGAAGAAAGCAACTGGTTGTTCTAAACCTTCTTTGTTTTGTTGTGTCAAGATTGCAGAAATTGTGTCTCCACCACCGAAGGCATATAGCACAAAGTCCTTGGAGAAGTCTAGATTGACGAGAGTTGGGGCTTGAGATATAGCCTCTTTCATTGTCTCAGAACTTGCCTTGCCTTCAGATGTCCACTTAAATGCCATTCTCTTCTTTAACATTAGCGTTATTGGCTTTACGAGAGCTGCAAAGTTTGGAACAAACCTGCGGACAAAATTGATCGTTCCCAAGAAGCTTTGAAGAGCCTTCTTGTGACTTGGCAATGGCAATGCTTGAATTGCTTCAACCCGTTCTGGGTCAATCATCAACCCTTCCTTTGAAACAATATGGCCTAGAAGTTTTCCCTCGTGAGCCAAGAATATGCACTTTTTGGGATTCAATGATACCCCAAATGTTCTACATCTCTGAAATACTTGCCTCAAATGACAGAGGTGATCCGCTGCATTTTTTGAGAATACAGTGATGTCGTCAAGATATATCAGAACTATTTTGTTGATCAACCCCTTAAATGCCATATCCATTGCCCTTTGGAAGGTGGCTCCAGCATTTGATAGTTCAAATGGCATCTTCTTGTAGGCATAGGTCCCCCATTTGGTGGCGAAAGCCGTCTTGAATTGGTCATCTTCTTTCACCATCACCTGATTATACCCTGAGTAGCCATCTAGGAGAGAGAATCTCTCTAAACCGGATACTACTTGCAATATTTGTTCCATTGAAGGAAGTGGGTAATGGTCTTTGAGAGATGCCCTATTGAGGTCCCAGAAATCTACACACAACCTGATTTCTCCGCTCTTCTTCCTGACCATAACCAAGTTTGCAACCCAGCTTGAGTGCTTGATCGAGAATATAATGCTTGCCTCTATTAGCTTGTTAAGCTCTTTCTTCATTAGAGGCTCAATGTGAGGGTTGACAAGTCTCTACTTCTGCCTGATGGGTTTAGCATCTGGATCCAATTCTATGGTATGTTGTGCCAACTTCGGATTGAATCCTCTCAAGTCTTCATAGCTCCAAGTGAAAGACATCTGGAAATTCTTGGCAAAGCTGTATGAAATCTGATTTCTCTTGCTCAGTGGCCACTTTACCAATTTGAAGTATTTTGCCTTCCCCAACCAAAATTAGCTTTGAATCTTCTCTCTTGACCTGTATGTTAGCCTTTTCCTTACGGAACTGGTCGTTAGGGTTAAAGATAGACTCCAACGTTACTAAACCCTTAGGAAGCTTGTTTGTCCGTAGCTGCACTACTTGATCCCCATACTACTACTCTAATTTGTCCTGATTTCTAGCTAAGAATTTAGCCTCTTCCTATAGAAAATTGACGATCTGTTGATCGCTCTCAAACACATGCCAGCTTGTGTTATTATCTGGAACTGCTGGCCTCACAATCACATGGATATGTGGCTGTGTTTTTTCCCTTTTGATGTTGTCAACCACATCAAACGTTGCTCCAACTGTTGCGAGCCTATTTGCGGCTTCATTTTTCTTCCTGGGTATGGACACAATGTTGAAAGCTTCGAAATCTTCAATGAGGTCCCATACCCTATTGTTGTAGCTCCTCAGCAAGTCGTTCTTCGTAGCATGTTGTCCTCTAACTTGGTTGACGATTAGCTCACTATCCCCGAACACCTGCAAGTTATTTATCCCCCTTTTCCTAGCCCAATGAATTCCATGAATCAAGGCCTCATATTTAGCTGTATTGTTTGAACAAGAAAACTGGATACAAAAAGCTGAATAATATTTCATGCCTTGAGGTGAAACAAGCATGGCTCCACCTCCTACACCTTGCCTACTCCTTGATCCATCAAAAAACAACCACCATACCTCATTGTCATCATTATGGCTTGGCTTGGTGATGCTAGGAATAGGTTGATTTTCTTCGTGTATACAATAGACTCCTAGCTCAGATTCTTCTACTTCTTGATAGGGATCAAAAGCATGTATCTTGTTTTCCCATTCATCGAGAGTTAGGTCCGGGATACTTCTAACCTTGGTGTCAGCCTCATCAGTACTAGGGTGATCTTCTTGATCAAATGCTGAGAAATTGACATTAATCTGACTAGGAGTGTAAGGCTCGATATGAAAGTTTGCAATAGGTTCAGACCTAATAGTAGCCTTAGTTCCATACCTTGTTCTAAACAACATGTGAGACCAATCAGCAGACAAATACCCCCCAATCTTGGTTGTGAAGTCCCTTGACAAGCAAAGGGCAAAGAGTGGTGGAAGGTCTATGATTGATATATCTTGTAAGAAAACAACATTTAGACATGCATGCAAGGTAAGACTCAAGTTTTTAATCACTCCAACTATTGCTATTATTGTCCCATCCAATTGCACTACCCGTTTAGACATTACTTCATATTGGAGACCCAGCTGATCAGCTATTTGCTTGGGCATCACTAAGCTACTTGCCCCGGAATCAATCATGCAATTGTGTACTAGTTTATCCCCAATGATTAATGATAAATAGAAAGGAGGGGGCTTCTACATTCTACCTTGTTGCCCTCCATGGCTTCCTTCAGGCTAGGTAACATTTGTAAGCACTTTGTCTTGCATCTGAACTTGCTATTCGAAGTTGTCCAATCCTTCATGGCAGCTTGCAGCAGATCTCTTTGTCTTGGGATGGATAGGGATTCCCACATTGATATATTGATGTTAGTCTTCTTCATCTATTCAATGATACTGAACGGGGATGAAGTATCATTTTGTTGTCCCTTGGTTTGTACACTTACTCCTTGTACGTGGGCAACAACAGCTGGCATTTGAGTTAGCCTAGGGGCTGTTCTTGGCTGCCCTTGTGTATTTGAAACTGGAGACACTACTTGCCAATCATTTGTGGAGCCGTGGAAGGTGGTGGATTGGCTGGGGCTAATGGCTGTTCTTCACCCAAATTTCTCCACTTTGACCTTGTGTTGGCTGTGACACCTTGAGAAACTGCTTGATTCATGCCACAAAAATCTTCTGCTTGCCAGTTCACCAACGTGGTGTCATTTGGGGCTGATTGCTGTTGGAATGTTTCTTGTTGTTGACTGTTTCCTTGACTGCCCTCGCCCTCCACACCAGTAGTTTTCACCATTAGTGCTTGATTGAGAGCACCATTGAAACACATGGATTGGTTATGAGGCTCGTTACATGGAAAGCACCAGTCATATTCCTGAGCAATGTTGTTCTGTGTTGGCACTAATGCCTTAGAGGCAGATATAGCATTTGGATTATAGGCTGGAATGGTCTATTAGAGGGAGGCCTTGTTTGATTCACATTTGCAACTGGATTAGGTGGTCTTTGTGGTTGGTATGGCTGCCTATTAGGCTGAGCTTGAGGTTGATAGGAAGGTCTGAAACCTTGGGCTTGTTGCCTCTTAAAAGTAACCAGCTCATTTCCCAAATTTTGCAGCTGTTTCATGACCTCTTGGAGTTCATTCGAAGCACTTGGAGATGAAGTGGAAGCTTCAATTGAACTCTGATTTCTAGGAGTGGGAACAGGAGCCAAAGTGGGTGCTTGACTAGTGCTTGGATTTTCTAAGTTTGGATACAAGGGCATGTGAGGCCTAGGAGCCAGTTTACCAACTTGAATAAGACAGTTTTCAGCTCTAATGGCAATGCTATAAGCCATAGGGATTGTTGTGCCTCCCATGGACTGAATAAACATAGAAATATCAGAATTCAAAGCTTTAAGGTAATATAGAAAAGCACCTTCTGCTGTTGGCTTGACTGCCACTGGAATCCTATCTCAAGACCTTTGAAATCTGAAGTTGAAGTCAGTCAGCTGCTCGTTGGGGGCTCTCTTGATAGTTGTCAGCTGCTCCAAAAGAGACAAGTTGTCTCCCTTCTCTCCAAATTGCTCGTGAAGTGCAATACACAGCTGATTCCAGTTTGTGATAAAACCAGCTCCAAGGCTCCTAAACCATTGTAATGCTTTACCCTTGAAGGAAGATGCCAGTAACTTGACAGCCACTTGCATTTTGTTGATTTCATGGATTGTGCAAAGGTTAGCAATATCTTTAACATGATCACCCTGGACCTGGAGTAGTCTGATTTTCTCCGGTGAAGGAGGGAGTGTTCTTCAAGGCTGCAATAGGAACTGGATGCTGTGCATTGAGAGCAAGTGGGCTGCTACCTGTGAAGTTGACGTAGGGATTGTTCTGAGCCATTCTAATCGGTCTTAAAACCCTTGTATACTGAATGAAAGGCCTATTGGGTGGAGGAGTTCAGAGAGTTCTGTTTTGGTGGAGATGGAGACCTTTGAATCCTTCTTCCTCTTTTGCCTTCTTCTTGGAGATAAACTGCAGGTATTCAAAACAACGCTTTCCTCTTCTCCAACTCTTGACCTTGGTGATTCTTCTCATGAGTTTTCAGGCCGCACTGCTGAAACCAATTGATTCTCCCCAGTGGAGTTGCAGATATTGCAATAATAGCTCTTATTAAGCAAGAAAACTACAGCAGATGCATATCAACCCTTTGCTGCAATAAAAATGAGACCTCTCTAGGTCCCACTCGGCATGTCAAAACTGTTGTCTGCAGACTCACAGCACCCCTGGATGCGATCAGGCTTCTAGGTTGATGTTCAGGCATCCAGTGTGATTGCCACAACATGGAATCCTTTCTCCAAGCGTGGGGGACTTGTAAAGACGAGAAAAGATTCTCCAGAGAGGCTGGTTCCTATTCCTCTATTTCAGATGCACACAAAAAATGCAGAGGGTTTGCTAAAACCTAATCTAACTTTGCCAGGAGACAGGGTAAGAAAATGCATAGAATAAAACCTAAACTACAAAGGTGATGCACCGAGGATGTTAGACACTCGTTTTGAAAATTTAACACATACCACATAGATGCAATACAAAAACCCATGCACAGGTAACCAAACTGCAAAGAGCATCAAAATGAATTGATCAATGATACATGAGAGGGTCGAGAGTCAATCACAACACATATATTTATTGCTCAAGAGTCGATACAGTACATTGCAGTGGCCAAGAGGCAAAAAAGACTGGTATTACAACCCATATGGGAGGTTTGAAAGCTCCACAATTTTTCTTGCAGACAAGGGAGAAAGGGAGGATGCAAAAACAGAATGTCCGACCCCTTAGAAAGCTCCTCTTTACAATATATATCAAGAATTGAGAGAGGGAGAGAGAGGAAATTTAGAATCTGCCCCCACCACTTCTTGTAGCATTTAAAAAATCATCTCATTATGACAGAAGCGACGGATCCTAGCGAAACCAGCGGGCTGTCTAACGGGAGCGGCGAGCTGTCTGCTTCATTAAAGTGGTTGTTGAAGCATTACTTCTGTCTATCCCACCACGCGTCAGAGACATTTTCTTAATTTTCTCCTCCCCCAAACTACACACCAAAATGCGAGATTGATCCCAGAATCATGTAGAGAATTTCAACAGCTTTCCGTTGATATAAAGAACGTGCAAATCCGAGCTCTGGATCAAAAGATACGAAGGTATTGAAGATTTAGGGCACAAAACAGGTAAGAACATGTTTTAAAATCTTTTCTCGCGCTCACGCTCTGCCATCTAGACGACACGTGGCAGGCCATTTCTCTTGCCTTCGATTTACGTCGCTGAGTAATTCCTCTCTCTCCCCCTTTCACCGGGCTTTCTTGTGGGCCCCCTAAACTGGACACGTGGCACTATTTCATTGGTCTTCTACCCCGGATAAGTGCTCGAAAACTTGCCCCTTTGACTTTTTGGACCTTTTTTCCTTGGCGACAATTTTACGTGGTCATGCCCAAAAATGCTGTGATTTGTCTATGGGTCATTGCCCGATGATTTTTCACGTCCACCGTTGTTTCCTTTCCTATGTCCTGGATGTCCCAATGCTTCATGGGACAGAATCCTCCGAAATCGCGCCCGAAATGGGCTTCCATGTCCCTTGTGACAAATTTTGGGCTTGCCGGTGACACGTGGCGTGATCTGATTGGCTTTCCGGCTCCTTCGGCTATCCGTGTCTCGCGCGTTCCGTCCCTTTGTCCCACTTGTCTTTGTGTTGAAGTTTCCCGTTTCGGCCGAACTGGCCGGTTCGCGTCCTCCGCGCACTCTTGTCCCACTTGCTCCCGGTAAAGGATGTGGACAAATTTTCTTTTTCTTCACCGATTCAGCCGATTCGGGCATTTTGTGCCCATTTGTCCCAGATGTCCCTTTACTGTTTGGGTTGCCTGAAGGATTTTCGGCCGATCCGCGCCTTCCGTGTATAATTGTTCCAACCTGTCCCCGAAGGTGGTCCTGAGCAGGACTTAGCCAATTTTACGATTTCTCCTGAATCAATCTACTTGCTTGGAACTAAAAACTCTGATGCATGTTTATCAAATTAACTCTGGGGGGGGAATTCTGGATAACAACAAGAATATAAAAATGAAACTACTTGATTGTTTTGACCACTGCAAAAGCATGTTTGCCCATCTCCATCATACTATATTTCAATTCATGAGCTTTAGAACATAGCTCATGAATGCAATTAGAAGTTCGTGATCCAATTTTTTTTTTGAGTTAGAACAACATAGGAAAAGAGCTGACCATTGGTAATGATTTAGAGGCCAATCACGAAGCCAGGTTCTTCTCAAAGTTGTGAAGAAACATTCCCACACTTTTGCTTGGGATTAAAATGATATGAAGGGAATTCATCCTAACATTTGTACTCACCATATCTACAACTGTGGATGTCAACCTATAAGGTAGCCACAATGGAGAATTAACCCCCCAACGCGCTCGAGACAAATTGTCAAAGGCGAGATAGAAAAATTGCTAAAGGTAGGATTCATCTACCCTAGATATATCTGATAGTCAGTGGGTGTCCCCATTAGTTATAGTTCCTAAGAAAAATGGTAAAATGGAGAATATGTGGTCGACTACAGGGAACTTAACATATCCCTAAGAAAGATTTTTCCCATGCCTTTTATTGACCAGGTTTTTGAACAATCTTGCTAGTAAGAAATAATTTTCTTTCTTGGATGGGTTTAGTGGGTATAACCAAATTAGTTATTTCCCTTGCTGATCAAATAAAAACTAGGGGACTTTACTTGCCCCTGGGGTCACATTTCTATTGATTTTACCTTTTGGACTTCGTAATGCACCCGCTATGTCAGAGACAGTCTTGGCCATCTTTGCACGAGCTGTATTAATGACTGTTCTTGAAGTTTACATGGATGAACTTCACCGATCACAGATCCACTTTTGAAGAAACAACTCTGAATAACCTTCAGAAAGTTGATTGAGCATATGTGAGAAACACCAATTATCTCTGAGTCCTGAAAAAAAATGTCTGACGTCTTGGTCGATCAGGGAATTGTCTTAGGGCACCATGTTTCTACCAAAGTTATACAGGTTGACCACAAAAAGTATACGGCAGTCATCACTCAGTTACCTACACTAAGTAATCAGACTGATATCAAAAGTTTCCTTGGTCATGTAGGGTATTATCGACCTGTCATAAATGCTTTTAGTAATATTGTTACACCTATGTTCTAATTGCTAACAAAATATTGTGTTTTTGAATGGTCCCCTCAGTGCCAGCAAGAATTTGTTTCTATCAAAGAGAAGCTTATAAATGCTCCAGTCTTACGAGGCCCTGACATTAGGGGCCGGTCAACCTTTAGATGATCCCATATCCACAATGATGTTGGGCTGGTAAATACACCATGGGTGTTACTGCAGATCCTTGGGAAAAAAAATGCAGAAGATACATGTATTCCATTTACTTTACAACAAGAACCCCTCCTATGGAAGAAATTACACTACTATGGAAAAGGAATTCTTGGAGTTGTTTTAATCTTTGAATAAATTTGTCATTACATAATTGGGTATAAAATATTTGTTTATACTGACCACTCTGGCATTTTCGATATTGATGAATCAACTTGGGTTTGAGTAGGATTATTCGATGGTTAATCTTTGTTACATAGGAATACCAAAATTACAATACTGCATGATAAGCCAGGGAAAATCTAACATTGTTGTTGATCTTCCTTTCATTGAACATGGTTGAATGTATTCAGATTGTAATGATGAAAGAAGTCCAGGATCAATTTACCTGGAAAAACAAGTTTGCCTTACATATCAACTAGGGTCTTGTGTTCGCTTAGATTGCTAAGGTTTGCACAACAACCGGAAAGGTCATTCAGTTCTATTTCACCCTCATAAGAAGAAATGGATACTGGCCTAGTTTTTGTTAGCAACATCTAAATGGTGGTTTCTCTGTAATGACAAAATTATTCAAATGTTCTTGATATGGGTTCTTCGTAGGTGCATCCAAGAAGATGAAGTACATGGACCATATTGAAGATAACTCCCGTCATTGCTCATGAGCTAGGATGCTTTGGACTCATTATTCCATAAAACTAAACACTGGGGAAAACTCACAAACCCAAAAAACTTAGAGTAGGGTACTATTTGGCCTTTCCCTCCAAGGTGGCCATGTCAACAAGTAACCTAGTTTGTCCCTTATGGCATGCACCACCACATATGATGCATTTTAACCAAGGAACTTTGGGAAGGTCCACAGAGTTATCACCCTTAGGTTGTTTGTCACAGCAAACACCATGCCTCCTTAATCCTTTCAGCTGTCTTAGGACAAATTTGAGAAATGGGAGTCGGATTTCGTTGGACTCTTTTGATCCCCCACTGTCAGGAAGGAAAATACCTCTGGTATGCCCAAACTATGTCCTTAAAGGGCTAAAGTTCAACATTCAAACCATCCGTATGCTAATGATAGGATGTTGTTGCCAATTTATATTACAAACAGATATTGCTAAATTTGGTGCCACACAAGGCCATTGTATCATATCAAGGTCCTCAATTTGTGTCAAACATTTGATCTTTTTTTGTCAAGAAATCTACCGAAATTGAGTACAGAATCAGTTCACCGGGATATCATTTTAACCTCACTAAATGGGCAGGTGGAATAGTAACATTTAAATCGAGATGGTGTTGAGAATTTCTGACTAAAGGGGTAAAATGCCTGACAGAAAGACAAATTGGGTACCAAAACTTCCTCGAGGTAGTCTAGGCCCTATTTTTCAAATGTTTGTTAGGTAGTCACACTAACTTGGAAAACCATTAACTGGTTTTTAACCCATGAGTGGTATTTAGGAAACAAGCCACTGTTTACCTATGAGTTTTGAAATTGCGCACCTTGAGAAACAACACTAGGAAGTTGGAATCGATTTGGATGAAGCACAACACGATAGATTGATGTAGCTGAATGGACATTGGATGAAATGTGGATGGAGGCCCAGCAGTAAGATTTTCCACGGAAATTCTTCAATATCCTTGTCGGTTGAAGACCTACACGATTCATCATATCAAATCCAAAGGACATTTCATCGAAGCTCACAGATGGGTTTATCTTTGATTCTAGATATCAAACAATTTTACCCAGATTAGTTGATAGACAACTGGTTGGGCAACCTATAAGATCAACTAGTGTTTGATAATGGCCTTATGTGGCTATTACCAATCGATGGTGACAAATGAACTCCTATTAACTTGTGAAATGGACACAAAACTTAATAGGATTTACCAATGCGACCTCTAGAAAGAAAACTTTCACCATGACAGTATTAATGCTGATTCCTACACATGTATGCTTAGGGTGACTCTTGTCCCTTGAGCCTGGAGTATTTTTTCCCATGTTAATTTCAATAAACCTTGATGGTCATGACTTTGATCTTCTTCCCTTAGTAGTTGTTTTGTTTTCAACTAAATGTAGGAAATCTTCACAGCTATTTAGAAGCCACTAATCACATTAAATCTTGGACTGTAGGATGTGGGAAATCTACTGGATAATCATATGCTGCATCCTGATTGGCGTGTCATGGAGAACAACACCTAAAAGACTGTTAGATTAATTTTATCCTAATATTAATTCTCAGAACAATTGAAATTAGCATTAATTAATTAAGGCATACTAAATGAATTTATCCATATGAGCATTAATGGTGTCAATTTCCTATATTATCTAATCACCATGTTATAAATACACCCCCCCCCCGCCCCCCCCCCAGGATTACCCCATCATTCCCCCCCCCCCTCCCCCCCCTCCCCCTGTTATAACCCCCCACCCCCTTCACTACATGTAAATCGAGAGTTGAATCCCCCCCCACCCCCCCCCCCTCCTCCCCCCCCCCCCCTCCCTTTCCTACAAGTTATAGCATTTTAGTTATTTCACAATATGTAAATAATTGTGATTATTAATTCCTCCAAATGGGTCCCAAAGCCCTGTTCCGTGGAAATCCTCCAATCGGGTGATCCCAGAAAACGAAAGATTGGAATGATATGAATTGTTCCTTCATTTTTTGATCCCCTCCACCAGCGAATCACCATCTGGTACATAACTACAGTTATTCACCACCATCGCATACCGAGATTCTAGTCCTTGGAAGATTTTCAAAAGCCCTTAGCAGTTTTACAGTTGTAAATCTTTTGGACTATAATGCACACTTCCCCTCGAGTATGCCTAAGCGAAATAAGTGGAGACTCACCAAGTTTTAATATGAAAGGGTGAAGTTTAGAGGAGTTATGGGAAAACCTGCAATATGAAACTATAAATACTCCATCCTTGAATTAGGCATGCTTGGAAAATTTAGTTCTCGACATTACCAGAGGGTGGTGTTACGCCCCAAGCCCCACCCCCCTCCCCTTAGGTCCACAGGGGGATTTCAGCCGTAATATCCCCTTTGTAAGTTTCAGAAGAATCCAACGAAACACCACTTTTGAGAGGTCAAAATTGCCAGCCCCCCGGCAATATTATTATCTCAATATTTATTAATTTGCGCGAGGGTAATTAATTTAATTAATTAAGATAATAATTATTTCTTATATTTGTTATATGGTTAAACCATATTTGTTTTATGTATTCAGATTGTTATATTGTTTAAAAACAATGATATTTTATTTATTAATTAATGTTGCTTGCCCCCGGTGTTATTGGAAGCTTGTTTATTTCTGGCATTGGTTTGGGCATTGTTGCACCTGTGCAACTATTCTCCCGGATGTATTTGGCTGTGCAATATCTATAAATATGCAGCCCATCATTCTGTGTAATTTTTTAGTTGATTGAGATTAAAAAAATCTAAAAGGCTTCCGTCCCTGTTTCTATCAATCAACATTTGGTACAGAGCGAAATTCTGGCCCCTAGTGATCCTGTGAAGGGTGGAAAAGAGAGCAGCCCGAGAGAGAGAGTTTTGAGATTGGAGACGTGTTTGCAGCATTTGAGAGCCTGTGCAGCCTCGTGTAAACTCCCACCCCATCCCTGCGTCCCCCATATCCTCTTGTACCTTCCAGGTGCTTGGAAGGCAATTTTTTTTTGCACTGGTGCTGGTTGCACCAGGCAAAATTAGCTACAGGTATTGGAAATAATACTAATTTTTTTTTTCCCAATAAGGGTTTTTTCTCTACATTATTTGGTCTCTACTGTATTTGGAAGTTGCTTGGCTTGTTTTGGAGGTCTGTGTGTATATGCACCTGCAGTGAACAAACAGCCTCCTCAAACTGGATTTGGAGCTCTAATCAAATCTGGTAGTGCTAAAAGCTTGGTCCATGCGCGACCTGCACAAGAAGAAATCCAAACAGTGATCAAGAATCAAACAGAGCAAAAAATAATAAAAAAAAGGAGGCGCCCACGCTGGACCTGCACAAAATATACAGTGGAAGAAGAGAATAAGCGGCCAAAGAAGAGTAGAAAGCGGCCAAACCAGGCTGAGATAAAGTCCTCCACGCGTTTTTTTGGACCCTGCGCGGCCTGCATCAAGAAAACGCCTTTTTTAAAGCAAAAACCGCGCCATTTCCTGCCTCCATCGACCTGCACAAAGAAATGCAGGGTTAGACAGTAATAAACAACAAAAAATACAGCGGCCAAGGGCAAAAACGTGGCCTGCACAGGAAAACAACAAAGAAAAACACAAAAATGCAGCCTGTACATGCAAAATCAGTGCGTGGAAAGCTAAAAAACGCGGCCTGAGCAAGGAAAAGTGGCTGGAAAAGAAGGAGGCGGCTTCACAAAAGCAAATAAGAACAAATAACAAGCTCCAGATCCGGATTTGGAGCAAAGGAACCCTAAAAAAGGCCTCTTCACCGGCATGCGCCACGTGGAGCCTCTACAAGCCGCATTTTTTTAGAGGTAAGTCAATTTACTTGTCAATAAATACAAATTCCTTCCTTTCATAGACCAAGCGCCCTAAGTGGGCAAGTTGGTTAGTGCATGTGCCTTAGAAGTGAGAGGTTTGAGGGTCAAATCCCACCAAAAAACACTCAAAAACTCAGCCTTTTGCATCTGGCAAAAATTTTGGCTGAACTGCTACATTTAGCAGACTTTTTTGAATTTAGTTACAACTAACTAAATTTAGCGAAGAAATCCCTAATTTCGGGTAATTTTTTTTTTCTCCCATCTGGTCTGTTTTTTCATTCCAGACATTTTTTGCGTAAGGGAGACCCATCTAAAAATTGCATTTTCAGCTGATTATTTTGCAATTTTTAGCATTTTGGGTCGTATTGGGCTCAGGAGGCCACCAGGACCCCGAAACTAAAATTTTTTTGCCTGTCATTCAAATTGTACAAATTTTTCGAATGTAAATTGTATACTGCTGCATATTGTACTAATTTTCAGGTTGCCATAGTCAACTGCAAAACTTTGTAACTGCTCAGAAACTGACAGAATTGTAATCAAAAATAGTAAATTTGGTTCTGTAACACTCACGAGATCCTAGATCTCATTCGCAGCGTTCGGTATATACAGTGCCCTCTGGGAAGCGCTTACGGGTAAAGCCGTCGTGACTACTACTGCACTTAATGCCTAATATAGCTACAACAACGTCGTCTGGGCATCGTCCCTATTAAATCGATGGGGAGTAATAAGGTCACAGTGCACACATTATGAACCATCCCATCCGTCTGTGAACAATTGCAAGACATAAATCTGGATTGAGAAATTATCCTAGTATATAGCGAAGTTACGCCGCCGCGTATGAGGATATTTCTTTGAGCCTGGTGTCAATAATCGCATAGACCCCATCAGTACTGTCTTGGTACCACGTATTGAATTCTTTCACGTACGTTAACCGCCTCTTTCACGTACCGCCGGGTATATAGAAAGCGCGAGCTTCTTCCACGTACCGACGGGTATATTGGAAGGGTGCGTATATAGAAAGGTTCGGTATATCGGACTGACGGTATATAGATTGGGAGACCTAATACCTGGAGTGATAAGAGCCAAACCCTGTCAGTGATCTCTGCAAAATGGGCACCAATGCCCCCAAATTTTTTCTTCCAAATTCACAATTGCTCAGAGGAAGAAACTATGTGGCTTGGAAGACAAAAATCAAGACACAGCTTGAGTTTGAAGAAATCTGGCTTGTTGTGACTGGTACTCTAACCAGATCACCAACTGATGCAACACAACAACGACAATTTGATAGAGCAGATCAGAAAGCAAAACTCATCATCTTGTTTGGAGTATCCAACGATGTGCAAGCCCACATTCAAGATGCCACATCAGCAAAAGAAGCTTGGGATAAGTTGAGCACAATATATGAGGCCAAGAACAAGAATGTCATACTCAATTTGCAGAGTCAGTTACATACATTGAAATTCAAACAGAATGAGAAAATTGAAGCCTTCATAAGAAGAGTTGCAGAGTTGAGGGCTTCACTTCTAGCCCTAGGAGAAGAGGTCAAAGATGAATCTCTCGTTCCCATTGTTCTGAGAGCTCTCCCTTCTTCTTACCGCATTTTTGTCACAACTCTAAACTTGTCAGATACAACAATTAGTTTTGACAAGCTAGTAAACCTACTGCAACAAGAGGAAGCAATGCACAACAAGGATGATGAAGAGGAGCAGGCACTGTCTTCACATCAAAAATGGAAAGGAAAAGGTAAAGGAAAACCTAAATCCTATCAGAAGTCCCCACATCAGAATCAGTATCATGGGGACAATCAATAGAAGAAGCGATGTCCAATCTACAAAAGAGGACATGACTTGCAAGAATGTTGGTTTAACACTTATAAGAAAGGTTCATCAAGCAATTCTGGACCACAACAACAACAATCTTACAAGGGACATTCAAACAACTATCATGGGCAGAAAAAGGGGAACTGGAAAAGAAGACCCCACCAGCAAGGTAATATTGCTGAACAACAAGAACAGTCAGAAAATGAAGACTTCTTGTTCACTGCTCGATCAAGTGAACCATCCACGTCATCTAGTGACATCTGGTATGTTGATTCGGGAGCCACTCGACACATGACCGGCCACAGAGACTGGTTTATTTCAATGAGGGACACGCCATCGAAAAATCATGTTTCATTGGGAGATGATTCTTCATATACAGTTCAGGGGATTGGAAACATTTCTCTACCCCTTGGTTCACGCAAATGCAAAACTATCAGATGTTCTATATGTCCCTGGGTTGACAAAGAATCTTCTTTCGGTCAGTCAACTCCTAGATCACAACCTGAAAATTGACTTTGATAGTCAATCCGGAAAGAAAATGTGTTTGATTCGAGATAAATCCAGAGGCTCGAAAATAATTGCAAAAGCCTCAAATGTGGGACGAATGTTTCAACTTGATTTCATTCACAAAAATGATCAAGCACTTGTGGCTAAAAACTCCACCTCAGCCCAGTTGTGGCATCGGAGATTTGGTCATGTAAGTTTCAAATATCTCAAAACACTTTGCCGGTGTAATACGGTACTTGGGCTACCATCTCTTCAAAAGGATACAGACAAGTGTCCTCACTGCTTAGCCGGAAAACAACACAGAGTCTCATTCCAAAAGAGTACTTTTCGAGCTCATGGTAAACTTGACCTGGTTCATACCGATCTATGCGGTCAAATACAACCAAGTCATTCAGGGTTCCAGTACTTCATGCTCTGTGTTGACGACTATTCATGGAAAATGTGGATTTTTTGTCTTCGCAAGAAAAGTGAAGCCTTTGAAACATTCAAAAAGTTCAAAGTGGCAGTTGAGAAAGAAACTGGTCGTCACATCAGAACTCTCCGCTCAGATCGAGGGGGGGAATTCACCAGTGATGAGTTCAGAGACTACCTACAAACTCACGGGATTCGTCGACAAATGCCTCCTCCACACACACACTGCAGCAAAATTGTTTTGTTGAGAGAAGAAATTGTACTATCATGGAAATGGTGCGATGCATGATCGATGATTGCGAACTTGCAAAGACATGTTGGGTAGAAGCAGTAAAAACAATAGTGTATTTGTTAAACAGAGCGCCCACAACTGCTCTTGATGGAATTACACCACAAGAAGCATGGTCAAAAAGGAAACCATCCATTGCAAACCTCAGAGTATTTGGGGTGCAAAGCCAACATGCATATACCCAAACAAAACAGAAAGAAATTGGACATAAAAGTCACAAAATTTCATCTTCATTGGATACAGTGAATAGACTCTTGGGTACAGACTGATGGATCCTAAGACCTGAAAATTCTACACAAGCAGAGATGTTGAGTTTTTCGAGAAGAAGGAAATAGAGACTCCTCCTCCGAACTCAGAAGATGTAGATTTTTCACTAGTTGTAAAAATTGAAGCTAATGTTCCCTCAGATGATGAAAATGATGATGGGGATGATGGTGTTGATTAGATAGAACCACAACCCATGGGAACAGGTCAACGTATGCCTAAATGGTGTACAAGTACATTACGAGATGCAAGATTGGATGCTCCACCGGATACATCCACCCTTGGACCACGGACTCGCAGTAAAGCAAGAGAAGAAGTTAACTTTGCCTTGATGAGTAGAGTTATTGAATCAGACGAGCCCTCTACAGTCCAGGAAGCCCTATAGTCAAAAGCTTGGAAAGATGCCATGGATTCTGAATATCAATCAGTGATGAAGAATAACACTTGGCAGCTTGTTGATCTTCCATCAGGGAAGAAACCCATTGGATGTAGATGGATATTCAAAACTAAGTACAAAGAAGATGGGACAGTGGACAAGTGCAAAGCAAGACTTGTAGCAAAGGGGTATGCACAGAAAGAAGGCATTGACTATGAGGAGACATTTGCTCCCACAGCTAAGATCAAAACGATCAGGATGATCTTTACTCTAGCTGCTCAGTTTGGATGGAAAGTTCACCAAATGGACGTAAAAAGTGCCTTCCTGAATGGAGATTTGCAAGAAGAAGTCTACATGACTCAACCTGAGGGATATGTTGTACCTGGTCAAGAAGAAAAGGTATGCAGACTCAGGAAATCTCTGTATGGCCTCAAACAGGCACCCCGGGCATGGTACATCAAGATTGATGAGCATCTCGTACAACATGGATTCGTCAGAAATCCATATGATCCCAATCTCTACCTCAAAAAGCAAGGGGGGAGATGGTGATTGTTGTAGTTTATGTCGATGATCTAGTCATCACTGGCAGTTCAGTGAAGATGATTGATGAAACAAAGAAAGATCTTAAGCGATCATTCGACATGACTGATCTCGGGCTTATGCACTATTGTCTTGGACTGGAAGTATGGCAGAAAGAGAATCATATCTTTGTTTCTCAAATGAAAATATACCAAGACAACACTCGAGAAGTTTAGGATGATGGATTGCACACCAATTGCTACACCTATGGAGAACAGATTACAGTTATCTTGTTTAGATCCATCTCCTGAGGTAAGTGCCACTCTCTATCGGCAGCTGATTGGGAGTCTCATTTACCTGACCTACACTAGACCAGATATCAGCTTTGCAGTGAGCTATCTATCTAGGTTCATGCAGGAACCCAAAATTTGTCATTGGAAAGCAACAAAGCGCATTTTGAGATATCTCAAAGGATTAGTGGATCTTGGTCTAGAATACAAGAAGAATGAAAACTTCTTCTTGACTGGATATTCGGATTCAGATCATGCAGGTAACATTGATGATAGAAAATCCACTTCTGGATTTGTATTCTTTATGGGATCTGGACCAATATCATGGGGAAGTAAGAAACAACACTTTGTTCTCTCGCTCTTCCACAGAAGCCGAGTATCGTTCTGCAGGAGAAGCTGTCTGTGAAGCGATTTGGCTACGTTGCATACTGGAAGGACTTGGAATACCACAGGACAAACCGACCACCATGTATGTTGACAATGAAGGTGTTCTCAAACTTGTTCGCAATCCAGTTTTTCATGAGAGAACAAAGCACATTGAAGTTCAGGTTGATTTCATACGCGAACATGTGTTGAAGCACAACATTTCAGTTTTGTCCAACGGCTGAACAACGAGTAGATATTTTCACAAAGTCACTTGCACGTGACCAAGTTCGAGTTGTTCAGAGCATTTCTCTCCTCATCTCTTCAAAAAATGCACAATTAAGGGGGGGAATGTTAGGATTAAATATTATTATCCTAATATTAATTCTGCATAGTTTAAATTATTTAATTAATTAAATAATACTTGTTATTTTGTTATATGGTTAATCAACCATATTTGTCTTTATACATACTGTTATATTGTTTTCAACAATATATTTGTTTTTATGTAATTGTTGCTTCCCGGGTGTTATTGGAAGCTTGTTTATTCTGGCATTTGGTTGCACCTGTGCAACTCATTCTCCCGAATGTATTTGGCTGTGCAATATCTATAAATATTGCAGCCTATTCACTGTAATTTTTTAGTTGATTGAGATTAATAAAATTACACAGGCTTCTGTCCCTGTTTCTTAATCTAAAAGTGCATCCTAACTCATTATGGATATTATTCCCCATGTGTGCACTTATCATAATTTCATCCATTGTGCAATGTTCAATATATTTACTGCGGATATCCTTCCAAATCCGACGCTATGGTATGACGACATAAGGGTGTAATGAGTCACGCTTTTCACACACATCATATGTGTCACATTCTATGAAGAAGGATAGGTGTCAATTAGGTTTCAAATGATGGGATGTGCACCGTCTGGCATATCATAAACTCTCACGGATGGCTGGTCTTGTCCACCATTTTACGCCGCCAAATTCACTCTGATTTTACGTAATTCAGGGATTCAAATGCAATTCAAATTAATAGTTCCAACTTGCTTCCTACTGTTGCTTCATGAGTATTGAGCATATCATGCTACCTACCATCAAACAGTGAATTCGAGCACATCTTGTTCTTGTTTCTCTACTATCTGGTTTCATTTGCCTTCAGCATGGGACAAAATAAGAAATCCGAGCCTGACTCTTGGGACCCATTGCTCAGGAACGCTATACTTTTGTAGGTGTTTTATGATTCAGGTTGGTTTGAATTCATCTATAAATTTAAAGGTTTTGATGAGGGTGTCGTGGAGGAATTCCTTGAAAATTTTAAAGCTACATGTTCATGTGTTGGAGGGCAACGAGTTGAGATTACCAGCCAAGTAGTTTCTGAACTATCCGGCTTGCCGTATTTTGGTTTGAAAGTAATGGTGAATGCTCCCCTCAAAGACTTTCTTTCTCTATTTCATGAGGAGGGTGAGGAATTCCTTGAGGTTATTCTTACTCCTGAGGGTGTTCAAAAAGGAGTTAAGTGGGATAGCCTGCCTGGAATTTGGAAAGAGAAGGCCAAATGGCTTGACAGGTATTTTATATGTGATGGCCATCCCTCTGTGTTGGGTGGCGATGCACTCAAGATTATTATTCATTTGAAGAAAGGATGTGTCAAGCCAGCCTTTAGGGTAAATTTACCTGAATACTTGGCAGACACCGTTATCAAAATTGGCCAAAAATACAAGTTTGGAGGAGACAAAGCAGTGTTGAAAAACCCAGGGCTAATTCATTTATTGTGCTCACATCAAGCATTTTTTAAGCCAAAGCAGAGGCTCGAAAGGATTACTATGGGGGAGGGTTCCAAGCCAAAACAGTTAAAATCATGGCCATTTTCCACACCTTGGTCTATTCCCGCACCAGCCTCTCGCCTTGCACACAAGAAAAAGGAGAAACTTGGCACTCCAGATCACATGAACAAATTAGGTGCTCAAGTAAGTCCATGTTTGACCACTTCCAGTTCTAGAGGTAGGAATACCTCTATTCCATCTTCTTCTATGTGCCCTCGACCATGATGGTCTTGTACATTGCATAAAATTGGAAGCTCCAGGTCGGAGGGATTCACTGATGTTTCTGCCCCTATGTGGGAAATGGGGAATGAGGGAGACAACAAGGCTGTCTCCACTGACAAATCACCAGACACCATCTTCACTTCTACTAATCCTTTTCCCCAATATTCAACCATGCCTATATCTTTAGAAGTTCACTCCGCAGCTCCAGAAACTACTTCAGTACATAAAGCCCATAATCCTGTTCCATATCCTATTACAATGGACATTGATCATCTCGGGTCATGTCAATCTGCTAATCCTCACAATTAGCTGGAAGAAAAGGCACTCCTTAAGGCCCAATTGAAAGGTATGAGGAAACAAACTTGTCTTTACAAACTAAATTTACCCAATGCACAGTGGAGAAAGTTAGAGAAATAACTACTTTACAAATTGAAGTTAGTAGCTTAAAGCGATATAAGGATAAAGGTCTTAGCATTTTGAATGATTTGCACCAAATATCTCTTAAGAATTCAGAATTAAAAAAGGAAAATAAGAAATCAAAAGGGGAGATGGAAATTATCCAAGATGAAAAAAAAAAAATTCTCTCTCTTTTGGACTTTGTCTCTCCTTTGGCTTTTAAGCTCTTATCCTGTAGGAAACCCTCCTCAGTTTACAACATGTTTATTTAGGAGCAGTTTTATTCTTGGCAGTTGTTTCAGCTGTGTTGTTAGGCACCTTACGAAGCTCTTGATGGCAATATTTTCTTATCTATTTACAAGTCCAGTACACCTGAAATTCAAAACTTGCTCTATGAGTTTTACCTCCATAATATGTTAGTCATCAATGTCCCTGACTTTTTAATTAACTTATTTGTGGGGGATTTTCAATTAAAATCCTTTCAGTCCTTACTGTAAAATCGTATCATATGGGGTGAGAAAATGGATATTTTTAATCACATGACTCAAACAATAGGTTTTTATATCCTCCCTACACATCATACTGATGTGGCTTTGCGGAAAAACTTCAGATATCTCTACTACCAAGCAGGTATTGGAGAGAATACTTCAAAAACCCTACTGAAATGTGTAGAGGATTTTGAAACTTATAGTCAGCAGCACTTTGGGGTGGCCAGGAAGGCCTGTGATAGGAGATGAGACACTTTGAGCTTGCCATTGAAATGCAGGGAGGTTATTTCTCCTCAGAACTTGAGTTGGAGTATGCATCGGGGTGATGCCCTCATTACAATTATAAGAAAGTCGCCAGAAAAAACCAGCAAGCAATACAATGATGAATGGGAAGGACTTCAAGTGTGTCCACCCCTCCTCTTGAGTCCTACTACTACTTGGCAAAAAAATGTTGCAAAATCAAATGAGAGTTTTACAGCTTGGGTCGAGGTCACTTCAAATACTCAGGGATGTAAAGGTATGAGGAAGCAATATGTTGATCAGTTCGAAGAGTATGACATGGCTCAACATCTTGGTCACAAAGTAGGACGTAGATAGGTTGCATTGGGACATGCAATAGGTAAAGTAGGGGGGAAATGATGAGTGCATTATTTGGGTCATTTATATAATTCGTACGATCAGTAAATTGCCACTTAGATATGATTTTCTAATGCATGAGGATGCTTTTTATAGTTATATCATAGTGAGTTTGATGCATTTTCCTTGCTTTTGTTCATGAAAACTGATTACCGTATAAACTTCCTACTAATTGTCTTTGTGAGGAAAATGTGATGATGTGTGCAAGGAAATGATGAATGTTTATTGCTGATGTAATTACGAAGTCAGAGTTTGGAGCTGGAATATGGGAGCAAAAGAATTTTTCCACTAGTCGACCTATCAGTATGGGACTTATTTCTAATTGTACAATAGGAATTTATGAGTTTTGGTTAATATTGATTAGTGGAAGATGTTAGTGCCGCCTATTATGGTGAATTTTGTAACCGTTTGTGTCTATATTAAGACACCTTCTTAAGAACATGGTTAGATATTTTTTGGAGATACTTGCAATATATCGTCTGTGGTATTCAGAACTTTCAACTTCATATGATGTCTATGATATGGAAATTATTTAAATTAATAGAAGTAAACGTCATTTTGGAGATCTAAAGCTGTTGGTAATTCCTTTGTCCTAAGGGAGAGAAAGGGCCCACTCGATCGAGGAGACAAGAGGTTGTTTTATGTTCACATATGCATACGGTTTTCTGATAAGTCTTACTACAATCCTTGTTTCAGTATATTTGATGCAATCTTTAATTGGATGTATTTGTTTTCCTTACCAACACTTTTATCTGGAATATGTGTTTTGTTTTATGCAAAGTCTAATTAACATGTGATCTTACTTTTACTAAGTTCTAGCTTCAATTGTGCAGTTACAATTCCATTTGTTTGAGTACTGTGTGTGTGTGTATTTCAATTTCAATTAATAGTGTAGCTTTTAGACTTCCTTTCATTGTAGTAGATGAATTCCATAGATTTACATTAGGTTTCCGTAGATTAGTAACCAACTTAAAATATCTCACAACACCCCCAACAGAAATCCAAACAGAACCTAGTTATATAAATCTCTATTGCATACAACCTAGGACACAACCCTGGTTTATAATGACACTAATAGGAGATCATGTTAGTTAAATGATTGGAGAACACAACGACCCATCACATGCTACCAAATGCACCTACACCTCCCTCACAGAATATGCTTTCTCTGAGTGCATCAAAGACCGATAAAGTTGAACCTTTCTACATCTCCCCTCCTGTTGGAGAATATGTACAGAACAATTGCATAATAGATTCTGGTGCCTCAGACAATGTGATGTCTTTGAAGATTGCTAAGGCTCTCAAACTCACCATGACTCCACCTAGTGGCTCTTTTTACTCTTTGGAATAAAAAAAGGTCTCACTTGTAGGGAAGGTCAAAGATGCACAGGTGGCTCTTGCTAGATTTCCATACAAGAAGTTTAAGTGATGATTTTGGTAGTAGACGTCCCAGCCTTGTTCGGAATGTTATTGAGCAAAAATTTCTGCCAAGACTTGGGAGGAAAAATTTAGATGAATTGGTCTTCTACAACCATACCAGTGAAGGGAGACATAGAGAAATTTCTTCCCGAGAAGAAGATGAGGTACACGGTATGAAAGTTTGGAAGCCCAGAAGCTAACATTTTGAACCAGGGTAGCAAGAAGATAAATCACTTTGTGAAAACTAAGGAGGAAGAGGATATTCCCATCTTGATATGTCCATACATTCCTTCCTAGAGAGATTTGGACTTTAATGAAGCATTAAAGAGATTTTAGTTATAAGAGGTCAGCCCAGAGTCGCCAGATGATGCAGACCATGAGGAAAAGGAGATGGTTCTAGATGATTTTCAAGAAGAAAAATCAGGTTATATGCTTTTCCAAGATGAGGAGTTGTTCTCATTCCTATTTGGGGATGAAGATGATCTCAGTCAGGCCATCTATGGAGAGACATAATCAGATTGTGATGAGCCTATAACAGGTTCGAAAGAAATGTCTATACAAGAAATGCTTAGAGCTGTAGAAGAAACTGAAGATCCTGAGCTCAATCTTGAACTCTTGATGCAAGACACAAATATGCAAGACAAGCTTGATGCTGATTTGGAAGCCTTAACCAATGTGAAGGTTGGCCATATTGAGATAAGGTAAGATGAAAAATATGATGCTTCTCTTGAGCTAATGATTAATGGATGCAATAACGAAATGGAGATATTTTCTTTCCCATTTGAAGATGAAGAATCTTTCCATGATGAAGAAATTGAAGCAAGGAGTTTTAAGACCTCTAAAGATGAAGCTCTTTTTTATGAAGGATCGGTAGAGTGCAGCAATTCCAAAGATCACGAGGTAATCCCTCCAGATAGTTTCCTTGAGCTACAAACTAAAGATTCTTCAAAGGCATACAAAGAGGAGCTGCAGGAAATGATGAAGCATAACTCCATGCAAGAAATATTGAATGCAGTAGAAGTTGAGGAAGACCTCGAGATGATTCTTGATCTCTTAACTCGTGCCATGGCCATACAATACAAGTATGAGGTTGCTTCCAATCCTCCTCCCAGTACTCAAATGCCTCACAGTGGAGTAGGGATAAGGGATGAATTTAAGGTTTCTCATGGAGAACATATCAATGAGCATATGCTTGGGAAATAAAGTAACTCAAAATCTTCAAGTAATTTGAACGAATATCAGCTTTGGGGCGAGAATGAGATGCTCGATGGAGAATCATCTATGTGGATAAACATGGAATGCAACTGGCACTATGAAACTGATTTCAAAGAACATCAAGGCAGTGGAATTTCCAAGCGACGACATGAACATAAAGAAGCTCAGATGGACTCACTCCTACCAAGTATATAGACAATTGTGAAAGCACATGGCTTTCATAAACAACCGAGGAGGGGAGGGTACTTTCTGGAACCCATCAACGACTTTGCAAAACATCATCATTCGGTGTTGCCTCTTAAGGGGTAACTTTTGAGAAGTGAAAAGTCCCTAAGTGAAAATGGGTTTTCCCCTGGCTTTTACCATAGTTGATTTGTAGGTTTGTTTCCCTTTGTGTTTTTTGTTTTTCCTTTCCATATTTGTGTGTGTGTTTCCTTCTTCGCTCTCTCTCTCTCTCTCTCTCTCTCTTATTGTAAGTTGTACGTGACTCTGTATGGCCCAATGGATAAGGCACTGATCAATATGTTGTAAGTTGAGATTCTAGTAGTTCTCATGCCATGTATTCATTGTGCTCAATCCATGTTATGTCCCCAAGCTAGAGCCAATTGTTGTCATGCAAATGTGCAACAAGGAAAGTGACAATTTCTGAGCACGACAATTATACCCCTGTGCCAAAATTTTCATGTCTTAACATTCCCAGGTACCCCAAGCCTATACAATCCATCTAGTAGCCTCCTGATTGGTGTTAATTCATTCCCCTAGGTGATTTAGGAAAGTCAAATCAACCCCCCTAGGTGATTTTAGGAGTCCATCAAAAGATGCTATCTTCTAGCAGTATCGGGAAGGGTTATCACAGGCCTTCCCAGGACTGGATCAACCCTCCTAGAGCATAACAGAAGGACATAAGTCAACATGGAGTTTAATTGAAGACCTTATAACATCATGGAAATGATTTTGGAAGGTTTGGGGAAGTTTTGAAAGACTTGGAGCGGTTTGAGTAAAAATAGGGTTCACAAGCCTAGGCACTACATAGGCCTAAAACAACTGCTGAGCTTCAGAAGGTGATTCCGAGAGCTCTGGATGGAGTTAGAAGTTAAAAAAACATAGACGAAAAGAGGATTCCAAGACTAATATGATGATGAAATAATATCTTTCACAACACCTTGGACCTTAGGATTTGCAAGAAGCTTTTCTCAAGCACAACTAGAGTCTCAGATCAAAATTACACTTTTTTAGGGACTAAATGCTTGAATCAAGACACAAGACCCCACCATTGGATTCTAAATGTCATTTCCAGTCAAGATCATATAAAATTTCACTAATAAATTCCACTGGGAGCTCAAGTTATCATTGTTCCAAGTCACCCTCTTGGAGACAGTCTAGGAGTTAGTCAATTTTCGAGAGGACACATGTCAGCACCAGGAGCCTGACACAATTTTATGTCCATGACGTCCCTGAGCTCAGGTACATTAGCCATTGAAAAATGCACCCAGGCCATATGGGGAGTATTTTGGTCACCCATGTGACCGACTTTTAGCCCCCAAGCGCATTTTTGGAGCTCAAAATCCCTGTCATCAAATCGAGGACATGTTTTATCTCAAGGACCATCGTGGAATTTGATGTCCCTCGCATCCCATTAAGGTGAGGGACACTAAACATGAAAAAATGTTCCTAGCCTCTATGGGGTGTCTTTTGGTCACCCACGTGACCGACTTTCAGCCACCAGGTGCATTTTTCAAGCAAATCCCCTGTCGTCAGATCAAGGACACGTGTCATCCTCTTGACCACTGTGGAAATTAATGTCCCTCATGTCCATGAGGTGAGGAAGGTCAGGGACACAATAATACACCTAGCCCCTCCATGTGCATTTTTTTGAAAATTTAAATCCGGCACTTAGCCGTTTTCTTCCTGTCATTTCTCCTCCATAACTCCTCACCATGTCATGGCTTTCCTCAAGATCGTTCAGACACTCGATCCACATATGTTGATCTAAACCAGCTCCATCATGATCACCAAACTATCCACACCATGAGTTCATAGCAATATGTTGGCCTTAGGGAAAAATGGAGTGAAATGATGAAGAACGAAGAGAAAATGGAGGTTTTTTGCCCTATAACTACAAAGCCACCCTATCAAAAAATCCTCATATCTTGCAAAGTACTAGTCGGGCTGAGATGTCGTCTTCTGTAGAATTTCACATTTTGCAATAAAATCAAGATGCAACAAAAAAAAGGTCAAATGGTTCCCAAAATCATTTTCTCCAACAAAATCCTCACTTCATGCACCGGTTCACATTCGTTGGATTTCTCATCACTTTGGCAATGGAGATGAACTTAAAACTTGGACATGGGCTCCAAATAAAGCACCTATTACAATGGAGTTGTTTTCATCATAAACAGAGACAAAAACCAAACCTATAAATTTCAAGCTCCATTAATGGCCATCATGGTAGCTCTGTGCCTGAAGCCATTGTAAGGTCAAAATTTCAAAATTTATTTCCAATCATTCTAGTGGGAAAAACTATGTGAAAGTTGGAGGTTGTGATCATAACAACAAGATGATTCCAAAACAATATATTCTGTTGCAAATCGAGCACTGGAAACACACTTTCTAAAAATAGTAAGTTTTCCTATATAGACTAGCTATGTTTGACAATTCATCATCAAAATCAGCTGAGATAAAGGCAACGGGCATTGAAGATCGCGAGGAAGCCATAATGAGTGTTCAGAGTAGAAAACAGTTAAAATGGCCACTTACTAAAAGTAGTAAGTCCCTTATATGGGTGCTTACTAAAAATAGTAAGCCACCCTAAAGAAGAGGCTGAGGCAAGGGTAGTGTGCACAGGATCGAATGAGGGAGTTCATCACCTCACGATGGTCGAGAAGAGGTAAAAATCACCTCTCACTACAAATAATAAATCATACGTAGGCTGGGAGTTTGCGGTCATCAGCGGAACAATTCACTTAACTTGGCAGACATTCAAGAGCTGATTTGAAGGAGTTTCATAGTGTGCAAGGAGTTCAAAGATTCAGAGTTTCACTGCATTTGGAGTTTTCTATCAATGAGGATCAACAGGCTTCATCGGGAAACATCTTCTCCTCTTCTCTCTTCCCTCTCCCCAAAATTTCTCTCCCTTCAAATGTTCTAATTCTTTGTTGGGGTTTGCACTTTTGATATGCCTTTAAGTCACTTAAAAGTGAATTTAGAAACATAATGTAAATTAAGTCACCTTGATTTTATAAAAGGGACTTAAATATTTTGTAGGAATATGAATGATCTAAAGTTAGGAATAAGGCATATGGAGGGTCATGAAGAAGATGAAGAGTGGAGTCTATTCTATAAATTGTAAAGTCATTCCCATCTCAAGGGGTTGGTCATTAATTTTGTAAGCTCAAGAGTTTATTCTATCTTGAGATAACAAAGAAGATAGCCAAATTCTTTGTTCCACCCTCCCTTCTTAATTTCCTCCATTTCTCCACTATGTACAACTTTTGTTTGAGAAATTAATACAAGAAGGAGTTTCTAGCTTTCTTTGACTAAGGTATTTTTTGATACTTTGTGTTCATCAAATTTTTTTTGGTCTTAATGATTCTTACAAAGTTGTTTCTTTTAATAAATGTATGTGTTGATGTTTCTAACTAGTGTGTGTGCAGGTATCTGATTTTATACCTGCAACATTAGTTCTCCTACCTCTGTTCTCACTCCCCTTTCCAGCTCTTCAGAAATAGTTCTCTCTTGCAGATATCTACAAGCTTTGTTGTAGGGTCAGTGGAGTGTCCCTATTCGATCCCCGGTCGAAAGGCCACCACAAAAATCCACCTTTTCATGTGCATGCACATATGGTAGCTGCACTGGTTAAATAGAGGGACTTAGATTCGCAAAGCGTTGGCAAGAAATCCACAAGTTTTTCCACCCGACAATTTTTCTCACAAACACTTCCCAAACCACGGACCAGAAGAACACATAACACATAGTCAAGACTTCTTTCTGATCTTCTTCTACTCTAAGAATCCTTCTTCAAACCAGAGTATCTCAACACTCCTTCTTGCAGCCCTTGGAAGCTTCTCTAGATCATCTACATAACATCAAGAGGTTTACATCAATTTTTTTGCTATCTTGTCTTATTTCTTCAATTATCTTGTTAAATCTAAGGTTGTATGTCTAGCAATACTCAGGACTCCATTATTAGGTTGTTTTATCAGTGTTTCTATTTGCAGGTTTCCTTTTCAATCAATCTACCTTTGACATTACCCTATTCTGCTACATTTACCATCACCCAACTTGAGTTGTCGTCGACTCGACCCTTCGTTATCATATTTTCCATATCCAGAGCCTTCCCTAGCCTCTGCATATATCCTGCTTTAGTTTCAGACCTCGTATCCACCATCTAGCTCCTTTGTTACAACATTACTAGCCTATTTGCACTCCAGTCGCTGCTGTCTAACCCTGGTCGCCATCGACCAGGTTCCCAATAGTCAATCTCCCCTTTTCCATATCTATTTTCTATCAACTTCTGGTTTCTTTTCCCCTGGATCTCTTCTGTAGGTTGACTACAACATTTACAGCCTCATGTATTTACAAGTTGTCATCCAGATCCCCACATATTTGCATTTTTTCATTGTTAATTAGATCTACATATCCAGGTCTTCATTGACCTACTTCTGCATGTTCTGGGTCGTCGTCGACTTACTCACGTACCATTTGATTTACGTCCATTTCTATCAGATTTGTATGTGCCTCACATTTCTGCATTTCTAGTTTCTATGTGCCTTAGATTATGCATAATATCTAGTTTATCATTATTTATTTTACGATCTTTTATCTAAACAAGGGGGTTGACATCCACCAAGGAAGTTAACAATTCTTGGAGCTGGCTTTGTCTGGGAAACCACTGCATATCTTATCTAATCAAATCTCTTTCTTAATGATTCATATTTGTAGGTTTACCTAGTTACAATGAGGATCTATCATCTACTTGGCACCCGTATCCATCTCATCATATCTGAGGTAACATAAACCCTCTACCATTTTCATAGTTGCTAATTTATTTAGTAACTAGTGCATTAACTTCATTACGAACGAGAAATTCAGACAACATAAACATCAAAAACTACATCATATCTAAGGGATTTTGAAGATGGTGTAACATGTTTTGCATCTGTATAGGTGGTATGAACCTGGTTAAAGGGATAGAAACCATTAGGCTTCTGCAAATCCTAAAAAAAATCCATGATCACACAAATAAGGAAAAATTAAACACAAACCAAACACATATGTACCGTAAGACAACACTAGGGTTTGAAGATCAATAGGCCTAACCAATGGAAATTTGGTAAGATCCTAGGTTAGGTTAAAGATTCGATCAAATTGGATTCACCAATATGTATCAACCCTAATTAAAACTGATTAACTATGATGGTTGATAATACATAAACTAAACAAGTGAATAAATGTGTACAATAAATGTTTTAAATCATATATACATGCATACAAACAAAACAATCACTTTATGAAAAGAATGTAAGCAATCAAAGGTCAATTTGGGAAAAAAATGAGTCACTTAGATGATTAAAATGAGTATCATACTATGTCGATGCGTGATTTGGAAAAGAAAGAAAGCTTGGAAACTAGAGATATATTTTTTTGTCTTGTTGGGGCTCTTGGGTCAAAACCGTATGATATGATTGAGAGTTCACAACACAAACTGATCCTAATGTATGGTTTTAGAATTTCCCAAAATGAGGATTTGTAAATCTTTGTGTTACTCTTTGTCAATATTTTTCACCTTTTGGAATATCTAGTGTTTCCTCAAACCCAAGATTTCACACCTATACATGTAAAATAGACCCTAACTACCCTACAACACACTCAAGCACACATTATATGAATAATAAATATAAATGCTTGATTCATATTGACCACGGTAGTCAACCCGAATGTGAGTCACCATGTGTTGCACTACATTTTAGACTCTTTGTAGTTCTCCTAGTTCTTTGTGTTGTTGTGCATGTCGCTATCCCCTATCCCAGTGTTTCCTTGGTGCCTCCACAGGGATATCGGGCTAAGCTACTTCATCCCATTCAAGCCCTTATGTGTTGATTAAAGAAATTAGAACTATGTCCTCATATGTTGTGATATGCAATAATGATTCTTTCTCTTTCAGTTCACTGTGTGATAGATTAAAAAAGGTGATTTCTAGATAGTAAATGCTCACATCAAACCTTGTATATATATGAGTTCATTATCTTGGCTTTTGAAGCTTTGTGGCGGGAAAAGGCTGACCCAACATATAAAAATTTATTTAAAAGGAGTGAAGAAGAGACCCATAAATCGAATTTAAGTAAAAACCCAATGGGTCCAAAAACGCGCGGAATGTCTGGGAGTAGGGGTATGGTCCTAGACCCATTGTAAAATTTTGGACCTATACTATATGTGAAGAGAGTCAGAAAAGGAAAAGTGCATAGGAATCTCTAACGTGACATAAATCATGAAATCAAAGTAAAATAATCATCATCTAGATGATCAAATCAAACAATAAAAATCCAAAGGAGAGTAGATTACACAACTAAGATCTACTTTCAAGGTCTTGAACTCAAGTACATATAATTCTAACAAAAGCATGATGTAATAATGATTTTGTGTAATTTTTAGTGTCTACAAGATCCACACAAAGACCAATGAGAATTTAATAAGTGATAATGATGGCGAAGGTGTTTGCAACATAAGAAAACAAGTCAAAAGCCAATAAATAATAAAAAAACGAACTTATATTGACATAACAACTACCAATGATCTCTAAACATACGTGCAAATGTACATGAATACCATAAAAAATACCATGAGATATTGCATATATATTCTTGCCTGGTCTGAAAATGTTAGAGTTACAGACCCAATTGCCTATAGTCAAGTATTTGACATTACACTGCAAATTTTCAATGAATACAAGTGTAGGAGCCCTTGATAAATTTGAGACACAGCAAATATCAGGTCCATTTATCTATACTGGAAAGCTGAATAGATGCAAGAGTCGGAATGTGAAAATGCCATTTACAAAGCTGATGAGATAAAGACCGAAAGGAATACAAAGGGATCAAACTCACAAGTGCTAGTTCACGTGGTGACACACGCTTCACCACGTGGGTTACACAATGATAACAGTCCAGCCTTCACTGATGGAACGTATAGAGTATTGAGCGATATTCTTTGAAATCATAATACCCCACCTGGGTAACAAATTAATAAATCGATTAATCTAGAGTTTCCCCCCTTTAATATAAGAGAAAGTGTGTAGGTTTACTTTTCAAGATTTTTGAGTTGTGAGGTAGCCTACATCCCGGACACTATACCTAGGAATCCCATCTCTTTACTATGCAAATGATAACAGCTAACCGGTGGGACGGACTAAAGGTTAGAATAAAGAATAAATTGAGTTATTGGAAAGGGAAATGGACTCTCTTCTAGCAAGGGTGATTATTACTATGCTATAGACCAATGATTCAAGCTATGCACTACCTACTGGTTAGCAATTGTGCAGACCCCAAAGAAGATCCATAATGAAATCAACAAGATCACGTGTCTCTTCATGTGCCATAGGAAGTAGATGAGTCAGAAAACGGATTCCACTTGTTTCTTGGAAGAAAATTTTGCTCTCAAAAAATGTGGTGGGAACACGAATCAAAGGATAATGAAATAAGCTGACCAGGTCCTTTTATGCAAAGTTGAGTATTAGAGGATATATAGTGAATCCTTTGAGGCTTATTAGATCATTATCATTTGGAAAAGTACTTGGACAGTGATGAGACAAAGATAACATTTACCAACACTTCCTAATGGTTATGATGTGTGGAATAACATCACTTGAGCTAGGTCTCTTATTGAGGGGGCTCTCTTTTGGAGGATTCATAACAGAAGAAAAATTAAGACGTTCCTAGGAGGATGTCTAGTTCTATAGGATGCCAATGGCTTTAAATCCAAATCTTCAGGGAGGTTCAAGAGAGGAACTCTTCCCAAGTTTAGGGTAAGAAGGTGAAGAACTATGTATTGGGTCTACAAGAAGTGAGGGACAATGGAAAATGAGAGAAATGGAGAAGACATGGGATGCTCTTGCTCTACAAATGACCCCTTCTCCCTTTAGTAGTCAACTTAACGTATGATTGTCAAAGCTTTCAGGGTGTCATAGAAGGAAAGATCAAGATACATTCCAACGGAATTTCAACCTTGGGTAAATGTTTATCATCTATGGTGGCAACAAAGTATGTGAAATGTTGGTGGGGGTAGTTCCCTTCTAGGGCAACATAGCTGGAGGTGTGGTAAAGAGTTTGGTTGTTGAAATGCATGGTAAAAAATTAAAGGCTTCCTTTAGGTTGTAGTTTAAGGTGAAAATCCTTATAGAAAACCATTTAGATCCAAACTCTAGAAAAGATGGCCCTGTAGAAACCTTTTATATGCAAACTTTGTTAGGCAAGATGAAGAAACCACGTGGATCATGTACTATCTCAAATGCCCCATATGCTTATCAAGATTATGGACATTGTTTTCTTAGATTTTCTAGGGGTTGATTGGGGTTCTTAAGGAACACCTAAATAGTCAGTGCATTTTAAAACAAATTCAAAAGAACTAAGAGATATGCAGGGATGTTGTTCTTCCTGTTATGACTTGTTGAAAATTTTGCTAGAGAGAAATAAGATAATTTTCAAGATGAAAAATAATCAAAGGAGGTTTTGAAATAGGTAAAATGATGTCTACTTGAAATTTTGAGCTCCATGTGAGTTACAAATAAGTCGAGTAAGATCCTTAAGGATTACGAGATCACCCCTTTAATATTTGTTAGTATTAGATGGTTGGATAAGGGGATTTGAGGTAATTTTCATTGGTATAAATACAAACAATGTCATCAAGGCAGAAGGTCTCCTTGAGGTTCTTAAATTAGCTAGTAAGATGGGTGTCATGAAGGTCATGGTGGAAGGGAGTTGTGTCATTATAAATGTTGTGAAGATAGAAGGTTCCCAAATTGGAGAATCTAGAGTATTATCAAAATAGATTTGAAATTACATGCTTTACTCTAAGTTTAGTATTTTATAACAAGGTGACTAATCAAGCACTTGTCTCTTAAAAATGATTTTTATAAGTGGACATGAAGAGATAAGTTATCTTAGTAAACTTGTTAAGTCATAAAACCCACAATTAAATGAAAATTCAAAATCCTATTTTATAAATTAAAACTACAATATATCTATATTATATTTTAGATATTATTCAAATTATATTAATAATTAAAAAATTAATCTTTGATAACCAAATACTTTTGATGTTTATGATCACGCTTTGTACTTGCTCTCTCTTGTTGATGTTGGTGTGTGGTAAATATAATTGTTTCAAAACCATGCCCTTCCAAATAGTGGGTTGATTGGAACCGTAGACCTCTTGTTAGCTTTGTAATCAAACCACATACACATATGCATATCAATTAAAGCTCAAAAAGGCATTCACATGACTGCTGGTTAAGCTCTTCCAAATAATATGTCATGTGAATTAAAACATATAAACACTTTGAAAGAGAATTCCCACTACAAAAGAGTAATATGTTATCCACACACACTATTGATATATATACACTTCCACCGTATATTCTACTGTAGATACACAATTTCATAATATTTTCTAGATGGAATTGCTAGTGTTTCCTGAGAATAGGCTGCATGGAGTTCTAGTTTGTCACCTTTTGTTATTCTAATTACAAAGATTAGCAGCTCGGTAGAAGATTTCGGTTCAGAATAACATTCAAACTCCTTAGAAAGATGAGATCTAGAATCAGAATGCACATGAGTCAAAGGAATGAAAGCCCAACAATTGGCACAAAGCTTGGACTGGGGTTTGGGCTTTCTTTGGAGGCTCCAGCTTGTTCATGGCTCAAATCTCTGCCAAAAACCCTCAACCTGGTATCCTTTTCATCACAGGAAGCATTAAGCATGTTAGATTTAGATCTAGAAGTGGAAGAGAGAGAGACCAAATCAGAATCCCTTTCCAAATATGGTGTTTGTGGAAGCAGTGGAAGTGTAATCGGATTCTTCTCCACTTCCTGCAACTGCTGCTGAATATCACTAACAATGGGAAAAACAAAATATTGAGCAGACCCAGAACCACATTGAGACTGAGCCATTCTTGGCACAGCCACAGCTTCCATGTTTGTTGCAGGATTCTGCACACCCACTTCCCCTTCAGATCTTTTTTGTAGCAGGCTTCTCTCCGTGTCTGCTGCTTTTTTCATAGACACAGAACCCTTCACAATGGTTAATTTTTCTGCACTGAAAGATCTATCAGAAGCACATGGGCTATCAACAGTGGGGGCCCTTGCTTTCTTGAGGACTCTGGGTGAAGGGCAATCAGATGCCCTCCTTCTGTGCCCATGTCCATTTCTACTGTGCCCAATACTATTTCCCTTGTGGGTGTTCAGAACAGAATGAGAATGAAAAGTAGCAGACTTACATAAGTTTGAAGGCATAAAAAGAGTGGGCTTGGGAGCAATTGGTCTGTACTTTGACATTATCTGATCAGCCTTCGATATAAAAGAAGAAGAAGTACTGTGTTGGTGGCCTTGCATTGCGAACCAGGTTCCTGCCCAATCGAAGAGACCCTTCATAGCTGCCTGCCAAATATCTGTACAGAGATCTTAAGAAAGGAAGCGGTTAAATAGCGCGCCATGTTCATGGAATGGTGGACAGTGAACACACAAAACCTGGGCATTGTGCCACGTTGTTATCACACGGTACCCGATTGGCAGGTCAACATTTTGGTATATTGTTCCAAATTTAGTCGATGAAGCAACCCAAAATGTAATCGAATCTGTCCTAATTTAGTAGATGTTGAAACCCTAAATGCAATCAAATCTATACGTTTGGAGGGAGATGGATATATGCGTGTTGTGGGATTTGAGCCACACATCACACAATGTAATAAAATACTAGTGGTGATCATCATCATCATACATCACACAACTTATCCTTTTGTTTGTATGCTAGGTAGTGATGCTGATGTTGCCGGTGAAAGGAGGGCAAACTTCTAGCCACCATGAGGGGTCTGAGGGATTGGTTAGGTTATCATTTCAAATTTGACATTTTTTTTAATTGTGCTAGGGTAATTTTCAATGTTAAATTTGATAATTAGTTAATTATTATTTATAAGTTTTTTTTCCCCTTAAGAAAAATTGACTAATATCTTAGTCATTAGGTATAGTTAGAAAAGAATTTGATGTTATTTGCGATAAGTTTGACAAAAATTTATAAAAAAATATAATAGAATTGTTAATCAATGTGGCACTATCTAAAAATCCAAGATAAGTATATGGAAATTGTTATCTCTAATTTTTTTTTTCAATGGATGTATTTATGTTATATCTACTAGTTTAGGTATGATTTCTATGACTATTTTTTATAGCGATGGAACAATAAATACTAATACCCAATTATTTAGGGTTTCATACCTTATATTTTTCAAGACAAGAAATGAAAAGATTGTAATCCATGTTGTTTTGTTTTTTTCATGTTGTTTTGAGCTTCTCACCTTCTAGTGCAGGAGAAACTGGGTTCATGTGTAATCTTGCATCCATAAAAAGAGTTCAAGTTAGGAGAATAAAATCTTGTGCAATCAAATGTAGCTTTGTGTAATCATGTTCAATCTTGCTCATTCCATTACTTGGATTAAAAGAGGTAAGACATGAAGTGGTTGAAGTATTTCGTAACCTACATACTTATGTTTTGGGAGATTTTGCATGAAGGAACAACTGTGCACAAAATATGCACACATAAGAAACACTTGATCTTTGCAAATTGTGTGTTCTTGTGTGTCCTTCATCATTGAGTAAGTTGTTACCTAAACATGTGGATCATGTGATTTGTTTTCTTCACAACTATATGATTGATAAACCTATTATATTTTGATCAAATGAATATTGAAACTTTGGAAATGTCTTAGAGAAGATGAGTGACTGATGGTGAAGACTCGAGTGAAGATGAAGCAATGGAGATTAGAGATGGAGAAATAGATTAAGAGCCAATAGTTATGTAACTACAATCTATTGCAAGAACTTGATGTAGAAAAGGAAAAGAGAAGATTAAACATGGAAATGGATTGGTTCTAATTTACAAATTCATTTATTACTCGTGGACTACCAATTGAGCTTATTTACGAAGTTGTAGAATCTTAGACAACATGAGGTGTACATGTTAAGGACTACACTAAATAGTTCTATCACAAGATTATTTGTGTCAATCACATGGAAGATGGTGTAAACAATGTCTCTAGATATGTTAATGGATTTCTTATTTTCATTCAAGATGAGTTTGGTGTGGTTATACTAATTTTTGTTGAGAAACCCTATCAACATGCACTACTTAGCAGAAGAAGATGTGTCCCTTAGAGAAAAACATAATGCGCGAGAGAAATGATTGTCCCCGTATAGATTTAGAGCACTGTGAAATGATAAGAAACATCATGCACAATACCATGAGGTTGGTACCTTGCAAGATCAAACTCATATGCAAATAGGTGGAGGAAGATCTTATTTTAGAGGGAAAAGGAAATTGACGAAGTAGAGGAATCAATGGAGCATGATTTTGTTTTGGAGAACTAAGGAAACATTTTTTTTTGAGTGCTCATAAACATACAAGAATCAGGTAGTGTGAGGAGGGATGATATTAGCAACCTTGTGGTGCATGTATATATCAACAGTCTTTCATCAAGTAATTATGTAGAAGAGATGAAGTGTGGAGAATCTCTCATGATGAAGAAAGTGTAATTGATGCCAAATAAAGTACAGAACTCCCCCATGTATCGGAAGAACCTATTAAAAACTATTTTAAAGTCTATAGGTGGTTATTGTAAAGTTATCATTGATATTGGTAGCTTTGATAATCTTATTTCTAAGGAAATAATTGGAATGATTTGTTTCAAACGGCTTGTGCATCCATGTCCATACGAAGTGTCTTGGTTATTAAAGGGAAATCAATTACTTTTGAATGAACATGTGTTAAATATAGATATATAGATGGATAAGAGTGTACTTAGCTTTTAGGATGGTATAGAAACAAATATGGGTATGACAGGGAAATGAACTAGATAGAAATATTCTACAAATGATTTGTATTTGATTATATAATTACACAATGCTAAGCGAAAAACCAATTGTGCACATGACCAGATCATTGAACAATTAATCCTCTCAAATGTTTTTTATTAGTAATGAATTTATGTAACTTCTAAGATCTTTACAAATGAATGGTATATGGTTCTCTATGAAATTTTAGTTCCTAATAATGTGTAAAACTTTGTGAATTCAATCACCTTGACCCAAAACCTTAATCCTTGGTAAAGACCGTGTAAAATGATTAATGTATGACTTTAAGTGCAATCCGTATACTACCTATGTTGGGAATACTACGAGGTTTCCTCAAATAACACATAGTTCTATACCTAGATATCTGACATAATATTGCACATATACAACTATATTGGATAACTTGAAAAGTTGATAACTTATTTGTATTGACTTGGATTGCTTTTGATTGACTTAGCTTTATAAGATCTTGATTTGGGAAGAAAGAACCTTAAACCTTGTTTTGAGTTCGTTAAACCTCTGTAGAGGCTGTTCCTAGTGTGATATTTTAGATTAGGGAAATATATGATATATTTTCTTTCCTTTTGAGTTATTTTTATTCAAGAGGATATTTTGAGAAGCCAAATTGTGTTCTAGGTGAGTAAATACGTGTCTTAGACTTACCTATATATGGTTATATGAATATAATTGGCATTAAGGCCAATTATTACTTAGGATACCGACCCATACAAGATATATAAGATAGAAAAATAGATGTTGGGTGGAAAATGAAAATGTCATTTAATCCAAAACCATATTGTTGAATTATTTGGTCCTATTTGATGGTTTGGTACAAAAGTGAGGGATGATGATATGGATCTTTGTGCATGATGATCACGAATAAGAGAATTATTATTAATGTTATTAGCATTATGTAAGTGGATAAGAAGTGTAATGAGAAGAGAAAACCTTGCAATAAGACTAAGGATGGACGAGGATATCACAATTAAGATAATAATAGGCGGAAAAGTCATGCTTAAACGGAATAAGTCAACAATGACATTGTTAAGTGCTAAATAAACATATTTAGGTGTCTACAATTTCCCCCCTTTAAGTTAAGAAATGAATTTTTCTTACTTAGAGGAAATGTATTATTGAGTTAGCTATGCCATTAGTCTTATATCTTATATTGGATATGTAGAGTCGACTTGTGGCTTACGCAATCTCTCTTCTTGTCGTATGTTATTCATTTATGCTTTCATATGTTTAGTAGGTAGAACTTACTATTGGCCATAACATAAGAATGGTATATATAGGTGGTAGTAACAAGTAATTAATCATCATATTGATACTTTGAGTCTTATTGTATGGTTTGGAGGTTGCCCCCTCAAAGTGGCTAAGGTATTCTACTTTCATATTGTGATCATTTATCTACAATTTAGGGTTTTTTCATGCTCTATTTCTATTGATATTCATATCTGTCTAAGTAATTTTATTACAAGTGGTATCAGAGCTTGATCTCGTCCAGAACTACGTCAAAACCATAATTGCGAAGATTCAGCTATATCTCCAATTCGGTAGCAATTTTTTCTACAATTGTTTTTGGTTTTTTGAGAAATAAGTTAAGTATGATCCTCTCCAGATTTCAATATATTTTGGAAAAGTTATATCAATTTTAGTGTTTTTTATATATTTGATCTATCAACTACAATTTTTTGAAATTTTCTAAGTTCTTTACATTTTAAAAAAGAGGATACAAAATTAGTTTGAGTTTGTTCTTATTATTCCAAATTCCTATCAAAATCACAAACCCTGCATTATAAATCTGATCCATAAATCCTACTATTTTTGGGGCATCATACCGTAATGCCTTTCCACCATCGTACTGTCGGCCAGTTTGACTCACACTTCAATTAATTAAAGAAAAAAGTAAAAGGGTTATGTTTTAACTGTGTCAACAAATATGGACTAGGTCATAAATGTAGTGAGAAGAAGTTGTTTTACATTGAATGGATTATTAAGGAGGAAGAAAATGAGGAATCATCATGTGATGAAGTGGAAAAACTAGAGGAAGACTCTATAGATCCAAAATTGACTATCTCATGCCATGCTCTATCTAGTATTAGCACTCCACAAACCCTTAAAGTCAAGGGTTACCTTAAGATATAGAAGGTGACAATATTTATTGATTCGGGGAGCACCCATAATTTCATCAATAATAAGATGGCAACAAGACTAAATTGTTTCATCTACCCAGATCCTAAATTTCAAGTAATAATTATAGATGGCGACAAAGTCCAATGGTCAAGGAAATTCCATAAAATCAAACTTATGATGGGTGAATACACAATGGAATCCACTATGTTCACTATTCCCATGGGTGGAGTTGATATTGTCTTAGGTGTTTAGTGGATCACAACTTTAGCCATCATAGTGCTAATTATAGGAGTTGTGTTGGTGTGTGGGATCCTATGTGTCCTCCACTCACATATGGAGGATCATCTCACATGGGTTAGGTTTAGGGTTTCTTGTATGTCATGCACTAGGGTTACTTAGCACCCTATATGTATCCCTTCATTTGACATTTATGAGTATGCCAAGACACTCCGTTGTCTTTCTCTATATGTGCAAGCTTTGTTCTGTTATGCAAGTTCTTCCATTGATTGATCGATTCCTCCTTGTGATTACGCTGGAGCTATTACGTTTCCTTAAGAGTGCAACTTCATCGTGGTGCACAATTTTTGATACGATTCTCACAAAATCTTTCATGGTATCAGAGCTGAGATCAGGTAAATGCATTCATCATTTGAGTTGTGATTACTCTTGGTTTCTTTTTTTAGTCCTTGTGCAAGTTTTTCGATCTTTATATTCTAGAAATTTATTGCTAGCTTTCTTAACAAGTTGTTCTTGGAAAGTTTTCAGTTTTGCTGTGTTCTTCGTGCATGTGTAGATCTCCTTGAGTTTTCAGGGGTTTTACAGCTAAATTTAGTTAGCTGTACAACTAAATTTGGTAGATCAATTAAAATAAGAGGTTATTTTTATGGTTTTTAACATTTTTTATTTTTTAAGTTTTAATTTTTTTAGATCTGTATTTTTCCGAGCTCTATGTCCACCATGATAGTTTTGTCAGATTTTAGGTCAAATCTAAGAAGTTTAAAGTTTTGGTGTTTTGTTCTCTGTGGGTGCAATGCTCCCAACTGAGCTCTCCTTTCAAGCTTCCTGTACTCACCTCTAGGGCGAGCTCCTCTTCTCTACCAAGCTCCTTCACATCCCCACTAACTCATCTCCTCTCATAGCTCGTGTCAACTTTGGTTCTCTGCTTGTTATTGCTTTGCCTATGTTCCCTCTCGTGATTGTAGCTAGCAAATCTATGCTCCTTCCTGCATGGCAGGGTCTTCTTCAATGGAATGCTCCTCTTCCCTTGGTGCTCTTCCTGGTCTGCGTGACCTCCTCGTGGTCTGCAGTGGCCATGAGTTTCTTCATGGCTCTTACGAGCTGTCTAATCACCAAGTCTTCCCTCACCTCTGTGCAGACCCAACGATGTTGTTCATTCTCCAGTCATGTCTCATCCACATAGCACTTTTGAGTATCTCCTCTGCGTGTGCACTTAGCCTCGAGCTCCGCTCTGCCGAGTCTGCCTCCAATATCTAGACTCAACTCGGGATTTTCACACCCATTTGGCCCTTGGTGGAAACCCCCCCAACATGGGATCCTATATTCTCAACTTTGGGATCCACTCGATCACGGTCTCCAGTTCCTTTAACGACTTTTACCAAGCCACTTCAAACCGTAAGTTGGTAAATTTATTTTTGGTAAGTTTTTTTTAAAACTTTTTTTTTAAAGTGGGCATTTAATTTTATTTAAGGCAAGATTAACCGATTTTTTTTAAATTGTAGTAGGAAACAATTTAAATTTGATTTCTTTTAAAGGGATATATATTTAAATATTTAATAAGGATTTAATTTTTAATTAGATCTTAATTAGTTTTTTTATTATTTGAAATTAATTAGATTTAATTATATTAAATCTAGTTTTATTAATTTCAAATCTAATTATCATTTACGATTAGTTAAATCATTTGAAAATCATCCTTTCTTAACGTCTTATTGTCGTTTTTTTAAAAGTCCAAATCGCTTTAAAATTAGCTAAACTAGGCATTTCCAAATGATACATTTTAGGCGTTATTGTCGAGTTTTTATACTAATCATGCGCTCAAGTGTGCAGTGACAATCTGAGCACCTATTTGTCTTCCACGTTCCCTTCTGGTGTTCTGAAGATCATCGGGACTCATCTTGAGTTCGTTTAAAACCTTGTATTTACCCTTATTATTTCTTGCAACTAGTGAGCGCATCCGCCACATTTTGCAGCAAGGGGGTATCCATTGCGACGTGAGACGCTTTTTCTCACAACTAGGATTTGATTTCACCTCCTTCCTAGTTTTTTGCAAGTTGTGCTTGTATACGGTGTCACTTTGTTGTGCTCCATGAAACACAATTGTGGTCTCCTCTCTTACGCGTTATTACACTGATTGCAAGGTGAGTTACCAACTGTTTCAAGATGCACACTCAGACCCGATTGTATTCAATGCACTAAACTATAAAGTGCCAAAAGCAGGGGGGTTATTATATTATCCTGGGTGGTTGTGATTCTTGTGTTTCTTTTATGCATTCTTTCTCTCTCTTCACTATGGATGCACTTTCAATTCCTTTTCTTACGCCATTCAACTTCTTCAAATGGAGATCAAAAATAATTATGAAACTAAGGGGTAAAGGGTTATTCTACATCACCATGGGAACTGAGACTGAACTAGATGATGACCCTGAAAAATCTAAGTGGTTAAACCGTAGTGATGAAGCTTTAGGTCTTCTTTGCATGTCCATTTTTCTCTTGACTTTCTCTTCCACATTGAGTCGTCCGAAAACACCTAATTCTATGTGGAAAACGTTAGATGGAATGTTTGGACAACAAGATGACATGAGAGTGCATGAGTTGGAAAATGAACTACTAGGGTTAAATCCTAGTGATTTTGAAAACCTACAAGCATTCTTCTCTAAGTTTGTCCATACTAGATTGTTGTTAAAGGAATGTCAAGTAGAGAAGAAAGATTCTCAACTGATCTTGTTGATTCTCTCTAAGTTAGGTCCTGAATATTTTGTCTTTGTGTCAAGTTTTTATGCTACAAAAGCTGCCTTGGGCAAGGATTGGAATATGCCCTCCTTTGACTATTTTTCATCCCAACTCATTTGAGAACAAGACAAACTCATTCAAATGGGGTCTCTCAAGTCCAAGTCACATGCCCTTGTAGCAAGTACTAGTAAGGAAAAGAAGATTGAAAAGAAGAAAGAAAAAAAGGATCAACCTAAGAAGGAAACCAAGACCAAAACTAAAATTAACACGAACACTTGGAATTCTGAGCCTAGAGCACAGAAAGATAAGTATTTGTGTTCCTATTACAAGAAGCTTGGTCATAAAGAGCATACGTGTATGAGAAAAAAAATTGATCACCTTACTCATTTACTTGAGAAAAATTAAATAGGAGTTCCCGAGTCTATAAAAAAAATGCTTCGAAGGCCAAGTCTTCTACTGCAAAAGGTTCTAAATCTGATAAGAAGAAAGGAAAAGCCTTTGTAGTCAAAGTTACTCCTCCATCGAAGTGGATTATAGATTCCGGTGCCTCGCACCACATGGCTTTTTCTCATGTTGAGTTCTCCAACATCGAGCCTTGTGGTATGTCCCAAATCACGATGGGTAATGACATAACAGTGTCATTTTTCTGGTAGTGGATCGGTAGAGATGGATGGGGAAACATTCAGCCAAGTGTTGAGTGTTCTTGATCTCTCTACCAATCTCTTAACATTTTACCAAATTACTCACCTTGGTGAAGGAATACGAGTGGAATTTGGTCCTAACTCGGTGATTATTCGTGAGCTTAACGATGACACTACAGTGGCTGAGGGAAAGGCGGATCACCATTCATAGTTGTATACCTTTTCCCACTTTACTTCTGATTCTACGCCCACTGCCTTGCTCACTCATGCAAATGAGGTTAGTAAGCTATGCATGAGCGTTTCAGACATCTAAATTATTGCTACCTTGAACAATTGAGCCAAAATGAAATGGTCAACGGGTTACCCCGCGTCAAGTTTTCTAAGGGTCTTTGTGAGGGTTGTACCCTTGGAAAGCATCCTAAAAAGAAATTTGACAAAGGAAAATCCTGGAGAGCTACTTGTCCTTTGGATCTTGTTCACAACGATATTTCTGGTCCATTTCCATCTCCTTCATTTACTAGAGCTCTTTATGTGCTGACCTTCATTGATGACTATTCACGATATACTTGGGTATATTTTCTTAAGCTTAAGTCTAAAGTCTTTGAACATTTTTAGGAATTTAAGGCTCTTGCTGAGAAACAGGCGGAACGGTCTATTAAGGTTCTTCAAACCAACAATGGAGGTGAATATGTAAACAATAGGTTCATGGATTTCTATACTTCTAAAGGGATCTCCTTGCAGCATACAGTTGCTTACAACCCTTTGCAGAATGGAGTATCAGAAAGAAAGAACCATACTCTTAAAGAGATGGCCACTTGTATGATTCACTCGAAGTCTCTTCCTCCACAGTATTGGGCTGAAGTAGTGAATTGTGCTAATTACATTCAGAACTGTGTTCCACACAAGGTAGTAAGAGGGATGACACCCTTTGAATCTTGGTTTGGATGCAAGCCTGATGTTGAGAACTTTTGAGTCTTCAGATCCAAGGCTATGGCTCAGATTCCCAAGAAGAAATGCAAGGCATTGGAACCACAATCTGAACCTTATATCTTTGTAGGGTATCCTGATGACGTGAAGGGATATCGATTGTTGAATCCTACTTCTCATGATCTTTATATTGAGAGAAGTGTTAAGTTCGATGAGTCTTCTTCGACTTCTACTTCTCTACCTATTGAGGTTCTTCAGCTTGCTGATTCAGATTCTGAATCATCAGATGATGATGTTGTTGAGTGTGCTCCTCTTCTTGATCCTCCCAACCATCAGACCTTTGAGTCTTCTAATTCTAACAGTAGTGATGATGAGGACTATGTCCCTTCTCACTTGAGTGACGAATCTTCTGACTCAAAGCCTGATCCTCCTAGTCCTCTTTGGGCTAGGAAAACTTTGCAAAGTGTTGGAGATTTAGTTGGAGATACTTTGGATATGAGACGTACTCGCTCAGATTTCGTTAGACCCCACTCTTTCTTCGCCTCTGATTTTGTTCCACAGTCTTTTCGGGAGGCTACTGGTATTCCTGAGTGGGATTCTATCCATGGATGAGGAGTATTCCTCTCTCATGAAGAATGATACTTGGGATCTCATCTGTCTTCTGAAAGGAAGAAAAATCATTTGGTGTAAGTGGGTGTTCTGAAAAAAGTATGGAGTAGATGGAGACATTGAAAATTTAAAAACACGGTTAGTAGGTAAGGGTTTCTCCCAGATAGCTGGGGTTGGTTATACTAAAACCTTTGTTCTAGTTGTGAAGAGGACTTCTATTCGACTGACCCTTACCATTGCCACAACAAATAGATAGAAATTCCGTAAATATCTAGCACGTTAAGTAGAATGTAATTACCTTCTATCGAGGTAGACCTACAGAGGAGCAGTTAATGATGCTACAAACGCTGTTTGGCTACAGGGTATTCTGACAGAGTTATGGCATCAACTTTGAGCGGTGCCTACCATCATCTATTGTAAGTTAACATAAGTCCCTATCTCAATTGGCCTTAAATCAAGTTCAACCTCATGCTTGAACGTATGCCACAGATGAGACTCCATTTTTACTTACATCAAGAGAGCTTATTCATGATGGTATCATCGACATTCAGTACATTTAAACAGCTGATCAAATTGTAGATATATTCACCAAGCCCTTCACTAAGGTGAAGTTTCTTCACTTGCAGTCTCTTCTTGGGGTGAGGTCTTATACAACTACCCATCTTCTTTGGGCCATATAGTCCTTCTCTTCTTCTTCCTGTAGGAAGATGTTATTTGTAGATAGGCACCTTATCAGGCCTTTAGTTACCGGACCCCATCGACACATCTTTCTTAGTTGTTTAGGAGTGTCTTCTTTTTTTGTCTGAATCATCATAGCCGCTACCCCAGCTTCGATGAAGGGCGGGTGTTGGTGTGTGGGATCCTATGTGTTCTCCACACATATGGAAGTTCATCTCACACGGGTTAGGTTTAGGGTTAGGTTTAAGGTTTTCTTGTGTGTCATGCACTAGGGTTACTCATCACCCTATATGTATCCCTTCATTTGACATTTATGAGTATGCCAAGAAACTCCACTATCTTTTCTCTATTTGCAAGCTTTGTTTTGTTATGCAATCTCTTCCATTGATTGATCGATTCCTCCTTGTGATTATGCTGGATCTATTACATTTCCTTCAGAGTGCAACTTTATCGTGGTGCATAGTTTTCGATACGATTCTCGCTAACTCTTTCATGATATCAGAGCTTTTGGTGTGGTGACAAGTTGTGGGACTCTGATACCATGAAAGAGTTGGTGAGAATCATATCAAAAATTGTGCACCATGATAAAGTTGCACTCTGAAGGAAACGTAATAGCTCCAGCATAATCACAAGGAGGAATCGATCAATCAATGGAAGAGCTTGCATAACAAAACAAAGCTTGCTCGTAGAGAAAAGACAACATAGTGTCTTGGCATAATCATAAATGTCAAATGAAGGGATACATATAGGATGATGAGTAACCCTAGTGCATGACACACAAGCAAACCCTAAACCTAACCCTAAACCTAACCCATGTGAGATGACCCTCCATATGTGTGGAGGACATATAGGATCCCACACACCAACATCCCCCCTTCATCGAAGCTAGGGTAGTGGATATGATGAGTCAGACAAAAAAAAAAAACACTCGTAAACAACTAAGAAAGATGTGTCGATGGGGTTCGACAACTAAAGGCCTGATAAGGTTCCCATATACAAATAACATCTTCCTATATATATATACACGCGCGCGCGTTTCTAATGTATATGTATACACACACATATATACATACACACAATACCTTTTTTACATTTGTTAAAATTAAATCAATTTACATTACTTAATGTTTAAGTACGGAAAATACTATTTTCCTTATCCTCCAATCATTAATATTAATATAACTATTAATTCTTTTTGATTTAGGTATCGTTCAGTGTATTACAATTTATTGTTCACAAAATACTATAAATAATATTTTTTTACATTTAAAAATTGATACAAATATTTACCACCTATTTACATGTAAATCTTCAAATTTAATATCTTCAATTTCTACAACAATAAAATTAAAAAAAACCTTGAAATCACTGAATTAAACATGGATTTAAAACCACAACCTAACATTCTCATACACTCCAAAATATTTATAAAATATTTTATTAAATGAGATACAAGAAGAGAATGATAGAATATTAACTTTGACTTAGAGATGCTAGTTTTAATACTAGCAATCGCATGTGTACAATGCAATGTGAAAGCCGAATGGTATATGTTATTTGATTTAGAGGGATATATATTACTTTTGTAGTTAATGTTGATAAGGGGTGTGATTGATTTTGTAAGTGTAACAATATAGATGAAGTACTTCATTTAAAGGTTCTATCTCTACATTGCAAATCCCAACAATTATCATACAAGAGTTAAGGTGCAATGCCTAATTGGAAAATCAATTGTTCCCTAAATGAAGCTCATTCATCAGACTCTTGATTCAATTAGATTAGCTATGCCCATTGCTATAGGGAGTAAACAAAATAGAAAACCTGATAGTTAAGGTCTGGTTGAACAAGAACCCATTAGCTTAATGTATGGGTGTTAAAAATATTACCACATTTAACATGCGAAGTATCACAACATGCATTTTACCATTTCCCTATGAAATTTGAATGCCTCTATCTTATATCATGGTTTTTAAATTCAAAATAATGACATTCAATAGAAATATTGAAATCATGTTTTTAAATTCAAAATAACGACATTTAACAGAGATTGAAATCAAGAAAAAAAAGTTTCAAGTAGAAACAAAAATGATAGAAGATCTAATAATGTCTTTATCTTCCATGGTGGAAATAATGTGTACGAGAAATATGTCCTTTACATTTTCAGGAACAAAAATATATTGTTGCTTCAAAGACTCAACTGTCTTGAATCCCTCATATGCCTCGTAAAAGTATGTCTTATCTCCAGACAACTCATGCAGTGCTCTTAAATCACAAATCATTGTTGCTGAAAACAAAAGATTTTGACATTCTTTGGGAAAATACTACAATATCGCCTTCCATTCTTCCACAAAACCCACATCCAATACATGATATGCTTCATTCAAAACAAGAAATTGCACTCCCATGGTTGATCAAAACTTAAAAGTATATATTACAAAAGACAACTAAGGAAATAGTTTATACTTGTAATGGGGGATAGACAATGTTTATCTTTAAGGATGTAGTTCACAATGAAACATAGTCTGAATATTATTACATACAACTTTTAATCACTCTTTCCCAAAATGGTATTCTTGGGTTAGGCTCCAACTCAAGAATCTGAAACAAGGGATCTTAAATTTATTTAAAATAAAGACATCAAGATTAAGTGCCATACCTTTCTAGGGATTTCTTGGACTAAAGAAGGAATACATCCCTATTTGGAAAATCTGTGCTCGCCAACTTTTGCCTGTTTACGTCTCCTACAAACATAGTCTCTGTTAACCTTTCCAATCATCTCTACAACATAGTGCAGTAACTGTTAACATTTTCCTTTGTAGAAGACCACCAGCCCAATCCATATTATGCAATCAAGTCCCTAAACCTAAAACACAACCTCTGTTTGCCCTTTCCAATCATCTCTATAACATAGTGCCATAACTATTAACATCTCCCTTTGTAGAAGGCAACCAGCCCAATCCATATTATGCAATCAAGTCCCTGAACCTAAAAATAAATTTATGATCTTTTAATAAAGTAAAATACGCTTCTAGAACAAAAAAAGAGTTTACCGATCAATGTACAAAAACTATACAAAGTCTTTTCCATGCTCCCATTTTATGCAAATTGAGTAACCAAACCTTTGAAGTCAACACAAAAAACAAACTCAAGGCTCTCACAAGATTTCAAAGTTGGATCCTTGCTGAGACTGTGATGTTCTGTGACAGTAATTTATGCTATCATGTTTTAGATTAGTCCAAGATATACACTGGGAGGACAATATTAAATATTTTAGCTATGATTATCCTCTTAAACCAAGGACCATTGTGGGTGGAGGCGTCTACAAGCTTGCCCACAATGACTATCATGTTTTTATTCTTTTTTGTTGCTCAATACTGTTAATATGATGGGTCAATTTTGGTATGTGATAGATTACAGATTCAGACCATGTCCCATTATGGACACATGGGCTATAAAACTGCCTACTTACTGCATCACTATAATGAACATTGTTAATATCCATGCCTATCAGAATAGGAAACAAAGTTGGAATTTTGTTTTAAATTTGTTGTAGTTAGTAATATAATACCTTTTTATCGATGTACTTGGCAACACTTGGACGATTGTAATGAGAAACATTATGTAATTAGTAATTGGAAGTAAACGAACACAACAAAGTTAATTCCAGATATGTGTATCATAAATATTTATGAATAGCTATTGCATAGTGCTAAAAGTGGCATAATTAATTCCTGCATCCACATATATTAAACCAAAAACAATACAATATTACAAGCCAACCATTCATTCAAAATTCAATATGAAATCAAATTAAATTAAATGAAAAAAAAATATTACAATTGTGGGGGGCCTTTTAAGATGTACGGGACAACAAAATTACACATACAACTTGAGCCATTATGTCTACATAGCAACTTCTTGATACCTCAGTTAATTAAAACTATATTCCTATTTACTACAACATCTGTTATGTAACCACCTAGCTGTGTAGCAGACGGGCTCAAAAGATTGTGTGATATTTATCTCACTATGCTTATTTAAATGTAGGAAACTTACTTGCTAGTACATAGGCTAGTAAAGCATTGCTCTTTTTACACACTCACCTTCTCTTGATTTCATAGCATACTCAAATATAACATAAATGTTTGCCATTCTCTTCCATTTTCCTGACTTTACAGCCAAGTGTTGTGCGCTTCACCTAAGCTGACATGTTAGATGTCTCTTTTGCATAGGCATCACCATAACACCGCTGCAATAACTTAATATGAAATCCAAATTATCTTTATGCCTATATATTAATCTTCTTGATTCGTGAAACCCTAAATCGCTTTCTTGTGGCTGAATAATTATTTGTTTTGTTTCTTCATTTTTTGCGTCGCTATCGAATGGCAATATGAAACCCACATAAAACTGCAAACCCTAGCTAAAATCCCGACCCTAGGCCCATAAAAATAGCTGACAGTTAAGATGTCGAGAAGTCAAAATAGTAACATCATTTCCAGGAAACCTATGAGTAAACAACCAAACACCATTACCGCACATGGGAGAATGAATCCCAACAAGAAAACGTGAATTTCAATTCACAATTGCAAAGCGATAATGACAACGTAGGAGGGTAGGAGAAAATCTAAACACAACAAAAAATGAAAAAGCAACTGTTAAAAATAATTGGAAAAGCGGAAAACGTCCAAATGACCGTCAAAATTAATTACATGTAAAAAAACATCCAAACGAACATCAAATTTAACATAGTCACCAAAACGTCCGAAAGGACCTTTCGCGTAATTAATCTAAGATACAATTTGGTGGGTTCCCAAAATGGAAAACCATGAGTCATTCCTTGAAAATGACTTATGTTTGTCGTCTACCAAACTCGAAGGAACATTAGGTATCTGAAAATGCTAAAAATAAAATATAAAAATAGCTGGCTTCACACATAACAAAGTTTTTTTTAATGGTAATGGAGAGATGTGCATCGACTCATAAGGACTTGTACCAACGTGTCATGATCGTGTGATCTTTGTAAGTTTAAAAATAAATAAATCAAACATAATTTCACTTTCCACATGCATATAATTCTTTATAGATTGTTTGATACTTACACAAGCTTTGAAAAATCGGTCACCAATCCTACACCACTCTGAAGCATTTTTTCAAAATATAATTACACTGATTTAAGGTATACGTAGCAATCAGTGTCTTTTTAAAAAATAAATTAAAGGACAACAATTACATTTGCACAAAACAAAGTAAAACACCACATAATAAAATATGGTTGTGTGGAGTATTTAATAAATAAATGTAAGAATCTCAATTGATGGGACATAGATTTTTAATGTGATGGCCAATGATAATCAGACACAGGCATCATGCATCCCAAGAGTTTGGAACAAGTCACTCTCAAAGTTATGATATTATTGCTCAGCCAATTATCAGTTACAAGCTGTCAGGAAAGTGTGGGTTGAAATCACACTCAGGAAAGCACCCTTACTATTAATTAGTATTTGGAACCACACATCAATTCTATTGTCTCACTAATTATAATTATTAATTAACCAACCCCACACACACACATATCTATATATATATATACGAGTTGCTGTCCTTTTTTATTCCACACAAAGTTGCAAAAGCCAATGATGATTTTTTTTATTTGGAGCTCTCAATGTGCTGTGCCATTCAGATTAAAGGTAGATAACGTGTCAACAAAGGAATGAAAATCTCGTTCCTTTTGTGGTGTGCAGGAGGTTTCTTTAGGGTTTTTAAAATAAAGTTTGGAAGTTTATTTTACTTCCTCTGTTTGATTAAAATAACATTGTTATACTACCCCACCCCCTAGAATCTATGAGATATATAGGGTTGGTATTTTTTAAATTAAGATAAGGACTTTGAATATAATTTGAAAGTATATTTTATAGACCTATACATTAAGAGTATCATTCAAAGTGGATAATAGTAAGTGGAGTATAATAACTGACGAATTTTGGAGTGGTGGAGCATTATAATAATATTGTGTGTTCATATTTATTAGAATGAAAATTGAAAATTAATTTTAAATTTGATCTCTATCGGATTTGAAAGAGTAGTTTTTTCTTATTAAAATCAATGGAATAAAATAAATATACCAATATAGTAGAATCATAATAATAAAACATTTTTTTTATGGAAATAAGAGTATAATATTATAACATATATGACCAAGCCATTTTAAGGTGACCTCCACAATTTTATAATAAGAAAATAGTTCACAATATGATGATCAACTACTAACTACTACCTCATATATATGATTAATTAACACAAAACTAGGTGCAATAATACCGATTAGAAAGGGTAATCCAATACAACATAAGCCAAAGGGTTTTAAAGTATATTATGAGAAGTGATCCTATCATTTGACTTTTGAGATGCCTGAGAAAATATTTATATGTCTATAAAACTCATCTAATGTGCATCTCATTAAATAGTTGTTTCAGAATTCTACATAAACATGCGAGGATAACTAACATAAGAAATTAGAAGGAACTAAAGAATCCCTAAATCATTATGCTTAATGAATTCAGGGAGTTGGTTGAGTAGGGAAAGCTTGAGAAGTTAAAATTTCACTTTAAGCACTTGAAGAATCATATTACAAGAAGGAAGACAAGAAAAAAAGCATTTGGATCATTTGACAACACGACATATTGAAGTGAAAAAATAGTATAGTACATATAAAATCTCTCATTTCTCTACATTTCAATTTCAAACAATAAATGAATAATATTCCCACATATAACCAATACTCTTTTCAAACAATTTACTTCTATTCTAAACAAAATAACATTCGTTTAAGTCATAAACTTCTTGTATTTATCTATGCTACATGGAACCTAGAGAAGTCAACCCTACAATGAATATGAAGCGGTATAAATCATTATATGAATTAATTAGAGGATACGTTAGAAAAAACTTGGCTAGAAATATATCCCAATACATGTTATTTAGGTTAAGGGCACATGATGCCTAGTGTAGCAGGATCCAAGTGCATGCAAATCTTGTGTCAACCACAAAAATTTAGAGCTATCCAAATAAAGACCCGCACAATTCGTCTTTAAATTTGCACCTTCTAAAGTATACCTCACAAAACCACGGAGGCTTACCAATTATGCGAAGTTTTATCGATGTTTCACAATTCTAAAAACAAATTTATGCTGCATGAACCACAAAAATTTGAACCATGCTGCAAAAAACATTTTATGTTGTTTGCATACTAGTTAGATTTTATAATGTTATTGTATAAAAACTAAGAAGGATGCAAGGATTAGTAACACGTAGAATATTCTAATCTAATTAACTTCCAACATTAATTCGACATGACTAGAATAATGCATTCAAACTTGGAATGAGTGAAATAATTGATAAATAATAAGCAACTAGTTTAGATACACAATAAGAGGGATATAAAAAGTTGTTTGAATGATTAAGGGATGATCTGGATGTGAAAGGAATTATAACAAGAAGATCTAATACTATGGATTTTACACTAGACATTTTGGAATTGAAAACTAAGTAGGTGAAGGGATGTACGAATTTTGTACGGTATAGGAAGGTGGTGAATTTTCTAGGACATGGGATGTATGGTTTCAGACCCTGAGACAATGTAATTCTACAACTTCGCGTGTGCTTCACATACCTTGTAATGGTTCTTGTTGTATGTTTCTTTTGTTCACATAGCTTCATGATGGCCTATAATGACAAACAACAAAATAGAAACCATAATAGCCTATAAACCCTTCATCATATCATTAGTAAAAAAATATTAAAACATATGTCTGTGTTTGAGGATAGACCACCCTTGGTGGTTAGAATCCTAGTTGTTGAACCAATCCAAGTGTTGTAATAAATGTCCTCATTACATAAATCAAATTTTATGTAGTTCTTCTAAGTTATTGTGCAAGTTTGCATGGCTAATGAACCTCGTAGGGGTTATCTCATGTATCTTGACACTAGGATAGTGGCTTGTGTAGTATAAAATGTTCCCAACATGGTAATAATGATATATGGTGTGCATTAACTATATGACGTAACTCATTTTTGACTAAAATCCTTTGTAGAATGCTTGGGATGAATTTTCTCTTGTTAACATGTGTCCCTATGATCTATTCATTCTTGTAGATGGATGCAGCTAGACTCCTTAACTTGGTTGAGTTCATTATACTTGTAGAAAGTACTGCCCTAGATGATGTAGAACTAATTTGAGCATATCAGGAACCCTTGGAGTATTTTTGGAATGATGTTTGTGTTGGAGCTCAAATTTGCACCCGTCTCAAATCACAAGAATCTAGGGCTTTGAGGAAACATGGGGCTGTCTCTCAGTTGTGGGACTTGTGAACTGAGACAAAACTCTCGAGAAGGATGACTTCCTCTACCCGTTTCTAATGCTAACACTACTTCTAATGCTAGAAAATAAGCTATCTATGCTACTCTACGATTCTAAGGGACTGGGGTGAGAAGGAGATGCATAAGGAAAATCCTAACCTAAGGGAAGGTGATAGCACCAGAAAAAGGGTCGATCACTCTCCATAAGAAGAAGAAAAGAAGAAAAGCGAGGGTGAGACGGCAAAACAAATGTGCCACAGAAAAGAACCACGTAGATATGGATTTATTCGCATTGACAACACATGAAAATGGAATATTTAAGTAGGAGGAATGCACACCATGCCAAAAATGTGAACAAAAGGAAAGACACAATAGAAATGAGAAAAGGGTAGATAGAAGTGCCACAAAACTTGATTTTATTGCTTGAAGGATGCACAGTTAGTAAATTCATGGAAAGAGGTGAGATACATTGCAGAGACCAAGTCTAAGGTTTGAAAGTCATAGGAAGTTAATCACCATTTTGACATGGTGTCATTACAACAAAGAGGGATCCTTTTTAATGAGCAATGCTATTACATTTATAAAATAAGAGAAGAGGAGGAGAAAGAGAGGGAAACTTGAACTCAAATTTCCACACACAAAAAACAAGAAATAAATTCCCTTAATTATTTGGGTGCCTCTGATTATCCACTGTCATACACCTTTTTCCTTGTTGGGAACCCATGCCACATTAAATTCTGGTGGTTGCGCCACATGGGAGAGTATCTTTTGCATGTTAGATAATTATTCTACCTTTACACATATTTATCCTCACTTAAATTAATAAATCCATTTTCCATTTCATAGAGGATGTTGAGACCTTTCCATCGATATAAGGTTTGCAAATATCAGATCACTAGATTGAAAGATATGGCGATTTTAATTTCCCACATAAAACTGTCATTTTCCTTGATACACGACCTTCTCCTTTCAATCTTTCCTAGATTTTGGCTTCCACAATTCTTCTTTGTGTATTGCAGCTTGTCTTTTTGATATTGCAGCTTCATCCCATGTCATGCGGATTTGAATTATCACCTACGGATTTCAGAGATCCCCTCCTTCATTCAGTGACATTCCATTTGTATCTGCTGCCTGCGGCTTTCTCATATCTTCCACAACTTTTCATTAGAATTTTACGGATGCAATTTTTTGGCCATGGCTCTTTGAAATCCTCCATTAAAGCGTCTGAAACTTCCCAAGCTCAATTTCAACAAGTTTTCCAATTTTTGCAAGGGGTGCAAAAATAGACAACATTTTTGGCAACTCACAGGGGTCATCTGCCTACTAGATGAATTGATTAGTGGCCTTGAAGCATCCATTGGGAATGGAGTCAGCCTGATAATTTAAAATCTAATCTTCAAACTTTGAAACCAAACCCCTAATCCATTTGAAGCATTGCCAAACTCAAAGCTTGAACTTCCATAAAAGAACTGATTTCCCCAATCATTGTAATTTCTGAAATGCGTTATGTAAGAAAAAAAAAAACTATGTACAAAGGATAAAATCATACATGTCCCAAGTGGAACATGAAAGGTGTGCACAAGAACTTCTTCTATTGGAAACAGACCTACTCCAACCCTACTCTAATTGGACACCAAGAGAAGCTAAACAAATCTTGTAACAAGTGGGGAGAAGTAGCTTCCCTTCTTTAAAAAGTACGACCATGTAATTAATTTGGCACTGAACATGGCCAAAAATGACCAATTCTCTATCCAAATACTCATAGTATTAGCAACCAATAAAGTGATTTCCTCCTCTAATTTCTCTGCATTTGGTTAGAGGCATTGTTGATGACCTTTGGTGCTGAAATTCTTCCTCATTCTTTGAAGTGAGCATGACTGGCAGAAATTTTTTCTTTGGCTGCAAGCCGTCCAAATATCTTATTGGGCATGTAGCCTTGGGAACCAATAAACTGATCTCATGATCTTCCCATATCTTTGAAGCTCATCCCCATGGATGGGGACATCCTGCAAACTTTCTGGAAAAGAGCTGTATGAAAAATGATTTTTACTTTGTGGTGCTTTCAAAAATAACTCATCAAAGGGATTTGCTACCTCCATGATGAATGCAATTTTATCATCCTTCTCTTCGTCCTCCATGGATGGATGATGAGAAATTATTGTGGAAAGAGGCTCGTTGTGTTGGAAGAAAAATAGTGGGGTTGCAAAAGTGGCGAGATCAATGGGTTCCTCTTCACCAAATAAATCTTCCAAGTTTGATATAAAATCAGCCTCTTCATGATCAAGTACTGCAAGATACTCCTTTTGGATCTTAATTTCCTTATGCTCCTCTTCTTGCCGATTTGGAGCTAATTCTTCCTTCACTTCTGATTCTCCTTCTTGCTCTTGTTCTGCTGCAAAATCAATTTCCACCACTTGTTTTTAGTTCCCAACCTATTTTGAGGGCTCAACAAGCCATGGCATTTCATCAGACTCAAAATTTAAATCCCAATCCTTTAAATTTTGTATGAATTCTTCTCTATTAGGCTCTTTAACTTGCTTCCCTCCTTGACTGTTTTTCTAATTATTTTCATCCCAAAAAGTTGCAAGAGGAGGGATGGGTTGGGTCTCAACTATTTTTTTAATTTTTTGTAGTGGAGGGGAAGGTGTAGGATATTTATATGGAGGAAAAGGAGTTTTGTAAGGGAAAATGACAGAGAAATGATGGTGGGATGGGAGAGAAGAAGATGGAGAAGGAGTATCTTCAATAGGAGTAGGAAGACAAAAACTAGGAACATGTGAGAAAAGTTGAGATGGAATAAGTTAGGGAAGAGGAATGGAAGGGTTGTAAAATGAAATTTTAGGGTCACCCCCTTAACTAGGATGCCTAACACTAGATTGGTAAGCCTCCATTTCTTCAACACAATCTGCAATTTGCAACATCATTTCAACCAAAAATTGCAGTTTCTGCTAAGGACTGAACTAGTTTTGTGTAAAGCCTATCCATGGATAGGGATTTCTAAAACCATTTGTGGCCTCCTTCAGTATGCATATAACTTTGGCCTATGTCATGCTCATCTCCATCGGTTCAATCTACCTCTAGAAATCAACATCTTCCATGGAAATTCTGTCATCACCTACATAACCTTGTTTTTGATAAACATTTTGGTTACATGAATAACCATATGGGTCATTGGAGGGTGGGTTATACACATGTTCTTCATAATGGAGCTCATGAAACTCATTTATGGAATAAATTTTAAAAGGAAGAGGTGGAATGAACTGGTTTTGCTGATGCAAATGAGAATACCAACAAGCGAATGAAGCCATGATTCCACAACTTCATGAATGAATGAAAATAAGAAAATGGATAGAAAAAGATGGAATGGAATAAAGTAGTGAATGTAAAAGAAGGGAAAGGTCTACAACTTAAAAATAATGAGTTACCTGGATCAGTGGAGTCACCAGATATGCTTACAGTTACCTCCAAAGGCTGAGATTTCACTAAGAACATATTAGACTTGATGAAATGAAGATGTAAACCAAGATACACACATTTCAAATGTATGGCTTTGAATACTTGTCCCATCAGGATTGCTAAACTATTAGAGCGCAAATTTACACCTGTCCAATATCACAAGAATCTGGGTCTTTAAGGCAACATGGGACTGTCTCACAATGTGAGAGCTGCAAAATGAGACAGACCTCTAGAGAAGGTTGTCTTCCTCTAACCATTTATAATGCCAACACTACTCCTAATGCTGGAAAATAAACTATAAATGCTACTCTAGGATATTCCAAGGGACTAGGGTGAGAAGGAGATGCATAAGGTAAATCCTAAGATAAGGGAAGGAAATAACACTAGAAAGACAAGCGATCACTCTCCACAAGTGGAATAAAAGAAGAAAATAATGAGTGAGACGGAAGAACAAATGTGCCACAAACAAGAACCACGTAGATATGGATTTCTTCGCATTGACAACATATGAAAATGGAATCTTCAAGTACGAGGAATGCAAAACATGCCAAAAATGTAAACAAAAGGAAAAACATAATAAACATGATAAAAAGGTAAACAAAAGTTCCACAAAACCCAATTTTATTGCTTGAAGGGTGCACATTCATTACATTCATGACAAGAGGTGATATACATTGTAGAGACCAAAGCCAGGGTTTGAAACTCATAGAAATTCAGCCACCATTTTGAAATGGTGCCATTACAATAAAGAGGGATCCTTTTTAATGAGAAATGCTCTTAAATTTATAAAAGAAGAAGGAGAGAAGAGGAGGAGAAAAAGAGGGGAACTTGAACTCAAATTTCCACCCACTAACAATAAGCAATAAATGCCTTGAAATATCTAGGCATCTCTGATTATCCACTTCCATATACCTTTTTCCTTTTTGGGAACCCATGCCATATTAAATTTTGGTGGTTACGCCACCTTAGACAATAGAGGACATTGAGACCTTTCCATCGATATAATTTTCGCAAAAATCGGATCATTAGATTGAAATATATGGCGATTTTAGTCTCTCACGGAAAATTGTCATTTTACTTTGATATGCGACCTTCTCCTTTCAGTCTTGTGTAGTTTTTGGTTTCTGTGGTTATTCTTTGTGTGTTGCTTCTTGTCTTCTTGATGTCGCGGCTTCATCTAGTGTCGTGTGGATTTGAATTATCACCTGCATATTTTGGAGATCCCCTCCTTCATTCTACGCCATTACATTTACATCCGCTTCCATGTTCCGCTGCTCGCGGCTTTTCATTAGACTTTGGCGGATGCATTTATATGGCCATGGATCTTTCAAATTCTCCCTTGAAGCCTCTAAAACTTCCCAAGCTCGATTTTATTGAGTTGTCCAATTTTCTCAAGGGGTGCAAAAATAGACAACATTTTACAATAAGATCATGTAAGAATTCTAGGTGAGTTATAAAGTGACAATGAATTTAAGAATAAGATCATGTAAGAAGTCTTTTGTAGGCGAGATATAATGACAAGACAAACCCTAGGAAGATGAAATGACTCAATTAGTGATTTCAAATTGAAAGCAAAGTTAGTGTTTAAAAAAGGGTGGGACCGTAAAGGTAGGGCAAGAATGGACCCCATATCTCGACCCTTCTATACATTCCATTGGGACCAAAAAAGGAAATTCCTAATTTAGTGTCCTTATAAAAAAAAAAGGATCAAAATGTCTATATCATGTACCTTAAAATTGAAGGGGATAAATGTTATAGTTAAAGTGTAAACACTAATACTAGAAGAGAAAAAATTATCCCTTTCATTCTTTGCATTATATTTAGTGATCATGTAGTTCATCCTAAGTCCCCTTTAACTCTAATTTGGTTGGGTATGACTTTCCATTGTAACCACATGTGTGATAAATATAAATCCATGTATTCATTACATTTGTTGGATAAATCATGGATAAGTAACATACCATAGGATTCAAGAATGTCTACACAAATAAATAGATGTGCCCTAGGTTTGGATGGTATTTTAATGTGAACAATCAAAAATTCCCGCCAAACATATAATATATTTAGATCAACAACATTCTATATGATTTCATTGGTTTTAATCCTAATTTATTACAAAAATAGTAGGCATGCCATTGGAAGAAGTATTAGATTCAACTAAACAACTATGCAAGTTCTTCCTAAATATTCTAATTGTGAGAAGGGTGGGAGTTCTATATTGTCATTATGGATTAATATGTCAGCATGCATTAATTGTTATTTGTTAAAAACAAACTTCTCAATTACATATTTTAATAAAAAAAGTTCATTTGTTCTATGATCTAGGATATTTCATGTAATCTTATGCTTTCTCAAGTTCTTTTCATGTCCTCCACTATATTACATCCACCAACGATTTGATGAATATATTTTCCATTTTTACTAGGTTGTTGTATGTTTTCTATAGTAAATGGTGTATGATTATCTTTCTAGGGATATGATAAGACATCCACATGGTTGGGTGGAGTATATTTCATGTTTGATAGATTTTTTTACACTCATCAATGATAGTTATTATGTTTAAACTGTTAGAAGGTATGTATGTCATTTGCTTTATCTACAGGTCCATTTTCCTCATGATTTATGAAACTAAATATTTCTAATACCATAGTAGTGATGGGGTATTATAAATTTAAAATGAGGTTGAAATACCTAAATTTTTGGGTATCACTTCATATCCTTCACTTTCCTTCTAAAAAATATCAAAGGAACTATATAATTCCATAGAATATAATTTTCCATGTTGGGTGATGCTATTAAATATAAAACAATTCAATCGAGATACCTCACAAATGTTGATCTTTGAAAGTTTGTTTGCTGAAGGTTCATGATTGGTAGGTCAATTAAATAGTCTATTATATATTTGATATAAATAAATTTAGGCATTATTTTCATATTTTTTGTGTTATACCTATAATTGGAGGCTTAGGAAATAATTAGTTAGATTTTGAACCATTCATTTTATCACATAAATCTCCATTATTTTAGGTTCCACTGGGGTACTTTGCATAATTTTGAAAATGGGGACTAAGGATTTCAATTTTATTTGATTTGGATTATTCATAAATGGAAATGGGTAGTTGGGATAATTTTTTCTCAAAGGAAAAACATTCAAAGATAGATCTTGATTGAGTAATGGGACATTCTAGTTTACATCAGAGATCATATTTAACATGATTATATTTGGAAAAATATTTTTTCAAGGAAATAATAGGCATTTTTTCAATGCTTGCGGGACTAAGTACCTCTGCTTCAAGATGGGAAGGCTCCCATTTATTGAAATATGGAAAAAATGTATACTAAACTATCTCTCAAGGTGGTCATAGATTGGGGAATGTTCCGAAATTCCCTTTTCGTAACTGTAGCAATTTCTAAGAGAGAGAGAGGGAAAATATTGCCAAGTAAGTGGAGAAGAATGAGGAAGGGAATTGTATTATTGAGATGAACCCATATTTCACTAACTAAAATCAAAAGTGTTTTATAGTTTAATTAGAAGACCCAAGCAAACACATGTAGTTTATATAATGAACATGAAACAAAAACAAATATTGATATAAAGTTGAAATTCTGAGTTTCATTCCATTATCAATAGGTTCAAAGACATTTTGTCCTTACAAAATTGATCTACATATGACTGAATGATAAGAGAATGGAGGAAAATTACTTGATGGAAATGAAATAATTATAATATGCTATATAGAGAGAAAAAACGGATCCTTTGGAATGGAGAGAGAATTACATTTTATAGACAAAACTAGAGGCTCTACGCATTCGCATGTGACCTTTAAACTTAAAGTGAAATATAAATGGAGAAATATAAATTTTAAATTATTTAATAAACTTGTACAAAAATAAGTTATCAATGGAGAAATATAATGTTAGAGAGAGAAAATAAGAGAGATGAAAGGTGTCATCAAAAGAGGATGATCTAGGATGAAATTCTTCTCTTTCCTCATTGCCGAGATGAATGTTGCAGTTGAATAGAATCTTCCTTGGTAGCTTATATGATCATGGAATTCCTTTCCTTGGAATTAGAAATGATGCTCGACATCTTATTTATAATGATCATATTTGGTCATACCAGAAATCTCTCTTCCAACTCTTCATCTCTATGAGCAATGGTAGGTTGGGAAAATTAATTTTATCTCACAAATGTGAAATATTTTCTCCTTCACAAGAAAAAACTCATCTTGAAATGATCACAAAGAATGCATTCACACCACATATTCGACAAAATCAGTAACCATGAGCTCTCTTGGATTTGATAGTATCAGATATTCCTAAGAAATCTCAATGGCAACATAACAATCCTTTGAATGGAAAAAATTCTTCTTTGTGAGATGGAACCGAGAAATGAATGAATGGACAATTCCTTCATGAATACTATAAGTAATTCTTGTCATGTCTATTTAATTGATGATGTTAATGATATTGAGAGTACATTATAACCATGGTTTTCATCATAGAAGCATTCAATTAATTCAACTAGATTTTTCATGCTTAACAATCCTCTTGTGCACTTTAGAAATTGATTTTTTTCCTGTTAAAGTGTTTACATTGGTCATCAATGATTCTTCTGGTTGCGACATGGATGTGGTCAACATGGGAAAAATAATTATCCAAATCACATGATACTTGAGGTGTTTGAAATGTTTCCAATCGAAGATATGCTCTAATTTTTAGACAATTATCTTGTCAAGATCAACAAGAAAATGCAAAATCCAATGAAACAATAAGAAGTATATGAAAAAAACAGCCATATATATCTCTAAAAATACACCACATCATCATGAAAAATATGGATCAAATGAAAGGTTCTATTAAGAGGAACACTTACTTCAAATTTCACGCAATTTGTCTTATTGAGTCATAGGAAAGTGCAAAACTGTTTTTAGTTGTTCTAGGCACAATTGGAGTTTTTTGGATAGAAAATTCATTCTTGAATAAAAAATAAACAAGGTTATGATAGATAAAAATTGATATATTATCTAAAAGGAATTTCTATGGAGAGAAAGTGTGCAAAATTTCAAGGGTTTTCATTTACTAGATCAACGAGAGTGAGTAAATATTATTTGAGAAAGCTAGGGCATCCAAATTGGTTTCATGGCCACGTGAGGAGGATAAATGAGGTTTCAATGGAGTTCCATGTTGTGATTTATCTAATTTTATGCTAGGAATTTTTGGGAGGAATAAGGAATCTGAAAAGTCACATAACTGGAGGAGGAGTTTGGGATTCGCTCCATCAAACAAGAAAATGCACCATATTTGTAACTTCCACCTATAAAGGGAACTCAAATCATATACAATCACATATTTGAAGTGAAAACAACATATCAAAGTTCTCTAATGCAAGGAGGAGGCCAAAAATACACCCAAGGCCTTGGGGTTTGTATTCTACAACTTAGAAAAAGAACATCTTCTAATTTGAAGCCACTTTTTTTTCTTTTGGCATGAACTAATGAGGTGAATTCACACTTGTGGAGGATTATAATTAAAAAACATTAGTAAAAATTGTTTTCCACTTTCCAAAAGGCATCCACGCTTCAAAATTTTTTCTAAGTCACTTAAGTTGTTGACATCAACAACTCAATGGAGAATTAGAAAGTGAACTTTTTAGGGAAAATAATATATCAATTGGACTAGAAATGGACCAAAATATCAGATGGAACCATTTATAAACCTTGAAAATGAATTCTCCTTGAGTTTTGAATCAAATCACAATTTTGGCATAGGAAGATGTGATAATGAGATGAGCTACTACATAAATTTGAGATGGGTATGGATAAAAATAACACTCCAGAAATGACTGAAGCTCAATGTGATTAAATATGACCACTTATTATACTCTTTAATCCAGCCTAGGTTCCATAAACCTTTAGTACAAGTTCTATCTTCCAGAAAAAATCATGTGCCTCAGTTTTTGAATGGTTTTTGCTCTCGATTTTTCCAAATATTTATCTCGAATATGTCATCATGTAGTATTGTTTCACTGAATTCTTGATAAAATAATGAAACAGATAAAGGGCGATAGGACAAAGAGGAATACGTATTTGTGGTATTGGTTTAAGGCTATGCATGCATTCTGATTTCCTAATCCAATGCTGATTGTGAATACTCCCTTTTGTCTAGGAGGAATTATCTGTAAAATGTAAAACAATAACACCAGATAGAGTTAAATAAAACAAGTGGACTACCTAACAGAAGCTAGATTCAAGAAGCGTGATGCTTCCTGAACAAGATGTCAATCTAATTTTTAAATAACAACATTAATGTTATCCAAAATAAACATGAAATAACAATCTTATTGGAATTGAAATGATTTAGGTATCTCATACAAAAAAAAAGAAAGGTCAGATAAAACGTGATGGAGGTCAAAATGGGTCAGGTGATGGGCTGGTATTGGGTTGCCGATATGGTACATGATCTTGGTAAGGTCTAGTAAATATTAGGAGTGATTCTGGGTTGTTAGGAAATGGTTATGAGCTCGCTGGTCTGATGTATGTTTCCAGACACAGTAACTGATGTTGATTGTGTCATCGATGTCGGTTTAGCAGGATGACCGACGTTGGTTAGCTAATCGGTGTCAGTAGGAGAAGCTAGCTAAAATCTCTTAGAAATGGTCTTCAAACTCTCTATACTTGCACAAATACTAGAAATGGTGGGGTTGAGGTCATGAAATGGTTTTAGTGACTCAAAGATGACTAGGGTAGGGTAAATATAGGTGAAAAGGCTAGATATGGAAAGGTGATGTGTAGGAGGAAGGAAGGAGGTGTATGGATGTACAGAAGAATAAATTACTGAGAGGAACGATTATCTTAAAGAAATAAAATAAAGATAACTGAAGAGATATTAGGTACTTAGTGAAGAGTAGATCAAGAGAGTGGAGGTATTGAAAACAATGATGGAAGAGATCCGGAGAGAAGGGACATCATGTACGTGTCATGGAATTTTAGTTCTCTGTGCTTCTCTATGTGAATCTGTGATGGTGAAGAAGGTGATGGATGTTTATGGTTGTTGGTAGTGCTCCTCGGTGCTTTCCTTTTCCTGAGTGCTTCAGAAATTTTAATGCTCCAACTTTTTATATGAGATTCTGAATCGAATGACCAACCTTAGAAAAGGATTTTGGAAATGTATTTAACATAATCGACGATGGTTAGGGGACCAACATCATTTGAGGTATAACCAACATCAGTTAAGGTGGGAATATCTAGGTTGGGAAAAACTAGCTTGATTGTTGATATTTTTGGCGTGGTCTTCAATCTTCGTTCGAGACTCGAGTGATAGATTATGGAAAAATGAGTAAGACTCCTCTTAGGCTTGTTAATAGGAGTTAAGTCTATGTTAAGACTAAGTTCTCATATTTTTGAAAAAGTCACGATTTTGTGAAAGTCAAGATTTTTGAAAAAGTCAGATTTTCTGAAAAGTTAGGATTTTCAAAAAAGTTAGGATTTTGAAAATGTCAAGTTTTTTGAAAAATTTAGTATTTTTGAATAAGTCAGGATATTAAAAAAACTTATGAGAGGAACAACCTAAAATAAAATGCAAGACCAAAAAATAGAATTAACAATACTGATTGGTGGATTTCCTAACATAAGATGGATCCAAGAAATGGGGTACTTCCTAGAAGGATGTCAATCCACATTTAAAAAAAAAATAGTGCCAATAAAGAACATGAAATAAAGAGACCTACTTTAGTTGTATACTTTAGGTGTCCTACACAAATAAAGTAAATAAAATCTAGTCTAATAAATGCATGCAAGACTAAATCCAAGAAGGGTAGTAGGTGGTTGATGGTCTATGGGTGTGGAAGATGTTGTAAATGAGGTCTAGACAAGATTTTGTGAGGTTTGGGGTTCTTAGGAAGGAGTTATAAGCTCACTCGTTTAGGTAAATTACCATTCACAGAGACTGGTATCTATTAGGCGACTGATGTCAATACTGGAAGATGTTCGACATTGGTTAGGTAACCAAGGTCAGTAGGGGCAATTAGGTAGAAATGTTTAAAATGAGTTGATGTGAGATCTTTATGATTTCATAGAGAGTTGGGAAGGTTTGGGTGAGGTTTTGGGATTACTAGAAAGGGTCAAAGATCATAAGAATGGTATTTGGGCAAGATATGAAGGTTTTTTGGGTAAAAGGTCAGATGGAGGTGTTATAGGAGAGATCCAGGTATGAGAGGTGATAGAATGAAATAGATAACTAGTAAATAGCTAATCTAATGAAACCTATGAAAAAGTAGATATATACTTACTTGTAAAATAGAGGTGAATAACAAGAAGTGGTGATAGTTGATGGAGAAGATGATCCCAAATGAATGCAACAACAACATGATGGCCCAGTGCTCCCCTATGACTACACTGCAGCTCTGGATCAATCATTTGATAAATGGTGTGGTGTCTGAACACTGTAAGGGCCTTTGGTATGTCACAAGATCTCTAAAAACCTTGAGAGTTAGTATGAAAGGTCACAAGAGATATAAAACAAGATTTAAAACCTGTGGAAAGATTTTGGAAATCTTATTTAAGGTAATCAACTACGGTTTGGTGATTAGTGTCGATCGAGGAATAACTGGCGTCGGTTAAGGAGAAATGGTCATACTTGCTAAAAATAACCTGATTCTTCCTAACTTAGGCATGATTGAGATTTTTGTTCCAGGTCACAAGTGTGGAATAACTCTAAATGGAATGGGAGATTAGTTAGAGGGATAATATGCCATTAATATTAGGGTTAGAATAAGTCCTAATTGGTTAAGGGTAATGGGGACTTTGTCTTAGGTAATGAATAGTGTTGGAATAGGTCTACGATGAGGTAGAGAGGCGAGGTGGTTAGGTGAGGTAGATAATTAAATTAATTTAAATGTGTGCAAGTGGGCATGGTGGGGGAATTAATTAATCAAAGGGGGTTTAGAGGGTTGCGACCCAATTTTAGGTTTCTACACATAGTTGAGTAAAAAGGAAGATCTAAGCATGGTCATTAAGCAATTTTAGTGATATCCTTTTGTCACTTGGAGAAAACATATAAATTGATTGCTTATGATATAAATAGGTTCATATTAAATAACAATCATACATTACAAAGCACATCTAATTTCAAGGGATGGCTTAAGGGATGGCTTAGCATTAAATGTTTTGTTCATGTTGATGCATTAAATTAGCCATTTCTTTTAAAGCTTTATTATGATGTTATTATTAGATTAGCTTTGTTATTGAAATTACTTGGTGTTAGCTTCATTTAATTATCTTGGATTATTTAGTATACATACATTTGGCATGCCTGGTGGGATGCACTCCATTTTGTCTCATGCACTTATTTTCAAGTTTTTTATAGTTTACTTTCATTTTTACTTTAATATCCCTCTTTTAAGCATTTATCGATAAATCTTGTGATTCTTAACTTGTTTTGTAAAGTTTACATGTGTTGAGTTCTCTCTTCATATATAAGGGAGGTGAGGTGCTATGAAATTTGAATTTAAACAATAGAGATTTGGTTTTTTGACATTATTTTTGTCAAAATACCATGTTTTTGAAGTTTCACAGGTACCTTGCATTAGCATTTGAACCCTTGTGTCATCGTTAAAAGACTTGCGCTACTGTTAAGATGATTTCAATTCTATTAATATGTTTGTGTTACCATTTTTAGGCTTATTTTAGTGTTCTCTGGAATTTTGGCCTTTGTGTAGCTCACACGTTACTTTTGAAGTAGCCTTGCATTAACATCTCTACCTGTGCTAGTGTTAACTTTTTTCCTTCTCTACCTACATAGAGAATTACCTTGCGCTACTGTTTTTTTCCCTGCATCATCATTGGTAGAATTTTTCTATATTTTCTAGGATTACATTACCATTGATAACCATGTGTTACCGTTAGAAGGCTTGCGTTAGCGTTCTGTGTAAAATTTTGGCTCGGATTTCAAGAAATTCCAGAATATGATTTTTGATGTTTGTTATCATTTTGTAGGATTTTTCTGACTTATATTTTGTAGGTTTTGGGTTGAATCAATATTATAACATGTATAATGCTTTTATGAATTTTGTTTCCATGCTTTACTTAAATTAGGATAAAGTTTGTGTATGCTCTTCTCTTGTACCTTTTGGTGATCTTGAGAATCAAAAGTAGCTCTAGTATTCTTTTTCTAATATTTGGATTAATTTGAATAATTTTATCTTTTATTTTTTTTCTTAAGGTAATGAAATTTTTACAAAGCTTTCCATTTTCATCTAGTTGGATTAATTGTTGGGTATGTTATTCTCTTGCGTTGTTGGATGATCTTGAGAATCAAAAGAAACCTTTAAATCCTCTTTTATAATAATTTAGATTTCTTGGAAAACTACTAATTTTTGAGTGCAGGACCTAATTCACTTGTCAAAGAATCGAGATGTAAACAAATACTAAATAAAATTTGTTGCAAGTTGTCAATGGTGTGCTAAACCAAATTAAGTTCAAAAGATAAAAACACACACCATTTATTCAAAAAATTATATTTACATGTTCAGATTAGGGCTAAAAATCATCTTCTTTAAAATATGGGAAGCATTTTGGCATAAGACATAAATTTTTTTTTTGAGGATTACCACAGGAGCCCAAAAGTAGTCCATAGCTTGAGGGAACTAGTGGACGAAATGAGAAGTGCCACAATACCTACTTGACTAGTGAAAAACTATGAGGAAAAGCTTCAAGTTACATGTATGAGGCCTCTATCATTAATTTGATTACGGGGTAATGGTCCTTTGTCTAGAATTTATTCTGGAAAATCATATCTCTCCTACATAAGAATTGGTGAGTTTGTGAACGAAATCCTAGGAAACCATTTGGCATTGGGGAAAACTTGAATGTATCCAATCGTGTTTTAGAGAGATCTCACAAAACAAAAAAATTATCAGAGTCAAAACCTTGTTATTCAAATAAAAGAAGAGTCCATTAAATTTGGATCCATGTGACATGCATCATGAAACTTACAAGGCATCATTTTGTCTTATTTTCTACCTTATTTCTTTTAAAACAAGGTGAAACTTGTCCAAAGTTAGGCTAAGTATTTTTCATCCCCACTTTTTCTATCTGTTTTTTCTCTTGTTTTCCTTTTGGGAAAAAAGAGAGCATACACATGCATAACTTATAAAAATAATTGTGTCCACCAAATTTGAAGTCACTTACATGACCATGTCATGATAAGAATGTAAGTGTTGAAAGTGTGTTGGTACGTCTTCATATTTTGGTAACCCTTTTCTTGATACCTACGTCAAGACTATTTCATTTTAGTTGGTCAAGTGCATGGAGATGGGGGACTGAAAAGTGGACACATTTTTGAATTTAAGAAAAATGTGAGCATGGTTTAGGAAAGTGTGATTGCATTATGAATTTCTAGGATTGGTAATTACCAAGTCTAAAATGCAATCGTGTTATAACGCGAGCCCGTTATATTGTGAGTGCATTCATGTTTACTATGTGGTCTATGTGCTTATGGGAGGGATATATTTACTAAAATAAATTGTTTTTTATTATTTCTTATATTTTAAATTTATTTTAGTAAATATAAGAAATTAGGGTCACTCTGCACCTTATGGAAATAGTTTCACAGTTCCATCTGTCACGATTTAGAAGATAGTTTTTCATATTCTAATCTGGTAAATAGTTTCACAGTTCCATCTGTCACGATTTAGAAGATAGTTTTTCATATTCTAATCTGGTCAGTACATGGGTATTTTTTAGGATTTTAACATTCAACCTAAAGATTTTAGGGTTTAAATTATACAATAGATATATGTTTTGTGAAATAATATAGTAATTATTTAGGTTTTTTGGTCTTATTGATTGGTTATTGACATTTGTAAGATTTTTAGATGTGTCAAAACTATATATTATAAACCTCACAATTCCTAAAGTTAGCAACAATTACTCGAATATATGGACTCATGCAATTTATTAGAGCACATAATAAATCAAAACACATGTAAGTTTTTATCAATTCAAATAATCAAGGGAATGGTAATCATGAGGTGATGCAAAGCTCCAACACATTTTCATACATTCATTAACTCATAGTAACCGATTTCAATCATTTGCATTAATATCTTGTTTTTAGAAGTCTTTCCAATAAGCTCTATAGGCCCAAATATGAAAAAATGGAACAATAAACCTAAAAATTACCCTTCAAACCCCCATATCCTACTCTCACATTTTTTACACAATCCCAATCAACTATTAAAATGAATAATTTTCTTGTAAAATCTCATTTGCTAAGATTTCCACTATATTCCTCTCACTAGATTTAAGTGTCCTAATTCCAAATAAAGAACAAATTTGGACTTTTTTTGGCTTCCATTTTATTCTTCCAACTCTTTATATTGTTTCACCATCTTCAGACTAACATGAAACCATTCAACAAAAGTGATTGTTAATCAAATAAATCATTGAACCTCTCAATTTTAATCAATCATGTCCTGTTTTAGGTCTCAAGATCCACTCCCATGTAAGATCCATGATTATGCACATCTAGTCATATCCATAACTAAAAAAACACATACTCAAATACCCTTTGGGATCAGTGTAATGCATGAAAAAAATTAAAATTTTAACCCTTTAAACTTATCTTGTTATCACCTTTTTCTAATTTTTAGCCTATATACTCTCTTTTAGCCTTGGTCTTGTGCATTTTCTAGTGTACCTTTTAATCTAGGGAATTTCAAACCACACTTGTGGGTTTTTAGCTACCCATTTAGGCCTTCTACCTCTATGAAAGATTTCAATATGTTCTTCTTTGGAAAAAATCCCTCAAAACCCTCTTTCTCAGTCTCCCTTTATATCTTCAAACTGTGACTGTAACTATGTCCACTAACTGTCAATGATATCTTTGATTTTGACCAAATAAAAATTAAAATTCCTTAATATTCCTTTAAAGGACCTTGTCTTTCTTGATTCCTACAAATTTGGGGTCTAAATTCCCTGATTTGGGTTTTAAAAACCTAAGCCCTAATTGTACCTCGTCTTCAACCCGAGAAAGCAAATAAGATTGTAAAAAGAGTTATAATAATTTTTAAACCTTCAATTTTAGACACACGAATGGTTCCAAATATTCATTTTTTTTAATCATAGTAGTGAATTTTCTTACACTAATTAATCTTATCGATTGCATTTGAATGGTAGCTATAGGAATGTCTCAGTAGGGTTTGTCTATTTAACCTCTAGTTACATTCAAGATAGATAATGACACAAACATATCTCCACTATTTAACATTAAAATCATCGAAAACAACCTTGTTAAAAAATATTCCTCTACTCTGATTATTTAATTCAATACTTCTTCTTACCTCTACCTTATAAATCCTTAGAAACCATATTTGTCACTTTTTACATACTTAGAGATTTTGAATTTTTAACTTGGATGGAAAACCCTCTAATTTGAAGTTACGAGAATTTTCGCTCCAACTAGAACTTGGTTTTGCATATTAAATCCCTTCTCATGAATTTTTGATTCCATAAACATGACGATATGAAATTTGGACATTATTGTAACATCTTTCTTTTATGCCCCCACATCATGAGGACAACGGGTGTAATTAGAAAAATCATGAGTTTTGTGAAAGATCAGAAACATCAAGAGCTTCATCGAGATTAAAATCATCAATGGAATGGTCATTAGGAGCATGATATGAGAAGCTCACCATCAGTAATGGTGTAAATCATCTCAGTCACACAAAAAATGCATATTTTATGAATTTTTCTAAGCACTTAATTAATGCTTGGTGATGAACTCACATCTTTCAAGTCAGGGAGGTGGAATTTTCATTGTTTCAATACATTACAGAGGTCAATAGCATGGAATTCATTCTCAGAAATTCCTCCAAGTTTCATTTAGGGTTAAATCCTTCTATTAAAAAGAGTAAACCTAACTCCATGAGGAGAAATTGAGAAAGAGGGTTTCTAGACATCATAAGCATGCTTCCACTCAGGTGACATATCAGGTAGAGAGGTGAATTATGAGATGAGTAAGATATCATGTTCAAAGGTGAAAAGTGAGGCTTATAGAGAGAATTTATGATCATAATATCTTTACTCTAGCATTGTTTCCAAATCTCTTCGAGAAAAAAAGAAGAAGAGCTAGTTAGGGTACTGAGGCATCCAGGACCATCATGTGTGAAGGATCAAGAAGTCACATATGTCATGAGAGGGATATGAGAAAGAATTGTACGAGCATCTTAAATCTAATTCCATTCAAGGAGTATTTTTAATCCTGGAAGGGTAAGAGGAGGATCTTCATATGGATATGTTGTCATGTGAACTGAATGACCCCAAAAGGTAAAACTTAAACCGTGAAAACCAAGTCACAATGTGAAATCTTGCTCCCAAATCTTCTTGAATCCCTCTCTAGGCTAACCTACCTCATGTTTCATGATCAAATTGTCCTTGAAGTTATTACTTATGTCTTGGGTGAACATATATAAGTTTTCAAAATTTTTAGCAAGGTCCATCATTCCATTCATTGAAGTGCAGTAAAAGACTAATTCTCCACCAAGCCTAGAAAGGCCAATTTTGGCTATTTTGGAGCTTGTGTGCATCCTCTGAGAGGGTTATGAAAAGTTCTTAAGTATCTAAAGGTGGTATTTGAAATCCTTACAAGAATATTTGGGAAATTTTTTATCATTCAGGGACAGTTTTTTCAACAACGGTTTTTTAGGTGCAAGGAATCAGTAGTCAAATTGTGAACCTTGACTTCTCTATTTGATTCCGAGAGCTCTTTGAGGAGTTAGGAGGGAAAAAGTAGGCACAAAAAATATTTAATAATCGTTTACATTTTATGAGCATACATTTTGATCCATTGTTACCAAAGATGGTGCTAGTAAAATCATCTCATACTCTCAAGTAATGCATACATCCCAAGATTGTTTCTAAATACATAATTAGTGCTTGGTAATGAGCTAAATACATGGTTGAGTTTGAGAACATGTGATTCACCTTCAAGTTATAATTCCACATGGATAAAATTGATCAAAAGGGTGTTATCTGAAATGGTATTAGAGTCTTCTCTGTAATGGTGTGACTAAAGAAGACTCCTAAGTTTTATTACCCAATTCTAGGTATATTTATATTGTAAGAATCCTTATCAGATGAGATATAAATTATTTCTTGTTAAAACCAAAAAATAGGGTTTTAGATAACCTGATAGGGAGAAAATGCATATTTCTTATCATACACACACCCTTCTTTACTCATTTACCCATTGAATAAGATTTAGGAGGATTAAATACAAGTTTATTCTTTTATAACCCATATCTGTGTACATCTGATATGCTCCCAACAATAAGCTTTAGGTGAGAAAAAAGTGAGAGTTAATAAAACATAGTCAAGGTTGGAAGGAAATGTTAGATTTCATGAACTACCACTATATATTTGTAAGTAAATTACTTAATATATTTGAATACTAGTAGCAATAGAACACCAAGGACACTAAAATGTAGATAAACAATAACAATATGCAAGTATAAGTTATAGGACTACGGGTGTAACAATATTCAATCCCTTTCCTCTTGATATACATAAATATGTGCATGCTTGCAGTCATTATGCCTCCTTCCTCTAATTAGCTTTCCTTTAGTTCAACCTTAACCTTGTCTTAGAGTTAATTCCTAATAAGGTTTAAAGTTTTTTTAGTGTGCAAGGATGATTGCCCAAAGTTATTAATCAATTCAATAAGATTCAAAGAAAGATACCTTCCTTTGGAGACGTAAAAACGATGTTTTTGGTGATTTTACAGTTGGTAAAAACACTTTGGGAATGTTCAGGGAAATTCTAAAGAATATGAGGGTGGGTTTGAAGAAAATTGAAGGTTTATATAGTAATTTAGGAAATTTTAAGAAAGAAAATATGATTTGGGATCCATTTGTTCAACATAGGGCAATCAAGGTGTAGGGAATGAGGGTTTCAACTGTGAATGTTGTATTCTATGGAATATTCTAGGAGTTACTGAATGAGTTTAGAGGGAAATACTATGCATAAAAATGTGTAATAGACAGTAACTTGGACAATGGGTGTAATCAGGTGAATCATGAGCTCTATGAAGGATCTAAAACATCAAGAACCTCATTCAAATTCAATTCATGAAGGGAATTATCATCATGAGAACGATGAGAAAGGATCACCATGATTTGTGATGGTAGTCATATCGAGCTCAAAAATGGTGAATATCTCTTTAGTTTGTTTCTAAACACTTAATAAATACTTGGAGATGTGATCGCATCTTGCAATTTAGGGAGTGGCTTTCACAGTGCTTTAATGTAGTTGGAGTTCAAGAAGAGAGAGATCACCCTTAAACATTCCTTCAAGTATCATTCAGGAATCAATAGTTACATATAGAGGAGGAAACTTATTTCGATGAGGATAAATCAAGTGAAGATGTGTCCATATACTATAAGCATGTTTCCACTCATGTGACATCTTGGTCAGGGAAGTGAATTGTGAAGTTAAAAATGGTGTTATCATGTTCAAAGGTGAAATGGGAAGCTCATGAAGTGAGTTGAGGATCATCATATCTTGAATCTTCCATCATATTAAAACCTCTTCAAGGAACAATCCAAGATGGCTAGTCATCTACTGAGGAATTTAGAACTATCATGTGTGAAGGATCAAGAAATCATTTATCTCCATGAGAGGCACATGAGCAAAGAGGTGTATGAGTACCCTGAATTTGATTCCATTTTAGGAGAGTTTTTGATCTAGGAGGGGTAAGAGGATGATCTTCATAGAGAGCACCATGTATGCAATAATGATAAATTGTTTGATTCTCACTTGATGTCATTCACTTGGTAGTGTTATTAAACACTCATTTGAACCTTATAGTTTGATCACACTTCAAAGGAAGAAGGGCATTGTCATCACATCATTTCAATCCAATAGGTGTCCACATAAAAAGAATCCCACTCAATGAAAAAACCTTCCATCTACATTTTCAATACATATTTCAGTAAGTGATAGATAATCAATAAATGGTTTGAGAATCATAGTGTATTTGTGATCACTAGGGTTAATTGTGGATACCTTGAAAAGAAAGAGATTGATACTTGCTCTTGCCTTATAATTAGAAGAGAGAATATTATTCCCATCACAAGATATGTCACATAACAATGTTTCTAAACACTTAAGTCATCACTTGAGGTTTTAGAAACATGCTTTCAACTTATGATAACTCAATTTTTATCAAATTTTCATGTTCAAAGTTTCGTCACTCAAAAACATAACTTGAGGTGTTAGGAAGATGTTTTCAACTCACAAAATTTTGTCCCATCCTCATGAGATCCTTACCCATGGTAAACAATAGTCTATTTATGAAATTACCCATTCCCATAGGTACTTATCAACATTTACAAATATTCACCTATCTCCATGTGGTGATCATCTCTCTAGAGATTACAAATTTAGGGTCATTTTTTTTGGAACCGAAATGGGAAGCTAAAATATTTTGAAATTTTTCATCAAACGTTTGAGTCTTAGAGAAAAATGGATGTTACCAACATGTATAAGATTCAATTATCTTTTCAGTTCCTAGTTTTTCCCTCCTAACTCCTTACAGAGCTCCTAAATCCATCCGAAGAAGTCAAATTTAATGATTAAAGTGTATGTTCCCTACACCTAGAAAACTCGTTGTTGAGTATATTGTCCTTGAATGAGAAAACCTTTCGTAAATCTTCCAAAATTTCTTCCAAAATTTCCAAGATTCCCTGACATCAATTCCATATACTTAATATATTTCTTGAACTCTGTCAGAGGTTCTTTGAATCACTCAGAATGGCCTTTTTAGGCCTCTGGAGGAAGTTATCTTCCATCAAGCAACACCGAATTCATTAATAATTGTATCCAATCATCCCTACACATTGAAATAAACTTAAAAAATATTGTTAATAATTTATTTTAAGATAGGTTGAGAGTGGTACTGAGGTAGGCTGGCTAGAGGAAGGACACACCATTGAACAGGAAGAGAAATATGTACTCCCTAAGCTGGTAAAGTAGGTACTCATATATAGTATGATTCTACCATATTCTAAGAAAAAATTAGGGATATAATTCCATGCTCATCGGAAAATTCATGAATCCATATATTAGATCAATTATCGTTACCTTTGGGAGTTGTGAGGTTTGTAAATTCTAATTTTGACACATTTAACACTCCTACAAATGTAAGTAAACAATCTAAAAGGCCCCAAAACATAATCACTGACTATATTATTTGACAAAATATATATTGATTGTATAATTTAAACCCTAAATGCTTTATGTTGAATGCTAAAATCCTAAAAAATACCCATGTACTAACTAGATTAGAATATGATAAACTATCTTCTAAACTATGACATATGGAGCTGTCAAACTAGTTCCATAAGGTACAAAGTGACCCTAATTTATTATATTTACTAAAATAAATTTAAAGTATCAGTATAAGTATACGAAATAATAAAGTTCAGATATTTATAAAAGAAAAAAATATATTATATATCCCTCCCATAAGCACATAAACTACATAACAAATATGAACGTGAGAACTTTATAACACGAGTGTGTTTCATCTTCTTTGGGTTTGAAATTCCCAATCCATAGGCTTGGATTTACCTTGGATATCCAAACCAAAGGTTTGGACTGTGTAATCCTTGAATAAATCAATGCTTTACAAAAAATCATCAAAATCTCACATGTACACCTCAATATCTCATGAGTTATAACATAATATTCCAAAAAGTATTATACTTCGATGTCAAGATTGGTTTTACCTTGGTGAGGATATAATTCTTTCTAAAATCTGATAAGTTAAAGGCTTTCATCTATAATTTCTTATACTAGTGCCTTCTTTGCTTACCAAAACCGATGCATATGTTTTGGGGCACAATTTATGTTTTTTTCATCCAAATTTCAAAATAAAAAATGCCTCTTCTAAACTCCAGTTTACAAGCATTAAAAAACAAGAAAACAATTTTTTTTCTCAAAGTTATGGGGGTGTACACACAAATCTTTCATTTTTCAGGATGTGCACACTTTGAAAATTAATAAAAAATTATATATTATCCCAAAATTATGAAAAACTAGTGGGACCTCATAGGTGGTATTAGATAACTTTATACCAAATATATTTGAAAAATAATTTATAGAACTAAAAAATGGGCGGGGTAAGGGGGGGCTGGGGGGGGGGGGGGGGGGCGCACACACACAATAGGTTCTTATCTTTTGTACATAAAAATAGACATATTGGGTACACACACAATAGGTTCTTATCTTTTTTACATAAAAATAGGCATACTTTGTGTTCACACCACAATTCACCTCTTAATATCCACCATTTTCAAAACAAATTAGTATTTTAGAAACTTGATTATGATCTCTATTGTACATATTATTATCACTTTTTCTAATTTTAACGATATACATGCCAAATTATTAGATGAAGTTCAGGTTTAGCTGATTTTAGGAAAAATGTGTGCACTTTTGACCCCCTTTTAGCCCCCCATTTCCGTGTACTTACCTAGTTAGGTTGTCTCATCATTGATTTCTCCTTGATTTTTTACACTTCTCGCATCATATCGATAATTTTTTTATATTGACATCTTGTTTTATGTGAAAAACTTGATTTAAGTTTCTAAATTGTGTTGTTACGTTGCTCACATAATAACAACTTTCTACCATAGCAAGACCTTGTTTTTATTGAAACATTGCCTTGAGTTTTGAAAAGTGTTGTCATTACGTTGTTCACATCGTGTCAATATTATTTTGATACTAATATCTATCTTTTCCTAAGAGCTTGATTAACGTATCCAAGTTTTATTGTTGCATTTATCACAATTGTAGCCTCCATTTTTGAAACTTGGGCTTTGTTTGCGTTTAAACTCGTTTGACTATACCTTGCTTATAAATCACTTCAACACCATTTTAATACTTAAGTCTTGTTTATCCTAAACTCTATTTAAGTATTGAAATTGTGTTGTCATTGTCAAACCAAAACGTATTTGAGATGTAGGGAGTATAACTTTTGAGATTGGATTCTTATCTTGAGCTTGCTTTATTTGTCCTTATTACTTTATGTCATATGGATTTGTTTTCCTTGAGTTATTATTTGATTTCTTGATTCATTTTCCCTTGATTATTTTATTTAATTATTTGACATTCTTTTTTACCTTTGTAGTTGTCAGAGTGTTTGTTCTTTCCTAGGGTCCGTATAGTCTTTATACAAATCTATCGACCTTAGTGAAAAATTTACCATACTTCAAATTCTTACTAGAATGGGACGCAAAAAATAAGGGTGAAATCCTTTTGTCAATGATAAACTTAACCCTTTATTTGAAGACAAGAACATGGTTGATCAAAGTGATGACGAGGGGAACTCTCCTTGGGTTGAATTTTAATTTGACCCCACCCACATGGATGACTTCCTATTTCAGAACAAAAATGAAGTCTCAGTGCATGTCACAGAATTAGGAGCTAAACTGCCACCTAAGTTTGACCATACTCTCCTTACGAACAATGGTTCATGGGGAAGAAGTAAAAAATCATATTTGAACCATTCATGACGTACTAAACCCAGGACATGCTTCTACTTCCGGTCAAAGAAATGACGAGGATGCACCTTCTAAAAACATTTGTATTTATCGCATACCCATTGTTTGAATTAACCATGATGATAATGAAGAAGAAGAAGATCCTGAACAACCACCTCCACGTGAAACTCGCAAAGAACTACAAAACAATGAGGTTACAATTCAAAAAAAAATAAAATATCTTAGTCATCAATTGGCACATTTGGCTTCCCAGTCCATAAGGACCTAGGAATAACTGCTAGAACTCCACATAATGAAAAACCTAGAGCTTCATACCAGGATTTTTACACTACAACTCCCCATTATGAGAAACCTAAGGCTGCGTATCATGAGCTATAAAATGACAATTAAGGTAGTGAAACATCCAAGTTTAACCGTGTATATATGCCCACCACACCTACAAGTGGAAAAATATTTGACCAAGAATGGAAAAATAAGAAGAATACCATTACCAATTAGTAAGAAGATAACGTGATACATAGTAAGAAGTACCAATTTGAAGAATTGTGCCCATATCCTTTTATAAAATAATGTTATGGACACCTTTTCCTTGACAGTTTGACTACAAACAATTCGACAAATACAAGGTGTTGGCAAGAAAAAATTTTGGGGGATAAACTTGAGGATTTCTTACCAATGCTTTGGGATCTAAGTCCCTCTACTTAACTGGTGTAGCTATCGTATATGCATTAATGAGTAAAGGTGGATTTCTATAGTGGCCTTTCAATCGGGGATCCAACAGGGGCACTCCACTGACCCTGCGACAAAGATAACAATTTCTTACTAGAGAAGACTTTGTCTATAAGATGGGAAAGGGGAGTGAGAAATGAGATAAGTGAACTAATGTTACAGGTAGAAAATTAAATTCCTACACACACAAGTTATAATCTTCAACAAATGCATTTATGAGTTCAAACAAATTTGCAAACAATGACAAAACCAAGTAGAAGTTATGATCACAAAGTATCAAGAAATCCCTAGTTAAAGAAATCGAGAAACTCCTTTTTGTATTATTTGCTTAAACAAAAGTTTTACATAGTGTGTGAATGGAGTAAAACTAGTTAGGGGGAAAAATGGAAGAAAATGGATATCTCCTTTGTCCTCTCAAAGTAAAATATACCCTTGAGTTTACAAAATCAATCACCAACCCTTTGAAATGGGAATGGCTTTAAAATTTAAAGGAAGAGAAATGACTCTTCACATACTCTCCAATGACTCTTCGTATGTCTTGACATGACTTAAGACTCTTCGCCTTCCTAGGAAAACACTAAGTCACTTTTTATGACATAAAGGTGACTTATTACATTAGGAACATTAATACAGATGAAAAATTGTATCCCTAATGAAAAATTAGAACATTGAGAAGAGAGAGAATGTTGGGGGAAGAGGAGAGAGAAAAAGTGAGAGAAGAAGAGGAGGAGATTTCATTCTTGATGAAGTCCATTGATCCTCGTTGATGGAAATCTCAATGAGATGAAACTCTAAATCTTCAAAATCATGTGAAACTCCTTCCAATTGGATCACAAATGATTTGGAATGAGTTTTCAAAAACACTCATGAATGGTTATGTTGATTACCATAACTTCCACCCTGTACAAGATATTCCTGCAACTCGACCCATGAAGTGAGTGTCAAGAGATATTGTTGAATTCCCTAAGATGAGTCTTAAATTCCCTAGGAGAAATGCCATGGATGATCCAGAATGATGGTGTTGACCTGAATGATCATCCATCTATGTCCCATTGTTCCAAACTTTCCCTTTGAGAATGACTTGATATTTTTAGTAAGTACATATGGGATAACTTACTATTTTTAGTAAGTGTCATAGTTAGATTTTCCCAACCTCAACTATCTATGGTAGCTTGAATTATTTCTTCTTACTATGTTCCTATAAATGTTTGGACCAACTGGCTATTTATAGCAAGGGCTTGTGGAACCACTTACTATTTTTAGTACGTGTCAATTGTGAGCCGAGATGACCTTTTTGATGACTTTCCTTGTGATACTCCCTATGTGTTCAATGCCTTCTTCATAGCCTCTTGAAATGGTGGCTTACCTGAAGAAATATACCCCTAATTAGGAAGACATGCTATTTTTAGTAAGTGCACCGCAGATGTTACATTTTGACAAAATAGGTTTTGAAAATCTAGGTCTTATTCCGGGATTCCACAATCCGCATTTTGAGTAATTATTTCATCTGAACAAATGGGAAAATGATATTTTCATCAGTGGGGGAAGAATAATGAAAAAACATCAATCCTCCATATCCCTAAAAAATAGGGACTTCATGGAACGAAAACTAGTTTACGTGGAACTAGATTTTTCAATGATCATTCCCTTCAATTTTCGCGTGATTTCATCCACTTGAACTCTAAGAAGTGAAGAGGTAGGTCGCTGAATTTTTCACAGATGTTCTTCATGTGATAGCACATAACTATGATAAAATATCAGTCATCCATATCCCTAAAAATAGGGAATTTATTGTGCAAAAACTAGTTCACATGAAACTAGATTTTTTAACGATCATTCCCTCAAATTTTTATGCGGTTTTGCCCACTAGAACGCTCAGAAATGGAGAGGCATCTCACAGTTTTTTTCCACTACTATGTCATGTCAGCCATTAACAGTGCTTGAAATTTTAAGCTCTAGTTTTTTTCTCCAGTTTTGATTAAATAAACTCCATTGTGAAAGGTTTTCACTTCTTGTCTCACTGGTGAAATTTCTCTTCGATTCGATTGTCAGTTTGATGGGAAGTTGAGCTTTGTTCTTCATGGAGCTAGAAGTGAAATTTATTCACTGTGAGAATTACTTAATAAGAATGTGAGGTTTTAAGGTGTTTTTTTGATGGCCTTCAAGAGGGAATAACTCAAAAATAGATGGTTCTTTGTTTCATGCACTGGCTTGCAAGATATGTCTGAATCTTCGTCTCACGGTAATGGAGGTTTCTAAAGAATTGCTTCACTCTTCTCTTTCATTCTTCATTCCTATGGATATTTCGATCAATAATTTCTTTGAAACCTATGCATATTCATGGATTGGAATGTTTGTTTACTATGGTGGAGCTTGTTTGGAGCAACAATGGTGGACTGAGGTGTTCTTTGCAACTTTTCTTCTAGCAGTGAGAAACAACGAGAAACAGTAAGAAGTGACAAAAATTTAGAAAATTTTTCAATTTTTTGAGTTTGAGTTGGACGCATTTTCATTTCCCTGAAATCCCTCACCTAAAATGGACATAAGGGACATCAATTTTCATAGTGTGCCTTAGCTTGACATGTGGTGGAGATCCGGCGGCATGGGATTAAAGCCAAAAAAGTAGCTTTAAAGCACTGAGGGGTTGGAAGCTAGTCACATGGCTGAACAGGAGTCTCCTTAGGGTCTGGGCACATTTTTCTAGAATTTATGTCACTCGCCTCAAAGGGACATGAGGGACATCAGTTTGCACGATACGCTAGGTGATGTCACATGGCAACATTCAAATGGTGAAGAGTTTGATCTTCGACAAGCACCTAAGGTTGAACTGGAGATCTTAGAGGTTACATGAGGGTCCAAAGGGCTTATGGAGGCTATGATAATTTTAATGACCTTGATGTCCCTGACCTTGAGTGATGTGAGGAACACAAAATACCATTAGGCTCTTGGAGATGACATGTGTCCTTCCAAAATTTAACTAACTTCTGAACTCTCTTAAGGAGGGGAACTTGAAACGGTGATAAATTGAGCTCTCGATGGATGTTTTTGTTGAAATTGTGTATTATTTTTACTATAAATGGTGTTATTAATCAAATGGTATGGGTATCAGATCTTAATTCCTTCATGTGATCCCTAAAAAATCTGATTTTTTGTTTGTTACTCCACCTATGCATGAGAAAAACTATGTTCATACCCATTGCGGTAATATGTTGTGAAAAAAATAATTTCACCATTGTGTAGGGATTGGAATTACATTTACAAATATTTTTTATTTTTCTCCTAACTCCATTTAGACTCTAGAGCTCCTAGAATCACCTTCTGAATATTAGCAGTTGTTTTGGCCTGTGCACTGCCTAGGCCTATGAACCCTAATTTTGGTGAAATTGCCCCAAATTCTTCGAGTCCTTCCTGAATCAATTCCATGATGTCCTAAGGAAATTGACTCACCTCTGTGTCTAGTTTGATTTTTTGTCCCAATCCATGGGGTTTCTCTAGTCTTAGGAATGCCGGTGATAACCCTTCCCACATCTTCTTGAAGCTTTCAATTTTCAATAGACTTTCCTAAAATCACCTATGGGAGTTGAATTAAATTTCCTAAATTTCCTAGGGGAATGAATTAACACCAATTGGGAGGTTACCAGACTTACTGGGTAGACCCGAGGTTCCTTAGAATTATAAAACGTGAAAATTTTGGTACAGGGGTATCATTTTCATGCTTAGAAATTATCAATTTCCATGTTGCACATTTGCACGACAATAGTTAACTCTAGCTTGGGGACATGACATGGACTGAGCGCATCGAAGACATGAAATGAAGAATCTAGAATCTCAACTTTAGACAATATGACCATTTATTTATCGATTGGGTGTTGCGGAGTCATGTACACCTTGACTCCGTAGCACTATGGCTTACATCAAGAGTTCAAGACTGAACTTGGGATCTTTCTTTTTCTTCCACAACTCTTACTAGTTCTTGTATAGATAGTTCTTTCGAACCTTTTACGGGATCATCATAAGCTGGTCTTTTCCCTCTATGGATGGTATGGCTAAGATCATCTTAATCTCCAAATGGGAATGAAAACATCTCCTCCTCATGGGTAAGTGTATAAGCTGGTTTTTCCATTTGACATTCGCCAAGAAAAATTTCCTCTTCGTCATGGTTTGTGTCATCCAGTAATTCACGGCCACCCTATTATAACTCGAATCTCCTCAATGGTTCTTCAAGGTCCATAGCTCTTTGAGAAGGAATGTATGGACCTATCAAGATGGGAATAACATCTTCTCATTAATTCGTTATGAAAATATTCATTCTCCTACTATCTTGACACAAGTTGTTAGTTCCTAAACTTCCAAACTTTCACACCGTGTACCTTATCTTATTCTCTAGAAGTAATTTCTCTATGTCCCCGTTTACTAGTATGGTTTTTGAAGACCAATTCATTTGAATTTTACCCCTAACTACTAACATAAACCCTTTCTTAGAAACAATCTAAATAAATTCATAATGTCTGTTATAAAAATCATCACTGAAACTTTCTTGTCTGGAAATCTGGCGAGAGCCACCTATGCATCTTTGACCTTCCCTATAAGTTGGACCTTTTTTGACTCCAGGGAGTAAAATGAGCCACCAGGTGGAATCATGTTGGACTTGGCAACCTTTATAGGCATTACATTGTCAGAGGCACCGTGATCTATTATGCATCTATTCAATGCACATTCTCCAATAAGAACATCGACAAAGAAAGTTTCAACCTTATCAATCTTGGATGCACTAAAAGAAAGCATTTTGTGTGAGGGAGGTGTAGGTGGGTTTGGTATTATTCCTTTAGAAATAGGAGATACAACATTGGGTGTTAAAATAAAAATCCTGATGTATTGAAAAAACCTCTCAAATTGTTCAGGGTGAGTCCGCAGATATTCAGTTTCAGTAATCTGCACCTTGGCTCTGTTCGCATATTCTACAAAGTCAAAGGGAGAATATGGGGAAAAGGGAAATGAAGGGTCTAAATTTTGAGTGTGGGTAGGTTTGGAAGTAGGGTTTGATGCTTGGGGAAGGGAGGGTATATTGAATGGCACACTAGGAAAGTTTAAAGTGCTAGTTCTTACAGCGGCAGATTTAGATTTACAATTAGAAGAGGCATTCGAAGATTTAATTGGAATTACAGGAGCCTTATTACTTTCTACAAGATCATGCTTCAACAATGTGGACTCCATGAAGGGTGGGAGTGGAGATCCTAGACTGATTATTATTTTTTACATAGTTTCCACAGGAGAATCTTCAGTCTTCTTTTTCTTTGCAGCGGTAGAGGGAGATGCTCCATTCTCACACTGAGAACGAGTAAATACCACACATGAGAAATTGGATGCATATTCTTATTCATACGCATCACCTCCAAAATACTCACAAAATATTATTTGTGTATCATTTTGAAGTTCTTCAACTTTTACAAAATCACCACCTTCACTTTCATGTTCAAGCTCTTTTTCATTTTCCTAACTTTTACAAATTTCATTGATAGGTGGGGCCTCCAAGGAAAGCCTTCAGGGTACTCCTGTAATTTTATTTGTGTTGTTTCTTTGGAAACATTTTCATTCTAAAAATTCCCTCTTCAATGACGCCATAGCAATGGATTTGTTCTTTCATCTCCTAGATGTTGTGCTTTACCCTTTTAGGGATTCTTGATCTTTCTAGATAGGATGATAGTGTCATTTAGTTCAATATCTAATCTTTGTGCTTTTGCAATATCCCTCGGTTGAATTCTTCATAGGAAAAATCCTACCTCTAGTGATTGAGCATTGATGAATAATCTCTTCATATTTTTTTAGACGGTGAATCTTCTTCTGGTATCTTGCAAAGAAACCATTCGAAATGAGCCACAACTTCTCTCATAGTTTCACTTTCTCCTTTCTTCATTTTTTCCAACTGCACTAAGAGGTCCTGACAGTCTTCAGTTCATTTAAATCTTTCCTCGAAGGAAGTATTGATGTCCTTCCAACCAGTGATGGATAAGGAAGGCAAGAGGTAGAACCATTCTTCTACTTTTTCTTGAGGGGAATTCATGAACAGTCTCACAAAAACATCTTCATGGTTAACACCAAGGATTCCACATGATGTCATGAAATCAGCGATGTGTTCTTTAGTAATTTGTGTACCATCACCTTTGAACTTCTGAAATTTCTTGTGGGAACTTGTTGGTAGATCTTGAAGAGGGTTCAAGAGAAAGAGGGCCTATATATCTTCCACATGGGACAATGGGTTGAGGTCTTTCTATTTTATCCTCCATTGTTGTTTTTACATCTGCTTCAGCTCTTTCTTGTACAAATTCTTCTTCAAATTCTTCTTTTTTATGGGAACTAAAGGCACAATGGTGGTTAAAAAGTGGGAGAACTTAAAGGGGGGATTTCAATAGGAGTTTGGATAGGATTGCTAGGTGAACTACTTGAAGACCCAGATGGGGAGGAGGCTTGAGAGAAGAAGTATGTATTATCTATAATTCATTATTGCTGATTTTACAAAGCCTCAAAATTGGAATTAACAACACCTCTTGACCTGCTCAACCTAGTGTATCTCTTTTCTAACAGCTTTTGGAAACTCTTGGAGTGGGAATATGAAAGGAAACTATGGAATATGAAAGGTCACATGCAGAAATTGAGAGTGTATCAAAGGATTTTCATGAAACCATTTTTTTAAGTATTTTTTTTTTGTATTTTAGGACCTTGCGGTTGCATTTTGGGTGCAAATGATGCCAAGTTTACCCACGGTGGGCTCCAAAAACTATTGGCGAGAAAATGTTTCAGGGGACAAACTTTTGGATTTCTTGCCAACACTCTAGGAATATAAGTCACTATACTTAATTGGTACAACTGCCATATATGCATGTGTGAGTAAAGGTATATTTCTGAGGTGGCCTTTGAACTGGGGATCTAATAAGGGCACTCTAGTGACCCTACAAAAAAGTTAGCAATTTATTGCTAGAGATGAATTTGTTTGTAAGGTGAGAAAGGGGAGTGAGAAATGATATAGGAGAACTAATGTTACAAGAACAAAAGGAGATTCCTACACACTAGTTAAAAACTTCAACACATGCATTTATGAGAAGAAATAATTCTACAAATAGTGACAAGACCAAGTAGAATTTATGATCATAAAGTATCAAGAAATCCCTTAGTCAAAGAAAGATAAAAACTCCTTCTTGTACTGATTTCTAAAAAAAAAATTATACATAGTGTGGGAATGGAGGAAAACTAGCGAGGGAGAAAAATGGAAGAAAATGGATATCTCCTTTGTTCTCTCAAAGTATAATATACACTATATTTTACAAACTTAATCACCAAACCTTTGAAATGGGAATGGATTTACAATTTAAAGGAAGAGAAATGAATCTTCACATACTCCCCATCAACTCTTCGTATGTCTCGACATGACTCAAGACTCTTAGCCTTCCTATGGAAAAATTAAGTCCCTTTCTATAACATAGAGGTGACTTATTACATTAGGAATATTAGTACATATGAAAAAGTGCAACCTCAACGCAAAATTAGAACACTAAGAAGAGAGAGCAAGTTGGGGGAAGAGGAGAGAGAAAGAGTGAGAGAAGAAGAAGAGGAGATGTCATTCCCGATGAAGTCCATCGATCCTCGTTGATGGAAAGATCAATGCGATGAAACTCTGAATCTTCAAAATCGTGTGAATATCCTTTGAATTGGCTCATAGATGCTTTGGAATGAGTGTTGAAAAAAACTGCTGAATGGTTTTTCCTATGACCATAACTTCCACCCTATACAAGATACTCCTACAAATCAAGCCATGAAGTGACTGTAGGGAGACACTATTGAACTCCCTGAGATGAATCTCAAATTCCCTATGAGAAATGGCCATGGATGATCCAGGATTATGGTGTTGACTTGAATGATCATCCCTCTATGTCCCATTGTGCTAATCTTGCCCTTTGAGAAAAACATGCTATTTTTAGTAAGTAGAGAAGGGGAAACTTACTACTTTTAGTAAGTGTCATAGTTATCTTTGCTCAACCTCAACTAGCTATGGTAGCTTGAATTATTTCTTCTTACTATGTTCCTCTCACTTTTTGGACCAACTGGATATTTATAGTAGGGGCTTGTGGAACCATATACTATTTTTAGTAAGTGTCAATTACAAGCCGAGATGACCTTTATGATGAATTTTCTTGTGATACTCTCTCTTTCTTCACTGCCTTCTTTGTAGACTCTTCAAATGGTGGCTCACCCGAAGTAACAAACCCTATGTAGGAAGGCATGCTATTTTTAGTAAATGCACTGCGGATGTCAGATTGTGACAAAACATGTTTTGAAAATCTAGGTCTTATTCCAGGATTCCACGCTCCATATTTTGAGTAATTACTTCATCTGAACAAGTGGAAAAATGATATTTTCATTAGCAGGGGCATAATACTGACAAAAAACATAGCCCTCCAAATAGCTTAAAAATATGGACTTCATGGCACGAAAACTATTTTACGTGAAATTAGATTTTTCAACGATCATACCCTCCAAGTTTCATGCGATTTCACCCACTTGAACCTTGAGAAGTGAAGAGGTAGCTCACTTCCTATTTCACAGATGTTATTCATGTGACAAGGAATAACTATAATAAAAAATAAGTCCTACATATCCCTTACAAATAGGTACTTCATGTCATAAAAATTAGTTTACGTGAAACTATATTTTTCAATGATCATTCCTTCTAATTTTCGCTAGATTTCACCCACTGGAACTCTTAGAAGTCAAGAGGTAGCTCGATACCTTTTTCATAGATGTTTTTCATGTGACAAGAAATAACTATGATTTAAAATGATTCCTCCATATACCTAAAAATAGGGACTCTATGGTGCAAAAACTAGTTCACTGGAAACTATATTTTTCAACGATCATTCCTTCCAATTTTCGCCCGATTTGGCCCACTAGAAGCCCTGAGAAGTGGAGAGATATCTCATTGATTTTTTCCACTACAGTGTCATGGTGGCCATTAATGGAGCTTGAAATTTTAAGGTCTTTTTTTTACTCTATTTGCGATGAAATCAACTCCATTGCGATAGGTTTTTACTTCTTGTCTCACTGGTGAAATTTCTGTTTGATTTTGTTACTGGTTTGATGGGAAATTGAGCTTTGTTCTTCGTGGAGCCGGAAGTGAAATTTATTTTCTGTGAACATTCCATTCTATAAATGGGAGGTTTGAAGGTGGGTTTTAATTTCGTTCAAGAGTGAATAACTCAATGGAGGTTTTAATCTTCGTATCACGACAATGGAGGTTTTCCGAAGAATTCCTTCACTCTTCTCTTTCATTATTCATTCCTCTTGATATTTTGATCAATATTTTATTTGAAACCTATGAATATACATGATGTTAAAGGTTTGTTTTCTATGATGGAGCTGGTTTGGAACAACAATGGTGGGATGAGTTGTTCTCTACAACTTTTCTTCTCACAATGAGAAGCGACAAACAGTGGGAAATTTTTTCAAACTTTTTAGTTTTATTAGAGAATATTTTCATGACCTTGATGTCTATCACCTCAATGGGACATGAGGGACAACAATTTTCACAATGGGCCTTAGCTTGACATGTTGTGGAGATCCAACGACAGGGGATTAAATCCAAAAAAGTAGCTTTAAAGCACTGAGGGGCTTGAAGCTGGTCACATGGGTGACCAAGTGTCTCCTTAGAATATGGGAACATATTTCCAGCCTTTATTTCCTCATCTTGAAGGGACATGAGGTAAATAAGTTTCCATGGTGCAAAAAATGATGACACATGGAAGCAATCCAATGGTGAAGGCTTTCAACTCCGGTAAGCACCTGGGGGCTAAACTGACAATCTTGGAGATTACATGAAGGTCTAGAGGGATTATGAGGGCTAGGTGCATTTTCATAAAATTCATTTACATTATCTTGAGGGTCATGAGGGACACAAAATATCACCATGGTCCTGGAGCTTACACGCGTCCTTCTAAAATTTGACTAACTCTCAAACTCACTTCAAGAGGGCATCTTGAAACTATGATAACTTGAGCTCCTGATAGACATTTTTGTTGAAATGTTATATGAGCTTGAATAGAAATGGAATTATAAATCCAATAATAGGGGTCTCAGGTCTAATACCTCCATTTTTCCATGAAAAATGGTATTTTTCATTCGGTACTCCACTTGTGCATGAGAAAACCTGCTTACAGACCCATTACACCAATGTGTTGGGAAAAACATAATTTCAAAATCTTGTAGGGATCATAATTCCATTTTTGAAGATGATTTTATTTTCTCTTAACTCCATCTAGAGCTTCCAAAACCACCTTCTGAATCTCAGTAGTTTGATTTGGCCTGTGCAATCCCTAGGCCTGTGAACCCTAATTTTGGTGAAACTGCCACATCTTCTCCAAGTCCTTCTTGAATCTTCTTGAATCACTTCCATGATGTCCCAAGGCCTTTTAATCACCTCCATGCCTGGTTTTTATTTTCTTTCCTATTCCATGGGGTTGCTCTAGTCCTAGGAAGGCAAGTGATAACCCTTCTCACAGTTGCTTGAAGCTTGCAATTTTCAATGGAATTTCATAAAATCACCTAGGGGGGATGATTTGACTTTCACAAATCACTTAGTTTAATGAATTAACACCAATTAGGAGGTTAATCGACTGACTTGCTAGACTCGGGGTGCCTTGGAATGATAAAATGTGAAAATTTTGGTACAGGGGTATCTTTTTCATGCTTAGAAATTGTCAATTTCCCTATTGCACATTTACAAGACAACACAATGGTAAGGGTGACCCACATGATCATATTAAATAATTCTTGATGGGTTTTCAAGAAGTTTCCTATAGAAACAAATATCTCATTTGCCTATTCCCATGGAGTCTTGGGGGCCAATAATTTAAATGATTCCTTAATATACCTAAAGGGTTTATCTTCACATGGGTTGAATTGGAAGAAAATCATGCAAGCCACTTTTCATTCAATATGGAAAGTGACATTACCATGTTAGACTTTTTTAATGGAAAATAGTGAAACAATGAGAGCTTCAATAGTTTCTTACAAATATGGCGAATGTTAGCTAGTCGCTTCCTTTACTCAATACCAGAGAAGCATCTTGTTAGAATTTTTGTGCCATATTTATATCCCAAAATTTATTTCCCCTTGTAGATGCACCATTGTGACACTTTTGAGGAGGTCATAGAGAAAATAGGTGAAATAAAAAAAAGCATTGTTAGCTAAAGGGACTTTGAAGCAATTTTCAAGAGAAAACCATAAATCCAAGACTACAGAAAAACCTAAGGTATTAAACAAGAATAAAAACATTATAGGTGATGGTATAACTAACTCAAAACATGTGCAAGAAGTCTAGAATAGTGCTCCATTGAAACTTTCCAAAGGACATGTTGCACGTGAATTTAAATGTCACATGTTCACCCCTCTCATGGATTCCTTTCCATATATATTGAAACAACTAGACGCGGTGAACATGATCAAATTCCCAAACACAAAAGCCTTCACAGATGATTTTTTTAAACAAATATGCTATAAATACCATGAATAGTGTGAATATCATCATGTTAAGGGTCATAATACTGATAAATGTTTAAACTTAAAACAATTTATACATGATCTTACTGATAATAGAGAGGTTGAAATGGAATCATCTAGACCCAAAAAAAATTCTAATCAACAGTTTGGAATTTACAAAAAGCCATTCCCTAAGCACAATAATGGGAGACAAATATTGATAAAGGTTAGTCTTCCCAGAATAAGAGTTCCAATCATGTTTTTGAAACTCATAATTTGTTATATTCCCTCATTGGTTGTATTAATCCACTTGTTGAGCATGTAAATACTATTAATATTAAAGCAAGAGAGTGCACCATGGTAATGTGACATGCTCGCCTTATTATTTTAGAACCTTCTCTACTTAACCATTAGGATAGTAACTATGATATTTTAAAATAGCTTGAGAAGACCACTGCTAATTTTTCAATCTTAGATCTTCTTAAAATATCCAATGTTCATAAAGAAATCCTTTTCAAAACACTTCAGGGGTCATGAGTTTCAATTAATATTGATTATGTGTTCTTCCAAGCCTTGGTCGTGCAAATTGATCCTATTGAACACATCACCTTCAGCCAACATGATATTCCTAGTGAGGATCATATGTAAAATCTACTCTTACATATTGAATTCATTGGTATTTGTAAAAATATAAAAAGGGTGCTTGTGGATGGTGGATCAGGCCTGAATATTTGTACTTTGAAGCTTGTTAAACAACAGGGATGCAATGAAGTTGATTTGGAGCCTAATGTCATCATTATCAAGGCTTATGATAATGAGGAATGATAGTTAGCTAGTATGATCACTTTTCCTATGGAATTTGTGACTACTACTCATGATAGCTAGTTCCATATCTTAGACTTGGAACTACCCTACAATATTCTCCTTGTTCACTTATGGATTCATTCCATGCAAGTCGTGCCTTCCACTTACCATCAATGTCTTAAATTATACCATGAAAGGAAAACTATTACCATTCTTTGGGATCCTCAACCCTTTTCCCATTAAATAACATTATTGGGTTATTTTCCCACTACATTTAAATGCCCTTTAAGCAAAATGGTTATTTGGGATAAATTAGAGGCTCTCGCCTCAGGCATTGATCTGAATACATTATGCTCTCATGATAATGGAGCTTCTACATCCATATCTCCCTTTACTTCATAGGAGGTGAAGACCTTTGCAATCAGCTATGAAAAATATAAACTCTAACAGGACCTCCTAATTTCCAACCTCCCCTATCACCCAAAATGCATGATAGGACCTATTACAAATATCAACAATCTCAAGAGCACTGAAACATACATAATTTCACTCCTAGTGTCCATTTATAGAGGAGAAGATGATTGACACTTCTATATATTAGTCTTCTACTGATGAGATTGCTTCATATTATCAAGCACCAAAATATGTCATTCCTAATAAAATGATGTATGCCATGGGATATCAAGGATATAAATGTGGCATAGATGTGTAGGGTTTTCAGGAAACTCTTCTGACATCACATCACAAGGTTTACAAATATGGTATTGGTGTCTGACCATATGGGTCTTATCCTCTGGAGGTCAAAGTCACCTCTTCTGAATGAGAAGATAGTACGTATGATTATGATAGCGAAACAAATTCCTGGTGTAGTCTCTATGAAGACCTTGCTTCCAAGAACTTGTTTTCTAACATGGCTATCCTAATCATATCCCCTACCATTCCTTGAATTGAATCTTATCCATCCTTCCCTTATCAACTAGGACCAAGAACAATCTATACCAATATATTTCATTGAGAATGATGAAGCAATTGGTGAATTTATGTGTCTCTGTGATAACATTATTGTTGGTATTCCCAAATAGGGATTCTCCATAAATCTTGACACATACGCATACTTCAGGGACAAGGTTGAAATCAGTGGTAAAAAAAATGTAAAAAGAGAAAAAGGGAAAGATACCATCAAAAAAGCCTTGTAAAAAGAAAACTTCTAAGTCCTACAGTGAAAACCTCTTTGAGACACTAGCAAAAAAACAAAAAAAAGCAACGACCGTACAAAGTGACCAGTCTAAGATGAAAATATCATTGAGATTCCCTTACAGGAAGATATCAATCCCCCCCTAATCCTACTCATATGGAAGAAGAATCCACATTTCTTGTGGAGGAAACTATCAACGTTAATATTAGAACATAAGATCAACCTAGAATGGTTAAGTTGGGAGCTTCACTTTTAGTACAAGAGAAAAAAATATTTGTCATTCTTCTATGTGAATTTTCAGACATATTTTCTTGGTCCTATGTGGACATTCCAGATTAGATCCATCATTGGTATTGTATAACCTAGTTTTTCACGAAGAAGAAAAGCTAATCAAGTAAAATATAAGCAAGATGCATCCTTGTGTATCCCTCCTAGTTAAAGAACAACTAGAAAAACCCATTGAATATCCATAGTGGATTTCCAATATAGTTACTTTGTAAAATAAACCCATTGGAATCAATATTTGTATAGACTTCAGAGATATTATCAAAGCATTTCATAAGGATAACTTTCCTTTTCCTAACATTGACATGATTATTAATTCAACTATAGGATATAAGATGTTATCCCTTAGTGATCCCTTTTCAGGATATAATCAGATTAAAATTACATAAGAGGATCAACATAAGACTTCTTTTACCACCCATTAAGGGACATTCTGTTATCAATTAATGTGCTTCGGCCACAAGAATGCAACTGAAACCTATAAAAGTTTTATGACTGTCATCTTCCATGACATGTTGAATGATATAATGGAAGGCTATGTTGACGACATATTTGGAAATTATAGGACTAGAGAGGAACATCCAAAAATATCATGGCATATATTCCAAAGTCTCAAATACTACAAGGTCAAGATTAAACCAAAGAAATGTTTCTTTGGGGTACTATCAGGAAAATTTTGAGGTTTAATTATTTAAAAAAGAGGGTACTATCAGGAAAATTTTGAGATTTAATTATTTAAAAAAGAGGAATTGAGGTAGACCCAACAAAGATCTCAACTATCATAGAAATTCCTCCTCCTAAGAACATGAAACAATTACATAGTTTGCAGGGGAAAATCCAAACTATTCGAATATTCATTTACTATCTCACAGATAAGTTTCATTCCTTCACACTTATTCTTAATAAATATGTTGACTTTGATTGGGATCCTAAACAACAACAAGCATTTTCCTTGCTTAAAGAATATTTTTCTAAACCCCCTATTCTCATGCTACCTACCTCAAGTGAGCCATTATTGATATATATCTCAGCTACCCAATTTTTTATAAGTGTGCTTCTAGATTAGTATGATCTGAATCAGAAATAGAAAGCCATCTATTACCTTAACTACACTTTTATCACTTATGAAATTAACTACCCACAAATTAAGAAAGCTTGCTTAGCCATTTTTTTCACATTCTAGAATTTTTTTCACTATCTATTGAATTACATGACCAAGCTTATATCCATAGTTGAACCACTTAAGTACCTATTATCTAAACCTACACTTAAAGGGAGGATGGATAACTTGATCATCTTTCTTAATGGTTTTGATATTGAGTACGTCAACCAAAAATTAGTCAAGGGAAAAGTGCTTGCAGATCAACTAGTTGATTCCCATTTGCCAAGAATCGAACAATTGATTCTCGAACTTCCAGATGCTTATTTGATGTATATTGAAGAGTCCCTCACATGGAAAATGTAATTTAATGGATCATTTAATTTTCATGGTTCAGGAGCAGGAGTTGCGCTTATCACTCCTATAGGAGATTTGATCCCCTAAGCATTAGACTTTGTTTTCCTTACACAAATAATATAGTGGAATATGAGGCCCTCATTATAGGACTCATAATTTATATATGATGGGATATCAAGCATGCTAATGTAATAGGTGATTCTCAACTTATCATCAAACAAATCAATGATGAATAAAAGGTTAATGATGAGAAGCTCATTCCTTACAAGAATTTTTTTGATACTCTAAAATAATTCTTTGTACAAATCACATTCCAACAGATACTTAGAGGAAAGAATCGCTCAGCAAATGCCATGGCTACCATTTCGTCTATGCTATGCATCCTACTTGGAAACAATGGCATGCTTTTCTTTGTGGGGAATTCAAGGACACCTAAATATGACATGCTAGAATATTTTTTGATATGTGAATTTGTTGGTCCTCTATCTCCCAGGTATATTTACATATATAACTACGTACATAGTAGAACCTTTCCTCCCTACATTACCTGATCTAAAAAATGTAACTTTATACAACGTATATCACCCTATACCATGCTTGGGGATACTAACTATCATAGAGGATATGATAGGAATCTGTTACACTCCCTTAATTCAAAAGAGTCCATCTTAGTAGTTAAAGATGTGTATGAAGGAATATGTGGGGCCCATACAAGTGGAATGGTTCTTGCTAAGAAGTTTTTAAGAGTAGGTTATTATTGGCCTACAATGAAAATTGATTATTTTTAGTATGTCAAGAAACACTTGTTGTGTTAAAAATACGGTAATTTCATATATGTCCCAACGTAATCTCTGCAACCCATCATAACACTGTGGTCCTTTTCTAAGTGGGGACTCAATCTCATTGGAAATCATACCCCCACTTTCTCTAATGGCCACACTCACATCATAATTTTCACCGAGTATTTCATGAAATGGGTAGAGGTTTTTCCTCTTACCTCTATCACTGGTGTGTAGATTTCAAATTTTATAATGAACCACATCATTTTTTAGTATGAAATTCCCACTATCTTTGTATCTAAAAATGGCAAGTCTTTAAAAAATAAACAAGTAAAGGCATTGTTTCAACACTTTCAAATAAAACTTAAATGGTCAACTCCCTATTAGCTTCAAGGTAATGGATAAGATGAAGCCTTGAACAAAACTCTTGTTCACATCATGGAGAAGATGGTTAGAAAAACTGGCTGTAACTAGAACCTACAAATTCATCTCTCCCTCTGAGGTTATCAAACATCCATTTGCACCCCTATGGGTGCTACTCCATGTTCCTTAGTTTTTAGCATAGATTCCATATTTCCTCTTGAAATCAAGATCCCTTGTTTACACATATATTTGATAGATTATCTGGATAAAGAGGAACACCAAAGAGTAGCTATACTCGCAAAACTAGAGCTAATAAATGAGAAGAATCTTCACACACTTGATCACCTTAAATTGTATCAGACTCATGTGTTCTGCAACTACAACAAATGGATCATACCTTGCTAGTTTGAGGTAGGAAACCTTGTCTTAAAAGAGAATCAATTCAACACTACTAAAGATTGAAAAAAGAAAGGAAATTTTGAACCTAATTGGTTAGGATCATATATTATGGTCAATACATTTGGCTAAGGAGATTATAAATTTCCTATCTTGATGGTGATGAACTTCAGGAACCTATAAATTCCGTGCACCTCAAAATTTTTTATGCCTAATCATGGGTTCTTATTAAAAATTAAAAAATATAAAAATCAGAAAAAGAAACAAAAAGTAAAGAAAATTAAATCTGTCCAAGTGTGAAAATCACCTAGTTTTGGCATTTTGGACAAGTCCTTTGGTGAAAATCAGTTTCCTTCGCCATCAAAAGGTCCGTTGTTCACAAGCATCTCACACCTATGGCTACAGTGGGTTTTTTCTAAGCTAGGTTTTTCATATGAAGGAGATCCTTTTAATATTATCCTTCGTGGGCTTGATTTGGCTGATCTCACTCATATAATGTAATTAGTTTTCCTTTTTATATTCCCATCTAACACTGGGGGCATCTTATCATCTTCACTTTATTTCACATATGCAATATGTTTTTCCCTTGTACATTCCCATCAATCACCGAGGGTATCCATGTTTCTTCATTTTTTTGCATATAGCTTCATAAAACTTTAAAAAACCCCAAAACATTCGTATACACTTTCAAAAAACATAAAAAACATTTGAATTAGGTGTTCTCAAAATGAACTAAAAAATAATATAACATTGTCTCACGAAAAGATAAAAAACAACACAAAACATTTCAAAACTATCCCACAAAAGTAAAGTAGTGTTTGTTTACTTGGTTATTTGTTTGTACATAGTTTTGTTGGCTTGTTTGTACATGTTATATGTTTTCTTTCAAGATTTTTTAGATTAATTTTTTTTTTCTTAGATTAAGTTTTTTCTCTAATCTATTGTGAAGTTCATTAGATTAATTACGTTGGCATGTTTATTCATTTTTGTATATAGTTATGTTGTTATGATGTGTATATAGTATATTTGATTAAGTGTTCACTGTGCTTGTATTCATTTCTTGTAGAATATGTTATCATTTTATCATCCATTTAATCTATCATCACATATAAAATCTAAGCATCATCACATATCAATAAAATTCTAAGCTACATCATCATGAAATTGAAAATCAACATATATGCTAAGATAACATCATTTAATATCATGACTGGGGCAATATGGATTATTTTTATCCCTATCATCATAGACCATAATAAAAAAATTGGCTAAACATGTTATCTCATAAAACAAAATTTGATATATATCAAATTCCATCATCATATTAATTTCATATAATCAATTTCCATATACAAAATGTGTCTCGATATACATCAGATACAAAAACAAGACACTATGGGAATGGAGAAAAAATGTCTGCCTTCATCTCGAGGCATGATACAAAATATTAGATATACATCATCTTAAAAACCATGTTCCTTCTTCATGAGGCATATGTAAAAAAATACATGGATACATATATAGAGTCAACCGTGTATCTCACCAACACATGGACTTCGTGGCCTGTGACCTGGTGGTGGCATCTGGCTAAGGGGGGGCATCTGTATTGATCTGGTAGACCGGGATGGTATGTGTGATTAGGACCTAGATCAACTTCCTGTAATATGACTATATAGAGGTTCCCTCTATCCCGCTTGAACTATGGCATGATATAACACCCTATAATGTGTTTCCTAAGTCGAAGATAAAGTGAAGTCATACACTAAATCTACAGACCCTCTTACTAATGTTTCCTAATGAATAACATCATGCTCTGATATAAGTCTAACCACATCTACTTATAACTGATTCCTCTCAAATCCCTAATGTGTTATCTCTAATGTGAGTTGATCTCCTGTAGTGGCGGCCTAATCTCTCTCTATAATGGCCTACTATAACTGCCACCTCAAAGTAGCGTAATCTGCCACACCCTACTCAAATTGTGTTTGTAAGGTATGAGCTATGAGAAATTATATATCACCCCTCCTAAGATCCATGGTCCTATGAACCTGTAAAGTGACCACTAATGGCCTACCTACTCCTGAAATAGGTTTGAATCTAAGAACCTATATTTTTGGTGTCCCCTATGTAGCCATCAGACCATCACCCTCATCTGTTGCAATATGTGGGCTACCTAATCTAGGAGGTGATGGTGGACCATGTATCAGACCCTCCTAAATATTAATCATCTAAATATCCTGATGTACAACCTACTGTAATTATAATATAGGTATTTGTACCTGTGGTTGTACCACCTGCTGCATTGGCTATACTTATACCTACTGTGAAGGAGCTTGCTGTAGTGACAACTACTGTGGAGGAGTCTATACCTATGAACCATGCTATACCAGTCCATATCCCTGTCCTAGTCCATCAGATTCCTAGAGCTCGGCCTCGACCTTTGAATTTCCTAGTCGGTCCCTATCTCATAAAGCTCGACTCTAAAGTCTTGTTGATGCTAAAACTATACCGGAAGCTATGGCAGCCTATGGGATACCCAACCCTATAGTTTGGAGTGGTGCATATATCTACAATATGCAGTCTCCTATCCCATCCTTGTGGAACACTAGTGTGGTAACTATCTAGTGCCCTCTGTTGTCTGATGCGGGGCCCAAAATCAAAAGTCTTGTGTTCCTTGTTCTCGTAACACATCTCATCTTTGGGAATACCACAAATAAGCCCTAAATTCTATTGAACCTTGTCAATGTGGTACCACACCAAAATATGTGTGTGACTACATATCAAAAATTAGTCCACCTCAATAATGCTAAGCTTGACCATATCCTCATGCCACTGATAGAGATGGTATGGTTTTTAGGTCCCCATATGTAGCTATAAATGATCAAATTATCGTCTATAATAAGTTATATCTCCCAAATGAGATCTGGAATCCTCTCCAATTAACTCCCATCCCCTACAAGATGGCTCGTATGGTGCTCTAGCTTGCAGAAATCTAATGGATGCATGAGAACAATGTGATCCCATGGCCAAATATGTAAAAGTGTAGTAAGGATCAAGCTCCTTATGCCTCTGTATGGAATCAGGTGTAAATACCAGTATATAAGCATGTATGCACTGACCCCAGTAAAATACCTCTCCATCCATCAGCTTGTGAACAACTCCTATTAGACTAAGTAGAAAATGAGTCCCAGTTTTTTTAGAAAGTAGGTAGCCACTGACAAGATCCATAAGATACACTGGTAGGCATGTGATCCTCTATTCCTCAATTTTTTTTACAAGTGTATTGCTATGCTCAATCGAGGAATATCTGTTAGATGAAAAAGATCCCATATATGCTCAAGAATCTAGCTACGATGCTCGTCATATGTCACCAAGCTACTCTTTCTAGGAACTCTAAGGATCTAGTCTACCTCCTCTAATGTCATGGTCATCTCGTATGTATGAAGTCTGAATGTCTAGATCTCGCTATGCCACCTCTCTGCTAAGGTAGTAAGGAGGATATGCTCTAACATGATGTGTGACAACTATGCAATATGTTATAATCTTGTCACCTACAAAACATAAATCAATTTATGCTACTCTCGATGAGATAAATTATGCTCATATACTCAAAGACATCCATGTCACTCGCGCACATCTAAATTGAGTAATATCAATTGTAAGATTACCCAAAAAAATAAAAAAATAAACATAATTTCATCTTAAATCATCTTTCTAAGATGTTCTAATCACTTCTATTTTCTTTTACACATCTCCTACATTCTTCTAAGGCATTCTTAAAGGCCAAAATCTGTACTAGTGCATTCCTTTTATCACTAGCGCATGCCTTTTTACACTAGTGCAATAATTTTAACGTTATTCCTCTCATTTTAATGCTAGCACACCCCTTTCAACACTCATGTTGTCATTATGATGCTAGCACATGCCCTATTCTACCTAACTAATAGTGTAACATCCATGCTCATGATTTAACACTAGCATGTGACCCTTTATGATAGTGCATGTGCTAGCATTAACCTGCCAACTTCCCCTAGCTAAAACAAGTAATAAATGCACTAAAAATCACTTTTTTGTGTTACATACTGAAATATCGTCTGTTGGAACCTTTCCAAACTCTTGAACTAAATTAGTGTGATGTCTATGGTTTAAAATTTGCACCATATCTCTCAAAATTCATATCAAAATATCTCACAACAATAGTAAAGCATAATAGAAAATAATGGGTCATGATGGATTTTACCCCTTCCACCCTACTATTTATACCATCCATATTGAGTTGTGTAGGTCAATTAATTCAGATTAGCATGTTATATTAAACTTCTAGGATATCACAGTAACCAACGTTGGTTATGGAGGGACTGACATCAGTCAGGAAAGTATGAACTAACATCAGTTAGGGCTAATCGACGTTGGTTACCTGTGCGTGGGTATTTTATTTAACTCATGAAAATTATATCTAAATTTAGCATTAAAGAAGATCTGTTGATTGTAATTGAATGACTAAGTGCCCTAATTTTGTATATTCCTATATAATCATGAAATATAAGGTTTATAAGGTAAGGATTGTAATAATTGATGATTATTGTGAGAATAATTGTGAAAGAGAGAATTATTGGAGAAGAAGAAAAAGCTTGGGTGAAAGAAAATATTGTACATATGAGAGGTGTGGAAGATTATAAATCTTCAATTGTATATCTTGTCAAAGCTTTGGATAATAGATTGGCTTATTTCTTGGTGGACGTATCCCGCACTAGTTGAACCACGTTAAATATGGTGTTGATTTATATCTCTTGTTTTGTATAATTGCTTCTGGTAGAATATCTACTTTTCATTGCATGTATACTTATATCTGACTATATTATATGTGTAACCTTGTGCTAACCCCAACAACTGGTATCAGAGATTTGTTTTAGGGTTTTTTGCGTTGAAAGATTTACTCACAGAGGGTTTTCTGATTAAGTGGGAGCTACAACAATGATAGAAGAAAACAAATATAAGGTAGAGAAGTTTGACGACCAAAATTATCAATTATGAAAGATGTAAATTGAGGATTATCTGTATCAAAGAGATTTGTATTTACCATTGGATGAAAATTCTAGACCTATGAAGATGACTGATGAAGAATGGAAGATTCTTGACAGAAAGGCTTTGGGATCTATAAGATTGAGCCTGGCAGCATCTGTGGCTTCTAATATTACAGAAATGACTTCTACAGTAGGGTTAATGAAATCTCTTACTAATTTATATGAAAAACCTAGTGCTTCAAATAAAGTTTATTTGATGAAGAAACTATTTAGTTTCTAAGATGCATGAAGGTGGATCTGCATCTAGTCATTTGAATGATTTCAGATCTATTGTAAATCAGTTAAAATCGGTTGATATTCTATTTGATGATGAAGTGAAAGACACTTTTTATTCTTATGTTCTTTGTCTGATAGTTGGGATAACTTGGTAATGGTTGTTAGTAATACAACATCTTTCTAATAATATTTTGAAGTTTGATGATGTGGTTGAGTATAATCTCGAATGAATAAATTCACAGGAAAAGTACAGAGGAATCATCATCTTGGAATGCTTTGAATGTAGAAAGCAAAGGGTAGGCAGAAGGAGAGATCCAAGAGTAAGAAGTAATGGGAAATCAAAGTCAAGGGATAACATATATAAATATAGAGGTAAGGGAATTACTTGTTGGAAATGTGGAAAGAAAGGGCATACAAATAAATATTGTTGGTCAAAGGATAAAGAGAACCAACATCCAGACAAAGGTAAAGAAGATGCAAATATTACTAGAAGAGGTAATGCAAGATGCTCTTAATATTTCTTTAGATAATAGAATAGAATCATGAGTTTTAGATTCAAGAGCTTCTTTCCATGCAACCCCTAATAAGGGTTATTTCAAAAATTATGTCCAAGGAAATTTTGGGCATGTTTATTTGGGTGATGATGAACCTTGCAGTATTACTGGTAAAGGGGAAGTTCATCTAAAATTGCAGAATGGAAATATATGAGTATTGAAATATGTGAGGCATGTGCCAAGCCTCAAGAGGAATCTTATTTTTGTAAGGTAACTAGGTGAAGTTGGTTACATGGTTACATTCACAGAAAACTCTTAGAAATTCACCAAGTGTACCTTTGTTTTGGGAAGAGGTAAGAAGGTAAGAACATTATATTTATCTACCTTTGTTATTGATTCCTTTTCTGTATTATCTACTTTAGATTCAGATGCATGCAAGTGGCATAATTGGTTCAGCCCATATGAGTCAAAAATGAATGCAGATCTTAAAGGCTAAGGTAAGTTATAAGATTTGAAATATTTAGATCTTGATTTTTGTGATCATTTTATCTTTAGAAAGAAAAGGAGAGTGAGATTTCTAAAATTTAGGGAAACTAAGAAGGAGTAGAAATTGGAGCTTGTACACTCAGATGTGTGGGGACCAGCTCATGTAGCTTCTCATGGAGGATCTCAGTATTATGTTACTTTCATTGATGATGCTACAAGAAAGGTATGGGTTTATTGTATTAAACATAAATCTGATGTTTTTGAGACTTTTAAAAGATGGAAAGCCCTTGTTGAGAATGAACAAAATTCAAAGTTAAAGTGCCGTAGATCTGACAATGGTGGTGAATATTCTAACAAGGATTTCAATGATTATTATTCAGTGAATGGATACGTAGAGAAAGAACAGTTCCAAAAACACCACATGAGAATGGTGTTGTAGAAAGAATGATCAGGACAATCATGGAACGTGCTAGAAGTATGAGGATACATTCTAGATTGTCCCTTGCAAGTTTTGGGTAGAAGCTGTTGATATAACGGTTTATTTGATTAACCATGGGCCTTCAAGTTCACTAGATGGAGGAATACCAGAGGAAGCTTGGACCAGAAAAGAGGTAGATCTTTCTTTTCCTTAAAGTTTTTGGTTCAGAAGCTTTTGTGCATATTGATAAGGAAAATAGGAAAAAGTTGAATACAAAATCCCAAGAGATGCACGTTCATTGGTTATGGATCTGGTGATTTCAGATTCCATTTTTGGGATTTAGATAATTCTAAAATTATTAGGAGTCATGACATTGAGTGGAATGAAAAGAGAATGTATGAGAATCACATTTTGGTACCCAAGGACGAACCAGTTGAGAATTTTGTGAATGAAAATAAACTCTCAGATTTAAAAGTAATACCAATAAGGTTACACAGTAACCGATGTCGGTTGACCCCTGACCAACATTGATCAACTGAACTAGTATTGGTTACAGAAGATCCAAACCGAAATCGGTTAGCAGAACTGACGTCGGTTATAGGTGACCGGTGTCGGTCACTTTAAGATTTGGATACAAATTTCTAGGAGGTCCAGAATGAGCCCTCAGTACCCCAAACTCCTATGAGAAGGTCATAAAGGGTAAGTAAACCTCTAGAAATATTTACATATTCTATATTTTATTTATTATTGGCTGGTAATGGTGAACTATAGAGTTTTGAAGAAACAATGCAGGATGAAGACCCACATGTGCAGTGGGAGCATGGCATAGATGAGGAGATGGACTCCTTAGAACAAAATCAGACTTAGGATTTAGTTAAGTTGTCAGCAGGTAAGAGGACATTGCAGAACAAGTGGGTTTATAGGATCAAGGAAGAATATGGTGGACATAAAAGATACAAGGAAAGACTTGTAGTAAAGGAATTTTACACAGAAAGTAGGTATTGACTTTGGTGAAGTATTTTCTCATGTTGTAAAGATGACTTCTATTTGTATTGTATTGAGTTTAGTTGCAGTAGAGGATTTGCATTTAGAGAAACTAGATGTGAAGATGATTTTTCTTCATGGTGATTTGGATGAAGAGAGTTATATGCAGCAGTCTGCTTGGGTATGAAGTCAAGGTAAGGAGAAATTAGTGTGTAGGTTGAAAAAGAGCCTATATGGGCTCAAGCAAGCTCCAAGGAAATGGTACATGAGGTTTGATAGTTTTATGCATGAGCATGGTTACTTGAGATGTGAATCTGACCATTGTGTTTATTTCAAGAAGCTTGAAAATGGGAGCTATATTATTTTGTTATTGTATGTGGATGATATGCTTATTGCAGGATCTAGTATGCAGGACATTGGTGAGCTTAAGGGAAATTTAGCTCACACATTTTCTATGAAGGATTTAGGAGCTGCAAAAAAAATCATTGGCATGCAAATACACAAAGACAAGAAGAACAAGAAATTGTATTTGTCTCAAGGAAGATTATATCTGCAAGGTGTTAGAAAGGTTCAAGATGTAGAGAATGCAAAACCTGTTAGTACACCTATGGCTTAACACTTCAAATTGAGAAAATATAAATTTCCTTCATCACAAGAAGAGGTAAAATACATTAGGCAATTACCATATGCTTTAGCAACTTTAGCAGTTGGGAGTTTCATGTATGTTATGGTTTGTGCCAGACCGAAAATTACCTAGGCAGTGGGAGTTGTGAGTAGATATATGGCCAATCCATGTAAAGAGCATTGGAAAGCAATCTAATGGATACTCATGTATTTGAAAGGGACATCTAGCATGCAGTTATGTTATGGAGGTTCAGATATTTCATTATGTGGCTATGTTTGATTTAGATATGGTTGGAGATCTGGATGGTAGGAGGAGCACTACTGGATATATTTTCACAGTAGGTGGGATGACAGTTAGCTGGATTTCAAGATTGCAGAAGGTTGTGGCTTTGTCTACTACAGAGGCAGAGTATGTTGCAGATACAGAGGCTAGTAAGAGATGATATGGATGAGTAGGTTCATGAAGAGTTGGGAAAGGAGAAATATGATTGCAAATTGTTCAATGATAGTCAGAGTACAATTAATTTGGAAAAGAACTTAGTATTTTATTTTAGAACAAAACACATTTAGTTGAGGTATCACTTCATATGGTAGGTATTGGAGGATGGACATTTGAAATTGAAGAAGATTCATACGAGTAAAAACCCTACAGATATGCTAACGAAGCCATTATCAAAAGAGAATTTGGAGCTACACTCCATTTCTATTGGTCTTCAAGATTGAGAATTGAAGAGGAAGAAACAAAGCTAAGGAAAGGATCCAAGAATGATGTTGTACATGTATAATATAGTAATTTATCTCTAAGTGGGATATTGTTGAGTTGTGGAGCTCAATTACTTCAGATTAACATGCTATATTAAACTTGTAGGAAAGAACAATAACTGACATCGGTTATGGAGGGACTGACATCGGTCACCTATGACCAAAATTGGTCAGGAAAGTAGGAATTGACATCGGTTAGGGTTAATCTATTGGTGTGTGTATTTTCTACATCATTAGGTGATTCATCTCACTTAGGTGAGATCGTAGGTCCACATGTCATTTAGGGGTCATTATGAGATTCCCTTACGTGTCAATGCGTCAGCGCGTCAGTGCATCAACGCCTCAGTGCGTCAGTGCATCATATGCGTCATTGAGAGTTACACTTCTATTCTGGGAATGTAACTCCCCCTCTCTACTTGAGTTATCATGATTGCAGCATTGGGGGTTACTCAGCACCTCCTATATGTACTCGTCTTTTGATCTATGAGATATGGGAGAGTTTTATGGCTTAACCAGGTTCTGCCCATTTGTCGAATCTTTGCATGCACATTCGGTTGATGCTCACTCCTCCCAAGATCTCTTCACATTTCCATTCGCACATCTGTTGATGTGCACGTCATCCCTTGTGATCCTTGCTTGTGGGTTTTAAACCCTCTTTCATGGTATCAGAGTGGATCTTGTGGATCCGTGCACTCATCGAAATTTCTGTGCATGTTTTCCAGCTTTCGGCGTGATATCCAGATCTTGGTGTGTGTGACATAATGGAAATTCTGACCATGCTCTTCTTGCATTGATTTTAGGTGTTTATACCTCGGTTTGGTTTTTAGGTGTTCGTGGCTTCGTTTTTGGGTTTTAACAGTTTTAACATCCTTGCATGTAGTTTTGGAGTGTTTACCGTTTTAGATCTGAGCTTGAAGTTGTTGCTTGTGCTGGTTTCGAGGTTTTTGAGGGATGTTGCTATTGTCTTAGGCCTAACTCAGCCCTAGATGGCCTCCCCAGCTCACCCGTTCACCTCTTCTCTCACCTCGTGCTTTCTTTAACTTGCCATTCGTGGAGTAGCTCCAACACGTATTACTTAGGTTTGAAATGTGCTTGGCAAGTTTTTTTGCAGACCTACATTTTTTGCTTCAACCTTGCATTCTCGTATGCTTGTGCCTTGGCTTTGGAAATGTTTTCTTGGTTTGAACTTGTGTTCTATGCTCTCGGCCTTGCATTATTCTGTGATTTTTTTTCTTTGGCCCCTCAGCTATTGGATCTAGAATGTTTTGGTGCCTGTGTTTTTTCCTTGTGGCTTGTGTTCCCTCTACATGCTCGTGGTTCCTTGGGAAATTTTTTTTTGCTTCTTGTTATTGCTCCTTCCAACAGCCTTCCTTCCAACAGCCTTCACTCCATGGCAACACCTGCAGACCTGCTCCACGCATCTTCAGACTTGCTACTTAGAACTGTTGGGCCATTTCACGTGGCCTTTGGAAAAACAATTTTTTTTACTTCTGCATTGGAAAAACATTTTGGACGCATCCCCTGAGCTCCTTTGCATATGTGTTGGTTTGTGCGACCTGTTTGTTGTTCGGATTGTGTTTATTCCTTCTACCGTAGGTTGGAAAATCACCCAACATTGCCAACCCACTTAGTGCGTCTCCTCATTCGGTGTTTCTTCCAACCATTACAAAACTCAGACATTTTAGTTTTTACGCCTACTGCAGCATCTCCCAGCAGCCTTGACTTCACCATGTGGCCTTGTACGTTAGATTCTGCCAGCTCTGCAGACCTGTAGAAGAGAAACCATCCATTCAGCCTTCAAACTCAGCCCAACACATTAAATCTGCACATGTGGGCTCTCTTCTCTCCACACTCTAAAACGTGGGCCCACCTTCTTTTTCTAATGTTTTAGGGTTTTAAAAAAATAAAACATTTCATTTTAACGGCATTATAATAATGTATTAGGCTGTATTTTTCTTGTAATTTGACCTTCCTACGCTTGTCAAAGACGGAGGACAAGGTCTGGGATTTGTAGGAGGCTAATCCCCTCTCGCAAGCAAAAAAAACCCCTACTAAAATTCTGTACCATTTCCAATGAGTACCCACACGATACCATTTGCACCCATCTCGTGTACTTTTTTAATGTGTTTGCAACATCTAGTGTATTTTTCCATCAGTTGCGGGAATCGTATTTATGCCATAACGTTTGACTCGCTACTCTTTTATGAGCGCTTCCTTGGTTAAAGTTGCATGATTTTGCACACATTATGTGATGGCATTGTCAGTTTTATAAACACACTACTTTTATAAAGTGTCGCATTCTGCGGTGGTTGCTTGTACTCTTGGGCCTACACACACAGACACATTATCGGCCAAGTCCGACGTCTTGCTTTTGTGCATCTTTCATTTTGCATCATGGAGAGTGCTCTTTCCAGACGTGAGCATCGTAGGATTGCCTTACAGCCTCCACCACTTCTCACCGGGAGAGAGACCTATTCAACTTGGCATGCTTCTATGGAATGTTACTTCACCCACGAGGTTCTTTTACCCTTATTACTTGGGCTAGTTCCTGTACCCACTGATCATCGTCATCTAGAGGACTTCCTTGACAATTTTGACCATGTATTTGGTCACATGATGATGCATGTCTCTCGTTCTCTCTGGTTTCACGTGGCAGACTCAGATTCACCTCACCATGTCTGGAGCATTCTTCAGTCCTTATATGGAGACCCTTCACATACTGCCACCATTGTTGTTGCTGCTGATTTAGTTGTCTCCTTCATTTCTTTGTGTGATTACAATTCCAATGACATAGGCTCGCTTGGTTCTACTTCTGATGATGAGGATTGTGCATCCAGTTCTGATGTCAAGAGTACTACAGAGGACTCTTCTCCTCTTTCTCTCACTATTCCAGAGAGTGTTGACACTTCCCACATCTCATCAGATATCGAGCAATCTCATACTTAGTCTTATACCGTCATTATACCAACCTCCTTTCCACTTCCATTGTGTGAGGCCCACTACACTCCTTGACCTTCATTGGATGATTCATATCTATCTAACATCGCTCTTCTATTTGTTGAGCCCCCTCATTGGGACAAGTATCTTCCTGACCTTAGTCATCTTTTCATAGAGTCTACTCATGATGCACTACATGTCCCTCATCCATCTACAGGTGTTTTAGAGGAGTTCATCATCTCTTTTGTTGGGAGTGCCCCTTCTAGGAGTCATGTCACTTCCACATTTCTAGAGACCTTCATTGATCCACCCTCAGCTGTGGATCTCTTTTCTATTGTGGAGTTGTGGAGGATGTTTTGTTCCCTTCACATCACTTAGACATCCTTTCTATGGGTTTTCCTCTTCACTCTGATAGTTCCACGCATGTGGTAGTACCTTCAGTTCCTTGGCACTCAATTGCTATACCTATGTCACACTTCCATGCACTAGACTCAGAGTTCTTCATGTTGCTGCCTTCAGTTTCCTTTTTTTGGAGTGGGCGGACTTCCAGCATGTCATTTCTGTCCTTCCTAAGGGCAAGCACATAGTTCATTGTGGGTGGCTCTTCTTTAGTCTAGAGGCAGAGGATCTCATTCGACATTATTTTGGGAGACTTTATAGAGTTGCAGAGTTAAGATTCGTCCATGAAATCTTCTGCATTCCTCTTGTCTCCCTCTTCTTCTCTCTTCTTCTTCTTTCCGAGAGATTGCCTCTTTGTACATGGGTACCTTTTCAGGTTCGTCTAGAGCTGGGACCCATATTTAGCATCTTTCTTAGATTAGAGAGTGTTTTGTTCTCTTGTGGTTTTCCCACTGGGTTTTCCTTCACTACTTGGGACTTCTTTTTGTACATGGGTACCTCATTAGGCTTTGTGCCGGGACCCATTTCTTGTTTCTGACTTGCCACCTCATCCTAAGTTACGATGAAGGGGGGTGTTGGTGTGTGTATTTTTCACATCATTAGGTGAGTCATCTCACTTAGGTGAGATCATAGGTCCACGTGTCATTTAGGGGTCATCAAGAGATTCCCTTATGCATCAGTGCATTAGCATGTCAGTGCGTCAGTGCATCATATGCGTCATTGGGAGTTACACTTCTATTATGGGAATGTAACTCCCCCTTCTACTCGAGTTGTCATGATTGCAGCATTGGGGGTTACTCAGAATCTCCTATATGTACACATCTTTTGATCTATGAGATAGAGGAGAGTTTTATGGCTTAACCAAGTTCTGCCCGTTTGTCGAATCTTTGCATGCACATTCAGTTGATGCTCGCTCCTCTTGAGATCTCTTCACGCTGCCGTTCGCATGTCCATTGATGTGCACATCGGCCCTCATGATCCTCGCTTGTGGGTTTTAAACCCTCTTTCATAATCGACCTCGGTTACCTATGCGTGGGTGTTTTATTTAACTCATAAGAATTAGATCTAATTTTAGCATTAAAGCAGATCCATTGATTGTAATTGCATGATTAAGTGCCCTAAATTTTTATATGCCTATATAAGCATGAAATTTAGGGTTTAGAACGTAAGGATTGTAAGAATTGATGATTATTGTGAGAATAATTGTGAAAGAGAGAATTCTTGGAGAAGAAGGAGAAACTTGAGAGAAAGAAAGTAGTGTACATATGAGAGGTGTGGAAGAATGTAAATCTTCATTGTATATCTTCTAAAAGATTTGGATAATAGATTGACTTGTTTCTTGGAAGATGTATCCCACACTCGGTGAACCATGTTATATCTGGTGTTGATTTATATCTCTTGTTTTTTATATTTCTTCTTGTCAAATATCTAATTTTATTGCATGTATGCTTAGATCTAATATATTATTTGTACGACATTGTGCTAAACCCAACACTCTAAGCCCTAATTCTTCATTTTTCTTGCCCCCTAGGGGCTGGATAAGTAATGTTTTCATCTATATTATGCTCATCACATGTTGGAATTCATTTGGGATGATAATTTTTATTAAATGATCAATTTACTAAATTTTTTACTTCGTTGGGGCATGTTTTTGCTTCCCGTTGACCTTTTCTTCTCCACGGGGCATATTTTTGCTTCCCGATGATTTTTTTCAGCATACCATGTATACCTTCATTATTATATATAATTTTCTTCACAAAAATTCAAAAAATTAAACATCATAAAAGATCATTAAAAATCTAAAAAATTAGTAAAAATTCAAAAAAATCCAAAAAAGGTCAAATTTTCAAAAAATAAAAAAATTAGTAAAAAAAATTCATGCATCTAAATCATTTACTAAACACAACGTCCTCAAACATCAGAATTTTTCCTACAAAACATATTTCTTTGGTCCTCTCTTGTTCTTGTTCTTATTCTCGGTGACAATTTGCTTTCTATGTATGTATTCCCTTGTACAAGAAGTTTCTTGGGGCAATTTTATAGTGCACGATTTTTTTTCATGGGACTTCTACATCATCCATTTATTCACCTTGCATGTATCCTTTCTTGGAGTGCCATTTTTAACCCTTTTCATTAACTCAAACATTTGGGAACTACAATTAGATAACAAAACATTGGTGCAAGTGTCTTGAATGTTGTTTTTTTTAGTACGTTTGTTTATGCTTTTGTTCTTTGTTGGTCTGTTGTTTTACTTTCTTGTATTTCATTGTGTTGGGTATGTTGCTTTGAGTTAGTCCTTTTGCAGTGAAAAAATGTTAATATTATGGATTTTCATGTCATTTTATATTTTTCTACATACTTACATATAATAAAGAACCGATGACATAGATCATATAGAAAAATGATGAGACAAATTTGTTCCTAAGGCATCTGATATGTTGTATTCTCCATATACAATTTTTCTTATCACAATTTCCTTCTATCACACATTTTCTTAAAAAATACTTAGGAAGATAGGGATTATATTTATCCCCACTTTCCCCCCATTATTTCTTCTATTCATTGAAACATAGGATTTTATTTCCCACTCACTCACATTGCACACTCAAGTACTAGGCTTGTGTTCATTTGTTTTCCTTCTTCTTTTTCGATCATCGATTGACCTCTTCCATCACCCCATCAACGCTGGAGGTGGAATCCTTTATTCTACTATTTTTTCTTCAACTCCTTCAAAATTTATTTGTATTTAATTATATACTATCTTTGAAGTGGTGTCACTTGCATTACACCACTCAAAAGAGGGGAAAATGCAGACACCTAAAATCCACTTATGCAGTTTTAATACTAAAATTACAATGACTATCCTCTTTCTCATCATTTTCATTATAATTAGTGATTTCCTGCTAATTAACTAACATTCCGCTCCAATTCAGGAAATTAACGACACTTCAGTACTTAACTAGCCTTTACTCCATTCTGGATGCCAATTAATGACACTTCGTTAGTTATAATCCTCCTGTAATCAATTAATTAACTATTATTTGTTAATTAAGCCCTTGTAACCTTGTACTTCATTAATAAAACTTCTTCTTAATTAAATCCCCATTTTAAATAATCTAAATCCTACCTATTTCCCTCTAAATAACCTTTAAATAGCCTTTTAAGTTTATCCTAGCCTATTAATTAATCCTAGTTGATTAATTAAATGATCTCCAAATCCGATGAGTTTCTAATTATAATCAATTCTTTCTAATCATGCTTATCTCTTCTAATTTTACTTTATCTATTATTCCACATTATCTACGTTTCTAGCTTCTCCCAAATTGGAAAGTCATATAAAGAACCTACTACCTTCCTTTACACCTTACACCACACTTTTATTAGTGATTATTATAGGCATATGATAAAAGAGTTATCCATTGTTGGAATAACTTCTTCATCTTTGCATACATTCTTCTCATAGTTGAGTAGTAAAGGAAGATCTAAGCATGGCCATTAAGCCATTTTTGTGAGATCCTTTCCTCACTTGGAGACAACATATTAATTGTTTGCTTATGATCTAAATAGGTTCATATTAAATAGTAATCATAGATTACAAAGCACATCCATTTTCAAAGGATGGCTCCACATTATATGTTTTGTTCATGTTCATGTATTATATTATCCATTTATTTTATAGATTTATCATGATGTTATTATTAAATTAGCTTTGTTATTGAAACTACTTAGTGTTAGTTTCAATTAATTAGCCTAACTTCTTTAGTATACATACACCTAGTTACAAAGATGGTAACAATATCCTTAGATGATTTGAATTGAAATATAAACTATGTTGAAGTACTGATCTGATGAATATGAAGGTAGAAGCGTCACACAGAGACCTTAAAAAATGCAAAATCTAGAGAAATATGTTGGAAAGGGGTATCTAGAGAGGGCCAGGGGTTCCTGGGAGTGCCATAGACCAAAAATAGGTTTTTATGACTACAAAAAAGGTTAGAAACTCATCCTTTCTAGGTCACAAGTTGTTTGCTACCATTCTCCTTTATTCGTTATAAGATCACACAATGATTTCCGAGCTACCCGGAAACCTGTAACGAAGTATTGACCTACAAATCCCTCAAATAGACATCAAATCCTAAAAATGAAAGATGAGAAATGAGGGGTCAGACTGTCCTCATCTGTCACAATGGTGATCTTATGATTGACCTCTACATAAAATCTCACAACCAATGTAGTTTTATGTGGCTGTTTGCAGAATTGTGCCCTAGGTGGCTCTTGTGCATGTCACACTTGATAACGAGAAAATTAGCTAGATGTAAATAAATGTAATATATGTGTGCATGGAATATAATATACTCCCCTTCTATAAAGTGTATGTGATCATAATAGATGTTTGATGTTCTTGAATAGACTTTGGATGCAACCTTAGGTGGAGATAGCTAATGTTTAGTGATTGGTCCTTTATTATGATCACATAAATTTATATTTATATGATTTCTTTTCTTGAATTTTGTAATTAACCTAGAAAAGTATGACTACCAAAAATATAAGATGATCAAATGGATAGAAATGAAATAAAATATGTGATTAAAGTACAAATATTTTAGGGGTGCCCATAGGGGACATGTGAACCTATTGCTAGTGTCTTGGCTGGGTGCTGGTGTCTAGACTTAGAGAAACTAAAGGGTCAAAGGTCAAACTAAGAAAGAAGGTGTGTAAGAAAAAAAATGGTAGTACAAATAAAACAAAGATGACCAAATACATGGGTTAATTATTAATTTTCTTACTTAGGAATAAAATGGATAGTAGTATGTAATCAGGAATAGATAATTACCCAAAGTGCGTGATTTTGTGTATACATTTTCCCCCACTTTATGTTGTTGAGTGAATGCTTGATAACATAAATTAGATATAGATGTGTACCTAATAACCATGTATATCGATGGAGAGAAACATGTTGAGAGATAATGAAAAGTGTGGAGTGATAAAATCGTGGAGCATGGAGACTAAAGATGAGAAAGTGCAAAAAGTGATGAGATGTAAAACCTAAGGTGGAAATGCGTGTTATAGAGATTGATGGTGTACTTGTTGTTGTTGTTGATATGTTTGATGTTCCTAATGTAAGATGATTTTGAATGATGTTGACTACCGCTTCCCATACAGATAGACTTGCAAAAGAGAAGAATTAACATGTAGTCAAATACGTAAGTATATGCGTAAAAATTATGTAAGGATGTATGTAGAAATGAAAAATTTGAAAAAGGAACATGTGTCTCTGATCTATGATAATGAAAAGAGTGTAGAAAGGATCCTATATATGTTGCTGATGACTGAGATTTTTAGGAGATCTCACACCAATTGTGTCGACTGCAAGTTTTTTGGGTGACCTCACGCAAATGATTAGGAAGAATTATAGGGAGAAAAGTCTAGTGTTATCCCTCATCCTTTAACATCTTCCCACAATGTAGAACACCACTAGAAATGGTGTGTAAAAATATGATCCAGTTCAACAATTTCCAATCCAATTCTTTGGATGGGAAAAGAAAAGCTAATGTGTTTTGTGAGCTAAAGTACTTTCTTCCCTATTAAAATATCACATGTAAAGTATTGTAGAATATACTGCATTAAAGAATGTTGTGTAAATTACCCTTTGTTATAGGCATCCAGGAAGAGCTTTGGTGGTTGTGTTGTGATAAGGACCCAAATATAATTCTGAGCCCTGAAGCTAAAGATTGTGTTGTATCGGTATTGTACTATGTTGTGTAATGACTGTAGACTATTATATGGGGTGACCAATTCACCTGAATGGTGCCCCCCTCATTTGGTACATGTGACGTTGTTGAGGAGAATGTTTCCAAGTAGAGGATAAAACGTTGGGCTAAAAATCTACCTTGTAGGGGGAGGGAGTGTGCTTGATAGAAACCAAGGCATATGAAAAGAAGTGGCAAGTAGAAAAGTGTTAGTAGAAGTAAATATGCATATAAAATTTAAGCTAGTAAACAAGCAAACAATTTGTAATCTAAGACACAAGAATAAAACATGCAAGAATATAATGTAGACCATGAAAATTAGGTTTGAAACATGGGACATCTCTCACAATGTCACAAGACAATAAAGGCTAAGTAGACCTAAAAGAATACAATTTTGTGTACGAGACAAAGGGTAAATCCTAAAAAAATGGAAAATAATGATAAGAAAGAATAAGCAATGTAACAAAAAACCATGGTAGACAATAGGCATGAAAAATAAATGTTATACATGAAGCACCCATTAGCATGTTAGAGAGAAAAAAGGTATGTCAAGGCACATATAATTTGGTAAAGTAAATTTCTATGAAACAAAATTAAACAATAACACCTGTAATATATGAAATTGGATGCTCCTAGGATCCATTGTGGGACTGGTAATAGGTATTGCGCCAAAGATCCATGTTGTGTGTATAGATATGTAGAATCTTTGATGATGACTAGAAAGTAAGTGAATGCACATATGTGTATGGAAAAAATATAATGACATAATAGATATCAATCTAGCATGTGTAATAAGATGTGCATGTAACAAGTAAATGTAAGCAGGACTAAATGTGACCAAGATATGTAGTATGATGTGGATGAGATGTAATGGAATGCATAGTGAATAATAGGAGTAGTGTGCCCCCGAGTGGATGTGTATGTATGATATGATGTTCATTTATTTGTTCCCTTTCAATAGTCAATAATGAACCATGAAAAAGAGTGTGTCATCAGGAAATGGTATGAATCTGTGTACTAGAAAAATGTGATTTTCATAGCGTAAAGCATAGAGTGTGAACACATGAGTGTGGCGACATCCATTTGATATGTATATGCTCAGTAGTCGAGCATGGACTATGGAACTAGAGTGCACCATAGGGTAATGATTGCATGTGTATAAATGGATCTCACAAAGATAGGTCGTAAATGTGTAGAGTAGATGCTGCATAAAGAGATGAATGCGAGATGTAAAGGGTGTAATGTGATGCGTACTATAAAGTGTGTTTTGTGTGAGGTTCATGTGTATAGGATGCCATCAAAATTCAAGTGTGAACCAAAGCAAAAGAGTGCATCATTAGGTAATGATGATACTAGAGTGTATCAAGACGTATATGGTTTATTTAAAAGTCTAGATGTGAAATGATGTGAATATAAGATGTGTGTTGATGCTACAAGGTGGAGAAATATGTATGATTCCCCCCAAGTGTGTGATGATAAATGTGCTATTTGATAAAATTTAGATACGAGGGTCCTCCACTCAATGATTGTGGAGATAAATACATTTTATCATGATCTAAGAGTGGTGGTATATGAGATAGACATGTGCAGGTGAATGAAACCTATATGCATGTGAATGATGAGTATATGGTGGGAAGCTTTGTATAAAAAAATTTGGACGTGATGGAGACCTATTTGAAGAAGAAGGTGAAGGTGATGAACACCTATGTGAAGAAAAGTGTGAAGGTGATGGACACTTAGGTGGAGAGAAACAAGGTGGTGAAGTATGCCTAATTAAAGGATATGTCCTAGTGATGGATCTAGACTGATGTGATGGACTATCAAATCCATGAGACCTTATAGGTCGTGTGTGAACATGTGAGATAGGAGAATTTTATGCTTAATTTTTGAGAGTATGCAAGGAACTAGATGCTCTGGCGATGCAATAGAAGCCTTAAGAGGATGATGCAACCATGGATTGGATGGTGAAATACCATTGATAGAGATGACTTGGTTGTCATGAATGATTCAAACACATGTGATTCATGAATATAATGGAATGGGATATCTAGATCTAACTGAGACCTAAAATCATATCACACCCTTGAATTTCTAGTACCACAAGAAAAGTTACAAGCAAGGTGAGAGGAGTGATAGTGAATTGAAGCTTGAAAACCCCATATAAGTTAGGGAATAGATATGTATTTTGTGAGAGTGCATAGTCGATTGCAACAAGAAATGTAATAGAACACACACAAAAGCACCATGATGGATCGAATTTAGTGTTATTAATAGAAATGGATTTGATAGAATTTCTAATGTGAAAGTGATTAGAAGAGAATGTAACATGATAATCATGAATGAAGAAATAAATAATTGGTGGAGAAACGTCAATATGAGAAACTAGGAAATCAAGATCCCCTGATGTCGGAGAAGGCACTACACGATATGTATGATTAGCGGAGGAAAAATCTATTTTTTTTCATGTTTCGGTAGAGGATTGTTAAAGATCTTGAGATTTTTATTTTCATTGATAGGCACATAAGTTGTGATGCCCGGTTAAAACAACCCACTTGAGACCCAAGAAACAACCTAGGATTAGTTAGGAAAATTATAGAATAATTTTTTTTAATTAGAAGTGTCTACAACTAGGTTGCAAGACAAAAATTGTCACTAATAAGTTCCAGAACAAGTTTAATCTACTAGAACATACTTTTCTTTTATTATTAGTTATTAGAGGTCATAAGGTCCAAATTTTAGGTTTAGAAGTTTCAGTTAGGTTCAAGGGGGAATTTATCCCCATACCCACTCTCTAACAAGCTCAGAGTTTCAACTTGATTTTTCTCATACTTCACACATTCAAAATTTACCTAAATCATTTCCATTGGATAGGAGATTTTCTCACCTTTTCGATGATATTGTAAAACTCTAGTTATGGACCGATGGGCTTTGGGAGTCAAATTTTCCCAAAACGGGACATGTGTCAGGCCCTAAGCCAAGGCGGGGAGAGGATGAGGGAAGGGCGGGGTGGTAGAGGCATTTAGAAAATTTCACCGAGGAGGGGGAAAGGAGAAAAGAAACATGCGCAGGCCCGCACATCCGTGGATGGGATTTTTCCAAAGCTAGGGGCGGGAGTGTCAGGGCCGCGGGGATTTCTATCAAAATTTTCCAAAAACCAAAATTTAAAAATAAAAATAAAAATTTGTGAGGGTTTTGGCCCCTCTGCTATCACCCCATGCTACCAAAAGGCAGTACTAGAAGGATGTGGGATTGCGGACTGGTGGAGGAAAAAGCTAAAATTTTCCAAATTTTTAAAAATAAGTCTAAGGAAGAAAATGATGCCATGCTTCTGCTCTTGCCTCATGAGGACACGTGGTAGCCTCTGATTGGCTACGGCCGGTGGGGTGACGGAGAAAATGTTAAAAAATTTCCCAAAATTTTTCTAATTTTTTTCAAAGGATTTTTAAAGGGAATTTTTTGGGCCGCAGGCCCGTCAGGGAAAATTTTCCCAAATTTTCCCGCCAAGGAAGGAAGACTTCAAGGGGCCATAACTTTTGATAGAAAGCTTAGGTTTGGAAAAACGAGGACTTTCTGGAAATCTCTCAATGCCCTCTTTAGAAATGAATCATAAATTTTAGATTTTGATAAATCTAAGGGGTCAATTTCATGAAAACGTTATGCAGGCCTTTAAAAAGCCAACTGATAAATTTTGACTTATAAATCTTTATTCAATTTGGTCTTCTCCTTTGCTCTACATTCCAAACAGGCATGGAGGATTGTTCTAAGAAGGATTTAGGATGTTAATGGAAAGTAAATTTTTACTTGTTTGGTTTCCAATTTGCATTTTTCCAACATTTGACAAAAATAGACTATAAATTAACTATGAAAGGTTTGGGCCCGAATTGCAATGTTTTAAATGATTTCCTTAAGTGTCTTTTATCAAAATGAGTACATGATATCATAGCATGCTATATTTCGATGTTTCAAAGTTGGTTATTAAGTGCAGGTTCAAACTGTGTAATTTAATTAGATTATTTGTCAGTTTTAAATTTACAACAGAGTTCAATTTCTAGAGGGATCTATTTAGCAATTTCATCTTCCATACATGGAAATTTAATTCCTATTCTAGTCTAATACATTTAATTGATATAAACAACCATTTAAAATATAAAAAGTAACTTCTAATTTCCAATTTAGTACATTTCCAAAAGAGACAAGGTAATGTAATTTCTTCATATGTATTTCTTCCTTTTCCTTTTTTCTAAACGAGGATTTCAATCACAATCTGATATTCAATTTTAAATCAAAAATGCAATAAGGAAAGGTCTTACAATCCTTTATTAATTCTAAAAGAAATACATCTTTACATTTTTCCATTCCTGGAATGCAATTAGCATATTTCACTTTCTTTCTTTCAAGTGTACAGAACAAAATATAAACATCTTTCACATTTCGAATATGCAACTTTCATAACCAAGTATAAACATATTCTATTCACAAAATACATTACAATTTCATCCACATCAAAGTGGGAAAGGTTACAAATGAATTTGTTTCACATGGTACTAAAAATCTGTGTTTTCCTTTGCTCCATAACAACAACATGCAAAGTTCCCTTTTCTTCAATTTGATCACAACAAAAGTGGGGGAAAGGAAATGCTCTCCACCCAACAAAGAAATCCAATGAAAGGAGAAGCCATCCTTCATCATGGCCCCTAAGCCCCAACCACAATGCAATAGGAAATTTGATTCAACCCATGGAAACAACAGGCTTCCACAACACACAACATTCTTTTAATATACACATTTCAATTTAAAACACAATTCAACACAAGATAACAGTTCACAACAACATTGAAAACATTAAAACATAACTCAGACTTTATCATGTAAGCCAAAGGAGCAAGGACTATGGGGGAATATTCTTATGCCTCCCAATGGGAATTGGGTATCCACCTGTAACAAACCGCCAATAAAATTTCACCACACATATCCTTATGCCTCCCAAAATCCCTCCTTATGCCCCCCAAAATTTTCCTTATGCTCCCACAAGGTAAGAAATGCAAGCTATTTATTTTCCATGGTGAATCCCAAACCCATACTCCCTCCACAATAATCTGATGCCACTGGCATTCCCTTATGTGCCCCCACATGGATTCCCCATAGCCTTCTCCTACACCATTCCTATGGAAGTATACCCAAATAGTCAATAAATACACAAAAACTTTCACCATTTACACAACACAAAAGGAAATAAAATTATAAATGAAGAACTAAGATCCTACCTCTCCATGGTAGATTTTGTTTCCAAACATCAAGCTTTTAATGCCAAAAAAACATAGTCCTAAAATTAGTAACCAACAAGCATGCAAGTTCTCCAAACTCCTTCCAAAAGCAAGAGATCAAAACACAAGAAAATTCACCCCAAGGAAGCATGAAAAATGTTTCAACAACCCAAAAAAAAGAAAAGAGTTTGAATTTTATAGAAGAAGGAAGAGGAGAGGATGATTTGGATCCATGTAGGATGCCACTTTGCACATCCTCAACTCCAACACAAAAGTTAAATTTCATTCTCCAAAGCACAATAAAGAGGTGGGTGCAAAAAATGACAAATTACTTACACACTCCAAAAAGCCCACACCCCAAAGGACTGAATTAAATAAAATGTAAGAAGAGTGAAATTAAAACATGCAACATGATTAATAAAATGCATTAGAAATGTCTAAAGTTAACCCTCCAATCATAGGTATGGTTGGTAAATAAACTTAAGAGGCATGGGACAAGTTTTACTTGTCCCACAAGCCTCCAAAAACAGCCTCCAAGGACAATTTAAAGTTTCCAAGAAGGTGGAGTGTTTCACACTCCAAAATCTAACTTGCACAACTCTTACACATCACGTACATATTAAATATAAAAGGCAAAAACTTCTATAATTACTTTCTCATATCCCAATTTTATTTATTTAACTTTTAACCATATGTTTTCTTGCATTAATCTACCACAATTTAATTAAATAAAATAAAGACACACATCACTAATAAAACACATACAATAAAACAAGGAACCACATTAATAAAATGCACAAAGCTCATGATCACATTCAAAGTAAATCCCCTGATGGGGATCCCTAACAACAATCGAACACAAACACAATAAAACAAGTTGCCATGGTGACCTTGTTGAATTCATCTAGAATTCCAAAGTGGTTGGTCTCCAATCCCCTGATTTTTGTTGTGATGTTTTAACCTACAAAACACAAATACCTCCTTCGGCCTCATGGCCATATCAGAACATCCAACATGGTATAAATAAAATCACTAAATCTACAATACATAGGAATCACAACAACATCAAGGCAATAAAAAATATCACTTTTAATTTATATCAACTATATGATCAACATATAATGCCCATTTTCTAAGTCTACTCACAATATCCAAAAACACATGCCTGGACAACATTCATAATATATCCATGTCAAATAGTATATCATCATCCACATATGAGTGTCTCTAATAATTATCATGCATCATAACCAAATCAAGATTGACAATAATCCATGATCAAATATCTAGCATCATTCTAAATCTGAACTATAATAATGTCCACAATGTAATCAACAATATTAAAATAAGTATAAAAAAGGTGTCAAAGGGAAGTGGGCACTACATCCCCCTCCCCTTAGACTCAAATCCCTCTTGGAAGTCACTGGAACAAATGTGAAAACTGAATTCATAATAAGGTAGCATCCTCCCATGTAGCTGCAGTCTCATTGTATCTATCCCACTACACCTGAACCTAATCAACCTCTCTGCCTCAAAGGCCCAGGGTCCTACGATCTAGGATGTGAACGGGCTCCACCATCACCTTCCCCTGATCCTCCACCTACAATGATTTCCAATCTATCACATGAGAAGGATTTGTAATGTATCTAGCAAAAACTGAAACATTAAACACATCATGTATGCGAGACAAGCTAGGTGGAAATGCTAGATTATAGGCCAAAGGGCCGATACGCTTCAAGATCTCAAAAGGACCAATGAATCTAGGAGCTAACTTATAACCTTTTACGTAATGGATAGGGCTCTTACATGGCATGACATGAAGGAACACCTTCATGCCCACATCAAAGCTACGGTCAATCCTATGCTAATCTGCATACTTCTTCTGCCTGTTCTGTGCCTCCTGCAATCTCTTCCTGATCAACACCACCTACTGCTCCATCTCCTATAGAAGAGCTGGTCCAAGAGATACTTTTTCCTCTAACCTATCCTAGCTAAGAGGTGTCCTGTACTCTCTACCATACAAATCCTAGAAAGGAGCCATGCCTATAGAACTCTAAAAACTATTATTGTAGGAAAACTCCACCAAGTGCAAGTACTCCTCCTATTTAGACTATTGATCCATCACATACATCCTAAGTATGTCCTCTAAAATCTAATTCACCTGCTTAGTCTATCCATCTTTCTCAGGGTGATATGCTATGCTAAAGTTGATTCTCGTCCCAAGGCATACTGCATGGTAGTCCAGAAATAGGAAGTGTATAGAGGATCACGATCACAAATGATCTTCCACGGAATCTCGTGTAACCTGAAAATCTCATCTAAATATACCCATGCCACCACTCTAGCTATATAAGTAGTCTTCACCAGAGAAAAGTGAGCCACATTTTCCAATTTATCAACCGTGACCATGATGGTGTCGTGGTGATATCTCGACATCGGTAGCCCAACAATAAAATCCATGGAAATGGTGTCCCACTTCCATTCTGGTATAACATGAGGATAAATAAGGCCAGCTAGATGTTGATGCTCAACCTTAACTCTTTGACACTCTAAATATCATGACACGAAATGAACCACGTCTATATGAAGTCCTCTCTAATGATATAAATATCTCAAGGTGGCATGCATCTTCTTCACCCTGTGATGGGCTGAATAGGGTGCATGATGTGCCTCTACCAATATGTCCTGTCTCAAGCCTCCATCTATGGGAACATAAATCCGGCCTCTGTGCTTGAGAAGACCATCTGCTTCTAAAGAAAATCCATCAAACTTCCCTTCGAGGGGTCTCTGAGACTCAATCTCTGCTCGTACTTCCATGTAAAAGTTGTCAAGAGGAAGCTATTGAAGAACCCTACTCTGCAAATCTGTGCTCACTGAGGTGGCCATAACCACATGTCTCCATCTGCTGAGAGTGTCTGCTACCACATTATCCTTCCCCTTAACATGCTCTATCTCCATATCATACTCAAAAAGCAACTCCATCCAAGGCCGCTGACGAGCGTTGAGATTGGGTTGTGTGAAGAGGTGATGAAAACTCAAGTGATCTCTCTTGAGTATGAATCTTCGACCAAGAAGAAAGTGCCTCCATCAAACCAAAGTGTGCACAACTGCCATAAACTCAAGATCATGAGTTGGATAATTAAGCTTGTAATCCTTGAGTTTGTGAGACTCAAAAGCTACAACTCTGCCCTCCTACATCAATACACCTCCAAGCCCTGCTAAAGAAGCATCCGTGCATACAAAAAACTCACCATGTGGATCCATTACTACAGGAATAGGTGATATAGTGAGACACTCCTTCAGTGTCCTGAAGGCTTTCTCACATCTATATGACCAAACAAAATTCTTCCTTTCCTCTGAAGGGAAGTGATGGGGTGCGCAATCTGAGAGAAGAACTAAATAAATCTTTTGTAGTAACCTACTAATCGCATGAAGCTGCGCACCTCAGTCACCATAGTGGGTGTTAGCCAATCCATAATGGCTCTAATCTTGTAAGGACCTCAGTCACCATAGTGGGTGTTAGCCAATCCATAATGGCTCTAATCTTGTAAGGATCGATAATGATACCTTCCCTAGAAATGATGTGACCCAAATACTATACCTCCGTCTGAAAGAATGCACACTTCTCTAAGTTCTCGTAAAGCTATTGCTCTCGAAGACACTGAAGAACCTGGCGAAGGTGCCCCTCATGCTCCTCATGCATATGTGAGTAAATCAAAATGTCATCAAGGAAGATGAGCACAAAGCGATCTAAGAAGGTCTTGAATACCCCATTCATCAAACTCTTAAACATTGTGGGGGTATTAGCTAAACCAAAAGGCACCACTGTGAACTCATAGTGCCCAAATCTCGTACGAAAAGTGGTCTTATGAATGTCTGCCTCCAAAATCCTCAGCTGATGATAACTTGGCTTAAGATCAATCTTAGAGAAAACTGTGGCTCCCTTCATCTGATCAAATGCATCATCAATATGAGGAAGGGGATAATGATTCTTGATCGTTACCTTATTCAGCTGGTGGTAATCAATACACAACTGCAAGGATCCATCCTTCTTCTTCACAAAAATCACCAGTCCACCCCAAGGGGATACACTAGGACGGATAAGGACTTTCTACAAAAGGCCCTCAAACTGTAACTTGATCTCACAAAGCTCTAGGGTGATCATCTGATACGGTGCTCATGAGATAGGCTCTACTCTAGGAACTAGATCTATATGAAAATCAATCTCTCATAGGGGTGTTAACCCTAGTAGCTCCCCTAGAAAGACATGAAAAATCCCTCAAAATGAGATGATCATCTATCAATGGTCCACTAGACTCATCTTTTGATCTATCACTAACTATAACAGCATACATCTGACAACCCCATCGCACACACCACTTAAGCTGCATAGCAGAGATGGTGTGAATAGAAATGGGTCTCCTGACCCCTGAAATCACCGACTCAACTCCTAGATCATCTGCACAAGATATAGTATTGTGGTAATAATCCATCTTAGCCATGTGTGCAGATAACCAATCCATACCCAAAATGAATCCATATGAGCCCAAAGGAAGGATACAAAGATCTAAGGTAGTGGTGAAAGGTCCCAAATCCACTACACACTCCTTAACTAAGGAGTCTACAGAGATCTTGGCTCCAGAAGCCATCTCAACATCCCAACTATGACCCTGCCTAACTGCCACCAACTTGCATCGCTCTACTAAATATGGTGCAATGAAAGAATCAAAAGAACCAGAATCAAACAATATAGAGGTAGGAATACCACCAATGCTACCTATGGTCTCAATGACTGTACTCTGATGCTCTGCCTGGTAGTTCTCAACCATTGCATAAATCTTGTGGCTGCGTCCCATGTCACCAATAGTCAGCTCTGAGATCTATGTCTTACCCTTGTTATTAGGGTTCTGTGGGCAATCTCTCTAAAAATGTCCAATAACACCACAACCAAAACATCCTCATGTTCCTCCCTAATGAGTAGCACCTCCAGTCGGTGCCCTGGAATTCTGTGGTGTGGATCCCAATGATCTGGCTATGGTTTGCTGAGGTCTTTGCTAACAAGCTCCTACTAACTAAGCTTTAGGTCCACCCTGTGTCCGGATGGGACCCCTAGGAGGAGGTCCCATACTCCAACCTCTTTATGCATTAGATCTCGTGGAGGTCTATGAGGTGGGCAGGACTGCTGCTGCTACCATGGCCTAAAGGATAACTGTGCTGAACCTTGTCCTCCACGAGGAAGGGGTACTAACCCCCTAGATCTGCCATCCTACATCTGCTGTATTTAGCTCTAGACTCGGTCTCGAGCTTGCTGGGTCTTCCCCCGAGTGTCCTTTGCTATATAGGCCTTCTCGATGGCCTTAACTAATGTCTATGGACAATGGATCTACACTGAACCTCCAATCTCTAGATTCATGCCTTAGATGAACCTGTGAATCTGCACCTGCTCATCCTGCATATACTCAACATACTGGAGTAGATCTAGAAATCTACTCTCATACTCTGCTACTGAAAGAGACGTCTGTTGGAGGTCATAGAACTCATTGATCCATTACTGTATGAACCTCCATGACAAATATATGCTCCTAAATCTCTCCTCAAAAAGCTTCCAGGTCACTGTCTCAGAATCAACATGGATCTTTTGCTCCTCAGTCCTCCACCATACTCCTACTCTATCCCTCAGTAGATGGATCGTAACACGAGATTTTGTGTTGCTAGAACAAGGAAAAAGCTTGAAGTAACCACTCAAGCTCACTAGCCATGCCTTTTCCTGAAATCCACCCATGTCACTTGAGGAATGTGATGGCTGAAGCTTCATGATCTCCTTGATGTGATCTGTAGTTGTGGTCTGATGGCCTCTAGGTCTCTCTGCATGCTCATCCCTATGCCTAGGGCTCCGAGACCTCTCTCTACGCTCTACAACTTCGTCACCCTATCCCCTTTATGGTGTATCTACCTTGGCTAACTTTGCATGGGAGTTCTCTCCCCCATGCTCCTTACTGGGCTGAGGAGATGCTTGAACATCAATAGATGGCTCCCTACTAAGTCTGGTTGCATGCCCTCCACGTAGAGCGGTATTAACATCCTGAAGAGTCTACAATATGTGGGCTAGGATGGCTGCTACACCTTGACCTGGTGGTGTTAAGTATGAGTCTTTGTGAAAATTCCGCTCGCCCCATCTACGCCTCCTACAAAGACAAAAGCGAGAGTTATTTCATTTTTCTAAGTTTTACACAACTTCCATGTGTACTAAAATATACAAATTCTAACTAAGTTATTTTATAGATTTAAAAATGTGCTAGGTTTAAGTTTCCTATCTCAAGTTCTCTAGTGTGCTCAATGGTCCAAGCCTTTGAAGCACCGCTCTGATACCAAGTGTGATTCTCAGTTAAAACAACCCACTTCAGACCCAAGAAACAACCTAGGATTAGTTAGGAAAATTATGGAATAATTTTTTTTGATTAGAAGTCTCTACAACCAAGTTGCAAGACGACAGTTGTCACTAACAGGTTCCGGAACAAGTTTAATAGACTAGAACATAATTTTCTTTTATTAGTAGTTATTAGAGGTCACAAGGTCCAAATTTTAGGGTTAGAAATTTCAGTTAGGTTCAGGGGGTAATTTATCCGATACCCACTCTCTAACAGGCTTAGAGTTTCAACTTGATTTTTCTCACACTGAACATATTAAAAATTTCCCTAAATCATTCCCATTGGATAGGAAATTTTCTCACCTTTCCGATGATATAAATAAGTCCTCCTAACTCCTTGTAAAACTCCAGTTATGGACTGACGGGTTTTGGGAGTCAAATTTTCCCAAAAAGGGATACGTGTCGAGATCTAAGCCAAGGTGGGGAGAGGATGAGGGAAGGGTGAGGTGACGGAGGTGTTTAGGAAATTTTTCTAAGGAGGGGGAAAGGGAAAAAGAAACATGCGTGGGCCCACACATCCGCGGAGGGAATTTTTCCAAAGCCAAGGGTGGGAGTGCTGGGGCCGCGGGGATTTCTATCAAAATTTTCCAAAAACCAAAAAAAAATTCAAAAAATGAAAAAAGTCGCGAGGGTTTTTCCCCCTCCACTATCACCCATTCTACCACTTGGTAGTACCTGAAGGATGTGGGATTGTGGACCGGCGGAGGAAAAAGGTAAAATTTTCCATTTTTTTTTTTAAAGTCCAAGGAAGAAAATGATGCCACGCCTCCGCTGTTGCCTCATGAGGACACATGTTAACATTTGATTGGCTACGACTAGTGGGGAAAATGTTAAAAATTTTCCCAAATTTTTTTAAAAAAAATTCTAAGGATTTTTAAAGGGAATTTTTCGTGCCATAGGCCCACTAGGGAAAATTTTCCCAAATTTTTCCAACAAGGAATGAAAACTTCAAGGGGCCATTACTTTTGCTAGAAAGCTTAGTTTTGGGAAAACAAAAACTTTCTAGAAATCTCTCAATGCCCTCTTCACATAGGAATCATAAATTTTAGATTTTGATAAATTCTAAGGGGTCAATTTCATGAAAATGTTATGCAGGCGTTTAAAAAGTCAACTGGTAAATTTTGACTTATAAATTTTTATTCAATTTGGTCTTCTCCTTCGCTCTACATGCCAAACAGACATAAAGGATTGTTCTAAGAAGGATTTAGGATGTTTATGGAAGGTAAATTTTTACTTGTTTGGTTTCCAATTTGCATTTTTCCAACATTTGATAGAAATAGACTATAAATTATTTGTGAAAGGTTTGGGCCTGAATTATAATATTTTAAATGATTTCCTTAAGTGTCTTTTGTCAAAATGAGTACATGATATCATAAAATGCTAGATTTTGATGTTTCAAAGTTGGTTATTAAGTGCATGTTCGAACTGTGTAATTTAATTAGATTATTTGTCAGTTTTAAATTTATAACAGAGATCAATTTCTAGAGGGATCTATTTAACAATTTCATCTTCCATACATGGAAATTTCATTCCTATTCTAGTCCAATACATTTAATTGATCTAAAAAACCATTTAAAATATAAAATGTAACGCCTGATTTCTAATTTAGTACATTTCCAAAAGAGACAAGGTAATGCAATTCCTTCATACGTATTTCTTCCTTTTCAATTTTTCTAAACATGGATTTCAATCACAATCTCATATTCCATTTTAAATCAACAATACAATGAGGCAAGGTCTTACAATCCTTTATTAATCATAAAATAAATACATCTTTACATTTTTACATTCTTGGAATGCAATTAGCAGATTTCACTTTCTTTCTTTCAAATATACAGAACATAATATAAATATCTTTCACATTTCGAATATGAAACTTTCATTACCAATTATAAATATCTTCTCTTCACAAAATACATTACAATTTCATCCACATCAAAGTGGGAAAGGTTACAAATGAATTTGTTTCACAAGGTACTAACAAACTATGTTTTCCTTTACTCCAGAACAACAACATGCAAAGTTCCCTTTTCTTCAGTTTGATCACAACAAAAGTGGGGGAAAGGAAATGCTCTCCACCCAACCAAGACATCCAATGAAAGGAGAATCCACCCTTCGTCATTGACCCCCAAGCCCTAGCCACAATGCAATAGGAAATGTGATCCAACCCATGGCAACAACAGGCTTCCACAACACACAACATTCTTATAACATACACATTTCAATTTAAAACACAATTCAAGAAAAGACAATAGTTCACAACTACATTGAAAAAATTAAAACAGAACTTAGGTTTTATCATGTAAGACAAAGGAGCAAGGACTATGGGGGAAGATTCTTATGCCTCCCAATGGGAATTGGGTATCCACCTGTAACAAACCGCCAAGAAAATTTTACCACAAATATCCTTATGCCCCCCACAATTTTCCTTATTCCCCCCACAAGGTAAAAAATGAAAGCTATTTCTTTTCCATGGTGGATCCCAAACCCAAATTCCCTCCACAATAATCTGATGCCACTGGCATTCCTTTATGCCACCCACATGGATTCCCCATAGCCTTATTCTACACCATTCCTATGGAAGTCTACCCAAACAACCAATAAATACATAAAAACATTCACCATTTACACAACACAAAAGGAAATAAAAGTGTAAATGAAGAACTAATCTCCTACCTCTCCATAGTAGATTTTGTTTCCAAATAACAATATTTCAATGCCAAAAAAACACAGTCCTAAAATCAGCAACCACCAAGTATGCAAATTCTCCAAACTCCTTCCAAAAGCAAGAGCTCAAAACACAAGAAAATTCACCCTAAGGAAGCATGCAAAATGTTTCAACAACCCCAAACAAAGCAAAGAGTTTGAATTTTATAGAAGAGGGAAGATGAGAGGATGAGGTGGATCCATGTAGGATTCCACTTCACACATCCTCAACTCCAAAACAAAAGTTAAATTTCATTCTCCGAAGCACAAAAAAGAGGTGGGTGCAAAATATGACAAATTACTTGCACACTCCAAAAAGCCCACACCCCAAAGGACTGAATTAAATAAAATGTAAGAAGAGTGAAATTAAAACATGCAACATGATTAATAAAATGCATTAAAAAGGTCTAAAGTTAACCCTCCAACCATAGGTATGGTTGGTAAATAAACTTAAGAGGCATGGGACAAGTTTTACTTGTCCCACAAGCCTCCAAGGACAATTTCGAGTTTCCAAGAAGGTGGAGTGTTTCACACTCCAAAATCTGACTTGCACAACTCTTACACATCACTTACATATTGAATACAAAAGGAAGCAACTTCTATAATTACTTTCTCATATCCCAATTTGATTTATTTAACTTTTAACCATATGTTTTCTCACATTAATCTACCACAATTTAATTAAATAAAAGAAAGGGACACATCACTAATAAAACACATACAATAAAACAAAGAACCACATTAATAAAATGCACAAAGCTCATGGTCACATTCAAAGCAAATCCCCTCCATGGGGATCCCTAACAACAATCAAACACAAACACAGTAAAACAAGTTTCCATGGTGACCTTGTTGAATTCATCTAGAATTCCAAAGTGGTTGGTCTCCAATCCCCTGATTTTTGTTGTGATGTTTTAACCTACAAAACACAAATACCTCCTTCGGCCTCATGGCCATATCAGAACATCCAACATGGTATAAATAAAATCACTAAATCTACAATACATAGGAATCACAACAACATCAAGGCAATAAAAAATATCACTTTTAATTTATATCAACTATATGATCAACATATAATGCCCATTTTCTAAGTCTACTCATAATATCTAAAAATCACATGCTCAAACAACATTCATAATATATCCATGTCAAATAGTATATGATCATCCACATATGAGTGTCTCTAATACTCATAATGCAACATAACCAAATGAAGATTGACAATAATCCATGATCAAATATCTAGCATCATACTAAATCTGAACAATAATAATGTCCATAATGTAATCAACAGTATTAAAATCAGTATAAAAAAGGTGTCAAAGGGAAGTGGGCACTACATAATCTGTAGGCTCTGGAAGCTCAAGTGCATTATTATCAATCAAATATTGAATGAGATTGTAAAGTTTGAAATAAAAATATTTAGATATGATATTTTCATCATAATTATTACCTTTAGGATGAGATAGATCTAAATTAAGTGGTAGAGGAAGTGTGATAAGATTTCCTTGGATAAGTTGTTATAGTAGAATATGTGGAGCGATAGCTACATTTTTATATGTTAGTTTAGGCGATTGTCATTGAAGTTCTTTAACATTAGAGACAACATTGATGGTGATTTTTTCTTTCATAGGTTTAGTGGATGGCTTAAAATTTGATTTACTTTGAAAGCACATAGAAAATGAATCTTGCTCCTGATACTTAAGCTTGCCTATAGATAAGATGTTTTTGTCACGTACCTTAAAATTACGATATAGCTGATCGAATGATGGAGAGGTCTCAAAGATAACAATTTGCTAGAGAGGAAGAAACATACTTTGAATGAATAAGTTTTGAAGCTCAGAGTCCACAAGCACATTAGACATCTTAGCTAAGTTTTTTTTGTATCATAAGACATAGTCTGCTAGATTTTTTTAGACCCTTGTTTAAGTTTTGTGAGTTGAGTATATGACATCTTAGATCTGATATTGATTAAGGAATGAGTGAAAAAATCATTGAATATATGTGTAAAATATGTTAATGAGTAGACAAGTAGGTCATAAAACCAACATGTCACATAATCGTAAATACTAAGAGGGAAGAGCTTAGCTAAGATAATATGAGCATCCAAAAAATCTAGACATGCAACATGAAATTCTCACAGATGCTCTTGCAGATCACCATGACCTTTGAAAGTGGGAAACTTAGGGGTGAAGAAATTAAGAGGAAACTAATAAGTGGAGATAGTGGGTGAGAAAGGGGTGTGAAGGAGAAAAATGGAATCCAAAGATGGTGATTAATTATAAGTATCTAATAGAAGTTGACAAATTTGTGTTTGGAGATCCTAATATAAAGAAGTTAAATCAAGACTATTTGAAGAAGATCAAGGCTGCATATTAGGAGAGTGAGGGTGATTAATGGGGGTGGTAATAGTCAGAATGGAAGATGGAATATGAAGGGGTGGAATATAGGCCATGGTAGTAGAGGAAGAACCTACAAGATCCGTTGAAGAAACATCACAAGTATTTTTAGTACCAATCAAAGAATGGAGAATATGTGGAGTATGTGTAGGATTATTACAAAAAGATTGTCAAAAGTATGTAAGTTTCTATAATTATTCTTGATCAATATTGGTATCCTCATCATATGATTTTTAACTATCAAATGTATTAGGTTTGTTAATAGGAACATTGCGAGAGTTGGAAAAAGGGTTTTTAGTTGCAATCATTGATAGAGAACTCTCAACCATTGATTTAGATACCCTACAAGAAGATGGAGGAGGCTAAAGATGCTCAAAAGACCCAAGAAAACCATTGTAGGTGATGGGAATAAGAAGAAGAAACCCTAGGAAGAAGGTAGATTCAAGAGACGGGTTCAAAAAAATCATTAAATAAATGCGTGGATAATATGCCTAATCTTATTGTTATTGTATCATTAAATAAACACAACAATTAAATCAAGAATACCTAGTAATAAAATGTGAAACCCTAGTTATAAAGAGGTTAAAAAGAGCCTTAGTTTATTCATAATGAAATATAAATTGTGCCAAAGTGCTGACATGAGTAATAGGGAGGTAGAAGCGTCGCAGAAAGACCTTGGGAAATGTAGATCTAGAGAAATATGCTAGACAGGGGCACCTAGAAATGGGCAGGGGCACTTGTAGGCATGATAGACCAAAATAGGAACCTGTGACTATAAAAAAGGTTAGAAAATCATCCTTTCTAAGTCACAAGTTGTTTTCTTCCCTTTTCCTTTAGTATCTATGAGGTCGCACAATGATTTCCGAGCTCACTGGAAAATTACAATGAAGTATTGACCTACAAATCCCTCAAATAGACATTAAATCCTAAATAAAAGATGGAAAATGAGGGGTCGGATTGTCCTCTACTATCAAAATTGTGATCTTAAAAATGAGAACTACACTACATCTCAAAGCTAATGTAGTTCTATGTGTGTGTGTGTGTGTAGAATTGTGTCCTAGGCGAATCTTGTGCGTGTCAAACTTGATAGCGAGAAAAGTAGCTAGATATAAATAAATGAAATAGATGTGTGCATAGAGTAGAATATACTCCTCTCCTATGAAGTGTATGTAGAATAATTTAGTCCATTTATCTTGAATGGATGTTATAATAGATACTTTAATACTCTTGAATATCCTTTAGATGTAACCTTAGGTGGAGATAACTAATGCTTAGTGCTTGGTCCTTTATTATAATCACATAACTTTATATTTATATAATTTCTTTGCTTTAATTTCATAATTAAAAATGAAAAAGGATTATATGCTAAAATGGATAGAAATGACCCAAATTATGTAAGTAAAGTACAAAGAGGTCAGGGATGCTTGACACTAGTATTAAGACTTAGGGAAATTGAAGGGTCAGAGGTCAGACTGAGGAAGAAGGTGTGTAAGACCAAAAATGGAAATAGAAAGAATGAAAATATGTCCAAATAAATGGGTTAATTAGTAATTTTATTACTAAGGAATTGTTGTTGTGTAAATGTGCAATAGGGAAATTGACAATTTCCAAGCACGACAACTATATCCTTGTGCAAAACCTTTCCTATTTTGTCATTCCTAGGAACACCAATTCCACCCAATAAGTCCAATGACCACCTGAACAACATTATATAATCCCCTTAGGTGATTTAGGAAAGTCACATAAGTCCCCTGGGTGATTTTAGGAGTTCATTGGAAATGCAAATTTTACGTAGTCACGGGAAGGGCTATCATTGACCTTCCCAAGACTGGATCAACCCATGGAGTGGAACGGAAGGGAAAAATTCACCATGGAGGTGAATTTAAGACCTTATAACATCATGGAAATAATTTTTGAAGGTTTGGGGAAGGTTTGAAATACATGGAGTAGTTTGAATAACAAATAGCGTTCACAAGCCTAGGCAATACACATGCCTAAAACAACTGTTGAGCTTTAGAAGAAGATTCTGGGAGCTTCGGATGGAGTTAGGAGTAAAATGAAACATTTACAAAATGATAATTCCAAGACCTAAAAGATTATGAAATATTAGTTTTCACAGCACCTTGGCGCATAGGATTTGTAGGATTTTTTTTGTAAGGCACATATAGAGTACCAAATAAACAATCCATTTTTAGGGATCAAATTGAACAATCGAGACATGCAACCACCAGAAATGGATTCAAAATTCCATTTCTAGTAAGGATCATATATAATTTCACCAAGAAATTCTACCAGGAGCTCAAGTTATCATCGTTCCAGGTTACCCTCTTGGAGACAGTTTGGGAGTTAGTCAATTTTCGAGAGGACATGTGTCAGCACCAAGAGCCTGGTGGGATTTTAAGTCCCCAAAATCCTTGAGATCAGGTAAATCAACCTTGGAAAAATTCTACTAGCCCCCATGTGACCTCTGGAACCCTCATGTGACCTTCAGATTTGATAGTTCAGCCCTTAAGTGTACTTTTGGAGCTCAAATTCCTTACCGTTAGATCAAGGACACGTGTCGTCCTCTTGCTCATTGTGGAATTTGATGTCCCTCAATTCCTTGAGGTCAAGGACATCAAAGAAAAAAAAATTCACCTAACTCTAACTCCAAAATTTGAAAACAATTCTAACTGTTTGGTGTTTTTTACTGCTTCTAACTCCTTCTCCATTACCATATGAAAGTTGTAGAGAACACTAGTCCACCACTCCACCATTGCCAAAGCTCAAACCAACTTCACCACAATAATAAAATCCTCTAACTCATGGTGATAAACAAGACTTATAATAATAATTAAGCGAGATAAGAAGGAGAAATGAAGAATAGAGAAGAAGAACAATGGAAATTCCCATTGCCATAAAACGAAGATTTGAAGATATCTTGCAAACCGGTGCACAAATTGAAAAACCGTATGTTGCTGAGTTTTTCTCTCTTGAAGGAGATTAAAAACTCATATTCAAACCTCTAATTTTTAGAAAGGAATTCTCACAGAGAATAAATTTCATTTCCGGCTCCACGAAGAACAAAGTTTAAATTCCCGTCAAACCGATTGTTGGATTGAAGTAAAATTTCGAGTGAAGCACTTCAAGTAAAAACCTATCGTAATGGAGCTGATATAATCATGAATGAAAAAAATAACCTACAAATTTAAAGCTCCATTAATGGCCTCCATGACATAGTAGTGGAAGAAATATGTGAGCTACCTCTCCACTTCTCAAGGTTATAGTGGGCAAAATTACACGAAAAGTGGAGGGAACGATCGTTGAAAAATCTAGTTTTACATGAGCTAGTTTTTGTGCCATGAAATCCCTATTTTTAGGGATATTAAAGGCTCTATTTTTTATCATAGTTATTCCCTCTTCAAATAAATTTTCAAATTCCTGAAGATCGGGTGGGAGAAATCATTTGAAATTCATAGGGAAGTGTTTCCAAAAAATCTAGTTTCTCTCAAACTATTTTTTGTACGATAAAGTTTCAATTTTATCGAGATATGAAGGACTGATTTTTTTATTAGTATTCTACCCTAGTAGCTCCATACCCAAAGTTCTTACCAAGCATAAATTTTCATTTTTCATTTCTGAGCTTTCTGGAAAGTGAATCATGATGAAAATTGGAGCAAGAGTTTGTGACGAATCCAAAATAGTTGTTCCCATTGCAAACAGAGGTTGTTTTCACCATGTACTAAAAATAGCATATGTTATTCTTCCTCACATGATATAAATGGTGAACCCCACTAAATTGCAAGTTCAATCACTCAAGACAATCAGAAAAGGGGTAAAATGGAAAGTAAGGCAGAAAATGACTTCTTGCCAAAATAATAGGTCCCCAAATAGCAACCTGCTAAAAATAGAAATATCTCAGGAAAAAGGAGGTTGGAATTTGTTAAAAGGTTCAAAAGATGAAACTGGAGCAAGACAGGTGATATGTCCTAGGATAGCAGAGCATTGGCTCATATTCTAAAAATAACAAGTTGTTCTCAAAGGGCAAGTTTGGCACAATGGGACATAGAGGGATGCCCATCTCGTGGAGTTGGATAATGTTTTTTGATTCTCGCTACATAGTTTGGGTCATATGTATATAATACATAGGATGGGAGTTTTGTTCATCAACAGAATAGTCCATTCAACTTGGCAAGCATTCACGAGTTGATTTGAAGGAATTTCTCATGGTGTAAGGAGTTCGAATATTTAGAGTCTCACTGAACTTAATTTTTCAATCAATAAGGATTAATGGATTTCATTGGGAATGACATATCCTCTTCTTATTCTTCTCTCACTCCTTCTCTCTTGTCTTCCCCCAACTTTCTCTCTCTTCTCAATGTTCTAATTTTGTGTTGGGATTGCACTTTTTCATATGTATTAATGTTCCTAATGTAATAAGTCACCTTTATGTTATAAAAAGGGACTCAAAAGTTTCCTACGAAGATGAAAAGTTTTAAGTTGTGAATGGATGTATGAAAAGGCATTGGGGGGAAGATTAAGGGTCATGTCTCACTCTATAAATTGTAAAGTCATTCCCATTTCAAAGGGTTGGAGATTGATCTTATAAACTCAAGAGTGCATTATACCTAGAGAAAGCAAAGGAGATACCCATTTTATTCTACTCTCCTCCACTCTCAGATTTCTTCCATTCCCACACTATGTACAACTTTTGTTTAAAAAATAAATACAAGAAGAAGGAGTTTCTAGCTTTATTTGACTAAGGGGTTTCTCGATACTTTGTGATCAATAAATTCTATTTGGTCTTGTTGTTATTTGTAGAGTTGTTTCTTCTCATGAATGCATGTGTTGAAATTTCTGACTAGTGTATTCAAGAATTTGATTTCCTACCTACAACATTAGTTCTCCTGCCTATTTTCTCACTCCAATTTCCCAATATTTAGACAAAGTATTCACTAGCAAGAGATTGCTAGCTTTACTGCAGGGTCAGTGGAGTGCCCCTATTTGATCCTTGGTCGAAAGGCCACCACAAATATCCACATTTTCTTATGCATGCATATACAGAAGCTATATTGGTTAAGTAAAGGGACTTAGATTCCCAGAGCGTTGGAAAGAAATCCACAAATTTTTCCACTTGACAAATTTTCTCACCAACATGAATAATATGAATAGTAGTATGCAATCAAGACTAGATAATTACCCAAAGTGTGTGATTTTGTGTCTACAAATTAATCATTCACCCTTAACATGGATTCGATCATTAACAAGTGGTGTGAAGGAAACATGGAATCAATTGACATGTAGGGTTATTTTTCATATTTGGATTTTTGTAACATCAATTCCAAACACTTGTATCCCACTCATATGTATTAAACATTTCTTAACATTCACAAATGACATTTTTCATAATGTGTTGAATTAAGATTTCTCTAGCCTTGGGATATAATTATGTACCAATGAGGGGCACGTGGAGCTAATTTTCCCCACCACATCTTAAAAATATTTTTCTTGTGTCTCCCCATCAAATTTTTTTTATTTAGGAAGCGTGGCATGAAGGCTATATGGAAAAGATTGATAAACACTAGGAAATTTTATACTATACACATGGCATGATTAAATTTGATAGCCTCTCCTTGTGTAAAAATAATATTGAGAATGTTATAATGGAATTAAAGGGCTTTACTTATCACTTAAAACATTTGACACAAAGATATAATTAAGAAAATAATGGTAATGTTGGAAAGATTATGAATAATTATACACACTAGTTTTATTTTTGGGGAAAATGATTGTGAGATTCATGATATTTCAATGACATACCTTTGCTTCCATTTATTAATCCATTACTTAGTTTTGCTTGCTCTTTCACATTGTGGGACCTGTTGAATGTTCCTCAACTGTTATATTTTTCTCAAATATCTTAATTAAAGTCATTGGATCATTTACAACTTCAAAATTGTTTTCCAAATGTCATTTGTTCCATGGATTATATGTGCATGCTCATTTTCTCTATTTTCATTAGTTATCACATATTTAAAGTTCCTATAATTTTCTTGAGCATGGAAAATGGAATAATTCCTTGAGAATAAAGGTTAGCATGCATAAGAAAAATTACAGAAGAAACACACATAAGGATGCGCACGTGAGGAGGATAGGGTTTGTGTGTTAGAGTTGGACAAGAATTTGCACAGGAAGAAGAATAGACATTCATGACACTTAGCCAATTTGGGGAATGATGATAAGAATAGAGATGGTTTAGGAGACACAAAAGAGAAGAATCCATGTAGGAGGTGTTTATTTTGGGAGCAGGAAACTAGCAGTTTGAACTAAAGTATGAATACTTGAAGGCCACGTAAGGATATTTTGGGACAAGTAGGAGAACAAGTATCATGCAGTGCTTTTAGGTAATGATATACGTAGAACTGAAGTTATCTATAGATGATCTATTATTAGAATATATTTCATTCTCTTTGGTTGTTCTTGTAAATGATGCATGGTTTTTCTTGGCATGTAGCCCATTCTAAGGGTGCATAGGCAGTGAAGGGGAAATTCCCCACTACACATATATGTATTGATTTGCAAGGTTTAGGGATCCATGTTTTCCTAGAGTTATGTTGCTGGTTTATGAGCGTGCATGTCTTATGGTGACATTACTATATATGTATTAAAATTTTGTCTTTTACAGTAATTAATACAATGGATCTTTATGGTTGGATATTGGTTGTTGACATATTTATGACTGGTTCTTGTATGGTAAACCTAATCTTGATTATTTTATGAGTTATTCTTACATATGGTTATGATCTATATTTTTTATGGTTTATTACTATATTGTTATTATGGATCGGGAATATATTTATGTGTGTACTTATCATGCTAAATCCTTGACAAAGCTTCCATAAGAAAGGGAGCAGGTACCTGTTAGTGCAAAATCACAGCACCCCTGGACGCACATCAGGCTTCTAGGTTGATGTTTAGGCATCCAGTGTGATTACACAACATGGAAACCTCTCTCCAAGTGTGGGACTTGTGAAACTGAGAGAGGAATCTCCAGAGAAGGTTGGTTCCTGCTCCTAAACTACCTGCCACAAGCTATTCCAGTGCAGGCAAGCTAATCTAATCCTAATCTAACCATGCCAAGGAGACAGAGAGAGAGAGAAGGGAAAAAACAGCAAAAGCCTACACTTAAATGGTGATACACCAGAGAAGGAGGATGTTGAACATCTATCAAAACTGCCATGGGACAAAGAGAGGTGAGCCAATGGGAAGGATGGACAGATGCATCACAGGCCCAAGGATAGATTTCACACAGAAAATGTCCCAAAACTCCATGAACACAGCTCCAAACCTGCAATGAACATTCAAACATGCACAAATACCTGCAATGAAGAGAGGCAAGAAGAAAACAAGCAAAAATGAGAAAGGATGGACAGATGGATCACAAAACACGTTTTGTTGCTTCAGAAGTTTACACAGAACATCATTCCATTAATAAGAGGAAAAAACGCCATTACAGAGCAAGGGAGGAGGTTCGAACTCCATTTTTAACCCTAGAGAAGAAAAGAAGGGAGAGCAGAGCCGAAAGAATGAACAACTTCTTTTTTTAAAAAAAAATGAGCCAAATCTGGCTTTTACATTGCATGGGTCGAGCCCAGGGGACAGAAAACGTATAAAGGCATGGGAGCCCATTCTTCCTGACTGTAGGTGCATTAAAACGGCATGGGGAACCTTACAAACCCATACCTTGTCACTTTGACCGGATTACAGGAGAATGTGACCCATTTTGCATTAAATTTGGCCGCTGAAATGTCCCTTCTAGCTGTGCACACGCGTCAGATCCGTTTCTCAATTTTCTCCCTCTAGAATACTCCAAAACACAAGATTGACCCCTGAATCGTGTAGAGAATTTTACCAGCTTTCCGTTGATATAAGGAACGTGCAAATCTGAGCTCTGGATCGAAAGTTATGGAGGTTTGAAGTTTTAGGGCACAAAACAGGTGAAAACGTGTTTTGAAATCTTTCCCGCGCTCTGCCACTTGGATGACACGTGGCACGCTCTGATTGGATGAGAAATTCTCTCTCCTCCATCTTTCGGTGGGCTATCTTTTTTTGAAATTTCCTTGTGGGCCCCAGCTTGGACACGTGGCGCCATTTCATTGGTTCGGTTCAGCGCTCGATAACTCGCCCCTTTGACCTTTTGACTTTTCTCCTTGTGACACATGGCGTGATTTCATTGGTTCTCGGCCCTGCCGGCTTCTTCGCGCCCTTCACGTCTTTTTGTCCCAGATGGCACGGTGCTCCTTGTGCTGATTTCGGGCGAACCGGCTGGTTCACGTCCATTCATCCCAAATGTCCCAGTTTGTTTCGGACTGCTTATTCCCATTTCACCCGGTTCGGCCAGTTCGCGTCTTTTTGGCCCGCTTGTCCCACTTTGTTTTGGATTGTTTGTGCTGATTTCACCCGGTTCGCACCTTTTTGGCCTGCTTGTCCCACTTTGTTTCGTACTGTTTGTGCTGATTTCACCCGGTTCAGCTGGTTCGCGCCTTTTTGTCCCAGATGTCCCAAAGGCGACCCTCTCAGTAGTTAGCCAATTTTTCCTCTCGGTCGAACTAGCATTTCGCGCCCGCCGCGTACTTCTGTCCCACTTGTCCCAAATGCTATTTGGGCCGCTTGGAGGATTTTCATCCGATCCGCGCCTTTTTGTCCCAGATGTCCCAATTACTCCTAGGACTAGGACTTAGCTGATTTTCACCATTTTTTCTGGATCAACCTTCTTTCCTTCTGCAACCTTTTTTTTTTTTACATTTTCTCAGAGCTTGCTCTTTTCAGCCTGGACAGGAGAGTTAGAAAAATATCTGAGAGAACCTCAGAAACATGATGTTTGCTCTGAATCAATCAATGTGCCTGGGACTTGAATATTCTGATGCATGTTATCAAAATTACCCTTGGGGGGGTGAATTTTGGATAACAGTACCTTTGCACGCTTTGGGTAAGCACTCAGTTCTGGATGAGTGATGTACCAGTGTGCCTTGGGCAGGTTGGTAAAATAAAAGAATACATTTCGGTTACATTTTTGAGACCTCTTTTCAAGATATTTGTAAGGATGTTGCATGATGACGATGTACGGGTTAAACTTGGTCAATATTGAAGATTGGTTAGAGGATTTATAAGAAGAGTATGCTCACAGATTTAACACAAGACTTGATTTTGATGCATGTGCATGGGTTGAAATTTTTTTTTACCATGAAATTTATGTGATGTTCTTTTCCTCTTTCCCTATAGATTTGTACAAGTGGGTGGTACCATACACATCAAAGAGAAATAGAAATTATAGAGGACTTATTTGGAAACTGGAAGAATTCTAGGCTCTTCATGATGTTGATCTGACTTGGACACCAATTTGTGGAGTGGAGTTTTGAATAGATACATTTTAGAGTACACATTTTCTACTTATTTATGTCTAGTGGTTGTTAATTTTTAGTTCCTACACAAACCCAAAGGATTTTATTTATACGTTATCCCTTTAGAGATTAAGATCTTGATCGTGACCCTAGATTTAGAACAACATCCTATAGCTAGATAAACCCCACCACACATGGGGGAAGGATAAGGTGTGGTGAAAGATGGCAGACCTGGTGGCAGAAAAATAAGAAAAGAAAGATGGCTTAAGTTTAATGAGGTGCGCAAGAGGGATATCAAGAAGCTACGTGAAGCTACAAAATGAATGGCATTATGCAGAGAGATGGATCATGAAGGATTTTGAGCTCACGTAGAGGACGTGGAGCTAGAGCATTCAAAACTCCACCATTTGGGTAAGTATGACAAAGAATCCTATTCGACATCAGACAAGAATGTGATGGGGGAAACTATAAGGACTGGGGGTGTGCATCTAATCCCTCCTAGTAACCTAGCCCTTGCACTTGGTTTTCCATTTTCTATAACAATCATAAGTAATAAAACTTATGTGGGAAGTGGAGTGGCGATAAATAAATTTCTATTTTCATTAAGTTTAGGAGTTAATAAGATAGAGAATTAATCTATGTGATGTAATTATCGTCTATGTTATTTTGAGGTCCGGTTGGAGGTATATTTTCTTGTGCATCATTAACACAAAACATGGGTGCACACAACAATGGTATTATGTCTTGAAATAGTACAAATTCACATACCTTTGTTGTTCAATTTAGAAAAAATGTTGGGACATAAGGTAACACATCTTATGGTCCATTTCCTTGTATAGGAGGAAGATTAGGAGGATCAGGTGGCTCGAGATGTAGTTTATTTGGTGGTTTTGGAGGAGGGAACACAAGAGGTAACACAGGTTCTGGATCAAGTGAGTATGGTATGCACCAACCCCAACAAGTTTGATTCGAGATGTCCCTTAACCTATAAGAGTATAGACAAATTAAATATATAGCTAAGCATGTGCATATGTGTGATATTCTATGGAAAGCTAAGGGGATTATAGATCCATAGCGTAAGGAAAGTCTATTTCCAAATACTTTACAAGGGTGCACGCATAGTTCTGGTATTTGAAATATGATCTAAACTAGACTTGTGTGGACTATACCGTGTTGGGTGATGCTTTCATAACAGAGTTTCATATACTAGATGTTGAGCATATTTTTTACTTTAGGTTTTCTTGATGTATCAAGGGGGTAGTAACCTAACTCAACCTCTATATGGCATGGTTTATAAGATACTCGGGGGGTGAATGATGGTGTTTGTACTCCGTGAAGAATTTGAATAAGGAATATTTTTCCTGTAACTAAGCCTACAAATCAAAACACTTAAATAAGATAATGTTAGTAAAATAATGGGGGAGGTTGTCTGGATAAAACTAGTCTTTAGAAGCCCAAAGACTTCCTTTAATGGATATCAAACTGCTTAAGAATATCATGTTATTTATGATTTGAAAATTCCTTTAAATCATATTTTAGTTAAGTTTTTATCTCTATTTCTGTAGGCTGTTAAAATTAACAACAATCGCCAATGATTGGCCTGATCACCAAAGATTCCTGTCCAATATTTCTTTATTGCCTATTTATTATAATCTACCTAACCTTTCTTGTTTGTTTTTGTTATTTTCTAACATGTTTCCTAGCATGGTGATTTTATATGGCCTTAGGAGGTAAAAATTTCCCTATTACTGGCATTGAATCTTTCCTTGTTGTTCACCATCCTCTATACTAGGAGTAGTATGAGCTACTTTATGAACTTAGAACTTTGTGCAATTCAAGCCACACCTTTTGATCACCTAGAGGTCATTTTTTCATCAACTCAACATATTTAAGAAGGAATTGACACATTTTTGGATGCATATTACGAGGTTCGAAGGCTCGAGGAAGACCTTGCACAATATGAGCATAACTATGAATTTGGTCTAGACATAGTAGAGGACTATCACATTGCATCAAATTTCGACACCAACAGTTATATTAGCATCCTTAACACTGACACCACACTTGAAAATCTCTACGATACTCAGGAAGAAGTGTAAGATTTCTTTACTGAGGATTTCCTTTCTAAACCAATGTCTTATTTCATTGAAGACCTCATTAGGTCTATAGGATCTAATTTCTCTAAGAACTTGTTCACAGAGCAAGAATCCAATCTTTGGTTCTAAACTTGTTATCATGATTTGACATATCTATCCACCTAAATAAATGACATCATATGGTCACAGTTTCCATTTTTTCATGATGTATTACAAAATTTTTATCAATAAAGAACTTGATATACAAATAATATTACCTACTAACAATGATGGAAACTGATCAAAATACAATAATTACCTTGCATGAATGATTTAATTAGATGATGAACGAATGAGAATGACTTGTCAATGGCAAAAGACAATGTGATGATCAAAGAAACAATCTTGAACTAGTGTAACGATGATGGAGCTTTGTTAGAGATGGTTGATCTCTAGGTTTTATGAAGAATATCAAAATTTACCGGCAAAACCCCAAAATTTCCCCCCTTTATAAGAGGTCTGTAAATAAGTTTATATAGATCATTGGTGATCGGGTAAATCACCAGTGATTTCAGGAAATATTAGTTAGTTTCCCAAAAAGAGTGATTTTCCTTCTATTTTGAACTTGATTTCAAACAGGGTTATGATATGAAGTGGGAGAGACTCGAACTTGGGATAAGTTAGGTAGGATGAGGATCTGAGTGATGTTTAAATTTTTTTTATTTTTAAGTTATTACTAAGTAGTTAAGTGTGGAGAGGTGGTTAGGGGTGAGTTAGGGGTGGTTGAGTGATATTTTTAGAAGTTATTGGCGAGAAAATTTGTCAGGGAAAAATTGGTGGATTTCTTGCCAACTCTCTGGGAGTTTAAGTCCCTCTAATTAACCGGTGCAACTTATGTATATGCATGTGCGAGTAAAAAGGTGAATTTTCCTAGTGGCCTTTTGGCCAAGGATTTAACAAGGGAACTCCACTGACCTTCTGGTAAAGTTAGCAATTTCTTGCTAGATAGGACTTTGTCTATAAAGCAAGAAAAGGGAGTGAGAAACAAGATAAGAGAACTAATGTTGCAGGTAGAAAATCAGATTCCTACACACATAGTAGTTAGAAATTTTAACACATGTGTTTATGAGAAGAAAAAAATCTATAAATAGCAACAAGACCAAATGGAATTTGATGAGTACAAAGTATCAAGAAATGCCTTAGTCAAATAAATCTAGAAACTCCTTCTTCTTGTATTTATTACTCAAACCAAAGTTGTATATATTGGGGAAATGGAGGAAAGTTGAGAATGAGGGGGAATGAAAGAATTTGGCTATCTCCTTTGTTCTCTCAATGAACTCTTGAGTTTACAAAATAAATCACCAACCCTTTGAAATGGGAATGGATTTACAATTTATAGAATTATATCTGACTCTTCATATACCCCCCAATGCTTTTTCATATGTCCTCACACAACTTAAAACTTTATAACTTCCGTAGAAACTATTAAGTCCATTTTTATAACATAAAAATGACTTATTACATTACAAACATTAATACATATGAAAAAGTGAAACCTTGACATAAAATTATAACATTGAGAAGATAGAGAAATTTGGGGGAAGAGGAGAGAAAAAGAGTGAGAGAAGAAGAAGAGGAGATATCATTCCTGATGAAGTTCGTTGATCCTCATTGATGGAAATCTCAATACAATGAAAATATGAATCTTCAAAATTCTGTGAAACTCCTTCTAATTGGCTTATACATGCTTTGGAATGAGTGTTTAAAAACACTTTTGAATGGTCCTGCCGATGACCATAACTTCCACCATGTACAAGATACTCCTACAAGTCGAGCCATAAAGTGAGTGTCGGGGGAAACTATTGAATTCCATGAGATGAGTCTCAAATTCCCTATGAGAAATTCCCATGGATGATCTAGAATGATGGTGTTTACCTGAATGATCATCCCTCTATATCCCATTATGCCGAACTTTCCCTTTGAGAACAAGCTGCAATTTTTAGTAAGTACAGATGGGGTAACTTACTATTTTTATTAAGTGTCATAGTTATCTTTTCCCAACCTCAACCGGATATGGTAGCTTGAATTATTTATTCTTACTATGTTCCTCTCACTTTTTGGACCAACTGGCTATTTATAGTAGGGGCTTGTGGAACCACTTACTATTTTTAGTAAGTGTCAATTGCGAGTTGAGATGACCTTTTTGATGAGTTTTCATGTGATACTACCTCTGTGTTCACTGCCTTCTTCAGAACCTCTTCAAATGGTGGCTTACCTGAGGCAACAAAACCCTATGTAGGAAGGCATACCAGTTTTAGTAAGTGCACTATGGATGTCACGTTGCAACAAAATAGGTTTTGATAATCTAGGTCCTATTCTAGGATTCCATGGTCCACATTTTAAGTAATTCCTTCATTTGAACAAGTGGGAAAATGTGATTTTCATTAGAGGGGGAAGAATACTGAAAAAAATACATCCCTCCATATCCCTAAAAAATAGGGACTTCATGGCATGAAAAATAGTCTACATGAAACTAGATTTTGTACCGATCATTCCTTCTAATTTTAACATAATTTCACCCACCTGAATGCTGAGAAGTGAAGAGGTAGCTCATTTCCTTTTTCATAGATTTTATTCATGTGATAGGGAAAAAATATGATGAAAAATCATTTCTCCATATCCCTAAAAAATAGGGAGTTCATGGTGCAAAACTAGTTCATGTGAAACTAGATTTTTCAATGATCATTCCCTCTAAGTTTTGTGTGATTTTTCCAACTAGAACCTTGAGAAGTGGAGAGGTAGCTCGTTATTTTTTTCCACTACTATGTCATGGTGGCCATTAATGGAGCTTGAAATTTGTAATTCTGGTTTTTTTCTTAGTTTGTAATGAAATCAACTCCATTGCGATAGGTTTTTTCTTCTTGTCTCACTGGTGAAATTTCTCTTCGATCTGGTTGCTGGTTTGATGTGAAATTGAGGTTTGTTCTTCATGGAGCTGGAAGTGAAATTTATTCACTATGAGCATTAATTTATGAAAATGGGAGGTTTGAGGGTGAAGAACTCAACAACAGAAGGTTCTTCATTTCATGCACTGACTTGTAAGATTTGTTCAAAATCTTCGTCTCACGGCAATGGAGGTTTCTGAAGAATTCCTTCGCTCTTCTCTTTCATTCTTCATTCCTATGGATATATTAATAAATATTTTATTTTAAAACTATGAATATTCATGGATTGTAATGTTTTATTTCTATGGAAGAATTGGTTTGGAGAAACAATGGTGGACTGAGGTGTTCTTTGCAACTTTTCTTCTAACAGTGAGAAGCAACAAGAAGTGGAAAATAGTTAGAATTTTTTTCAAATTTTTGAGTTTGAGTTGGGTGAATTTTTATTTACCTAACATCCGTCACCTCAAAGGTACATGAGGAACATAAAACTCCATGGATCGCAAGGAAACGACACGTAGCGGAGATCCGGCAGTAGGGAATGAAGGCTAAAAATTCAACTTTAAAGCATTGAGGGGTCGGAAGTTGGTCATATGGGTCACCAGAAGTATCCTTAGGGGTTGGGAACATTTTTACATGTGTGATGGAACTAACCTTGAGGGATGTGAGGGGTGAAAAATCCCTCCAAGCTCCTGGAGTTAACACGTGTTGTCCTAAAATTTTACTAACTCTCGAACTCGCTCTAAGAGGACAACTTGAAAGGACGATAACTTGAGCTCCTGATGGAAGTTTTTAATGAAATATTATATGATCCTAATTGGAAATGACATTGTTAATCCAATGGTTGGGGTATATGGTATTTTTGAATCCATTTGATACTTGAAAAATCATTTTTTTGATTTGGTACTCCACCTATGCATGAGAAAAACTACTTGTATACCCAATGCACCAAAGTGTTGTAAAAAACAAAATTTCAACATCTTGGAGGTTTTGTAATTACCTTTGTAAAATTTTTTTTTCTTCTAACTCCATTCAGAGCTCCCATAATCATCTTCCAAAGCTTAGCAACTTTTTTGGCTTGTGCGCTGCCTAGGCCTCTAAAACCTAATTTTGGTGAAAATGCCCCAACTTTTCCAAGTCCTTCCAAAATCTTCCTTAATCACTTACATGATGTCCCAAGGACTTTAAATCATATATTTGTATGGTTTTTATTTTCTTTTCTGCTCCACGGGGTTGCTCCATTGCTAGCAAATCCAATGATAGTCCTTCCCACAACTGCCTGAAGCTTGCAACTTTTAATGAACTCCGAAAATCACCTAGGGGGAATGAATGGAATTTCTAAAATTTTCTAGGGGGATGAGATAACATTAATTGGGAGGTTAATGGACTAACTGGGTAGACTCGAGGGTGCCTTGGAATGGTAAGACTTGAAAAAATTAAAATAGGGGTATAGTTGTCAAGCTCGAAAATTGTTAATTTCCTTGTTGCACATTCACATGACAACATCTCATTCTAGCTTGGGAACATGACATGGACTGAGTGCATAAAATACATGACATGGAATGAGTGTAACAAAGACATGACATAGGGAATATAGAATCTCAACTTTAGACCATATGATCCATTGACCAATGCCTTATCCATTGGTCCCTACGGAGTCAAGTACAATTTACAAGAGAGAAAGATACCGAAGAAGGAATCACACACACACACACACAAAATGATGAAAAGGAAACACACACCACACAACAGGTAGGGAAACACATGTAATAGAAATGGAAACACACCTATAAATCACCTATGGTACAAGGCAGGGGACAACCCGCTTTCACTGAAGCAATTTCATTCATCAAAATTTACCCTTGAGTGGGACACCTTGAGTGATGTTGTTCTACGAAGCTATTGACCGATTCAAGAAATTATCCTCCTCTCCTTAATTGTTTATGAAAGTTGGTTTCTTTCATGAATGTATATGTTTTTTTAGGAATGAGTCCATGTGAGCTTCGTGATGCCTACACCTTCTCTTATAAATTCCATTGAATTCACATTTTTTCAATCAGTTTCATAGTGCTAGTTTCCTTCCGTGTTTATCCACATAGCTGATTTTTCATTGAACATCTCATCGCTGCCCCGAAGCTGATTTTCATTCAAATTTATTCAATATACCGAGTTACTTTCTTTCTCGGGTCTATGCTCATTGATATATTCTCCATGAGAAACCTTAGATTCATCCTTTATCTCTATACCACTGTGAGGCATTTTAGTACTGATGAGAGGATCAGAGGAAAACTCATACTTGTCTTGTATGTCCATGGCACAAGTTAAGAGATAAAGAATCATCTTGGGGTCTTCCACAACTTCAACTGCATCCAATAGTTCTTGCTTAAAGATCTCCGTTGTTACTTCTTGCATCTCATCTTTGTATGCCTTTGAAGGATATTTATTTCATAGCTCAATGTAACTATCTAGAGGGATTAACCCATCATCTTTAGGATCATTGTATTCTATCACTCCTTTTTCTAGAGGGCTCGTTTCACCTGATTCTTAGACGTTTGTTTGAATGTGACGAAACAGATAGGGTAATGGGCATAGGAGGAATACTTGTTGTAATGTTGGTTGATGGGTTGTTGCATGTGTGTTGACTTTTGAATCCACAACTGATTGTGAGAGCTTCCTTTTGGCCAGGAGGAACTACCTGTAATGGAAAGCAAGACCACCAGAAAGAGTTAAACAATATATGCAGTGGAATGCCTAGCGTGTGCTAGATCTGAGAAGTGTGATACTTCCTAGATGACTATCAATCCACTGTTTAAATTTTTTTATTGCTGGTAATAAAGTAAATCATATTGTAATTAAAATGATTTAGGTATCTCATTTAAAAAAATAAGAAATATCTAATCTAACAGGCTAAGTTAAAATAAGATCTGAAGGTCAAGTAACTGGTTCTAGGTTTTACAGGTCTGATAGAGATCTTAGGTAAGTCACAAGTGAGTAAAGGTGATGTAGGAATAGGTAGGTAGGTCACTATTATGGGTTGTATTGGTAAATACAGAGACCGACGCCAGTTAAGGGTGACCGACACCGGTTGGGGAGAACCGGTGCCTGTTATTGTGGAAAACTGGGAATGCCACATAATGAGCTTTAGATCTCCCTTGTGAATGCACAAATGACTTGGTTAGTTGTAATGAGGTATTTGGCTGTTTGGGTGGGATTTGGAAAGGTTTTAATAGGGATAATGAAGGGGTGAATATTAAAGGAGGTTAATGGGTGGCTAGGGAAACAAAGAATGACAATACAATGATGGAATAAGTGCACCAGAGGAGTAAAATGTTCTACTTATTGGGATTCTGGTTCTGGACGCCTGTGAGTGAGGAATGAAGGTGCTGGTACGAGGTTGAATGCTGTGAAGGATCACCAAACGTTGGGGAGCTCTTATATGGGCTACATGTGCTCTCCTTCTTACCTAATTGGATCAAATTTTTGTTTGGGTGAGTGCTAGATGGTTGTTGGGTGAATGTTGGATGTCTGTGCAAGAGAAAATGCTTGATCTCCTTCCTTGCATGTGTGTTCTCATTGCAAGTTGTTCTCAAAAGATGTGATATCTTTCAAGAATGTGCCAACATTTTCCAACCTAAAAAATAAGGTTGTTTTAGGAGCTAAAAGGTGACCGACGGTGGTTCCGGCTTAACTGGTGATGGTTATGGGTAACCGGCGTCGGTCAAGATGAGATTTCCTAGGTTTACTAAACTAGGGAGATCCTCTTGATTTTTTGGAATCTCGTGTCATTTTACCATTAGATTAGACTGGAAATTTTTGTAATCATGCTTGAATGTGGTTAGAGGGAATGTAGGCATTGATTTTTAGGGTTTGGGTAAGACTTAGTTAGTTATGGCAACTTACTAAGAATAGGTCTTAGGGTGAGGTGGCTTGATGAGGTGTCTAGGTGAGGTGTATGTGTGGACATTATCTAATTTAAGATATTTAAATAATAAATATTGTGAGGATAATGAATTAATTAAATTAAATTAATTAAATAAATATTAGTTGGGTGAAGGGGGCCATGGCTAGGTGAATGTGATGAAGGTATTTATCTGTCGAGGGACCAAAGGGGAGTGTGACCCAATTTTGGTGTCTACATTTTTCCCCTTTTTATTGCATGGCTTGTATTGGTAAGTGACACTGATAAAAATAATATGTGGTTTCCTGATGTGTGGGTGAAGGTGATCCCCCTCAAACCAGGAACTGACGAGGTAGAAGGTAGAATCGGTGAGTGGTTTGATAAAAGGTGAATGTGAGAAAGTGAAAGATAATGAATGGGGGGAAAAAGGAAAAAGGTCTACTCGAGAAATCTAGGTAATGGGTTAGGGTCAAAGGTAGTAATAGTTAAACACACACGCGCGTATAAACTGCAGCACGCTACTAGGTTGAAGAGTAGGCAAACTCTACATTGTTTAAGGTTGATAGGTTTATCTAAACAAGGTCGAAGTGATTATGGTATTCAAGGTGTAGGATATTGTCAAGAAACACGATGTAGGTTAGGTGTAGGAATGTTTAGGTATGTTCTGGTACACCAAATGTAGGGTTAGGATAAATAGTCATAGCAATAGGCTAAGTAAGGTCATTAGGTCAACAACACAGGTAACAGTGCTGCAAGGTATAACGAACACATGAGGTCAAAGGTCACTAGCGATGGTCCAGGTCGAAATATTTAGGTCACAACATGGGTAAGGCTGAGGTATGAGTAAAATAATGAGTCCCCAAAGGAGGAAGAGGGTAGGTAGTAAAGGATGAGGTTAGTAGGGTGAGGTAAGTGGTTTAGGTAAAGGTGGGGTGGGGTAAATGATCAAGGTAAAGGTTGGGTGGAAAAAAAAGGTGACGGGAAGGGTAATAGGGTAAAATTAGGGGAAATGTGCAAGAGAGTGTGACCGATGCCGGTTAGGGGTAACCGATGTTGGTAGAGGATAACTGACCTCGGTAAAGTAGGGCACATGAATGATGTCGGTGAAGGTAAAACCTGCTTCAATTAGGTCGGGTTTATTATAAAAATAAAAAATCCATTTTTTTTGTTATTCATTCGTCATTTAGTGAAGTGAGAAAATGACAAAAGAGAGATGAAAGAGGGAAAAGTGCCCAGATGAAATAGATTGTTGAGTTGACGATCTAAGAAGTAGGTGATTGGTTGTTGAGAGGTAGATCCATAGGATCGGTAGGTGTGATTTGATTAGGTGGAGCATTAGGGTAGTGATTTGGTGATGGCAGAGGCCAGAGAGGGATCAGGTGGGCCACCGATACAACAGCCAGATGTGTCACCACGACAATGGAAACACGATGAGGTAAGCATCCAACTCTTGTTGTATTTTATTAGATAGATTAGGTGATTTACAAATTGGGTTTTTATTTTTTATTGTGGGTGGGGGAAAATAAAATTGGGAAGATAGGAGGGTAAATTAGGTCAAATAGAAGGGGGGAGAGAGATAAGTGGGAGAGGAGGGGAGTAATGAGGTGCAAGGGGAGGTGTAGGTGATTTTAGGTGGTTAAAAGTGTTGGGGTGGGAAGTTGTGGAGAAGGGAGGGTTTGGGGGTCACAGGTTTTTACTGCGACACTGACCGGTGTCGGTCAGGTTTGGCTAACATCGGTAGGGTTTAACTAGTATTGGTCATGAAATAGGTGACCAATGCCGATTTAGGGGTGACCGGGGTTGGTTAGAAATAATCAACACCTTTCAGGATTGGGAGAGAAAAGGGAAAAAAAGTGCCACAGGTTGGGTAATTGAGATGGGTAGGGGTAAAATAGGGTGTGAGAAAGTGATAATGGGTGAGTGTGGGTTTGATAAATGTAGATTAATGTGTTGTTTATATTAGATGCAGGGGAGAGATCAGCTACGTATGTGGGAAAGGGTTCCACCCATGCTCGTGATAGTGCACGGCACAGTGACCCCTAAAGAGTGATGGCATGTGGAGGCGGTGGGCCTGAGTGGGGTTTGACATTACCGGTATATAGTCTGACAGCCTAGTCTGATGGTCATGCTCATCGATAGATGGGATTTTGCAACCAACATGTTCCACCTGCCGAGGAGTGAGATCACATTCACCCTAAAGGACGTGTTTAGGATTCTGCAGCTACGCATATTGGGTATGTAGGTCTACTCTATATCCTCCAAGGCATTGGAGGAGTTGATGCTGATGGTGTTTGGAGAGGGGATGGCTGAGATGACCTTCCATAGCACCAACATATGCTATGGAGAGATGTACCTAGCCCATCCGGAGGAGACGAGGCTAGTAGTTCTATTGATGGAGGCAGTGTGCTGCTTTGCACTACCAGATGTAGAGAGTGGGAAGTTTCCCTAACCGTTGATGGGGATATTACATGACATGATGATGGACCAGACCCACTTTTCCCGGGTGGCAGCATTCGTGGTGTAGCTATACAGGGAGTTATTGGCCTATGGACGATTGCGTAGGTTTAGCCTGTGCTATACATTTTTACTTCACTACTGGGCATATGAGCACATTGTCTGTGTGCATCCAATGGGTATAACCCGGGCTGATGCCTTTCTGCCAGACTATGTACGAGTGGGGTATAGGTGATTGGTGCCTACTATTAGAGAGCAGAGATCAGAGAGGCCCACACATGATGTGGCCTATTTCTGGCCACTATTGGAGGGGTTGTCTGGGGTTGATATCATTTAGAGGCCAAATGTGGGCTTACCCTCATATAGGTAGATGTGTGATGAGCTAGCTGAGATGCAACTATTGAGATGGATACAGGGGTCACCATGTCGGGGAGCACGAGATGATCATGGTTGATAAAGTCAGGTGGCAATTTGGGCTATTACAAGACATACCTCCACCCTTCCCACAGTATAGGAGAGACAATGTGGAGAGGCCCTTACCTCTACCACAGCTGATAGTGCCCACAAGGAAGGAGGATCAGGTAGTGGACCGGAGGATTGATGATGTCAGGGTCATAAACAGGTATAAACAATGGTGGATAACTTATTTATGAGCCATACCACCTAGACTGGGGTAGCAGGATCTAGCCACCATCACAGTGTAGAGAGACACCCTACATGGGCAAGTGGCTACTCTGATTACCTATTTGGGTATGGTTTAGACATAACTGGCGAGCTCAGAGGAAGAGGTAGTGGAGCTACATGTATAGGTGGCTAGTCTATAGGCCCAGATGGCTAGGGGTAGGGATGGAGATGGAGATGAGGATGATGGTCAGGTGGCGGCCTTATAGGCACAAGTGACTTGGTTACAGGGCCGGTTGGCCACAACTTAGGCATAGATTGGGGCCTTACAGGACCAAATATAGGAATAGGGGTAGAGGGCACCACCATAAGCACCGGGACATGGTCCTAGTTTATAGGTAGAAGCAGGATAAGGTCCTGTAGGATAGGTACATGGGTCAAGGCCTATGGAGCCACCACAGATTGTGCCTATATCTAGGTTATGGGATGCCCTAGGTGAGGCCAGATACTACTAGGATCAGTTGATGGCATCCGAGATAGACTTTATATCCTTTGGAGGGTACCAGGCACAACAAGCATGGAGTCAGAGGACTAGATCCCATAATTACAGTGTAGAGAGCATAGGGGGCCATCAAGTTCTGAGGCCAAATCATGGAGAGGCCACTAGCTCATGGAGACCAGCTCTATGTGAGGCACCAGTAGGGACCCAGGAACCACCTACGATGGGTGGGGAGATGTTAGCAAGTCACCAGATAGGGGCTGAGGAGGCAGAGGGTACATGCGATACAGATATGGAGGATATCAGCTAAGATGCCTGATATACGGCTCCTGATTTTTTAATGTATTATAGTCATTTTTTGATATATACTAGCCTGCGTACCGAAGATAGTGTGGATGTACGAGAGCTTTTGTATATTTTGAGCGTATACTAGCCTATGTGCTGAAGAGATTTTGAATTGGTTTATTATTTTATTCTAATGAGACCAGCTTGCGTGCTGATGACATTTTGTATCGAGTATCGGCCTATGTGCCGATGATTTGTTTTGAGATAGACATGATGGGATATACATGTATATTGTATGGAGACACATCTTTATTTATATGATGAGATACATGAGATGCTTGATTTTTTGGTGTTTGGATGAGACTTTTGATTTATTGTTGTGATATGGACATGGAAGTTAGATGAGTTAGGCATGATGGAACTAGGTTGGTTTAGGCCTGGATCGAGTCAGGTCATAGGCATGGATCAAGTTAGGTCATAGGCATGGATTGAGTCAGGTTGGTTTAGGCATGGTTGAGTTAGGTCATAGTCATGGATCGAGTCAGGTTTGGTTAGGCATGGTTGAGTCAGGTCATAGGCATGGATTGAGTCAGGTTTGGTTAGGTATGGTTGAGTTAGGTTAGTTTAGGCATGATTGATTCTAAATTGGTGGGGGTTGTGATTCATTAATTTGTGTAATGAATGATAATATGGGTTATGTTTAAGATGTTTTATAATACATGCATGATGATGCTAGAGAAATGGTAGTTATAATAAATGTATGGTGTGATGATGATAAAAAAATGTTTAGCAAATGTGTTGTTGGGTTTGGTTTAGTTTCCAATTTTGGATATAAAAAGGAAACTACGTAGGGTAGAATGTGATTTTAGAAAAATGAAAAATGAAATAGTTAGGGTAGAGAGTGGTCGAGCTAACCTCCAAGGGCCCCATGCCCTCAGAGTGCTACCTACATAGTCCCGGTGAAAAGGGACCTCAGGTCGATGTAGTTCTCCCATAAGCTAGGGAAGAATAAGAGGAGGTATGAAAATTAGTTGGTAGGTTTTAGGCATGATTTGTGTTTAGGTCTGTTAGGTGTGAGTGGGTTGCAGACAAATTGGTATAGGTGGTGTCGATTGTGGCAAAAGAAGAAGATTACCCTAAAGGTAAGCATCGAAGACCAAGTCTTGTATAAGGTAATAAAAATGTAAATAAAGATAGTTAAAAGATAAGAGGGGGTAATAAAGCCACCTAATTGGTTACAATCATACCAAGTAGATCACACCTTGGAGGAGGTGATGAACATGAAACCCTAAAGACATTGCATGATTGATTGTTCTAAGGTTAAAAGTAGTCACATGATCACCAAATGTCTTGGTTTCCAAGAGGTCCCTTGAGGTGGTAGGAAATGGGAGTGGGAATGGTGAGAAAGGTGCAAGGTGGGTAAATTTTTATATGGTATGAGGTGGTATGCTCTTTGGGCAAGAGATCTGAGGTCATAATGGGCAAGTCCATGACTAAATTTTTTTCCATTTTGACTTGTATTTGAGATAGACTGATCGATGTGGGAATTCTATGTGGGTTGAGGAAATTAACTCCTTGAGGTCTTCGTGAAGCTGATCAATGTGGGAAGCTTCAAATTCTCTTGATTTTCTTTTCTTTTTCTTTTTTTTGAAAGGGCTTTACATAGTTGTCCTTCGAGGGAGCAGTCTATTTATAGCAGTGATTGTCAAGAGGAAGATGTCTTTTTGTGGGAGTCATCTTTTATATTAGAAGTTTGACTCAAGGAGTTTGTCCCAAGTCAGAGATTTGAAGTCATGGACAAGACCAAGGTGAGGAATAAGATTCTTGTTTAGAAAGTAGGGTGAAATGACCATGGGATCTCATCTAAAGGTAGATGAAAAGTATCCATGAGAATCATGCTATGTGTAACTTCATGGTACACATATTCAAGAGATGATAATGAGTGATAGGTACGCACCTGATTCTTGTTTAATCATTGGTGAGGTGTAAGAAGTGGAGAGTGCTCAAAGGACGAGCATGGAAAGAGGAAAAAAGTGATGTAGGACTAAAATTCAACAGTAGAACGGTCGAAGATGCAAGGCATTAAGGGGCTCAGGTTCAGGTTTACCATCAAATGAAGATAAACGATAAGCACCTAATCCATAAGTATGGGTTACGATGTAGGGTCCCAAGTAATTAGGAGAAAATTTTCCCCAATTACGTTTTTCTAATTTAGTTACATGTTGATTTTCTTTAAGGACAAGGTCACTAACTTGGAAGGTTCGTTCATGGACACATTTTTCATATGCATGTTTGATACGTTTTTGGTAAACTTGAAGGTGGTCACGAGTGTTAAGATGGCATTCGTCTAATAACTCTAGTTGTGCTAAACATTCCTGACAAAAGTCATCATCATTGAGCATGTCATGGAGAGAAATGTGGAGTGAGGGGATCTAGAATTCAAGAGGCAGAACAACCTCTATACCGTAGACCAGAGAAAAAGGTGTAGCAGCAGTGGAAGCGCGAATACTAGTATGGTATGCCCATAGGGAAAAAGGAATATGTGTATGCCACTCCTTCCTATTATCGTTAACTACTTTCATGAGAATTTTATTTAAGGTTTTGTTAGTGGATTCGGCTTGGCTGTTGGTTTGTAAGTAATAAGGTAATGAGAAACTAAGATGAATGTTGAAGGCATTGCAAAGTTTTTGCAATGTTTTGTTTTTAAATTAATTTCCATTATCAGTGATGAGGTGATGAGGAACACCAAAGTGATAAATGATGTGATGATTGATGAACTCACATATTTTATCAACTTTCGTGGAGATGAGTGGTATGGCTTCCACCCATTTTGTGTAGTGTTTGGTAGTGGTGATGATCCATTGATGTCATTAGGAAGAATGGGGGTTAATCTCTTTGACAAGATCCAAACCCCATTGAGAGAAGGGCCAAAGGTCATGGGCGACATGTAAGGCATGACTAGGTGTATGATGAAGGTTGGAATGTTGTTGGCATTTTACACAACATTTGATGTAGTCACAACAATCATGGTTAAGGGTCGGCCAGTAATAGCCAAGGCAAAAAATACGCTTAGCAACAGCAAGGCCACTGAAGTGACCTCCACATATGCCATCATGAACCTCCTTAATGGTATAAGGAATTTCATAACTCGTGAGGCATCATAAGAGAATACCATCAAAGTTGTGCTTATAGAGGAGGCCCCCAATGATGACATAACAAGAGACCTTTTTAAGGAAGGCGCGTTGTTCGTTATGGGTGAGATTAGGAGGTAGAATGGAGAGAGAAAGATAATCGGAGTATTGTTTGTACCAAAGGTCACTCGGGTCGAGGATAGTAGTTACAATAGAGTAAAATTCATGAGGTAAATAAGAAGGTGATTAGATTCATTGTACGGTGACAAAGATTTTAGAATCGGCGGGTGAAGCAGGTATTTGGGAAGCCAAGTAGGCCATGGTATCAAAACATTTGTTGGTTGAACATGGGACGGTTTGAAGGGCATGTTATCCAAAATGTGCCCTAGCTCATTTTTTGTGGCTAACTCCTTGTGTTCTTACCTCTCTTGTGCCTCAGTCTACATTTTTTGATTTTAAAGCACTCAAGGCTTTCATGAAATGGCACCATCAAATAGAGCTCTCTCTCAGCTGTTCAGAAAGGTAAAGTTTTCCTCCTAACTCCTTATATTTTTCAAGTTATGGCTCAGCGGAGTTTTTGTGGAAAATTTTCCCATTTGAGGCCCGCAGCCAATAGGAAGCTGCCACGTGGCAGAGGAGTTCGGGGGTCAGAGGCAAATTTGAAATTTTTCCAAGTATTTTGGTCAAAGGTTTAAATGGAAATTTTTTCCCGCAGGGCCCGCGGACCAATCACAGTGTGACACGTGTCCCAAGTGGTGGGGCGCGGGGGGAAAATGAATTTTTTTCCAAAGTGTACGCAAAGTCAAAATTTTCAAAGGAAAACCCACGGAAAGGGAAGGAGAGAGAATTACGCAGCCAATCAGTGCTCGACACGTGGCATCTGACTTGTGGAGCACAGAGAATTTTTGAAAAATTTTCCAAAGACAAAAAAGAGGTAAAATTTGAAATTTTTTCCCGCCGATCCGTTTTTGGGCCGTTTCTAAATATTCAAATGATCATATCTTTTGATCCAGATCTCATATTTTCACATTCTTTATATCATTGGAAATCTGTTAAAATTCTCTACATGATTCCATAGTCAATTTCTAATTTTGGTTCAGTTTGGAGAGAGAAAATTCAAAAACGGTTCTGGTACATGTCCATGGCCAGAAATGACATTTCAACAACCAAATTTAATATAGAATGGGTCGCATTCTTCTCCAATATGGTAAAAAATGACATGGTATGGGTTTGCAAGGTCCTCCATGCTGCTTTAATGCATTTTCCATCAAGGAGGAATGGGCTCCCACATTTTTTACGTTTTCTCTCTCCTGGCCTCGACCCATGCATTGTAAAAGCCAGATTTGGCTCATTTCTTGATGGTTGAACACTTTTTGGCATAGAAAACTTCTTCTTTCACCTCCAGCAAGTGATTGTTGCAAGATTCAGACCTTTTTCAAGTATTGTATCAGGTTTATACCTCTTTGAGGGTGGAATGCAAGATATTTTACATGGAAATGATAGTGCAAACTCTGTGAATGCTTTCAGTCCTCTGTTTGTATTGTTTTACTTCATTTTAAGACCCCTAATTGCATCTATCAGCTTGTGTATGTTTTCCCTTGTTGCATTTCATGAATTTGTGTCTATTTACATGGCAAAAAATGTTTCACCACTCCTTTGGTACATCACCATCATTAGTTAGTTTCAATTTTTGCATTTCTATCCCTGTCCTCTTGCAATTTAGAGTAGGATTAGGATATGAACCTCTATAGTTGTACAAAATATAGATCTAAATCAGAGGAGTTTGAGGAACCAGCCTCTATTCTGGAGATTCCTCTCTCATTTTCACAAGTCCCACACTTGGAGAGAAGTTTCCATGTTGTGCAATCACACTGGATGCTCTAAAGATCATTTAGAACCTTGATTTGCATCCAGGGGTGCTGATGATTTGCAATAACAGGGCATAATGGGCAATGGTGGCCAAAAGTATGTCTACATGATGTTTATACTTTTTAAGTATCTTGTTACAACATTGGTATATACCATTGACTTAGTTTATAACCAATTAAAAGTCACCAAAGATATTGATTGATCTGACATCTAGGGCATATGTGGCTTAGAGACCTAAAACGAGTGCTTTGTATTCAGCGATATTGTTTATACAATCAAAATCTAGTTTGAAAGACAAAGGCATGGGTTCACCATCAAGCAGAATGAGTGTAATTCCAGCCCCACCTCCACGCTAACACTTGGAACCCTCAAAGAAGAGTGTCATTTAATAGGCGGGTTCATCCAAGGAAAGGGTAGCAATTGACTCATCTGGAAAGTCAAAATTAGAGGGTTGATCCCCGTTAATAGGTGCGTCTGCCAATTGGCCGGTGATAGCTTGGCCCTTGATGGACTTTTGATGAATGAATTTGAGGTTGAGGTCAGATAAAATCATAAGCCAACATGAGGCACATTGATTTTGATAAGGTTTGTCATACATGAAGTGTAAGGGGTTCGTGTTGGTCACAACATAGGTTTTGTGGTTGAGTAGGTAATGGCGGAGTTTGGTGGCAACAAAAACTAAGGCTAAGAAATTTTTTTCAGGATGGGTGTATTGGGTTTCATAGTCTAAAAGAGTACAACTTATGTAATAAACCACCTGCTCCCTGTGTTGTTCATCACGATGAGTGAGCATGGCTCCCAAGGAGTGATCGGTAGCTGAGATGTATAGGCAGAAAGGTTGATAGTCTTTAGGTGGAATGAGTACGAGCAGTTGGAGAAGGTATTGTTTTAGGGCCTCAAAAGCTTTGCGGTAGTCATCATCCCATTTAAAGGAGACATCCTTCTTGAGTAGATGATGAAATGGTTGGCACTGATCAAATAATTGTGAAATGAAATGGTGAATAGACTTCAAGTTACCTTGCAAGCTACGGAGTTGTCTAAGGTTAGTGGGTGGAGGCATTTCTAGAATGGCCTTGACTTTAGCAGGGTCAACTTCTATACCACATAGGGAAATGATAAAAGCCCAAGAGATTTCCTGAGAGAACCATGAAGACGCACTTCTTAGGCTGAAGGAAAACACAATATTTAATGAGACGATCAAAGATAGTTTTGAGGACGGTTAGGTGATTGGAGTGGCATTTAGATTTTTCCAAGAGATCATCTACGTAATCTTCCAATAGTCGTGGAAGATGTAAGTCATATCCCACTAATACGTGGCATTAACATTTTTAAGGCAAAAAGGCATGACTCGATAGTAGAAGGTCCCCCAAGGGGTGATGAACGAGGTCTTGTGTTGATCTTCTTGGTCAAGAAAAATTTGGTTATAACCTGAGAAGTCATCCATGAGTGATAGCATCTCATGACCAGTAGTAAGGTCAACTAATTGATTAATACTAGGTAAAGGAAAGTCATCTTTTGGGTAGGCTAGGTTGAGGTCATGGAAGTTTGTGCAAATGTGAAGTCCCCCTATTGCCTTAGTGACAGGGACAATGTTAGAAATCCAACGAGGATAATCAATGGGTAATATGAAGGAAACAAAAAGAAGGCACTGAAGTTATTCTTTGATGAGAAGGGAAATGCAAGGGTGCATTTTCCTTAGCTTTTGTTTGATGGGTTTGGCATCGGGAATGGTTACGATATTATGGACCACTATGGTGGGGTCAATACGGGGCATGCCTACGGAAGACGAAGTGAAAGTGTGGTTATGATCTTTGAGAAAAGAAGTGATGGCTTCCTATTCAGTAGCATCTAAATATTGACCAATCTTTAGGATGTGCGGGTTGTACTGAGTATAAATGTTGATCTTGATAGTTGATTCATTCAACATGCTCTACATCTTAGAGGGTAACGAACAATGAATATATGAGTCTGCTACACCAAGTTAGTTAAGTATAGATTCATCATGTTGACATTGAATGACGTTAATTGAAGGTGTATCGTCATCGATCATTATAGGATACAGGAGGGGAAGAGATGAAGGGGCCTCACCCTCACGCTGATAAGTCAGAGGCCCCAAGGAAATGGTTTTTATGAAAAAAAAAGTTAGGAGGGATAGATTCTGGATCCATCGAATTTGTCAGTAAACGTGGCAATGAAGGTGGAGAAGGGTTAATGTCCTTGATGAGTTCAATGCGGGCCTATTTGATAGGTGGTTCATGAAAGATGATACCACTACGGTCGTTATGTTTTTGGGTGGTACATATAATAACAGTATGGCGGCCTTGCTCGTAAAATCCAAAACCGAAGCCCTTTCATGCACATTGGTGTAAGAAGGTGTGGGTAAAATGGTAATTGGTGAGGGACTGGAAATCAACGGAAAATGGGTGGGTTTGTGATGGTGGTTTGGGTGTGTAAGAGGTAGTATCAAGTCCCTCACAGGTAATACTAGTACGAAGGTGAGGAGGACCATAAAGGAGGTGTTATCCTTTGTGGTGATCATAGCGAGGGTGTTGGTGAAGACTTCCATACTCTTGTGGAGTAAGGAATGTGTTGACACTATATAGGCAGTACTCCCCCAGAGTGAGGCGTTGAAAAATGCCTTCCAAGGGATCTGTGGTTGGTATGTGGGTAGCTAGAATAGATTATGTGTTAGAGGTCAATGTGGAGGTGGAGTTAATAGATTGGGAGGCTGATGGGTTGGCTGCAGAGGTTATGGCAACAGTAGGAATGGAGGAGGCATGTGTAGTTGAGGTAGAAACTATACTGGTAAGCAGAGGCATAGGTGAAGCAGTAGTGGTTGTGGAGGTAGACGCCTTAATGGGTATGAGCACATCATTGGGTTGGTAAAGCATGTTGCATGTTTTAAAAGGTGATGGATCAGCTGGGATAGTGTAGGTATGTCCTTCATGCTCAAACTTTACACAATGATGTAAAGTGGAAGGAACGTAACCCATGACACGAATCTAGGGTCTGCCAAGCAACAAGTTATATTGGAATTTTCCCTCCAAAATGTAAAATAATTCTGGAATAGTGCGGGTGCCCATGCAAACATGGTGGATGATGGTGCCTAGTGTAGAGGTGATAGTGTCATTGAATGAATGCAACATGACGGGATGTTTATGTATGCAATTGTCAGGTACACGCATTTGAACAAATGCATGGGATGAAATTATATTTATACTAGCACCCCCATCAATCAGTATATGTCATTGATGTGAATAGAGATGAAGAGGGCTGGGTCTAGGTCATCATTTTAGTGTGGTGCGATCTATTCTTCTGAGAAGATAAGGGAGGCTATTTGGTGAGTAGGGTGAGGTGTGGATACAGGTGGCAATTTGGTGAGAGAGGCTACATGATGGGGTGTGATAATGGAGGCTACGGGTGTAGGGTCATTGGGTAAAACCTCAATATACTGAAGAACCTCCATAAGAGCTTGACGATGGGATTCTGAGGTTTGGATGAGGTCATATAGGGACATTTTGAGGGAATATTGGTGTAGTTGTTTGAGCATGGTACGATGTGTAACCCCATTGGAAATAGGATATGTGGGGCCATGGATAGTGATTTTAGGTGTAGGTGTAGATGGTATGTTGGGTATAGGATTGGTTGGTGAGTCAGTTGCCTTTTCCTTGTCTTTATCCTTCTGGGCATGGGTAGTAACATGGATCATGTTGATTTGAGGGGAGTTGGTAAATAGACAAGGTGTAGGATGAGTGGTATAACAACATGATGGGAAAAAGCCTACTAGAGGAGAAAAACCTTATGAGGTGAGCTGGGTGCAATGACATTTGGGTGATGGTGTAGTAAGTTCTCTGATGCGAACAATGTTAATTTTGAATCTTAGAGGTGGCCCTAGAAGTTGTGGGGGTGGAGGTCATGGTTGTTGAGTGGGTAGTGAAGGAAGGACTGTGGGAATGGTTGTCGATGAAGTAGGGTCCTCATTGAGAAGGTAGCCATTGTCAAAGTTGGCTTCTAGAGGACACAACTGGATAAGGACGGTTTTCAAAGCCTTGTAGTTCTCTACATCGTGCCATAGAACATGATGGTAGGTGTAAATTTTAGTGTCATAAAACCCTTTTGGATTGGGTTTGAGGGGGTAATAAGGTCTGAGTGGTGGTAATTTGATGACATCAGTCTCAAGGAGGTTGGTTAAGATTTTGGCATAAGACTCTACTAGTGGGTTGTAATGAGAAGTGAAAGTGGGTTTGGGTGTAGGTGTGACTGATTGTTGAGGCACGGTCCTTGCAGGAGGGGGAGTAGGTCGAGCTATGGTTTTGGGTGTTGGCGTGGTCTTGGGTGTCAGTCATGTTTGTTTATGTAGGGGTATGGTAGATGAATGGGTAGGAGGGTGTGGTAGATAGTGGAGGTATCAGCAGGTGACATCTGCATCGGTTTTGAGACTGGAAGCAGAAGACACCTCCACAATAAGGCTCCTTCCACATAATCTAGGAGATCAGCCAAATGTGAGAATGACATATTTGTAGGTGGTGTTGATGAGGGCCTAATAGAAATACCTATAAAATGTGTCTTAGAGATGGGTAATTTTCTAGCTTCAGCTTCCCTGGGTAAAAGAGCCGAAAGAAGGTCTTCAAGATCCTGGGTAGCCGATGAAGAATGCTCGCCTAGAGGAAAAGGTATCTCTACTGGATCAGTGATAGGTGGAGGAGATAATGGGTGCTCCTCTATAGGCGGAGGAGATGATGGGTTCTCCTCTATAGGTGGAGGAGATGATGGGTGTTCCTCTGTGGGTGGAGGAGATAAACAAGTATCCTCCATGGACTGAAGAAATACTATGGGTGTCAGTTCCCTAGGTGGAGAAGCCAAAGGTGAAATGATCTTGATGTCAATGGGAGGCTCCTCTATAGGTGAGGAAGGAGGTGAAAGGTGTTCCTTTTTGGGTGGAGGAATAGGTGAGGTAGGTTTTGATGCAGAAGGAGGACTTCGGGCTAGAATTTCTTCTATTGAAGGAATATGAGGTAACTGGGAAGCAATGGGTGCATAGCTGAAAATAGCGTGGACCTCACGGGTATGGGTATCATGAGTTGACGTCTCACCATTTTGATTAGACAAAGGGGCATGATTGGGAAAGGGTTTCTTGAAGATGTGTAGGTTTTGATTGGTGGGGGCATTAGAGTTATCCATGGTTAACTCGCCTTTCTTGAGCATTTCTTAGATAATGTTTTTGAAAGTGATGCAATTTTTTTCACTATGAAACTTTACTCGATGATAGTTACAGAAGTCGTGTTATTTATACCATGCAGGTGTGGGGCGAGAAGGGTCAAAACGAGTGTGTGGTTTTATAGGTGGAAGGGTGATGGCCCCAACTTTGAGGAGCTTTTCTAAGAAAAAAGAATAAGGTTCCCTAATTGGGGTATATTTCCGTTGTTCCCATCTAAATTGAAAAGTATGAATGGGTGAGAGATTAGATGAGGGGCTACCCTGATTTGATGGATGACCTGGGCTGGATTTGAGTACCACCGTGTTAGCAATTCCCTTGGCCTTTGAATAATTATTCTGTGGTTTGGAATAAAAAGAGGTATCATTCAATTTTAATTCTGAGTTTTTCTACGTAATTGGATTTTCTAGTTTTCGATGGTCTGAATCTCTATCTTTCGTGCCATGGTGAAAGCTTCAGCGAAGGCTCAGAAAGTCTGGACCTATAGGGTTGGTGAGATATGTATAGCACAAGCCTATGTAGAAAGATCAATGAGTTCTGTTTGTGGTAGTTAGAAGGTAAGTTGATTGATCATGCTATGCCAGTGAGCAAAAAAATCTGCGATAGATTCATCATCATACGGACGTGTGGAGTATAGGTTAGTCATGGTAACCTTTTTAACGATATTGATGGAGAATTGATCTAAGAAGGCTTGGGCTACCTGATTAAATGAAAATATAGAGTGTCTAGGTAACCCACTATACCAATCTAATGCAGGTCCAATTAGAGACAGGGGAAAGGTCCTCAAGAGCAATGCACCATCGTGAGCAATTAGGTAGCACCCATGTTTGAATGACCAAAAATGCTGTTGTGGGTCTTCCTTGCTATTGAAGTGGTTTAATTTAGGCATCTCCCAATGCATGGGGTATGGATGGGTGGATAGGCTCATTACAAATCTCATGGTAGGTGAGAGTGTTATGGGAGCTGGAAGCTAATGCCTCCAATGTCTGCATATTATCCATGATTAATTTGATTAGGTTGTTGGTAGGTTGTGATGGTTGGGTGCCTCCTGTAGCGTAAGAGGGTTGTTGTTTGGAATATGATGAGGGTGGAATTCCAGTATATGGTGCTGTCATGTAGGTAGATTGAGAAGAAGATAGTGAAATAGGGGGTACGTACCCAGAGTGAATAATAGATGAAACAAGAGGCTACTGATAGTACGTATATGGAGGTGGAAGGGTCGTGGTGACCCTAATAGCTATGGGGGCTAAAGAATATGGAATGGAAAGGGGTAGGGGTCATTGACACCGGAGTTGATAGCATAGCTACAGGTATATGTGAGACCATAGGGGTGGATGAGGTTATGTTTTGGGTGGTTTTCGAAGGTATGGTGGATGTGGCAAGTGCAACATATGTAGCAGACGTGACAGTCGTAATGGGTATAGGACCTAGCTGTGAAACAACTAGGGGTAAGTTAGATGCGGGTAGTATGGAGCCAAATGAGATTAATGTAGGAGTGGGAATGACAGTCAGGGGGATAGATACGGGCATGTCATATATCAATTGACCTGAGGCATCTGGAGTGGATGAGTGGGAAAGATAAAAATGCAAGGCGACAGGGTTTTGGTCAAGGAATCTTGTGAAATCCTCATCTCTAGTAGTGATAGTGATAGGTTGGATAGGATCTATGGTTGGTGATAAAATGGAAGGTGGTAAAGGACTAGGTGGGAGCAGTTGACAATTGGCGTGGAATACGAGTGTGCTTGCTTGTCTTCGGGTCAACACCATGTGAACAAGTACTAAACAGGTTGGGCTACTTCTCTGTAAATGACACAGAAAAATAGCAAATATAGGTGAAACAGGTAGTAAAAAGTGGATTAGGTACCAAATGTTAGCTAGAAAATGACACAGGATAACCGATGCTGGTCACAAGTAACCACAGTCAGTCACTGTGGAAAGTGGATAGTTGGTCAAAAACAAGGTATAAGGATAAATCTAATAGGTATGCTGAATACTGATGAGATTTACAAGGTCAATGGGAATGATAGGAGTGACAGGGACTTTGAATAGTTGAAGAAGGTGAATAGGTGTCCTTTTGGGTAGGTTAATGAAAATGACAGTGAACCGACACCAGTTGGGTATAACTGATGACGATCAGGGGGTAACCAACGATGGTCACTGGATTGACACCGGTTACTATGGAATTGAAATAGTGATGAAGAAAATATGATTGTGAATTACAATTAGATGTAGAATCATACCCAAAATTTTGAGAATGATGAGGATATGGTCCAGGCACACATAGATGAAGCTAAAATACACCAACTATGATGAGGAGTGTGTGAGGAGAAACAAGAAAAATGAAGAACATGAACTCTCACCTCAAAACGCAAGCCAAACAGAAACACTAAGAAAAAAACAATCCTAAGAGTGATTTTTCGATTATGTTTGTTTAGCTTATGCTTTTTAAGGACTGACACATGAACTGTAAAATAGAGTTTTTTTTGGCAAGGATGGCTTCCTACAAAAAAGAGATCAATAAGATGAGGTTTCAGGTTTGTTATGGTGGGGGCGGGCCTTGCTTTAAAGTATGACTCGAGAGAGCAGCGAGTTGGGTGCCCACTGTACTATGATCATGTGATCACCTACAGCTTCTTCCATGTAAGATGTTGTTTAAGAAGGTATGTATTTTGAATTTTTGTGAGGTTTGGTAAGACTCAAAGAAAGAGAAAAGGAAAGAAGTGCTTTTCTACGATTCATTTGTCAACCATTAGCTGGGCATGACTTCCAGCGTATAGGTTACCCTCAATTAATGTGAGCTAATACAATAAATCAGAATGGAATGCACTTATTTTAAATCCAAATTGAAATATGAATTTTGATGACACAAATAGATGAAAAGGGAGAAGGATGCTCTTTCTCTAAAATGCAGAAAATAAGAAGAAATGGTTCTTTTTAAGTACACGAAAAGAAAGGTTTCTTTTAGAGCAAATAGAAAGGAAAAGAATGTTACCAAGGAAAAAAATTAATGTGTATACCTTTTAGAAGGGAAACAAACACACAACATTCCTGCCAAAATGTTTCACCTGATTCTTAGACGGTTCTTTGAATGTGATGAAACAAATTGGGTAGTGGACATAGGAGGAATACCTGTTGGAATGCTGGTTAATGGGTTGTTGCGCGCATGTTGACTTCTGAATCCACAACTGATCGTGAGAGCTTCCTTTTGGCCGGGAGTAACTACATGTAATGGAAAGCAAAACCACAAGAAAGAATTAAACAATATATGTAGTGGATTTGCTAACATGTGCTAGATTTGGGAAGTGTGATACTTCCTAGACAGTTGTCAATCCACTATTTAAAATAATTTAATGCTTGTAATAAAGTAAATCCTATTGTAATTAAAATGATTTAGGTATCTCATTTAAAACACAATAAGAAAGATCTAATCTAACATGCTAAGTTAAAATAAGATCCGAAGGTCAAGTAACTGGTTATGGGTTTTTCCAAGTCTGAAAGAGGTCTTAGGCAAGTCATAGGTGAGTAAAGGTGATTTGGAAATAGGTAGGTAGGTCACTGTTATGGGTTGTATTGGTAAATACATAGACTGACACCGGTTAAGGGTGACTGATGCCAGTTGGGGAGAACTGGTGCCAGTTACTATGGAAAACTGGGAATGCCATAGAATAAGCTTTGGATCTCCCTTGTGAATGCACAAAGGACTTGGTTGCTCCAAATGAGGTATTAGGCTATTTGGGTGGGATTTGGCGAGGTTTTAATAGGGATAATGAAGGGGTGAATATTAAAGGAGGTCAATGGGTGGCTAGGGAAATAAAGAATGAAAATATAATGATGGAATAAGTGAACCAAGGGAGTAAAATGTTCTACTTACTGGGATTCTGGTTTTAGACGCATGTGAGTGAGGAATGAAGGTGCTGGTAAGAGGTTGAATGCTGTGGAGGATCACCAAATGTTGAACAGATCTTGTATGGGCTACATGTGCTCTCCTTCTTTCCTGATTGGATCAAATCTTTGCTGAGGTGAGTGCTGGATAGTTGATGGGTTAATGTTGGATGTCTGTGCAAGAGAAAATGCTAGATCTCCTTCCTTGCATGCATGTTCTCACTGAAAGTTGTTCTCAAAAGATTTGATATCTCTCAGGAATGTGCCAACATTTTCCAACCTAAAAAATAATTTTGTTTAGGGAGTTAAAAGGTGATCAACGACAGTTTTAACTTAACCAGCAATGGTTATGGGTAACTGGCGTTGGTCAAGGTGGGATTTCCTAGGTTTATTAAAATAGGGAGATCTTCTTGATTTTCTAGGATCTCGTGTCATTTTACCCTCGGATTAGACTGGAAGCTTCTTATAAGCATGCAAGAATATGGTTAGAGGGAATGTAGGAATTGATTTTTAGGGTTTGGGCAAGACTTAGTTAGTTATGGCAACTTACTAAGAATAGGTCTTATGGTGAGGTGGCTTGATGAGGTGTCTAGGTGAGGTGTATGTGTGGACATTATCTAAATAAAGATATTTAAATAATAAATATTGTGAGGATAATGAATTAATTTAATTAAATTAATATTAATGGGGTGAAGGGGGTCATGGCTAGGTGAATTTGGTGAAGGTATTTATTTTTTGAGGGATTAAATGGGAGTGTGACCCGATTTTTGTTTCTATAGGGCTTCAGCATCAAAGGCCTCAAAAGAACCTTTCTTAAATTTATTCATCATGGAAAGAGTCTTCCTCTTCAAATGGGAAGTAAAATACCTCGATTTCATTGTTGTATCCATCCACCATTGGCATAAGAGGGGTATTATATTTCTCATCTTTATTTGTTTCAACATGGCCAACGTTCACACTGTTAAGGATTTCAAATCAGATTCGTGCTTGTCTTGAAGATTCATGACTTACATAAGGAGTTTGAGACTAAGCTCAGGGAATGTTTTTCTTTCGGGGCTCTTATTAGTTCTTGTTTGGATGGTTCTTTCCCACTGTTTGAGTGCTTATTGTAGACTGGTTTGGTCTCTTCCTAGGTGACATGATCAAGGGAGTCCTTATCTTTGAATGGGAATTAGAATATCTACTCATCAAAGATAAGAACATAAGCTGATTTTTCTTCTTGAAGATCATCAAGAACCATTTCCTCTTCTCAATGGTTTGTATCATTTGAAAATTCAGGGCTGCCCTCTTGTAACTCAAATACCCTCAACGCTTATTCAAGGTTCATGGCTCTCTAGGAAGACATTTCTGGACCTAGCAAGATGGGAATATCCTCTTCCTCCTTGTTTGTCACAAAGTGATTCGTCCACTTGGTATCTTGATACAAAATGGTTGTTTTTGGGCTTCTAGAATTTCACATTGTGTACCTCATCTTCTTAATTGGAAGAAATTTTTCCATGTATCCCTTAACTGGAATGGTTGCATAAGACTAGCTAATCTAGATCTTGCTCCCAATTGCTGACAAAAACCCTTTCTTAGAAACATTCCAAATTAATCCATTATGTCAGCTACCAAAATGATCGCTGAAAATTTCTTTTCTTGAAATATTGAGAGAGCCACCTATGCATATTTGAATTTCTCTACAAGTGGGACTTATTTTTACTCAAGGGAGTAACAAGATCCACCGGGTGGAGTCATGGTGAGTTTGAGAGCCTTGGAAACCTTTATAGGCATTACATTGTTAGAGGCAATGAAATATATTATGCAGTTGTTCAATACATATTCTCTAATAAGAAGGGAGACATAGAAAGGTTCAACCTTATCAGTCTTTGATGCACTCAAAGAAAGCATTTTCTATGAGGGAGGTGTAGGTTGGTTTGGTTGTATTCCTTTATAACTAGGATCTACATCATTGGGTGTTAAACTACAACTCCAGATGTATTGAACAAACCTCTCAATTTGTTCAGGTTGAGTCCGTAGATATTTAGTTTCAGTAATCTTAACCTTGGGTTTGTTCACATATTCTATGAAGTCAAAAGGATAAGATGTGGTTGAGGGTGATGAAGGGACTAATTTTGGATTTATGATGGGTTTGGAAGTAGGATTATATTTCTGGGTAACATAGGGTATCTTGAAAGGTACACTATGAGATTTCAAAATACTATCTTTTGTAGGAGAAGATTTATATTTAGAATTAGAAGAGGCATCATAAGACTTACTTGGAATTGTTGGAGACTTCTTATTTGCTATAGGATCATGCTTCAACAATGTGGACTCCATGGAGGGTGGGAGTGGAGATCCTCGAGTGATTATTTTTTCTTGAAAATTCACCACAAGAGGATCTTCATTCCTATTTTTCTTTGCGACAGTTGAGGAAGACCCCCCTTTCTCATAATGATAACAAGTGAATACCACACATGAAAATATAGGTGCATATTCTTCGTCATATTCATTGCCTCCATACTGTTCACAAAATTTGATTTGTGTATCATTGTCAAACTCATCACTTTGTTGGAAATCACCACCTTCCCTTTCTTGTTCAATCTTCTCTTCATTTTCCTTACTCCTACAACTTGCATTGAAAGGTGGGGTGTCTAAGGAAAGATTTGGGAGTGATCCTAAAATTTGATTTCCATTTCTTCTTTCAGATGAAAATCCTTCAACTATTTCCCTGCTTAATTATGCCATTTCATTTTCCATTTTTTGCAAAAACAGATAAGTTTTTTCATCTCCAGCATGTTAAGATTTACCCTTTGAGGGATTCTTTATCTTTCCAGAGAGGATGAGATCATCTTTAAGTTCAATGGCCAATCTTTGTGCTTCTGTAATATCCCTCTATTGAACTCTTCATAGGAAAAGTCCTACCTCTCATGATTGAGAACTAATAAAGAATCTCTTGACATTATTTTCTAATGGTGAATCCTCCTTTGGTATCCTTTGAAGCAACCTATCGAAATGAGCCATAAAGTCTCTCATAGTTTCATTTTATCCTTTCTTTATTTTTGTCAATTGAACAAGGAGGTCTTGACAGTCCTTAGTAAATAGAATCTTTCCTCAAACTTCCAACTGATGTCATTCAAGGAAGTGATGGATCGGGTAGGAAGGAGGTAGAACCATTCCACTTCTTTTTCTTGGAGAGAATCCATAAACAATATTATAGTGACATATTCATGTTGGACATAAAGAATCCCACATGATGTGGTGAATGCCGATATGTGCTCTTTAGGGATTTGTGTTCCATCACCTTTGAACTTTGGAAAGTTCTTGTGTGAACTTGTTGGTAGATCATGAAAAGGGGGTCCAAGAGTAAACATGCTTGTATTCTTCCCCACATGACAATGGGTTGAGGTATTTCTGCTTCATCTTCCATTATCATTTTTTCTTCTACTACAGTTCTTGCTTCTATAAATTCTTCTTCAAATTATAGCACTAAAAAAATAAGCAAAAGGAATATCAAAATACACTGTGGAATATGAAAGGTCACTTGAAATAAATTGAGAGTGTATCTTTCAAAAAAGTATTTCCATGAACCTATTTTTTTTTTAATATTTGATTTGTTTTGTATTTTGGAACCTTGCGGTCATATTTTGGGTGCAGATGGTGCCAAGTCTATGCCACAGTGGGTGCCAAAAACTGTTGGCGAGAAAATTTTTCAGGGAAAAATTGGTTGATTTCTAGCCAATGCTATGGGAGTCTAAGTCCCTCTACTTAACTAGCACAACTTCCACATATGCATACATGAGTAAAAAGGTGGATTTTCCTAGTATCCTTGTGGTTGGGGGTCCAACAGGGGATCTCCACTGACCCTGTGGCAAAGCTAGCAATTTCATGTTAGAGAGTACTATCTCTGTAAAGTGGGAAATGGGAGTGAGAAATCAGATAAGAGAACTAATGTTGCAAATAGAAAATCATATTCCTTCACACAAAGTAGTTAGAAATTTCAACACATGTGTTTATGAGAAGAAACAACTCTGTAGATAGAAACATGACCAAATGGAATTTGATGAGAAAAAAACTATCAAGAAATCCCTTAGTCAAAGAAAGCTATAAACTTCCTCTTCTTGTATTGATTTATCAAACCAAATTTGTACATAGTGCGGAAATGGAGGAAATTTGAGAATGAGGGGGAATGTAAGGATTTTTCTATCTCCTTTGTTCTCTCAATTAACTCTTGAGTTTACAAACTCAATCACCAACCCTTTAAAATGGGAATGAATTTATAATTTATAGGATGAGATATGAATTTTCATCTACCCCCCAATGCCTTTTCATATGTCCTCACAAAACTTAAAACTTTTAAACTTCCTCGGAAATTGTTAAGTCCCTTTTTATTTTTTATTAGATAAGGTAAAAACAGGGATCGACTCCCAAGGGCCATAATAAGACGAGGAACATAAAACAACGAGAAAGAAGGAAATGAAAAAGTCCAAGAAAGGAGTTAAACAAGCTTAACTCTTACAATTAAAAATCAGACTTTATACCAAAGTGGAAAAACCAGAGAGAAGGAGAAATAGTGTCTGAAACAACAAAATAATAAAAGTTCACCAAAATTCTGCCAACAGTCCATAGCCACTAGTTAATTTTTTAGAGATTCCTCACTACTACCATTGATCTCATCACCCTCAACACATTTTTCGTTAATATATTCCTCCAAATCATCCTCAGAGTTACTGATGCACAAGTTAAAGTTCCTTCTTTTAGTGCCCTCCTTCATCCCTTCTAGCCTGTCGCTTGTCTTTTTGAATTGGTCCTCTAGCTCCAGAAACTTTTTCTTGGACTTCACCTAAGTAGTGATAATTTTCTTAGAAGTATTGATGCCATCCGTCATTTTTTCCCTTCACCAACATTGGTTTCTTCCATCACCTAAAGTACCCCTTCTAAGTATTGGACCTTTTTTCTCAAATCCTTGAAACCCTTTAACTTATCATCCTGATTTATTTTTCTCGAGATGCTCGCTTCCCCACAACCATCATCACCCATTTCTTTACCAGAATCCTTACCCATAATTTTGCATTTCTTAGCCTTCATCTTAGTAAGACCTTCTGTGAGAGTGAGGTCATCCTCATCCACCTTCTCTTTTAGGGAAGAGGATAGAGCAGGTTTTCCATTTTCAAACATCAAAAGAATGAGCCCTTCATGCAGAGGCATCTCCATTTTCTTCTACTAGAAAGCCATCAAAGAGTTAGTTAGAGACATAAACAGAAAGAAGGGGATGCTCACCATGAATTTGTGGCAGAACATATTCAGAAGAGTCATATGGTGAGTATAGATTTATCGGTATTTACCTTCGAGAGTGATGTACTTCATGATTTTAAGGAACACATCTCTCCAAATACCTAGAATACATGACTTGGCAATACCATCTATAAAGAAAGAGTATCTTTCCTTGCCAAAGAAGAACAACTCAATTTCTTGTTCTCTGTGGGTTTTGTCCTTAAAATTTTTAAACCTTTCCATTTTCATGTTCGTGGCCTGGGTGATGGTGGACTCAGAAACCACAATTTCCATCCCTCTAACTTCAAACTCATCTTCTTTCCAAGCTTTACCAAAATCCTTAAATAGGAAGGGGTCGTGACCTTGTAATTTGGTAATGTAATTACTGAAACCCCCAATCCTAAGCTTGTACCATAGAGGCTAATTAAAATCTTCAATGCTTTGGCTATTAGGTTCAAGTCTAATCCTATCACCCCCCATTTTCACAAGACTAAACTTCTTCTATTTGCTAGTACTTAAAAAAAAAGGACCTTCTTTTGCACTAACAGGAATCGTGGAGAACAAGATATTAAGTAAGTTGTCACTGCCACAGGGCTCACTCATGCCAACATTATAAAACTTAGTGCCCTCTATCTCTACTAATGCTCTCATTAATTTCCGTGGGTAGTTTATCAACTTTACACCATATCTTATAATCATTACAAGTTATTCCATAATTAGCCATCTTGTCCGCACATTTATTCCCTTGACATAAGGCATGATTATAATAAATGCTATTAAAAAAATTTGAAGTTTCCTTCACATCATTGAGGATATTTCTAATGGCCCAATTAATGGAACCTTGATCATTGAGGGCATTAATTAAGAGGAGAGAGTCACCTTCGATTTGGATGTCCTTGAAGCCTTATTCTTTATTAACTTAAAGGTGACTTATTACATTAGAAACATTAATACGTATGTAAAATTGTAGTCCTAATGAAAAATTAGAACATTCAGAAGAGAGAGAAAGTTTGAGGAAGAGGAAAGAGAAAGAGCGAGAGAAGAAGAGGAGATGTCATTCTCGATGAAGTCCATTGATCCTCATTGATGGAAAGCTCAATGCGATGAAACTATGAATCTTCAAAATTCTATGAAAATCCTTCCAATTGGCTCATAGATGCTTTGGAATGAGTGTCTAAAAATACTATTGAATGGTTCTACCGATGACCATAACTTCCACCCTACACAAAATACTCCTATAACTTGATCCACAAAGTGAGTGTCGGGAGACATTATTGAATTCCTTGAGATGATTCTCAAATTATCTATGATAAATTCCCATTAATGATCCTTAAATATGGTGTTGACATGAATTATCATCCCTCTATGTTGCATTGTGCCAAAATTTTCTTTATCAAAGCTAAAGAATGACCTACTGATGACTTAGAATAAATAGGGCTATAAGGTCCTAAGCTTATGTTATCCTGGAGTAAGTGTTTGGTGGCTTATCTTTTGCCAACCTGGAGACCAGGAGGTGATGGTTTGCAGTTGAATTATTTTATTGATACTATGTTCCTCTGAGGCTTCTTGGACCTAAATGGTTATCTTATAGTTTGGGCTGGTAGAGTTCCTCTAGTAGCCAGCATCTTTTAGTAAGTTTCTTTTTCTTTTCTATCATTCGATTTTTTCCTTCATGAATCTCCTCCTTCTGTTCCTGCCCCTCTTTCTTTTTCATCCCCTTCTTCATTTCTTCCCTTCAAATGGTTTCTTACCTTCTTCAACTTTCTCCCATATTTTTGTTTTCATACCATTCTCTCTAGTCCCTGCATCTATGGATGTCTTCTTATCTTCAAAAATCCACGTTTCCTGAAAATCTATGTGTCTCCTCTTTTGGGATTCCATGCTCAGAATTTTGAGTCTTTCCCCTTCATCCTTAACTATTTGGGAAACTGATATTTTCAAATAGTATGGGTCTATTTCTAAAATCATCCACATCCTTTTATTTTGCATATTTATTCTTTTGAAGTTCCAAGATTTCTATTTCAAAGTAGTTTCCATGATGATTTGATTCCCTCCAATTCTAACTGTTTCTTACGTGATTTTACCCATTAGGTGCTCTAATAAAAGGTGGGATATGTATTCTAAAACAATTGAAAACATTTTTCATATGATATACTTCATGTGACAGGGCAGAACTATGATGAAATATTTGTCCTTTATGTTACTATTAGCATAATATTGTGTTTTTACTCATTTATCACCACATCAGTTCACGCGAAATACTATGTAAAATTTGTTTGCAGCCTTTGTGAGTCTATATTTTTCTAAGGAATATGTGATTTCACCAACTAGAACTTTGAGAAGTTGTTATGGTAGCTTCATCTGGGGATTCTTCTCATGGTTCCTACATATGTCATGGGGAGCCATTAATTGACCATTGAAATCTTCTTCAGATTGGATTTTCCTTGGTCTCTGTTAATGATGTTATCTACATGGTATCCTCTTAGTGGTACCCTTATTCATTACTTTCATCTTCACTCATCTCCTTTCTATTCAATCTGGCTTTCCGTGTGGCCTTGATGAGACCTTAAGCTTATTTGGCCTCTATGTCATTCGGAAGTGAAATCCTACTCTTATATGTAGACACTAGATTTATTAACACACCTTGCAGGTTATAAGGTGATCTTATTCAAAAATGGCCAAAAAAAATGAATAACACAATAATCCCACAAATAATCGTTACGTGCAATAGCTTGCAAGACTATGTATGAATCTTCATCTCACGAAAAATGAGTGTTTATGAAGACACCCCATTCACTCATTCTACTTTAACCCTCATTTCCACTGGCACATTTGATCAATTTTTGTTCAACCCTCCTACCCCTATTACATGCCCAATGTACTATGGACCCTATCATTGCATCCATATGTGCTCCAGTTCCCATATGCACTCAACAATGGTGGACTAAAATCACCCTCACCCCCATCATTTCACGTTCTTGAAGTGAGAAACCCCTAAGATATTTGTGCACCCAAGACATACTTAAATTTATTGTTTCCTTTCTCGTATATCTTTGGTTTACAGGTCTTGAAGATGTGAAAGATTTTTAAAACCCAAATGATAGATACAACTTGTTGCGATAGGTATTTTATTGAAATTCCAATTCCATAGGCAGGAATCACAGCTGACGACATGTGGCTTATGATATCCATGACGGTATTTTCAATGAATTGACTAAGCTTTGATTATCACTTAGGCGATATGAAGTTGGGTCATATTTTTTAGTTTCATAAGCATTCTTAGGGTCATTTTAGAATTAATAAAATGTGTGATTTCCATGACCTTGAGGGATGTGAGGGAAACAAAATCCCACCAGGCTCCTGAAGCTAACACATGTCCTCCCAAAATTTGATCAACTCCCAAACTCACTCCAAAAAGACAACTTGAAACGACGCTAACTTGAGCTACCAATGTAATTTTTTAATTAAATGTTATTTGATCATGACTAAAAATGAAATTTTGAATCCAATTGTGGGGGTATCAGTTCTTTATTCCTCCATTTTATCCCTAAAAAAGATGATTTGTGATTTGGTAAACAACATGTGCATGAGAACAACTTCTTCCTGACCCAATACACCAAAGTGTTATGAATTGTTTTTTGACCATCTTGTAGGGCTTGGAATTCCCTTTTAGAAAATGTTTTTTTCTTTCTCCTAACTCCATCTAAAGCTCCTGGAATCACATTCCTAATCTTAGCATCTCTTTTGGCTTTTGTATTGCCTAGGCCTGTGAAACCTAATTTTGGTGAAACTTCCCCAACTTTTCCAAGTCCTTCAAGAATATTCCTTAATACCTTCCATGATTTCCAAATTCCTTTGAATCACCTCTGTTTCTGGTTTTTATTTTCTATTATGCTCCATGGGGTTTCTCCATTCCTATGAAAGCCAGTGATAACCCTTCCCACAACTACCTAAAGGTTGCAACTTTTAATGAACTCATAAAATCACCTAGGGGGAATGAATGGACTTTCATAAATCACCTAGGGGGATGAGATAAAATTAATTGGCCTATATCTTATAGTGGCCTATGGTGATATGAGGAGTAAACTAACGGCGGTAGGGTGAACTGATGTCATTAGGGGAAATTGGCAATAACTAAATAAAATTGGTTTTTGGGGTTCTCTTTGATTTCATAAAGAGTGAGGAGGGTGTGGTTATGTTTGTAATATAACTGAAGAAAATATGAAATACCGAGGGAGAGGTCACAAAGGGTGCAATGGGTTGAACTAGTTGGGTTGGTGGATTTTTGAGAAGATGGAGATATCTGGATACCAGTAGAAACTTAAAATACTGAAGGAAGAAAATATATTTGCAATAAAGGAAGCACAAATGATTAATATCACATTACTTACTTGTTGTTATGAAGATCTCATGGTTGGATGAAGGTTCATGGTTTATTGGTGAGGTGGTAGATGGTTCAATGTCGTGGCAGTATGACTTAGTTATTGCCGTGAATGCTCCAAGTATCTAGAAGGGAATATTTGGGCTGTGCTACTCTCTGGTGGTGTGTAAACATCATTTGGATGAAGCAATAACTCTGAGCTATTTACTTGACTGCAATAACACTCTCAAAACTTGAAATGACTAACCTAGTTATAGGGTTGTAAAATTCTATATAAAGGAACCAATGACAGTTTAGGTGACTGATGTCAGCCAAGGATAAACCAGAGTCGTTTAGGGTGAAATAGTCCAATTTACCAAAAATAGGTAGATCTTTCCAGATTGGCATGCTTTCCTTGCTGGGTTTGCTTAGGGAAGTATAATTCACATGAGAGAAGGTAGGAAGATATTAGAATAATTCCATATAGGTTTAGGAATAATTCATAGTTAGTTAGGTCAAGTGGTGACTCAACACTGGGAGTGATTACTCAGTGTTGAGAGTGATGAAATGGTCATTGTGAGTTAAATACCCCTAAAATGGGTCCTAGGTGAGGTGTAATGATGAGGTGGAGGTGTGAGGATCATATTAACTTAATTAAAATAATTAAATTAATTAATAATGTGAGGATGAATATTAATATGGGATGAAGGGGTCATAATTAGTTTAATGTGTTATGTTAATTAATTGAAGGGGACCAAGGGGAGTGTGACCCAAATTTTGTGTCTAAGTTTTCACATTTTTGTCGTGTAGCTTGTATTGATAATCCACGATGAAAAATAAAGGAATTTAGTGCTCGAAGTATGAGTGAAGGTTAGTGTTATCCAAAATAAGCCCCTTGCTTATTTTTGAATTTATTTCATTCCTTCCTTCCTTGTGCCTCAGTCAAATGTTTTTCACTTTAAAGGCACTCAAAATTATTTGGAAATGGTTTCATCAGATAGAGAATTTTCTCACCTTTCCAGAAAGCTAAAGTTTTCCTTCTAACTCCTTGTATTTTGCAAGTTATGGCTCATCAGAGTTTTTGAGGAAAATTTTCCTTAGGAAGGTCCACAACCAATAAGAAAGCACCACGTGGTGGTGGAATGGTGGGTCAGTGGGGGTAAGTTGAGAAAAATCACCAAGGAATGGGTGGGGCATAAAGGAAATTTTTTCCCGCGGGCCCGCAAAGGGAAGATTTGGAGCACATGCTCGTAGTGAATAAGGTGGTAACACATGTCCATGAGTGTGGCGGGAGTCAAAGGTGTGAGGAGAATTTGGCATTTTTTCCAAAGTGTTCAGTGGTGTCAAAGGAAATATTTGGAGTGCATGCCCATAGTGAATAAGGTGGTGACACGTGTCTTGGAGTGGTGGGGTGCAGAGAAATTTTAGAAATTTTTCCAAAATTCAAAATAACATAAAATGGCCATTTGAACCTGCGAACCAATGGGAAAGTACCACATGGCAGTGGAGAGGTGGGGCATGGAGATTTTTAGGGAATTTTTCCCAAATTCAAAAAAGGGGAAAATTTTTAGGTTTCGGCCCACTGACTTGATTTTTCCCCAGTTTTTCCCTAAATCTTCAGAGGGGCATATCTTTCAATCCAGAGCTCCTTTTTTTTCGATTTTGGTGTCATTGGAAAGATATTTAAGTCCTCTACATGATGGAATCTTTTATTTTTTTGGTGGATTTTAGTGAGAGAAAAATGATAGAAACGCCTTGGCATGGAGAAAAGAGCAGAGCCAACATTCAACCACCATTTTTAATGCAGTATGGCTTCCATTCTTCTCCAACATGGTTGAAAATATTGGGGAATGAACTTTTAAGGGTACCCATGATATTTTGATGGATTTGGTCAGTGGTTGAATCGGTCATTTCATTTTTCGCGTGTTTCTCCTTCCTGAGCTCATGTTTTAATTGTTAAAAGCCAGATTTGGCTCATTTGTAAAGGGTTGAATGTTTTTTATATTCTACAAGCTCCCTCCTTCATCCTGGAAAGTGGATTTGTGGAATATCAGACCTTTTTTGAGGACTGCAGCATGTTTTTTTCCTCCTTTCTATTGTAATGCACCGTATTAAAAAATGGAAATGACAATGCAATCTCTGTGAATGAGTTTTCAATCCTTTCTTGTGTTGTTTGCTTCATTCTGATCCTTCATTACATTTTAGCAATTTGTGTTGCATTTTTTATATAATCCGTGTCAATTTTCATAAATAGATGTTCATCACTCCTTTGGTGTATCACCTTGTTATTTTAGTTTTATCTTCTTTTCTCTCTTCTATCCTTGTCTCCTTCATAGAATTAGAGTAGGATTTTGAGTTAAACCTCTACAAATTTCATGCATGCATCTAATCAGAGGAGTAGAGGAACCAACCTTTAATCTGGAGAGTTTTTTCCAATTTTTACAAGTCCCACACTTGGGGAAAAGATTCCATGTTGTGCAATCACACTGGATGCCCATTATCAAACTAGAAATCTAAGAAAACATCTAGGGGTGTTGCTGATTTGCACTAATAGTTTTCGCACACTTGGTAGGACCTTAGAGGTCTTCATATTCATTACAAAAAAGTTGATGTGCATTTGTTGTAAGTTTCTTCCTTAAAAAGAGCCCTGATTTGCACATCTAGTGACTCCAAAGAGATAAAATGAACTAGTTTCAGCAGTTCAAGTCTGAATATTCATGAGAAGGATCCAAAAAAGGTCAAGGGACAGAGAAGAGGGATTGTATGAGTATCTACAGTTATCCCTAGGAAGAAGAGAGAGGGGAAGAATAATTCAAAGGTCTCCATCTCCACCAAACAGAACTCTATCAACTCCTCCACCTGGTAGACCATTCACCCAATCAACAAGGGTTCACAGGACAATCATAATGTCACAACACAACCCTTATGTTAACTTCACTGGTAGCAGCCCACTTTCTCTCAATGCATAAAACCCAGTTCTAGTTGCAGCATTGAAGAACATCCCATACTTTACTGGGGAAAATCAGACCACTCCTGGTGATCATGTCAAAGACATTGCTAATGTTTGTGCAATCCATGAGATTGTTGATATGTAAATTGCTGTCAAATTGTTGGCATCTTAATTCAAAGGGAAATCCTTGCAATGGTTCAGAAGCCTTGGGTCAGGCTCTATCCAAAATTGGAACTAGTTGTGCATAGCTTTCCATCAGTAGTTTGGAGAAAAGGGAGATAATTTTTCTCTATTGGAACAACTGAAAACTATCAAGAGAGCTCCCAATGAGTAGCTAACAGGCTTCAATTTCAGATTTCAAAGGACATGGGATAGAATCCCAGTGACAGTAAGGCCAACAACTGAGGTTCTTTCTTATACTATCTCAAAGCTTTAAATTCTGATATTTCTATGTTAATCTAATCCATGGGAGGTGTAAATATACCTGCAACTTATAGCATTGCCATTAGGGATGAGAATTGTTTGATCCTAGGCCTCCTAGGCCTCCCATGCCCTTATATCCAAACTTGGAAAACCCAAGCACTAGTCAAACACCTACTTTAGGTCTTATTCCCACTCCTAGAAATTAGAGCTCAAATGAAACTTCTACTTCATCCTCTAGTGCCTCAAATGAACTTCAAGAAGTCATGAAACAACTAAAAAATTTAGGCAATGAGCTAGTTACACTCAAGAGGTAGCAAGCCCAAAGTTTTAGACCTTCTTATCAGTCTCAAACTCAGACTAATAGGCAACTATATCAGCCTAATAGGCCACCCAATCTAGATGCAAATCAAAATCAAGTAAGGCCTCCTACCAACAAACCATTTCTACCCTATAACCCCAATGCTGCATCTACCTCTAAAGCCTAAGTGCCAGTGCAAAATAATATAGCTCAAGAGTATGATTGGTGTTTCCCATGTAATGAACCTCACAACCAGTCTATGTGCTTCAATGGTGCTTTGAACCAAGCTTTGATGGTGACAGAAATTGGCATTGAGAGTGAGGTTAGTCAAGAAACAAACCAACAACAAGGAACATCTTAGTAAAATACAACTCCAAATAAGACTACACTTGTGAATTGGTAGGCTGAAGATTTTTGTGGTATGAATCAAAAAAATTATTAGAATGTAGCAGCTAACACACGATCAAAGAAGAGGAATATTGGTGAAGGGCAATCATTAGCTCTAGATGATCCACAAGCTTCCGTCACTCTAAAAAGTGTTGGCAAGTAAAATACAGTTCCAAAAGTGCAAGGACAGCCCAAGCCACCTTCTAGATCAGCTCAAATGCCAACTGTTGTAGCCCATGTACAAGAAAATAATATGCATACTAAGGGGCAGCAAAGAGATGTTTCTTCCCTATTTAACATCATTGAACAAATGAAGAAGACAAATGTGAATATATCTATGTGGGAATCACTATCCATCCCAGGCCAAAGGGATCTACTACAAGTTGCCGTGAAGAATTGGTCAACTTCAAATCAGCAAGCTCATATGCAAGAGAAGATACTCACAAATGTTGCTCAGCCTAAGGGGAAGCTTGGAGGACAGCAAGGTAAAGTTTTGAATCCCCCTCCATTCTATGTTTCATTGATCATTGGGGATAAACTAGTACACAATTGTATGATTGATTCTAGGGCAAGTTGTTCTATGATGCCCATAGCTAATCAACTGGGCCTCCAATATGAAATCATATCTAAAGGGGTGGTGCAATTGGATGGGACAACAGTAACAGTAGTTGGGTTAATTAAAGATTTGAGCCTCACTTTGCATGCATGCCCCAATGTCATTGTTTTACAAGATGTGTCAGTGATAGATTTACCACCACTTTTTTCCCTATGTTTGTCAAGGGATTTCACAACTAGAATTGGAGGCTATTTATTTCTTGATTGGTCACACATGTTGTTTTGGACCAGATATGGAACTAAGGCCACAATCAGGTCTAAAGCTATTGTAAACTTTCACATTAAGCCTCATACTCCAAGCCCAATCAATGCCAACTATTCAACATTTGATCAAGAGGATTATCCAAGCACAGATGAAGCTGACACGAAAGTTGGAAACATCCCAGATTTGACTCTTGATTAATGGGAAAGCAAGGTACATGTTTTTGATCCCTACAAGGAAATAGAGGAATCTGAACTAGGATTTTATTACATGCATGAAGAAAATCAGCCTATTCCTAACATCACCAAGCTAGACCATAAAGATGATAATGAGGTATTGCAACTATTCTTTGATGGATCAAGAAGTAGAAAAGGTGTAGGGGGGAGCTATTCTTGTTTCACATCAAGGCATTAAGTATTATTCATCTTTTATATTTCAGTTTGCATGTTCTAACAACACTGCTAAATATGAAGCTTTGATACACATATTACATTGGTCAAGAAAGAGAAGTATCAAAAACTTACAAGTCTTTGGTGATAGTGAGTTGATTCTTAATCAAGTTAAAGGACAACATGCTGCCAAAAATGACCTGCTCAAGTGTTATAAAAATAGGGCGTGGGACCTCATTGAAGATTTTGAAGGCTTTGGCATCAACTCCATCTCTAGTAAAGAAAACCAAGCTGCTGGTAGGCTTGCAACATTTGGAGCAATGTTTGATTTTGTGGAGAGTATCGGAAGATAAAGTGTAAGCAAACATTCATGTGATTGTAAGGCCATCAGTTCCAGATAATAATGTAAGTTGGAAAGTGTTTGAAAGTGACCAACGAATCATTAATTTCTTGTAAGAAGAAGCTGAGTTCTTAGCCAAAAATCAGGAAAAGTTAGAACAACAATATGGTGATCAAGTGGTACAGCTGAGACCTAACAAACTTCTAAGAGGACTTGTCACTTTAGAGTCCATCTTTAATCCTAATGATCAATTTAGGAAGGAGAAAGTAAACATCTAAGTCAAGGGAGAAGATTCAGTGCCCATCTCGGTGGGAGAAGGCAAATCACTTCAAATTGGTAAAGTGGCAACCAAGCAAGAAAAGTATGAGTTCATGTAACTTTGCCGAGAGTTCCCAGATATATTTTCTTGGAGCTATAAAGACTTGAGAGGTTTCAATCCCAAGTTAGCTCAACACATAATTGAATTATATCCAAGTGCTAAATCCATTAGGAAAAAATAGAGACCAGTCAATCCACACATGGAGCCTCTGATGAAGAAGGAATTGAATAAGTTAATAGAGGAAAGTATCATATTTCCCATCAAGCATTCAAGCTGGGTTACAAACTTGGTTTAGTTAGAAAGAAGAGTGGAGAAATCAGATTGTGTGTAGACTTTAGAGATTTGAATAAAGCATCCCTCAAGGATCATTACCCACTTCCTTCTAGGGAGCATATTTTGCAAGTTGTTACTGGTTCTGAGAGGTTTTCATTGCTAGATGGTTATTTAGGGTATAATCAGATCATGGTAAAGCAGGATGATCAGTTCAAAACATCCTTCACCACCAAATGGGGAACCTACGCATATAGGAAAATACCATTTGGGATGTCTAATGCCGGAGCTACCTTCCAAAGGGAAATGGATATGGCGTTCAAGGGATTGATCAACAAAATAGTGCTGATATACCTAGATGATATTACAGTATTTTCTAAAAGTGCAACAAATCATCTCTTTCATTTGAGACAAGTTTTCCAAAGATGTAGAAGATTTGGGGTATCCTTGAATCCCAAGAAATGTATTTTCCTAGCTCATGAAGGAAAGCTCCTAGGCCACATTGTTTCTAAAGAGGGATTAGTAATTGATCTAGAGAGGGTTGAAGCAATAAAATCACTGCCATTACCAAGTCACAAGAAGGCCCTTCAAAGTTTCTTGGGAAGAATCATTTTTTTTCGAAGGTTTGTTCCAGACTTTGTAGCCCTTGTTAAGCCAATAACTATGATGTTGAAGAAAAGTATGGCTTTCAAATGGACATCTGAAGGTAAGGAAAGTTTTGAGGCAATCAAAGAAGCTATCTCATAAGCTCCAACTCTCATTAACCTAGATTTCTCTCTCATTAACCTAGATTTCTCTAAGGATTTTATCCTTTATGCATTTGGCGGTGATGATATAATTTCTATAATTTTAGTACAGCAAAACAAAGAAGATGCAGAGTAGCTAATTTCCTTCTTTAGCCAAAGCTTGGAGGACTATGAGGTGAGGTATTTCTTCATTGAGAGGCATGTTCTTCCAGTGATTAGGAGCTTGAAGAAATTTAAGCATCTAGTTTCAAAAAATAAGGTTCAACTGCTGGTTTCTCATGTGGGAGTTAAGGACTTCCTCCTCAACAAATACCTAAATGAAAAATGTGCAGGGTGGATTACTCGTGTCATAGAGTATGAAATTGAGATCAAATTCACCAAGCTGGTCTGAGGAAAGGGATTGTGTGAGCAGTTAGTCTTGAGGAAATCAATGGAAGCAAGCAATGGGAAGGATGTTGTTTTGGCGTTGCAAGACAACCAAGAACAAAGAGGTGTTCAAGAAGATAATGGTGGTATGCTCACTCCTTTCTGGACCTAATACATAATACACTTCTTGCAAACATGCCTATGCCCTCAAGAGATGAATAAAACCAAGAGAAGACACTTCAAATTGTAGGCAATTCCATATGCACTTGTTGATGGTGTCTTGTTCAAAAAGGATATAAATGGAGTACTGCTAAGATGCATTGGGACAAATCAGATTAAGAGAATGTTAGAAGAGTTCCATGGTGGATCAGCTGGGGGTCATTTTTCTCCAAGAGTGATAGCCCTCAAGATTATGAAGGCTAGCTATTATTGGCCCAAGGTGTTTAGTGATTGTTATGCATGGATCAAGAGGTGCAAAAAATGTGTATTCTTCACAAGCAAAGGAAAGATTAGCAGCCCTTCCATTGCACCCAATTTCAGTTGACCAACCATTCATGCAATGGGGTTTAGACTTCATTGGAGTCATTAACCCAAACTCAAGCCAAGGACACAAGTGGATTCTAACAGCAAAAATCTACTTCACCAAATGGATTGAGGCAGTGGCACTCAAAGAGGTAAATGAATCTAACATTCTAGACTTCTATTAGGGGATAATATCTAGATTTGGTATACTTGCCACTATAATATCAGATAATGCATTGACATTCATAGGATTAAAGGTAACTAAATGGGCTGTTAAGAATGGGATCTATTTGAGCACTTCATCAAATTATTACCCTCAAGGTAATGGCCAAGATGAGTCTACCAACAATAACCTATTAAAGATCATCAAGAGGAATCTTGATGAAAATCAGAGGACTTGGCACACTAAACTTAAATTATCCTTATGGGTTGATAGAATAACTCCCAAGAGATCCACTGGTAACTCTCCATTCATACTTGTTTATGGAAGAGAGGTAATCTTGCGTATGTCACTTGAGTTGTCAACGTTAGAATTCATGAAGCAATTGTAATTGTTGGAGTTTGAACCCATGGAGGTTAGATATGTAGAATTGATGAAACTCCAAGAAATCAGAGAGCATGCATCCCAAATAATGGATAAGGACCAAGCCTTGATCAAGAGAACCTTTAATAGGAAAGCTAAGGCTAGAACCTTCCAAGTTGGAGATTTAGTGTTGAAATGGGATGCAAACCGAGAAAATACAGGAAGGTATTCAAAGTTTGATGCCATTTGGAGTGGCCCCTACATGGTCACAAAATGTAAGAACATCAATGCCTTCCAATTGTCTACATTGGATGGTGAAGAACTACAGATTCCAGTTAATGGAATCCATCTAAAGCATTTCTACTAGAAGGGAAACTCCTCACCTTGTACATTTTAGCTTATATTTTCATTCCTCCAAGTGCTTGTGCACATTATTTTCTTGTAGCTTAGTTTTATATTTCCCTAACTACTTTGGCATAAGCTTTGTTGTCCCAATGGTGCATCTTTACAGGCCATGTTCCAAATCAAGTGATGTTCTACTCTCACAATCTTCTTTATATAAATTTTCTAATGAGTTGAGAGTACCAAGTAGTTAAGTTGATGACTCCATTGCCCAATGGATTTCTTTAGGCAACTGATCACTTCATCTAGCAAGCAGATGACCCCTCTGAGTCGCCAAAATTGTTATCCAAAATAAGCCCCTTGCTTATTTTTGACTAACTTTCTTTCATTCCTTCCTTGTGCCTCAGTCAATTTTTTTTCACTTTTTCGGCACTCAAAATTATCTGGAAATGATTTCATCAGATAGATAATTTTCTCACCTTTCGAGAAAGGTAAATTTTTCCTTCTAGCTCCTTGTATTTTGCAAGTTATGGCTCGGCGGAGTTTTTGAGGGAAAATTTCCCTAGGAAGTTCCAAAACCAATAGCAAAGCACCACGTGGTGGCGGAATGGTGGGTCAGTTTGGGTAAGTTGAAAAAAAATTCCAAGGAATAGGTGGGGCGCAAACAAATTTTTTTGCCCGCGGGCCCGCAAAGGGAAGATTTGGAGCGAATGCTCGCAGCGAGTAAGGTGGTGACACATGTCCATGAGGGCAGCGGGAGTTGGAGGCATGGGAAGAATTTGGAATTTTTTGCAAAGTGGTTAGTGGAGTCAAAGGGAAGATTTAGAGTGCACGCCCGCAGTGAATAAGGTGGTGTCATGTGTCCTAGAGTGGCGGGGCACGAAGAAATTTTGGAAGTTTTTTCAAAATTCAAAAAAGTGTAAAATGGCCATTTGAACCCACGGACCAATGGGAAAGTGCCACGTGGCAGCAGAGTAGCGGGGCATGGAGATTTTTGGAATTTTTTTCCCAAATTCAAAAAGGGGAAAAATTTTAGGTTTCGGCCCACCGACCCGATTTTTGCCACAGTTCTGTCCTAAATCTTCAGAGGGGCATATCCTTCGATCCAGAGCTCTTTTTTTTCAATTTTGGTGTCATTGGAAAGCTATTGAAGTCCTCTACATGATGGAATATTCATTTTTGTTTTTTGGTTGATTTTAGTGAGAGAAAAATGAGAAAAACACCTTAGCATGGGGAAAAGAGAAAAGCCGACATTCAACCACCATTTTTAATGTAGTATGGCTTCCATTCTTCTCCAGCATGGTTGAAAATCTTGGGGAATGAACTTTTAAGGTTACCCATGCTATTTTAATGGATTTGGTCAGTGGTTGAATCATTCATTTCATTTTTCCCACATTTCTCCTTCCTAAGCTCGGGTTTTCATTGTTAAAAGCTAGATTTGGCTCATTTGTAAAGGGTTGGACGTTTTTATGTTCTGCAGGCTCCCTCCTTCACCATGGCAAGTAGATTTGTAGAATATCAAACTTTTTTGAGGACTGAAACATGTTTTTTTCCTCCTTGCTGTTGTAATGCACTATATTAAAAAATGGAAATGAAAATGTAAGCTCTATGAATGAGTTTCAATCCTTTCTTGTGTTGTTTGCTTCATTCTGATCCTTTATTACATTTTAGCAATTTGTGCATGATTTGTGTTGCATTTTTTTTATAATCTATGTCAATTTGTAGAAATAGATGTTCATCACTCCTTTGGTGTATCATCTTGTTATTTTAGTTTTATCTTCTTTTCTCTCTTCTATCCTTGTCTCCTTGGCAGAATTAGAGTAGGATTTTGAGTTAAACCTCTACAAATTTCATGCATGCATATGATCAAAGGAGTAGAGGAACTAACCTTTAATTTGGAGATTTTTTTCCCATTTTTACAAGTCCCACACTTGGGGAAAAGATTCCATGTTGTGTAATCACACTGGATGCCCATTATCAAACTAGAAATCTAAGAAAACATCAAGGGGTGCTGCTGATTTGCACTAACAATTAGTTTTCCCCAAGTGTGGATGAAGGTGATCCCGCTTAAATAAGGAACTGAGGAGGTGGGAAACGAAGTCGGTGAGTGGTTTGATTAATTGGCAAGTGATGAAAACAAGGGTATGTTGGGTGTAGGTAAGGGTGATTTTGGTTGGGTAATAGTTAGTGGCAGTCTAGTGCAAACACACGTATAGAATGCAATAAGGTACAAGGTTGAAGAGATTACAAAATCTGGTTGAAGAGATTACAAAATCTATGTTATCAAAGATTGATATGTTTATCCAAACAAGGTTGAAGTTGTTTAGGTATCCAAGTAATAGGATATGGTCCTGAAACACAAGTAGGTAAGGTGATGGAACAAGCAATAGGTTTGTTCCAAGGAACCAAAGGTTAGGTCAGGATAAACAACATGGCAGTAGGTAAGGTAAGGTCAGTAGGATGAACAACATGAGTAGTAACATTGTAAGGTATAGTGAGTAAATGAATTTTATTGTCATAATGAGAAAGGTTGGGTTGGGTGATTTAGGGAAAAATGTAGGTAAGGACACAGTAGGAGAAAAAACATGCCCTAAATAATTATGTGGTTGGGTGATAGGTAATAAGGTCAGAAGGGTGAGATGTAAGGTCAGGGTCACCTTTGGGTTAGGAAAAAAAAGGTTACGGGTAGGAGCAATTGGTGCTCTATGGTGAAATGAGGTGAAAAAGGCTAACCAACTATAGTCATGGAAAACCAATGTCAGTCAAGAGAAACTGAGTGTGGTTCACTAGAGCATATGACCGATGTCATTTTAGGGAAACTAACACCAGTCAGGTTTGATTTGGGATAAAAAGGTAAAATCCATAAATTAGGGATTCATTTGTGCTTTTCCATTTGTGAAAATGACAAGTAGAGAGGCATTTTTGTACCATTGACGAGAGTGAACATGATTGGGCTAGATTCTAGGCTGATTTGGAGAGAGGTGAGTTGTTGGACGGTGTATTGGTGGGCTTATGAGATCTTTTGGTGTGATTCGATTGCTGGAGAGCTAAGGGTATGATTCAGACATGACAGTAGTAGGAGGAGGTTCAGGAGAACCACTAGATTAGAGATCAGAGATTCTAGTGAGGTGGCGTCAATGTGTAGAGGTAGGATTTAATTCTTTCTCTTTGTTTTTTTTAAATTTGTAAGAAAAAATGAAGTAAAATTGGGGGGAATGAAAAATTAAAAATATAGTTAAAAATGGAAGAATTTGGGTATGAGGTGGGTGTAGTGTAGATTAATTAGGGTGTAAAATGGAGGTGGGTGGGGTTGGGTGGTTTTTGGGTAGGTTTTAGGATTGGTTTATAAGTTTTTAGAAAATTGGGGCATGGGGGTTCAACTTTGGAACTAAACCAGAGAATGATGTCCATCAAGTCATGGCTAACAATGATATGCCATGTTGGTATTGGTGGGAAAATAGGTGACCAATGTCAATTCAAGGTGACTAGTATCGATCAATGTGACCAACATCAGTAACTATGAAAAGTGACCTAGTTTTAATAGGTTAAGTTGAGAAGGGAAAAATGGGTTCCAAAAATGAAATTGGAGGGTAGATAGGTAGTGAATAAGGGAAACAAAGAGGGATGAGGGAGAGAAGTAGGTGGGTGAAGGTAACTATAGGTAAACATATGCAGGTAGTAGAGGAAGATTAGTTCACAATAATGGAATGGGTATGGGAGCTTGGTAATCTAAATTAGAAGAAATGATGGGTTAGGGAAGTAGTTGGGAAATATATAGGTGGGGTAATTAGGTTGTAAAGAAATGGGAAAATTATTTTAGTCTCTAAAATTATTGAGTGCTATGGATGTAGGCACGACATCATTTGACGATGCGGGATTGTGTCCCACCGTTATTAGGGAAAATATGTCCTAGTGTTACTGAGGATGAGTGGACACATATGCAAGATGTCAGATTGGTGGGAATTTTTTGCTACAGGAAGATCTGATGGGATCATAATCTCATAGTCATGCCCATTGATAGATGGGATGCAACAACTAACACCTTTCATCTACCCACCAACGAGATGACCATTAAACTAAGGAAATATATAGGATTCTTTAGCTTCCTAATGTTGGTGAGCCAATATATTCAATATCAACAGATGGATCCTTCAAGGTGATGATTGAGGTACTTAGGGAGATTACGAGTGACCTTATAGAGCACAATGCCAATCTTGTTTATGGGGCTTTGTATGTTGCATACCAGCAAGGGACGTGATTAGTAGTGTTGATGGTGGTGGTGGTGGGGTGCTATGCACTTCTTCATTGAGATAGTGGTTGGTTTCCTAAAGGGATGATGGGAGTATTACGAGATATGATTGAGGACCAGGTCTAATTTTCATGGGAACCTGCATATTTAGTGCAACTATACACAAATTTTTGGGCTTACCAAAGGATGGGACACTACGACATCTATTTTACATTCCTATTAGATGGTTGGGTGTACAAGTTTATTGTGGTAGTGCAGCCATGAGTACTACCAGTATAATATTGTCACCTTGGGGGAAAAATAGTAGGTTACATGAGGTGGGTGGCCATAGGTGGTCATTCTCGAGTAGAGAAGGAAAATAATAACATAATATACTACAGGTGAGAGTTGGAGGGCTTGCATGTGATCGACATAGTTTGGCGGCCCTATGTCAGTGTTCTAGATTTTAAAGGGATGGCTCAAGAGATACATGAGTTATAGTTAGTGCAGTGGATACAGGGAGGACATGTTGGTGAGTATGAGATGATCCTAATCAATAGAGTCTGACGCTAGTTTAGAGTACAACAATATGTGCAGCCACCCCTCCCATAGTACTACAAGGATTCTTTGGAGAGACCATTATCTCACCCCCATTCCATAGACCCCACAAAATAGGAGGAGGTACCCATTGATACGAGATTGGACAATGCAGGGACTACTATGGCATAAAGATAGTGGTGGGAAGTGGAGTTATAGGAAGCACCACCATGGCCTGGTTAGCCAGAGTTAGCCACAATGATGGTTTAGAGGGATAACCTACACATATAGGTGAACGCGCTAGGAGTTCAGTTGATAGTGGCACATGCATAGGTAGTTACTTTAATAGGGCAGATGGCTACATTACATGGTCAGCTAAATCCTGACTAGGCACAAGCATAGGTACAGGTACAGGATCCTACATGGGATGGCATATAGGTAGCATCACTATGGGTATAGGTTATTGGTTTATAGGTATATTTGATAGCTACGGAGGAAGGGGTTGTGGCCTTACAAGACTAGGTAACTGCATAGGTTCCTGTATAGGGACCAAGATGGGGTCTTATAGTATATGCATTGACATTAGGATAGGGTCCTCTATTGGTAGGGAAGAGTTCACATGTGGTAGTTAGGCTGATGGGACCTCCCCATACCACATCTATGGCGAGGTTTAGGTATGCCCTTAACTAGGTTGTCTATTACCAACAAAAAGTAGCCACTGGAGGTATTTATGTTCCCTCATATGCCTAACATAGGGCTGAGTAGGAAGTGAATGAGAGGACTAGGTCTAGGACTCATAACTTAGGTAGCATAGGGTTTCATCGGCCCTAGAGATAGGGTCAAGGTAAGGTTACAAGCTCTCATATACTGAACCCAGCTAAGGGCCAGGAGGAGGAGATGGGTGAGAGTGGAGAGGAGGGTCTCAAGTTGGGTTGATTGATCATGACATATGATACATGTATGATGATTTTTTATTTATATATACCGGCCTGCATGCCGAAGATTTTGGGAGAATGTATATGAGAGTTTTTGAAACACTTTTATTACTTATCCATGCGTATATATTTATTGATACATAGACATTCCCATTTATAGAATTGTTTATTATTATTCGATGGATGATGTACAATTTTTAATTTCCATTGTTATTGTGTACCATTAGAACTAAGTGAGTTAGGCATGATTGTGTCGAGCTCTTTTAGGCATGATGGAGTTAGGTATAGGCATGGTTTGGTTAGGTATAGGCATGGTATAGTCAAGTATATGCTTGATTTGGTCAGTGATAGGCATGGTGGAGTCAGTTATAGGTATTGTTTGGTCAAGTATAAGCATGGTGGAGTCGAGGTAATTTCCAAGTTATTAATCTTATGGAAATAATGTATTTTATGTACATTTAGGTTAAATTTCCAAGTAATTAATATCATGGAAATATGAAATGATTTAAGTAGAATATGGTCGTGGTGATAAAATTGTAGGTATGCATGTTTTTATGATATATTAGTTTATAAGTTTTTGTGTAAATGGAAACTAACTAAGGTAGAATGTGAATGTAAATGGGGAAAATTGGTCAAGCTAACCTCTAAAAGTCCCATGCCTTCGGAGTGTTTCCTACATAGCCACGATGAAAAAGGGGCCTTAGGACAATGTAGTTCTCCCATAATATAGGGAAGAATATGATGAGGTAGATGAATAGTTTAACAGGTTTTAGGAATGATTGAATTGAGGTCATTTAGGCATGGCAAAGTTTAGAAAATTTAGGCATAGTTGAGTATAGGTGGGAGAGGAATTCCCATAATGTAGGTGTCGAAGGTGTGGTCTTGCGTAGCATAATCAAAAAGTAAGAAAAGGGATGAACGGTGAGAGGAGACAAAAATATGCCTAATTGGTAAGAAGCATTATGAGTCTATCATACAAAAGATTGTCTTATGACCATAAGAATCCAAAGGCGTTGCATGATTGATTGGTCAAAAGGTTAATAAAGTCACATGATCATGAAATTTCACATTTGCAACACATCCCTTGATTAGGTAGAATATTAGAAAGGAAATATGATAAGATGAAAGGGGTTGTTTTTAGCATAACCTTGGTGTGTGACAACATGCCTCTTTTGCAAGATACCCAAGAATAAAATAGGCAAGTCCATGATGAAAAAACTTATCTTTTTTTTTTCTTTTATTTTATAGATTGTTCGATGTGGCAAGTCTATGTGGGATGAATATAATATATCCTTGAGGTATTCATGAAGATGATCGATGTGGGAAGATTCAGAGTATTTTAATTTTATTTTACTAGAAATGGTCTTCGTTTTTGATAGACTACATATAATATGGCTAGCTTTGTATAGTTGTCCTTCGAGGGAGTAGTCTATTTATAGCAGCAAGATAGAAAGATAAATGCCCTTTTTTAGCGATTCATCTATTTATGAGAATTTTCACTCAAGGAGTTGAATTTGAAAATCACATATATTAATTTTGAACGTATTTGGACTTTTAGGTCATAGAAAAAACTATAGAGGAGTATAGGCTTCCTTTATGAATGTAAAACCATAACACACAAAGGGTAACTATGAAAGAGGTGTTTTGAGTGATGAATGACCATGGGATTCAATCTTGAACATGATGAAAATTATACATGAGAATCATGCCATGAGTAGAGTCGTGGTACTCATATTGAATATAAGCCTGAAAGGTGACAAGTAATCACATGATTCTTGTTTAGTCATTGATCCTTAAAATAGGTAAATGGAAGGTGAATGTTGCTCAAGGGACAAGTGTTTAATAGATAGAAGGTGATATAGAAATTAATTCAACAATGTAATGGTTAAATACACAAGGCATTGAGGGGCTCAAGTTTGGGTTTACCTTTAAGTGAAGATAAACGATAATCACCCTATCCATAGGCATGAGTAACAATATAGGGTCTAAGATAATTAGGAGAAAAATTTCCCCGTTTACTTTTCTCCACTTTTGATACATGTTAATTTTCCTTCAGGAGGAGGTCTCCGACCTTGAAGGTTCATTCTTGGACATGTTTATTGTAGGCACGTTTGATACATTTTTGGAATATTTGAAGGGTAACTATGAAAGAGGTGTTTTGAGTGATGAATGACCATGGGATTCAATCTTGAACATGATGAAAATTATACATGAGAATCATGCCATGAGTAGAGTCGTGGTACTCATATTGAATATAAGCCTGAAAGGTGACGAGTAATCACATGATTCTTGTTTAGTCATTGATCCTTAAAATAGGTAAATGGAAGGTGAATGTTGCTCAAGGGACAAGTGTTTAATAGGTAGAAGGTGATATAGAAATTAATTCAACAATGTAATGGTTAAATACACAAGGCATTGAGGGGCTCAAGTTTGGGTTTACCTTTAAGTGAAGATAAATGATAATCACCCTATCCATAGGCATGAGTAACAATATAGGGTCTAAGATAATTAGGAGCAAAATTTCCCCGTTTACTTTTCTCCACTTTTGATACATGTTAATTTTCCTTCAGGAGGAGGTCTCCGAAATTAATTCAACAATGTAATGGTTAAATACACAAGGCATTGAGGGGCTCAAGTTTGGGTTTACCTTGTAAGTGCATGATAAATGATAATCACCCTATCCATAGGCATGAGTAACAATATAGGGTATAATATAAGTAGGTAGAAAATTTCAACGTTTACTTTTCTCCACCTTTTGCTACAGTTAATTTTCATAGAATAGAAGGTGATATTTTCAACAGGGTCTAAGATAATTAAGAGAAAAATTTCCCCGTTTACTTTTCTCCACTTTTGATACATGTTAATTTTCCTTCAGGAGGAGGTCTCTGACCTTGAAGGTTCATTCTTGGACATGTTTATTATAGGCACGTTTGATACATTTTTGGAATATTTGAAGGTGATCGAGAGCATTTGGATGATGTTCATCTAATAGCTCAAGATGTGCCAAATGGTCTTATCAAAAATCACCATCATTGAGAATATATTTGAGTGAGATATGAAGAAATGTAATTTGTACTTTGAGAGGAAAGATATCCTCTATAATGTAGACCAAAGAGAAATGTGTGGCAATGGTTGAGGTATGAATACTAGTGCGATAAGCCCATAATGAAAAAATAATGTGCATGTGTCAATCCTTACCAATATCATCAACCACCTTCATAAGAATTTGATTTAGGGTTTTTTTAGTCGATTCATCTTGGAAATTTGTTTGAGGATAATAAGGTGAAGAAAAAATGAGTTCAATGCTAAAGGTATCATAGAGTTTCTATAGGGTTTTGTTTTTAAACTATTTTCTGTTATCAGTGATGAGGCATTGAGGAACACCAAATTGAAAAATGATGTGATGTTTGATGAATTCAAAACATTTCTTGGATTTTTTAGAAATAATAGGTATGGATTCCACCCATTTAGTGTAATATTTAGTAGTGGTAATAATCCATTGATGACATTGGGAAGAAAGAGGGTTAATCTCTCAAAAAAGATCTAAACCCCATTGAGAGAAAGGACAAAGGTTTCATGCAACTTATAATGTGTGACTAGGGGTGTGATGAAGATTGGCATGTTGTTGACACTTCACAAAATGCTTGACATAGTCAAAAAAATTGTGGTTTAGGGTTTCCCAGTAATAGCTAAAGGTGAAGGATGTGTTTAGTGATAGCTAAGCCAGTGACCCCCACAAATTTTTTCGTGAACATGCTTGATGGTGAATGGAACTTTAGAAATTGTAAGGCATCATAAGAGGATATCGTCAAAGCTTCATTTATAGAGAAGACCAGCCATGATGACATAGTGAGAGACATATTTGAGAAAGGCTCATTGTCCATTACGAGTAAGATCTGGAGGATGAATTAAAAGGGAAAGGTAGTCATCAAACTGCTTATACAAAAGGTCATGTGGGTAAGTTTCAATGTTTCCTATAAGGTTTATGTCTTAGAAAAGATAAGAAAGTCATTGGAACCATTGTAATGTGATAAATATTTTTAAGTTGGAGGGAGAACCAGGGATTTGAGAAGCAAGATAGGCCATGGTGTTCGTAAGTTTATTAGTGGAACGCGCAGGGTGGTTTGAAGTTTATAATGGTCAAAGGTAGTCAAAATCATGTACACATGATGTTTAACTTTTTAAGTATCTCGTTACAACATTGGTATATACCATTAATGTGGTTCACAACCAGTTGAGAGTTGCCAAATATATCAATTGATTTAACATCTAAGGATATGGTGGTTTGAATACCTAACACAAGTGCTTCATATTTGGTGATATTGTTAGTAGAATCAAAATATAGTTTCAAATATATTGGTATAGGCTCACCATCAAGGGGAATTAGGATAACTCCTACACCACCCCACACTAACATTTGAAACCATTAAAAAATAAGGTCATTTGATAAGTGGTATTGTCAATGGAGAGGGTAGTGATGGATTCATCAAGGAAGTCGATGTTAGAAGATTGGTTTTTGGAGAGAGGTGCATCTGCGAGTTGGTTAGTAATGGTTTTTGCTTTGAAAATTTTTATATGGATGAATTTGAGATCTAAGTCAGCAAGAAGCAAGAGCAAACATGTAGCACATTGATGTTGGTAGGGCTTAGCAAAAATGTAATGTAAGGGGTCAGTATTGGTGACAATGGAAGTTTTTTGGTTGAGTAGGTAATGGTGAAGTTTAGTGGTGATAAAAACTAAGGCTAGGAAGAGTTTTTCAGTGGGATTATGTCTATTTTCTTAGTTTAAAAGTGTATGGATTATCTAATAAACCACTTTCTCCCTTTGTTGCTTATCACAATGAGCAAGCATGGCACCCAAGGAATGATCAGTAGCAGAGATGTAAAGGTAAAATGGTTGGTCATGCTTAGGTGGAATGAGAAAAAGTGGTTGGAGGAGGTATTGATTTAAATAATTGAAGGATTTGTGGCATTCATCATCCTATTTGAATGAAACATACTTTTGAGTAGATGATGAAATTAATTGCAGCAACCAAAAAGATGAGAAATGAAGTGATGAATATATTGTAACTTGCCTTACAAACTATGGATTTGAAAAAGGTTAGTAGGTGTAGGCATCTTAACAATAGCCTTGATTTTATTGGGATCAACTTCAATGCCACACAAAGAAATAATAAAACCAAGGAGCATTCAGAGAGAAGAGAGAAGACACACTTCTTAGGTAGAAGGTGAATGCATTATTGGATGATACAGTCAAATAAAACCTTAAGGACAGAAAGGTGTTCATCTCGATGTTTAGCTTTTGCAAGAATATCATCAATGCAATCTTCCAATATGCTATGAATGATGTCATCAAATATATAAGTCATATCCCACTGATATGTGCCACCAGCGTTTTTAAGGCCAAAGGGCATGACAGGATAGTAGAAGGTAACCCAAGGAGTGATGAAGGTGGTTTTGTTTTGATCTTCCGGGGAAAGTAATATTTGGTTATAAGCCAAGAAATATTCCATGAGTGATAACATCTGATGGCCAAATGTGAGATCAACTAGTTGGTCAATACTAGGTAAAGGAAAGTTGTCTTTGGGGAAAGCTAAGTTAAGGTCATGGAGATCCATGCAAACGTGGAGTCCCCCTATTTATTTTGTGATAGGAATAATGTTAGAGATCCATTGGGGATAATCAATGGGTGGGATGAAGGAAACCAAAATAAGGCACTAGAGTTCTTCTTTGACAAGAAGGGCAACGCGAGGATACATTTTTTGCATCTTTTGTTTCATGAGTTTTGCATTAGGAATGGTTATGATATTGTGGACCATATTGTTTGGGTCAATACCAACCATATAAGTGTAGGACCAAGAATTTTTTTTATTATGATCCAAGAGGAAAGAAGTGAAATATTTTTGTTCATCAACATCTATAGATTGGCCTATTTTTAGAATGTGTGGGTCTTCTAAAGGTAATGACCAGTGAATACAATAATCTTCCACAAAAAGGTAGGTGAGAATAGACTCATCATCTAAACATTGAATGAAGTTAATAGAGGGTGTATCATCATTGTTCATGTCAACATACATGAAGGGAATATAAGAGGGAACATCACCATCACGTTGATAAGTCAGAGGTCCTAGGGAAACAATGTTCATGAATTTTTTTTTAGGAGGAATGAATTCTAGATCCATAGACTCTGTAGGTGAAGGTAGTAAATGAGGTGAATGGATTGGGGAGTGTTTATCACCCTCAATGAGTTTGACTTGAGCCTTCTTGGAATGAGGTTAAAAAATCCAATACCACTACAATATTTATGCTTACAAGTGGTGCAAGGAATGATAGTATGGTGAAATTGTTCATAAAAACAAAATCCAAATACCTTACAATCACATTGATGGAGAAAGGTGTGGGTGAATCAGCGGTTCATGAGAAATTGATGGTTAGAGGAAAATGGCCGATTTTGTAAAGGTGGCTTAGGTAAAGAGGTAGAAGCCTCAAGTCCCTCATACATTAAGTGGGTGCAAAGGTAGGGATGAATGTTGGGGAAAACCTTGCCTATGTGGTGATCATAGCAGGAATGATGATGAAGGTTACCATACTCTAGAGGAATAAGGAATGTGTTAATGTTATAAAGGTGGTATTCTCCTAGAGTGAGGTGTTGAAAAACACCTTCTAAGGGATCAATAGTGGGTATGTGAGTAGTGGGCATGGACAAATCATTGGATAAATAGGAAGAAGAAACATTGGATGTTTGAAGAGTAGATGTGTTAGATGATGGGTCAACTACAGAAGATATGGAAGTAGTGGGAATAAAGGAGTTAGTTGTGGAAGATGTAGTGGTAGAAGCGGTGGATGAGGAAGTGGCTGAAGAGGAAGTGGTAGCAGTGGTATATTCCTTAATTGGTATAAGGACATCATTGGGTTCATACAAAATGTTACAAGTCTTGAAAGGTAAAGGGTTAGCTAGAATGGTATAGTTTTTCCCTTAATGTTCAAATTTCAAACAACAGTGTGAGGTTGAAGGAACCCAACCCATGAGGCATATCCAGGGTCGGCCAAGAAGCATGTTGTACTAGAATTCCCCCTCTAAGACATAGAATAATTCAGGAATGGTACGAGGGCCTACAAAAATGTGGAGAATGAAGGTGACGAGGGTAAAAGTCATTGCATATTTAAATGAATGCATCATAACTGGGTTATTATGCATGTGATTGGAAAGGATGCACATTTAGTTATATGCACAGGAGGAAATTATGTTAATACTAGCACCAACATCAATCATAATGTGTTGACCACGTATATTATCAATGTAGACTGAAATAAATAGGGTGGGATCAGGATCCTTTGATTAGATAGGTACAATCTCATCATCAAAGAAATTGAGAGTGACTATTTGATGAGTGGTAGTAGGAGTAGAGGAAGGGGATGAAGTGGTGAGAGTGGCAACATGGTGAGGAGTGATAATGGATGCAACAGGAATAGGGTTATTAGGTAGGACCTCAATAGATTACAGGACCTCAATGAGGGCCTGATGATGAGACTCAAAGGTCTGGACAAGGTTGTACAAATAAATTTTGAGAGGAGACTGATGTAATTGTTTAATAATTGTACGATGGGAATACCCGTCAGAAATAGGGTATGTGGGTCCATGGATGGGGATTTTGGGTGTAGGTATAGATGGAATATTGGGTAAAATAGTAGCACATGAGCTAGTTGTTTTATGATTTGACTTTTCCTTCTGAGCTCGAGTGGAAATTTGAACCATATTGATCTATGGTAAAGGACAAAGTGACTTGTGATAGGTGTAGTGACATAAAGGGAAAAAATATAGTGAGAAAATATACTAGTTTTGTTAAAATAATGTAACACATTGACATTTTGGCGAAGGTTTGGCTAGCTCTCTTATGTAAATCAGATTGATCTTAAATGTTAGAGGAGGATAAAAGGTTTGTGGAGGGGAGATGAAGGTTACTGAATAGGCATGAGATGAGGATGTGTGGTGATGGATGTAGGTGGAATAGAGTCCTCATCTAAAATATCATCATCATCAAAGTTTTCTTCGAGAGGACATAATTGGTGAAGAATAGTATTAAGAGCCTTACAATTTTCCACATCATTCCCTAGAATATGATGGTAAGTGAAAATATTAGTATCATTAAACCCTTCTATTTTAGGTTTTATTGGTTTGTAAGGTCTAAGTGATGGCAATGTAATGACAGAGGTTTCCAAAAGGTTAGCTAAGATGTTGGCATAAGACCCTAACAATGGATCAAAATATTAAGTATGTGTGGGTCTAGATGGAAGAGTGTGTTACTTTGGTGGGAGAGGTGTCACTGGAGGTGGAATTGAAGGTTGAGTAAGTTTTACCAATTTTTTGGTAGATAGTACAATTTTAGGTTTAGATTGCACCTTCTTGGGTAAAGATTTAGTAGGTGAACTAGTTGTTAAATGTGGTATAGGTTTAACTATCTTTTTTGAAGGTACCGGGTTCTTGGGATTTGATTTCACTTTCTTGGGTAAAGGTTTAGAAGAAGTGCATGATGTAGAAGGGAAGGTAGATGGTAGAAGGGGATGGGTTATCCAAGGTGATAATGGAGGTGTGGTGAAGGTTGTGGTAAGAGGCAATGTGGAATGTACTTGTTGAGGGGAAGGGAATGGCATGGGTAATGACGAGGGTATTAAGAGTGGTATAGGTATAAGAGGTAAGAAGGATGTAGGTGACGTTGAAGGTGTAAGCTGTGTAAGTAATTTGGGTATAACAGAGGACTGTGATGAGGTGGGTTGATGTGTTTTTGGTTTACTCTAGGTAGGAGGCTGTTTGGCCAAGGTTGATGGGTTGGGACCTAGGTTAGATGGAAGTGGTGAAGGTGACAGAGGGGTAGTGGGAAAAGTTGGTGTATGCGGACTAAGGTGTTGGGTCTTCTTCTTAGGTGGGGGAATAGTCTTTGTGACAACTTGTGAGGACATAGATAAATCTAGTTTGATAGGGGATGGAATAGACTTTATGTTGACATGACTCGTAATGTGGTAATGGGTCCAGACGTGGAGGAAGGTATAGGTACAGGTAAGGTTTTAGGCATAGTTAAAATTTTAGTTGTTGGTAATGGTTTAGGTGTGGGTGAGGGTGATGAAGAAGGGCTTGCTACAATTGGCATGGGCATGGTGGGTTTGGTTATCTAAAACACCTTTGGATAGATCATGGAAGTATCAACAGACAACATATACATTTTAGTGGAGAGAGGCAGTCAAATATGCCCCCAAAGCATGGAATTGTCAACATAATCCAAGCAGTCAGAAAATTTTGAGAATGAAACCAATGTAGGAGGGATGATGTTTATTTAGTAGTAATCCTTGTAAAAAAGTATATTAGATAAGGAAATGGTTGGCTTCAAAATCTGTGGGTAAAAGAGACAAGAGAAAATCAACACGATCCTTAAAATCCAATGGAGAATTATCACCAATAGGAAGGGATGCTACTAATGTATCCCTTATGGGTAAGGAACATGAAACATTTAATGAAGTAAGTTTGTATTTTATCGAATAATAAGGTAAGCATGAATCTCCCATGGGTAAAAGAGTAAGTATTGTGGTTTTTTCATCAGGTTGAGAGATGAGCGGGGAAGATGTATCGGAAGATATGGTGGAATCCTTTGTGGGTGAAGGAGAAGATATGGGAGAATCCTTTGTGGGTAAAGGAGAAGATGAAACATGTCCCTCTGTGGATGAAGGATCTTGTCCAATAATCTCCTCGATAGATAGCATAAGAGAAAATCAAGCAGAAAGAGCCAATATGATGTTGAAAACAACATGAACCTCATGAACGTTACTTTCACTGGTCGACATTTCACCAGTTTTGTTAGACAACGTGGTGTGATTTGGGAACATATTCTTGAATATGTGAAGGTTTTAATTAGTCGATGCATTAGGATTATCCAAGGTGATATATCCATTATCTAACATTTCTTGGATGATATTTTTAAAAGTTATACAATTACCATCGTTATGACCTATAACGTGATGATAATTACAGTAATAATTTTCTTTGCAACATGTAGGCACAATATGAGATGGGTCAAAACCAATATGTGGTTTGATGGGTGGAAGATTGACTGCTTCAGATTTTAGAAGTTTTTTTAAAATTGAAGAGTAGGGTTCTCTTGAGAGTATATTTTCGTTGCTCTCACTTGATCTGAAAATCTTGCATAGGAGAAATATTAGAAGAATGATTTTATTGGTTAGATGGATGAGATGGGCCAGATTTTAAAACTACTACATTGAAATTTTTTCTTTCTTTAGAATAATTATTTTGTGGTTTTGAATAAGAAGAGGTATATATTGATTTAAATGCAACATTCTTGTTAAGAAATTATATCTTCTTCTCTTTAGTGACACAAATTTCAAGTTTCTGGGCCATGGTGAATGCCTCATCAAACGTGTAGAATGTTTGAACTTGGAAAGTTGGTGAGATGTGTCTAACACAAGATCTGGTGAATAAATCTATTAAATTAGTTAGATCCAGTTGGAATGTGTGTTGGTTGATCAGGCTCCACCAACGAATGAAAAAATATGTGATAAATTCGTCTTCATATTGGCATGTCATGTACAAGTCAGTCACGATGATCTTCTTGACAATGTTGAAAGAAAAGTGGTGTGGAAAATCCTAAGCTACATGATTTAATAAAATATGGAATGCCTAGGTAGATCACTATACAAATATAAATTCTTTCCTATCAAGGACATTTGGAATGTTTGAGAAAAGTGTCATCATGATTGATCATATAACATACATGTTTAAAAGACTGTAAGTGTTGTTGCGGGTCTTATTTGTTGTTGAACTAGTTGAATTTGTCCATTTCCCAATGGAAAGGGTATCGATGAATTGGAATGGATGGTTGAATGGGTTCATTACAAATCTTGTCCTATGTTAGAGAGTTACATGAGCCGGAGACAGATGCTTCCAATGTCTACATCTTGTGCATGATCATTTCAATAAGATCATTGGTAGGTTGTGATGACTTTCCCCTATAGTATAAGGTAGTAGATGAGGTGGGTTTAATGTGGGCTGCATCTCAGTATGTGTTGGTGTTGAATATGAAAATTGTAAGGAAGGAATATAGGTCAGAATAGATGTAGATGTCAAGTATCCCAAATAAGTGGTAGATGAAATAGGGGGCTATTGGTGATAAGTGTAGGTAGGTGGAGTGGAAATAAATAATCTCATAACAATAGGAGGAAGAGACTGCAGGATGGAGAGGATAATATTTTGGAAGGGAGTGTGGGATTCTGAGACCAATGGTGGCTGAGATGTAATAGATATATGAGAGGTGGCATGTGTAGATAGACCTACACTCAAGGCATTTGATAAAGGAATGGTTGATATTGTAGGAGCAATAGATGTCAAAGGCATGACAAATGCCATAGGTACAACATATATTGATGATGTAGGGTCAAGATGGGAAACCAATGATGGTAAGGTGGAAAAGGGTAAGGCCAAGTTAGTAATAGCTGATGCAGAAGGGGGTGTAAGGGTAGGAAGAATAGGCATGTCATATTCATGTTGTCGTGATGAATCATGTGTAGATGAATGAGCGAGATAATACTACAAAGCGATGGGGTTATGATCAAGGAGTATCGTGAACTCCTCATCACTAGTGGGTATAGAAAGAGCCTGATTGGGGTACATAGGTCATGAGATGGAAGGGGGCAATGGGATAGGGGGAGAGTTTGGTTGCTAGTGTGAAATATGAGGGCATTGTCTTGTCTACGAGTTAAACCATGTGACTAATAATAGAATGAGTATTCTGATCCTTGTTGATGATGCATAAACATAGAGCTAATGGGAAAAAATTAGTCTCAAATGAGTGATTAGATCATTTTCCATATTAGATCAATTGGGGTAACCGATATCAGTATGAGGGTAACCACCGCTGGTCGGCTCAGACCGATGTCAGTTACTATGAAAAATAAGAGATCCAAATATTTGGAAATGAAAGGTGAAAATGGGTCAACCTAGAATCTGAAGATGATATCAGAGACCTAAAAGTGTGCTAAAATGGCAGAACAAGACACAAAAAAATATAAAGGTGAAGAATATTATTTTGGTAAAAAATAACAAAAAAATCATAAAACCAACGTTGGTCATTTAACCAATGGTAGTGAGATGACGTAACCGATGGTGGTCATTGGACCGATATCGGTTACTTTGAAATCTAGGAAGAGAAGGAAAAATTAATTTTTTGTGATTTAGATCAAATAAAAGGGCCAAACCAGAGACTGAGTATTGCTATGAGGAGTCCTAATACACCCAAAATAAAACCAGAATACACCATTCATGATATGGGGCGTAAAAGGATGAGAAAGAATGAAGAAATGCAACTTAGAGATCAAAACCAAACTAGAGAAAAAGCTAAAAAACACAAAATCCTAAGATATAGATTTTATGTTGTGGCTTATGCCATTTAGGACTAATTGTAAGCATGATAGGATTTTTGGTTAATAAAGGATCCTTATAAAAATTGACAACTATGGCTAGTTTCGGGTAAGTTTTGGCATGGAAGATCCTTCTCTGAGATGATGAAAGGAAAAATAAACTAGTTGGATCCCATTTTCAATCCTCTTAATTGTGTGATCATTGACAACTTCTTCTAGGAAATATGTTGTTTAAGAACTGTGTAATTTGTTTTCAGTGATTTCGTATAGAGAGTGTTCAAAATGTGAGCTATGGTTCAATTTGTCAACCATCAGCTAGGCATGACTTCCAGCATATAGGTTGCCCACAATTTAGATGATATATAATGCAACAAACTCAAAAATGCAAGTGCACAAGTTTTAAAACCAAAATCCAAAAACTATATTCGATGAGAACAAATTATGAAGAGGATAAGGGCATGACTTTCACTAAGTGCAAATCAAGAAAATAAAGAAGAGTTCTTTTTAATCCCGAAAAAAAACTGTCACTGAGACAATTAAAAGAAAATAATATTTCCAGATAAAAATCTTAATGTGAACTTGTTTTAAAATGATAATAGATAGACAATAATTTTCCTTAGGAATTACTGTTATCCAAAATTCACCCCCCCAGGGTTAATTTGATAACATGCATCAGAATTCTCAAGTCCCAGGCAGATAAATTGATTCAAGGTAAAAAGTCATGTTTCTAAGGTCCCTTCAGAAATTTTTCTAACTCTCTCGTCCAGGTTGAAAAGAGAAAGCTCTGAGAAGATGCGAAGAAGTTGTAGAAGATAAGCTTGGGCCAGAAAAAATGTGAAAATCGGCTAAGTCCTAGTCCCTGGGACAGTCGGGACATTTGGGACGTCAAGGTGCGGATCGGCTGAAAAGCCTACAGGCGACCCAAATAGCAAAGGGACAAGTGGGACAAGAGTGCGCGAAGGACGCGAACCGGCCGGTTCGGCCGAAACAAGAAACTTCAGCACAAGGAAAACTGGGACAAGTGGGACAAATGGACGCGGCGGACGCGGAAAGCCCGGATCGGCCGAAAAGGAGAACTTTCGCACTAACTGCTTTGGGACATCTGGGACAAAGATACACAAACCGGCCGGTTCAGCCGAAATGAGAACAAACAGTCCGGATACAAATGGTACATCTGGACCGTGAGGACGCGAATCGGCCGGATCGGGCGAACCGGAAGAAATTGTCTCGTGAAGCACAGGGACAAGTGGGACAAATGGACGCGAACTGGCCGAATCGGGAGAATCAGAGGATTTTGTCCCAAGCAGCACTGGGACATCTGCGACAAATGGACACGGTGGACGTGAAGGAGCCGAAAGGGCCGAGAACTAACCAAATCATGACACGTGTCACCAGGAAAAAGGTCAAAAGGTCAAAGGGCGAGATTTGAATGGTCAGCCCGAACCAGTGGGATAGTGCCACGTGTCCCAGCTAGGGCCCACAAGGAAATTTCAAAAGAGAGCCCACCGAGAGGTGGAGGAGAGAGATTTTCTCAGCGAATCATAACCTGCCACGTGTCATCCAGGTGGCAGAGCGCGGGAAGAAATTTAAAAATCTGTTTTCACCTGTTTTGTGCCCTAAATCTTCAGATTGACATATCTTTCGATCCAGAGCTCAGATTTGCACGTTCTTTATATCAACGGTAAGCTTGTGAGATTCTCTACACGATTCCAGGGTCAATCTTTCATTTTGGTTCAGTTTGGAGAGAGAAAATCAAGAAATGCCTCTGGCACGAAATAACAAGCAGAAGTAATGCTTCAACAAACAACTTTAATGCAGCAGACAGTTCACCGCTTTTGTTGGACAACCCGCCGTTTTGCCAAGATCCGCCGCTTCTGTCATAATGAGATGAACTGAATGCAACCTGGAGGTGGTTGGAGTAGATTTGGCTTCCCCCTCTCTCTTTCCTCTCTCATTCTTTCTATATATTGTAAAGAGGAGCTTCTTTTCAAGGGTCGAATATTTTTCTGTTTTGCCTCTCCCTTCTTCTCCTCAGGTGAATTTTTGGAGTTCGAACCTCTCATTTGAACTGTAATACTATTCTGCCTCATGGCATTCTGTAGTGTATTGTATCAATCTTTGGAGCAAGTAATGCATGTCTATGGATGATTCTTAGCCCTCTCTGTGTTCATTTTTACATCCTCCTGGGCTTTCACTGCAGGTTTTGTCATTTGTGCATGATCTTATATCACATTCAAATGGTCTGTGTTCACTGGCAAAATAGGTGTTCTTCATTCCTCGATGCATCACCTCTATTAGCTTAGATTTATTTTATGCATCTTCTTACCTTGTCTCCTTGGCAGATTAGATTATGTTTTGAGAAAACCCTCTGCATATTTCGTGTGCATCTGAACAAAGGAATAGGAACCAGCCTTCTCTGGAGAATCCTTTCTCATTTTTTCAAGTCCCACACTTGGAGAAAGGATTCAATGTTATGCAATCACACTGGATGCCAAAGTGATCAACCTAGAAACCTGATCTGCATCCAAGGGTGCTGTGATTTTGCACTAACAGTTTTGGCACGCCCGGTGGGACCTAGAGGTCTCATTTTTATTGCAGCAAAGTTGATATGCATTTGCTGCAATTTTCTTGCTTGAAAAGAGCTATTATTCGCATATCTGGCGACTCTAAGAGGAAGATCAACTGGTTTCAGTAGTACAAGCCTGAAAGCTTATGAGAAGAATCACAAGGTCAAGAGCTGGAGAAGAAGAAGTGCTATTTGAATACCTGCAATTATCTCCAAGAAGAAGGCAAAGAGGAAGAAGGATTCAAAGGTCTCCATCTCCACCAAACAGAACTCTCTCAACTCCTCCACCTGCTCGGCCTTTCATTCAGTATTCAAGAGTCCTTCGACCAATCAGAATGGCACAACCAGCAAATCCCTTTGTCAATTTCACTGGTAGCAGCCCACTTGCCCTCAATGCACATAATCCAGTTCCAATTGCAGCGTTGAAGAACATTCCATTTTTCACTGGAGAAAATCATACCACTCCTGGTGATCATGTCAAAGACATTGCTAACATCTGTGCAATCCATGAGATAAATGAAATGGATGTGGCTGTCAAATTGCTGGCATCATCATTCAAAGGGAAGGCATTGCAATGGTTCAGGAGCCTTACAGCTGGTTCTATCACAAATTGGAATCAGTTATGCATAGTTCTCCATGAGTAGTTTGGGGAAAAGGGAGACAATTTGTCTCTACTGGAACAATTAACAACTATCAAGAGAGCTCCCAATGAGCAGCTAACTGACTTCAACTTCAGATTTCAAAAGTCTTGGGATAGGATTCCAGTGGCAGTCAGGCCAACAACAGAAGGTGCTTTTCTATACTATCTTAAAGCTTTGAATTTTGATATTTCTATGTTAATTCAATCAATGGGAGGCACAACCTTACCTGCTGCTTATAGCATTGCCATTAGAACCTAAAAATGTTTTATTCAAGCTGGTAAATTGGCTCCTAGGCCTCCAATGCCATTATATCCAAGTTTAGAGAACCCAGGTACTAGTCAAGTACCTGTCTTCGCTCCTTCTCCCACTCCTAGAAATCAGAGTTCAAATGAAGCTTCCACTTCATCTCCAAGTGCCCCAAATGAACTTCAAGAGGTCATGAAGCAACTGCAAAATTTAGGTAATGAGCTGGTCACACTCAAGAGACAGCAAGCTCAAGGTTTTAGACCTTCGTATCAGCCTCAAGCTCAACCTAATAGGTAGCTATATCAGCCTTAGAGGCCACCCAATCCAGCTACAAATTAGAATCAAGCAAGGACTCCTGCCAATAGACCATTCCATCCCTATAATCCAAATGCCATACTCTGCCTCTAAGGCATTTAGTACCAGCACAAAACCAACATTGCCCAGGAGTATGACTGGTGTTTTCCATGTAATGAGCCTCATAATCAATCCATGTGCTTCAATGGTGCTTTGACTCAAGCTTTAATGGTAACAACTACTGGTGTGGAGGGTGAGAACAGTCAAGAAAACAACCAACAACAAGAAACATTCCAACAACAATCAGCCCCAAATGACACCACATTGGTAAATTGGCAAGCAGAGGATTTTTGTGGCATGAATCAGGCAGTTTCTCAAGGTGTTGCAGCCAACACAAGGTCAAAAAGGAGAAATTTGGGTGAAGAGAAGCCATTAGCCCCTGCCAATCCACAACCTTCCACGGCTCCACAAATGATTGGCAAGCAAAGTCCCGTTTCAAATGCACAATGGCAGCCAAGAACAGCCCCTAGGCTAACTCAAATGCCAGCTATTGCTGCCCACATACAAGGAGAAAATGTGCAAACAAAGGGACAACAGAGAGATCCTTCATCATCCATTCAGGATCATTGATCAGATGAAGAATTACAAACGTCCATATATCTATGTGGGAATCCCTATCCATCCCAGGCCAAAGAGATCTGCTGCAAGCTGCCATGAAGGACTGGCCAACTTCGAATCAGCAAATGCAAGACAAAGTGCTTACAAATGCTGCCCAATCTGAAGGAAATCATGGAGGACAACAAGGTAAGATGTTGAAACCCCCTCCTTTCTAGGTTTCATTAATCATTGGAAATCAGCTAGTGCATAATTACATAATTGATTCTAGAGCAAGTAGCTCTGTCATGCCCAAACAAATAGCTGATCAGCTAGGGCTTTAGTATGAAACAACATCCAAAGGGGTAGTGCAGTTGGATGGGACAGCAATAGCAATAGTTGGAGTGATTAGAAATTTGAGTCTTACCTTGCATGCATGTCCAAATGTTGTTATTTTACAAGATGTGTCAGTCATAGACCTTCCACCACTCTTTACCCTATGTTTGTCAAGGGACTTCACTGCCAAGATTGGGGGATATTTTTCCACTGATTGGTCTCACATGCTATTCAAGAACAACATATGGAACTAAGACCACAATCAGGTCTGAACCTATTGCAAACTTCCATATTGAGCCCTACACTCCAAGTCAAATTAATGCCAATTTCTCGGCATTTGATCAAGAAGATCACCCCAAGCACGGATGAAACTGACACTAAAGTTGGAAACATCCCGGATCTAACTCTTGATGAATGGGCAAGCAAGGTACATGCTTTTGATCCATATCAAGGAATAGAAGAATCTGAGCTAGGAGTCTATTGTATACATGAAGAAAGTCAACCTATTCCTAGCATCACCAAGCCAAACCACAAGGATGACAATGAGGTATGGCAGCTGTTTTTTGATGGATCAAGGAGTAGACAAGGTGCAGGAGGTGGAGCCGTGCTTGTTTCACCTCAAGGAGTAAAGTACTATTCAGCTTTTAGATTTCAATTTGCATGCTCCAATAACACTGCTGAATATGAAGCCTTGGTGCAAGGGATGCATTGGGCAATCAAGAAAAAAATAAAGAACTTGCAAGTTTTTGGGGACAGTGAATTGATTGTAAATTAGGTCAAGGGATAGCATGCTGCCAAAAATGATCTACTCAGGTGCTACAAGAACAGGGTGTGGGACCTCATGGAAGATTTTGAGGGTTTCGGCATCAAAGCCATTCCTAGGAAAGAGAATCAAGCTGCTGACAGGCTTGCAGCAGTAGGGGCAGCCTTTGACATTGTAGAAAACATTCAACAAGACAAGGTACAACCAAACATCCACGTGATTGTGAGGCCTTCAGTGCCGGATAACGATGTCAGTTGGCAAGTATTTGAGAATGACCAGCAAATCATCCATTTCTTGCAAGAAGAAGCTGAATTCTCAGCTAAGAATCAAGAAAAGTTGGAACAGCAATATGGTGACCAAGTGATACAGCTGAGAACTGACAAGCTGCCCAAGGGACTTATCACTTTGGAGTCCATTTTTAACCCCAATGATCAGTTTAGAAAGGAGAAAGCAAACATTCAGGTCAAGAGAGAAGATTCGGTATCCATCTTGGTAGAAGAGAACAAGCCATTGCAAATTGGAAAGATGACAACTGAGCAAGAAAGATGTGAGTTCATACAGCTATGTCAAGAGTTCCCTGACGTGTTTGCTTGGAGCTATGAAGACTTGAAAGGTTTCAATCCCAACTTAGCTCAGCATACCATTGAATTGGATCCAAATACTAAGCCTGTCAGGCAGAAACAGAGACCAGTCAATCCACACATGGAGCCTCTCATGAGGAAAGAATTGGACAAGCTAATTGAGTCAAGAATCATATTCCCAATCAAGCATTCTAGTTGGGTTGCCAACTTAGTTCCAGTCAGAAAGAAGAGTGGAGAGATCAGGCTGTGTGTTGACGTTCAGAGATTTGAATAGAGCCTCTCTCAAGGACCATTATCCACTCCCTTCCATGGAGCAAATATTGCAGGTCGTAGCTGGTTCAGAAAGGTTTTCACTACTTGATGGTTACTTAGGCTTCAATCAAATTATGGTAAAGGAGGAAGACCAGTTCAAGACAGCCTTCACAACCAAATGGGGCACATATGCTTACAAGAAGATGCCATTTGGACTATCGAACGCCGGAGCAACATTCCAGTGAGCTATGGATATGGCATTCAAAGGCTTGATCAACAAGATAGTGCTGGTATACCTAGATGATATTACTGTCTTCTCAAAGAATGCAGCAGACCATTTCTTTCACCTCAGGCAAGTGTTTCAGAGGTGTAGAAAGTTCGGAGTGTCCTTAAATCCTAAGAAGTGCATCTTTCTTGCACATGAAGGGAAGCTCCTTGGCCATATTGTCTCCAAGGAAGGATTAGCGATTGATCCAGAGAGGGTTGAAGCCATAAGAGCTCTACCATTGCCAAGCCACAAGAAAGCCCTTCAGAGTTTCCTGGGAAGGATAAACTTTGTTCAGAGGTTTGTCCCAGATTTTGCAGCCCTTGTCAAGCCCATCACCAAAATGTTAAGGAAAAGCATGGCTTTCAAGTGGACGGCAGAAGGCAAGGAGAGTTTTGAAGCAATCAAAGAAGCCATCTCCCAAGCACCCACTCTCATCAACCCAGACTTTTCCAAGGATTTCATCCTCTATGCATTTGGAGGTGATGACACTATTTCTGCCATTCTGGTACAGCAGAACAAAGATAATGATGAACAGCCGATTGCCTTCTTCAGCCAGAGCCTAGATGACTGCGAAGTGAGGTACTCTTTTATTGAAAAGCATGTGCTTGCAGTAATCAGAAGCTTGAAGAAATTCAAGCATTTAGTCTCAAACAACAAGGTCCAGTTGCTGGTCTCACATGCTGGGGTTAAGGACTTCCTCCTCAACAAGGATTTGAATGAGAAAAGGGCAGGTTGGATCACCCGTGTCATGGAGTATGACATTGAGATCAAGATCACCAAGCTGGTAAGAGGGAAAGGATTGTGTGAGCAGCTGGTTTTGGGGAAGCAAAAAAAAGTATGCAACGAAGAAGAGGCTGTTTTGACAGTTCAAGACAGCCATGAGCCGAGTGGCAGGCAAGAAGAAGACAATGCTGCCCCGACTCCTTGCTGGACCCAAGGCATTATGCACTTCCTACAAATAGGCCTATGCCCTCCAGAAATGAGCAAAGTGAAGAGGAGATACTTCAGGTTGCAGGCTGTTCCATATACCATCATTGATGGAGTTTTGTTCAAGAAGGATGTGAATGGAGTGCTGCTGAGATGCATTAACACAGGTCAGATCCAAAGGGTATTAAAAGAGTTTCATGATGGACCAGCTGGTGGCCATTTTGCACCAAGAGTGACAGCTCTAAAAATCATGAAGGCTGGTTATTATTGGCCTAAAATTTTAGTGATTGCTATGCATGGATCAAGAGATGTAAGAATTGTGCATTCTTCACAGGAAAAGAGAGACTCGCTGCCCTTCCATTACAACCAATTTCAGTTGACCAGCCATTCATGCAATGGGGTTTAGACTTCATTGGAGCCATTAATCCCAATTCAAGCCAAGGGCACAAATGGATTTTGACAGCCACGGACTACTTCACCAGATGGACAGAAGCAGTAGCACTCAAAGAGGCGAATGAGTCTATCATCTTGGACTTTTACGAGGGGATAACTACCAGATTTTGTGTACCTGCTACAATAATCTCTGATAATTGCATTGGCATTCATTGGATCTAAGGTGACTGAGTGGGCTGTCAAGAACAGGATCTACCTAAGCACTTCATCAAACTATTACCCTCAAGGTAATGGCCAGGCCGAGTCTACAAACAAGAACTTGCTGAGGATCATTAGGAGGACTCTTGATGAGAATCAGAGGGCTTGGCATACCAAACTGAAATCAGCCTTATGGGCTGATAGGATCACTCCCAAAAGATCCACAGGTAATTCTCCATTTAAGCTTGTCTATGGAAGAGAGGCAATCTTGCCCATGTCACTTGAGTTGCCAACATTGGAACTCATGAAGCAGCTGGAGTTGCTTGAATTTGAGCCTATGGAGGTGAGATATGTAGAGCTGATGGAGCTGAAAGAGATCAGAAATCAGGCATCCCAAGCAATGGAAAAGGATCAAGCTTTGATCAAGAATACCTTTGACAGAAAGGCCAAGGATAGATCTTTTCAAGTTGGAGATCTAGTGTTGAAATGGGATGCAGATCGGGCAAAACCAGGAAGGCATTTCAAATTTGATGCCATTTGGAGTGGCCCATACATGGTCATGAAGCGCAAGAGCAGCAATGCTTTCCAATTGGCCTCATTGGATGGTGAAGAACTGCAGATTCCAGTCAATGGAATCTATCTCAAGCGTTGCCTCTAGAGGGAAGTTCACTACCTTGTAAATATTAATTAGATTTTCATTCCTCCAAGTGCTTGTGCACATTGTCCTGTTGTAGTTAGGTTTCAGTTTTTCCTAAGTGCTTCGGCACAGGTTTTGTTGCTCTCAGGTTGTTTTCTACAGTTCAGAGTGTTGTTGGAGAAGAAGTTGCAGTATCAGGCTCGGGATTAGATATCAGGCTCATGTTTAGGTTATTGCTTATGACTCCATGCCCAATAGATCGCTAAAGGCCACTGATCTTCTACCTAGCAGGCAGGTGACCCCGCTGAGTCATCCAAATTGTTATCCAAAATTCACCCCCCAGGGTTAATTTGATAACATGCATCAGAATTCTCAAGTCCCAGGCAGATAAATTGATTCAGGGCCAAAAATTCATGTTTCTAGGGTCCCTTCAGAAATTTTTCTAACTCTCTCGTCCAGGTTGAAAAGAGCAAGCTCTGAGAAGATGCGAAGAAGTTGCAGAAGATAAGCTTGGGCCAGAAAAAATGTGAAAATTGGCTAAGTCCTAGTCCCCAGGACAGTCGGGGACATTTGGGACGTCAAGGCGCGGATCGGCCGAAAAGGCCTACAGGCGGCCCAAACAGGCAAAGGGACAAGTGGGACAAGAGTGCGTGAAGGACGTGAACCAGCCGGTTCGGCCGAAACAAGAAACTTCAGCACAAGGAAAACTGGGACAAGTGGGACAAATGGACGTGGCGAACGCGGAAATCCTGGATCGGCCGAAAAGGAGAACTTTCAACACTAACTGCTTTGGGACATCTGGGACAAAGATAGGCGCGAACCGGCCGGTTCGGCCGAAATGAGCACAAACAGTCCGGAGGCAAATGGGACATCTGGGCCGTGAGGACGCGAATCAGCCAGATCGAGTGAACTGGAAGAATTTATCCCGCATGAAGCACAGGGACAAGTGGGACAAATGGACAGCAAACCAGCCGAATCGGGCGAATTGGAGGATTTTGTCCCAAGCAGCACTGGGACATCTAGGAAAAATGGACGCGGTGGACGCGAAGGAGCCGAAAGGGCCGAGAACCAACCAAATCATGACACGTGTCACCAGGGAAAAGGTCAAAAGGTCAAAGGGCGAAATTTGAGTGGTCAGCCCGAACCAATTGGATAGTGCCACGTGTCCCAGCTAGGGCCCACAAGGAAATTTCAAAAGAGAGCCCGCCGAGAGGTGGAGGAGAGAGAGTTGCTCAGTGAATCAGAACCTGCCATGTGTCATCCAGGTGGCAGAGCGCGGGAAGAAATTTAAAAATCCGTTTTCGCCTGTTTTGTGCCCTAAATCTTCAGATCGACATATCTTTCGATCCAGAGCTCGGATTTGCACGTTCTTTATATCAACGGAAAGCTTTTGAGATTCTCTACATGATTCCAGGGTCAATCTTGCATTTTGGTTCAGTTTGGAGAGAGAAAATCAAGAAATGCCTCTGGCGTGAAATAACAAGTAGAAGTAATGCTTCAACAAACAACTTTAATGCAGCAGACAGTTCGCCGCTTCTGTTGGACAGCCCACCGTTTTGCCAGGATCCACCGCTTCTGTCATAATGAGATGAACTGAATGCAACCTGGAGGTGGTTGGAGTAGATTTGGCTTCCCCCTCTCTCTTTCCTCTCTCATTCTTTCTATATATTGTAAAGAGGAGCTTCTTTTCAAGGGTCGAACATTTTTCTGTTTTGCCTCTCCCTTCTTCTCCTCAGGCGAATTTGTGGAGTTCGAACCTCTCATTTGAACTGTAATACTATTCTGCCTCATGGAATTCTGTAGTGTATTGTATCAATCTTTGGAGCAAGTAATGCATGTCTGTGGATGATTCTCAGCCCTCTCTGTGTTCATTTTTGCATCCTCCTGGTCTTTCACTGCAGGTTTTGTCATCTGTGCATGATCTTATATCACATTCAAATGGTCTGTGTTCACTGGAAAAATAAGTGTTCTTCATTCCTCGGTGCATCACCTCTATTAGCTTAGATTTATTTTATGCATCTTCTTACCTTGTCTCCTTGGCAGATTAGATTAGGTTTTGAGAAAACCCTCTGCATATTTCATGTGCATCTGAACAGAGGAATAGGAACCAACCTTCTCTGGAGATTCCTTTCTCGTTTCTTCAGGTCCCACACCTGGAGAAAGGATTCAATGTTATGCAATCACACTGGATGCCAAAGTGATCAACCTAGAAACCTGATCTGCATCCAGGGGTGCTGTGATTTTGCACTAACAATTACCAATGCAAAGAACCCTAGATGGGTTCCACCGACCATGCCAAAATGTTTCACCAATAAGTTTTACACTTTCTAGGACAAAATAGATAGAAGACAAATGGTAAAAGAGGAATACATGTGAGGTAAAGGTGGAAGATAGAATGCACGCGTTGTTGATGTTATCTAAGATGATCGTAGAGAACTCCTTTCTTCTGGGAAGGACTACCTGTAGATGCAAAACAAGACCACAAAAGAGTATGAAATAGCATATGATAGTAGACTATCTAGCGTATGCTAGACTTAGGAAGCGTGGTTTTTCCTAGAGAGGTTTTCAATGCACTGTTTGATAAAAATTCAATGTGAATAAACGATTGAAATAAATAATTCCTATTGCAATGTAATGATTTAGGTTCCTCATACACATAATACACTAGATTCTATGCTATAAATCAAAATAACACTAAATCTAATTAGATTCAGGTTTGTTCAGGTTAGACAAGTTTGTCAAAAGGTCTGGTAAGAGTCTGTGGCTGAATGATTGAGGTCTGGTTTGCTTTTGGGTGAGTGGGAAGCTTTCTGGTCTGAGAACATAAAATGACATAGAGACTGATATTGGTCTGGTGACCAATGCCAATATGGGGAATAAACTGACGTGATAGGGTAAACTGGCGTTGATAGGGGAAATTGGCAATAACTTAATAAAAATGGTTTTTGGGCTTCTCTGTAATTACATAAAGAGTGAGGAGGGTGTTGTTAGGTTTGTAATATAACTAAGAAGACTCATGAATAATGTTGGAGAGGTCAAAAAGGGTGAAATGGGTTGAACTTGTTAGGTTGGTGGATTGTTGAGAAGATGGAGATATCTTGATAATAGTAGAAACTGAAAATACTGAAGGAAGAAAAGATATATGCAATAAAGGAAGCATAAATGATTAATATCACATTACTTATTGCTATGAATATCTCGTGGATAAATGAAGGTTAGTGGTTAATTGGTGAGGTGGTAGCTAGTTCATTGTTAGGGCTGTATGACATGTGTATTACCCTGAATGCTCGAATGATCTAGAAGGAAATCCTTCGCCTTTGCTACTCTCTGGTGGTGTATAAACATCATTTGGATGAAGAAATGGCTATGAGATCTTCTCTTGATTGCAATATCATTCTCAAATCTTGAAATGACTAACCTGGGTAAAGGGTTGTAAAATTCTATATAAAGGAACCAATGGCAGTTTAGGTGACCAATGTCAGATAAGGATAAACTGGCGTCAGTAAGGGTTAAATAGTCCTATTTACCAAAAAAGGTAGATCTTCCCAGATTCGGCGTGTTTTCCTTGTTGGGTTCTCTTAGGGAAGTAGAGTTCGCGTGAGAGAAGTCAGGAAGATATTAGAAGAATTCCTAGTTAGTTAGGTCAAGTGGTGTCTCAACATTGGGAGTGATGACTCTGTGATGAGAGTGATGACTTGGTCACTATGAATTAAATTCCCTTGGAATGGGTTCAGGGTGAGGTGTAATGATGAGGTGGAGGTGTGAGGATGAAATTAATTTAATTAAAATAATTAAATTAATTAATAATATGAGGATGTATATTAATATGGGATGAAGGGGTCATGATTAGTTAAATGTGTTATGTTGATGAATTGAAGGGAACCAAGGGGAGTGTGACCCAAATTTGTTGTCTATAGAGAGAAGATTCTATGCACAGGTTGTATGGAGGTGATGCCCTAGATGTGAGGTATTCATTAAAAAAATTTGATTAATAGGAACTATATGAGGCTTGGAGAGATGGTTTTCCACAGATTACCTTGATGAAGTGGGTATTTCATGTTTTGCATTGAAATATTCAAGAGGTGGCTAGTTCCCATGGATGATGACTGGTGTGGTTGCAGAGATGTTGGAGCACCGCATAGTGTTTGAGTGTAATTCTACTTTTTTGGCTCAGACACTTAGAGAGTTTTGGGATTTGACTTCCCATAAACACTATGGTATTGATATCAAATTTTTGTTACATTGTTGGGTACACAAACATATTTCTATTACTCATCCATTGGGGCTTCCATATGTCATTGATGTGAGACATCTAGGCTTCATGAGATGGAGTTAGATTCTTGGTCGGGCCAGGAAGGCCAAGGGGCATTTTTTATTACATGGAATTGATATGAAACATTCCCATTTTAAGACTTTAGAAAAAAGGGAAAAAAAAAATTTCTTGGTATCAGAGCTGAAGGTTGTAGCTCTTGGACATATTGTGTCCATAATCTGATGAAACTTAATTTTTCTTGTAACATAAATGGTTAGAAAAAGAGGAAATGTTGCAAATAATCCTCCACCTGAGGAAGGAGTAGTAACTACCCAAAAAATTGATGAGATCTTTGTTGCCCTGTTACACACAAGAGATCATTTGGCTGTACTTGAACAACAAGTAATGGGTAATGAGGAGGAATAAGATGTTGATAACAGTAATTAGCCACCTCCTGGGGAGAACATCAATGTAGGTGTTGATAATAATAATGTGAACATACCTTATCAGCCTGAGAACAAAAATGCTAGGCTGGTAGCTGAACTCACTAATGATATAAAAAGGATAAGTCCACCCAAGTTTGATGGCACCACATTAGGAGATGGGGTTGAGAATTAGCTCAGCAAAATGGAGAAATACTTTTTAATAAGGAATTTCTCAGAAGAAACAAAGGCGATATAGGGAGCATATCATCTTTCCCATGAGGCATCTTCATGGCGGGATAACCATAAGGATGAGTTAAACATTGATAAAACTAATATAACATGGGATCAATTTAAAGGTTACTTTAGGCAACGTTGGCTACCACAACTTTACTATGATCAGAAAATGACTGAATTCCAGAACTTAGCTCAAGGAAAGCTAACTGTAACGGAGTATTGGGAGTGGTTTAAAAAACTCGTTAAGTATGTACCTTAGCACCAAACTGATGAGAAGTTCAGGATATGGAAATTCATCATGGGATTGAATACCATTATAGGAGGAGAGGTGAATGTTCACAACCCAACCATGATGGAAGGGGTTGTTGAAAATGCCATAAGGTGGGAACAGAAATTGAAGGCAATTTCTGCTCATAAGGAGAAAGTAGGGAAGAAAAATTCCAACTCCTCTTCATCATCTCATGCACCTAAGAAAGGACCATGAAAGAAATTTGGAATGAAAAGTAAGTTTTGATCTGATACTAATAAGAAAGTAGCAACAAACAAGATTATTGGTAATGCACAAAATAACTTTGTGAAGAACAATAATAATAGACAGAAGTCCTATGGGGGTAAGAATGATAACCCTAGGGCTGACAATAAACCCAAGCCTAGAAAGGGACCTATAGGAGGCTGTTATAACTGTGGCTAAGATCATTACAAAAATTAATGCCCTTTGGAAAAGTATGATCATAATTAACAACATAAGATACATGTTGTAGTAGCTGATAAGCAGGTTGAAAAATAGGCCACGCCTATAGAAGTTATGGGTAGGTTATTTGCTTTACCTATAACTATTCTTTTTGATACGGGAGCTACTGAATTTTATATTTCTAGTAAATTAGCATCAAAACTAAAAATAAAAGCTAGAAACATGGATAAAACATGGACTATACAGTATGGAAACAATGTTGTTCATACAGTTAGTATGTGTCTTTTTGGAGTAGTACTTGATTTACCTAACTTTTCCACTAAAGTTGATCTTTATGTTACACCTTTGGGGTCTTATAATGTAATCATAGGTGTTAATTGGTTAGCATAACATAAGGCTAAAGTGGACTATTTTGAAAAACACATTAGTTGTTTAGATGACCTACAAAAAACAACAGAGATTCAGGGTGTGAAACAGGAGGTTTCTATTAGAAAACTATCAACTATGCAACTTAAAAAGGCCAAAAAAAAGGTTATACCTTATATGCAGTAAAAATTGTAGAAACAAATAAAGACAACAATGATGTCATGGAATGATATCTGCTGTTACGAGACTTCAGTGATGTATTTCCAGAAGAATTTCCAGGTCTTCCACCCAAAAGGGAGTTTGATTTCATAATTGAGATCAAGCTTGGAACCAAGCCTATTTCTAAAGCACCTTACCGAATGACTACTATAGAATTATTAGAGCATAAGGCTCAGTTGCAGGAAATTTTGTCTAAAGGTTTGATTAGACCAAGTGTTTCACCTTGGGGAGCACTAGTAATTTTTGTGAAAAAGAAGGATAAAACACTTAGGTTGTGCATTAATTATAGAATGTTAAACAAAGAAACAATCAAGAATAGATACCCACTCCCTAGGATTGATTATCTATTTGATCAGATGCATGGATCATTAATATATTCTAAGATAGATCTTCGATATGGATATCATCAATTGTGGATTAAAGATGAGGACATTCATAAAATAACTTTCAGAACAAGGTATGGACATTACGAGTTCACGGTTTTACCTTTTGGATTAACAAATGCACCTGCAACATTTATGAACTTAATGAATAATATCTTTCAAGAATACTTGGAAAAATTTGTGCTCGTATTCTTGGATGACATTCTCATATATTCTAAAAGTATTGAGGAACACCATGAGCATTTGAGGATAGTTTTGGAAATTTTAAGAAAGAGATGGTTATATGGTAAGTTGTCTAAATGTTATTTCTATGACATAGAAGTGCACTATTTGGGACATGTAATAAGTAAGAATGGAATTGTTGTAGATCCTTCTAAAATTGTAGCTATAACTGATTGGCCTACACCAAAGAATCTACATGAATTTATAATGTTTATGGGGCTTGCTGGCTACAATAGAAAATTTGTAAAAGATTTTTCTAAGGTGGTTACACCAATAACTTATTTACAGAAGAAGGATAAAAAGTTTGTTTGGAGTGAGAAATGTGAAATTACATTCAAAAATTTAAAGGAATAGTTAACTTCAGCACCTATTCTAGTAGTACCAGATCCTAATGGAGATTTTTATGGTGGTAACTGATGCATCTGGTGAAGGTCTAGGAGGTATTTGTTTACGAAATGATTTTGTCATAGCTTATGAAAGTAGAAAATTAAAGTTACATGAGTTGAGTTATGCTCCATATGATTTAGAGCTTGCTGGTATTGTTCATGCACTACAATTTTGGAGACATTACCTACTTGGTAAAATTTTTGAATTAAAAACTAATCATCTTGAGATGAAGTATATCTTCACTCAGCCAAATCTTAATTCAAGACAATGAAGGTGGTTAGAGTTTTTGTCTCAATATGATTTTGACATCAATTATACCAAGGGTAAAGAAAATAGAGTGGCTAATGCTCTCTAAGTCGTAGGAAGCACATTTCTACGCTTATAACATTGAGAACTCAATTTAAGAATGAAGTAAAAAGTGTTATGGAATCTGATTCTTACTTTCAGCAAGTAAAGACAGTGCTTGCTGCAGATCCTAGTGATCTGAGGTATAAAGGTTTTCACTTCGATAACAAAGGAATCTTAAGATTTGAAAAGAGGGTATACATACCTTTGATAAATGATTTGAGAAAGAAATTGTTAGTAGAATTTCAAAACTCATCTTTTTGTGGACACCCTGGTATTACAAAAATGCTTGCTAATATAAAAAAACATTTTTTTGGAAGGGAATGAAAGAGGATGTTATAGATTTTTTGACACATTGCCTTGAGTTTTAACATGTTAAAGTGGAACATATGCACCCATCCAGTTTATTGTATCCTTATAGCATACCGTAGTATAAATGGCAAGTGATAAGCATGGATTTTTTTCAAGGGTTGCCTATGTCAAGAAATAAACACAATGTTATCTTATTAGTTGTGGATAAACTAAAAAAGGTAGCACAATTTATTACTGGTAATCTGAAGGATTATTCTCCTGTGTTAGCTAAAAGATTCGTACACAAAATTTTCAGATTACATGAAGTACCTGAATTAATCATATCAGATAAAGATCCTAGAATGATGTCAAGGTTTTGGAAAATGCTTAATGTAGCTCTAGGAATTAATCTGAATTTCAGTTTTGAGTATCATCCAGAGATGGATGGACAAACTGAAAGAGTTGATCATGTTTTAGGAGATATGTTATGAATGTATTATATGGACCAACAGTATAAGTGGGAAGAGTACCTTCCACTAGTTGAGTTTAGATATAATAACACATATCATGCCTCTCTTAAGATGGAACCTTTCGAAGAATTATACGGAAGAAAATACAGAACCCCTATTAGTTGGGACAGTATTGAGGATAGAAAGGTAATTGGACCTGATATCGTTACTGAAATGGAACAAGTTAAAATGATTTGTGAGTGCTTGAAAGAAGCATCAGATAGGAAAAAGAGTTATGCTGATTTAAAGTAGGTTGATAGGAAATTTGAACTTGGTGAGAAAGTCTTTCTTTGGGTTAAAACAAAAAATATCTCTATAACTTTTGGAAAGGCTTCCAAGTTAAAACCTCGTTATGTGGGGTCCCTTGAGATAGTCGAAGTAATCAACCCTATAGCTTACCATTTAGCATTACCTCCTACTTTGTCACGAATGCATGATGTTTTCCATATTTCTTTGCTTAAGAAATACGTTTTAGATTTATCACATTTGTTAAATTGGAATTCCTTGCAGGTCTAAGACCCAAGAATAATCATGGTTAAACCCATACGAGTGCTGGAAACTAGCTAGTTGCATTTAAGAAATTGTGAGATAAGTCAATGTAAGGTCTAATGGGACCAATTTAATGAAGAAAGTGCAACTTGGGAAAACTTAGACGATATGAAAACTTATTTTCCATATTTATTTGATCATAATTTACTATGATGACTGATAAAAATTTATGATTTTATCTTTATATGTCAATAAGTCTACCGATTATGGAAAAACAACTATTAATTTTTTTGAATAAGCAACTATGTGAATGTTGATTTCTAGAACTTAAAATTCGGATATTATTGCAAACATATGTTATGAAAGTGAATAAATTGATTATCCAAAATGCAATGATTAAAATGAGATAATCATCAAGACGATGATTCTTTTTAGGAGGGAAGTATGTAACACCTTAAAAAACCTTTTATATTTCTCTTTGCATTACAAGCATTGGCATTTGATTTTCTTAAATTAGGTGTGTTTCCTTGATGGTTGAAAATCGTGCTTGTTATGGTTAAATCATCTGTGCTCTTGGATTTAGACTAAAATGATATGGCTTTCAGGAATCCATTTTCATTTCTTGCTGATAAGATGTAATCAGATATTTAGGGTTGCAAACTTATCTCTTTTGATTGACTCGTCCTTGGATCAATTTCAATGATCCAATGAATGCTTTAAATATTCTTAATAGACTGAATAGTAAATTGATATTCATTGGTTAAAATACATAATGGACTGAACTTGTGTTTGTTGAATTCTTTATTATCTTCAAAGATCGTGCCTGCATTATATCGTGTGTGGTGCTCGGATCTTCTTGATTGACCTTTTTAGGGCGCTTAATGGTGTTAAGGGAAATAGAAACCTACTTCAAAATTCTGGAGAAAGAGAAATTATAATGTGTCCTATATCTAATAAGGTCTGTCCTAATGGGATTCGAGACTCAGGTAAATTTTTCTAACTCCTATACCACTCTACGTGGGATGAAATTCTAACCTAAGTTGTTAATACTAAGTTAGTGTGAAGGGAAATAACCTAAGGGATGCTAAGTTATTTCTAACCTATTTCCTAATAGTATTTGGTTAAGCTATGTCCTAACCTAAGGTGACTATCTATTTGATTGAAGGTTATATCCTAAGGTCATACTTTTAAATTAACCAAAGATATAACCTAAGTAAATTGAATCTATCCTAAACTAATGGGTATGAAAGGGAACCTAAGGGTTGATTGGTAAGTGGGAGCTAAGCGGTGGTTCCTAAGATTTTAATGAGATGTGATTTTTATTTGATTTGGTATTAAGGCATGTAAATACTACCAATTTGGCAGGGGCTAGTTAAAGTTTAGTGGAACCTACGTGGAGGCATCACTAAGTTTAGAAATGCATATGGAAGTTCAATTTGGTCTCACCAAGTTTGGATGGCGGTGGAAAGGAGAGATAAGTGGGAATATGAAATTTAATGTCATTAATTCACTTCATTTTTGGTGAGAAAACCATCTTGGAAGGCATGCTGGTGGATTTGTTTGGGGTTGTTTTGTTTTGCATGCTTCACAATTTTTTCTCTGCATGGAGCTATCTGGTTCTTCAAACAAGTAGTTTGATCTACAATTTGTGGCTATTTTAGATTTCTCTGATCTATGTTTGATTTGAGGAAAGTATATGAGACATTGTGGAAAAATATTATGGTTGGTTGATCTTGTTTGGAGAAGAAGAGGTGTTAGAAACTTGGCTAGAAGTCTTCTTCAAATTGGCAGAAGCACTATTAGGCATGATAGACTCTACCCATTAAGATTTCTTTCTTTCTTCTAAATGATTCATTAAAAAAATATAGTCACTGGATATATATATTTGCATTATGTATCTAGTTATTTACTTGCATGTATTCATGAAATCTATGTGAGTTTTAGAATACAAATCATTTGATGTTATGGTAGTTTTTGGGAAATTTCTTTGTACTAGTTGTTAGAGGTTTGCATGTGAATTTGTATTGAAACTTTGTAACTTGTACTTGAAGCTCTAAAAATTGTATTTAAAGCTCTGTAGATTGTATTGGAAGCTCTGTATCTTTTATTTGAGACTAAGGTTGATTGAATTGGCTTGTTTCTTGAATGGTTCTGAATCTCCTCTATAGTCTTGTGTTTCATTGAACTTATAGTGGAGCTCGTGGATGTTCTAAGATCCTATTGAAGCCTCGTGATTTGCTTTGAGATTTTATTAGGACTTTGTGTTTTTTTTTTGGACTAAGTTGGAACTTGGTGTAGTTTGGAAATTTGATTGAATCTTTGAATTTAACAACTATACTCGTATTCAGTTCTTGTAAATGCTGAACTTACTGTTGAATTGTTGAGTTTTGTTCTATACTTGAGCTCTAAACTGGAGTTTTATTCTTCCTTAGGGAGCTAGAAATGGTTGAACCTGTAATAGAGAGTTGGTGTTTATTATTTGCTTGTATTAGGGCCTTGGGTTTCATTATAGACTCATATTTAAGCTTATGATTGTGTGAACCTATGTTCGAAGATCAGATTTGACACAGTACATGTATGCCATTGTTGGTTGTTTTGATCTTGTATTGGAATCGATGTGTTTGATTTTATACAGGTATTCTAAGCTAGAGTTTAGTGGGTTTTAAGGATTGTAAAGCTTTAATCTCATTAATAATATATACTCGAAGGGGTCTTATGAGTTTTGTTTTGGTCAGAGGTAGACCGTGTAACTTCTTTTTGAAACCTCCTCTATTTTTCTTCTTGTGATAATGGTTGTATTACTTTTGTCTTTCAGGCCGCATGATGTTATTGAATTTGATAAGGCATGTGAATTTGAAGTGTATCTTCTTCTTCTTTTCTCTGAGAAAACCCGTGTATTGTGGGAAGTTTGACTATTTTGTTCTTAGAATTAAATGGAATAGAACTACTTCCTGTTGTGGGATTAGTTGAGCTTTAGTTCGTTTGGATCAATTATTAAAAGATAAGGGTATATAGAAGTATATTATTTACTTCCTTTTTGTCTTTGATGTTGAAACAAATCCTTACCTATCATAATATTTTAGCTAGGACTCAAAGAGGCTGGTGATGAATCTGTTTAGTCGAGTTGGAAGAAGTTTGGGACATTGCTTATTTTAATTGAATTGTTTAGTTTTGTTACTCTCTTTTGATCTTTCATCTAATTCATGGGTTTTAGTAGAATGTTGAATTTAAACCTATTATACTGTATGTTGTTTGAAAGGATACAATATCACTAATTTGAATGCTTGGTAATATTGCTCTTATTTGGGATTATTAATTACTTTCTCATTTGCATTTTGTTGTTAATGCTTTTTAATGGGAATTTAGTCTTGAGTCGAGATTTTTTTGACCTTGTAATCTTTTACGATTGGAGGATTTATACTCCTCTATTATATCATTGATTAAACCTCCAAGTTTTATAGAGAAAGAATTATGTTCTCTTAGGGATAGTATATAGTTAGGGATTTTATTGTGTATTTCTTTCCGAGATTTGAAATTGTACTTGAGCTTAGAGGATAGGAAACCAGTTGTAAGATTTGTGATGAAAGTATGTAGTGTGAATTCTTTTTACTGTATGCTTGGTTTTGTGTTCTCTTTTGGGGAACTAGATAAGAAATTCTAAGTATAATTAAATGAGGGATTTCATTTCATAGTATAAATGAAATGAAAAATGGAATGGGTCTTTTCTGTTTAAGATCCTTTTTATGTTGACCATATAAGTTCATAGAATGAAATTCTCTTTATTTGAATCTCTTCTGATATGGAAATTTTTATGTGGATTGGTTAAGAGATTTAGTTGCTAAAGTATAGCTTGGATTTGTGGGTAGTTGGGTTTCAGATCTTTGTATTTTATCCACTAGCAGATAGAAGTTAGTAAGGTTTTTTGTTAGACTGTTTTGTTTCCTAATCTTCTTGGATCAAATTTGGATTTTTGTTTAGCTGTTGTCTCTTTATTTATGGACCCCTCTTTGGTTATATTTGGACCGAGGTAATGTTGTGTGTACTAAACTTGATTTCTCCTTCACATGAATTGTGCCTAAGGAATATGTATGTATTGATTCTCTTCTTTTGTTTATATGGAAAGATGAAGCATACTAAATTGATCTATGTTGTAATTAAATTATTTTGCTGCTGGGAAAAGATAAATGTGTATTTCTATTCTTATGGAAGTATGAAATAATTGAATGACAAGACTTGTTTACTATTTTAAAGTAATTGATAAGATCAATTAAATCTTGTGATATAATTCTGATGTTGCATATTATATTATGCTCTTTTCTTAAAACTGAATTCAAATTCTCATAATTGTACTTCTTTTTAGATGTTTTTAGTTATGATTGTTTGTATGATGTATATTAATTGTTTCATTAAAGTGGATTTGTTTAATGAAACAATTAGTGGAATGCAATTTAATTTAATGCCTAGTGCTTATCATGCTCAGTTCATTGAACTGACTCATGCTAACAATTTTTTAGAGGGACATCGTAAGTGATAAAAGAAGACAAAAAATTTCATGTTGTATTGGGATTATTTAATTATGGATCTTATGTAAAGAGTTCGATTCATTCTTGAGTTGTATTGAAAAAGAAAAGTTGTATTCTTTTGGAATAGAGGCTATTTGTTATACAATATGCCTAAAATGCATAGTCTTGTAATGTATAGTTTTATAATGATGAATTGAAAGTTGGAGATTTACTTGTATTGGTTGTGTAAATTATCTTGTATTTATGAAGAAGATGGAAATCCTATCTTGATGATATTTTTCACATATGTTAAATTCTTAATTCGGTTAACCTTGATCTATTGGATAAAGGGAATTAATTTATTTTCCCTTATTAATATGCAACTTGTTAAGTTGCATAAGATAATGATCTTTATCTAAACAATTCTAACATAGTAATGGAAGGTGTAATGAATATGCAGTAAAACTATAGAAATTGTGAAAGATAAGAAGGGTATGACAAACCCTAACACTTAATCATGTAGAGGAAGATTATTCCTCACTCAAAGGAATGTAATCTAAAGAATGGTGATATGATCGTTAATCATTAGACTTCATTTCCTAAATTGGTTCAACTATAGGAGACTTATAGGAAATGAATTCTAATGATTAACGATCATATCACCATTCTTTATATTACATTCCTTTGAGCAAGGAATAATCTTCCTCTACATGATTAAGTGTTAGGGTTTGTCATACCCTTCTTATCTTTCACAATTTCTATATTTTTACTGCATATTAATTACACATTCCATTACTATGTTAGAATTGTTTAGATAAAGATCGTTATCTTATGTAACTTAACAAGTTGCATCTTAATAAGGGAAATTAAACTGATTCCCTTTATTTAACAGATTGAGTTTATCCGAATTAAGCATATAACAGATACGAAAAATATCATCAAGATAGGATTTCCATCTTCTTCATAAATACAAGATAATTTATACAACCAATACAAGTAAATATCCAACTTTCAATTCATCATTATAAAACTATACATTACAAGACTATTCATTTCAGGCATATTGTATAACAAACAACCTTTATTCCAAAAAGAATACAACTCGAGAATGAATCAAACTCTTTACATAAGATCCATAATTAAATAAGCCCAATACAACATGAAATTTCTTGTCTTCTTTTATCACTTATGATGTCCCTCTTCAAAATTGCTAGCACGGGTCAGTTCAATGAACTGGGCATGATAAGCACTATGCATTAAATTAAAGTGCATTCCACTAATTGTTTCATTAAATAACTCTCCTTTAATGAAACAATTAATATACATCATACAAACAATCATAAGTAATACCATCTAAAAAGAAGTACAATTATGAGAATCTAAATTCACTTTTAAGAAAAGAGCATAATATAATCTGCAACATCAGAATTATATCACAAGATTTAATTCATCCTATCAATTACTTTAAAATAGTAAACAAGTCTTGTCATTCAATTATTTCATACTTCCATAAGATAGAAATACACATTTATCTTTTCGCAGCAGCAAAACAAATTAATTACACTATAGATCGATTTAGTATGCTTCATCTTTCCATATAAACAAAAGAAGAGAATCAATACATACCTATTCCTCAGGCACAATTCATCTGAAGGAGAAATCAGGTTTAGTAAATAATATTCTTCTATATACCCTTATCTTTTAACAATTGATCCAAACGAACTAAATCTCAACTAATCTCACAGTAGGACGTAGTTCTAGTCCATTTAATTCTAATAACAAAACAATCAAACTTCCCAAAAGACACGGGTTCACTCAGGGCAGAGAAGAAGAATATACACTTAAAATTCACATGCCTTGTCAAATTCAAGAACACCGTGCGTCCAGAAAGATAGAAGTAATACAACCATTCTCTCACAAGAAGCAAAACAGAGGAGGTTTCAAAAATAAGTTACACGGTCTACCTCCGACCAAAACAAAAATCATAAGACCCCTTTGAGTAGACAGTATTAATGATATTAAAGCTTTACAATCCTTAATACCCACTAAACACCAGGTTAGAATACCTGTATAAAATCAAACACGTTGATTCCAATACAAGATCAAAACAACCAATAATGGCATACTTGTACTGTGTCAAATATGAGCTTTGAACATAGGTTCAAACAATCACAATCTCAACTATGAGTCTATAATGAAACCCAAGGCCATAATACAAGCTCAGAATAAACACCAATGCTCTATTACAGGTTCAACCATTTCTAGTTCCCTAAGGAAGAATAAAACTCTAGTTCAAAGCTCAAGTAGAGAACAAAACTCAACAACTCAATAGTAAGTTCAGCATTCGCAGGAACTGAATATGAGTATAGTTTTTAAATTCAAAGATTCAATCAAAGTTCCAAACTACACCAAGTTCCAACTTAGTCCAAAACAAAACACAAAGTCCCAATAAAATATCAAAGAAAATCATGAAGCTTCAATAGGATTTAGAACATCCATGAGATTCACTATAAGCTCAACAAAACACAAGACTATAGAAGAGATTTAGAACCATTCAAGCAACGAGCTAGTTCAATCAACCTTAGTCTCAAATACAAGATACAGAGCTTTGAATACAAGCTATAGAGCTTTAAATACAATTTTCAGAGCTTCAAGTACAAGTTACAAAGTTTTAATACAAATTCACATGCACACCTCTAACAACTAGTATAGAGAAAGTTCCCAAAAAATACCATTAACAACAAAGGATTCATATTCCAAAACCCACATAGATTTCATGAGTACATGTAAGTAAATAACTAGATACATCATGCAACTATATATATATATATCCAGTGACTAGAGTTGTTTTAATGAATCATTTAGAAGAAAGCAAGAAATATTAATGGGTAGAGCCTATCATGCCTGATAGTGCTTCTGTCGATTCAAAGAAGATTTCTAGCCGAGTTTCTAGCACCTATTATTCTTAAAGCAAGATCAACCAACCATAATATTTTTCCAAAATGTCTCATATCATTTCCTCGAATCGAAAATAGATTAGAGAAATAAAAAATAGCCACAAAGTACAGATCAAACTACTGGTTTGAAGAACCAGATATCTTCATGAAGAGTAAAAATCACGAAGCATGCAAAACAAAACAACCCCAAATAAATCTTCTAGCATGCCTTCCAAGACAGTTTTTTTGCCAAAACAGAGGTGAATTAATGACATTAAATTGCATATTCCCCCTTATCTCTCCTTTCCACCACCATCCAAAGTTGGCAAGACAAAATTGAAATTCCATATGCATTTCTAAACTTAGTGATGCCTCCACATAGGTTCCACTAAAACTTAACTAGCCCCTGCCAAACTGGCAGTACTTCCATGCCTTAATACCAAATCAAATCAAAATCACATCTCATTAAAAGCTTAGGAATCTCCTCTTAGCTCCCACTTACCAATCGACCCTTAGGTTCCCTTTCATACCCATTAGTTTAGGATAGATTCAATTTTCTTAGGTTAGATCTTAGGTTAATTTAAAAGTATAACCTTAGGATATAACCTTCAATCAAATAGATTGCAACCTTAGGTTAGGACATAACTTAATCATATAGTATTAGGCAATAGGTTAGAAATAACTTAGCATCCCTTAGGTTATTTCCCTTTATACTAACTTAATATTAGCAACTTAGGTTAGAATGTCATCCCACATAGAGTGGTGTAGAAGGAGTTAGGAAAATTTACCTAAGTCTCGAATCTCATTAGAATAGACCTTATTAGATATAGGACACATTATACTCTCTCTTTCTCAAAACTCCTGAAACATGTTTCTATTTCCCTTAACGCCATCAAGCACTTTGCAAAGGTCAATCAAGAAGAGCCGAGCACCACACATGAAAAAATGCAGGCACAATCTTTCAAGATAATAAAGAATTTGTAACAAACACAAGTTTAGTCCATTATGTATTTTAACAAATGAATGTCAGTTTACCATTCAGTCTGTTAAGAAGATTTAAAGCATTCCTTGGATCACTGAAATTGATCCAAGGATGAGTCAGTCACAAGAGATAAGTTTGCAACCCTAAAAATCTTATTATAGCTTATCAGCAAGAAGTGAAAATAGATTCTTGAAAGCCATATCATTTTAGTCCAATGAATCCAAGAGCACACATGATTTATCCATAACGAGCATGATTTTCAACCATCAAGGAAACACACCTAATTTAAAAAAATGACATGCCAACGCTTGTAATGCAAAGAGAAATATAACAGTTTGTTCAAGGTGTTACATGATATCAAGGCTTCAAGTGGGTGGCATGATTTGGAGACCATATGTGGATTTTAATGGTTGGCCTGAGTTCCGTTAGGACTTTTTATGTTTATAGTAGGACGTTTGGATTTAGGGCCATAAAGCTGGGGAGGATGAGATATTGTGTTTTAGAAGGGTATAGAGATAGTTTGGCCTTTCTCAGAGTATACCCAAGGATTTGTTTTGGTATATATGGGAGGATGGGGACATTGAGACCCCACAAGTTGTAGTAGTGAGGCCTTCAAAAAACATTTGGGTCTCACGGGTCCTCATGAGGATGGGTAGATGGTGTTGATTGATGATGCTAGGGTGACCCCAAATTTTTCTACATGGTGGGGCTAACCATTAACGAATTTTGAGAGGGAAAAGGTAGTAGAGAGGGCTATATAGGAATTCAGATGAGTGTGTGCTTAGGGGGCAAGAGGAGCACATGAGGAAAAGGAGGTGAGAGATGAGGGGGATGATGTTGTAGCCATAGTTTTTGCAGTAGTGAAAAACAAGAAGGCCACTATGGATATGGAGAGGGATACCGCTTGCAAAGAGAAGGATGATCTAGTGGGAGTTAGGTATAACTTCATCACAGAATGTGATGGTCTGATTGTTGAGCATGATGGCTTACATGTGCAACTTGTATAGGTCTTGTTTGATAGAGACACACATAAGGGATAAAGGGATACATTGAGGAAGGACTTGGGGATCACATGGCCTTCAATTTATAGTGCAGAGTTATCTGGAATGGCTCGATAGAGGGGAACATCTCAACATATTGCATGAGTTTGGTGTCACATTACAAGGCCATGCGAGTAGAGAGATATTATTATGTGAACATGATCATCATGAACTACCCTGATGCCACCTTGTATGTTGATCATGTAGCTTCCGAAGTGGGTTCAAAAATAGCAGCGATGCCTAGTGATAGTGTAGTGATTGTGTTACAACCACCTCTAAGGCAAGATAGAGGGGGTGATGGTGTGAGAGGATCCAGTGGTGATACTCATAGAGATGCAGGTGAAATGGGTGGCACTCCCTCTCCTATAGGAGAGGGTGGTGCTAGCACAACATTAGCAGATGTGTATTTTACCACATGATTTGTATATGGTATCGTAGGCTCATACAAGCCCATTATATATATATATATATAACATCAAATGTACACAAAAGTCATGTACACAAATTTCTACATAATCAAAATAACATCATAGGATTCTATGACCCTACAAACACAAGTATAAGTGTAAAAACCATCATCATCACATACATATAAAAGTCTCAGATATATCACAAATATCTACATAATCACATCATATATATTATATGATGTGATTATGTAGATATTTGTGATATATCTGAGACTTTTATATGTATGTGATGATGATGGTTTTTACACTTATACTTGTGTTTGTAGGCTCATAGAATCCTATGATGTTATTTTGATTATGTAGACATTTGTGTACATGACTTTTATATGTACTTATATGTGATGATAATTATGATGATGATGATATTGTTTATGACATTGTGTTTTTTTGTACATTTATTAGATGTTGATAAATGGATTTAGAATGTTTTGATTAAATGTGTTCTTAAAATGTGTCAAATTGAAATGTTGAATCTAAGAATGTAACTATATTAAGTAAAATAAAAGTGGAAAGAATTCCCCACTATAAATTTGATATGTATACAAAATGGGTTTAAAATAACTCTTTTCACTATTAGCCTTTTAAGATGTTTGATGTAGCCTAGAATTTACCAGATAACACCCTAGTCATGCTGGCATATCACTCAGCCTAGACTAAGCGCTAACCCAAAGCGCACAAAGGTACTAGGTCCCTCTTTAGGGTTGCTATAGTAGGATGTTAACATGATGAAATAAGAAACATATAGATTCATAACTAATCCATCATTCTACAATGCATGTTATCCTCAAATCTATGAAAGAACAAGCTTAAATAGTAATCATGATTGAATCATTAATATGCACTACCCAATTACACATAGTGACACTTAGATTCAGCCAATATATTCCATCTATTAATAAATATAGAATCTCCTTATAGTATTGTCAATTTATATCAATGCATGTATGGAAATGATATAGTAATTCAGTCATATGCGTATATTCTCTATTACACATACATACATCCAGTTCTCTATTCTCTCTCTTTTCTACTATGCACCTAACATGATATATAAAGGGGGGAAATTCCCTTCACCACTTATCTATTCCAGAAATAGTTGCATGTTATTAATAGCCACACACCATTTACATTCATCGCCACACATGCAAGTGTGCTATCTATAGTCCTCTTGTAGTCTAACAAAAGTGTCAATTCTATTCTCATCTTATCTCCATGCATAAACACTTCGAACTGCTTCTCCAAATATAAAAAATGCATGGTGTGCACATCTCTGCATCATTGATGTGGTCCGCATGCCATCTTCCAAAAATAGATCTCCATCCTTAAAATCGGCTAAGTCCTGAAATCTAAACTTGCTTTCCACGTGCAGGTCCTTCCTGTCCTTTCGTGCCCTTGGTTCCGAGCCTTCTATCCCACACAGACTCATTGTGTGATCTTAGACAAGTATTCTTTGATCAACATTACCCCACACTAATCTCATTATCATCCTGACAATGGGTATCTCCAAAAATTGAAGTAAAGAATAAAATAATGGAAAGAATAAGAATGAAAGAATGGAGATAAATAAAGAGTCACTATGAAGTTGTGAGGCATCCTCCTCTGTATCAGTCTATTGTATCAGATCTTAATACTCCTCTTTTATTGCAGACTCCAAAACCTGCCATTCAATGAGTTACTGTTCTGCTTTTTCTGGGATTCCTGTAGTAATGGATTCCAACTCATCCCTCACCATCTCTCCTTTCGCATTTTGTAGAACCAACACAACACTAGACATGGATGTCATTCTTCCTTCTAAAAGGTCCAGCTTCTGTGCAATCAACTTTCAAAGCTCTTCCAACTGAGTCTTGTGTGGCTCTTGTGCTGCTACCAGGGCCTCACGCTTTTGTTTAACCATTGATAACCTTTCTGCGTGGACCAATGTCTCATCTTTCATTTCTTTCTGGACCTCATTATTCTCTTCAAGGGTCTTGATGTTGATAAGTACCTTTGGAGTTGTGCATACATTTAAAGCATGTTATACTTTTTTCAATACTTCCTTTAATGCTTGTAACAACCCTTCATAAGATGTTATTTTTCTCATCACAGATGCTTTCTCTCAATTGACATCTTATTCAGAGTTTTTCATCACTTGCATACTCAAAGTTTCATCTTCGAGCACCAAGTCCACCAAATTTCCCACATAGTGTATCACTCAAAGAAATGTTTGTGGTACATTGGGCTCCAAGTGTGGCCTTGCTTTGATTACATTGTCCCCAATCTCCTTTGTGATGCTTATGAACACCTCATTATTCTTCTGCGTGAAGTCCCTTTCTTGTGTTATGCATATTATCTCTACATCCTTTTTTGTCAACTCTTCGTGTAATGCTTTGATTCTGGCAGATTTTTCCATATTTATTTTAGCCACCTCAACAAAAACTTTCACCAGTGCATTACCGACCTGCTTGTTAGACATGATAGTAGGCTTTACCATCATGTGTCTAGTGTGAGGTGCCTTCTTTAGTCACCTCAAAATGCAGGACTCCTTGCACACATCAAAGTCAAGCTCATCCATGTGGGTGTGCATCGACCAGGAAAGTTTCTTCCTAGTGTGCATAGTCACTGTATCTTCATCCATCAACTCCTAGCCGAATAAATCCTACTACGCTATCGTGCTCTAGAAACCAGCACAAAAAACTTTTCTTACATCCTCTGCATACCCCATGGCTAGTGAAATGTGCTTTCTACTTGTCCTTCTAGACCTTTTTTGCTTCAGAAATTTAGCCTCCAAATTTGGGACTTGCATCTCCATGTATTGAACACCTTCTATACCAATATCCTTTGGCCTTTTATCTTCCTCTTCTTTTTCCTTTGATGCCTCACCCTATTCTTTTGTGTCCTTTGGAAGTGTAGGATAATTAAGCATGTTTTCCTCTGACTCTTCCTCCTCCTCATTCAACTTCAACTTCTTCCTTCTCTGCGTGATATCCTCCTTCTGTGGAGAGAGTCTAGGTGATTTGCGCATAGTGGTTAGAGTAGCACCTTGGATCCTTATTCTCCTGAATACCCTTTTAAACCTATACTCCCCTTAGACTGCATTTAATTCCTCTTCATCCTCCTCTTGTGGTTGAGGTAGGGTAATCGCACACTCAAATTCACCATGACTTGTAGGATGTCTCCTACCCCTATGCTCCAAACCACCACTATCTTCGTACTCCTCCTCCTCATCTTGCACTTCAATTGGCTCTATGGGCTTAGGTGTTAGGATGTTCTCCACTGTATGCTCTCCCTTTGGTGGTATTGGAAGTGCGAACTCACCTTCCACATATTTTTTATTCTCCATTTTTGGATTCAGGTGGAGATATACCAATACTTCCCCCACATCTGCTATAGCCAAACTTATTAGTTTGATATTTAGAACCTCTAAAATGATTCTCTCTGTATAAGTGCTTCTACCAAGATACACATAATTCTTCCTCAATGTATGGTAGCTGTAGTCTACCTTATCTGCATTGAATATCAGTCAGCACATCTTTATAAATCATGAAAAAATTCTTGAAAATAACTTGCAGTGAATGTGTAGGGAAACTTGCACCAAGGACTCTAGAATCCATCTTTCATTGGGAAACACATGATGCAGAAATGCTGATATACAACAAACTGAACTTTTTTCCCTACCACTGCTAGTAGGTCCTTTGGGATGCACCACTCTTCCCCCAATGCCACATAGAGCCTATCATACCACTTCTCCACCTTTTCTTTACATCATCTGTCATGGCCCCCTTGCATAGGTATTTGCTGAATCTTTCAGCCATGGACTTTTTCTCCATGGGTTATTCCCATACTTTCTCCTTTGGTCCATCTGGTACTCCAATCTCCATAAACACCAATGATAGTAGAACAACCCCAAAGCTTATCTTCCCTCCTGTGTGTGCTTCTTTGACTATTTGCTGTGCAATATAGCCTGTAATGTTGTATATTATCCCTTTTGAAATCTTACATGCCACATGTAACCACATAGTATTCACCTGTGACCACCACTCTTGATAATTCAACTTCATAACAAGGTGTGCTACAACTTGTATAACTGGATAGTTCTTCAATTTGTCTATGTACATTCCGTGTGGACTCTTCAGGTATCCTAACTCCTATTTTTTCTTTACAATCGCAACTTTATCTGCAAGGTCACCTTGTATGTCTTCTTCTATGGCCTTCAAAATTGTAACTAAGGAGACAAGTGCAGATGAAATTCTAACTCTACGTCCTGCAAAGTAGAATAAATCTTCATGTACCCTACTCATGAGCCACTAATACAAGGGCTCATACTTCCCAAAATATGGAATCTCATAACACTAGTAGACCCCAATTCTCTTCAAGAGCTTCTCACCTACATCATCATATACTGGCATATCATCCACCATGCACTTGATTGTTATAGCAATGAGTAAATAATCGAGTTCTTTCTTGTTCTCCAGATTCCTGTGATTGTATTCACTTATTTTTCTCTTTCTAATGGGTGAATCCCACTCTTGGGTGATGATGACTCCTTCTGGATAATGCATCTTTGAATAATGGATTTTGGGTTCCATCTCTTCTTCCTCAATGACTACCTTCTTCTTTCCTTTTACCGCTACTACAGATTCCTTCTTTGGTGTCATTTCTACCTTACAAATGTCTCCTCTTCAACTCTGCAACTCTACGAATCAAACCCTAGCTTGATTCAATTATGCCCTAGGTGGAAACTTTGTAACCTAACTCTTTTCTGTCTCCCTGCTTCACTCAAACCCTTCACCACTGGGGATGCAAGCTTCTTGTCACACATATCTAGTTGCCACTCTTGATTTCACACCCTTCGCACCATAAATCGATCACCCAGCTCTTCGTACTTGGCTCTTCTCTCAAATACTCTTAGTCGCAATAGTAAAAATGAATCCACATCCCATCCTTATATAAATTTTTGAAATTTTGATGCATTTTCTGCTCCTTCACCTAAAAAATATCCCCTCATTCTTTGAAAAAATCCATTCATTTTGCACAGTACATCTTCACGCCCAGCTATAACCTTCTAGTGCACCTTCCTACCCTCTGGTCACATAATTCTCTTTAGTGTGTGCTCCTGCACTTGAGTACCTCGTCATTGTACCTTCTCCTGGTAGCTATCATGGCCTTTTCTTACCTCGCATTATACTATCATTTCATTCATCTCCATCCTTGGTCACTTTTGAGAAGAAATCTTCTTTTGACTTAAATCACACCCGTAGTAGCTTATTTCTTTCACCTTTCAAATCCCATAGTCTTTTTCTTGGACAACTACAACCACCCCACACTAAAAGTTTTTGCAATCCTCTATGCATAAACATTCTTCATATAGTAATTAGCTTCAGGGGCGCAAGCACACTTATTACACAAGAACAAAAACTAAATTGATAAATCATAGTGATAATGAATGAAATACATTAAAGAAATATAGAATTAAAAACCTGAACTAAATGGCAATACTACCTTATTAAAAACAATAAGAAGACTTATTTATAGTAGGGCTTTAGCCTACTCCCATTAAAGTAACTAGGTAGCCATGTTCCATCAAGTGCTTCTAACTGGAAAACACCTGATTCAAGTATAGAAGTGATAACATACGACCCCAAACAATGTACTTTGAGCTTTCCTGGATGGCATAAGAACTTTGAGTCATAAAGAAGTACCATTTGTCCAATCTCAAACTTCTTATCCCTTATGTTTTTGTCATGCCATGCCTTTTGCCTAGCCTTTTCCTACCTGACTCCATCTTGTTATGGCTCAGCACTCATCCAGATGAATCATCTTTTCGATATGCTCTTCCAGATCCTGTTCATCAGCTAGACCTCTAGTGCACACAATGTGCAAAGAAGGTAACATAAATTCTATAACGAGAATAGCTTTCACACTAAACACCAACTGAAATAGTGTGGCTTTGTTCAATCTCTTGTAAGTTGTTCTATATGCCCAAAGCACAACTAATACTTTGTCATCCAAATCCTTTCTTCCAACATCACATATTTTTGTCCTACAAAATCAATGGCCCATTTCTCAAACAGTTCGGCACTAGTAATCGTTCTAAAAGGTATCTCATCTCTTTACCTCGATTTTCCAAGGCACTGAGAATGATCACACACCTTACAATATTCTTTCAATCCTTATATAATGTCTTCCACCATAATCCAGCAAGTAGGATCTTCCGAGCAATCGCATCACCTACATAATGACTTCTTGCAATACCACCATGAGCTTCTTCCATAATATTCTCATGCTCATGCTCTAATACACAACGATGTAATAATTCATCTCTGCCTAGATTTTATAGGTCACCACGGATTAACATAAATGGTGTCACACGTATAGAAAGCTATTTCTTTTCTAATGATTTCATTCCTTTTGGCGCCATACTTTTTCATAAAAAGACAACAATGTATTCTAATTACATGGGTGTGCATTGCAACTTATATAATTGTGCATCCAACATTGTTTCTTCAATTGTCTATGCATCCTCTCCTGAATTGATTCTAGATAAATGATCTGGTCCAAAATTTCTTTTCCCTGGCTTTACCACAATTGTGAAATCAAACTCTTGAAATAAGATCACCCATCTGCATATGCACCCCTGGTTGTTTTTAGTGTATTCATGGTTATTAATAGGTCGTAAATGCATTTTTAAGGGGACCTTTAGTTCAATCCTAAGAAACCCTTATATAATTGTGTTACATCATTTTAAAGTCCTATAAGACATTATGTTGGGAAATTAGATGTAAGTTCATGATTTTGAAGATTGGAGATAATGAGAAACATATTGAGAAGGTTATTAATTATTAGAGGCGTCAAAGGTAAAAGGTAAAGTTATAAAAATAGGCAATAGATAAAAAACAATTTACAATCAAACTGTGATAAGCCCATTTTGAGGGTCTGAGAAGAGAATTTTATTCATGTAACGAATAATCATTTAATTTAAATAATGGTGGTGTTTTGGGGAGGTTAGGTATATTTTATTAGAGTTAAATAATAGAATAATTCATTTATTAAGTTCATATATACTGATTATTTAAAAGGAAATATCTTAAACATAATCATCCTCATCAAGAATCTATGATAGTCTTGGGGTCATTAGTCTAATAGTGATTTTTGAGTGGGAAATCATATTTCAAGGATAAAAAAACATTATGGAGAATTTATAGCATGGTGGTAATCCATTTAAATCAAAGAAAACTTTTGAGGAGGCCTAAAATAATTTGAAACCCTGACGGTCATGTCACAGTCAAGTTAGAAGCTTTACAGGAACTAATCCACTAAGTTGGAAGGTGTGATGAATATGAATGGACAAGAGACTTTGGGGGATGGAGTAAGAGTGAAATAAAGGTATTAAATTAAAATTTGGTTAGTAATTATACATCAAATCTAAGGAAAATATATAAAATAGAGTAATAGAAGACTATGGAAATCAAGAATCACTAAGAAGGAAAGGAAGCCCAAAACTATGAACTGAGTTGAGTGATGAAAATACCTTGAAAAATTCATATGTAAAATAAATAAATAATCAAAACGTTATTTTGGTTACCATACCCTAGCTTAGACCTAGTGGAAAAAGAAAAAAGAAAAACGTTAGAGCTGGGTAAGTTGTGTAAGGATTTGAGATCTAAAATTTTACACATAGAATAACCTCAATAATGGGTACCTATATATATAAACAATTTTTCATTATTGTTGGTGGTTAGATCCAAACATGAAAAATAGGAGGGCTAAATGACCCAATCAAAAAACCTAAAAGAAGAATAAAAGATGATGGGTAAAGAATTGTGTTTTGCACCTTCATAGCCACATAAATAAGCTTAATGAGTACCATAAAAGTTTAACAATCAAGATTTATGTGTAAAGTATGAGGTGTGAAATGTGAATTAAAAATTATAAAATAAATAAACAATCACCAAACATTATAAATAACGTAAATGTACACATGACACCAAATTTAAAATGGAAAACCCCAATGGGGTAAAAAACCACAAAGTAAGAATTTTCCATTAACGAGAAACATTAAACATTATAGTAACTTCTTTCTTCACTTCTCTCCATGATTTTACCTGGTTTGAATTCAATTAAGCCAAATATGTCCCATGATCATATTTATCTAACCCCAAGAGTTATGAACATTAAGTGATGGGGTATACCCCCTGGTTTAAATAAATTGATTTAATTAAAAACCAATTAACCATAAAATCATAGTCTATATTAAATAATTAAGAATATAAATATTCTAAATTATTTAATTATAAACTAAGGTTTATATAACATTTAATATTATGTTCTAACACTCCCCCTTAATATTAAGTGGGGAATCATATGGAAACATTTACTATTTGTACAATAGGATTTAAAAATTCATAAACCATTAGTGAAGGTTTAGGATAACATATCACTTTTGAAGGATTTTTGACACCTTCATCATGCTCAACATACCTTTTGGTACAAAAGGGTTTGAAGTCCATAAATCTGAAGTTATGATTTAGGATAAGCATGATTTTTGAGACTAGATCTCATAGATTCTCATGGAAAAATTCGTAAAACCGTATCTATAGGATCCTTTTATAACACAAGGAAATATTTTACAAAAAGATGCAACACACTATAATGTATACCGTAAACTTAGAGTTATAATTTTACAAATATCACAAAGATATTTTTATAAGGATTTACAATGGAGTAGAAGTATAGAGGAGAACGAGATATCAACTGGCCGACCATTAGGAGGTGACATTTCCATGTAAACTCCCCCTCAATGGAAACTATAAAAGGCCAAGAATTGTATGAAACTTGATTAACTTTACAACACACAATGGCTTCATAAACATGTCTACAAATTGATATTCATTCGGGTAATACTAGAGATCTATTTCACCGTAGAGAACCCTCTCTCGAATAAAGTTCATATGAATATTGATATGATTTGTAATTTGATGTTGAACTAGATTTTTAGTGAGAGAAATGAAACTCTAGTTATCACATATAAGAGGAGTTCTTCTTTTGGATTCCATGTGCATCATTTCCAACAACATCTTCAGCCACATGCCTTTTTTCACTACTTCCATTACACTTCTATATTCTACCTCATTACAAGAAATAGATACTGTTAGTTGCTTGTTACTACTCTAATTAATGACACCTACATCAAAATTGAAGAAATATACATTTGTAGAATTTTGATCTATCACATCACCAACATAGTCAGAATCACAACATCCATATAAATATGCATTATCAGAAGTATAATTTAAACCAAAATTTATTGTGCCTTTAATATAACACAATATTATTTTGGCTAACTTCCAATGATCTTGATATGGATCCCGCATAAACCTTGAAGCAATCCCTATTACATAAGAAATGTTAGGTCTAGTAATAGTTAAATAAATCAAACTACCTACAAGTTTCGTGTACAAAGTAGGATTTACTTTTTCACATATAGGTTTAGGATCAAGTTTACATCCAAATTCTATAGGAATAGAAACAAGTTGACACTAAATTATATTAAACCTTTTAAGTAAATTAGTGGTATATTTTGATTGAGATACAACAATAGAATTTTTATCCTGATAAATAGCCATGTCTAAGAAATGATGCAATAATCCTAAATCAGTCATCTCAAAGTATTGCATTAATTTAGCTTTAATTTTCATAATTAAACTACTAGAATTACTATTGATAAGTAAATCATCAACATACAATACAATGATAATGATACTATTTTCTTTAATTTTAACAAATAGATCATTATTAGAAGAATAGTTAGAGAAACCAACTTAATTGAAAAAATTGTTAATCTTTGCATACCAAGCTCTGGGAGCTTGTTTTAAGCCATATAAAAAATTTAAATCTACAAAAATACATTTCTTTACTTGGTTCTTCAAAGCCTTTAGGTTGGTTCATATAGATTTTCTCTTTTAAGTAGTTATTCATAAAGTTGTTTTTGACATCCATCTCATGGATTTAACAACCATATTGACAAACTAAGGCTATCAGAATTCTTATTGTGCTCATTTTTGCAATTTTTGCAAAGGTTTCAACATAGTCGATATTGGGTTTTTGAGTAAACACTAGAGATACTAACCTAGATTTGAATTTATAAACACTTCTATATACTTTACATTTAATCTTGTACATCCATATAGATCTGACTATACTTCATTTTTTAGGAAGGACTAAATCCCAAGTGTGATTTTTAATTAAGGAAGCATATTCATATTTCATCAAAAGAATATTCTTCAAAATATTAAGGTTCATGCTCATAAAATTTCATCAAGGCATGGTATGTATGTTGACTTTTAGTCATTTTCTGAAGGTTTCCAGGATAAGAGTCTTGAATAATAGACTCAACCCATCTAGGTATTTTGGTTATAGAGGAAACATGTACTAACTATTTTTCAACTGTATGTTCATTACTAATTTCTTCATCACACACATCATTTTCATTTTTATGTTCATTATTTTCAATTTTATCATGAACAATAAAAACAGGATATGAAGAAGATGAACAAAAAGGTTTTTCTAATACTTTTCTATAACTTCTCTATTTTAAGGATCGTAGATCCTAAGACTTGTAGTTTTACCTCCATAACCTATGAAGGTATAGGGATAGGAGGTTTGATTAAATTTCTTCTATTTTTATTTTAGAATGAAGAGAGAAGTAGGGCAATCAAATATTCTCAAATGAGACACATTTGGTTTTTTATTCGACCACTTTTCTAGAATAATGGAATTAATTAAGGATTTAGTGGGAAATATATTCAAAAATATGAATAGAAGTATTCATTGCTTCATCCTGGGGGAATTTAGGGACTTGTGCTAAATTCAACATGGTTCTAGCCATTTCCATAATATTGTGGTTTTTCCTTTCTGCAATCCCATTCTATTGAGGGGAATAGGGAGTACTCAATTCTCTTTGAGTACCACATTCGAAACAAAATTATTCAAATTCCTTACTGATGTATTCTCCCCCATTTTTAGTCCTAAGTATCTTAATTTTATAACTACAAGTGTTTTTTACTAAAGCTTTAAATTCCTTAAATTTTGAATAGACATCAAATTTCATTTTAATAAAATAAGACAAAATCACACAAGATAAATCATCAATGAACTTGAAGGAATAGAGAAAACCATTAAGGTATGGAACTTCTAGGGGTCCTTGGACATCACTATGGACAAGTTCTAAAGGTTCTGAGGAATTTACATCGTGAAGAATGTGAAAGGGGTTAACATATTGCTTACTACGTAAGAAACCTTCATAAGTTTCATGATTTTGAGAAATAGGTGGAAGACCAAACACTAGGTTTGGTCCAGAAATGTTGTACATGCTCATGAAGTTTACATGACCTAGTCTATCATACCACAATTGCATGTTACTTCTTTGAGATGTTGAACAAGAAGTAGAGAGAAATCAAGTAAACACATAAATAACACCACTTTGTATGTCTTCAATTATAGTAACATCGTGTTAATTTTTACTAAGCCATTTATCTTATAACAATATTACGCTATAGTTATTTTAATTCAATTGAGAATAAGAAATAAAAGTCTTTTTAAGTTTTGGAACTGGGTAAGTGTAGCAAGTTGGGGAACAAAAAAGGGGTCATAAGTGGACGTCATATTGCTTATAACAACATAATATCAACTTGTAGGGATTATTAGCAATGCATACCCTCAAAATTAGAAAACCTTATGTGAATATGAATCGTAGAATCCAGAATCTAGTTTCTAAAATACTAATATTTTTTAAAAATAGACAAGTTTACCTATATTAAACACTCAAAATTCAATGACTTGGTTTTTTTTTTTAAAATGCCTATAAGATTGTAGTCCATTTTCCCGCTATTTGGATGACCAAAAATTAATATATATATTTTTCCTTTAGTGAGCAGTTAGATGCCACTATCTATCTTGGGATAGATTTTATTTTGTATTTTTTTAGTAATATTTTATTTTTAATGATTTTTTCTGTGAAAGTGGTCTAAAAACATAAAGAAAATAGAGCACTTTCATTTGCCAGCCATAACTTCATTAAAAAATATTGAAATCAAATATATTTTTTTTGAACATGTATATAATTTAACCGCAGTTGGGATGGTATAATTTTTTTCACATTCTGACAAGTGAAACAAAATTTGTAGTCTTAAACTTAGACATAAACATTCACAGGAAAAAGTGTCTTAAAGACCTATTATTACTAACAAATTATAAAATGATATTTATCCTATTCTATTCACTTTGAAATCAATATTTCTACAAAGCTAACAGTCTCCCCTACATGATGGTACCATTTTTATGATATATTTTGACTTTTCGGCATGGTTCAAGTCCGTGGAAGACTAAATTTGATGTTTTGTTGTTTTTGATGTAAAATTTAGGATTTGATGTCCACTTAATTGTCCCTAACTTGCTTTAAATTGTACCTGAACGTCGAAAATGGAATGAACACCTAAGTAGATATGATCATTACACTCTATAAGGTTAGTTAGGATATCATATCCGAAGGTCATGTGCCAAGAGGCACCACTGTCCAATATCCATTCATTTTCCTTTGCAGTGACAAAGGAAGAATACAAAGAAATTACATTATATTTTTTATTATTTTTCTAATTCTTGTTTTGGTTTTTATTTTGATCTTATTTTTTTCCATTTTAGTTTTTGAAATTTGACTTATTTTTAAATTTACATTCCTCTTTATTATAACCAAATTTTCCATAGTAATGACATTTACCATCAAATCTAACTCTTAAATTTCCTAGTTACTTATCTTTACTATGAGGTTTAAAAGTTGGGTTTTGATTTTTATTGAATCTAGAAGGTTTAATTTTTAAGTTTTGAGTGAGAAGTTCCTAAGTGGAATTCTCCTTAGATTAAAGTTTTCTCATTAATTTTTCTTCCTGAATTAGGAGTGCACTAAGGGTTTGGAAATTTGGAATTTCTTGTTCAATTTGATATTTAGAATTCAAAATTAAAATGGAAATTCTAAAATTTTCATGAATATTAAATTGAATAATAAAATAAAGCAATTTATCCTAAATTAAGTTACAGTTACATCCATCTAACTAAGACTTAATATTTTTAATTTTTTCCAAATAATTAATTACTTTTTCATCTCCCTTCATGGGAGTTATCATTAGTTCTAGAATCACTTTAATGATTTTAGATAACTATGTATCTTTGTGCATTGATTCTAGTTGAATCCAAGCCTCACTTGGACTTTCTTGATTGAGAAAATAATCTTGGATGCTTTACAATATGATGGACATCACTTCCTGCATTTTTTGTTGATATGCAATGATGTTTTCCACAGTTTCTTGTCTTTCCATAGGATCCTTCTCAGTTCTGTTCACAATTTCCCATAGTTTGTGAGCCATGAATTCCTCCTTCAATTGAATTTTACAAATGTTGTAGTTATTTCCATTCAACATCTAAGATTTATCAATAGTAAAATGATTAGACCCCATTTTCACGTAAATAAATTTGAATAATTAAGAATAACGAGGATTAAAAACAATCAAGGATGAAAAAGGATCCCCATATCATTTTTTGAGCCTCGTAATCAAAATTTGATGAATTTACATTGAAAAAAGGGTCCTTACAAACATATAATCTACACAAAGATATATTAGATTCACAATAATAGTATTTAATTGAAATGTGAGTGTTTTTTAAGGTTTCGTTATAAATGACAATGTCAACCTAGTCATCATGTCGTAATACCATTTTGAAAAAAATTATTCAACTAATTATTGTAACTAATTTTCTCAATTTAAAACTAAAAGAATTAACTTACGTTAAATTCTATTTAATAAACAAGAGAAAAATAATTTAAAAATAGTAGATATATTAAAAAATGGATCATCGTTCCTTTATATGAGATTGGCTCGACAGAGTTAGACTACCCAACTTAGCAAGTCAAGTTGATTTTATACCACAATGCTAACATTCATTTCTAATTACCATTAAGTTATATATATATATATATATATAACCAATGTTTAAGACTGATCTTGAAGGCCAACTCGAATGGGCTGAGTTAATTCTTACCAAGCCTGTGTTTGAGCCATTTTATATTTATCAAAATGATCAATAATTCCAACTGAGTTATACCAATGCCATTTCGCTAATGTTCAATGATTAAAATAATGTCAATGCACTGCGTTAGATTGTCTCATAGTTGAACCACATCACATATATAAGCAAGATAACAATGACTCGGTGAGTCACCCAAGTTTGCAGCCCAATCACTTTTAACAAAATGCTGGTGGTGTGATCAAATTCACACCACTGATCCTCTAGATCAAGTGTTTTAAATCATTATATCTTTGTTTGTCGTTCCCATGTGGGACTAACCTATATGTACAAAAAACCTGTGACCAGCAAAAAAATGTAGCCAGAGTGGAGGACGCATGGCATTGTGAGGATGGGGGTCATTTTTTCATCTCAAGAGGGGACATGGAGGAATGTGGCGCGAATGAATTGGAGGTAGTCATGGTTACACAAACACTGGGAAGTGGCAATAAAAGGTATGTGGGAGAGAAGAAGGGGATGATCTCTCCTATATGTAGCTCCATATCAATTATGAGTACATCTATGTATTAGAAAATAAATGAAATAAAGGAGGTCACATACCATAGGTTAAAGTTTTTTTAAATTGATTTTTTTTAACGTATAGGGTTTTAGATGGTCGATTTAGGTTTAGATTTATTTAGTTTTATTCATATATTTTATAAAACCATAAAATTATAATTTTTGATAAAATATTTCCAATTATAAATAATTTTAAAGAAGAGTATATGAAGGAGAAATGTCCAATTATATTCGAAAAGGTAAGAATATTTTTACCATGGTTATATCAACCACCAAGGAATATTGAAAAAACAGAACCCAATAGAAAAAATTCATTTCCTTTTCTTGTGGGGTTTGTCTCTTAGCCTCTTTAATCTCTCTTTTCACTTATATTGACCCTCAATAATATTTACTTGAACATATTTAAACTATATGAAACATATAGGAAATATTTAAAATATTCATAATCCATACCAAGTCTTGTAAATGGTTTTCATGTGTAGGTAATAATCTGGGTCCCCTTTTTCCTGTGCACACACCAACATAAAAAATGTTCATGTCTCAGATGAAGGGGGGTTAAATAAATATTCCTACAACTAACCACCAAGCACCTGAATGGACACAACTATTAGATAATTAAATAATTTATCACACGCTTTGGTACCATGTAAAGTTCGAGGTGTGAAATTTTAATTAAACATTATAAAAGAAATAAACATTCAACAAACATTATAAATAAAATAAATATACGCGGATGCCAAATTTATCGTGGAAAACCCCAATGGGGTTAAAAACCACGAAGTAAGAATTTTCCATTAACGAGAAACATTACACCGTTCAGTAACTATTTTCCTCACTTCTCTCCATGATTTTACCCAACGTGAATTCAATTCACCCAAATATGGCCCACGACCATATTTATATAATCCCAAGGGTTATGAACATTAAGTGATGGGATATATTCCATGGTTTAAATAAATTGATTTAATTAAAAACCAATTAACAATAAACTCATATTTTATATTAAATAATTAGAATATAAATATTTGGAAATATTTAATTATAAACTAAGGAAATTATACAACACTTAATATTATGTTCTCACATGATGGTGAAAATCTGGTTGATTTTTGGCAGAAAAACTCATTTTGGAGGTCTACTAGAAAAATAGGATGTATAAAAGGAAAATCAAGGAAAATTGAATTATGAAACTTTGTGAACTACATGGACAAGTTACTCAGGTTTATTTAAGCATGTTCAAAGTCTTTTGGGGTTTGGTTCAGTGATTTCAAGCATTGTTTTTATTTTGAGAAGGTTTGGTTACTTAAGCAAGGTGATGGTTTCTAAATGAAAGTTATTGTACAAAGTGAGTTTGAAGCTTCTAATACAATTTTTGGTGTTGTATAAGGAATGAATGAAAGGATATGCATCAACATCACACCGATAACCTACATATAGAAGGCATTGACATCACTTCAACCCTAATATTTGGTTCAATATGACACCACATGATGACACTTAGATATTTTTTATTTGCCTACTACTCCCACATGCTCCTTTAAAATATGAGTGGCAAGCAAAATTTTATTCAAAAATATCATACTTTGGGCTCTAACATTTCACTAATGGTGGACACATGGTGCCCATAAATATTCTGTGGTGGTAGGGTTAAATCCTAGGTTAAAAATACACACTTAAGATGGCTCTAATCATTGACACGTATCTTAGGGCACACATGGAATCAATAGGTATGTGGGATTTATTTAAAATTTGTCTTAATTTCTCACTTGCTATAAAAAAAATTATCTTTATCATTTATCATCAACACTACTTAAAATTCATGGATGTCACTTGGCATACTATTTTGAAATAAGAGTTCTTAGGAATTGTGATCTAATTGTGTATCTATGAGAGACATGTGGCATCAATCAGTGTCACTATGTCTTGTAAATCCTTGGATTATGTCTCCCAATATAACAAAGAAGTGATTAAAGATGCATAGCATGAAGGCTACATAGTAGATATTGATAAAATATGGGGAATGTTGTAGTATACAAATAAGAGGAATACATTTGAATCCCTCTCCCTATGTAAAAATAAGCTTAGAAAAATCATAATGGTGGAAAATAGGGAACTTGGTTTTCTCTCGTTATGTTTGACACATAACTACAATCCAGAAAATATTACTAATGTTTGAGAGATTATGAAGAAGCTACATATTTTTTCTAGTTTTGGGTAAAATGGTTATGATATTGATGATATTTTAATGACATAATAGCCACCCCTTTTTGAACATTTATTAATACATCCTCCAAAAAAAAAATCTCTTGCATGTGTGTCGGACCTCTTGGACTCTCTTAAGTTGGTATATGTTAATTATAGATCTCATTAGATCCATTGGTGATCCAAAATAGGATTTTTTTAAAATCTATTTTTGGAAAGTATTGAAAATATAATTTTAATAGTTTTCAGAAATGTTTAGTGTTAATGGTATATTTTGATTCACTACTAATATATAGAACAAATTAACAAAAAATTAGAGGACAAAAAGGTTTAATTATACCTGAATTGATGAATGTCGAGATGTAGAGGTACAAATGGGTGAGAGATACTATGTCTAATGAATGAGATAACCTACACACAAAGAAATAACTTGAAAAAATATATGTTAGATAATATTATGGAAAGTCACTTGGCAAAGGTAAATATCAAGAGCCAAAGAGATTCCATTTATGGGTGTTAACTCATGTTAGAAAATAAAGTAATAAATGATGGAATACATAATTTGATAAAAGAAACTAAGATATTTAGATAATACAACGATGAAATAAAATCAATCTTCCATAGGGATAGAAAGACCTTGTTTTATGTACTAGATGGCCCAAGATAGGTATGTAGAAAGATGAATCTCCACAAAATACTCAATCCACTCTTTCTTAATGGTGTCCTATAATTCTTGAATGACTTCTAGTTGATTCTAAATTGTAATCTAGATTTGGTGTTGGGATGATGATGAATACGGTAAAATCTTGTGTGATGTTGTATTGATCCAAAATAAAGTGTTGGGAGGTGATCATGAGGTTGTAAATGCTATTAATGGGATGCACTTCACCTAGAATAGTCATATACATACAATATATACTTGAAATCCATAAATTAACATAAAAAAATCACTAAATTAGTTTAATTTCATGCAATATGTAATTAAAGCATATGAAAGTAGGAATCCCTAATGATTCATGAAGTCGTTGGCGATTCAAATCAATCATAGATGATTCAAGGGAATCACCACCAATTTCTGTGTGATTTTCTAATATGAATAGAATGTAAATTTATTATTTAGGAAAAAGGACTTAAATAAATGGATTATTGGTAAAAGTTATGCGTGCATACAATGGGGATGTAAGTAGAAAGTACTACCTTTTATTTTATACAAAATATAGGTGATAAAACATTGTAAAGAGGTCTTATGATGGTGTGAAATATATAAGGGCTTGACATGACTCTACAAGGTACTGAGACGTCGTGAGTGATGTTTTTTCAGTCTCTGAAGTGGTATAATATTGATACAACACACAATGATACCAATTGAATGAAGGTGGTGTGTCTATATAGAATTTTCGGTGATTATTTAGAATCATAGAATTCTAGAAAAAGTGGAGAAACCCACTTTTAAGTGGTTGAAACCATTTTCAAATGGGTTATTTTAGGTTATGGGTGAGTATGGACAAGTAGAGATGTGTTAGGGAGGTTGAGAGATTTATCCAAAATAGGTTTAGGAGGTTTAGGATGGGGTAAATAAATATTTACAGGGGTAACATATAGTTTTATAGGGATAAAATATGGTTTATAGAAAAATGGGATGGGATCTGTGTTTAGGATGTAAATGTGAGGTGTGTGGATAGGGCATCAAAGGTGATGAGATAATGGTGTCAACATTTTCCATTTTTTATCAAGTTGTTTGTAATGGATATGCTATTGGAAAAAAATGAGTGTGATAGTTTGATTTGTGCTAGATAGGTGGTCCCCCTTCCAATTGGGGGTCATTGCAAAAAAATAAATGGTCACCAGTTTGAATAGATTGGTTAAAAAAGGATTGTGTAATGTTGGGTATATAATTGGATCTGTTTCAATTTAGGATGCCCAAAGACTGGCACATGAAATATATTTCCATAAAGGTGGGCTTACATCATTAGGAAGTCAAGTGATAGGGGAACCAATAGGTCCTCAACCTATATACATATGACTTTGTAGGAAGCGGTGGGAAAAGGTTTTTGGATAGCTACAAAATCCATGATATTTTGGGAAATGTGGGATCAATATGAAATATGTTGCCACAAAGGTGGGCTTATGTGACCAGGTAGTCAAGTGATAACAAAACCATTGGGTTATTGACCTGTAGATGTATGAATTATAGGTTGAAATAAGGAAAACGTTCCCGAGAGGTTGTGAAATCCATGATGGATTTGATAATAATGTGATTTATAGGATTATTTTCTATCTTAAGAGGGTCTTGGGGCCCAAAAAAGGAATCACATATGTTGAAAATTTGTAAAATGTTTATGAGGGATGTGTAAAATCATAGGACCACTGAATGGGTCAAAGGTTAAAAATAGTATTGATGATAAAAATGGTAGTTTGACAAGTTTTGGACATCAAACAAGGATGTTTTGGATAATGGGGGAGTAATTTTTAGTGATTACCTAGCATCATCGGTAATTTATGAAATCGCTGGTGATTATCCAAGATCGTTGGTGATCCATACGGTGGAATTTTTTTGGATATAAATAGCTCCTAAAGGGTAATTTGGTATTGTTGTGATTTAGAGAGAAAAACATCCAGTAGACCCTAATATTCTAAATTTTTAGTGTTTTTAGATTGCTGGAGGTAGGTGGAGGTGTTCAACAATGTCGGACACCTACCTTACAATAGGTAAGTCATTTTTTTAGATTTTTTAATTTTGTTTTTAGTTTGTGTTTTTTTTGGTAAATGAGAAAATCACATGGAAATCACATGTGATTTCTTATGCAATCGATAGATATTTAGATAATTGCATGAAATTTTATGGATTCGTCAATGATTTAATATAATTGATGGTGCTTCTAGTGATTTACTAATAAAAAGCTTATTTTTTAATATATTTTGTATGATTTGGATGAATTGTGTCTGATGGTTTGTTGTTGTTTTCATGGATGCAAGAAAGAGATATATTTTTACACAAGATTAGATCTTGAAGTTTTTGGAGAGTGTTTGTGATTATTTTTCGGAGGAGGACCAGGGTCACTTGGAGGAGGTTGGGTTGGAAGGGATGTGTCATTACATACGTATCCAAAAGGATATGGGGTTTTGGTTGGATTTATTAGAGAGATGGGATCCTATCATTGGAACTTTCTAGTTACCATTGAGTAAGAGGACCATCACACTAGAGGAAATTCACAATATCATGCAATTACCGGTATAGGATGAGTAGGTGTATGTCATTGATGAGCCAAGAAGGTGGTTTCTATGTAGATTTTACATGGTGATGATGCTCTAGATGTGATGCACTAATCTTGGGGTTTTACATATGGTTTATTTTAAGTGATGGTGAGGAGGTTCATACACTCATGACCATGATGATGATTGTTAATAGTTGGTATGACCTACCAAATTCAATGAGTGGTAGGTTTTTATTGATGTTGACTAGATTGGTGGAGGACATGATAGAGCATAAGACAATACTCTCATGGGTTACTGGCTCATACATATAGAGAGTTATTAGATTAGAGGATAGGGAAAATATTCAAGGTTCACATCAATTTTTCATTGGAGTGTTGGGCATATAAGAAAATAATGGTGGTGCATTGAGAGGTTATCATGGGCCTTATGGATTACCTTATATTGTCTAGTTGGTTTTATGAGATGAAGGTATGATTTTGGGTCAACAATACCTATGAGGGAATATTATCTGTACATACATATCCATACAAGATTGTTGACTGGGGATATAGTGTGGAGGTCATACACATGTTTCCCATTATGGGTCAGGGTAGAGGGGGAGATGAGATCTACTCAATGGGAGATGTGGTTGTGGGGTTGGCGAGCTGACCACTGAGATTTGATTAGAGTTTTTTGTGTCAAGTGACATTTTGGATTAATATAGGATATGTCATAGGAAACCGTGGCTTAAAGGTGTGATGATGGAGATATAAATTTTACACTACCTGTGGTACAAGAGACAATATTGATGGTGGATGAGGTGGAAGTGGGGGTTCAGATTGATGTGCATGGGACAGAGGTTGGCGTGGATGATGTTGGATTGACATAGGCATATACTACTTGGTGACAGGGTCATATGTATGGGTTTGAGAAATGAGTGTGAGCACATGTAGAGGATCCATAGGAAGGTGGTGTTGAGGGGAGGGGAGGAAATGGAATGGTTGTGTTAGAGATGATTGTGGTGATTTTGGAAGTAGAGAAGGCCACATGCTTGATTGATTAGGAAAATTTAAATGTTGAATGATACAATATTATAGCTTCTCATGAATCCATTATAGTAGAGAGATGGTATGAGCCAACAACTCAAGACTGTGCAAGGGATATTTCCTAGATGAGGGCATATAGATATAGAAACCTTCGTGAGTGAGAGACTCTACGTCAGGATTTTGGGGTGACTTAGAGATCCATACCAGGATAATAGCTTCAGGTATCCTAGGAATAGGATAGTGGATAGATGGGCTCATCTAATAGTGTGACTATGGATTAGTATCAGGCATTGGGAGATTGAATACACTACTATGAGGATATAGTTAGAAAAAATATTCTAGATGAACCTATATATGGAGTTCACTTGGCTTGGCGATGATAGGCTCCATTAGAGAGTGTCACAAGAGTAGGGTAGCCTCCAAGAGGTCCAAGTGAGGGACCATCTAGAGATATTGATGGCAATCAGGGGATTAATTCTGGAAGGAATGTTAAACTAATAGGATTATATTTTACTACATAGTTGTACGCATATTTTGAAAGATTTTGATGTATGATACTTTTTGATGTATGAGGTGTTGGAATGTGAGTTCTTGTTGTGTTTTCATTGATGTAAAAGGTTCATTAATGAAAAATCAAGATGATTAGGATTTTAAGAGGTTGTTTTCAATGATGGTTATATGGAAAATTAAGTTGTAGCATAATTGCAAGAGAGGACAAGGTGAGACTTGCTTGGTCTAGCAGGCCTAATCATGAGGCTTGGATAATAAGATGACTTGATAGGATGGAATGAATACATGAGGTGGATTTAGGACAATTTTAAAGGCATTAAAATCATTAGGAGAGTGTGTTAAATAATTAATACATGTTTATAGGTTGGTTGTAAGGTGATAACATGGTTTATGTGTGCTCATCTAGACCTAGTCTAGGTTCTTGGATGCCTAATGAGGCATTATCATCAGTTACAGAGTTATGTAATCCCATGAAGGCATATATATGAGTGAGATATGATGTCACAAGGTTGTTGGGGTCTTTTAAAGATATTTCATGTTGGGTTATGAGGTTTTGCTACTCTATTTTGGTCCAAACATGCTTATTTCCTAGGAGCTAGCTATGCAAGTCATGGCGGTTAAAAAGATTTCAACATATTTATGATTAAGTGAACATTATATATGTTATCAAAGGTTTTCCTATTGGTTTTGACAAAAAATTTAGGTTCATATGAAGAATATTTTGCAAGTTATGGGGTTTTTGGTCATATCAAGCTCAAGGGAGTGCATTTTCCAGCTCAAAGTGAGAGAAATATTATTTTTTGGCACGTGTGATGTTTACATGGGACATTGGTCCTTTCAATGATGTTTATACACATAGTGTAAAATATCTCAAAGTTAAAATGAGCTCAAATGAGTCCCTAAGATTTATGAACGATTGTTAACAAGGTAAGAAGGTAAAAACCCTCCATAAACCCTAGTTTACTAGCGATGGAAGAAATATTATTTTTTTGACCCAAAAATGGATTGAATCATAAAATGTGATGATTTGAGGATGAATATTACTCTACCATATTTCATATAGTGGTGGTTTGAGTTTGTGAATGTAGGTGGAGTCCACTAAAAAGTGCTTTTTTCTAGGAAAGATCAATTTTCTATCAAGTTTACCATTTTACATATGAAAAACATTATTGTTATGAGTATTGAACGAGCTATGATACATGTTTCAAGTCATTTCAGAGCTTTGTGAATTTATTTTATGGTATACATAGGTCAAAATATGAAGACTGGTTTTTAGGGCTAAAGGTAAGTTTTAGCAGTCATGGAGAATGAGTGTTCTCAGGAACTTGTGGACTTGATGATGGCTATTTATGTCCTTTGAGGTGTTTTATACATCCCATATGATGTGTTTCAGACTTTGGTTAAGCTCTGTAAGTATTTTTTGGTAGCATGGTTGAGGTCACAAGCTCATCTAGTTTGACTGGTTCACGACAACACTACTCTAGTCTGAAAGACCAATATTTAGGATTTATTTATGATTCCCATCGATTGTATATTAAATATGGATGAAATTTGATCCTATTCCCAGAATTTAGAGCTATTTAAAATGTGTTAGAAGGTCAATATTATAAAACTGGTTTATAGGAAACTCATGTTGCTTAAAGGTCAAAGAGGTGTGGTTGTTTTTTTTTATTGATTCAGGATGTATAACATGGTTAGATGTGTTCCTTATGTAAATGGGTTTCAATTGATTTGTTATATTCCATGGTTGAGGTTTTTTATGGATGTTAGGTCTTCATCTTTGAAGACTGCTAAGCTAGAGGTGCTTGGAATGAGTAGGAAACCATCCTACTTGACGGTGTCATGAGATGAATAAGTAAAGCATAGGTTCCTGATCTAGTAGGAGATGTTTTGAGCATGTGGATAAAATTATTGGAGACTTTGGAGGCATAAAAAATATATGAATCACTTGGATTCCATGGTGTGCTCGGTGATGAAGCATTTAGCCTTTTGGGGTCTAGTTGTGCTTGTCTAGTGTCTTGATGCATTTCTGACCCATATGTTTCTTTGATGTTAATTTATATGATGTTGTAGGTTTTTTAATGTTGGGATCAATGACCTTATTTTTCATGGATTACCTTTTTTTTTTAATCAAGAGTATTTTATTTAAAGTAAGTTAATGTGTTCATTTTGAACTACTTTTAGGGAGAGGGAAAAGTAAGAGCCTAAGAGAGAGTGTAAATGAGGGTTGAGGGCATCAAGAAAAATATGAGTGATTGTTTGAATGCATGAGGATAGTTTATAATCATATCATCAAGATAAATTATTCTATTTAATCCATGAAGAAGAAATATTGCTCAAAGTTGGAGAGAGTGTGTTTGAAAAGGATTTTGAGAGAGTGGAGCTGAAATTGTGATCACTATTAGTTATAGAAACAACACATCATTAGTGTTATTCATCTTCATGTGGTTGAGTTGTTTCCTGATCACCTTACGAGATTATAACATCATTTTAGGGTTGGTACCTTACTAAATAGGGATTGGGGCTCCTTGTGGGATTGGTGTCTTGCTAAACAAATCTTGTGTGATGTGTCATATTCAAGCAAGTCTTTTAGTTTGGGTAATATAATCAAAAAATTTAGTGGTTTCTCTTTCGCTTGAATTTTTCCCATTTTAAATCTTGTATTATTGTGTACTCTCTCTTAGTTATGCTCATTTACATTATTTGTTCATAGTTGTTAAGCTCACATTAATGCATGGTTAATGATTTGTGCAAGTTTAAATTTTTTTATTAAATGTTTAAAAGGAATGATTCACCCCCATCAGTCCATTTTGCTTCACACAATTTGTATTTGAGTAGTTCCTTTTGAAGAAGTATAATCACTTGAAGGATATCCATTGAAGCAATAAATCGGCAAGTGAGAAGAGTTTCACTTCTACCAGTAAGGCTCCCTTATTTGATGGGATAAACTATCCATTTTAGAGTCTTGGGATGAGGACTAATATAATATCCTCATGGTTTGACATTTGGTAATTTTTGCTAGATGGGTATATTATTCCTTAGAATCCTCCAACAATTAATGCAGACAAGACACTTAGTATCGAAAACTTCAATGCTATAAATGTAATCATTTGTGGTTTATCTGAACTAGAACTTGTGAAGGTCATGCATTTTACATCAGAAAAGTAAATGTGGGAGAAAATTCATGTCATTTATGAAGGAGATTCCAAGGTAAGAATATCTAAGCTCCAAATTTTTAGAAATTATTTTTGTATAAATGTGTAAAGAAGCTAAGTTAATCAATAGAAACTAACACCAAGTGGTCTCAATAAAAAAGATAATCTAACAAACATCACAATAAGGACATTAAAACAAAAATATTAACTAATGCATCTAATAATAAAAACACGAAATGAAAACTATCCTTTGATTTTTTCGATGGGATTTAGATTGTAGGTACTCCTTTAGTGAGATTAACATAGGTATGTGCAATCAAAGAAAATTATCTATGGAAGAGCAAGAGATCTCATCAATATGGCTTGTTTTTCATGTATGGTTTTTCTCTTACTAATCTTTTCCAAGTAGAAGATATAAAAATAGTTTCTTGATCAATAAGCTTTTTAAGATTGAAATTCTCTAATCATATGCTAATGTCTTATAAGGACATGTTGTAAATTTAGACAAGGTGTGCTAGGTTCTATATATAGCTTTCCAATTTAGGAGAACCTATGCAACCTAGTGAATATGGGATAAAGGTAAAGTAGAATTATAAAGGGATAAGTAAGATTATAAGAGATTATTTAGCGATTAGAAACTCATGGGAGTTAGAGGTGATTTAATTAGTTTACTAGGATTAATTAATAGACCAAAATTAAGATTATAGTAGCCATTTTGAGAGTGATTCAGAAGGGAGATTAGTATAATCCAAAGGATTTGAAAGGGGGATTTAATTAATGAGAAGGTTTATTAGATTAAATACAATTTTAGAAAGTACTTAATTGATTAATAATGGTTAATTAATTAATTAAAATAAGGATTACAACTAACGAAGTTTCATTAAGTGGCATCCAAGATGAAGTATGAAGGCTAGATTAATTAACAAAGTGTTGTTAATTAACTAAGATTGAAGGGGAATAGTTAGTATAATTAGAGAGAAAAACCACTAATTATAATGAAATGATGAGAAAATAGGATAAGAAGTGACAATTTTAATATTACAACCGTGTAGTCAGATTTAGGTGTCTAAATTTTCCCCTCTTTTATGTGGTGTAGTGCAAGATGACATGCCATTTCAAAGATAGTAGAAAATTACAGATAATTAAATTTTGTAAGGGTAGAATAAAAATTAGTATAGTGGAGGATACCCCCTTGAGTGTCGATGGGGTGATATAATAGGGTGATTAACACTCGAAAAGAAGAAAGGAAAGATAAAAACACAAGAATAAGAAAATGAAGTGGATGAGATTGGAACTAATCCTAGTAGGACAATGTTCAAAGTGATTTATTTGAAATGGGATTATACATGTGGAAGAAATAAAGGATGATTGAGGAGATGAAAATTATCCCTATTACCCTAGATCTTGGGGAAGAAAAACTCATAACAATGAGGAGGATTCAAACTGGGCCTTATTGGCCATTGTTATAATTGATAAAAAGAGTAGGATCTCATGCCTCAAGTGGAAGAAGCAAGGGAGGGGGGAGAATTTGAAAATTATAGGTAGAAAATAAATTTTAATTCATTATAAGAATATATATGGAGAATGTAAAAGATCACGACGTAGCTGACATATACCATCTAGCTTGGAAGTAACTATTTATTTGATATAAACATACAACCAAAAGTGTAGAATGACATGAAGATCCATAGCACTAATTTTTGTTTATTGTCTAAAGGGAATGAATCAAATAGAAATATATAAAGAAATAAAATACAAGAGAATTAAATAAGAAGACTAACAAAAAAACAAATAAAAATAAAAATACTCAAACAAACGATGTTTAAGAAAGCTGTGCACCAATGTTTTTGTTATCTAGCTTCAGTTCCCAAATGTTCGAGTTATACGACAAGGGTTAAAATGATACCCCGAGAAAGGATATATTCAAAGGGAATAGTTACAAGACATAGAAATCCCATGAAAAAATAATCGTGCACTATGAACCTGCCCCAAACAATGAATATATATAAGGGAAGATAGATATAAAAAGCAAACCATATTTGTTAATGAAGGAATATTAAGGTGATCCGTACATGTCGAGTGCACTAGAACAAGAAAACACTAATGTAATATGTTTTAGAGGATATTTTTCAATGTTTGATGATGTTTTGTTTTGTGAATGTTTAGGATTTTATTGTTTGACCAATGTTTTGGATTTTGGAAGGTTTTACCAATATTTTTAATTTTGAAGGTTTTACCAATATTTTTGGATTTTTGAGATATTACTAATATTTTTGGATTTTTAAAGTTTTTACCATTTTTTAAATTTTTGAATGATTTCTAATTTTTTAGGGTTTTTTGAAAGTTTTCTGAAGCTATGAATAATAAAATGGGGATGTCAAAGATACCCCCAATCGAGAGGTTAGAATATATAAGGGTAAAATTGTGCACATATATACAAGAAGAAGATAAGAAAGATCAAGGCCACTAGATGGTTAGGCTCAACAAGATTACAATGAAATGCAAGAAAAATGAAGAGATAAGAAGGAGCGAGCATGCCCCCAGTGAAAACTAGCCAAGAAATAGATGAAAGAAGAGAAGTGGACAGATATTGTTTATTAAAAGAAGGGAACAAACTTTCCCTCAGACATTTGGTAAAAAGGAAATCTTATAAAAATGGATGTTATGAACAAAGAAGAAAGAAAAATGTGAGATTCCATGGAATGGATATGAAAAATGTAAATCTAGAATGATTGTTGATGAAAAATCGGTGATTATCCAAAGGCACAAACTCGTGAGACAAAATAAGGAATAAAGAAAGAGTTTTAACAAGGTACTAAATAACACTTGGTAAAATATTAGCCCATGTTACTCATTGAGATGCTAATGTGTGCACATGTAAAAATTAATTACTTCTTAAAGTGAAGATTTTACAGGCAGCAAATGAGGACAAACTAGCCAATGTTATAGGAATGATTTATTTATGAAAGTATGCTTTGTGAATGGAGGGTGGAAGAAGAGTCTGTACATGGCTCCAATGCCAGCTAGGCATCCATAGCCTCAATGGAGATGTATTTGATTCTATTTGTGTCAAAATTTATTCTATTGAAATAAAAATGCATCCATATCCCTGATAGAGATACTTGGAAATACCCCAAGAGAGAGTTCGGTATTGCTTTTCTTTAGATTTTATTGATTTTTTTGGATTTTTGCTTTTTTGAAAAATATTTCATCTCTCTTGATTGTTTTTATAAGGGGTTAAGAACCACATATGACTTTATGGAAATATTTGGAAGTGATTGTGATGACGAAATTAGCTAGTGTTGACAAACTAAACCAAAAATATCTTCAGCAAAAATTTTAGTAAATATGTATGACAATGAGAAGATATCTAAGAAGTTCAGTTCGTTCTTTAATTTACTAAGGTCAAATGCATACCATAGAGACTAAATTTCAAATAGATGAGAATAAAAAGGATAAGAAAAATATCATCAAAAGGATGTAAAGGGTGGGAGCTTTGCAGAGGAATGGAAGGAAAGGAAAGAACATCCAAGTGTATGCAATACCTGATTGTAATGTTTCATCTTTGTACCTTTGTTTTTTTTGTATTGTTTTAATTTTTTCTCTGTTTTTGATTTTTGATTTTTTTATAAAAAATTTAGATGGTTTTGTGAAGGAAACAACATGAAAGGAGAATGCGATGAAGATGAATGATTGGGAAGTTGGGACCACCAATGTCACTCTATGTGATAAGATCAAACAACAATGTTTGCAATTTATTTGATGAGGGAGACTAGGAGTTTTTTCTTATTAAGAGTGATATTACCTCTAATCTCAATGATCATGGTGAGATCATAGTCGATAAGTGACTGTGAATTATCTTGAAACATGGATTTTTCATGTGGGATCTTAACTTCCATATCCATATCTATATGCACTTTGTGTCATACCTAGAGTTTTCATTGTTTTGAATTTATGAATATGATTTTTGGATTTTTGGGTTTTGAATTTTCTTGGAGCTTTGGAGATCTTCAGATTTTTTATTTGAGCTTGGTAGAGAAATTTTTGGTGTTTCATATAAGCTAATGTGTGATTTTTTTGATTTTTAGAAGTGGGAGAAGAAAGTGGATATTTGGGATTGATGATAGGAGTATAAGGAATGATTTTGGGCTTTCCACAATTGTTGATAGAGGGATGATATGATGGAGAATAGGATATTGTCCAAAGATTGAAGGAAATGAACTACTAGGAGGTCACGCATGAATTGATGGTAACGAGATAGGAGGTGGACCAAGAATAGAAGATGTTGGGATTCCTGGAGGTGTCCCATAGATAGAAGAGGAAGGTTTGCTAGGATGTGGCCCAATTATAGAAGAGAATTTACTACCAGGAGGTGATCCATAAATAGAGGATGATGTGATACTTGGATGATTCCCATAAATAAAAGATAACAGACTACTAGGAGGTGATCTAAGGATAGAAGATGAAGGGATACTCGGAGGTGACCCAATGAGATATTTTTATTGAGGAGGTGTGACATGTAAGGAATGACTGGGTGATGAAAAGATAGTAGGGAAATCAAAGATAGACCCTGTGATTTCACCATGTAATGGGAAATGAGAAAATGGAAAAACAAGGTGAGGATCAAGTTTGGTGATCTCGGGATCTTTCTATATTTTTTTATCAAAGTATTCAACCTCTTCCCTTTAATAAGTAGATGCATTTAGGTCAAAAGAGAATCATTTCTCTCATGTTCCTCTAAAGTAATGTTATCATGGAACATCATGAATTATCTGATTACTTATTCATTCTAAAAGAAATCGATCATTATGGGTTATTGTTGGTCAACCATAGTAGGTTGATTGGATGGAAGAGGTCCAACAAGTGTTGAAGATTGAGAATATGTTTGATGATGAAGATGATGGGAAAGTTTTAACTTATTTCTCCCACAAATGAATTTTTTAATGCTTTGAAACGATATCTTAGCACATTTTTCTTATTAATTGTTTGAAAAGGACACAAACATAGATATTTAGAAGATTGAAATGGATATGGTAAGATATAATTGAAAGGGATCAAGGGACAAACAGATATTGGAATTTGATTTACAGAAGAAGATGACTCAGGAAAATAAATAGATATGGATTTCGATGTTGTGCAAATTGAAGAAGATGTGGATTTGGGATAGGTTGGCATTGGTTTTCATATAAGACAACATAGTGAAGGTAGATAAAGAGGGTCACATAGAAAGTCAGTAGATTACGACATATGGGTCGAATTAGATGATTGATTAGAGGATATTTGAATCAAAATTTATCTTCAAAGGAGGAATACGATTTAGGTGATTGATAAAGGGGGTCTTATGGAGAAAGGGAGGACCATGGCTCAAGATTCAAATTAGAGAAATGAAGGGTAGAATTTGTGGTGACATGGAAAAATTCATTTAGGTGACTGATTATTCCTTAGAATAAAATTGATTTGATGAGGCTCATGAGACTGAGAAGAATCAGAAGAATAACATGGATTAGAATAATCATGAGAATATGATTGATGGGTAGGATTAGAATGATACAGATGATTAGGAGAGTCAAAATCATACCACCTACTTGAAGCATCAAATTCACACCACTGATTATGAGATGAAGGTGGGGAAGGGGGTAACAAAACAAATTCCCTAATGTGAAGATCCAAGCAACGTTTAATCATGATGGACATTGTTTCATGTGAATTCCTAAACCTAGGTTCCCTATTGTCTTAAGTGTAAGGAACCATATGATAGTTAATCACAATTGGCATTGTTGGGACCAAATTGCTATGTCTAAATTGTATGATCTAACTTAAGAAAATGGAAAAATAAAAACCACTGACCCTTAAGTGCTTTAAAAGACTGATTCTTTAAAAAACTTAAATGATGAAGTTTTCCAAGTAATCCAAAATGTTAGAAATAAAGATCAAAGTCATTTTTGATTCTCAAGATCACTTAAAAGCACAAGAGAAGAGGATACATGACACTTGATCTAACTTAAGAAAATGAAAAAAAAAACATTATCAAAGCATTTAAGTGTTAGAAATCGAATTTTAAATAAAAACTAAAAAGATTCAAAAAATTCATTTCCAACAAATACTAAAAATTTTATTACTTATTTAGATAAAAACCTACATGGTAGGATAAAAAACATGTATAAATCTGCAGGAAATTAAAAATTTATCTTGAATTTTTTTGAAATTTTTAGAATATCCCGTGAAAAAAAAATACGCAGAAAAAAATAATCCTGTGATTAGTAAACACACGAAAAAAAATCATCCTGTGACTAGTAGAAACATGAAGAAAAATAATCCCATGACCAATAAAAACACAACAAAAAACCCTCTCATGACAAGAACAACAAAAAGCTCTAATTTTTCTTAACGAAATCAAATTTTGACATCAATTTTCCTCCTAAAAACCTACAAAAAATACTTAGCACTATCAAACATCATCATACATGCCCAAAAACAAAATAATTTCAATAATTGGAAATAAATTTACATGTAAAAATGAATTCTAAACTAACAAAACATAAGTAATGCACATGAGACAAAAGAGTGTCCCACCGGGCATGCCATAAGTATACATGTGTAAATAAGCTAAGTTAATCAATAGAAACTAACACCAAGTAGTCTCAATAACAAAGCTAATCTAACAAGGCTCTTAGATCCAAGAGAACAAAGAGAGACATTGCAGATGGCATTCAACGTCAATTGAGCCATCAGGCAATCCTAACTCCCACTCCTACCAAATGAATATTATCTCTTAGAACATCCAAGGTTTAAACAAAAACTCCAAACAGATAATCATTAAGGTTTTACACGATTCTAGTAGTCCTAGTATTTTGATTTTACAGGAAACTATGATGAAAGATGAGATCCTTGAAATTCATAAAAAGAGTTTTTGGGAAAACTCTGAAATGGCTGCGGTGGACTCTTAAGGAGCCTCTGGAGGTCTGGCTACTCTTTGGGACAAAAGACACTGTACTGGTATGGTTCTTAATGCTACACTAATCATCTTACTATTAAATTTCATGTTATTGAGAACAATGGTGAATGGATCCTTTCTAATATCTATTCCCCTAATACGATTAGTGGGAGACGTAAACTATGGAATAATCTTAAGATCTTTAGAAACCAAAATAGTACAGCTAACTGGCTTATCATGGGTGACTTTAACTCTCCTCTAAACCCAGGTGAAAAATATGGAGGAATCTCCAGCTTTTCCATAGGTATGGAGGATTTTGCTGATTTTATTGCTGAGCTTAATCTCTTGGATGTGGATCTCCATGGGAATAAATACACTTGGAATAACAGAAGGTTGGGAAAATATCTTATCCAAGTTAGACTGGATAAATCCCTGATTTATGCTAGTTGGATTCTCAGTCAAGACTTCCACCTCTCTTCCCTGCCAAGAATTGGATCGGACCACAATCCAATTGCTTTAAATCTTCTCAATTGGACTAAGCCCATCAGAAGCTCATTCAAATTTGAAAAGATGTGGATGGAGCATGACAACATCTACAACAAAATTAAAGAGTGGTGGGTCTGGAATGGTGAAGGCACTGCTTAGTTTAGATTGATTCAAAAGATCAAAAATGATTAAAAAATAAGTTAAAATCTGGAATAAAAGAGTTTTTGGCAATGTGTTTGATAAAAAAAAGAAGAAGTTAAAACAAAAGCTCCAATATCTGGAAATCAAAATGAATACAATGGGGAGATCTGTTGAAGACCAAACTGATGAAAATAATATTCTCTCAGAGCTGCATATAATTTGCAGCAGAGAAGAATCCTTATGGAGACTAAAATCTAGGGCTATCTGGCTTAAAGAAGGAGATAGGAATACAAAGTTTTTTCATATGACCACTTTGAAGCACAAAGATTGTAATAGGATCATGGAAGTGGCTAAAAGTAACAGAAATATTATAAAAGATCCCAATAGCATCAAAGAATAAGCTCTAAATTTCTATAAAAAACTTCTTAATGAGAGGAATATCATTAATGTTGAGGCAAATTATTTCATGCTGGAGGCTATTCCCTAAGACAAAATTGAGGAGCAGAGATATAAAGATATCACTAAAGCTATCATGCTTGAAGTGCTATAAAAAGTTGTGTTTACTTTAGAAGGCGACAAGGCTCCAGGCCCGAATGGTTTCTCCATTAACTTTTTCCAGAAATTTTGGGAAATATGTTCGGATGATCTTCTTAGAGTGGTGAATGAATTCTATAGAACTGGGGATATTTGGAAAGAGTCAAATAACACCCACATTGTGCTTGCTCCAAAAAAAGTGGATGCTAAAGACTTCAAATACTTCAGACCCATCTGCCTTGTGAATGTTATCTATAGAATTTTTACCAAAATCATTGCTACCCAGGCTTCAATTCATTATGAATGATTTAATCTCAAGGCAGCAGAGTAGATTCATTAAAGGTAGGATTATCCAATATGGAGTGATTATGGTTCATGAGACCATACACTCTATGAAGAATAATAAAAAAGTGAATATGGTCCTTAAGATTGATATGAATAAACTCTTTGACAAGGTCTCTTGGGTTTTTCTTGACAAAGTCTTAATAAAATTTGGTTTTCCGGTCAAATTCAAAAAAATTATTAAGGATTGCATCTCTATTGTTAAATTCTCAGTGGTGGTTAATGGTGAACCAGTGGGATTTTTCACAAGCAGTAGAGGACTAAGACAAGGGGACCCCATCTCCCCCCTGCTCTTCATTCTTATGGCAGATAGTCTTAGTAGAACAATCAGTAAAGCAGTTGTTGACGGTCTTTTGAAAGGCTCAAAGCCCACTTCCATTAGCCAAGTTGCTTCTCATCAGCAATTTGTAGATGATACAATCCTCCTTTTATTGGCTTCTATCATTGAAGCTAAGGCTACCAAGGATATTCTGTAACTTTACGAATCTACTTCTGGGAAAGAGATCAATTATGATAAAAGCTCCATTTTCTTCTTCAACACTCCTGAGGAAAGACAACTTAAAATTGCTAAAATTTTGGGCTGTAAAATAAGTGCACTTCTAGCCACTTACTTAGGATTCCCTTTCAGCACTAAAAAAGTCTCTAACAAGGTGTGGGATGATCTATTGGTGAGATTTCAAAAAAAAATGGCAGGATGGAAAGGAGCCATTTTATCTAGTGTTGGTAAGTGCCTGCTCATAAAAAGTACTCTTCAAAATCTGCCTATCTATATCATGTCTCTTTATAAGATCCCTTCTACCTTCAGAGAAAGAATTGAGAGGATTCAAAAAAACTTCTTATGGCAGGGCATGGAGGAGAAGTTTAAATTTCACTTAGTTGCTTGGGATAAGGTTTGTACTCCAAAATCTATAGGAGCACTGGGCATAAAAGACACTAAGAAAATGAATGAGGCTCTCATTGTGAAAATGGGCTGGATAATGCTTTCTGAGAAGCAACCATGGATAGATTTAATTAAGGATAAATACCTTAATCAACAAGTTGTATTTTATTTTCTTCAAGATGAGCACCTTCCCTATGGTTCCATTTTTTGGAATAATTTAGTGAAGAGTAGAAATTTCATTAAACAAGGCAGTAAATGGAAAGTGGGAGATGGTTGTGATATAAAATTCTGGGATGATAACTGGTTTAATGGTAGCCTTATGGAAAAATTTGGTGTGGTCAAAGACTGTCTTGAAAACAAGTATGACACTAGAATCAAGGATTATATTGAAAGAAATGGCAACAAAAAGAAATGGAAAAACCTTTCTGTGGATAGAGATGATTTGATCAAAAATATTTCCTCTGCAACATCAGTTAGACTGTATCCCCTTAAGTCAGCTAGATGTTAAGGATGAATTGGTCTGGAGCAATTCTATTGATGGGGACTACTCTGTCAAAACTGGGTATAATACTTTCTTCGACAATAATCAAACTGAGTTTAAATGGAGTAGAATTTGGATGACTGAGTTAACACCTAAAATTAATTTTTTCTTTTGGCTGGCTCTCAGAGGAAGAATTCTTACCACTAATAACCTAATAAGAAAAGGTTTCATATTGCTTAATAGATGTCATCTATGTAAAAAGACTTTGAGGATATCAATCATTTGTTTATCCATTGTGATTATGCTACCAAAATATGGAGTTTTTCCCTCTCTAATTTTAAAGCTTTTTGGGTGGTTCCGAAGGATTTCAGTCAGCTCTGGACCCAATGGAGCCCACCCTATAAACATTGTGTTGTTAGAAGGCTCTAGAATTTGGTTATTACTCATATTATTTGGAGGATATGGAAAGATAGAAATGATATTATCTTTAGAAATAAAAAACAGAATTTTAAGCTCAGTATTGAGAAAATTTCTAATGATATTAAAGAAAATATTGCTAGATTTAAACCCTCCAAGAACAAGAGTTATTCAGAAAATGAAGAACATATCTTGTGCCATTGGCAGATTGGAGTTGACAATATCCAAAATAATTTTGGTAATAGTAGTGATAGATCTTTGATTCATTGGCATCCTCCTGATCTTAACTGGTATAAGTTGAATTTTGATGGGGCCTCTAAGGGTAACCCTAGAATTGTAGTGGGGGGAGGAGTGATCTGGGATCATAAAGGTAGTTTGATTGCTGTGTATGCTAGAAAAATGGGAATTCAAACTAATAATTTTGTTGAAGCATTATCTGCTTTATGGGGCCTTTGAATTTCTCAAACTCATAATATCCAAAACCTCATTCTTGAAGGGGACTCACTTAATATCATTAACCATATTAATCAGTGTTCACCTCCAAGTTGGAACATCAAGGACTTCATCTTAGAATCCATAAGTATTTTCCAAACCTTTAATAACATTTGGATCAAGCATACTTACTGGGAGGGTAACAAGGTGGAAGATGCATTGGCTAATTATGGCATAAATGTTAATTACATTATTTGGGATAATAAAGATAACATTCCTAAACAGCTTCAAAGCAGCATACAAGTGGATACTTATGAGCATGCAAATTCGGGGTATGAGATATGAGCATTGGGAGTGGAACTTCAAAAATAATACTCCCACATGTGCTGATATTAAAACAAGACTCAAGCAAATCTTGACGGGCAATCAAGGTTATAGGAAGTATAATGAGAACTTAAAGTGGATGATATGAAGATTAAAGCCACACATGCGGGAAATATTGTGCTTTCAATAGCTTTTAAACAGGGATTTATGGATTCCCAAGTCAGTAATAAGGATGATGATGATCTGGAATGGGTTCCTAAAGGGCCGTAAGTTCACACATGTGGATTTTCCCAAGTACATAGTAACAGTCACTCAGGTATTCATGGGAACAGCAACGGCTACCCTAGTCATCATTCTCATCACGTGGAAAATAACACAGAAAGGCGGACTGGTAACTACGGCTACTATAGAAATCCTCATAAGGATTTTGAAAATTTTATTTGCAAGCACTTAAGCATGGTGATAATGGGAGGTGCCCCTTGTCAGATAGAGCCCAGCGTAGACCCGGAATGGAAAAATAATGAAGAGCTTTGAAATCTTCTCAGCCAGGGAGGTATCACTAATTTTATTGAGAAGATTCAAGGTCATGACCAAACTATTTCTATTCAATTTGTGAAGGATTGGAAGGATCGCACTATGGATTATGGTGGGCAGAAGATTTCAATCAATGAGGAGTTAATAGCCGAAGCTACTGGCCTTGGCATGGACGGGTACCACTTTTTTAATAAAAGGATTGATAGAGGTGCTGAGGAGAGGAAATTTGTTGAGGGTAATGAGAAGATGGTCTTTGTCACAGTGGGTCTACAGGTTAGCTCTATCCCTCTGCCTTTTGACAAGGTCACCCATATGATGGTTCGTTACATCTCTTTGGAGGGGAGATTCATCACTGTGCCCTCAAAGCATCTTGTGTTCCTCAATCACTTCCGCAGGAGTTTCACGGTATGATTCCATCACTATCTACTTAACTCTCTTGAGCACTCCATTTTGGAGTTTCAAAAGCATGCACGTGCAGTCCCGCTACATCAGGGTCTCATCTTCTTGTTGCATAATATTTTTCTTCTTAGGTCTCTTAGCATCCCATCCTTCCACGTCTCTGTTCCTCCTCTTCCCAGCACCGCTACCGCTAGCCCCATCTCTTCACCTTCTGCCCCCTTCATTGTTGCTGTCACCCCTCTACCTTCCTTCTCAGCTCCCTCTATCATCCCCCCCACCTCTGCTCCCACCCCCTTCACTTCCACTTTGACCAGACCTGTTACTAGGTCTTCTAGAAGACTGAACCTTGATACCCCTGTTTTAGGAAATGTTCCTCAGGACTTGGAGATTTCCCATACCCTCCTACATATTAGTAGTACTGGTTCACAGGAGGCACACATTGAGAGCTCCACAAAAAGGTTAGAAGCCTTAGAAGCTGACATGTTGCTGTTGAAAGAAGAGGTTAAAAACTTGGCAAAGCAAAAAGGTAAGAGGAAGAAGGAGGAGGAGGCTGATATTGATACTAAATAGGTTGAAGACATCTACAAAGATCTGAACTCTTTAGACAACCGTTTAGGGAAAGCCAAGACTCTCCATGACCAAAATATGGCTATTTTTAGTGCAATTGAAGAATTTATTGAACAACATGTCCGCAACGTCTCTAATCTCAACGGAATACCAACAACTCTTTGGGGCATGGAAAAGGAAAGCAAAAAGACCATTGAACAGCTGGATGTTACTAACTCTACCCACATGACGACATTGGCTATGTTCACCTCTTGGCAGAATATCAAATCCAGAATCGAGAAAACCGTCAAGAAGTAATTGTGGTTACTCTTGTTGTACTACTTTGTAATTATTGCTATTTTTTGGTATTTTTTTGCTGCTCTTCTGTAATGTTTGAACTGGTTTGTTGTGTTGGGGTAACTTCTCTTGGGATACTTTGGGTTTCTATGTCTTATTTTGATCTTGATCCTTTTTGTAATGGTTCTCATTCCTATTCTGGCTTCTAGGCCCTCTTTTGTTTATAAGGGTATAGTCCCTTTCAAAAAACTATTTACCAATAATTAAAAAAACAAAGCTAATCTAACAAACATCATGATAAATCCATTAAAAGGAAAAACTTAACTAACACATCTATTATTAAAAAAATGAAATGAAAACCATCCTTTGATTTTTTTGATGGGCTTTAAAATGTTGTTACTCCTTTAGTGATATGAACGTAGCTACTTGCGATCAAAGGAAAATATCCATGGAAGAGGAAGATATCTCATAAATATGAGTTGGTTTCCATTTTTGGTTCTTCTCTTAGTACTCTTTTCCAAGTAGAAGGTAGAAATGGTTGCTTGATCAAAAATCTTTTCAAGACTGAAATTCTCTTATCATATTTTAATGTCTTATAAGGACATGGTGTAAATATTGACAAGGTGTAATAGGTTATTTATATAGCTTTCTAGTTTTCAAGATGTTCACAACATAGTGAATGTGTGATAAAGGTAAAGTAGAATTAGAAAGAGATAAGTATGATTAGAAGAGATTAATTAGATATCAACAACTCATGGGAGTTGGAGATGATTTAATTAATCAACGAGGATTAATTAATAGACCAAGATAAGCTTACATATCCATTTGGAGGTGATTTAGAAGGAAATTAGTATAAGTTGAATAGTTTGAAAGGGGGATTTAACCAATAATAAGGTTATTGATTAAATACAATATTAAAAGGATTAATTAATTAATAATGGTTAATTCATTAATTAAAAAATAATTATAACTGACGAAGTGTCGTTAATTGGAATCCAAGAAGGGGGAAGGCTAGTTAATTAATAGAGTGTCGTTAATTAACTGAAATGAAGGGGAATGTTAGATAATTATAGGGAAATCACTAATTATAATGAAATGATAGAAAATAGAATAAGAAGTGAAATTTTAGTATTAACACTATTTAGTCAGATTTAGGGCAGTACAAGTTTGAAGACTTAAGGATGAGTGAAGAGGAATCCATTGTTGCATATTTTCTCAGAGTTGATAAGTTTTTCAATAATATGAGAGGATTAGGTGAAGAATTGAAGGAAGAAGTTGTGGTACAAAAGGTGTTAAGGTCTCTAACTCCTAATTTTGACCCTAAAGTGTGTGTTATTGGGGAAGATAAGGATTTGAAGGTCGTGTTAATGGATAACCTACATGTCATCTCAACTGCATATGAGATGAGGATTGTTAACTCTAAATGTGTCAAGAAGTATATTTATTTAAATAATGATATGAAGAAAAAGGATGTTGATACTAGCCTTGACATTGATGATGATGAAATATTTGCAATGATTTCTAGAAGACTAAAGGTTGGATCTGGTAAGTATAAAGGTAGACTTTCTTTTAAATGTTTTAATTGTGATGAATTAGGTAGTTTTGTTTTCAAGTTCCCCCATAAGGTCAAGGATGAAAGTGATGATGAGAATGATGGAGATCATGAAAAGAAGACTCATAGGTATGAAAAGGAAAAGAAAAAATTTAGGATGTTTGATAGAAAGAAAAATCCCAAAAAGAGATTCATTAAAAAGTGAGTGTTATTCATTTAAGGAAAGTAGATGTGATAATAACTCTGATATTGACTCTAAATCTAAGCATGAAGAGGTCGGTGATAAGGTATTTTTCATGAAAAAAGGAAGCTAAAAGCTCTATGAGTGATGGTCCCATAATGTTTGGTGACTTCATGCAATCTAAAGATGAAGAGGAAGAAATGATATTGTTAAGAAGACAATGTATAACACTTATCAAAAGGCATACAAAAGATTCATGTGGAAGAGCTGATTGTGTTCAAAGGCACGGGAGGATTGCGAAGGAATCATGCGTAGAGGACAGAGATAGATTTAGGACTTAGTAATTTTCATGATTATGATCAATTTTTGGAAGATGGTGTGCGGAGCACACAAACGGGATGAAGAGTTGCGTGACACACATAGGCTATTTTTGGAGGAGCGTCTACTAATTTTTTTTACATGGGATCAAGCTAATAATAATATATCTACTTCTAGTTAACTGTGAGAGGTATATTGTTAGCATTCTTTCATGTGAGCCTATTATTGTAAAGGTGTATGGCTATTCTTAGCATGTGACCTATTTTGGGATTAGATTAGTGGTGAAGGGAAAGTCCCCACCCTTATAAATATGTATGTAGTAAGAATTGTAGAAGAGGTGATTGAGATATAAAGAGATACATATATATATATAGTTATGTCTGTGTGAGATAGATATAGAGGTATGTAGAATTATGTTGTCAGATCTGTTATGTGCATGAGCATATAATGCTATTATTGTAAGAAGCTTTTTGTATTCTTGTGTTTTAATATAATGAAAGGTATTGACTAAATCAAGGTGTTAAACATGGTTATAGTTTGTTATTACATGGATGATATCATTGTGTTTATTCTTGAATCGTGGTTCCTAAAGATCTAGATCTAGAATAAGATCTATGGAATACTATGTCATTGTGTATCTGCATGCATTAAATATTCATCATGATTCCATCCTGCACAAGTAAATATAAAGAGGATCCTAGTACCTTTGTGCACTTCAAGTGAGCGCTTAGTCTAGGTTGAGTGATGTGCCGACACGTCTGGGTTATTCTTGTTGAATTCTAGGCTGCATCATTGGTTCTATTTCTGGTACCTCTTTTGCAGTTGTTTTTAGGATGGTTTTTGATGAAGTCATATTGGTTGACCCTAGCAAGTGTTGAGTAGTGGATACACTATCTAGAAGAATAATATGCATGGAGGTTCAGCATTGGATTTTAGTTTGATGCACACACGTGGGTGGAGTAGAATCTGTATGATTATTTGTATGAGAGCTTCTTCACTATATTTCCAGTAGAAATGTACAAATGGATGGTTGATTATGTGTCTAAATGGAATTGGAGGTATCACACACTTGTTTGGATGTGGGAATAATTTCAAACCCTTTATGATGTTGATTTGATTTGGACTTGTTCTATGGATACGTCGTTCCATGGTGTTTTGAACAACTATATCTTGGAGTACTCAATTTCCACTTATTCATTCCCAAAGATAGTTGAATTCAAAATTTTATGATATCCTAGGGGAACTTACCTGCAAGGAATTCCATTGACGATCAAAATTCTGATGATAACCCTAAACTTGAAGAGAAAACCAATGGCTAACTAAACCCTACCATGTGCGGGGGCAGGATCAGGTTTGGTGAAAGATGGAAGACCTAGTAGATGAGAGGAAGAGAGAGGAAATATGACTTAATTACAATGAGGCATGTGAGAGGGAGATAGAGAAGCAATGGGATGTTATAGAGAAAAAGTATTTGAGGAGAGATATGGCTCGTGAAAGATTTGGAGCTCATGTAGAAGGCATGGAGCCAAAGCATTAGGAACTCCCCCATTTTTGTAAAAATGATAGGGAACCTTCCTTGTCCTCACATGGAAATGTGCTAGTAGAGATGACATGGGCCGTGGGCACACATATGATTCTACCTAGAAACGTTTCCCCTACGCTTGGTCTTCTAGTATCTAATACGAAAAATAGTTAGCAAGCTGATTTAGGAAATAGGGGAGCAAGAGTAAGTCATATAACAAACACATCAATGCAAGCACAAACATCTTCATTGTTATTAGGAGGTACCTTTTTAGGTGTATCTTCCACATAAAATTTAGGTGTACAGAATTTTGGACTCTCTTCTAGGAGTAGTAACACTTCACAAAGCATAGGGGTGTTGTTTAGTACCACTATTGGGACACATGGGAGTACATCTTAGGGTATGACTCTAGCTACAGGTTTAGGATCAAGATGTAGAGGTGGTTCTAGTGGATCTAGTGGTTCTGAAGGTAGAGGAAACACAGGAGGTTTTGGATCAGGTGGGCAAGGTTTGCACCAACCCCATAATATTTACATGGAGATGTATCTTCATCTTCTAAAGTATAGGAGCATAGAATATATTGCTAAACACATACACATGTGTGAAATAGTGTGGCATGCAAAATGAATCATGACTTCTAAGTACAGTGAAATTCAATTTTCCACTACGCTACAAGGGTGCGCACATAGTTGGTAGATAAAGTTTGACCCTGATCAGACTTGTGTAGATTATACAACTTTAAAAGATGCTTTCCTTAAAAAAAATCATATCCCTAAGTTTGAACAAAAGAGTATAAGTGCGCTTAAGGATATTAAGAAAGGAACTACTAAGAGTGTCAGAGAGTATGATGCTTATTTTAAAACATTGTTATCTAAACTTTCTTATGATATTCATGAAATCCAACATGCACAATGGTTCGTTAGGGGTCTTATTACACATTTTAGAAGGGTGCTATCACATAAGACATACACTGATCCACGCAAAGCACTTGAAGAAACTTTACGTATTAAGGTAATTGGAAGTATAGACACTAGGGTGAGCCCATTTTTAGAAGCACAAATCATAGCTATGGAAAAAAAGTTGGAGAGGCTATCGACAAATTCAGCATATGAGAAATGAACAAGGATATGGATGCTCAAATTGTGAAGTGCAAGGTCACATGAAGGATAGTTTTCCCCACATATCAGTACACTCATTGTTGTTAGAATGTGATATATTTCATTTAAACCATGATGTTATCCGCTGCCCATTATTATAGCATGCAATAAGGAAGAATGTCTCTTGTTACAGTAAAATTTACACGTCCACAACTCATGACATGGAAGACCACTGGTTGATTGGTCAAATCCATGATGATATAGATATTGGTGTATGACAGACATGAGTTTCAGTTAACTCTAAAGGAAAGAACGAGCATCAGGATTGGGATCACAATCAAGTGCACTATGATCAAAGTTAAGGGATTTTTAAAGGAGGTCATGGCAGAGGCCAAGGGTACCATGGTGGATTCATAAGATGTGGTTGTGGTGGTGGAAGAGGTGAGTTCCTTCACAGAACATGTTATAAATGTGGATCTCCTGACCACTACATGCATGAATGTCCTCAAAATATTACATGTTCTTTCTGTGGAAAGAATCATAGTTATGAGGAATGCCCAGACTTGTATGAGCATCTTAGCAAGTAGCATAAGAAAGATAATAAATGTGCATGGACGGTTAGGATACATCAAACTATGGAATATTAGTGGATGTGCAAGTTGGAACTAGAATCCGAGGCATTGCAAGTAAGTATCAATACCCACACTGAAGTGACACATGCCAAAGAAGCATTGTAATAGAAGCCTACCATCACTAAGGAGGAGGTTCTACATACACAGTACCCAAATCCTACCCATCAGAAGGAGATTTATTAGGAAAACATAGAGGTACTTAGAAATCTTCAAGGTGAAATACAATATTTAAAGGAGTAAAAGAAAGCATCAGAGATGGTTTAATCTGATATGGATGACTTGAAAGAAGTGTGCAAGATGTTACACCAGGAGAATATCATTCCACTATTAGGGAATTGTTTAAAGGGAAACACTCTGTGCATAAGTATTGAGACTGGAAGGTAGATCCTGCATGTAAATATCCCCCTTAAAGCCTAGATTATGACAAGGAAATCACTCTCAATGTTGTTGTGGATGGGTGTCTTTTGAGTAATATATTGATTGATATAGGCATGGAAGTTTTGTTCAATGAAAAGTTGCAAAAGCCATGGAATTGGGGTAAGAATATCTAAAGAAACCCCAAAGGCTTTGAACAAGCTGATCAATGGATCATCCAACAAGAAATGAGGAAGGGTTTCTTCTTTGCATACATTAATTTGAAGTAAACAAACAAACTAAGCAAATGAAACTAACCTTTATTATTTGAAAGCTTGAAATAATGAACCTAAGAGGATCTAAGCATTCAATTTGTGTTTTAAGAGAAAGAGATCTCTCCATTAATGGCTTTAAGGCCAATGGTTCTTTCCTTTTACTCCATATTTGTGCTATAAAATACAAAATTAAATGCTACTAGCTCAATGGAAGAAAATGAAATACAATCTAAAGCCTAAACAAAATACTATAATCTATGTTAGGAAGAAGAAATAATTCTTGGAAAATGAGGGAGGGGGTCTAGCCCTATTTATAGTTTTCCATTTAGGAAAATGGGAGATTTGGGTGCATGTGAGACAAATGCAAAAGTCCAAAAATCACTTTTAGCAAGTCAAAGTGAGGTTTGAATGTGTTTAGAAGAGATTGACCATGGTTAATATTTAATTAACCATGTTTAGAGGATAATTAATCCTATTTAGAGAGAAATTAGGTTTCTGAAGGGCTTCTGAAAGACTTAATCAATCCAACGAAGTGGATTGAAACTCCAAGGAGCTAATAAAGGTGGTAAGGAAGAGAATATTAGCCAAGAAGAGGTTATTATAACCTATTTAATTAGTTTACAAGAGGAAATACAACCAACAGAGTGTTGTAAGAGGGGAGTTAGATAGATATAACTGATGAGGTGTCATAAATTTGTAAGGAGAAGAATAGTTAGTAAAATATTAAGAATAATAGTGCATTGATCAAACTATAGGTATCTATAGAAGTCAATGTTCTTACTTTAGATGCATGGGTACAAATGGGGAGACCTTCATAACAACCATCCTATAATGTATTATTCATGGTTAACTGGACTAAGGCCACTCCCATCGGAGTTTTACAAGATGCATCCATTACCACACAAGGAGCCAATTTCACTAGATATTTTGAGGTCTTAGGACCGGCAGAAGCAGATAGCTTCCCATCTCTACTGGGGTGTCCTTGGTGCTATGTAAATAATATTGATCTTTGTTTCAATAAGGGTTATATCAGCTTTGAAAACAAGGAGCAAAGAGTTATTATACCTTTAACAGATGATAAATTGCACCCTATGTTGAGCCCTTGAGTGAGGAAGAACTTAATAGGATTTATGTACGTGTCATCTGGGAACTAGAGGTGCTTGAGACATCAAAAGAAGGAATCATTCAGTGGGATGATGCATATTCTATTAGCGATACTACAAGTGTTTCTTGTGATAATTGGGCTCATAACACCTATGAGTTGGTAGGGTGTGAAGTAAAGAGTATATTTTCTAGGTATAAAAACCCACGTTTGTATCAGGAGAATAGGTTACAATTCAGTACCTCATTACATTGGAGAAGGATAGCCTATGGTCTTCCTACGTGCCATGAAGAAACAATGGATAGACCAATTAGAGAGATGGAATATGCTAGCAAATACCCTACGTAGGACAATAATGCATTGGTGGGTAGTTCATAAGGATAATATTATAGGATGGAATGAAATTAAGATTGCTGTTACTACTAGGTTCTTACGGAGCAATGCACCTACTCAAATATGTACTTATCATGGTAATCGACCTATTTAGCACCATGTTTAGCAGTGTGAGTGACTCTAGACAGAGGAGTAGGAAAATTTACAACCTTCTCTTTGGGTGCATAAGTTTTATTCCACTATACAATGTTGCATGTGTGTTTGGTATGTATATTCAAAAATCCATAGAGAGACTAGGAATTGGTAGGATTTAATTACAGGAATGGCCCAGATTTTTGAGTTCTTCTATGCTAAACCTCTAGTGGAATAAGCATTAAAGGTTATAAAGCACTTAACTATGGGGGGTAGTGCCAAGTCAGAGGAATTGATTCAAGAGTTTTTTTATGAAGGAGACTCAGGAGCACATTTTTTTGAAGAAATAGAGACATATGCCACACTACTTAAATGCACTTTCCTTGAGCTAGAAAAAGGAAAAATGGTCTTCTTAGTGGACGATGAAGAAGTAGAAAATCTAGATTTAGACCATTCAACAGGTAGTCATGAGGTGTTACAAAGTGCAGATAAGACCACATGTTCATATAATGAACCTATGTAGACAAAGAAAGTGAATATTGGATCAGATACTGAGCCTAAGGAGGCCATAATTGGAGACTATTTGTCTGACTCTGAAGTGGAAAAAATTATTGAGTTACTGTGGGATTATAAGGAATTATCCCCTCAGGGATACCATGAACTTAAAAGTGTGCATAAATCATTAGGAGAGATGAAAATAAAGCTTAAAGAGGGGGCACAACTAGTCAAAATGAGACCCTACAGGATGAACCCCGACTTATGTGAAAAGGTTAAAGATAAGATTGATAAAATTTTGAATTCTGGAATCATCAAGGCCCTAGACGAGTCAGAATGGGTTAGTCCAATGGTGATCAGTATCAAGAAGGATGGTTGGAATAGGATCTATGTGGACTACATGGAGTTGAAAGCTACATGTGTGACTAATCCCTTTCCTATGTCCTTCAATGAGGAAATACTAGAAGGCATTGCAAGGTGCGAAATATATTCATTTATAGATGGATTCTCTAGTAATCATTAGGTTAGGATTACACAGGAGGATCATGAAAATACTACTTTTACTACTGAATGGGGTAGTTTTACCTATATTGTTTCCTTTTGGTCTGAAAAACAAGCCTATTATATTTTCACACATAGTTGTTAAGGCGTTTAAATATTTTATTCACAAATTCTTACAATTTTATTTAGATGATTGGACGGTGTATGGACTTGTTAAGGATCACTATGTCAATCTTTTCTTAATGTTTGAAAGATGTAGACATTTAATCATCTCTTTGAAAATCAAGAAGTGCATATTTGCTACACCATTTAGAATACTGTTAGGACACATAATCTGCAAGGAAAGTTTGTTGGCTGATCTAGCTAAGGTTGTAGTCATTATTGACATAAAAGAGCCTACCAGTCAAAGTGAGGTGCACAGATTCTTGGAATACACAGGGTGTTATAGGAAATTCATAAAGGGGTATGCCAAGGTTGCCACAAATTTGGAGGAGTTACTAAAAGGAAAAGGTATGTTCTACTAGGAAGAACAACAACAACGCACATTCAATACATTAAAGGAGAAACTTACAAACACACCTATTCTACACTTTCCTTCATGGTACCAACCATTTCATGTACATGTGGATGCCTCTGGCATGACCATTGGAATGGTGTTGACTCAGCAAGGAGAAGGTATTATAGATCATTATGTCTATTTTTCTAGTAGAAAGTTGACTCCTGCAAAGCATAATTACACAACTACAGAGTGTGAAGCTTTCTCAATGATCTATGCACTACATAAATTCAGGTAGTACCTACTAGCTACACCATTTGTATTTTTTATATATCACATGACATTGAAGTATTTGGTAAAAAATCCCATTTTAGAGGGGTATATATGCATATGGGTACTCTTATTTCAAGAATTTTATTTTACAGTTGTGGTCAAACTAGGGAAAAGTAATTCTGGACTAGACCATTTATCCAGAGTACAGTTAAGAGAAGAAGCATAATCCATTAAAGATACCATATCTGATGCACTGTTATATAGGTTACAACATGCACCATTATAATTATAGGACATTGTTGTATTTCTATGAATAGGTATGGCACCAGAAGGAATGAAATCCTTAGAGAAGAAACATCTTGTTATACTCGTGGTACCCTATATGTTGATTAGCGGTGACCTGTACAAGTTAGGAAAGGATGAAATATTACGCCAGTGTGTACTGAAATATGATTACACAGATATCATGGAGGAATCTCATGGTAGTATTGGAGGTTACCACTATGCAGGTGATGCCATTTCTTGTAATATTCTACTCATTGGATTGTGGTGGGAGACCCTGTATAAAGATTGTAAAGTATATTGCAAGGCTTGCAATCATTGTCAACACCTTGGGAAACCAAGTCAATGAGATGAAATGCCTCTAAGACTTATTACTAGTGCAGAACCGTTTAAGAAATTGGCTATAGACTTTGTGGGTCCTATTTCACTAGTTGTGCTTAGGAATGGATCACGCTACATCACTGCTTGTACAGATTATCTCACAAGGTGGGAAAAATCAGCACCTATAAAGGATTGTACAGCATCAACAACTACCAAATTTTTATGGGAAAACATTCTTACAAGGTATGGATGCCCACTAAGTTTGAAAAGTGATAGGGGCACACATTTTTTGAATGATATAATTAGGATATTATTGGATGATTTTAAGATTTCACACCATAAGATTACACCCTATCATCCTCAAGCTAATGGAACTGCTGAGGCCTTCAACAAAATTTTAAGCCAAAAATTGACAAAAAATTGTGATGTTGGAAGGAAATATTTGGATGAAACTTTTTTTGATATGCTTTGGGCATATCGAACAACATATAAAAGGTTGAACAAAGCCACACCATTTCAGTTAGTGTTTAGCATGGAAGCAGTTCTTCTTATCGAATTCATGCTACCGTATTTGTGTATTACCCATGTTGAAGGTCTAGCTGATGAAAAATCATTAGAAGAATGGATCGAAAAGTTAATCAAGTTGGATGAGCAATGAGCAACAACACATTTTTAGTCAAAAAAATTAAAGGCCAAGCAGAAATCATGGCATGACAGACACATTAGGGATAAAAATTTTGAGATTTCATAGATGGTTCTCCTTTATGATTCTAAATTTATGTGTCATCGAAGAAAACTCAAGGTACATTGGTTGAGGCAGTATTTTATCACTCACATACTTCAAACAGGTGCTTTCCAATTATAGGTGCTTGATGGAACATCGTTACCTGGGTACTTCAACGGGAGTAGGCTAAAGCCCTATTATAAATAAGTCTTCTTGGTTTTTTTAATAAGGAAGTATTTCCATTTAGATTAGGTTTTCAATTACATTAATGTATTTCCTTCTTCGTCGCTATGCTTTGTCAATTTAGTTGGTGTTTTTGTTTAATAAGCTCATTTGTGCACCAGAAGCTAATTATTAGTTGAAGAATTTTTATGCACAGAGGATTACACATACCATTAGTGTGGGGTGGTTATTCATATCCAGGTACAGGACTATTTAAAATAAGTACACATGAAAGGAACAAATTGTTATGGGTGTTATTCAAGTTGGAGAATTGTTAAAAAAAGAGATTCCTTTTGGAAATGAGGACTGTAGGTAGAGATGAATGAAGAAACAAATATAACACAAGGTAAGCAGGGGCCATGGGAACTACCAAGGGAAGGCACAATGGTGAGGTACTCAGGCACATGGAGGTGTGCTGAAGAGAAGTCTGTGGCTAGAAGGTAGGAAGGAACGCTTGAAGGTTATAGCTTGGGCATGAAGATGTACCACGTGGAAAGAATGAAAATGGTTGATTAATGAGAGGATTATTGGTAGGTGAAGGACTAATAAATGCACTAAATTTTTCAAAATCTATAGAAGGAAGAGATGTGAGTTCATTCTTACTGTTGAAATTGTGAAAATTTGAAAATATCTAAGTACAAATGAGCCGAGAAAATCGAGTTGAGGTACGAATAGTGTGAAACCATACATGGAGAGAATATTTGTGCACAAGATAAGCTTGCGTCCATATAGGTGAAGGGTTTGAGAAAATCAGATGCATTACGAAAGAGATAGGGCACACGATTTCCATTAGGGAACAAAGATTCAAAATAGGGTTTTAAATTTCTTGTTACAAAGGATAGAAAGGAGAGAAATGGTGCTGAAGAAAGAACTTGCAATAGGAGTAAAAGGGAAGAAGAAGATCAAAGTGGAAGAAGAAATTTCTCTTGAGAGTAATTTCTCAGAAATACAATATTCAGATGGCATAATTGTGGGACAAGAATGGGATTCCCACATCCATATAATGTAAGATCAACGATTACAAGCATCACACATCAGATAATAATAAGGAACTAGATGCATTGTTGAGCAAAAAAAAAAACAAGTGCATAGCAGAAGACATGCCAGTGTACGATGACGCTGGAGAGAAGTTGCTAAAGTAGATTGGAGTCTACCAGTTATACGAGCTGCCATACTTTGGAAAGTATGAACCTTTGTATGGATGGTTGATGAGAAAATTCCATGAGGACTTCTTCTAATTCGTTGGACAGAGGGATAGAATCATAGCCTCCTTAATTTCAACAATGACAGGATTAATGGCCTCAGGAGCAGATATGGAGAGTGACTTAACAGATAAATTAGTGATCCTGGAGATAAGGAAGGAGATAGGATATACCAAGGTTCTGTGTAACATGGACATTGATAAATTTAAGAAGTACCTAGTGGTACAGGAAGTTGCACATCTGATAACAAAGTTAAAGGACCAAGAAAGGTGGTCGCGGGTGAATACAATGTGGATGCACATTGTAAGAAAAATGTCTCAAGGAATGATCTACAACATCACGGGTTACATAGTAGAGACAATCGCTGAAGAAGTGCGTATAAGTGATAGAATTAATTTTGGCACTATTTTATTGTCTTTAGTGTTTATGAAGATTGAAGTTCCCGATGGGCCAAGGAAAATAAATATCTGACGGAAAGACTTGATAAATACTTATGCGAAGGGACCATGGGTGGGTCATTTAAACAAATGGCAAAGATGTGGTATGATAGGCTCTACACGGTGTTCGAAGAAGAGTGGTGCATACCCAAGGAGTTACCTTCAGTGGTGGGTAAGGAAGTACAATTTATGCTCTACAAACATTTTTACATCACATGATTTATGGTGAAGGATGTAACTTGGAGCCCTTGGTGCAAAATTCCATATGCCTTCACAACATGCTACTTCGAGGCATCAATTCACTAGTTCATAGATGCACACCACCTAAACTTCATCACATATAAGGTAGATTGTGATTATCACACTCTAAGAAAAACATATGTATATCCAGGACTGACTGCCTACATTGAGAGGCTTATCTCAAATGTAATAAGCATGAAGTTGGTAAGCTTGGAAGTTGGAGATGTTGGAGCATCTCTTCTGTGTCTTCAATTCAAGCCCAAGATGGAGAAAAAAAAATGTGGAAAATGAGTTCACGCTTCCAAGGCCACCTAAGGATAATCATACAGTAGAGAATGTGCCAACTCCATAGCTTACAAAGACTATAGTGGTGGATGAAGAGGAGAATGAACAAGAAGATAGTGGTGGCCTGGAGCATAGAGGATGAAAGTAGCCTATAGAAAAGGTAGGAACTAAGCATATGACTACACCACCTCAGGTGTAATAAGGAGGTGATGAGGAACTGAATGCAGTACAAGGAGAGCACCACTTTAAAAGGATATTCAAAAGAACAAAAACCCATGGTGCTATGCCACAATCAGTTAGGAGATCACTGCGACTCTCTCCTTAGAAAGAGGTAGTAGAGAAGAGAAGGAGAAAACCAACATTGAATGAAGAAGTAGAAGAGTCTGCAGAAAGCACACATCCCACCCTTGTACAACCAGAGGACATAGAAGAGCTAAAGGATGAAGAAATTAAGGATGGAGAAGAAGGAGTAAAGGAGGTAGATGGGATAGCGTAAGAGATTTCTCAGGGCATAGTAGAATAAGCTCTAAATCTTAGCACTCAAGTTCCTAAGGGGCCAATATTGAAGAGGACAAGTGGGGAGTATAGTGAACCAGTCATGGGCTTTGCTAAGGACATAAGTAAAATTGTCCACACCCATTTCCAAAGCACGGTGGACCTTAAGGAATTATATGGATGGAAGTTGATGGATGATGACATGACCACCATACACACAAGGAAACAACTGCCTTGGTCAATTTAGACACATATGGATGAACCAGACTTCACTATATGTGAAGAGTCATGTGTATCAAGAATATTAAAGAATACACCTCAGGCCAGACACATAAAATTAAATCCTACTATTATGTTGGATGAACAAGTAAGTAAATCCTTGGTTAATGTATCTATAGAGGTGGCAAGGAGGAATTTGAATAAAGTTGTAACTATTAGGGCATTGAAAGAAGATATCAGGGCCAAATATATAGAGATAGTGTGCCTACAACAAGAAAGGAATTAGAGAAGAAGAAGAAAAATGCTTTCATCAGCATGGTAGAGGAAATTGGAGATCATTTCTTGAAAGAAAGACCACATTTGGAGTCCAAGGTACCCAAAAAATTTCCTTCAGAAATGCATTATGCACATACTTTGGTCGATTTGGTGCTTGAGGATGGACGTATGCACATGACATCACCAAATGATCCCAAGCACCAAGCATAGTTGGAAAAGGCTTCGGTGATGAGGAAGATTACATCTTATGAGGCATTTCTCCAAACCTTGTAGGAGGAGCTAAGGAAAATAGACCAGGCATTGAATATTTTCACAGATCCAAAGGAGGTCATTAGGATAAGGACCATGGTAGAGGACAATGAAGTCCTAAAAGTTATGAAGGATGAGACACTGGGTCATGTAGAGAGGTTGAAATTGGGAAAAAAAAAGTGTGAGGCCCTTACAGCAACATAAGAACCCCATAAGGAAAGGTTAGATGAGATGGGGATGATTATAATTTAGAAAATGGATCTGCTAGAAGGAAGAATGCCTATAATGTCCAACATTGATCTAGTTTTGCAGAGTGAAAAGGGAGAAATTTCCCAAGATGATCTGGAGTCTATTGCGGTATATATTATAGAAAAAGTAGATGCCGCACTAAATGAGTGGCAAACATTAGAGGAAGAGATAAAGGAAGAATATCCATAATTGATTCTTCTAGTTGAATCAGAGGATGTTGTTGAATAAATCATTCTTTTGTATAGAAAATTCTTTACTATCTTCCATTTATATTCTTCCTTATTCTTTGAACATTCAAGAGGTAACCCTTGTCGAGGTGGAAATGAAGTTAGTGTGGGGTAATGTTGAGCAGACAATGTATAATACTTAGTAGAAGGCATACAGAAGATTCACATGGAAGGTCAGAGGACATTCAAAGGCGTGGGAGGATTAGGAAGGAATCACACATGGAGGACAAAGAAAGATTCGGGACTTAGCCATTTTCATGATTATGATCTATTTTTGGAAGATGGTGTTTGGATCACACAAACAAGATGAATACTTGCACGACACGCATAGGCTATTTTTGGAGTAGTGTCTACTAAGAGTTTTACATTGGATCAAGCTAATAATAAGATTACTACTTCTAGTTAACTATTAGAGGTCTATTATTAGCATTATTGCATATGAACCTATTATTGTAAAGGCACATGGCTATTTCGAGCATGTGACCTATTTTGGGATTAGATAAGTAGTGAAGGGAAATTCCCCACCCTTATAAATATGTATGTAGTAAGGTGTGTAGAAGAGGTGATTGAGATATACAGAGATATGAATATAGAGAGGTATGTGTGTGTGAGATAGATATAGAGGTATGCAGAATTATGTTGTCAGATTTGTTATGCGCATGAGTATATAATGTTATTATTGTAAGAAGCTTATGTGTATTCCTGTGTTTTAATGTAATGAAAGGTATTGACTAAATCAAGGTGTTAAACATGGTTATAGTTTGTTATCACATGGATGATATCATTGTGTTTATTATTGAATCATGGTTCCTAAATATCTAGATCTAGAATAAGCTATGTTGAATATATGTGTTGTTGTGTATATGCATGCATTTATTCTTAATCATGATCCCATCCTACACGAGAAACTCTAAAGAGGGGCCTCGTACCTTTGTGCTCTTCGAATGAGCACTTAGTCTAGGCTGAGTGATATGCCAGTGCATCTGGGTTATTCTTGGTGAATTCTAGGTTGTATTAGATATTCAGAATGAACTAATATGTGTTTAGAAAGAGCTAAAACATGTTGAGAGAAAATATTGTAGACTCCATTTTGGGAAGGGTTATAAGCAACTATACAATGCAAAGAAATACCTTTATAGGTATAGAAATATTCTAACTGTATACTCACATACTCACCTCCATTATTTTTTTGAAGAAGCTTGATAGACCATTCTATTTAATTCTTGAAAATATCCTTAAAGTCTCGTGTTGTCATGCAAATGTGCAACAAGGAAATTCCTAATTTTCTTACATGACAACCATACCCTACTCAAAAAAATTGATCAAAATTCATCATGAGTCCTTCATATCACCCAAACCCCTAAGTCACTCTTATCTCATCTCTCTAAATAAGTCTTAAGTGTCATGTCAATTTTTTCTTAGGTGATTTAGGGTTACCCACTATTTCCATGTTCTTCCAATGCATGAGCCACCAAGACAAGATGTTTGACAAGCTTGGGAAAGGTTTTTCTCAAGTCTTTTCAAGGATGGTGCACACCCCTCAGAGTAAAATAAAAGGAAAGAAATCATTAAGATGGTTTACTGGAGAGCCAAGAACATTTTGCAATCAATTTTGAAAGATTATGGAAGGTTTCATAGGTTTTGAAGGAGTTTCAACAGTCTGTCTTAGAGGCTTAGGCAGCGCATAGTACAAAAAAAAGCCCTAAGCTTCAGTAGTCTTTTCGAGAGCTCCAAAAGGAGTTAGGAGTCCAAAAAAATATATTCAAAAAGGTATTTCAAAGCCCCAGATGATGGTAATATCATATTCTTCACAACACCTAGGAAAATCATATCCAAAACTATTTTTTTACATACACAGCCTTGGAGCCAGAACAAAAATCCTATTTTTCATAGAGAAAATGGTAGCATCAAGAGCTAAGACTTCCACCACTAGATTCGTAAGGATATATATAAGAGGTATCATATAAAATTTTATCAAAATACTCCTATGGAATCTCAAGATATGATCTCGATAGGTAGTTCCCCAATGTAAACCTCCAGTAGTTAGTCAATTTTCTGGGTTAGAAACCCAACCAATGGGAGATTAATGCACTTTTTTACACCGAGTGCACACAATATTTGGTACAAATGATGCAATAAAGTGTGATCCTTCCAATTTAATCCCCTAGACCCCAACATGACCTCAATTAAGATCGTTCTCGTAAGTTGATCCCCCCATACTCCATTTCCCAGCCCCTGCTCTATCCAACCAAGCTCCACCAAGTGGCCTAATAGGAATGGGGCACATGTTTTTACACCAACTGCACCATGACCTTAGTGTACATGATGAAAAAAAGTATGATTCATTCCCAAGCATGAAAATATTCAATTTTTTCTTACTCTTTTTTTATTTCTTGTTGCTTCTGGTACTACCTACATGTATGCCCGTGAAAGATCAACTGTCAAATTCCTCTTCACCCCTCTATTACTACCACCTTTTGAAAGTTGATACAAATTTAAAATTATTCTAATATCATTTTTTGGTTTTGAAAAGTGAAGAACTAATTATTCTAAGCAAAAAACCATGGTTATGCGTTGCTAGAAACCCTAGAGTCAAAAAACAAAGAATGGCTCATAACTAATGAACCAATGATCGAATCATCATTTAATTTTGAGAAAACCTTCCTAATTGCAAAAAAAATTAGGTGAAAAAAATGAATCTCAAAATATGGTCTAATTTTTCAATGGTGGCTAGTTGAAGTTTCATGTCCAAAGTTTCTCTTTTTCAATTTTTCATCAAACCTTGTAGCGGATTGAGCTGAAAACATGAATAGAGAATGAAGAGAAAAAACCCATAAGGAATCCACTTAGTTTTCACCAATTCACGACCCAGAAGTGAAATTTTAAAAATAGGAAGTGTCGCTGGTTTGCACTTTCCATTTTTAGTAAGTTTCCAAAAATGGAAAAATATTTCAGAAGAGAAGAATATCAAAAGTTGCACAAACTGAAAACTAGAACGCATGGGTCAAAAAACAAAAAAAACAACCAAAAAAGAAAAAAAAAAGTTTTCAAAAATGGAAAATTCCTTGAGTTGACCCCCAGATATCCATGGCATTCTTGGAATGTGAAATAAATACCTTAGTACCAACAATGAGATGAAAAAGTGACACTTCCCAAAATAACAGCTCTTCGGATGAACTTTCTAAAAATAGTAGTTTTTCAATTCCAAGTGCAAAAAATTGTTGATGTCTTCATTTTCACTCATCTTTCTACTTTTTAGGCTCTCCAAGAGGTTGTATGATGGTTTCATGGTTCAAATATAGAAATGAGAACTCCACGAGGATCCTGAAAGCATCATCTTGAGTCTAATTGTGTCCTGCAGCAAGGTGAGACATCGTAGTACGTAGTAGGTTGGTCCACTTTCATCACTTGTGGATCCAGGTGCTTTGAAATGAGTTGGCCACAGATATCTCAATGAGTAGAAGTGATTTATCAATCAAATATCAAATATGGTCGTCACAAGTAGTTCCCACATCTATCCCAAGATCACATTAGGAAGTCCTGAAATAATGTTTCTCAACACTCATTGTGTGACCTGAGATAACAAAATATCACATAAAAGGTAGAAATTGTGATCACCATCTGTAAGGAAAAAGTGTTCAAAATTCATTCATCAAATCTTTCTGATGATTACAATAGTGTAGCTATGTAGCGGAATGTCATCGAATAGTATTCTACATCCTCTAACTTATTCAAAATAAACCTAAGTGAGCAACGCTTGTGATAAACCAAGTGATAATTCAACAATGTTACTAAACACTCAATTTCAGGTGGTCATGGGTCATTTGTAGGATTTCTCTCATGACTTAAAAGGTTCAAGTATTTAAAATTTCCCATTGGAACATTCCATCAGATCACTCAAAAAATGAGGTGAAAGTGGAATGGTATCATCTTCATCAACATCCCTTCTTCCTTCTCTTCTATCATTATTCCTCTTCTTCTGTATCCCCTTTCTAATTCTTCATTGTGTGTAATCATGTTAGTTTGTATTATTCATTAAAGTGACTTTATAAAGTTGAATTTTAAAAGTCACGAGTTGAATGAGACAACAAAGGCTCATGTGGGGGTAGATGAAGAGTCAGTTCTTCATCTATATAATGTAATTACATACTCTTTCTTAATGGTTGTCAATTTTATACACTTAAGAGAAATTTTGTCTTTGAGCTAAGCAAAAGATAAGAATTCTTCCAATTTTCTTCATTATTTTCCTCTATTTCTTGCATTGTACAACTTGATGAAAATGTTAGTAAAGAAAGGAATTGTTTTATTTCATGATTCATGAATGTGTGAAACTTTTTGTGCATGGTTTCCTCTCATATTTGACATTATAATCTTGTTTTTCCTTTGTTAAAAATTATGAATTTGAACTTTCTAATTGGCTTTGGCAAGAACTTGATTTTCTACTCTTAGGGTTGATTATCCTTGTCTAAATGTTTTACTCCCCTTCCCCCATTCACCAAAAAATTCCTCCCTTATAACCCATTGTAAAAAAATTCAGTGCGTGGAGTGGAGTGTTCTCATAGGATCCCCAGCCTCCTGGACGAAAACTTTTTTTTTGTTCATCCACAATAAAGTGGAGCTACACCACCCAAGTAGAGGGACCTAGACTCCTATAGAATTAGCTAGAAACCCACCATTTTTCCCCCAATTTTTTTTCGCCAATAGGTTTTAGCACCCACAAGACATGGAAACAACCTATACCCAAAATACGATTGCAAGATCCAAAATCAAAAAAATTAAAATATTTAAAAAATATTTAAAAAAGAGAGAAATTTGAAGTCCATTGTTGAAATACCCTTTATATTCCTAGAGTTTCCTTTCACATTCCCACAAAATTTTTTACTCAGAACTGGTGGAAGGAAGATATACCAGGTTGAGTAGATTGATAGGTGTTGTTAATTCTACTTTCATGGCTTTGCCAAATCAGCAAGAAAAAAAAGAGAGAACCCCTATTATTTTTATCAAACCTCATCCCCATCTGAGTCTTCAAGTGGTTCACCTGGTAATCTGATTCAAACTCCTATTTCTACTCCTCCAACTAATTATCCCATTTTTCAACCACCATTAATAATTAAGTTCCTGAGTGAAGAAGAACGAGAACTAGAAGAAGGATTGGAAGAAGGATTTACTAAAGCAAGATAATAATTTGAAGCTGAAACAGAAGCAACAATGGTAGACAAAGTAGAAAGACCTCAAACCATTGTTTCATGGGGTAGGAATACATTCATGATCTCTCTCACACCACCTCTTCCCAATATACCAACAAGTTTCCACAAGAACATTCCAAAGTTCAAAGGAAATGACACAAAAATTCCTCAAGAACACATCAACTGCTTCACCAAATCATGTGGGATTCTTGGAGTCAAACATGAAGATGTTGCCATAATATTGTTCATGGAATCTCTCAAATAAAAATCAGCCAAACGGTTCTACCTCCTTTCCGCTAGATCAATCACGTGTTGGAATGACATCAAGTCAAAATTTGAAGAAATATTAAAATATACTAAGGACTATCAATATCTCCTTGTTCAATTAGCACAAATGAAGATGGAAGGAAATGAAAGTGTGATAGTCTTCATAGCCCATTTTGATTGACTACTCCACAGAATACTGAAGGATGATTTTCCATCAAAGAAAAATTTCAAGAGTTTCTTCATCAATGTGCAACCTCCAGAGGTAGGATTATTTCTCTGAAGGGTTCAACCAAGGGATCTTACACAATCACAAGGCATGGCCATTAAAGTCTAATATGATTTCATCCTTTTGTAGAAAGATCAATAACCCTTCAAAGGGTAAGGCTCAACATTCTGGAGATGAGAGAACTAATCCATTTATACATAAATTGGCAAATGAAATGGCATCATTAAAGAAGGAAATTTTCCAATGAGGATCCCGTCAGAGTTCAAGAAAAAAATAGATTTCCAGAGCACCCTAAAGGATTACATTAGAGGCACCACCTCTCAATGTAAATTTTAAAACTCAAAATATAAAGAAGATCTTGAACAAGAAATTGAAGGTGGTGATTTCCTGGAGATTGAGGAAGTAGAGAATCACACACAAATCATATTTTGTGAGTACTCCAAAGGTGACGAAGATGATAGTGAAGATGAAACTAGTATCTCATGTGCAATGTTCACTCATTCCTTGTCTAAGAAAGAATATTCTTCCTCCATTACTACTAAATACAAGAAGGCTTAAGATTCTATTGTGGTGACTCCACAAAAAAAAATAAGGGATCCCCACTTCCACCTTGTATGGAGTCTGCACAGGAGAATCCTGATCCTATAGAAAGCACGAGGAATCCCTTAATTCCAAGTAAGTCTTCTAATGCCTCTTCTAAGTCTAAATATACTACTACAAAATGTGTTACTTCAAAATTTCCCAGTGTACCTTTTAAAATACCCTATATTATCCAAACATATACCCCTACTTTTGAACCTATGAAAAATCTAAAATTTGTCCCTTCATTAACCTTGTTTGAATCTGTGCCTTTTTTACTTCATAGAATATGTGAACATAACCAAATTGTAGATGACTGAAATTGAATATTTACAGACTCACCCCCAACAATTTGAGAGATTCGTCTAATATATCAGGGGTGGTAGTTTAACACAAAATGTTGTAACTCTTAGTTATAAAGGAATACTACCAAAGCACAATATTAAAAACCTTGTAACTTTTGATCAGTAACTCGGTTTTGAGTGTTGTTTTTTACAAAAGTGATTTTTTTTTGTGCTCTTTCCATTGGAAATATTTATTTTGAGACTTAAACTATAAATATAAAGTGCCATATATGGAGGAGTGTTGTAATCAATTATGGATGGAATTTCGACTGAGCCCAACGTCCTAAACTTCTGGGAGTTGCATTTTGTATCTATCATGGATTCTAAGAATGATATGCTTTTCTCTAAAGTATATGGACTTTAAGAGGATATCGTAAAATTTGTGGAAGAAAATAGATCACTTAAGAAGTGAAATTATCTTCTACAGTCACTCATTCATAAGGATACAATAATACACTTCTTGTAGAACAAACTTGCTAGCCTACAACATCACCATCATATTGTGGACAACCATATCAATGTTCCTAGTCCACTTGCAGCTATTGCTCCTGAACCCACTGACATTGATCTATCAGTCTTTGAGTTTATTCTTGCTCTTGATGCTCATACACCTATGAAGCTTATTACTCCATGCCCTTCCACATTTGTTCCTATTACAGTACCATATGTACGTCTGCTCAGCTACATGGCCTTTTTGAGAAGCATACCACTGCATTCAAATCTCGCATGCTCCATTCTATGGGTCTCACTAGCGGATTCATTGGAAGACATTCACAGGGTATTGTTTCCTCTATTCCACATGTTAAGTGGAATTCTCATCCTGACATTGGTTTTCGAGAAAATACTTCATTGGGATCACACATTGACAGAGCTCCTTTTTTTGTTCTCTCAACTCTTTCTGAGGATCATGAGAAACACATGAGTTCTGCACCTTCACTCAGGATTGAGAAACCTAAGGTTTTAGCTATCAAACATGATCAACCTTACACACATTATGATGTTCTTTTACATGCACCCATTGTGCATTTTGCACCAAGTCATATACATGCATCTTCTTCATCCATCTGTGTTGATTTGGGGTGGATATCTGATCACTCGTGGTGGCGACATAGGCATTCATTGAGAGGACTCTATAGGCATGGCTCCTCCACCATTAGGCCTCTTGCTCCACTTTCTATACCTTATGCATTGTGATGCTTCTTGTTTTGAGCATTTTTCTTTCTCTCTTATTTTTTGAGAGATTTTGTATCTTTATTTTTGACACTTTTGGCATGTTAATAGTCTCTCTTATGGGGGATCTATTCTAGTGGAGCTCAATGTTAGTTTGTCAGTGTTTGAGTATTTGTTTTTACAACTCATATAGATTTATAGCACCACTCCACCCATTCAGTAGTATGGGAGGGTGTGGTGTTGATCCCGATTCTCCAGGTTTCATGTCCATGCCTTGTTACCTTAGCTTTTCTTGGATCATGACACTTTGGAGTTTATGTCCTTTCCTTGTTGCTTTGGTTATTATTCTTGGATCGTGGCACACCTCTTTGCAGCAGTTGATTGAATTATGTTTGGTGTTTTTTTGCACTTTCGACATCACTCCGCTGACAGTCTCCTTATATGGAGCTATTCTAGTGAAACCTAGTGTCAGTTATTTCTGAGTTTTGTGATCGAGTAGTGGATTCATACCATAGTGCACACCAAAATTCTTCAACATTATACAATTTTTTTGAGTCGAGATTCTTGGGATGCCTTGGAGCGGGTCTTTACTCTCTTCACGTTGTTGTTACTAGTTTTGGGTACCTTGCGGTGTCCCTTTTTTCTCAGTTATTGTACATGAGTACCTTATCAGGCCTAGTTACTGGGACTCATATTGTGGACATGCCACATCTATTTCAGCCCCTAGCTTCACTTGAGGGGGGGTGTTAGAGTAGGTATTTATCTTAGCTCATGTTCACCTAGGTACTTTATTTACCTTTATTGTATTTATCCTCACCCACTTATGTGTGTGGATATTTCTTTTATCTTATTTAGATATTAGGAGATATTATCTAGTTGTTAGGTATAGTTCTTTCGTTGATCTATGGTATTGACTAGATCCTTGATGTCTAGTTCTCTCCTAAGTCTATGGTCTTGACTAGTTCTTGATGACTAGTTATTTCCTTGATTTATGGCTTGATCTATGACCTTGACTGGTTCTTAGATTGTTATTCCTTGCCTATTTAAGCAAGGCCCATTCTCAATGTATTGCATTGAGTTCCATAACAATATATGATATTGTTGCTCATTTTTTTGCAAAGGTTTTATGTAAAGCTATTCTGGTGAATTGCTATCATCTTATTGATCGTGGTGTTTGATTAACATCTATGTTCTTGGCTTGGTATGATTTGGTTATCATTCCTTTCAATAGCCCGTATTATTTTTCTCAAGAATCATCCCCATCTGATTCTTTGAGAGGTTTACTTGGTAATTTGATTTAGACTCATGTTGATACTCTAGCTAATTCTCCCATCTTTCAACCACCAATTAGCATTGATTTCCCAAGTGATGAAGAATGAGAACCAAAAGAAGGATTAGAAGAAGATTTTCTGAAGCAAGATAAGAATTTGAAGATGAAACAAATGCAACAATAGAAGAGTAAGTTGAAATAACTCAACCCATTATTATATGGGGAAGGAATACATTCATGCTCACTCTCACACCACCTGTTCACAATCTAAAAACAAGTTCCTGTGAGTACTTTCCAAATTTCAAAGGTGACAGTGAAAAAATTCCTGAAGAACACATCACTGCCTTCACCACATCATGCAGGATTCTTTGAGTCAAACATGAATATATTTCTATAAGATTGTTTGTGGAATCTCTCAAAGAAAAAGCAACAGAATGGTTCTTGTTGATTTCGAATCGTAGCACCCCTCAATGTCTCTGCAACTCGATGGGTTGAGACTCTCAGTGCAATTGCATAACATGGAGCTTTTCCCAAGTGTGGGACATTGCAAAAATGGAAAAGCTCTCCGGATGAAGGCCAGTTCCTATTCCTCTGTTCAGATGCACACGTAGAAAATGCAGAGGGTTTACAAAAAACCTAATCTAACCTACTAAGGAGACATGGTAAGAAAATGCATAAAATAAAACCTAAACTACAAAGGTGATGCACCGAGGAATGAAGAACACCTGTCTTGCCAATAAACGCAGACCATTAAAATGTAATGCAAGATCATGCACAGATAGCCAGATTCACAGTGAAAGATCAGGGGAATGCAAATGAATACAGAGAGGGTTGAGAATCATCCACAGACATGCATTAATTTGCTCCAAAGATTGATACAACACCCTGCAAAATGCCAAGAGGCAAGGTTGCATTACAGTTTCAAATGGGAGGTTTGAACTCCACAAGTTCACCTGCCAAAGAGAAGAAGGGAGGGGCAAAACAGAGATGTCCAACCTTTAGAAAGAAGCCCCTCCTTAAAATTTATAGGAGGAAAAAGAGAGGGAGAAGAGAGGAATTCGAAATCTGCCCCCAACCACCTCTAGAATGCACTTAATTATCTCATTATGGTGGTAGGTGAGAACCCTAGCGAACCCAGAAAGTGGCGAACTGCATTTCGTAATTTTAAGAATTTTTTCTCACCCAATTAAATATATCTAGTCGTAGTTGGATAGAGGACCTTGTAATCTTTCCGAAAAGTCCAACCTTGCATGAATCTGAGCTCCTAGTCAAAAGTTATGGCCATCTGAATATCTGTGCCAGGGTCTGCTTCCTATCAGCGCTCAAAATGTTGCACCTCCTGAAGGTGCGCCATAGGCGCATCCATGTGTGTTTCAACATCCTCTTTCATGCACCAAGGGCGTATCCTTTACCCTGTTGACACTCATTGTCATGCACCATTTCTATGTGCCAAGGGCGCATCCTTTACCCTGTCGACATCCATTTCTGTGTGCCACTTTCCTGTGTCTTGGCGCATACATTTTAGTGTCAACACTCATTGTCATGCGCCATTTCCGTGTGCCTTGGCGATAAATGTCAAGGATTTGAGATTCTTTGATTTCTATAATCTTCTGCTTGTCTATATCTACCTGGGGGAAGATATATACAACAATTTGGCGACTCAATCGGATTACCTGCCTGCTAGGTAGAAGATCAGTGGCCTTTTAGCAATCCATTGGGCATAGAGTCATAAGCAATAACCTGAAACCAACCTAATATCTGATCCCGATCCCGATATCAAACCCCTTCTTCGAGAGCACACTGAATTGTAGAAATCCAACCTAGGAGCAACAAAACTTGTGCCAAAGCAATTAGGGAAACTGAAACCTAACTACAACAAGACAATGTGCATACGCACTTAGAGGAATTGAAATCTAGGCTAATATTTACAAGGGTAAACCTTTTCCTTTTAGTAGCAATGTTTAAGATAGATTCCATTAACCGGAATTGGGAGTTCTCCAACATCCAAAGTAGACAATTGGAAGGCATTACTACTTTTACATCCCGTGACCATGTAGGGGCCACTCCAAATGGCATCAAACTTGGAATGCCTTCCTAGTTTTTGTCCTGATCTGCATCCCATTTCAGAACTAGGTCCCCTTCCTGGAAGGTCCTTGCTCTTGCTTTCTTATCAAACCATCTTTTTTACTAAGGCCTGATCTTTCTCAATTATTTGAAATGCATGTTCTCTAATTTCTTCCAATTCCATCAACTCTGCATACCTAGCCTCCATTGGTTCGAACTCAGCCAACTCCAACTACTTCATGAACTCCAATGTAGGCAGTTCTAATGATGTAGGCAATACTGCCTCTTTTCCATAGACCAACTTGTAAGGGGAATTACTTGTAGACCTCTTTGGCGTTATTCTGTCAGCCCATAATGCTGATTTTAGCTTGGTATGCCATGTTCTTTTATTTTCGTCCAGAGTCCTCCTGATGATTCTTAGCAAATTTTTGTTTGTGGGCTCTGCCTGTCCATTACCCTACGGGTAATAATTTGAAGAGGTGCTCAAATAGATTCCATTCTTGACATCCCATTCTGTAATCTTGGAGCCTATAAATGCCAATGCGTTGTCTGATATGATAGTGGCTGGCACACCGAACCTAGTTACTATTCCTTCATAAAAGTCTAGTATGTTAGACTCATTTGCTTCCTCAAGCGCTACTGCTTCGGTCCACTTGGTGAAATAGTCCGTTGCTATGAGAATCCACTTATGGCCTTGGCTTTAGTTTGGATTGATGACCCTAACGAAGTCCAATCCCCATTGCATAAATGGTTGGTCAACCAGAATTGGGTGCAATGGAAGTGCTGCTAGTCTTTCTTTGCCTATGAAGAGTGCACATTTCTTGCACTTTCTTATCCATGTATAGCAGTCACCAAAGACTGTCGGCCAATAATACCCTAACTTCATTATCTTGAGAGATGTTACTCGTGAGGCGAAATGTCCTCCAGAATCACTATCATGAAAATCTCATAACACCCTTTTAATTTGATTTGTCCTAATGCACCTCAATAGAACTCCATTGATGTATTTCTTAAACAAAAATACCATCAACAAGCACATATGGAATGGCTTGTAATCTGAAGTATCTCCTCTTTGCTTTGCTCATTTCTAGGGGGCATAGGCCTGTCTGTAGGAAGTGTATCATATTCTGAGTCCAACAAGGAGTAGGCACATCATCATTTTCTTGTTCTTGACCATCCTGTAATACCAAGGCAGTCTATTTTTTCATCACCTACTTCAACTTGTTGACTCAAGGCTAGCTGCTCACATAGTCCCTTCCCACGTACTAGTTTGGTGACCTTGATCTCGATGTCATATTCCATGACACGAGTTATCCATCCTGCACGTTTCTCATTCAGATCCTTGTTTAGAAGGAAGTCCCTGACTCCCGCATGAGAGACCAATAATTGGATCTTGTTGTTTGAGACGAGGTGCTCTGAATTTCTTTAAGCTCCTGATTACTCCAAGGACATGCTTTTCAATGAAAGAGTACCTAGTTTCGTATTCCTCCAAGCCTTGACTGAAGAAAGCAACTGGCTGTTCTAATCCTCCTTTGTTTTGTCGTACTAGGATTGTAGAAATCGTTGTCCCCACCACCAAAGGCATATAGCACGAAGTCCTTGGAGAAGTCTAGATTGACGAGAGTTGGAGCTTGAGATATAGCCTCTTTTATTACCTCAAAACTTGCCTTGCCTTCAGATGTCCACTTAAATGCCATACTCTTCTTTAACATCAGTGTTATTGGTTTCACAAGAGCAGTAAAATTTGGAACAAATCTGCGGACAAAATTGATCCTTCCCAAGAAGCTTTGAAGAGCCTTCTTGTGACTTGGCAATGGCAATACTCGAATTTATTCAACTCTTTCTGGGTCAATCGTCAACCCTTCCTTTGAAACAATATGGCCTAGAAGTTTTCGCTCGTGAGCCAAAAATATGCATTTTTTGGGATTCAATGATACCCCAAATCTTCTACACCTCTGAAATACTTGCCTCAAATGACAGAGGTGATCCGCTGTATTTTTTGAGAATACAGTGATGTTGTCAAGATATATCAAAACTATTTTATTGATCAACCCCTTAAATGCCATATCCATTGCCCTTTGGAAGGTGGCTCCAGCATTTGATAGCCCAAATGGCATTTTCTTGTAGGCATAGGTCCCCCATTTGGTGGTGAAATCCATCTTGAATTGGTCATCTTCTTTCACCATCACCTGATTGTACCTTGAGTAGCCATCTAGGAGAGAGAATCTCTCTGAACCGGATACTACTTGCAATATTTGCTCCATTGAAGGAAGTGGGTAATGGTCTTTGAGAGATGCCCTGTTTAGGTCTTGGAAATCCACACACAACCTGATTTCTCCACTCTTCTTCCTGACCAGAACCAAGTTTGTAACCCAGCTTGAGCGCTTGATCGGGAAAATAATGCTTGCCTCTATTAGCTTATTTAGCTCTTTCTTCATTAGAGGTTCAATGTGAGGGTTGACTGGTCTCTGCTTTTACCTGATGGGCTTAGCATCTAGATCCAATTCTATGGTATGTTGTGCTAAATTTGGATGGAATCCTCTTAAGTCTTCATAGCTCCAAGCGAAGACATCTGGAAATTCTTGGCAAAGCTGTATGAAATCTGATTTCTCCTGCTCATTGGCCACTTTACCAATTTGAAGTGTTTTGCCTTCCCCAACCAGAATTGGCTCTGAATCTTCTCTCTTGACCTGTATGTTAGCCTTTTCCTTACGGAACTGGTTGTTAGGGTTGAAGATAGACTCCAATGTTACTAAACCCTTAGGAAGCTTGTTTGTCTGCAGCTGCATTACTTGATCCCCATACTGCTGCTCTAATCTGTCCTGATTCCTAGCTGAGAATTCAGCCTCTTCTTGTAAGAAATTGACGATCTGTTGTTCGTTCTCAAACACCTGCCAGCTTGTGTTATTATTTGGAACTACTGGCCTCACAATCACATGGATATGTGGCTGTGTTTTTCCCCTTCTGATGTTGTCAACCACATCAAACGTTGCTCCAACTGCTGCAAGCCTATCTGTGACTTCATTTTTCTTCCTGGGTATGGACACAATGTTGAAAGCTTCGAAATCCTCAATGAGGTCCCATACCCTATTCTTGTAGCTCTTCAACAAGTCATTCTTTGTAGCATGTTGTCCCCTAACTTGGTTGACAATTAGCTCGCTATCTCCAAACACCTGCAAGTTCTTTATGCCCCTTTTCCTGGCCCAATGGATTCCATGAATCAATGCTTTGTATTCAGCCGCGTTGTTTGAACAGGAAAAATGGAAATGCAAAGCTAAAAAATATTTGATGTCTTGTGGTGAAATCAACATTGCACCACCTCCAGCACCTTGTCTACTTCTCAAACCATCGAAAAATAATTTCCAAACTTTGTTTTCATCCTTTTGTTCAGGTTGAATGATGTCGGGAATGGGTGAATTTTCTTTGTGTATACAATACACGCCCAATTTAGATTCTTCAATTTCCTTGTATGGGTCAAATTCATGACTCTTGTTTGCCCATTCATCCAAAGTTAAATCAGGAATTCCCTCGACCTTAGTACCTGTTTCTAGATCACTTGAACACTCCTCTTGATCAAAAGCCGAGAAATTTGCATTGATAGGATTTGGTACATGAGGCTCAATATGGAAATTGGCAATTGGTTCTGACCTGATTGTTGCTTTGGCTCCATACGTTGTCCTAAAAATCATGTGTGACCAATCTGCAGATAAATATCCACCGATTTTTGTAGTGAAGTCTCTTGATAGACACAACGCAAAGAGTGGCGAAAGGTCAATCACAGACACATCTTGTAGAACTGTAACATTAGGACAGGAATGTAGTGTTGGGCTTAACCCTTTGATGACCCCAACTGTTCCTACTACCGTTCCATCTAGTTACACTACTCCTTTCAGCACTGGCTCATACTTCAGACCCAAATGATCCGCTATTTGCTTTGGCATCACTGAACTACTTGCCCCTGAATCTATCATGCAGTTGTATACCAAGTGGTTTCCAACAATCAACGAAACATAGAATGGTGGAGGCTTAAAATTTTTCCTTGTCTGGCCCCCATCATGTTGCACTGCATTAGTGAGAACTTTCTCATGTCCCTGGTTTGATACATTTATGGCAGACCAATTAGCCATTGCAGCTTGCAATAAATCTCATTGCCCTGGGATCGCAAGTGATTCCCACATGGAAATGTTCACATGTGTCTTCTTCATTTGATCGATGATGTTAAAAGGGGATGAATTGTCCTTTTGTTGTCCCTTACTCGGCACAACCTTTTCTGGAGCTTGAACAGGTGCATGTGTTGCTACAACAGGTACCTTAGGTTGATTTTGCACATTTGGGGCTGTGTTTGGTCTACTGACCCCTTGTTGTGTAGGAGTGGACTGAGAAACAACTGGATTACATGGTTGTCCCTCTCCTATATTTCTCTTCTTTGACCGTGTGTCGGCAGCCATGCCTTGAAAAGGTTGTTGGTTAACTCCACAGAAGTCTTTTGTTTGTCAATTGGCCAATGTGGTTTCTGTTGGAGGTCCTTCTTGTTGCATTTCTTGCTGTTGATTCTCCTCCTAGCTTGGTTCTTGAGGAACACCAATGGTTTACACCATCAAGGCCTGATTTAGTGCACCATTGAAACACGCTGACTGATTGTGAGGTAGATTGCAAGGGTAACACCAGCCGTACTCCTGTGCTATGTTATTTTTTGTTGGGACCAAGGCTCTTGAGGACGTAGTTGCATTTGGATCATACAGTCGAAATGGCCTGGCAGCTTGAGGTTGTCCTTGGTTTTGGTTTTGATTTGCAACCTGAGGTGGTGGTCTATTTTGTTGGTATGGGGGCCTAGCTTGGTACTGTGCTTGAGGGTGATACGGTCTAGCACTTTGAGCTTGTTGTCTTTTGATAGTCACCAGCTCATTTCCAAGGTTCTACAGTTGTTTCATGACCTCCTGCAATTCCTTTGAAGTATTTGAAGAAGTCGACGCCTCATTATTGCTTTGATTTCTAGGAGTTGGAATGGGATTCAACTCTGGTGCTTGACTGGTTGTAGGATTTCCCATATCTGGATAGAGAGGCATTGGTGGCCTTGGTGCAAGCTTGCCAGCTTGGATCAAACAGTTCTCTACTCTGATAGCTGTGTCGTAGGCCCCTGGCAACATTGTTCCTCCCATTGATTGGATCATCATGGCTATGTCTGAATTTATAGCCTTTAAGAAATAAAGGAATGCTCCTTCGGTGGTTGGTCTCACAGCTATTGGAATCTTGTCCCATGTCTGTTGGAATCTGAAGTTGAAATCTCTCATTTGTTCATTAGGAGCCCTTTTGATTGTTTTCAGCTGTTCCAATAAAGACAAATTGTCTACCCTCTCCCCAAATTGGTTGCAAAGAGCTGAACAAAGTTGGTTCTAATTCATAATAGACCCTGCTGCTAGGCTCCTAAACCATTGTAAGGCCTTACCTTTGAAATATGAAGCCAAAAAATCGACTGCAACATCCATTTCATTTATTTTGTGGATTGCACATGCATTAGCAATATCCTGGATGTGATCAATAGGAGTAGTATGATTTTCTCATGTAAAATAGGGTATATTCTTTAGTGCTGCAACTGGAATTTGATTCTGAGCATTTAGGGAAAGTGGACTACTGCCCGTGAAATTGACAAAAGGATTCGGTGGTAGATGTGCCATTATGATTGGCCTAAAAACCCTGGTCGATGCGAGAAAAGGCCTACCAGGTGGAGGTGTAGACAAAGTCCTGTTAGGTGGAGATGGTGATCTTTGTGGTCTTCTTCCTCTCCTCCCTCTGCCTGGTGATAGTTGCAAGTGGAAAAATAGCCCCTCTTCCTGAGTATTAGTCCTGGTTTGAATTCTTCTCATGTGCCTGGGAAACTTTTGCTGCTACACCGCTGAATTCTATCCCTTCGGAGTCGCCAGATGTGTTAGAAAAATGAGCTTCAAAAGGCAGACTTCTACCAAGTTACACACCAAACCTGATAATATTTTTAAAAAATAGAATTTTAAAAGACCTGTATTTTTTGAGATTTTAGAGTTTGGAATTTGATTTGGAATGATAGTACCGAAAATCCAAAAATGCCAGACTTCCGAAAACCTGAAATTTGAAAATAAAAAAACCATGAAATTTTGAAAGTCAAAATCTCAAAAATTTAAGAATACCCTTTTGAAGATTATCCCCAGATCTATCAACTGGTGAAATTTTGACTTGTTTCAAGCAAGTTAAGTCCTTCAAAATTGATTTCAAATTTCAGCCCATAAGGTGAAAATATGAAATTCTAAAACCTGTAATTTTTAAGTCCGAATTTCTTGAAAGTTCCTTCAAATATGTGGAATGACCTCTTGGTCCCACCAGGCATGCCAAAACTATTGATTTCGAATCGTAGCACCCCTGAATGTCTCTGCAACTCGATGGGTTGAGACTCTCAGTGCGATTGCATAACATGGAGCTTTTCCCAAGTGTGGGACATTGCGAAAACGGAAAAGCTCTCCGGATGAAGGCCAATTCCTATTCCTCTATTTAGATGCACACATAGAAAATGCAGAGGGTTTACAAAAAAACCTAATCTAACTTTCCAAGGAGACAGGGTAAGAAAATGCATAAAATAAAACCTAAACTAAAAAGGTGATGCACCGAGGAATGAAGAACACCTGTCTTTCCAATAAACACAGACCATTAAAATGCAATGCAAGATCATGCATAGATAGCCAAATTCACAGTGAAAGATTAGAGGAATGCAAATGAATACAGAGAGGGTTGAGAATCATCCACAGACATGCATTAATTTGCTCCAAAGATTGATACAACACACTGCAAAATGCCAAGAGGCAAGGTTGCATTACAGTTTCAAATGGGAGGTTTTAACTCCACAAGTTCACCTGCCAAAGAGAAGAAGGGAGGGGCAAAACAGAAATGTCCAACCTTTAGAAAGAAGCCCCTCCTTAAAATTTATAGGAGGAAAAAGAGAGGGAGAAGAGAGGAATTCGAAATCTGCCCCCAACCACCTCCAGAATGCACTTAATTATCTCATTATGGTGGTAGGTGAGAACCTTGGCGAACCTAGAAAGTGACGAACTTTATTTCAAAATTTTAAGAATTTTTTCTCACCCAAGTAAATATATCTAGTCGTAGTTGGATAAAGGACCTTGTCAGCTTTCCGAAAAGTCCAACCTTGCATGAATCCGAGCTCCCAGTCAAAAGTTATGGCCATCTGAATATCTGCGGCAGGGTCTACTTCCTGTCAGCGCTCAAAATGTTATGCCTCCTGAAGGTGTGCCAAGGGCACATCCATGTGTGTGTTGACATCCTCTTTCATGTGCCAAGGGTGCATCCTTTACCCTATCGACACTCATTGTCATGCACCATTTCCTCTTTCATGTGCCAAGGGCGCATCCTTTACCTTGTCGACATCCATTTCTGTGCGCCACTTTCCTGCGCCTTGGCATGTACATTTTAGTGTCAACACTCATTGTCATGCGCCATTTCCGTGTGCCACTTTCCTATGCCTTGGTGATAAATGTCAGGGATTTGAGCTTTTTTTATTTCTATAATCTTCTGCTTGTCTATATCTACCTGGGGGAAGATATATACAATAGTTCTACCTCCTTCCCTCCATATCAATCACTTGTTGGAATGACATCAGTCCAAATTTGAAAAAATATTGAAATCTACTAAGGACTGTGAAGATATCATTTTTCAATTGGATCAAATGAAGAAGGAAGAAAATGAAACTATGAGAGACTTCATGGCCATTTTTGACTGAATACTCCACAAAATACTAGAGGATGATTCACCATCAAAGAACAATGTCAAAATATTCTTCATCAATGTGCAACCTCCAAACGTAAGATTCTTTCTCTTTAAGGTTCAACCAACGGTTCTTACACAAGAAAAAGGCTTGGCCATTGAAATTGAAGATGATCTCATCCATTCTGGAAAGATCAATAACCCTTCGAAGGGTAAGGCTCAACATTCTGGAGATGAGGGAATTGATCCATTTCTACAGAAATTGGCAAATGAAATGGCATCATTGAAGAGGTAAATTTTCCAACGAGGATCCCATCAAAGGTAAATAAAAAATTACATTACTGGATCACCCCGAAGGATTTCATTGGAGGCCTCACCTATGAATACAAATTTAATAATACAATAAAATGAAGAAGATCTTAAGCAAGAAAGTGAAGGAGGTGATTTCTTTGAGATTGAGGAAGTAGAGAATAACACACAAATAATATTTTGTGAGTACTTCAGAGGTGATGAAGATGATAGTGAAGATGAACCTAGTCTCTCATGTGCAGTGTTAACCCATTCCCAGTTGAAGAAATGATCTTCTTCATCTACTACTACTAAAAACAAGAAGACTTAAGATCCTCATGTGGTGACTCCACAAAACAAAATAATAAGTCGAGGATCTCAACTTATACGTTGTATGGATTCTACATTGGATAATCATGATGCTTTATAAATCATGAGGACCCCCTCAATTACAAGTATGTATTCCAATGGATCTTCTACGTCTAAATATACTACTATGAAATTTGTTACTTCAAAAGTTCCTAGTGTAACTTTCAAAATACCGTATGTTCCCAAAAATTCTATCCATGATTATAAAACTATCCCATCTCTACAAGTAGCCCCTTCATTCCCCTTTTCCACATCTACTCCTTTTGACTTTTTAGAATATGCAAATAGAACATAAGTGCATATCACTGAAACCAAATATTTACAGACTGACCCCAAACAATTTAAGAGATTCATCCGATATATCAGGGGTGGAAGTTTAACACCCAATTTTGTAACTCTTAGTTCTAAAGGAATACTACTAAACCCACCTAAATCCATTTCACAAAACATGTTTTCTTTGAGTGTATCTAATACTAACAAGGTTGATACTTTATACGTCTCCCTTCTCATCGGGGAATATGTATTGAATAATTGCATAATAGATTCAGGTGTCTCTAACAATGTACTACCTGTGAAGGTCATCAAAACTCTCAAAGTTTCAATGACTTAGCCATGTGGTTATTTTTACTCCATGGATTCAAAGGAAGTCCCACTTGTAGGGAAGTTCAAAGATGCACAGGTGGCTCTTGCAAAATTTCTAGACAAGAAGGTCTTAATAATGATCTTGGTAGCATAAATTCATGCTCCTTTTGGAATGTTTCTAATTAGTAGTTTCTACCAATAGTTGAGGGGTAACATCTAGATGAAATATTCTTCCCCAACCATTTTTATTAAGGGATATTTGGAAAAAAATCTTCGAGAAAAGAAGATGAGGTACACTGTGCAAAAAACATAAAATCCAATAACCAACATTTTGTGCCAAAAAAACAAGAGGATGGATATGTTCATAACAACTGAAGAGGAGGATGATATTCCCATATTTATAGGACCAAATATCCCTTCCCAAAGGGGTATGGATATTGAAGAAGCATTTAGAAAATTTTATTTCAAGAGGATAGACTTGAGTTGTTAGATGATACAATTCGAGAAGAAGAGGAAATTGTTCTTGATTATTTAGAAATGGAGAAATCATAATGCAAACTTACCCATGAAGAGGAGGTGTTGTCATTCCCATTTGGAGATGAATATGATCTTGATCATGTCATCCATGAAGAGACAATACCATCTTGTGAATATCCCCTATAAGGTTTGAAACAGTGGTCTATGTAAGAACTACTAAGAGTTGCGGAAGAAATAGAAGACCCTGAGCTCAGTCCTAAACTCCTGATGTGAGGTATGGATTTACAAGACAAGTATGAATCTGATCTAGGATTCTCAATTGATGCAAAGGATGATCACAATGAAATAGATCAAGGTGAATAACTAAAATGTCCTCCTAAGCTAATGGTTGGATACAATGACAAAATGGAATTATTTTCTTTCCCATTTGAATAAGAAGACTCTTTCCATGATGAAAAATCTTAAATAAAGGGTGTTGAGGTCATTAAAGAGGAATATCCCCTTGAAAAATAAGTAGTGGAATGTAATAAGCTTCAAGGAAATGAAGTAACCCTTCCAGATAGTTTCCTTGAGCTTCAAAATGAAGTTTTTTTAAAGGAGCACAAAGATGAGCTATAGGAAGTAACAAAGGAGAGCTTAGTGAAAGAAATATTTGATGAGGTAGAAAGTGTGGAATATCCTAAGATAATTCTTTTCTATTAGCTCCTATTATGGCCATACCGAACAAGTACAAAGTTACTTCTGATCTTGCAGTCAATATTTAAGCACCTCATAGTAGGGTAGAGAAAAAAGATAAGTCCAAGGTTTCTCATGGAAAAGAGGTCAATGAGTATAGACTTGGGAAATTAAAAAACTCAAAAAATTCAAGTTATTTGAATGAAAATTAGTCCTAGGGAAGCGGCGGGATGCTAAATGAAGAATTACCAATGTGGGTAATCACGGAAGACAACTAGTGCTATGAAACTGATTTCAAAGGGAATGAAAGCAATGGAATTTTTGAACAAAGGCATGAACATCAAGAAGCTTATGTAGGCTCACTCATAATAAGTACATAGATAATCATGAAAGCATATAGTTTTCATAACCAGTTAAGGATAGGAGGCTAGTTTATCGAATTGGTCAATGGTTTCGTAGAACAATGTCACACAGTTTTTCCTCCTAAGAGGTAACCTCTTAGAAGAGAAGACCACTACAATGAAATAGGGTTGTCCCCCATCTTGTATTATAGGAAATTTAAGTTTTTTTTCCATTATTCCATTTGTGTGGTGTGTTTCCCTTCTATTATGTGGTGTTTTCCCTTTCAATCATGTGTTGTGTGTGTGTGTGTGTGTGTGTGTGTGTGTGTGTGTGTGTGTGTGTTGTAGATTTTTCTATGTCTTGCAAGTTGTGCATGTTCTACAAGGACCAATGGATAAGGCACTAGTCAAATGTTATGAACAAAGATTTTGGAGTTCTCATGTGATGTCCTTACTACGCTTGATCCATGAAATCTCCCCTAACTAGATCCTGTTGTTTTCATACAAATGTACATTAGGGAAATTCCAAATTTTCTTTCATGACAATCATACCCCACTCAAAAATTTTGATCAAAAGTCATCCTGAATCCTCCTTCATATCACCCTAACCCTTGAGTCAGTCACATCCCATCTCTTCAAATTAGTCTCAAATAACGTGTCAATGTGATCTTAGGTAATTTATGGTTACCCATTATTTTCATGTTCTTCCAATGCAAGATCAGCCAAGATAAGCTTTTTGACAAGCTTGGGAAGGGTTTTTCTCAAGTCTTCTCAAGGCTAACACACACCCCTCAGAGCAGAACGGAAGGTAGAAACTCATCAAAAAGGTGTACTGAAGAGCTACGAACAATTTTTCAATAAATTTTGAAAGATTTTGGGAGGTTTCACATGTTTTGGAGAAGTTTCAACAATAGTTGGTCTTGGAGGCTTATGTAATGCATAGTGTAAAAACAACCCTTGAGCTTCAGGAAGTGATTCTGGAAGCTCCGTAAGGAGTTAGAATTCGAATGAATTATTCTCAAAAAGGCATTTCAGATACCTAGAGGATAGTAATATTATATTCTTCAAAAAAACTAGGTGAATCATGTTAACATCTAGTTTCTTGCATACGCAACCTTGGTGCCAAAATAAAATTTCTATTTTAAATGATAAAATAGAATATTTAGGAGTTGAGAACACCATTATTGGATTCATAAGGAAATTTTCTAGGTTGAAATCCAACCAATGGGAGAGTGGCACAATTTTTTTCACCAAGTGCAAAACATATTTAGTGCAGATGGTGTAATAAAATGTGCCCCCTTCCAATTTAAGCCTCTATACCCCAACGTGGCCTCAGTTAAGCTCTTTCTCACAAGTTGAGCTCCCCATGCTCCACTTCCAAGCCCTTGCTTCATCTAACCAAGCTCCAAGAAGTGGCCCAATAGGGATGGGGTGAACTTGTTTGCACCAAGTACACCAAACCCTTGGTGTAAAAAAGTGTGACTCATTCCCAAGCATCAAAATATGCAATTTTTTCTAACTCCTTTGCTACTTCTAGTGCTACCTACACACAATTCCTTGAAAGATCAACTGTCAAATTCCTCTTCACCCCTCCACTAATACAACCTCTAGAACCATGATACAACCTTCAAAATTATTTTTATATAATTTTCTACTGTTGTAAAGTGAATAACCAAGTATTCTGAGAAAAAAAATATGGTTATGAGATGTCAGAAACCCTAGGGTAAGAAAATGAAGAATTTCTCATAACTAATGAAAAAATGATCAAATCCTCATGAAATTTTGAGAAAACCTTCCTCATCTAAGTTCCTTGAAGATGAAAAAAATAATATCAAAATAAGGTCTGATTTTTAAATGGATGCCAGTTAAAGTTTCATGCCCTAAGTTTCTTGTTTTCCATTTTTCATCTTACCATGTAGCAGATTGAGCCGAAAACTTGAATAAAGACTGAAGAGAAAAAACCAAGAAATAATGCACTCACTTTTCTCCAATTCAAGACTCATAATTAAAATTCTAAAAATCATAAGTGTCACTGGTTCACACTTTTCATTTTTAGTAAATTTCTAAAAATGGAAAAATATTTCATAAGAGAAGAATAATGAAAGTTACACAAACTGAAAACTAAAGCACGTGGGTAAAAAAAGCAAAAAAAAACAAAAAAGTAAAAGGAAACTTTCCAAAAATGGAAAGTTCTTTGAATTAACTCCAAGATCCTCATGGTTCAAGCAGAGAAATGTGAACTCTTGACGATTATCCTTACAGATGAATTGTTAGATTCATTAGATACCTTAGGTTAGTAGGACATGCGCCCTAAGGTAACCTCTAGATTTTAAAGAAGTTGACACTTCTCTAGTGTGGGATAGGGTTAGTAGAAAGATTAAAAGAAACATAAAACTAAGGAGATGAACAAGAATAGATCCTAAAGAGATGGAGAGATACCAAGGGAGATTATCTAAAATAGTTTGAAGAGCATTAAAACATAATCCACCTATTTTTAGAAAAACCTTAGATTTATCAAAATCTGAGGAGATGAAACACACAACAAACACAAATAATAGTTAAGTTAAAACCCAAGGGTGTATAGCACGATAAATTTCCTAAATTATCTGGAACTACTTAGTAGAAAAGAAAGACTCAGAATCTAGAAGCCAAAGTACACAGAAGGACTCTTATTTATGGAGAAAATGATACATAAGGCTAAATTGGCATAGATTACAATTTCCTTCCATAATAGAGTCACGCTAAGGCTAGATATTACAAAAATTGAACCTTGAATCTCTTTTTCAACTTTTTTCTGGTTTTCTTAAAAGGATCCTCCTTCTTTCTTCTTGGATTAGACTTCCTTTAATAGATGCTCATGGCTCTTGCTTATACATTTGGAATTAAAGCTTCTACTGGTATCATAAAAGTTTCTTACATGATCCTCTCTTTCAGGGTTAATATCTCAACTACATGTTGATATATTTTTGTTTTCCTTTAATTCGCGCAATTGTCCCACCTTGAGTCTGTGATGATATTTTTCTGCCATGTGGAGAGTGGACGCTTATTTGAGGGATTTTTCTAGAACTTGATCCCCCGAACTACACTTGAGAGACACATGATGGGAACGCGCCAGTTTGGGGAGGCTTCCTCCTTTTGTCTATTTGAAAGTGTTCTTAGTCGACATGTGAAGACATTGTGCATCCTTGTTATTCTTTTGACTTTTTGACCCATCGGGGAAACCTTTATCAAGCCTATGACACATGGATAACACAACACAAGTTTGAGAGCCTTTTTTATTTTTCTTTATGCTCTGATTGTGCTAGTGAGACACGTGGACACCTTCCATATTGAACTTCATAATTAGCTGATCTTGAGCTGAGTGAACTAAAAAATCTAGGTCAGGGCAACAAAAGATAGTGATTAATGAAAGAGTCTTATAAAAAATAACTCTACAATTATGATGATTCACCAAGGGACTTCATGTCAGCCATGGAAGAATCTAACAATCTCATCAGCCTCAAAATATAAAAATGTGGCTTCAAAATTCCACTCAGAGCTACTGCAAGGAAACCTGATATCCATGTTATTCCACTTCTTTCTAATAGGTCCTTCTCTGCAAGGCCTAGAAGGCTCGATCCAGCTCAATTATCTCCTTATGTGAGAAATTTTGAAGATTCTACACTATTACATGTAAGCAGATCTACAACTGCATGAATGGGTTTAAAATGAATTCCATTTCAACAGCACTAGACCTCTCCTTTAAAGAATAAAAGATAGTCTTGTCTTGGTGTTTGATAACTAGGAGCTGTTGAATTTGGTTCTTGTTGTTACAAATCAGTAGCACCCCTGGATGTAAATCAGGTTTCTAAGTTGATGTTTCAGACATCCAGTGTGATTACACAACATTGAAACCTCTCTCCAAGTGTGGGACTTGTAAAATGAGAGAGGAATCTCTAGATTAGAGGCTGGTTCCTCAAAATCCTCTGATCAAATCTGTTATTTGCACAATTGAAGAGGTTTGAATCCTAATCCTACTCTAAATTCCAAGGAGACATAGATAGAAAGTGTAAAAATTGAAACTAAACTAATAGGTGATACACCAAAGGAGTGGTGAACACTTCTTGTTCATGCAAATTTACACAATTTCATGAAATGCAACATGAAACATCATACACAGGCTGATAAGATGCAATTAGAGGTCTGAAATGAAGCAAGACAATACAAACAAAGGACTGAAAATTGATCACAGAGTCTGCACTGTCATTTTCACTATCAAAATCCTTGCATTTGCAACATCAAAGAGGTAGAAACCTATTACAATCATGAAGAAGGTCTGATACTTGCAAAAATCACTTGTTGAAGGTGAAAGAAGAAGCTTGCTATCAAAAAAAATGTTCAACCTCAAAAAATGAGCCAAATCTAGCTTTTACAATGCACGGGTCGAGCCCAGGAGAGAGAAAACGTGTAAAAAACGTGGAAGCCATTCCCCATTGAATGAAGATGCATTAAAATAGCATGGGCATCCTTACAGACCCATGCCCTGACATTTTTTTCCATGCTGAAGAAGAATGTGACCCATTTTACATTAAAACTGGTTGTTGAAACGTCATTTCTAGCCATTACCACGTGCCAAAGGTGTTTCTTGATTTTCTCTCTCCAAACTCAACCAAAATGCAAAATTGACCCTAGAATCATGTAGAGAATTTCACTAGATTTCCATTGATATAAAGAACATGAAAAACTGAGCTCTGGATCGAAAGATATGGCGATTTTAAGTTTTAAGGCAAAACAGGGCCAAATCGGGTCGCTTTGATATTTTTAGCTTGGACACGTGGCGAGTTCTGATTGGCTGCGGGCCTTCTAGGGGAAAATTTCCCACAAAAACTCTACCAAGCCATAAATTGAAAAATACATGGAGTTAGGAGGAAAACTTTACCTTTCTAGAAAGTTGAGAAAGAGCTCTATCCAATGGTGCCATTTCCAGAAGGTTTTGAGTGCCTAAAAAGTAAAATTTTATGATTGAGGCACAAGAGAGGAAAAAATGAGAGGAGTTAGCCACAAAATGAGTAGGGGGCACATTTTGGATAACAATTCGGTGACTCAGAGGGGTCATCTGCCTGCTGGATGAAGTTACCAGTTTCCTGAAGCATCCATTGGGCATGGAGTCATGAGTTGTAGCCTACAAACTGATCTGAACTTTGAAAACCTCCTCTCTGAGCCACTTGGAAACCCACTGAAATGGACTGTACAAGAGCAAAACCAGCACCACAAAAACTATGTACAAAACTGAAAATCATACATGCTCCAAATTGAACATGCAGAGTGTGCACAAGCACTTCTTTTACTGAAAGAAAACCTACCTACTCTACCCTAATGGAAACAAAGGTGAGCTAAACAAACCCTACAATTGGTTATGTAAAATAGCTTCCTTTCTTCAAAATTGGCAACCATGCAACTAATTTGGCATTGAACATGGCTGATTGGATGAATGGAAAATCAATAAGAAGCTGGTCTTCCACCCAAATCATCAAGATATCAGCTGAAGGCAAATTCAATACCTCTTTTAGTTGTTCTGCATTTGGGTTGGAGAGGTATGACAGCTGATCCTTGGTTCTTTGTAGCTCATCCTCATGCTTAGGAGTAAAGAATGAATGGTTGTGACTTCTCCTTTGGTTCCAATGAAGCCAGATACCTGATTGGGCAAGGTATGGTCCTTTGAGTATACCCATTGCCCTAATTTTTAACTCCAAGAATGGAGTTCTCTTGTAAACCCTTTTGAATGGATGGTGCATAAGCAAAGGTAGAACCTTTTTGCCCTTTCTCTTCCTCCAATGAAGGACATGAAAGATTAAAATCTTCCAATCTTGGTTCCAAAGAGCTGCTATAAGATGTAGGCTGCTACAAATGGGTGCTCTCCTTCATGACAGTAGGCTCAGGTGTTTGGAACATGGATGATGAAAGAGAGAATGGTAGGAACTCAACCGGTTCTTCTTCATCAAAACAATCCTCAAAATCTGACAGATAAACTACCTCATTGTTTTCCTACTGCAAATGCTCAACTTCCTCCATGGTATCCTCTTGATCTGTAACTTGATCATCATGGTTTCTTTCATCCTCCAACATTGAGTTTGAGAGATCAAACTCTTCTTTAGCACTAGAACTCGAGAGAGATGAAGTAGAAAGAAAAATTGAAGGTTCTCTTGTAGCCTGCTTTGTGCTCAAAGCCCTTGGATCTGCAATTTTATCCTCCATAACTAGAATGTGCTCCTCTTCTTTTGGATTTGGAGCATCTTCTCCCTATTCTATTACTTGAAGACAATCTTGTTCTTGATAGAACTCTTCCTCTAGCACGAAGTTTGTTAAGTCAAACTCTTCGATCTGCTGCTCTAGAGGACAAGTTGGGACTGTAGAATCTTCTTTAGAGCTTTCTTCCTCCATGGATGATTGTGCAACTTGAATTGAATCAGCATTCTCTTCAAATAGAATGCTAACATGGACACTAATTTCTGAGCAAACTGATTGCTGATCTGCTTCTTCTTTTTTCTCTTCTCCTGCTGTAGCAAATTCAGTCCTAACCACCACTTTTTTTCCAACTCCAACCTCTTCTAAAGGCTTAACCATCAAGGGGATCTTTGTCATCCCAAATTTAAGAGCCCAACTCTTGACACTTCGAATTTCTTCATCATTGTTTGGCTTTTCTTTTTGTTGTTGTTTTCCTTGACTAGAATTCTGATTTTTATCCTACCAACATGGATTTGGGAAGCAAGAGGAGAAGTGGATTGTAACTCAAATGGCTCAACAATTTTTTGTGGTGGTGGAGGAGGTAGAAACTCTTGTTTCTTTGGAGGAGAGGGTATTTCTGTTAGCTTTTGTGGAGGGGATGACTGTTTGGAAGGAAATGAGAAGGAAGAATTGAGATGTGGTGGAAGACTAGGGAATGGAGAAATGGAATTAACTCCTGGGCAGCATTGACTGGATTTAGAATTTGAAATTCCAAATGAGATGATGCTACTTGAGTAATGGGAAGAGAAAAACTAGATAATGGTGTAGAACTTACCCATTGACAAGGTTGTTCAACACCAAGTGTATAGGCCTCTATTTCTGTTGTCCATTGTGCAAGTTGGGGCAGCATCTTCGTCATGAAGTCCAACTTCTCCTGAGGGCTGAAGTGTCTTGGAAAAGGGCCTCCCCATGGACAAGGAGTCCTGCAACCAATTCTGAAAGCTTTCATTTGTGCTTGAGCCCTGGATAGCACCATGTTTACCTCCATCTTTTGGATTTGTTCCAACAGATCTGCATTTTCTTCTTGACTGCCCTCACAACCAGCATACCCTTGTGCTTGACATGCTTCATATCCAAACTGACTTTGGCACTGCTGTTCATATGGGTAGACATGCTGATTTTGAATTTGATCAAAATGATGATTTGGAGGATTTGTAAAACATGTTGGAGGTGTGATATACTGCTGTTGTAAATGTGAATTCCATGATGGAAATGAAGTCATGATTGCACAACTTCATGGAATGGAAAAGAATGAAAATGATGGAAAGAAGAATGGACGGAAATGAATGGAAAACAGGTCTACAACTTAGAGAATGAGTTGTTTACTAGATGGAGTCACCAGATGTGCTTTTGAAAGTGCCTCCAAAATGCTGAATCTTTAACAAGAACACACCAACCTGTCAAAGATAAAGTGAATGACCTCTAAGGTCCCACTGGGCATGCCAAAACTGTTGTTGCAAATCAGCAGCACCCCTGGATGCAAATCAGGTTTCTAAGTTGATGTTTCAGGCATCCAGTGTGATTGCACAACATTGAAACCTCTCTCCAAGTGTGGGACTTGTAAAATGAGAGAGGAATCTCTAGATTAGAGGCTGTTTCCTCAAACTCCTCTGATCAAATCTGTTATTTGCACAATTGCAGAGGTTTGAATCCTAATCCTACTCTAAATTCCGAGGAGACATAGATAGAAAGTGTAAAAATTGAAACTAAACTAATAGGTGATACACCAAAGGAGTGGTGAACACTTCTTGTTCATGAAAATTGACACAATTTCATGAAATGCAACATGAAACATCATACACAGGCTGATAAGATGCAATTAGAGGTCTGAAATGAAGCAAGACAATGCAAACAAAGGACTGAAAATTGATCACAGAGTCTGCACTGTCATTTTCACTGTCAAAATCCTTGCATTTGCAACATCAAAGAGGTAGAAACCTGTTACAATCATGAAGAAGGTCTGATACTTGCAAAAATAACTTGTTGAAGGTGAAAGAAGAAGCTTGCTATAAAAAAAAATCTTCAACCTAAAAAAATGAGCCAAATCTGGCTTTTACAATGCATGGGTCGAGCCCAGGAGAGAGAAAACGTGTAAAAAATGTGGAAGCCATTCCCCATTGAATGAAGATGCATTAAAATAGCATGGGCATCCTTACAGACCCATGCCCTGACATTTTTGTCCATGCTGAAGAAGAATGCGACCCATTTGGCATTAAAAATGGTTGTTGAAACGTCATTTCTAGCCATTACCACATGCCGGAGGTGTTTCTTAATTTTCTCTCTTCAAACTCAACCAAAATGCAAAATTGACCCTATAATCATGTAGATAATTTCACCAAATTTCCATTGATATAAAGAATGTGAAAAAATGAGCTCTGGATCGAAAGATATGGCGATTTTAAGTTTTTGGGGCAAAACAGGGCGAAATCGGATTGCTTTGATATTTTTAGCTTGGACACGTGGTGAGTTCTGATTGGCTGCGGGCCTTCTAGGGGAAAATTTCCCACAAAAACTCCGCCAAGCCATAACTTGAAAAATACATGGAGTTAGGAGGAAAACTTTACCTTTCTGGAAAGCTGAGAAAGAGATCTATCCAATGGTGCCATTTCCAGAAGGTTTTGAGTGCCTGAAAAGCAAAATTTTATGACTGAGGAAAAAGAGAGGAAAAAATGAGAGGAGTTAGCCACAAAATGAGCAGGGGGCACATTTTGGATAACAGTTCTTTGTCAAGACTATAGAATCATCGAGGAAGGGGGAAGGGAATCCTAACTGAACTAGTTTGGTGATGCTTTTCTTTCTCTCTTTGATTCCCTGGTGGAGATGTGCTAAGATATTTTGGAATTTGATGGAGGCTTTTTTGTAGCTAAAAATCTCATTGATTTTCACAACAATTAGTTTCTTGTCATTAATCCCTTCCCCTGAAGGGTGGAGTCTTAAGTATTATAAAGTTTCTGAATCAAGAGTTTTGATTTAGGACCTTGGAGGAAAATGTGTTGGTGATAGTAGAGGTTGTGGTTTCCACATTATAAAAAATTGTTGTCCATTGGATATAAATCCAAGTGTGGGGGATAAAAATATTGATGTAGTAGTAATTATGTCATAATAGGAAGCATATAGATCCTGGACTAATGTTACAATCCCCCCTTCTGGGATTTTTTCCCCAATTTGTGAGTCAAGTCATTGATCTTGTCCTCAGATGATTTAAAATTTGTTTGGAAGCTACCCTTTTCTACCTCGACGATGTGCAACTTGGGTTGGATTTTCACTACCTTCACCTTACTTAAATTGGTCGGCTATTGGAATGTTCTCATTTCTTACATGAGTGAACTGACCAAGGCCTCAGGTGTGGTAAATTTAGCTACTAGAGTCTTAGCCTCTACCTAAGAAGTTGTAAGGGCCTCTTGTGATGGGGATCCATTCAAATCCTTATACAGCTGGTCAATTTGTCTACTATTTTTCTTTATCTCAGCCTCATGGTTAGCTAAAATGGTCTCTACCCTCAGAAGGCTAGATTTTTCCTTCTTCAGCTAATTTCTGAGCTTCAGGTAGTCTATAGTGACTACCACCGTTGTCTCCTTCATTAATTTGGCCTTATCATGAGGCCTAAACTCAAAAAGGTTGATTGCTACAAAACTAATAGAATAATCATCTAGTTGCATCTTTTCTGTGGGTTTGGATGTTAGAGGGACGAGTTGAGTGATTGTTAAGGAGCTCTGTTGATGGTCATATAATGACCTCATATGATTTTTTTCTCCTACTGCCATTTCCTTCTTCTTATTTTTTTCCCTTCGGCTATCTTGAGAAGCCTTGACAAACTCAACTTGACTAAGAAATTTATAGGAAGAAGGAACCATTCCTCCCACAAATGGGAACCTAGGTGGTAGGTCATAAGGAATTATAATTTGTGGTTGGAGCATTAAAGACACTACGGCTATAGAAGAGCATATCACCACATGGGTGGGAGAAGTTTGGGATGGTTGAGGGAAGTTGAGGAAATGTAGGGGCACTTAAAGGAGGGAGATTCTATGATGGAGCTACAGATTAGGGAATACCCCTAGAAGGGGAAAATGAAGGAAGAGGGGGAGAATTTAATGGATCCATTGGATGAGGGAGAGGTAGAGGCAAAGCAAGAGATGTGACTGATTTTAAATTCTTGGGAATTGGGCTTGAGGATTATTCTTTCATAGGTTTCATGCTCGAGGGGATGATTATTGGTTGCAACATGGGAGCTTGGACTATAAGATCCTAATGATAAGTGGAAGGCAAAGGCAGAACAAGTAATGGATGTTGTTGGGGATCGGAGGATTCTGTGGTCAATTTTCCAAACCACTCTGAAGTGATTGTGAATGTATCCTCATTCTCTACATCAGAAGCATGATCCATGTCCCAAAACTCTTCTCACATATCATCACTGGAGACAGCCTAAAAATTTAGGGTGGTCTGGCCAATCTCCTACCTATATTTTCAATAGGTTTCAATTTTCTCTACACTCTAATCTCTCTTCTTTAGGGATGCTCAAATTCCTTTAGTCATTATGAGAGTGGAGTCAAATTTGTACTTGACTTGGTGGAATGCCTCCCATCCCAGGGTCGGTATGTCTTTGAGATCAACGAATAGGTCAGGTGAATCTTCCTAGGGGTTCCACCTCACTTCAAAAAATTCCCTTGGCTCATGCTTATAGGAGTATGAGACCTTTTTATGAACTAGAGTCACAACCATTGTCTCATTTGGTTCATATCTCCATGAGTCTTGAATTAAGGAAAACCTGTAAGAAACCATCTTATTAGTAAGGCTATGCTCGGCTTTTCTTTTAAGCACATCAATTTCTCCCTTGCTCAAGGGGATATCAAAAAGTGCCTTCTTATTTTGGCCTGAGCCAAAATTAACGTCCAAGAGCACTAGCTTTGTAGCTATTTTAAGGCCCACCATGCAGCCTATGAGGACCTTGGGCAGCATAAAGGATTCTTCTCTGAAACCATGCATGAAAATCATTGAATTTCCTCTGGAGAATAAGTAATCGTAGGGGTGCAAGGGGTATGTAAGGATAGATTGTACTAATTCATTCACCCTATTGTTGATCCATTCAAGATCAATCTAGAGTAATAAGGGCTCCACAAAAGAAATAAATAATTCATATATGTCCGATGAGAGGGACAACATCTGGGTCCATGTGGACACTCGAATGATTTTTTGAGGATCCACCTCTGCATCCCATAGAGTTAGAGTAACAAATTGACAAAAATATTGGGCATTCAGATATAGAACGATATGGAATAGGTAAGATTAATACTTTAAAGTTAAGGTCACTAAGAATTGGTCTAGTTGTTCACAAATAGATTTCTTAATGACTTCATCAAAATTGAAGCGGTAGGTCTACTCTTTGGTGATAGACCTCACTCAAAAAAGGCTTCCATCTACCAATCCTCAATGCCTCTGTCTAAATATTTCTTGAAGGTGAATTCTAACATGGAACAGGTATGCTGAGAATCTTCAAAAAGTTATTTCAATAGAATATAAAATCTCGTGGTCCGTGAACCACCCGTATCTTCCTGTTTCAACTCCCTATTAAGGAACACATCTTTATCCTATAATTGCGCTTAAACACTTTAGAATTTTTCCATATCATAAAAATTGGCCATTGGGTTGTGAGTCAGAGCCAACATATCTCGAATAGCTTATGGTGTAATCACAACCATTAATTTTCTGCCTTGGAAGGTATGGGTTCTTGAATCGAAATAGTCTATGCACATCTATATGAGTTATAGGAATAGGTGCAAGAGAGGCATCATGTATTGGGTGAGTGTCATACTCTTGATTATAAATTTGAAAGATTGATAATTTTGTAGGTTAAGAAACCTAGTGAAGGCTTCCTCTCTCAAATCCTTGTGCTTTTTTTTTAGGACTGGGTCGAAGACGTCATCAGCGGGGTTAAAAATCATAGTAGGGTCACTAAACCAAGACCCTCCATTAGGGAACCTCAACTTTGGTTACAGAGGATGAGGGGGAATGGGTTGCCCCATGTAATATTTTTTTGGTGGTGGTGCAGAGCTTGAGGTTTCCATGGAATTTTCTTTGAATTTGGAGAAGGTTAGGATTCCTTTATTTTTGCCACTTGACAGTTGATTCGAAAGACTCTGGTGTTTAGCATGAGCATGTTCAATGCTCCCAATGTCTTAGATAGCCACCCTTACTTGGAAAGTAATGGATCACACATAAATAGGGTCACTTTGTACAATGACCCTTTCTTAATTAATGACCTCAAGCGCCAAACTCTACGTTCTTCGAGAGATTTTGTATCAATTTGAAATATTTTCTCTTAAGTATCAAGGAATTTGTTGGATCATGAATTTTAGGGAAAATTATTAAGGTACACTCCCTCAAAAATCTCAAAAGAGGAAATTGGGATCCGTGACGGACACGTTTCTGAGACACTTATTAAAAAGGATAGAACTGACAAAGCAAAGAATAAAGAGAAGAAAAAAATATACATATGGTACAATTCCTTACAAAGGGACTTACAGGAAATGTTTTAAGTGAATTTCGTTCACCAAAATTTCTAAGGGATCACCTTCCATAGTTTCAAGTTCAAATGCATTATGTTGTTTATATGCGTTGAACCTTAAAGGTCTCATCCATAGTGGGTCAAAATTTCCATGATTCATAGTTTTGGCAGCTCTTCCGTCCCATTTCAGAACCATAGTCCCGACTTGGAAGTTTGGTTCCTACGTATTCTGATAAAACTAAGTATTAAACACCTACTAGAGGCTAATCATGGGCTCATGAGTGGATTCAAGTTTCTCTTAGAGCTCTTCTAGCTCAGTGAGTCTCACCTACATCGTTCCATTCTCTTTTATCTCATCTTGTTTCAATAGTTGTAATGTAGGTATTTCCAAGGAAATCTGTAGTACGACACTTTTCCCATAGACTATCTCATAAGGTGAAGTTTTTCAGGATCTTCTTTGGGTTGATACGATCATCCCATAAGGATAATTTAATATGCACAATCCATAATCTCATCTGCTCATAGCCCATTTGATTTATGAGTTTGATTAAGTTTTTATTGGTAGATTCTGCCAGACCATTTCTAGTGGATAGTAATTGGAGGACTCCTTTAGGTAGAACCCATGATTTACCACATAGTCGGATACTTTTCCTCCCATAAAGGCCTTAGCATTATTTGATATGATAGTGCATGGGTGACCCGAAGCATGTAGTTATATCCTCTAAGAGTCCTAGGATTACATTCTTGGTGGCCTTCGTAAGGGGGACTACCTCCACCCATCGGGTGAAGTAATCGGTTGTTATGTGGATCCATTTTTGGTCAGTGCATGAAGTTGGATTAACCATTTTGATGAAGTCCATACCCCACTGTGTGAAGGTTTTCTTAACTAGGATAGGGTTGATAGGTAAGGCCACGTTTCTCTGAAAACCATTATAGACTTGGAAAATCTTACATCTGTTTACCTATGCTTGACTGTCAGTGAACAGGTTTGGTGAAAAGTATCCTTCTTGTAGGATTTTCATGGCTGTAGTCTCAACGTAAAAGTGGCCTCCCGAGCTCTCGTGATGTAATTCTCATAAGACTCTTTCATCTTCTTCATTTTCTAGGAATCTTAGCAGGATTCCATTAAAATTCCTCTTAAAAAGGAAATTGTTGATCATAGTAAAATTGGTGCCTTGTTTTCTATAATATATCCTCTTTTTTGAGAGATGCCATGGATACTTCCTGGTCTGTATAAAATGGACCCTGTCTAAGACCCAACTATCAAAATCACATATCTAGAGATATAGTATGTCATCGTGTTCATCTTATATTAGGGTCATGGAGTCTTGTGTTAAATATTAACATAGACCCCTACCCCTTATAAGATTTATGGGATTTACCTCAATTTCATACTCAAGGATCTTAGTAATCCAACTGGCTCTTTTCTCGGTCATCTCACCGTCCATTATGTATTCTTTGATGCTATAGTGAGCCACCATGACCTAGATTCTATTATGTGTTACAAAGTGTCAGAATTTCTTCATGCCTTTAACTATGGCATAAGCCTATCTTTCTACAAAATTGTAATTTATTTCATAGTCTTGGAGGGTCTTTGAAAATAAGGCAATCAGATGTTCCTATCCTTATGACTCTCCTTTCTACGTCAATATAGATGCTACATTATTCTTACCCCCGTATACATACATAATGAAATCCTTTGAGACGTCTAGATTTCCCAGCACCAGGGTGGATGCAACAACCTCTTTTATCACCTTGAAGGCCAAATGACCTTTAAAGTTCCACTTGAAACTGAGGTCCTTTTTCAGTATGAGAGTGATCAAACAAATCATCCCGGAAAAGTCCAAAATGAACTTGCTGACAAATTTGATTTTTCCAAGGAAATATTTGACCACTTTTTAATTGATTGGCAAGGGTAGCTCTAGAATGCCCTTAATTCTCTCCAAATCAATAGAGATTCCTTATTTTGACACAATATGTCCCAGGATTTTTCCTTGGGGCACTCCAAATACACACTTCTTTGGGTTCATGGAGATTCTAAATTCTTAACATTTTTTAAATACAACCTCTAAGGTGTCGAAGTGTTCCTCTGCTATTTTTATGAACAATATTAGATCCTAGAGGTATATCATGATCAATTTGTTTAAATGTGATCCAAACGTGGAATATGTGGTTGTTTAAAAGGTAGCCACAGCATTTGCGAGTCTAAAAGGAATTTTTTCGTAAGAAAACATTCCCCATTTTATTGTGAACATTGTCTTATGTTGATCCCTTCTTGTGAGCCATATTTCATTATATCCAAAAAAACCATCCATTAGAGAAAACATCTCTGAGCCTATGACTATCTATAGTATTTTTTCCATAGAGGGAAAAGGGTAGTGATCCTTTAGGTAGGCCTTATTTAGATCTCTAAAATCCATGCAAAGCCTGATTTCACCATTTTTCTTTCTTACTAGGACTAAGTTAGAGACCCACGTTGTGTGCTTGATAGGAAATATTATGTGAGCATCTAGTAGTTTCCTCAGCTCCTAAGCCATGAGGGATTCTATCTTTGGATTCATGGGCCTCTATTTTTTATGCACATGCTTAGTCCCTTCTTTGAGGTCGATGGTTCACTGAATGTTGTCTTTATTGTAACCATGCCAATCATCATACATCCAAACCATCACCTTATCATACTTATGACATAAGGCCACAAGTCTCTCTCTCTCTACTTTTGAGTCACCGATTTCTTGACTTTTAGTCTTCTCTCCTTAGTTACTTCCAATTTGATATAGTCCTCTTTTATTCCTACAAACTTCCTTCAGTTAGAACTAACATCGTTTGAATAAAAAATAATCTCTACGGTTATTAACCCTTTTGGAATTTAATTCATCTTCAATTAGATGATATGATCTCCATATGCTTCCTTGATCTTGGACTGGAGTTGGTTAGCAAATTTGATCAGACTGTTGAAGGGAGTGTATAATTTTCTAGTCGCTATTGAAGACTTTCCAATGATCAAATTTATCAGGGATACAAGGATGGATGATTAGTTTTATGGTGTTTTCATTTGCTATCAAATCCTTAATTAGGTCAAACTGCAACCCAATCAAGGCCATCCTCTCAGCCTCCATATTTTTATTCGGGGGAATCACTTTGATATTGAAAGCTTCAAAATCATCTATGAGATCCCATACCTAATTCCAATAGTATGTCACCCTAGGATTATTTATGGTGGTAGTATTTCTTACTTGTGTTACTACCACTTCTGAGTCACAAAGAATCTAAACTATTTGGTGCCTTCTTTTTCGGGTCATAGTCAAATCATGCACCACGGCCTTGTATTTTACCTTGTTACTGGTATAGAAGAACTAGAAAAAAATGACTGAAGTATCTTTCATCCACTTGAGGACAGTAAGCACACTCCGGATCCTAAATGGTTCTTTCTTTTGGCCCTGTCAAAATGTAGGGTCCATATCTAGGAATCTTTGGAGGGATTCCCTTTCTTTTTATCATATCCTTTTTCCACCTTAGGGATCATGGGGTCCTTGTCAAAAATTCTATAAGTTCCCAAACTAGTGGAGTCAAAGTTCCCAAAAGGATCACTGAGAGGAAGGTTGGATAAATGGTCGTATCTCGGAGGGTTTTTGTCTACCATGCATGATTCCTCTTCCCTAGTAATCATATCATGCGAAGATTTGAAGCATGAAGCCACCTGGTCCGTTATGTGCTCCTTGGTGAGGGCTTCTAAAAATACCTTCATTATAGACCCCTATTTGATTCATAGAATCAGATGAGACCAATATACAGACATATGGCCTCCAATCTTAGCTGTAACAACATGAATGAGGTAAAGTGCAAAGACTGATGAGACATTGATTCTTAAATGGTTTGGACAGACTTCCCATCTAGTTGCATGACTCCCCTGTTCAAGGGTTCATATTTAATGCCCAAGACGTATGTAATTGCTTTTGGCATGAGTGTAGTTATAGCACTAGAGTCTATCAAATAATTATGCTATAACTTTTTGCCTATGATAAGAGTCATAAATAAGGGGTAGGGCCTTGGTTTACTCACCTCTATCTTTTGATTCAACAGTACTGCCTCTGTTGAGACTTGGGTGGCTTTTACCCATTCCTTCTCCTTGTCGGAGGTGGTTGGGTTGTCCTTTTGTTTGAGTGTTTCTTGGAGAAATTCCTTTTTCTCTGGGATTATCAAAATATCCCACAAGGATGAGTTGCCTGGTGCTTTCTTGAGTTATTGGACCGCATTAATTGGTCTAGGTGGAAATAATTTAGATGATGACTATTGTTTCATTCCCTCATTGATGGGGCAGGTGACACCTTAGTTCTAAACAGTTCCTCTTGGATATTATTTTACGGTGATAGGAAGTCACATGGTTATGATGGTTGAAGGCTCTTTATGCATGTTATTAGTCATGCTTAGAATCAGAGCATCAACCTCTATGATCCGTTTCTTAAAGTGAGTGTTATAATTGAACTAAACCGACTTTAAAATAGATTCTTCATTTGTAAGTATGGATTCTTCTCCTTTTACCCAAGAGAAAAGAGTCTTCTCTAGTGCAATCTCTACTTCCTATTCTAGGGACATCCCTTGAATCTGTGTGACAGAAGAAGCATTTTGGACTCCTACAGATTGATAAGGTCTAGACGTAACCACATCATAGCCTTCTCTTGATTGTTTTCCAGCCACATTTTGTTTCAAGTTCCCCTGGGGGTAGTCTCTTAGCATGTGGGAATTATTACAAGGGAAGCACCATGCATTAGGGTCTTCAGCCAAATGGTTTTTGCCAGCTAACATCTCTCTTTTTCTATTAGGTGGAATAGTTTAGAGTGGCGTTGGTACAATAACTAGCTAGTTAGATGGCTGTATAGGCTAGGATCTCTGGGTATTCATGTATTGAGGGGAATAGGTGGGCCTACTACCTTGATAATTTTGTCTTAGATAAGCGGCTTGATTCCATTTAAGATTTACTATCTCATTAGAAAATTTTCTTGGAATATTTTTCATTTCCTCCATTTCGGAGAAGAATATGATGACACGGTAGTGGGAGTTAGGGCCAAATGAGTGGATGGGTAGTTATACAAGGATGTAGGGGCTTGAGTGGGGCTTAGTACTTATGTTTCCAGAAGGGGGGATATCTTAGGGTACATTGGCAAAAGAGTCCTTGGGGGAAGTTTCCCAACATCTATTAAAATTTTCTCAGCTTGGACAACAATATTATAGGCTTGTGGTAAGGAATCTCCTCCCAATGATTGAATCATTACAAAAATATTTTAATTTAGAGATTTTAAATAAAAAATAATAGACATACCTGTGGGTGGCCTTTCCAAGACCAGAATGCTTTACCACATTTTATGGAACCTGGTGTTGAAATATTTCATTAGCTCTTGCGGGCCCTTCTTTATGTTAATAAGTTGTTGTAGGAGTGATGACCTATCTCCCTTTTTGTTGATCCTTTTACCAACACATTTCCTAATTGATCCCATGTGTCGATAGTATTAGGAGTCAAGGATCAGTACCAATCCAAAGCCTTTCCTTTGAAAGAAGCAGCTAACAACCATAAGGTGACATCTTGGTCCTTGATATCATGTACCACACATATTTCTGCTACGTCCTAAAGATGTTGGTCTAGAGTTTTGAAATCTTCTTTACTAAATTTGGGCAATGCTTTTAGTACGTTATCCATAATAGGATTCCACACCATAGAGGGCATGATAAAAAATGAGTGGACTCCCTTGGTTCCATGAAATGAAGTGCCTCTGAGGCTGAGATTGAAGGAGAGCCATAAAAATAGGTATGAGGGTTCTGGTTGACTATGTGAAGGGCCTACGTAGTGGAGATTTTGAGAGATTCTTGTTTGAAGGAGATTGAGATATCTAGATCTTTCTACCTCTTCTGTTGTGAGGTGGGGATAGCTGTAAATAGTCAAACATGCCTTATTTCCTAGTTCTTTCCCTCATTTCGAATTTGTCTTTTAGACTAGAGAAGACCAACTAAATACTGCTAGAATCAATAGATTTTTTATGATAAAATATCCAAATGTGTAGATGTTCGAGTTCCACCAGGCATGCTAGGAAAACTGTTCATGATTATCTTTGCAGATTAACTGTCAGAGTCATTGGATACCTTATGTTAGTAGGATGTGTGCCCTAAGGTAACCTCCATATTTTAAAGAAGATGGATCTTCTCTAGTGTGGGATAGGGTTATGAGAAAGCTTAAAAGAAACGTAAAACTAACTAAGGTGATACGCCAGAATAAATCCTAAAGAGACAAAGAGATACCCATGGATATTATCTAAAATAGTTTTAAGAGCATTAAAGCATGATCCACCTATTTTTAGAAACACCTTAGATTTATCAGTATTTGAGGAGATGAAACACACGATAAACATAGATAATAGATAATTTAAAACCCAAGGGCACATAATAAGATAGATTTATTAAATTATCTAGAACTACTTAGAAGAAGAAAAAGACTCGGGATATGAAATCCAAAGTGCAAAAAATAAGGACTCTTATTTATGGAGAAAATGATACATAAGGCCGAAGTGGCATAGATTGCAATTTCCTTCTATAACGAAGTCTTGCTATGGCTATCTATTACAAAAACTAAACCTTGAATCTCTTTTGCAACTTCTTGTCTGATTTTCTTAAAAGGCTCCTTCATCTTCCTTCCTGGATTGGACATCCTTTAATAGATTTTCATGGCTCTTGATTCAAAATTTAGAATCAGATATTTTACTGGCATCATTCAATTTTCTTACATGATCCTCTCTTTCAGGGTAAATATCTTAACTACATGTTGAGATATTTGTGTTTTCCTTTAATTTTCCCAACTATCCCTCCTTGATTTGATGATGATATTTTTCTTCCATGTGGAGAGTGGATGCTTGTTTAAGGGCATTTTCTAGATTTTGACCCCCCAGACTGTTCCTAAGAGACATGTGGTGGGTGTGCTCTAGTTTGGGGAGACTTCCTTCTTTTCTCTATTTGAAAGTGCACTTGGGTGACACATAGAGGCCTTATGCGTCCTTTCTATGCTTTTAAATTTTCAACTTGTCAGGGAAGCCTTTATAAGGATTGGGACATTTGTAAAATGTGGTGCAAGTTTGAGAGCCTTTCTTCTTTTTCTTTACACTCCGATTGCACCAGTGCGACACATGGACACCTTCCACACTCAAATTCATACTTAGCTGATTTTGAGCCGAGGGAAAAAAAGAATCTAGGATGGGGCAACAAAATATGGCTATTAATACAAGAGTATTATAAAAAATAACACTACAAGAACTACATGGGGATCCTTAAAGCATCATCTTGAGTCTAATTGTGTCCTGCAGCAAGACGAGGCATCATAGTATGTAGCAACTCAATCCATCTTTATTACTCAGGGAGTCAGTTGAGTTGAAATGAGTTGGCTGCAGAGATCTCAATGAGTGGAATTGACTCATCAATCAAGTATCAAAGAGACTGCATCTATCCCATGCTTAGATTAGGAAGTATTGAAACAGTGTTTCTCAAAACTCATTCTGTGACCCGAGATGTCTGGGCATCACGTTAAAGGGAGGAATTGTGATCAGCATTGGCAAGGAAAAAGTGTTCAAAATGCACTTCATTAAAGCTTTATTATGAGTACAAAATTGTATCTATGTAGTTTAATGTCATTAAATATTGTTCTACATCTTCCAACTTCTTCAAAGTAAACCTTGGTGAGCAACGTTTTAGATCAACCAAGTGATAATTCAACAATGTTTCTATACACTTAATTTGAGGTGTTCATGAATCATTTAAAGGAGGTCTCTCATGTGTAAGAGCTTCAGGTATATATAATTCCCCACATTGGGACATTCCATCATATCACTCATAAAATGAGGTAAAGGCGACAAGGAATCATCTTTGTCAACATCCATTTTTCCTTCTCTTCTCTCATTCTTCCTCTTCTTATCTACCCCCTTTATAATTTTCTAAGGAAAATTAGTAAAAATGAGTACTCTTACCTCCTATTTATACCTTTTTAATGCATTATTGTTCCTCCGACCATGTGTCTTAATGACACTTTTTAATAGAGCACTTTATCTCACTTGAATCGACTTCTGTGACTTCCCCTCGTGCGTCACAACTACAACCTTCTAGCACTCCAACACTACTTCACTTCCATGGACATCCTTCGGGTGCATCACCATGTTGAAGTACATTACCTCCATGTTATCCACTAATTATTTCTTCATGGTGCTACCTTCCTTATGTTGTACTACATGATATTTCCCTTCTTCATGGTCTTTAAACATTTTTCAACATACCTTCATAACTACATGAATTCAAACACCTTAACCATTATTCTGCTTATTCTTCTACCTTTTCACTAATCGTTCCCATCATTCCATTATCGAAAGAATATGTTTTATTTACCTCTTATTTCACCAATCAACCCCAAGTGTGCCAACACATCTTCCATACTGGTCTGGAAGCTCACCCGAGGTGAACACAATCTTCGAGCCCTCCTTTATGTGAGCATAGTGAGAATGTCCTTCTTTAATAAGGGGGTGTTTTATAAATAGAGAATGGCACACCCATTCTTGAAAACCAAATGTATGCACTAACTCCTAATATGATGCACCATAACATAGGATAACATGATCATATTACAATGGAAGTAGAACTAAATCATGATTATCATCAAGAAAATAAGTAATGCACCCATGAACATAAAAAAATAAATGTACATATCATGATCCATCACATAAGTGCTTCAGAATCACTTCATTATATTCTTTAGCCAAAACACAGTAGCTAATAATACATTACAAGAGTTCTAAGCATGAAGATATTCATAATAGTAGAGATTCGACACATTACAAAGCTTGCCATCACACATTACATGTTTTTACTAACTATCATCCTCTTTTTCTTCCATACTCACACAAACACCTCTCCTGTAAAACCATACATATGAGGAACTCTAAAGGAATCTCCTCTTAACCACTCATCATTACATGAGAAATCCTACAGGAATCTTTCATAATTTCCCTACCACTACCCAAGAACATTCCAAATGTCATCATGTGTTTCCCTTAATCGAGTATACTTATCATGCATGTGCTAGCTAATCCGTAATGAACTTGGCTCCTTATCCTTTCATGATAAGTGTATTAATGCCCTGGAATATCCTTTTCTTGAGTTGCAAGTCTCCATAACTTATCCATATCTATATGTGGTTGCTTTTTTATTCACTCCCTAAATACGTCCTTTCCTAATCTCCTGAATCCATCATGCTTGGGAGCAAGCCTTTGTGCATCTCCAAGAACTACTTCTGTGCACACCTTCGTGCCCTCCTTTCATGTGCCGCCAAGTTTTGTGCTTTAGGTACTAATCTAATTGCCACCCTGGAAATACTTTGTGTTTCCCAAAAAAAGTCTTGACGACCAACATCTACAAAGTAAATAATGTTTTTGATTCAAAGAATAAAGAATATTGGAACTTAAATAATCCAAATAAAGAATTGAAGACTGGAATAATATGTTATGTGACCAATTAGAGGAGTTTAGGGAACTCCTCGTCTATCTCATCCTTTAATTTCTCCCAGGCCTTTAATTATAATAAGGCCTTCCCTATTACTTCTCCCACAATGCTAAGCACTTGGTTTGGGGTAATTTATTCCAACTTCCCCTTTAGTGCATTTATAGCTACTAGCAGTTCCATGTAGACACCTTTGAACTCGTCTATCTACTCAGTGATGGAGTCCTGGAGTTTGATAATCCTGAATTCCAGATTCTCACACTTCATTTTGATTTTATCCTTCTCATTTGTTGTGTTAACAACCAACTCCATGCATTTTGCCTTGTTGGTGGGGATGGTCTCCTATAAATTGTTGAGGGTGGCCTCCTCTTCTGTCACCCACATATTAATGATGGGCTCACATTTTTTGTAGCTTTTGAAGCCCCTATATACCATTATATTTGCTTCCTTGAGTTGGGTGAGAAAATCCTCCAACTCAGTGATCTAGGATTCAATGGTGACCTTTTTTTCCCCTTTCTCCTTTGCAAGCTCTACAACTATAGGCCCCATGCCATCCTTAACGTTTGTGAGTAACATCCCCACAAGGTGTTCAAGATATTCCATTTCTTCCCCATAGTCTGTCCTATCTTAGCTCACCAATGCCAGACATTATCCAAAAATTATCTTCACGAGGGTGCTAACTCATTCGTATGTTTCCTTAGTTCATGCATATTTGCCCCTTAATCCCTTGCACAATCTATCTATTTCCTTTTCCTTATTTTTCTTTTCCATGAATAGGGTCTAAAAAGTGGCTCCTGCATCAAATTTGCATTGGATCATCTCCAGATACATATTTTGAAGTGAATTGCATGCTTTCTCATATGTTAGGTGGCTAGGATCCACCACTTTATATGTTTCTCCTCCTCTCTTATTCAGATGGATTATCTTGATCACATGATCATTGACCTCAAAATCAAGATCTTTGGCATGGAAATGCATGTTCTAACTAAGAATCTTCCTAGTTTTGGGCACACCCCCTACTTGATCAATCAAATCCCATCCATGTAGATTTTCCAATGGGAGGGTGGCCTGGAGAATTATGTACAATACCTTCATGGGGTTGTCCAAGAATTCCATATGTGGGGACAAGGGTGTCTACTTCTTCCTTTTAGCTTTTTGTTTCATCCTCTGGTCCTTTTCTCTAATGGTGAATCCTTTATCCTCCTTTATAGTAAAAGAGTCCCCCTTATCTCCCCTTGGGCTAGGGGTCTATTTTAGGGAGACCTCGCATGTTTGGATCTTCTCAGGTCCTACATATTGGTCCTTTCCTTCCTTGCATGCCTCTCCTGCATCTGTGGCTTCAGCCTTAGCCTCCTCTTCTTCTAGTTGTGCCTCCAACTCTACCTTAAAGGTAGTGGGTTCTTCTTCGTCACCTTCCTTCAAGCCTATTGCGGGGATCGATGTATCTTGTTTCTTTTACATATTTTCTTCAGACTCTTCCTTCTCTTTCACTTGCCCCAATAATGAGGCCTTGGTATCACCCTATAGTGAAGTTTTGGCAACCTTACTACCATTGTGGTGCATGTAGTACCTCCTATTCCAGGAAGTATCGAACTTACCTTCACTCTATTATTATTCCTCTTCTTCTACCTATACCACTTTCATGGTTAGGATTGGCACCTCCCGTGGATTGTGAAAGGGGAAGTATGTGACCTCCACTTCAATCCCCCCTTGTTTTTTGGGGCACAGCTACACAAACATCTAATGGGTGCACCCTTTGATGGTAACGCTGAGTGGAGGGTGCAAGTCCAAAAATTCTATCTCTAAAACTTTGACATCAGTAGGTTGAGAATCAAAGATCAAATTTTGTGCACCCTTTATTCACTTGATGATGCACTTCATGTACTTATCAGTAAATGCAAAGGGGATATTGCACCATGGCCCCATATCTCCCTTGTCCATTATGAATTTTTCTAGGAAAAAATGTTGAGTAAGTGTGAGTTTTACCTAATCCCCAATAACTTCTAGAAAATCATGGGGGATGCACCACTCATTCTCAAATGCTTTGCACAACCATTCAAACCAAATGTTCATATGATCCTTGTAGGTTCTTTAGATGGTCCCATCACAAGTGAACTTCACAAATTGAACTACATGGAATGAGTGTGCATGTGGGTGAACCCATATGTTCCCAGCTGGTCTATCTATGACACCAATCTCCCAAAATATGATCAATAGAAGGATGGAACCCCATGTGATTTATCTCCTACCCTGTTCTGTACTCATGATTCTTCAACAATGTCATTTGGGATAAACTCTACAAAATTATAATGTGACCTTTTTAACATTATGTAAGCCACATACAAGAACCTCTTATCGATGTCTGTCCACCTCTATGATTCACCCAATTTATAACTAATGAGCTGGGAGGATACCCTCAATGTTGGGTCTGGGAGATCCATAATAACATGTTCCCTTCATCCCTTCTCATAGCTCAATATATTAGCTAGATCTTTAATATTTGGAGTGGCACATAAATCAAGTGCCATGTCCTTGTCGGTGTTCTGCAGGCCTATAACTGTCCTAATCAAGTGGCTTGTAGTCCTCATCCTTCTTCCCCCAAATTATAATAATTCCTTATGCATGCATGAAATTAACCATCTAAACAATGAGGAAGGTTTCGCAAAGAAAGGAAGTTCCCATAGCTGTAAAACTCCAATATTTTGTAGTTTTTGTTACACTGATTCGTTAATCTTAGGATTTCCAAGCTTGTCGACTCTTGGATTGTTTGAAACTAGCCTACTCATATTAGCTTTTCGTTTTCACTTTTCCTATGGTTTTTTTCACTTAACTTTAACTTATATAACTTTGAAATCCACTTTTATTCCTTGATAACCCCTGGGGGTCTACATTTCTGAGTAAATATCCATAGGATCTTCCTTCTCCACCATTGGTTTCTTTGTTCAATCTTTATTTGGTGTCATCTTATTACTTCTTTCTTCTTGTGCCTCTCTCCTTTTCCTTCCCAAACTTGATGAATTCTCTTCTTCTCTTTCACATAACCCTTCTCTTGCTCTGTTATCTTCCTTCCCCATTGTAACATCCTAAGACTACACTACATCTTGCACAATTCCTCTAGTTTTTGAAAAGTACCTTGTTTTGCTCTTCTTCAAAAAACCCTCATCATACTTCAAGCTTGAGAGCATAAACTAAATTTTCTAAGGCAAATTAGTTGAAATGACTACTCTTACCTCCTATTTATACCTTTTTTATGCCTTAGACTTCCTCCGACCAAGTTTCTTAATGACACTTTTTAATAGAGCACTTTATTTCACTTAAATCAACTTCTTTGACTACTCCTCGCACATCATAGCTATAACCTTCTGGCGCTCCAACACTAGTTCACTTCCATGGACCTCTTTCCCATGCATCATCATGCCAAAGTAAATAACCTCCATGTTTTCCACTAAGTAATTCCCCATGGTGCTACCTTCCTTTCTTCATGGTCTTTAAAATTTTATCAACATACCTTCATAACCACACAAATTCAAACATATTAACCATCATTCTGCTCATTCTTCTACCTTTGCACTAAATGTTCCCATCAGTCCATTGTTGAAATAATTTTTCAAAAATATTCGACATGTCTGCTACTTTACTCCAAACAAAAATGTATATGTGTTCCTTTGCGCATAGAAATTATTACTATGTAATTATCTACCGGTGCACCAACGTGCAATGCAAAACCAAAAAAAAAATGATGATAAACAAAACAACCAAAAAAGGAAAGCATTAAATGAAACCTAATCTAATTGGCAATACTACCTAATTTATAGACACAAATAAGCCTTATATATAGTAGGGTTTCATCATGCTCCCATTGAAATATCCTGTCAACCTTGTCCCATCCAGTACTTGCAACTGGCATATGCCTAAATCAAGGATGTAGGATATAATATACGGCCCTAACCAATGGACCTTGAGTTTCCCTGGATGGCATAGAAACTTAGATTCATAAAGTAAAATAATTTTCCCAACCTAAAACTATTTATTTTTAATGTGACGATCGTGCCATGCTTTTTTATCTCACCTTCTCAGTCTTCTGACTCCATCTAGTAAGTGATCGTCTTTCATCTAATTGTATTAACTTATCTATGCACTCTTGGAATGATTTCTTATTGGCCAATCCTCTTGCGTGCACAATTCATAGATAGGGCATCATAAAATCTGCTAGTAAAACTATTGGGATTAACCATATAATAGTGTTGCACATATCTAAAAGCAGATAAATCATACAAGCAATGAATGCGGAAATAAACCAGATGATAAAATAAACAAGATAAAGATAACACTAGATTTAGCATGGTTCACCCACTATGGGCTACATCCACCAAGAAATGGCCAATATTATTATTCAGTGCTTTACAAAGGAAAAAAATGAAGATCTGATGTCTTCCAACACCTCAAAATATGTTCAATGTTTTTCCATCACTCAGCTACTCTTTCTTTCTCACCAATAAAACTAGCATGCAAACAATTACTATTTTCTTCTCTCATACCCTCATATAATGTATACATGTATATATGTATATATACCTTTTCTAGGTAGCTAACTTTTCTTTTAAAATCAAGAAATCATCTATAAAGAACAATATTTACTATAATTCTTAGCTTAAAAACAAAGCACTGTTGTACATGTGATCGATGTCAATTACTGTGTGACTGATGCTAGTCACTATTAAAATTATCAATATGCAAAAACATGATTTTTATAAATAAATTAAGCTCTGCACTCAACAATCTCCCACTTGGAAATCAATTGCTACACTGTATTGCACATCACCATCCTTGTATCCTTTTCCTTTTCCTGTTTCTTCCTCTTCAAGTCTCAAACTCAAAGACCAACAGAAGTGGAGTGAAGCTCCAACTTCTTCTTTACCAATGGATTCATTAGAAAATCCACAGGGTTATCATCCATATGTATTTTCTCTAAATTCAATTGCCCATCCTCTAACATATTCCATATGAAGTGATACCTCAACTAAATTTCTTTCATTCTTGAATAAAATGTTGAGTTCTTGTCTAGATGGATCGTGGTTTGACCATCACTATATAATCTGCAATCCTCTTTCTCTTTAAAAAACTTTTCCACAAACCTACTCATCAATATCATCTCCTTTCTATATTTTATAGCTGCAACATACTCTGCCTTTATAGTATACAAAGCCACAACCTTTTGCAGTTTCAAAATTCAGCTAACTGTCATTCCACCTACAGTGAAAACATATCTAGTGGTTTTCCTCCTGCCATCGAAATCTATAGCCATATCTGAATCAACATAGTCACGTAAAGAAGTATCTGATCCTCCATAGCATAACTGCATTTTAGATTTACCTCTCAAATACTTGAGAATCCATTATACTTATTTCCAATGTTCTTTACTTGGATTATCCATAAACCCGCTCACAACTTCCACTGCCTATGTAATGCCTGGTCTATTATAAACCATGGCATACATAATACTTCCTACTACTGAAGCATAGGGATTACATGCCATGTACTCAACCTCCTCATGTGATGAAGGACACTAATCTTCTCTCAATTTGAAGTGTCCAGTGATAGGTGTACGAACAGGTTTTGAATTATGTATGTTAAACCTTTCCAACACGTTATTGATATAAGCCTCCTCAGACAAATACAAATTATTTTTTTATTGTCTCGGTGAATTTTCATGCCAAGGATTTTCTTTGCAACTCCCAAATCCTTTATTGCAAATGTGTGAGCTATCCTTTCTTTAAGTGTATGAATGTCTTGCATACTAGATCCTACAATCAACATATCATCCACATACAGTAACAAAATAACATAGCATCCATTTTCATGCTTCTTAAAATAAACACAATGGTTAGATTCACATCTCATATAACCATAATCATGCATAAAAATGTCAAATTCCAAATACCATTTCCTTGGAGCTTTCTTGAGTCCATATAGTATATTTTTCAAACTACACATAAATTTCTCCTTACCCTTGACTTCATAACCAAGTGGTTGCTACATATAAATCTCTTACTCCAAATCACCATGAAGAAAATCCATCTTAAAATCAAGTTATTCTAAATTAAAATATTCTGTTGCAACCAAACTTAGAACAATACAAGTATAAGTCATCTTAACTATAAGAAAAAAACTCTCATCAAATTCGCTACCCGATTTCCGTGTAAATCCCTTTACCACAAGCCTCGCCTTGTATCTTTTAAGTCCAACTTCTTCTTCCTTGATCCTGTAAACCCATTTATTTTGTTGTGCATCCTTACCTATTGGAAACTTGACCAAATTCTGTGTCTGATTTTGTTCCAAGGATTCCATCTCCTCATCCATGTCATGCTCCCACTGCATGTGGGTATCTAGCTACATTGTTTATTTAAAGCTTTCTATTTTACCACTATCGATCAATAATAAATAAGAAAAGGAAGGAAAAAAATGTATCTAGAGGTCTACTTACTCTTTGGGACCTTCTCACTGAGATCTGGGGTGTTTGGGGCTCATTCTGTACCTGTTGCATGTTTATGTCAATCTCTGTTAGTGACTGATGTCGGTCTTCTAATACTGACCATGGTTTTGTAACCAATCTTGGCTACTCTATCTTCCTACTAACTACGGTTTCCTCACCACCATCGGTTTGATGAGTACCTACACCAATTCTAGTAGTTATCTATTATGAACCTGATCCTGTCTACCAATACTAGTTAGCATGACCGGAAGCCTCTTCTAAAGAACCAACGTCGGTGTCTATGGATGTCTTTTTTAGATTTGAAAGTTGATTTTCCTTCAAAATATAATCAACATGTTCATTTTTAGGCATGAAAACCTGATCCCTATACATTCTCTTTTGATTATAATTAATGTCATGACTCCTAACAATCTTAGAATCTTCTAAATCCCAAAAACTATATCTGAAATCACTAGAGCTATAACCAATGAAAGTACATATCTTATATTTAGCATCCAAATTCTTATTATTTTCCCTATCAACATGCACAAAATATTCTGAGCCAAAAACTCTAAGAAAAGAAAAATCTACTTATTTTCTAGACCAATCTTCTTCTAGTATTCCATCATCAGTGTTATTGAAGGCCCATAGTTGACCAAGTACATTTGGTATCCACTACTTCTTCCCAAAACTTCAAAGGTGAAACGAAATGTATCCTCATGCTTCTAGCACATTCCATGATTTTTCTGTTCATTCTTTGTGTATTCCATTCTCCTGTGGATTTCTAGGAACCATTCTTTCTCTTCCTATTCCATTCACTGAACAATAATCATTAAAATCCTTGTTACAGTACTCACCACCATTTTCAAATCTAAGGAACTTTAACTTTAAGTTTGATTCATTTTTCACAATGGATTTCCACCTTTAGAAAGTCTCAAAAACATCATATTTAAAATTAATACAATAAATACATACCTTCCTTGTGGCATCATCAATGCAAGTGACATAATACTAGGATTCTCCAATAGAAGCTATCTGATCTAGTCCCCACACATACTAGTCTACAAGATCCAATTGTTGCTTCTTCTTTGTTGACCCAACCTTGATAAATATCACTCTCTTGTTCTTTCCAAATATGTAATTCTCAAAAAATTCAAGATGTAATTGTTTCGAATCTGATAACATACCCTTAGCCTTTAGGATTTGCATTCCTTTTTCACTCATATGGCCTAGCTGATTATGCGACATGGTTGCATCTGAATCTGTAGTAGTTAGCATAGAAAATGAATTAGTAACACAAGTAGACAAATATATAGTTCTTACTTTCTTACCTCTTTCCAAAACAAGATATCCCTTGGTAACATTCCAAGAATTGGCTGTGAATGTAACCACACATCCAAATTAACCTAGTTTCCTTTCAGATATTAGATTTCTCTTGAGGCTTGGAACATGCCTCACATCTTTCAATACCCATGGGTTTCCATTCTGTAGATTTAGATGAACATCACCTTTACCAGTAATATTACATGGCTCATCATCTCCTAAATTAAATTGTCCAAAATCACCCTGAACATAATTTTTGAAATAACCCTTGTTAGGGGTGTGTGGAAAGAAGCTCCAGAATCTAAAACTCAATATTCTAATTTATTATCCAAGAAGAGAATAAGGGCATCTTGCTTTACCTCACTTGCAATATTTTCCTCTTTACCTTTTTCTTTACCTTTGTCTGATGTTTTCTCTTTTTTTTCCTTAGACCAACACTCCTTATTTACGTATAATCTCTTTCCACAATTCCAGCAAAGTAAATATGTGTACTTGGATCTACATCTACCATTTCTTGAATTTGATCTCCCATTCTTCTTTCTCTTTGATGATCTCTCCTTATGTCTTCCCATGATTTTTACATTTAAAGTGTTTCCAGATGATTCTTCTCCTGATATTTTCTTGCATATTTCCTTATTAAGGATTACACTAACCATGTCATCAAATTTCAAACATTTAGAAGTAGACATTGTATTACTAACAACCATTATAAAGCTATCCCAACTATCTAGAAAAGAGAATAATAATAAAATTTCTTTCACTTCATCATCAAATGGAATTTCTACCTATTTTAATTGATTTATAATAGACCAGAAATCATTCAAATGATTAGATACAGATCCACCTTCTTGCATCTTAGAATTGATTTTTTTTCATCAAATAAACCTTATTTGAAGTACTAGGAGTTTCATACAAATTTGCTAAATATTTCATAAAATCTACCGTCATTTTTAAATTTGTAAAATTCAAAGCCACTAATGCTTTCAGGCTCAATCTTATAGATCCCAGAGCCTTTTTTCTATGAACCTTTCATTCTTCATCATTCATCATGTTTGGTTTTGCATGCCCATCTAACAGTAAGTATAGATCCTTTTGATACAAATAATCCTCCACCTGCATCTTCCATAGTTGATAGTTACTACCATCAAATTTCTCTATTCATTATTTACTATCTTTTTTCATTGCTATGCTCTCACTCAATAAGAAAACCCTTTATGAGTAAATCCTATCAGCATATAAAACCTCCAAAAAATAGCTCTGATACCATTTATTGGGTTTAACCATATAATAGTGTTGCACATATCTAAAATTAGATAAAGCATACACAAAATAAATATGGAAATAAAATCGATGATAAAATAAACAAGAGAAAGATAACACCATATTTAACATAGTTCACCTAGTGTGGGCTACGTCCACCAAGAAATGGCTGATATTATTATTCAGTTCTTTGCAGAGGAAATATAATGAAGATATGTTGTCTTCCAAAACCAAAATTTCTAATGATTTTCCCTCACTCAGCTACTCTTTCTTTCTCACCAAGAAAACTAACATGCAAACAATTACTATTTTCTTCTCGCATACCCTCATACAATGCATACATGCATATATACCCTTTCTGGGTAACTGACTTTTCTTTTACAATCAAGAAATCATCTTTAAAGAAGAAAATTTATTCTAATTCTTAGCTAAAAAAAGCACCACCGTGCAGGTGACTGATGTCAGTTACTGCCTCACCGATCTCAGTCACTATCAAAATCACCATTATGTAAAAACAAGCTTTCTATGAAGCAATAAAGCTCCACATTCAACAATATATAATAGTAAGGAATGATCAAAAGGAATTAGGGGCTAAAGATGAATTATATTTCGATTGATAGAAGAAGATTACTCAGGAGACAAAGTAGAATTTGATTGAGATGTTATGTAAGTGGAAGAAGATGGCATGGGCCTACCTATACGATGACATCTTATCAAGAAAACAATAGGATTCCATAGCCATCAATTAGGTTATGATGTAGGATTCGACTTGGATGATTGATTAGAGAAACTTCAAGTCATAGAGATCTTAAATGGAGGAAGGATTCGTAGAGATGAAGAATAATGAAAGTCCTGCAAAGAAAGGGAGGATCACGTTATAGGAGTCACATTATACATATCTAAATAATAGTTTGGATCTGAATCCTCAGAAGAATGAGAGGAATCATAAGAATAGTTTGGATTATAACCAGAAGAAGAGTAGCTTGAACCCAAATAATAATTTATATCAGAAGCATCCAAACCATACAAATTACTATGAGATTAAGGTGGGGAACAAGGTTCCTGAGAAGTTTCTATAGTGTGAGGAACTAAACAAACATTAATCATGATGAGTTTCTTTTGAGGTGAATGCCTAAAAATAGGTTCCCTATTGTCGTAAGCATGAGGAACTGTGCAATAGTTGGTCATGGTAGGCATTGTTGGGTCTGAATGTCTAGACTAAAATAGCGTGATTGAACTCTTTCAAAGGGAAGGAAGTTCCATGTCAATTCAGGACACATAACAATAACCAACTAGAAACTTTGTGAATAAACAGGGAATGCTTGTGTGATTTTCTAAAGGGAACCTAAGGAAAATATATATCACAATGAAACAAGTTCAATGATCCAATCAAGGTTTGGATAATAAACTATGAGTGTGAATTATCAAAGGATCTAAATGTATTGTCCCTAGACAAACAATTTTACAAGATGAATGATCACAAGGAACAATCATGCAAGTTTAAAACACAAATCCAATAAGGAAATACTCCCTATGAAAATGTGTATCTCAATGATAGTTTGATGCTAAATTATTAACACAATGATAATTCTTAAGTCAAGTTTGAAATGAACGAGGCGTAAGAATTAACAAAAGGTTAATGTGATATTTGATCAAAGGTTACTAAAGGAGAGATTAGAGACAAACAGGACCCAAAACCTTAAAGGAAATTTATGTTACATGTGCGAGCCACATAACCACACTACTAGGGTACTGTATTGAGGAAAATTGACATGTAACCTTTAACCAAACTCGACCCGCCGAGGTTATTCCGGGGCATCCAATGTGGAAATATGTGTGGCTAACTGTAGGATGATTAATGACTAATATCTAGTAGTGTGATCTCCTAATAGCTGAGTTGACAGTTATGAACGTGTAGCATAAATTCCCTATGGTTTTTCTAACTGAATCTCAATGTTGAACTAGTTTCAAGTGTCCAAATTAACTAAGATAAAACTAACAATCTATAATACTACTGAAAGGAAACTAACCTAAAAAAATCACAAAAATTGAAATATTACAATCACAAACAATAATTTGCTTTTATTCTAAATAATCAAATATACTTCTACACTAAAGCTAAACAAGAAAAATAACTTGGTTTGGTTATTCACCTATGTTGAGTGTATTGAAACTAAACTAACTTAAAACAAGAACTTTACCAAATGATCTATGATATGTAGACAACCTCCTACAGATATTCTCTCCTTCAGATCCATGGGGATGGGAAGAAGAGGATCAATCACTGGGAGCTGCTATTAATGATTTAAACCCTCTTAGAAATTAACCAATTACTTGTAAATGAAAGGAAATTGATTTTTATTCTATTTGATATGATGTAACAATGATAAATTGCAACAATGAAGGAAATAGAATAACAACTCCAACTTAGAATTCATAGAACAGAGGTAAATCTAGCTGTGTGATGACTTATCCCCTTAGTTTATCCTTTCTTTCACTATGTTTCCATATGAGTCCAAGGAATTGGGAATGAAAAGGCAGCAACAGGAGAAGGCACTTGAGAAATGGAAACTTGAAGGTAGTCTGGTTGCAATGTAAATGGAAGAGAGATAACACAAGTGAATAGAGTTTGGATGTGCAATTTCTATTAGGATTGTGGCACCAATACTAGGCAAGAACACAAAATTCTTAGGCCATTTTATTGAATACAAGTATTGATTATATAGGAATTGGTTGGGATGTGCCTTCATGCACAAGGTAGCATTGGAGTGCTAAATCATTGGGTGAAGAGGAATTTCAAACTAATTAAATATATTTAAGAATAGAAGATGGGAGGAATACCATGTAAATAAGACCATTTTAAGGCAATTTGGTTCACAAACACACCCTAGAAGTCAAGTTAAGTGAAGTTTCACATGTTAAAACCACGCATGAAGAGTTATGGAAAAATCACGTAGGACCGACAACCTGCATAGGGCGAAGGTCTCAAGACCTCCGCTCAAGCTTGGGAGGTGGCTTCAAAACCACTGCCCAAGATGATTGACAAACATAGAACCACTTTCCAACCCTGGGTGATGGTTTCAAAAATGTCACCTAGGTAGGGTGGCGGTTGTTTCACTAAAGGTCAAAACATGCATACAATGAAGTGGGAAGATAGAAGAAAGTTTTCAAAGGCTAAGTAAGGATTTCCATGATACAAATATGTACTGTGAATGGGTTTAGGAACTTGAACACCTTTTGAAAGGATATGAATCATCATTGGGAACCTTTTGTAATTGTTTTTCTAACAATGTAGCAGATATAATTTTAGGTGTGTACATATTCCCCCTCGGAGAAGTGTCTTATCCTAAAAAGGTGTAAAAGGTAGAGTGCAAGTATGGCATTCCCAAAATGGGGAGTTAGAAGATATGTGTGATATGCCCATGTGTCGAAATTTTGTTGTCCAAATTCCTGCTACATGGAAAAGGAAAATTAAGACTTAAGTGCAAATAGATGAAATATCGATAAATAAATACTAAATTAAAATGACAAGACGACTTACCATTTGTGAAGGGATAATAACTTACCTCCACTAGCACTCTAACCCTATGAACATATGCACTCAAAACAAAGTTATAATAACATATATATATATATCAAAGCAAACTCATTTTCCAATTCATTTGTGCATATTGACTTGGTGATTTTTGAGCTTTGGGCCCATGGTGACTATTTAATTTTTTAGTATGGTTGAATTGGAACGGATTTATGAATTGTATTTTACATTAGGCTTGGCCCTTTTCTGTTTAAATGCTTTTGAGAAGAACTCCTAATAAATGCGTAACTAGAGCGAAAATTTCATAAGGGGCCTCAAAGAGGCGGATAGGCAGAGTTCCTATATTTCTTAGTCTCCATTTTGTGAGGCATATATGATGTTTTGGTATTTTATTTTCATTGCGAGTGTTTTGACCACACCTAGTGTGCAATGGAATTGTATAAAAATATAACACACTATGATATGTACAGAGATCTCTTTTTGGATCAATTATTCCTTACATAGAGTTGTCTTCAATTTATGATTTGATTCATATGTGTACTCTTAGATCTTTAGAATTTCCTATTTTCTATTATTTTCATAATGTATGTAATGGATATGAATGCTAACAGAATGATTTATTTATTTTGTGTGTTTTGTAATGTTGATCCATGATAATGCAAATATATTATAATGTTGAACTTTAGTTTCTCTAGGAAATTTTTGATACTTAGTATTTTGTTGGCAAGACATGATGAAAGAATGATATGATAAGTGAACAAAATTTCTCCACTCCTAACTCCACCCAACTAGTAAGATGCGAGGGATCGACACCAAGAGCCAGAAGGGGAACAATTTATACAAATATGTTGAATGGTAATTATGAGAGAAAGACAAGGATTTAGAAACACAAAATTGAGACCCTACAACCTCATTCTACTCATGTTTTATTCATAGTTTAAAATGTGAATTGGTTTCTAGTTTATATATATAATTATATTTGTAGATGGCCAATTGGTTAACAAAATCTGGTTTTGAGGTTTTAAACTTTTTTGGAATTTGAACACCTAACTCACTTTATTCTTATCTATGATTTCACAGCATTTGAATGAACTGTTTCTAACTTTCAAATTTCTCAAAGAGAACCCCCTACACCTTGGATAACATGCTACCAATAGGAAGTATTGGCTCATCACCATGGACATGACATGGGCAAGTAATGTCACTTCTCTCCTTTCTCAACCCTACATCACTAGTAAGAGATGTAGGCTCAACATTGAAGGTTGGTAGGTCAAAGTGGGATGTGTAAAACAAAATTTTTCTATGGATTTACGTTTGACTTATTTATCTAGGAAAAATGTATAGAATTTTCTTATTTCCAAACATTTTTAGATTATCACATAGGTTATACATATAATATATCATATCTAAGCATACATGCAATAAAAGCAGATATTCTACCAAATGAAATATACAAAAAAAGAGATATAAATTAACACCAGATTTAACGTGGTTCACCCAGTGTGGGCTACATCCACCAAGAAACAAGCCAATATATTATCCAAAGATTTCATAAGATATAGAATGAAGATTTACAATCTTCCACACCTCTCATGATGTACATTACTTGATTTATCTCAAGCTTCTCCTTCTTCTCCAAGAATTCTCTCTCACAATTATTTTCACAATAATCATTAATTCTTACAATCCTCTTTTCTAAACCCTAGATTTATAGCTTATAAATACCTTATACAAACTTATGGCACTTATCCATGCAATTAAAATCAAGAGATCTACTTTAATACTAAAATTATATCTAGTTTCCATGAATTAAATAAAACACTCACACATAGGTAACCGATTCTGGTTAGCCCTAACCAATGATAGTTCCTACTTTCTTGACCAATGTCGGTCATAGGTGACCGATGTTGGTACCTAAATAATTGATGTTAGTTACTGTGTTTTCTAGCAAGTTGATATAGCATGATAATCTGAAGTAATTGAGCTCCACAACTCAACAATCTCCCACTTGGAGATAAATTACTGCATTATACCTGTACAATGTCATTCTTGGATCCTTTCCTTAGCTTTGTTTCTTCCTCTTCAAGTCTCAAACTCGAAGACCAATAGAAGTGGAGTGTAGCTCCAACTTCTCTATTTCTAATGGATCCATTAGCATATCTACAGGGTTTTCACTCGTATGAATCTTCTCTAGTTTCAGCTTCCCATCCTCCAATACATGTCGTATGAAGTGATATCTCAAATGAATATGTTTATTTATAGAATGAAACAATAAATTATTTTCCAAATGAATTACACTCTGACTGTCACTGAACAATTTGAAATCATCTTTCTCCTTTCCTAAATCTTTCATGAACCTGTTCATCCACATCATCTTGTTTCTAGCCTCTGTATTTGCAACATACTCTACCTCTATAATAGATGAATCCAAAATCTTCTGCAATCTTGATATCGAGCTAACTTCCATACCACATACTATGAAAATATATCCAGTAGTGTTCCTTCTACCATCTAGATCTCCAACCATATACAAATCAACATAGCCACATAAAGAATTATCCAAACCTTCATAGCATAACTCCATGTTAGATTTCCCTCTCAAATGCCTGAGTATCCATTGGATTTCTTTCCAATTCTCTTTACCTGGATTGGCCATAAATCTACTCACAACCCCCACTGCATGTGTAATGTCTACTATGGTATAAACTATAACATACATGAGACTCCCAACTGCTGAAGCATATGGTACTTGTGTCATGTATTTGACATTCTCATATGATGAAGGACATTGATCTTTTCTAAATTCTAAGTATCCCGCCATAGGTGTACTTATAGCTTTTGAATTATGCATTTTAAACCTTTCTAACACCTTGTAGATATAATCCTCCTGAGACAAATACAATTTCTTGTTCTTCTTGTCTCTATGTATTTGCATGCCAATGATTGTTTTTGCATCTCCTAAATCCTTCATATCAAATGTGTGAGCTAGCTTTCCCTTAGGCTCACCAATGTCCTGCATACTAGATCTCGTAATAAGCATATCATCCACATACAGTAACAAAATAATATAGCTCCCATTTTCAAGCATCTTGAAATAAACACAATGGTCATATTCATATATTAGGTAACCATGCTTATGCATGAAACTATAAAATCTCATGTACCATTGTCTTGGAGCTTGTTTGAGCCCATATAGGCTCTTTTTCAACTTACACACTAATTTCTCCTTACCCTTGACTTCATACCCAAGTGGTTATTGCATATAAATCTCTTCATCCAAATCACCATTAACAAAAGTTATCTCCAAATCTATTTTCTCTAAATGAAAATCATGTACTGCAGCTATACTCAATATAGTACATATGGAAGTCATTTTGACAACAAGAGAAAATATTTCATCAAAGTCAATACCTTCTTTCTTTGTAAATAATTTTACTACAAGCCTTGCCTTGTACCTTTTCTCTCCACCCTCTTCTTCCCTGATCCTATAAACCCATTTCTTCTTCTATGGTCTCTTTCCTACTAGCAACTTAACCAAATCCCAAGTCTGGTTTTGTTCCAAGGATTCCATCTCCTCATCCATGCCATTCTCCCACTATATGTGGGTCTCATCCTTCATTTCTTCTTAAAAGCATTTTATCTCACCATTATTAGTCAATAATAAATAAGATAGAGAAGGTGTAAATCTTTTTGGAGGTTTACTTACCCTTTATGACCTTCTCACATAAGTTTGGGGTACCAAAGGCTCATTCTAGACCTCCTGAACATTTGTTTCTAATTATGATAGTGACTGACATTGGTCACCTATAGCTGACATTAGTTTTGTTAATTGATGTCAGTTTGGCTCTTCTATAACTGATATTGGTTCAGCTGACCGATGTCGGTCATGGTTCAACTAACACCGGTTACTATGTAACCCAGTAGGTATGATTTTTAAATACGAGAGTTCATTTTCATTCACAAAATTCTCATGTGGTTTGTCCTTGGGTAATAAAATTTCATCCGTGTACATTCTCTTTTCATTCCATTCAATGTCACGAATCCTAATAATTTTATAATTCTCTAGATCCCAAAAATGGAATTTGAAATCACCAAATCCATAACAAATGAAAGTGTATCTCATGGTTTTTACATCCAATTTTTTTTATTTTCCTTATCAATATGCACAAAATATTTTGAACCAAAAAATTTAAGAAAAGAAAAATCTACCTCTTTTTTGGTCCAAGCCTCCTCTGGTATTCCTCAATCTAGTGAACTTAAAGGCCCGTGATTAATCAAATAAACTATTGTATCAACTACTTCTACCCAAAACTAAAAGGGAAATCCAACATGTATCCCCATACTTCTATTACATTCCATGATTGTCTTGTTCATTATTTCTACAACACCATTCTCTTGTGGTGTTCTTAGAACCATCATTTCTCTATGTATTCCATTCACTGAATAATAATCATTGAAAGCCTTGGTAAAGTATTCACCACCATTTTTAGATATAAGGAACTTTAACTTTGAATTTGATTCATTCTCAACAAGGGATTTCCATTTTTTAAAAGTCTCAAAAACACCATATTTATGTTTAATATAGTAAAACCATACCTTTCTTATAGCATCATCAATGAAAGTAACATAATATTGGGATCCTCTATGAGAAGCTACCTAGGCTGGTCCCCATACATCTGAGTGTATAAGCTCTAATTTATGCTCCTCTTTCAAATATAATAACTTACCCTTAGCCTTTAAGATTTCCATTCCTTTTTTACTCATATGGCCCAACCGATTATGCCACATGCATGCATCTAAATCTGAATTAGATAATACAAAAAAGGAATCAATAACACATGTAGATAAATATAATGTTCCTACCTTCTTTCCTCTTGCCACAACAAAGGTAGGCTTGGTGACTTTCTAAGAGTCTATTGTAAATGTAACCATGCAACCATCTTCACTTAGTTTCCCTATAGAGATAAGATTTCTCTTTAGGCTTGGTACATGCCTCACATCTTTCAATACCCATGTATTTTCATTTTAAAAGTTTAAATGAACTTCCCCTTTTCTAGTAATACTGCAAAGTTCATCATCACCCAAATAAACATGCCCAAAATTTTCCTAAACATAATTTCTAAAATAACCCTTATTAGGGGTTGCATAGAAATAATATCTTGAATCTAAAACCCATGATTCTATTCTATTATCCAAAGAAGGAATAAGAGAATATTGCATTACCTCTGCTGTAATATTTTCCTCTTTACCATTGTCTGGGTGTTGGTTATTTTTATTCTTTGACCAAAAATATTTCTTTGCATGTCCTTTCTTGTAACGATTCCAATAGGTAATTCCCTTACCTCTGGATTTAGATTTTCCATTCCTTGACTTTGATTTCCCATTATTCTTACTCTTGGATCTCTCATTCTATATGCCTCTTATTTCTACATTCAAATCATTCCTAGATGATTATTCCTCTGTAGGTTTCCTGTGAATTTATTCATTCAATATTATACTAACCACATCATAAAAATTTAAAATATTATTATTAGATGTTGTATTACTAACAACCATTACCAGGTTATCCCAACTATTAGCTAAAGAACATAATAATAAGAGTTCTTTCACTTTATCATCAAACATTATATCAATAAATTTTAATAGATTTACTATGGATTGGAATTCATTCAAATGTCTAGATGCAGATCCACCTTCATGCATCTTAGAACTAAATAGTTTATTCATCAAATAAACTTTATTTGAAGCAATAGATTTTTCATATAAATTAGAAAAATATTTCATTAACTCTATCATAGATGTCGCTTCTGTAATATTAGAAGCCACGGATGCTATCAGGCTTAATCTTATAGATCCCAAAGCCATTATGTCAAGGATATTGCATTCTTCATCAGTCATCTTAATAGGTCTATACTTTTCATCCAATGTTAAGTAAAAATATATTTGATACAGATAATCCACAATTTACGTCTTCCATAACTGATAATTTTGGTCGTCAGAATTCTCTACCTTGTATTTGTTTTCTTTTTCCATTGTTGTAGCTCCCAATCAATTAGAAACCCCTCTATGAGTAAATTTTTCAACATTAAAAACCCTTAAATAAAGCTCTGATACCATTTATTGGGACTAGGACACAGGTTGTATAGATAATATATTATATCTAAGCATACATGCAATAAAACTGGATATTCTACCAGGAGAAACATACAAAACAAGAGATATAAATCAACACTAGATTTAATGTGGTTCACCTAGTGTGGGCTACATCCACCAAGAAACAATTCAATCTATTATCCAAATATTTCACAAGATATACAATGAATATTTACAATCTTCAACACCTCTTACGATGCACATTACTTTATTTCTCTCAAGCTTATCCTTCTTCTCTAAGAATTCTCTCTCATAATTATTTTCACAATAATCATTAACTCTCTCTCTCTCTTCTAACCATATATTTCTAGCTTATAAATACCTTATATAAACTTAGGGAACTTAGCCATGCAATTACAATCAATAGATCTCCTTTAATACTAAAATTAGATCTAATTCCTATGAGTTAAATAAAACACTCACGCATAGGTAACTGATGTCGGTTAGCCCTAACTGATGACGGTTCATAGTTTCCTAACTAATTTCAATCATAGGTGACAGATGTCAATCCATAGATAACCAATGTCAGTTACTATGTTTTCCATCAACTCGATATAGCATGCTAAACTAAAGTAATTGAGCTCCACATCTCAAAAATAGTTACGTATATGGGATAGATGTGACACTATGAAGCTGTTAGAACATATCATAGGAAAATACACCTAATCTAGAAGAAACTACAAATAGAACCAATTATGGAGGCCTTTGTTTGGTTACTATCAAATATTTTATCTTTATTGAACTGATGAAATTATTTTGAAACAAGTGATCATACCATGAGGATTTGAAAAGATATGATTTGAATGTTTTTCTGATGTTTTCACAAGTTTGTAGGAATTTCTATAAGAATAATTCCCTTGATCCAAATTTACCAAATGAATTGGTAGATGAAAATTCAATGCGGATGCAGTAATGTACATATGGAAATGCAGGTGAAACTACATGTTATGATGGTTAAGGTGAAGAAAGGTGACAAATATCAAATTCTGCACCCCTAAAAGTACACAATGGAGAACCATGATCCTCAAAATTTCCATTCTCTTGACAATGGCCTAACATTCTGGTTTTAAACTTACAACCCTTTCCCAGAAGTGTATATTTCCACTCATTAAAATCATTTGTTTGAAAGAGGAGTTCATACACATCTTTTTCACGTTCTTGAGACATGGTGTGTGGGTGAGCATGACTATATTGCTCGGCCTCATTTCCTATGTAGAGTGTTGTGGTTACTTGTGACACTTGTTGAATGATGAGGCATTTCCCCATGGATATGGAAAGTTTAGTTTTAGATGTTCATGGGTTAAAACCGGGGTTTAGAATAGAACAACCCTCAAAAATGGTTTTGATTGGCATTGTTTAAATCTCAAATTTCCCTTCTTCATTTGTTAATTCTATCATGTTTACACCCCAACCTAGGTTGGTAGAGGAAAGAGATGTTAAACTGAGACTAATGCCCATCCCCTGTGGTTCAAATGGGAGGAATATCGGATCATCATTCTCGAAGAGGTTCATAATTTTAGCTGTGGTTTTAGTGGACACTGTTTCCACAAATATTGATTTACCCTCATCTATTTTTTCCACCTCAAATGTTTTTGGGTCAATGAATTCAGCCTTCAAAATGCCTGGGGTGATTAGGACTAACTCTTTTGATGGAGGTGGTTTATTCAATTGATTCGCAAGAAGTTCATACTCCATATGGAATCCTTTATTATTCTTGAGGTTTTTGAAGTGTATATCGAAGGGTTTAAGATCCCCTTGAGAAATGAATACCTTCCCCAAATGGAGGAATCTAATCTCCTTGAATAAGGTAGAAGGGATAGCCTTCATTGGATGAATCCATGGTCTCCCAAGGATTATGTTATAACTTTTTTCCCTATCGATAATGTAAAAATCCATCAAGATGGTTTTTGGACCAAGCATAACTGGAAGAAATATGGTTCCAATTGAGGTTTCTTTAAGACTTTCGTACCCCCGTAACGTGTTTCTTGTAGAGGAACAATTTGTCTCTCCATATCCCAACTTCTGCAAGAAAAAGAAGGGAAATTTTTTTACAAAATCCTCATTGTCAATCATGGATCTCTTAATGCAATTATTATAAACCAAAACTTGTAAAAATAAGGCAAGATCACCTCTTTGGGAAATTTTAGCGTCATATGGCATCTTGTCTATATTAAAAAAAAACCTAGTATCCCTATCATTATGTCCTTAAGGATGCATGTCAAATTCAATATGATTTATTTGAGTTCTAGGAGGTGGCGTAACATGGATTAGATGACTAAGACCCAGTGCATTGAGAAACATAGAATGATGCACATGTGAATTCTTTAGAAAATCTAGAAATGAAATGTGAGAAAAGGTCTTGTTTAAATCTGATATCAAATCATAGCCTTTTACTAGTTTTGAGATTGTAGAAATATTATCTTGCAGGAAGGAAAGAGTGGCTATGGGTTGTGAAATATAATCCTTCGTTTGAGTCGTTGCATTAATTTCTGGCTCAACCTCTAGCTCAACTAATCCTAGAATTTTTGTATTATTGTTTGGACCAAGGTTAGGAATAACCCAAGATTTGTTAGAAGTTAAGGCTTCATGATCGTTTTTTCCTATAGGAATGTTTTTTTTTTGTGTTTTGTGAGTTCACCTTGAAATTTTTAGGATGCATAGGGAGCGGATCTCAAAATATGCTCACATTAGAATTTTGAGGAGCTACAGGTCCTATATAGTCAGAGTGCAAGTTTGTTTTAGGGTCTGCTAAGAAAATATCAATAAAGAGATGACTTTGATTCTCAGGGAGCCTTTGTAAGAATTTTTTGCAATCATGAAAATTTCTAGCATCATGGCCTTGAACCTTATGGAAACCACAATATAGGTTAGGTTCATAATTGTGTGTATTTTGGTAAGAGTCTTGTTTTTCTTGATTATAACCTCAATTGTAGTTTTAGAACTAATTGTTATAATCGTGGTTCATTGCCCCTTGGCTAGAATTTTTGTACTAGTTTGGGCCTTGGGTTTTATTTTATTTTGTGGTGGATGATTTATATCATTTGTGATGACCAAGGAGATAGTGTTAGGGTCTCTTTGATTGTCCATGTTGTTGTTACTGTTGTTCGTGAAACTAGTGTTTTTGGGTTTAACAGTAGCACTATTCATGGTAGCATCATGATTACAATTCACACCCTTAGGTCCTTGGTTGTTAGAACCATTGTTTTTATAATTTATATTATTTTGATTTTGGGATACCAATTTCCCATTGGGACTAAAGATCTTACACCCACTGTCTATATCGACTTGGTCAATCTGAAGCGCACCTTTCAAAACTTCCTCATAACTATGGAAAGGAAACTTTTGGACCTCTTTCTTAGTCACTCAATTGAGTGAGTGAAGGAAAAGATCGTAAAGTTCCATCTAGTCCATGTTAGGTGTACTTGTAGAGGAATAGATAACTTGGCACTATATCTAGATGAAATGGATGGAAGATTCATTTTTCTCCTATCTAAAATGTAGGAACTCCCTAATACCTATACGAAACAACTTGTTCATGTAAAATTATTTGATGAAATCATAAAAAAATTATTTAAAATAATGTATAGAAGCTTCCCAAATATGGTAATACCAATCCAATGTGATTCCTTCAAGAGTATTTGGAAATATCTTAGCCACTACATCATCCCAAGGAAGCAATTCCCTGATAGCAATAACATAGGTCTTGATATGAGCATTCAGGTGTCCTTCTTCCTTAAATTTTGGAAGATCTAGCAATGGAAGTGGAATCATGACACCACGTATGGTGAATTCAAGAGGCTCCTTTAAGTAATCAGCATATGTACCCATTATGTAAGACTCCACCATTGAATATCCTTGATGAGGAGGTAGAGGAGGAGGAGTTAGATAAGCTACATTATAATCATTAATGGAAATGTTTTAGGCCCCTTGATATGGCATGTAGGGATGGTGAATGGTAGATGGGTCCATCTGGGGGGTTTTTTAATAAATGTTCATGTAAGGTGGGATAATACCGGGATATGGTCTAGTGGGCATAAAAGTAGGGAACATTGCATTTCCTATTGTGGTGGCATTCAAGAACTCACTTCTGGCCATCCCTTCCATAGGATAAGCTTGAGAAGGATGAGGACCCATCCGTAGTGTGTCTAACCTTGTAAGAAGATCACCTGGATTTGAATGAACCCAATAACCTTTTTGTACATAATATTGTGTTGGTTTCTCATTGGAAGGGATGTATCTTTTGCTATCAACTAGATACCTAGTGTTCTTCCCTACTGCATGTGTTGGTTGTGAAGTCTGGGAACTTTCTATTTCTCTAATCCTCCCTAATAAAGTAGAAATAAGATCATTGGGAGAGGATTTAGTCCCTTTTTGGGGTGCATGTGGGATACGGTTTGATTGAGCAAGCTCCTGATACCCTATCGTGAATTGTTTAGTGTTATTATTATTATCTTCCTATGATTTAAGAATCTTAGGATAGGCATTCAAAATCCCATATGATTAAGCCTTCATTCTATCCAAAGACTTGTCTATCTAATGAAGAGGATTATTTATTCGTTCAAATATATCATCTTCTATTGATTTCATGGCAATGTGAGGTATTGACAAGAATCTGTGGTAAGAACATATTCCATTTGTGATAACAACATGGTTTGCATGGGTTGACCATATTGGATGTTTAACAGTTGATCAACCTCCTCCATCCTTACATAACTAATGGGGTTTGAAGTGTAACTAGGAGAGTTTTGAATGTTGCTTATGTAATTGTCAACCCACCTCTAAAGAGAAGGGGATTTTTATGGTTTCACGTTGTTGTAATATCTATTAGACCCAAATGGCCAACCAAACTCTCTTCTAGACATATTTTAGAAAGTATAAAATACCTACCAAAATAGGGGAAGAAACGGAGAGATGAGGTACTAGTAATGAAATAAAAGGAAACAAGAAGGAATTAATCCTTCACGTCGTGTTGACAAATTTGTACAAATGAAAATTGACATGTAACCTTCAACCACACTCGACCCCTCAAGGTTATGTCGGGGCACCTGATGTTGAAATATGTGTGGATAACTATAGGAGTATCAGTGACTAAGATTTGGTAGTGTGATCTCTTAATAGTTGAGTTAACAAAGGGGAGATTTAGAGGCTATGAACGAGTAGCATAAATTCCCTATGGTTTTTCTAACTAAATCTCAATGTTGAACTAGCTTGAAGTGTCCAAATTAAATAATATGAAACTAATAATCTATGTTACTACTGAAAGGAAACTAACCTAACCAAATCACAAAAACTGAAATATTACAATCACAAACAACAATTTTTATTTATTCTAAATAATCAAATCTACTTCTAAACTAAAACTAAACAAGCAAAGTAACCCAATTTGGTTATTCACCTATGATGAATGTATTGAAACTAAACTAACTTAAAACAATAATTTTACCAAATGATCTATTATATATAGACAACCTCCTACAGATATTCTCTCCTTCAGATCCACAAGGATGGTAAGAAGAGGATCCATTGCCGGGAACTGCTATAAAATATTTAAACCCTCTTGGAAATTAACTAATTACTTTCAAATGAAAGGAAATTGATTATTAATTTATTTGATATGATGTAATAATGATAAATCACAAAAATGAAGGAAATAAAATAAAAATTCCAACATGGAATTCATAGAGAAGAGGTAAATTCATTTGTTTGATGAATTGTCCCCTCAGTTTATCCTTTCTTTCTCTGAGTTTCCATATGAGTCTAAGGAATCGAGAATGCAAAGGAAACAACAATAGAAGGAGTTTGAGAAATGGAAGATTCAAGGTGGTCTGGTTGTAATGTAAGTGGAATAGAGATAGCATAAGTGAACAAATCTTGGCTATTCAATTTCCATCATGATTATGGAAGCAATACTATATAAGATACAAAAAAAAATTAGGCCATTTGCTTAAATACAAGCATTGATTATATAGGAATTGGTTGGGATGTGCCTTCTTGCAAAAGGCAACCTTGGAGTGAAAAATCATTGGGTGAAGAGGCAATTCAAACTAATTAAATCTATTTAAAATAGAAGAGGAAATGAATGTCATACAAACAAGACCATTTTTAAGAAATTTGGTTCACAAACACACCCTAGAATTCAAGTTAAGTGAAGCGTCACATGTTAAAACCACGCATAAAGAGTTTTGGAAAAATCATGGAGGACCACCACCGTACACAGGGTGGTGGTCTCAGGACCCCCGCCCAAGCTTGGGAGGTGGTCTCAGGACTACAGCCTAAGCCTAGAAAGTGGTTTCAAAACCATCACCTAAGATGGGTGACAAACACGGAACCGCCACCCAAGCATGGGAGGCAATTTAAAAAATGCCACCCAAGTAGGGCAGTGCTTTTGACACTAAAAGTCAAAACATGCATCTAATGAAGTAAGAAGCTAAAAGAACGCATGCAAAGGCTAGGTAAGTTTTTCTAGGCTACAAATATGTACTGCAAATTAGTTTAGGAACTAAAACTCTTTTTCTAGAAATGTAGCACGTGTAATTTTAGGTGTGTAGAGGTACGTCACCCAATCTTTGCATGAAAGTGAGGTATTAGTACCCTAAGTAATATTGATATAACTCCTAACAAAGTAACCCACACCTCTTCAAGATATAGGTAATTTTTGAACACCAAACGATGTCCAATTATACTAAGGATTTGCTAATATTGTGGGCAACATAACATTACAATATGGACACTTAGATCATGTTTGAAAGAAATTATGACATAAGTATCGCAATTGTGTTGCGGCGATGCGAACAACATAAAAATTCTAAGGATGATCTATGATGATAAATCCTAGCTACAAATGAGACATCTTGACATGGGTATCAAGACAAGGCTATCAAGATGCGAAGATGTACCAACACACTTTCAACGTTTACCATCTAGTCTCAAACAAGGATGAATGTAAAAGGGTGCAAAATTGGTGGACATGATCGATACATTACACACGTATGATGCTCCTCTATTGATAAAAAACATCAAAAAGAGATAAAAGTAATAGATCAAAATGGGGTTGAAAAATACTTGGTGTCACTTCAGAAGAGTTTCTCCTCATCTTATGACGAGTGAAAAAATAAAACAAACTAGCACTTTACAAATTCAGTGATGAATGATGATTGGCTCAAATTTTTAAATACTCTCCCCTTGTTTGATAAACAAGGTTTTAAATCCAAAAAATTTCTCACTTTGTAAAGGATCTTTGAAAATCATTGGATTGATACATAAAATTGGTCCCTAAGATTATTTGGCATTCATAGGTAGTTCTCTCAACTAGGTACCACAAACACCCTCTGTGAGCTCGATTTACCATGAAAGTTACATTGACTAGTCTTGGAGTATCTCGTCTTTACTTTACCCCCTTCAAATATGATGAGAAATGAATGCGTTCACATGTATCTTTCACTAGGGTCGCAATGGAGAATGTTTTGGTGCTAAACTTGATAATAATGGTATAGCTTAGATACCAAATGATAGAATAGAATAAGATTGCAATGACCAAAGAGGGACGGAAGCCTCACAAATATTATTGATCATGAAATCAGATTACATTACAATGCAAGAGCTGTAATATTTATAGATATTAGACAGCCTCATATGGATAGACATGACACCCTAGCAAACACCAACTACAAGATGATAAAACCCATCTCACATGCACATGTAATTACTACTAATACCAATATTGAATGTTATCCAACATAACAATATTGAATGCAAGTCACTAGACTAGAGTGCACATGTTGCACATTATTAAATAAAAGACAATGCAATAAAATGCAATAAATATGCCTATGCTAAATTATGCTAACATTCCCCCCCTTAATTTTGCATAGTTTCCAATGAAGTGGAGAGGAACTCTCTGAACAATGTGAATTTGTCACGTGCAAGTGACTTAGTGAAAAGATCTGCCTTTTGTTCAGCTGTAGGACAGAACTGGAGCTATATGTTGTGCTTCAAGACATGCTCACGTATGAAACGAACCTGTACTTCAATATGCTTAGTTCTCTCATGAAATACTGGATTACAAACAAGCTTCAGAACTCCTTCATTATCAACATATAATGGAGTAGATTTCTATTGTGGTAGACCAATTCCTTCCAGTATTCGACATAGCCATATTGTTTCGCAAACAGCTTCACCTACAGCTCGATACTCTGCTTCTGTAGAAGAGCGAGAAACAAAGTTCTGTTTCTTACTTCCCCATGATATCGGTCTAGATCCCATAAAGAAGACGAAGCCTGATGTTGATTTCCTATCATCCATGTTTCCTGCATGATCTGAATCTGAATATCCTATCAAGAAGAAATTGTCATTCTTCTTCTACTCTAGACCAAGGTCAACTGTACCCTTTAGATATCTTAGTATTCTCTTTGCTACTTTCCAATGACATATTTTTGGTTCTTGCATGAAGCGTGATAAATAGCTGACTGCAAAGCTGATATCTGGTCTAGTATATGTCAGGTAAATGAGACTCCCGATCAACTGCCAATAGAGAGTTGCATTCACCAGTGGTGATGGATCGGAACGAGATAACTGAAGTCTTGCTTCCATAGGTGTAGCAATAGGAGTGCATTCCATCATCCTGAATTTCTCGAGCATTGTCTTGGTGTATTTCAACTGCGACCCAAAGATATGATTCTCTTTTTTCCATACTTCCAACCCAATACAATAGTGCATGAGCCCGAGATCTGTCATGTCGAACGATCAATTAAAATCCTTCTTTGTTACATCAATCATCTTCACAGAACTACCTGTAATGACTAGATTGTCGACATAAATAACCACAATGACAGTCTCCCCCATTGATTTTTGAGGTAGAGATTGGGGTCATAAGGATTCCTTTCAAATCCATGACTTATGAGATGCTCATCAATTTTGATGTACCATGCCCGGGGTGCCTGTTTTAGGCCATATAGAGATTTTATGAGTCTACATACCATCATCTCTTTTCCTGGTATTACATAACCCTCTGGCTGAGTCATATAGACTTCTTCTTGCAAATATCCATTAAGAAAGGCACTTTTCACATCCATTTGGTGGACTTTCCAACCAAATTGTGCAGCTAGAGAAAAGATCATCCTGATTGTCTTGATCTTGGCTGTGGGAGCAAATTTCTCCTCATAATCAATGCCTTCTTGTTATGCATACCCCTTTGCTACAAGCCTTGCTTTATACTTGTCAATAGTCCCATATGATTTGTACTTAGTCTTGAATATCCATCTGCATCCAATGGGTTTCTTCCCTGGTGGAAGGTCGACAAGTTGCCATGTGGTTTTCTTAATCACTAACTAATACTCTGAATCCATGGCATCTTTCCAAGCTTTTGATTGTAGGGCTTCCTGAACTGTAGATGGGTCAACTGTTTCAACAACTTTGCTCATTAGGGCATAATTGACCTCTTCACGAGCTTGACTGTGAGTTCTAGGTCCAGGATTGGACGATGTGCTAGGTGCTTCATCCAAATTTGCATCTCTTATTAATTGAGTATACCATTTAGGTAACTTCTTAGCTGTTCCATTGGCTTGTGGTGGATCCAAGTTTTCACCATCATCCAATTCATCACTGTCATCTTCAGTGGGAACATCAAATTCTATCTTCACAAGAGGTTTATTATGCATGTTTGTTGAGTCGTTGAGTGGAGCATCTGCTTGTTTCTTCTCAAAGAACTCAACATCCCTACTTGTGTCTACTTTCTTTGCTTTCGGATCCCATAATCTGTACCCAAGTGCTTCTTCACTGTATCCAATGAATATCAGTTTCTCATATTTCATATCCAACTTGTTCCTATTCTTCTTGGGTATGTGCATGCTAGCTTTACACCCAAATACTCTTAGGTGTGTAATTGATGGTTTCCGATTTGACCATGCTTCTTGAGGTGTCACTCCTTCAAGAGCTACTGTGGGCACTCTATTCAACAAATAGACTACAGTTCTTGTAGCTTCTGCCCAAAATGTCTTTGTTAAACCTGAGTCATCAATCATACATCACACCATTTCCATGATAGTACGATTCCTTCTCTCAACTATACCATTCTGCTGTGGTGTGTGAGTAGGAGGCATTTGTCAACGAATCCCATGAGCTTCCAAGTAAGTCTTGAACTCATTGCTTGTGAATTCCCCCCCTCGATCTGAGCGGAGAGTTTTGATCTTACGACCAACTTCATTCTCAACAAGTGCTTTGAACTTCTGAAATGTCTCAAAGGCTTGACTCTTGTTTCTTAGAAAATATATCCACATCTTTCTTGAGTAGTCATTAACACAAAGCATGAAGTATTGACATCCAGAATGACTTGGTTACATGGGCCCGCAAAGATCGGTGTGCACCAAATCAAGCTTTCCCTTAGCTCTATATGTGTTCTTCTGGAAGGGTACTCTGTGTTGCTTTCCAGCTAGGCAATTGTGACACTTGTCAGTGTTGTGCTTGAGTGTAGGCAATCCTTTCACCATGTTTCCCTTTTGAATTATTTGGAGATAGCCAAAACTAATGTGACCATATCTACGATGCCATAGTTCTGCAGATTGTGTGTCTTTGACCACTAAAGCTTGATCATCCTTGTGGACAAAATCAAGTTGGAACATGCATCCCACATTGGAGGATCTTGCTACAATATTGGAACCTCTTGACTTATCTCTTATCAAGCACAATTTTTCTCCATTATTACTATCAAAATCTAACTTCAAGTTGTGATTAAGGAGTTGACTAACTGATAGCAAATTCTTGGTCAACCCAGGTACATACAATACATTTGTGATTTTGCAGTCATGCTTTCCAAGAGGTAGTGAAAATTTTCCAATCCCCTTGACACTGTATGATGATTCATCACCTAATGACACATGGTTCTTGTTAGGTGAGTCACGCAGTGTGTAGAACCAATCCTTGCATCCAGTCATGTGTTGAGTTGCACCTGAGTCAACATACCAGATATCTTGTGTGTACTTGGTTTTTTCATCAAATTAAGCAGAATACATGTGGTGTCCTTCATCTGAATCATCCTCATGTTCAGCAATGTACCCTTGTTGTTTGGGTTTTCTTTGCCAATTACCATTTTTCTTCCCTTGATTGTTGTTGTTTTTGGACTTCCCTTTATTTGAATTATTGTTACCCTGATGGTTATTGGGTTTTGAATTACTTAATGAACCCTTTTTATAGGAATTGTACCAAAAATCTTTGATGTCATGTCCCCCTCTATTGCAAATGGGACACTTCTTGGTTTTGTCTCGTTGACTTTGGTTTTGTTGGGACTTCTTGTGATTGGACTGAAATTTTCCCTTTCCTTTATGATTGGAAGATACTGCTTGCTCATCTTCCTGATCTTTGTTGTTCATTGCCTCTTCTTGTTGGAGTAGATTGACCAACTTCTCAAAGGTGACTGTGGGTTCACTCATATTGATAGTTGTCACAAAGATTTTTTAGGATGGAGGAAGTTCTCGCAACACAATTGGTATGAGGTCTTCATCACTTATCTCTTTTCCCAATGCCAATAGAGATGCCCTCAAAGTAGCAACTCGTCTCAAAAAAACTTCAACCTTCTCATTGTGCTTGAACTTGAGAGTATGTAGTTGTGATAGTAGGTTGAGGATGGCATTCTTGTTATTTTCCTCATAGACTGTGCTCAACTTATCCCATGCATCCTTTGCTGATGTGGCATCTCTAATGTGGGGTTGCACATCGTCTGTTACGCTAAACAAGATGATCAACTTGGCCTTTTGATTTGCTCTGATACCAAATGATAGAATAGAATAAGATTGCAATGACCAAAGAGGGACGGAAGCCTCACAAATATTATTGATCATGAAATCAGATTACATTACAATGCAAGAGCTGTAATATTTATAGATATTAGACAGCCTCATATGGATAGACATGACACCCTAGCAGACACCAACTACGAGATGATAAGACCCATCTCACATGCACATGTAATTACTACTAATACCAATATTGAATGTTATCCAACATAACAATATTGAATGCAAGTCACTAGACTAGAGTGCACATGTTGCACATTATTAAATAAAAGACAATGCAATAAAATGTAATAAATATGCCTATACTAAATTATGCTAACAAAACTCACAAGTAAAATCTAAAGTAGGTAAGTGGAGCACTTCCCATTTCATCCATAAGGATCCCTCTTATGTGGACTACTTTGGGGTTCCTAGGACCACCCTCTTTGTTGTAGAATAATGCTTATGCCAAGGGGGTTATGTCCTAGTTTAAAGTAGACGGGGTGTACCCTTATCCAAAATTGTAAATCAAGTGTGTTGAATATGGTGTGTTTTATCTTATGAACTTAATTTAGTTTTTGTCTCACACCATTTTGGAACATACAAGAAATTAGTTAACCTTCATTTAGAATCTGGTTCTTTCACAAGCGATATTTGGTCCTATAAATAAAGATTACTAATTTTCCAAGTGATCAAATCATCATATAAAGGAGATATAATTTTGTTTTTGATTTCCCAGATCATACTAAGATGCAAGGAAAGAGCATACACAAAAACATACCTCACTAATCTTGCGAAAATGGAAAAAACTTAATCAAATTGTGAAAAGTAAGTTCTCTTTAACCAAGTTTGAAATTATTTCCCTTAGAAATGTTAATGAATTGTTTTTGAAAGAATAAATAAGGTATTGAACATTTTTTATTCCCAAGATCACCTAGAAGGTGTGAGGTAAGATCACATGCATTTCAAAACCTTACAAATAACAGTACAACATTCATCAATTCAACTAAGTAAAGTTAGAAAAAAACTTTATTATCATCAAAGTAACCAAAAAAACCACTAATTAATATAAAAAAAACCTACAAAGTGTTAGAAAATACAAATAATAAACCCCTACAAATGTTATAACAAAGATTGATTTTAAATTGAAACACCTGTGCGCCTTTTACAACATGTGTGTGCTCCTAGCAGCATGTACATGCCTAAAGGGAAAAGTGTATGCCTCTATGGGAAAAACAGTCAACAATTACACCTGTGCGAGAAGAATGACACCTACACATTTGTTTAAGCATATGCACTTCTTAGAAAACACATACGCATATAAGGTAAAAATCTAATTGACATGGAGATTTAAAAAACACTTTCACGTCGCGAGAGACATATGCATGTGCATGTAATCATGTGCAAGTTGTTCATGACATATGTGTGTCTCTGGTTTAAATTCTTGACAAGGGCTCAAAAAAAGGGAGCAGGTACGTAGCCAGGGAAAGGTGTGCGCATCCCTAGGAACATGTGTGTGTGCTATTAAACCACTGCGTGTGATTATTAACATGTGCATGCCCCTCTAAAAAACCTATATGCGGGCCTGAAAAATCACAAAAAATACAAGAAATAGAAATCTAAAACTGTAAACAGGTTAAATTCTTTCCTTTTAACTCAATTTCTAACATAAACCCAATAAATCTACATGCAAAAGGAATATTTAAAACTTATAAGTTAGTAAAATGATTGAAACCAAACTAGTTAACCCTCAAAATGCATGGAATGGTTAGAAATTGAAATAAAAAGCTTGAAATTTACTTCTAATAGACTATGGATTAAGTCCCACTGGGCATGCCATATGTGAACATGTATAATTAGAAGCGTTATAGAAATGAGGTTAGAACACTAAAGAAACCTCAAAGCTTTACCAACTCAACTATGAACAATTAAGATTAGAGATAAACAAAAGCTACTCCTATGCATACATTATAACTTTGACAAAACATCAATACTAACATGTATATACTACTCTCTACTCTTTGAATGCTAAAAAACATGAACCTATGAAGATCCTAGTAATCAAATATGATTGTTTGATATGGTTCTCAAGTTGTCAAGACTGGAGTTTCACCATTAATGGTGGAAGATAGAGTTGGAGGTGCAATGGTAAAGATGATATCTCAATACAAACGAAGAAATTCTCTAATCCTAATTTCCTATATTTTATGTTAGAGGAGGAGAAGGGTTCTTTCTTGGTGTAAAATGTCTAATCATTTGAAAATACCAAGATCTAGAAATGGTAGGGAGGAGGGTTGTATTTATAGTTTTCCAATTTCAAAAAAGGGATGTTTTGGATGCATGTGGGAAAAAAAGACCCAAAAGGTGAAAATTAAAATGAAATGGTCTTTGGAAAGTCAAATGTACTTTTAGAAAGGTAAGTGCCTTTTAGAAAGTGAAAGGATATTAATTAACCCTAAGTGGCTTAATTAATAGGGATAGACTTGTGGAAGACATTTAGAGAGTTATTAATGTGATTTAGGGAATTCGAGAGGGTTATGTAGGTTATTTAACTAGCATAGTGTAGTTAATTGATGAGGATTAAAATAGTTAGTGAAATTTTAGTAATAAAGTTTCTTTGATCAAACTATAAGTGTCTACAAAATCAACCTCATGAAAGAGGGATGTCGAAAAGTGATGCACCAAAAACAAGTTGCACTCCGATGGTAACGTCAAGCCAACACAATATGCAAGATTCGAAACAATGGAAAGAAGATTGCAAGTAAGAAGAATGGGTCTGCTCATACTCATAGATCAAAAAAATAGGAAGTACAAATAGGGGTGCTGTGTAACCCCGATGCCTAAACATGGAAAGAAATCAATGACACCACTGATGCATATGACGTTGACTGACGCATATGACGCCACTAGAAGAGGAGTTACAATTCCAAATAAGGAATGTAACTCCTATGACGCATTGACGCAAATGACAATGTCAGATTCTATGACAGAATCTGACACTTGTCATTTGACTTCCTAAGACCTATGACTCTCGCAAGTTGAGATGAATCACCTAGGTGATGTGGACGATGACTGGACAGTCACAGACACCAACACCCCCCCTTCATGGAAGCTGAGGAAGAGGTCAAGGTAAGACAGAACAGAAAAAGAAGACTCCCCTAGAAAACTAAGAAAGATTTGTCAATGGGCCCCGATAACTAAAGCCCTGATAAGGTGCCCATGTACAAGCAAAATATTTCTGGAAAGAAGAAGAAGAGAAGAAGGAGGACTATATAGCCCAAAGAAGATGGGTGGCTGTAGCAGACCTCACCCCAAGAAGAGACCGCAAGTGAAGAAACTTCACCTCAGTGAAGGGCTTGGTGAAAATGTCTGCAACCTGATTAGCTGTCTGAACATACTGTATGTCGATGATGAGATCCTCTACCTCTGGACTGAAGAAGAGCCATCTACATTGTATTGTGTGTCTACCCTTAGGAAGGACAGAAAAGATGTGTTGGAAATCTACCCACTCCAAGAAGGAAACTGAAGGTAGTAGCATGAAGAACTCTAAGTCTGGTGCACTGAAGTGTGACATAGGTCTAGCAAGTTAGTGCAAAGGAGCCGAGGGTATTCTCACGAGTGAAGAACTATCAGAGTATGAAGGGTGAACACATGTAGAAAGGATGTCCAACTGATGTGAAAGTAACAAAACATCCCCCACAACAGAAAAGGGATCCACAAGCAAGGGTGGATCAATGAAGGTCTGCAAAAAAGTGGAAGTGGCAAGAGTCCCAGAAGGGGCACTCCCAACAATAGAGATGATGAACTCCTCTGAAATACCTGTAGATGGATGAGGAACTTGTAGTACATCACAAGTGTGCTCTGCGAAAAGACAACTAGGGTCAGGAAGATACTCATCCCAATGAGGGGGATCAACAAACAGAAGAGCGATGTCAGATATGTATGAGTCATCCAAGGAAGGTTGAGGAGTGAAATGGGCCTCAAACACTGAAGGTGGAAAAGAGGTGGGTGTGATGACTATATGATATTGTATAAGAGACTGCTTAATATATGATGAGATGTGGGATGTGTCAACACTCTCTGGAATAGTGAGAGAAGGAGGAGAAGATTCCTCTGTAGTACTCTCGTCATCAGAACTAGGTGCACAATCCTTGTCATCAAAAGTAGAACCAAGCAAGTCTGTGTCAGTGGAACTGACATCACACGAAAAAATAGAGGAGACAACTGAATCAGTTACAACAACAACTGCGGCAGTATGTGAAGGGTCTCCATAGAGGGACTGAAGAATGCTCCAGACATGGTGGGGTGGATCTGAGTCTACCACATGAACCCACTGAGATGTAGAGACATGCATCATCATGTGACCAAAGACACGGTCGCAATTGTTGAGAAAATCATTAAGATGACGATGATCAGTGGGTGCAGGAACAGGCCCAACCAAGAAGTGAGAAAGACCCTTATAGGTGAAGTAATGTTCCATAGAAGCACGCCAAGCTGAATAGTTCTCTCTCCTAGTAAGAATTGGCAGAGGCTATAAGGTGATCCTACGACGCTCAAATCTGGAAAGAGCACCCTCCATGATGCGGAATCAAAAAGTGCAAGATGCACAAATGTAAGACGTCGGACTCGATCGATAATGCGTCTGCAAGTAATACAACACCCAGGACAATAACAACCCCCCCAGAAAAAAATTACACCCCCCCGAGTTTGGTACTTTATAATTCAGTGCATTGATTACAACTAGATGTGACTGTGTTTCGAGAACCAGTTTTTCACTCACTTTGCAATTAGCGTAATAACGCGCAATGGTGGAGACAACAATCAAGGTTCGTAGGGCGCAACAGATCGACACTGCAAGCAAGCACAGAAAGATCTTTGTGAGAAATAGCATCTCACCTCACACGAAAGAATCCCTTTGTCGTAAGATTGTGGCGGACGCGCTCACAAGTCCACAAAAAGGAATAAAACAAAGCTCAAGAAAAAATGAGCTGAATTAAGCAATATAAAGACACCCCCCCATAATGCAGCACTTTATAAAATTAGTGCATTTACAAAACTAATGATCCCATCATCTAGAGTGTGAAAAAACATGCAACTTTGACTAAAGAAGTGCTCAAAACTGAGCAATGAGTCAAAAGTTATAGCAAAAACCAATTCCTGCAACTGATGAGGAAAAAGCCAATAAGCCTGCAAACAGATTAAAAAAGTGCCCTAAACGCATGCAAAAGGTGTCGTATGTATGCTCGTTGAAAATGGCACAGAATTTGAGATAGGGTTTGTTTGTATTGTAAGGGGGGATTAGCCACCTGCCAATCCCGGACCTCACCCTTTGTCTTTGGCACTCGACGGAAGGTTAATAAAACAAGCCAAAAAACTTACAATGCCAATAAAATGTAATGTTTTTACCTTATACCTTTAAAAAATAATGAAACAACACGTTTTTTTAGAAGAGTGATAAGATAAAAAGAATGCAACCACGTTTTTTTAAGAAAAGTGAATAAAAAAATGTATTTTTAGAGAGATATTACCTGGCAGCAGATTGAGAAAGCCACGTGGGGATGAAAGGTAGGTAAAAATAGATAATGTAGTGACTGTCCACTGTAAGTAAATGCCAGAACAGTCCAAAAAATGCCAGCTGAAGGAAAAAACACCTTACCAGTCCAAAAAAATGCCTCAACAGTCCAAAAATGCCAGAACAGTGTGTAAAAACACAGGAAAGGAGAAAAAACGCCTTAGGACAGTTAAAAAAATGCCTGAACAGGTTTAAACACCTGGAACAAAGGAGAAAATGCAGCCAGGGGAGAAAAACGCCCGAGGACGGGCAAAAATATGCCTGGAAGGGAGAAAAAAGTCAGAAAGGCCCAAAAAATGTCTGGAACAGTTGAAAATGTTCAGAACAAAGGAAAAACGTGAGTAGCTTTGCAAAAAATGTGAGAGACAAGGCAAAAACGTGAGAGACAAGGCAAAAACGTGAGAGGTTTTGCAAAAAACGTGAGAGGTTTGCAAAAAATGTTTTGAGACAACAAGGAACCACAACGATGGGGAAGAAGCTCAGAATAGTCTGAGTATACACAGGTGAAGAAAAAACAACGATCCGGACTAGTAATCACAAGTCCATGCCAAAAAACGAGCTCTTCTTTTACCATGCAGCTGAATCTGAACACAACCAGCAAGAAATAACCCAAAAACAACAGCCACAAAGATCTAGAAATATCCAAATATGAACTCAGCTGATAAACAAACCAACCAAATACCTTAACTTGCAATTGCTGAAACCTCAATATGAGGTGAGCAATAATTCCAAAATGATAATCGAAAAAAACTTGCACATGAGGAAATGAGAAGAAACTAGAAGTAATAAACAACTGAGAAACGAAAAGTGCACGTTTACCGAAACCAGCTCTGATATGATGAAAGAGGGATTCACGAGAACCAATGTCGAAAAGCGATGCACCACAACGAAGTTGCACTCCGATGGTAATGTCAAGCCAACGCAATACGCAAGATTCAAAACAATGGAAAGAAGATTGCAAGTAAGAAGAATGGGTCTGCTCATACTCATAGATCAAAAAAATAGGAAGTACAAATAGGGGTGATGTGTAACCCCCATGCCTAAACATGGAAAGAAATCAATGACGCCACTAACACATATGACGTTGACTGACGCATATGACGCCACTAGAAGAGGAGTTACAATTCCAAATAAGGAATGTAACTCCTATGACACATTGACGCAAATGACAATGTCAGATTCTATGACAGAATCTAACACTTGTCATTTGACTTCCTAAGACCTATGACGCTCGCAAGGCGAGATGACTCACCTAGGTGATGTGGACAATGACTGGACAGTCACACACACCAACATTGCATAATCAAATTGATTACAAATAATCCTTTCGGATTTATTTCCCAATAAACTATCTAATCCAAGTAGTTACTTCAAATATGCCGACATTTCCTATAAAAATGTAGGGGAGAGAGAGAGATAAATATGGATCAATTTATATAAACAATCATGAGTCCACATACTCTTATTCTATGTTGTAATTATAATGAAATAACATAATAAGAGATCAGTTGAGAACTATTCTTAATCAATGATTATAATTGTAAATTCCATACTTTATTTTATGAATTCTGCTTTATAAACATATCTTCAAGAAACTTCTCAGTTATATAAAAATATTATGTCCATTATTATTGTATACAACCAGCCTAATAAGACTTGGAAATTTAGACAATGATGGGTCATTTACTACAACACCATCAATTTAATATGTAATAGCTCGGAATATTTTTTCCACATTCCTGTTATTAATAACAACTAGAAATTTCATAATGTAAGTTGTCAATACAACAATGATCTATCTAAAAACTCATATTTTAGTAGAATTAAACTTCATAAGGTTGCAACAATCAATCATAGCCCAATTAGAACCTCAATCAACTTAAAATTAATGAATTCCTATTTTAGAGACCCCTTTATTTGAGTTGACTACACATATATATTAACGTTGTTTACAAGAACATCTACAATTATGTGTAAGTACTTACTTAATCGTAACAAAAATTAACCAAACTGTCTAGTCCCAAGAAGGGAGAGAGAATTCATCACTAATAAAAAAAATCATCATCTCTATTACACATATCAGAAATAAATAATAGAAGGAGACATAAAATTTTATTTCCTTCCTAAGAATTCCCCCAATTAACTCACAATAGTCATGCTTAACTATCACAAAATTGAGCCATTGTTCTCATATATCAAGAGTATTAACCTAAATGGAAAAAATTATCCCAAAATGAAACAATATATATACAAAATTAAAAGGTTATTTCCTTCAATATTGTTAACAATTAATGGAATTGAACATTGTTCCTAAAATTTCCATATTCTAAAATTGAAAGTAATAATCAATTAAAACCTAAGTCTAGTGGATGTTTTCCATGACCTTCCTCCTTACAAGTTTCCAATGACCCAACACACAAATAGAGTAAATTAACACCAAAACATCCATGAGGGATAGGATTCCATGAAACAACAACCAATCCATCTATTTATAAAACCAAACTTCCCCAAAAGTCAACCTGTTTTTTAAATAACGACTCAAAATCCATTTAATCCATGCACTCAATAAGTTTTTACCTCCATCATTTATTTATATAAAAAATAAAGAATGATAAAAATAAATGCTCTAAGAAATAACTGTAAAACTAATCAATTTTGTTTTTATTTCACGTTAACTCCTTATTTCATTTTCCAGATCTCTCATAATAATGTAAAACTAAAATGTATATTAATTTCATTTTCCAGATCTCACATAATAATTCAAACCCAAAACATGTTCATTTCATTTTCTAGAGCTCACATAATAATCCAAAACCAAAACATGTAAATTTCATTTTCTAGAGCTCACATAATAATCCAAAACCAAAAATGCATTCAGTTACATCATTAAAATAAAAACAAAGAATAAGAGTAGAAAAAATCATGCGAAATCATGCGTGCGTATTTTTCCTCCAAACTTCTTTGCACTTTTCCAAATTGAAAATTCAAAACACTACCTTTTCCATTAAATATTTCAACAACATATTTAAAAAGTAAAAAATTCCATAATATCCAAAGATAACAAAAGTTAAATCTCCATGCAACAGTCACCAAAAAAACTATTCCCCTAACAACTTCATGTATAGTCCTCAAATAGAGCTCCACAAACAATTGAATGAAAATGAAAAAATCAAATTAAATACATGACCTATCTTCTCAAGGAAGATGAAATTTCCCAAATCATCCATACATTAAATTATCTTCAATCTCCTTAAATTACATGCCACTTTGTGGCTTATCCACTTCAAACAACTGTTCAAACCATAAGCTTATTAATCATCCACTACAAATATTCCATGTAACTTAGGTTTTAACCTAAGTTCAATAAAATAAATAAAAATTACAAAGTCCTCATGGTGGTGTGGGTTGAATATCCACCTTGAACAATTAACCAATTAACAAGGCCACATAACAACTAAACTCAACCCCATAAATTCATTACATAATATGCCAACAAGTCCAAAACACATATATTTGTGTGTGTGTGTGTGTGTGTGTGTGTGTGTGTGTGTGTGTGTGTGTAAATAGTGTTCAAATGAGTGTTTGATTTGGTTTTACTTATTACTTGTCTAGTAAAGGAATGTTTTGTGATCATTATAAGTATAATGATCACCAAACACTCCTTTACTAGACAAGTAATAACAAAAACTAAATCAAACACTCATTAGAAAATGGGTATGAATATCATTAACAGTCACAGTTCATAATACCTAGTGAAATGCTATGGCATCCTTCTAAAATTGGAAAGATCGAGCTTAAATATTAAAAACTATTCACGATATCTATTGCGTTCTTAATGATCAAAGGTCAATGAACATCCTGCTAAATCAATGTCCATAATAATTAAATATTTATAACAAGGATCTTAATAATTCAATAATTGAATCTAATTAAATTTGATACGTTACATCTATTCACCATGTTGCACCTCAATTTGTATCAATTGGATCATGTACAAGATCAATTTTTCTCCAAATGTCATCTGATCCATGGATGACTTATACATACTCATTTTATTTTTCCTCATTGGTTTTCATGGATTTGAATTTCCTACAATTCCATTTCTAGAATGATCTATCATTGTATAAATAGATGAAGTATTTTCTTCATTTTATCATCTTTTATCTTGGCCATTCTTGGTCTAGATATTTTGAATTGATCACACATTTATTTAGTTTGGTTTGTTTTTTTATCTAGATTTATGATCCCTTTGGTTGTCTAGTGTATAGTTGTTAATTTTATCTTTGTTTTAGATGTTTAGAGAAGGAATAACTCCTAGCAATTGAAGGATGGTGTAATGTATATTTAGGAGAGTGGCCTTATATGTTATTTAAGTCACGAGTAAGATAGTAGATTAGAAAGGAAGCTATCATCATAGTCTGAAGTATACTCAGCCTTATTATTAGGATTGCATTTAGTCATTTCGTCTTAAATTCTGATGTGTAATCATTGAGAGATAATTTTATAAAATCCTTTTGGAATTATATTTTCATTTAAACCATATTTTAAATTTTAAGTTTTGGTGGTATCATAACTAGTAAAATTTTAGTGTATGGGGTTTAGTAGCCGTCTGAATTGTGGGGATTTGAATTAATTATATAGATTGAGATTTTTGTATTTTTTCTATGAATCCTTCATCTCAAGATTTACATATTTTTCCCAATGGAAAAAAATCATATGAAGCTTGAATTATGAACCCATCTATTTTAATAAAATCATGTTGTCATACCCATTTGAGACCTTTTTTCATCTTATATATCTTTAGAGGCCTCTACATTCTGCACTTTAAATATTTATAATAAAATTATAAATATATGGATATCCTCCCATCTCTGTAATAAATAAATTCAAGTCTCTATGTTAACTTGTAAATATGTGGAAAAGAGACAGTGAGGAACAGATGAGTGTGAATTTCAGGGTGTGAAAAAATGGATCAGAAAAATATGAATGTTGCAAGAGAGGTCGTTGGGAGGAAACAAGAGGATCTGCAGGCGCTGAAAGGGATTTTTATTGGGCTCGGCCTGGGGTTGGATGGTTTTTGGGCCGGTAGAGGAGAGCAGTGCCCTGATGATCGAGATAAATCTACTACAAATTCGTGCCCTAATCCTAGGGTTCCAAATAAAAATGTTCCTTCGTTCGGTACAAGTAGGTTGGGCAATTACTGTAGCAAGAAGATTGGGGTTGGGGCTTCTGGTAATGGCAGCTCGACTCAGCCCCATAAATCTACCTCTTTCAAAGAAGCATTGGCTAATAGTGGAGGACAATTCTCGAGAAGACAAACATCACGTACTCAGACTTACCTGGTCGATTTGGCCAAGGATGTTCCTTCGTTAACCATTGAGAACCCATAAGTTGAGGAATATTTCAAAAAAATATCTCAGGATGTAGTGATTGGTAGGTTTAATGGATTTTGGCCTTCCTCCTCTACATTATATCAATGGGTCTTCAAAAATTGGACCAATAAATGTGAAATCTCTCTTTGTTCCAAGGGATTTTTTGTTGTCCATTTTAGGGAATCTGAAGATTATCAACGCTATTTGATGGGTGGTCCTTAGTTTTGGGGACATGCAGGTCTATTTTTAACTCCATGGTTTCCATATTTCGATTTGAATACTTATTCGGTGGCCAAAACACCTATTTGGGTCAGGCTGCCTAATCTCCCCTTACATCTGTGGTATGCCCTAGAAGATATCGAAAATGCTCTGGGTAAGTTTATTAAAGAGGATTTAGATAGAACACATTCAGGTATGTGTTTGTATGCTCAAATGTGTGTGGAAATTGATTTGAGAAAAAGAATACCTGACCGAATTAATCTTAAATTTGGTAATTTTCAACATTCATAGGTCTTAGACTATGAGAATATTACATTTCGATGTAGAATATGCATAAAAATGGGTCATTTATAAGATTCTTTCCCTTTCAATAAGAATCAAAAATCTATAAAAAAGAATGGATCGTCTTCATCTAGTGGCTGGGATTTTGTAAATCCAGATTTGGTACTCACCTCAAATTTTAAAGATAACATGAGCACTCCTAACACAGGAAGTAAAATGGCTTCAGAGTAGGATGACTCAGAGAAGGGAATGCAGGGAAACCACTTGGTAGTAGGTGGAATAAAAAGGGGGCATACATCTAAAAATTCATAATTAGACCAGGATTCGGTGTTAGAAAATGTGATGGCTATGGAGAATTCTAATGAACTGGCATTGGTTATTGTGTCTGACCTTGGAAAGTGGCAAGAATTAAAGAAAAGGAAAAATAAAAAGGGATGAATGGGCAACATTGAAGATTATTTTCCATTGCATGGTGGGAATTAATTTTGGGATAATCTTTCTGTATGGTTAGCTTTTCTAGATGCATTTGTAAGTTGGAAAGCAAATGTAGTCGTTGTATATTTTTGGCTAATAAAGCCGTTATGTTTTCCTAAGGTTTTGGCCTCAGTTTTTCAATAGGAAACGGGTCCCTTCAACCTGCTTTATCAATAAAAAAAACTTGTAAATGTGTGACTATGTCACAAGTGACACTTAATTAAGTGCTTAGTCATGAAGGTTTCATTTTCATGAAGAGCTATAGTGTGTTTAGGTTATTTTGTGTTAATTATATTTTACAAGTTCATTCCATTATCTTTTCAATGGATCATGCAGTTCACAAAATAGGTTAACGGGCTATGAGATATGACCCCAATAAGTAGTAGTAAATAAAAGAATAGTAATTGAAAGGAACAATAACCAAATCATACCAAGCCAAGAACACAGATGCTAATCAAACACCATGATCAATAAGATGAAAGCAATTCGCTAGAATAACTTTACATAAAAGCTTTGCAACTAAATGAGAAACAATATCATATATTATTATGGAGCTCAATGCAATACATTGAGAATGGGCCTTGCTTAAATAGGCAAGGAATAACAATCTAAGAACTAGTCAAGGTCATAGATCAAGCCATAAATCAAGGAAATAACTAGTCATCAAAGAACTAGTCAAGACCATAGATTTAGGAGAGAACTAGACATAAAGGATCTAGTCAATACCATAGATCAAGGAAAGAACTAGTCAATACCATAGATTAAGGAAAGAACTATACCTAACAACTAGATAATATCTCCTAATATCTAAATAAGATAAAAGAAATATCCACACACATAAGTGGGTGAGGATAAATACAATAAAGGTAAATAAAGTACCTAGGTGAACATGAGCTAAGGTAAATACCTACTCTAACAGTAATAATATGATATACATTGAATTCTTTGAATTTTGTGTTTTTGAATCCATCACTAAGGTGGATACAAAATTTCTTTGGGAAAGGATTCACTTTTCTATCCCCTTTAGAACCCTTCATATTTAATTTTTAGTAGTTTTTCATATCCTCCATTGTATAGCTATAAAGAATCTTATTTTGAATAAAGAGATAGATCTCTAGGCATAAATCTCTCTTATGGATTTTTCCAATTTGTACTCATTTGGAATTTCAATAAAAAAAAATTGTTTACATCTCTTTAACTGTGAATTTTATTGTTATAACATATTAAACACCAAAATGTTTCTAGTGTGTTATTCATTGATTTGCACCTCAATTTGGATCGATTGGATCATTTACAAGCTCAATTTTTTTCCAAATATCATTTGATTCATAAATTACTTATGCATGCTCATTTTCTTTTTTCTCATTTTTTTCACAGCTTTGAACTTCCCCCAATTCCATTTCTATAATTTTATGTTATTTACCTTAGGATATGATATTATAATGTATATGGGTTGTTGGAGATGCCGACATGTGGCACACATCCCCTTAGTTAGTTATATGGGTTCATATAGGAATTAGTTATATTGGGTAATGATTCAACCTAAAATGGGATTAGGTGTTACCCATATATTAAGAGTAATGCATGTCTACATAAGGGTGGTGAGTATCATTATGAGAGGGGATGTGATGTATGAGTTGATTATTCTACTTAGTAGAGAAATCTTGTGGATTTACTCCTTCCTTAAGGAGAATTATATGTTGTTTCCCTACCTTAATGGTATTATTATACATATATTGATTATTTGGGCATATTTTCCCCCTCATATCTATTGTGTTGGGTTATCTTCTAAAAATTATTCATTTACTATATGCAAAGATCTTATCATGTTATATCATTTTATAAATAGATTAAGTATTTGTGCATTTGATAATCTTCTATCTTGGCCATTATTGGTCTAGATCTTTTGACTTGATCACACATTCATTTAGTTTTGTTTATTTTTTAATCTTAATCTCTTATCCCTTTGGTTTTCTAGTCTGTAGTTATTAATTTTATCTTTATTTTAGGGTTAGAGAAGGAATAACTCCTAGTAATTGAAGAATGGTGTAGTGAATATTTGGGAGAGTGGACCTATATGTTATTTAAGTGAAAAGTAAGATATCATATTATAAAGGTAGATATCATCAAAGTCTTAAGTATATTCACTCTTATTATTAGGATTTAATCTAGTCATTTTGTCTTTATTTTCTAATGTGTAGTCATTGAGACATCATTTTATAAAATCCTTTTGGAATCCTAGTTTCATTTACACTAGTTGATGTTGTATTTTCCATATTTTAAATTCAAAGTTCTAGTGGTATGATAAAAAGTAAAATTTCAGTGTATGGGGTTTAATAGTTGTCTGAATAATGGGGATTTGCATTAATTTTGTATATTTATGTTGTTCTTATGTTGTCTATGAATCCTTTATCTCAAGATTTATAGATCTAGCCCAATTGACAAGTCTCATATGAAGTTTGAATGATGAATCCATCTCTTTTAATTAAATATTTTTTTCATATCCCTTTGAGAAATTTGTTTCAGCTTATATATCTTTAGAGGCCTATATATTATTAATTTGGCTCCATGTGTTCTTGGTTGCACTTCAAATATTTATTATAAAACTAGAAAATTTTGGATATCCTCACAATAGACCAGCCCCAACCTATATATTAACCTATAAATGTGTGGTAATGTCACAAGTGACACTTAACTGGGTACTTAGTCATGGAGGTTACATTTTTGGGAAGATCTAGTGTGTTCTTAGGTTATTTTTTGTTAATAATTGCTAGGTTATCTCCCCTTGGCCTTACAGAAGCAAAAGAAGGAAAAAATGACCCCCTTCTCTCATTATTTGGTCTTGAATCCATTCTCAACTTGATGAAAAGCACCCCAGTTTCTAAAACATACTCATCATTCAGCTTTTATTTATCAACTGCATGGGTGGAACAGATTTGGAAGCCAATACGGCTTATTACCTTCCTTTCTTATAAGACCTTAACACACAAGTGATTACTTAGTTTTTCATTTAGTATATGTTAATATTAAACCAAAATTATAGGGCTCAAATACCATATGAGAATGATCATTTTTTCCACTATCTTCCACAACTTCTACTTCTGGATACTTGATCACCAACTAGAGAGTCTCAATCTCATAATTTTTCTTATTTTTTCCCTAAATTTTGAGGCCATTCTCTATTCAAGTGAGGGTCAAGTTGAAGTTGGCCCACGAAAAGGCATAGGGTAAGTACAACCACATAGACCATATGTCATCATGCCTTTTATATTATTTACAACACTAATATTACATCACTTTAAATCTTCTGTGGTTCCCATAGACAATGAAAAAGTATCTTAGAATGCACTATTCATTCCTAAAGTCGTTGATGCATGCATTACACCACCTCTATGTCTAGATCGTGTTCGCCTTCTTGTCATCCTATGGGTAGGTAAAAAGAATTAATCTTTTTTTAAGGACTCTTACTTAGTGTACTTGAATATGAGGGGATAATATTCATTAGGTACTACAATCTCCTGAAACACAATCATATAAAAATTACACCAAACCTAAAAGCATCCCCTTTCTCATGCATTGATTTTGCACCAAACAACACTTCACAAAAATACATTTCCATTTTTATGATTTTCTAGATACTTTAACAAAAAAGGATCTAGTTAGTTGGAATATATTTCAAAGTATAATAAGGATGTGAAATGGTAACCCATTCTAGGTCACGTGATTATAAGGAGATCATAAACATGATTTCCTAGTAATAATTTCCAATCTTATTCCCCTTCAATTCTCAAATGAGTCATTTGGCACAAAGAGTAGTTCCTTGGCTACAAACATCTTATGTAGCTAACCTAGTAACTTCCTTGGGAATACATCAAAACCTCAAAACTACTCGATGAAAACACTTCCTGTGTTATGATATTACATTAAGGAAATATCAAGGAAAAATTGTTAGACTTTTATATGCGGAATTATAAGGATGCCAACAAGAGGAGTAAGAGACGTGGTTTGTAGTGAGAACTTTTGAACATATTGAAATTTCCTTTCCAATAAGAGAGGTTTAATCATTCAGTAAAATAAATTTTTCTCAACTTGATCAATAAATGACTACCACATATGCAATGGAGTAGATTAGAATGTAAAAGGAATGTCAAAAAATTGAAAGTATTCATTATGTTGAATATTCTTCCATTCATACTTTCTAAAATATGGAAGCCTAGTAGAAATGAGCATGTATGTAAAATTTCCTTTTTATATTAAGTATTTAAACGTGGAGAGATGCAAAGGGTGATATTTCATTAGATCTTACATGTTGTTATCATCTTCAATAAGGGTGATAAAATAATCATTAGTAGACTTCACACTAATGAACTAAGTGGGCTCTTTAGAGGGAAAGGAAATTCCTTTAATGATGTCCCTCATTTTGTAATTAGTCAAAATATGGATAAATCCTTGCATAGAAAGCATGTACAATGATGGAGATGAAGGGAAGCCTTGTCAAATTGAGAAAAAAAACCAAAAATACTTCAAACTGAAACCATTGGTTGAGATATAAGATGAATCATTTATAAATAACATTTGAGCTAATGGGAGGAAGTTTGGTCAAAACCCAAATGCTTCCAACATAGTCACTTAATGAAAATCCATTCGATATGGTAATAGAGTTTCTCAAAATAAATCAAGATGAACATCGTTCACAAAGCACTATTATCTCTAATATTGCACTAACTATTCTCTTCCTCACAAATTGACGACACATCGTCAGTTAGATCTATCTAACTCCCCTTTTACGACACTCTTCTGGTCTTATTCCTCTTATAAGTCAATTAAATAGGCTATTATAGCCTCTTCTTGGCTAAAATCCTCTTCTTTACCACTTCTATTAGCTTCCTGGACTATCAATCCATTTCATTGGATTGATTAGGCCTTTCAGAACCCTCCCAAAACCCTAATTTCTCTCTAAACAAGATTAATTAGTCTAACCTAGGTTAATTACCCTAAATCATGATCAACCTCTTCTAAACCTAGTCAAATATTACTTTGACTTGCTAATTAACTTGTTGGACTCCCTTTTAGTCCCACATGCACCAAAAATCCTCCCATTTCCCAAATGGAAAACTATAAATAGCCCACTACCCCCCTCTCATTTACAAGAACACTTCTTCCCTCTAACATAAACTATAGTATTATTGCTAGGATTAGGAGTTTTATTTCATTTTATTGAGCTATTTGCTTTATCCTTTGCAACACACCACACAACATGGAGTAAATGGGAAGAACCATTGGCCTTGAAGCCATTAATGGTGAGCTCCCATTCTCTTAAAGCATAAAATGATTGCTTAGATCCTTATTAGGCTCATTTACTTAAGCTTTCAAGAATAGAGGGTAATTATATTTGTTAAGTTTTCTTGTTTGCTTCAAACTAATGCATGCAAAGTAGGAATCCTTGTTTACTTCTTAACTGATGGTCCATTGATCGGTTTTGCACAAATATTTGGGGTTCTTGAGTGTTCTTACCCCATTCCATAGCTTTTGCAACCTTTCTTTGAACACATTTAGCATGCCTGGTGGGACACTTATGTCCATCCTCCATTAATGGAGGTATTTTAAGTTTTTCAAAGTTCACTTACAGGTTTTTTAGAGGAAACAACTTGTTATTTTCTTATTTCCATTTCTAAAACTAGTTAAATCACCCTTGTTCGCATATATTTTGTGGGTTTGAACTATAAATAGGCTTCTTTGACTAACAAATAACCTGTTTGCTTTTGAAAATTTTCAAAATATGTGAGTTTTACAGGTTTTTCAGGGGGTATGCGTAGGTGTCTTAAAGGGGCACATCCCCATCGAAACCCTAGCATCCCCATTGAAATAGGAACATACCTTTCTAATCGTACTCTTCACTGTTTTAAGTCATTTTTCAAAGAGGCACTGTTTAGCTATTGAACCATACATGTCTACGTCGGCTTATGCATTATGATCTCTGTCTCTCAGACGTTGTATGTGTTGGTGTATTGACCCCACTATTAAATCTGTCATTTTCATACGCGTTCACTCGCTTCTAAGTATACGTGTTTCTTGGGCGCTAGTGTATTGCATTGATAGTTGTGGAACCATTTTAGTAGGCCATATTTGTCTGAGACAGCACATGTGGAACTCTAGCATATCTCTCTGAACACATTGGTGTATATGACCCCACTGTGTAGATATGTCATTTCTTCCTACCATGTGTCTGCACTGGTTAGGGTGTGTATTTGTCAGCTAGGGTGTGTTGGTGTCACTCTAGGCGCAAAAGATTCTGTGTTAAAATTTGAAAAAAAAAATCTCCAGGCTGTAAAATCATTTTGCTAAAATTTTCTGAGGTTTTTAAGACTAACAAGGTAGATGCAGGGTTTTGTTTTATTATTTCAGCTTGCATAGCTTAAGTGTCTTCAGTTCTTAGCTTGAATGAGGCTTGTAAAGTGTGTATGCTCTCTCCTCACACCTTTTAGGTGATCTTAAAGATCAAAAGCACTTGTACAACTTTATGTCACACTTTAAAAACACTTGTTCTATGATTCTAAAGGGTAAAATAATTTCCATATGATTTGTCTTAGTGGAATTTTCACATTGTGTATGCTCTTCCTTCGCCCTTTGGCGATCTTAGGAATCAAAAGCAAAGTGTAAATTCTCTTTCTTGATATCAATTTACAAATGGAAAATTACTAAACTCTTTGTCTACAGGACCTAACGCTTGTTAAAGAAAGGCGTCAAAATGAAACACAAAACTTCTAATACACGTGTTTACATGCAGATTTCCAAATGGTGTGCTACTTAAAACCACATTTAAGTTAAAAAGATAAAAAACACACCATTCCCCTTCACACTGTATTGCAGGTTTCAGAAAAGGGTACGTCCCTATCCGCTCAACTAGAACATAACCCCTTTGGCATAACACCTTAAGCTACAACAATGGGGGTGGTTCCAGGAACCCTAAAGTAATCCACCACTGAGTAACCTCGTGGATGAAACAGGAAGCACTCTGCTTACCCACTTGACTAGTACACATTGTGAGTTAGAGTCAAAGATTGTCTATATCGTGGTTCCAGTGATGGTACAACTGAACACACTAGTTTCTCATTATATTGGAAGGGGGTACAGTAAAGCTGAGATACTCCCAAATCAGTCATTGTGACTCTTTGGGAAAATCATGCTCACATTAGACAATCTTCTGACACCTAGTTGAGAGAACCTATTAAGGAGGCCATTCTTGTCTTGGAGCCCACTTTACTAGTCCATTGTCGCATCAGGCCATCATGAAGTGACAACTCACTTGGAGTCTTAACCTTGTTCCTCAAAACAAGGAAAAGAGCCCATGTAAGTTTGAGCTAAGTGTCTTTCATCATGAAAATTAGATGACATCTCAATTATCTTAGCTTCTTTCTCACCTTCGGACGAGGCGAAGCTCTGCCCAAGTGGTGCTTAGTTTATTTTTCATCTTTTTTATCTATACCCATGCATTCTCACTTCCTACTTTTGGGGTGAGAAGGGAGCATACCTCGCGTGTCTTATCAAAGATGGTACTCACCACTTTTTTGTCCATTTATGCCCATCCATGTTTATGGATGGGTTGTTAAATGTCTAAAGTATGCAGGTACATTTTCATATCTTTGATAGTCCTTTGATCTTGATTTCAAGATCATCTTCACTACTGTGCGAGTTTGGTTCATCATTTGTCTCTTCTTGAGTTGATAGTTTTTCTCGCATTCTAGTCACACAATCTTGGTACTTACATCATGTTTTCAATTTTTTTGAGAATGTGATATAAGTCCCTTTATTGCATGGTTACGCTGCTCACACAATTAAAAACTTCTTGTCATACTCATTACTTGGTTTCATTTTTGACGTCATCTGAGTCTTTTAAAAAGTGTCGATATCACCTTATATATATCGCAATAATGTTGTCTTGATACTAACACCTTTCTTGCTTGGTTAATGTATCAAGATAGCGTTGTTATGCTATATCTAGTCATGACTTCCATTTTTCAAAAGACTTAGCTTTCATCGGCATTCAAACTAGTTTTAGTATACCTCGTCGAGAGACTACATCAATATTGCTTTGATATTTAGGCCTTGTTAGAATTCTAACTTGACCTATGCATTGATACGATATTGTCACTATTCGTTTTAGGGTATAGGCTTGGTAACAACAAAATTGAGTGATCATTACATTTAAGTGTGTATATGAGTGTTCTTTGATAAAAATGACTGCCTAGAATTACATCTAGGACACACTGTGGCATATTTCAAACATCACCTCGAATGAGTTGCGAAATCATACATTCAGGATCCACGTAAGCTTCATACAAACGTCGGCTAGTAATGCCTAAAATCATGAATATGGCAACCAAATCAAATGAACATGACTTAGGAGAAAACCCTTTTAAAACCTTCCCATTTAGTGGCAACAACTTAGCGCCTCTCTTTTCTCAAGTCAAGGATGTGGAGCCATTAATTGACCACAGTGGAGAAGAGTCAGACTCTTCTAAAGAGCAACAGAGATTAGACCTAGGTAGATTTGATGAACTCCTATATTATAATAGAGATCAAGTACTCACAAGAGTCTTAGAATTAGGAGCTAAGCTTCTGCACAAATGCAAAGTAGAAACCAAGGTCATTAACAAAAAAATAGAAGAATGAGTATCGCTCTTAGACATAGATAACCCCTTTGAGACAGTGTACGCTTCTACTTATGGGAAACATCGTGCCACTATTGAAGGAGACCCATCATGATGGCCTTACTAAAAAGCTTCACATAAAGTGAAGATTAAGCGTAAAGCCTCACCTTCTCCCAAATTTGATGAAGAAGAGGACCCTCTAGTTGAAGAGGAGATCCTTCAAAAAGAGATCTTGAAACTGAGCCAGAAATTAGCAAACCTAGGCTCTTCAAGAAGAAACATATACAAAGACAAAGACAAAATGAAATATAGCGAGTTTCACTTTGATCCATACACTGACACTACCTTAAAGGTAGATAAGGCACAAAGACAAATGTCTCCTACTAAATAAAAACTCATTCAGAAAGAGTTACAATTGATGAAAGACACGCTTACTACCCTACAAGAGGGAAATGTAGGCCATAACAGGAAATACTTATATGAGGAGTTGTGCCCTTACCCATTCGACAAGGACATGCTACGGCAACCCTTTCCAAAGCACTTCACCATTCCAAAGTTTGACAAATATAAAGGTAAAGGTGATCCTTGAGATCACATCAAATACTTTTATATGGCTTGCCAAGAGGTTGCATATAGCGATAATTTCCTAATACGACTCTTCCCTCGTAGTCTAGGGGCACTACCATTGGAATGGTTCTTCAGCATACCCAAGGGGTCTATTACAACATGGCCTGCATTAGTAGAGAAATTTGTATAACATTATTCCTTCAACATGGAAAATGATATCATGATGAATGACCTCTACAATGCAAATCAAAAACCCAATGAGACCTTTGCAGGATTTTTACAACGATGGCAAGGGTTGGCAAGTCGTTTCCCTTGTGTGTTACCGGAAAAACAACTAGTGAGCATAATTTTTCCTAACTTAAACCCATAAATAGCTTTCCATTTACAAATGCATTGTGGCTCACACTTTGAAGAGGTCATAGATAAAGTCGGTTAAATCAAGAAATCCCTCGTCGCAAAGGGAATGCTTAAGTCCGTCGTTAAAGACAAACATGAAGCCAAATCTGTAGACAAACCAAAGCTCTTCAATAAAAACAAACATGTTGTTGGTGATGGCATTATAGACTCCAAGAGATTCTAGGCCATGCAGACGGGCCCGCTTTTGAAGCTCTCACAAGGACCTCGTCCCAAGGCACCCACTAAACGTACGTTTACGCCATTAACAGAATCCCTATATGTCATACTAAAGTAGTTAGATAACGTAAAAATGGTGGAATATCCAACTGCGACAGTACCATACCCAGAAGATGCTCCAAAACCTGGTTGGTTCAAGGACCATGAGTACTATGACTTCCACATTTTTAAAGGACATAAGACAAAGATAGGTGTTTAAGACTACGTCATTACATACAAGACCTCATTGAAGAGGGTAAGATCTCCGTAGATTCTCCCCCTGACTCAGGACAAGGTCCAAACGAGAAAATGGGTATCTACAAAGATCCTTTTCCTAATCATGCAGATAAAAAGAAAAGGAAGCCAGATCATGGACAAACTTCCAATGATTATAGGACTACCGCTTATATTTACCCCACTCATGACTGTCCCTTTGATTCTCTCATAGGATGTATTCACTCATTTGATGAACATGTCAACACTATCCATATCTTAGAAAATATTTACATAGTAGGGACGAGACGTGCTCATTTAATCATACCAAATCCCCTACCTATCCCTCAGGAAGGTCATTACAATTTTATTGACCAGTTAGAGAAAACACCTACTAGGATATCCATCCTCGATCTTCTCAAAATATCTGCTACCCATAAGAACATATTGTATAAAACATTATAAAATTCTAGATTCTCTATAGATGTATATCCCATGCACCTCCAATCCATGATTTCACACCTCGACTCCAATGATCATATTACTTTTGATCACACTGTAATCCTGTGTAACAACCTAGAACACAACTTACCCTTATACCTAGAAGTGGTGGTTACCCGTTGCAAAATCAAGAGGGTACTTGTGGATGGTGGATCTAGTCTATACATTTATACTTTTAAGTTAGTTAAGTAGCTAGGCCATTCAGAAAGGGATCTAGAAGCCAATACTATTACGATCATAGTCTATGACAATGAAGAACGAGAATCAGTAGGTACTATAGTAGTTCCCATGGAAGTAGGCCCAACTTTTCATGACACGAAATTCCATGTCCTTGACTTGGACCTTCCATAAAACATGCTCTTGGGGCACCCATGGATCCATGCCATGTAGGCCATTCCATCAAATTTCCATCATTGTATCAAGCTATGTCATGAAGGACAAGTGGTTACCATTCTGGGTGATCTGGAACCATTCACACATTGTAGGGAATTGCATAGTTTTTCTCATGTGGCTTATGAATGTCCTTTGACGGATGTTGTTATCCCCTACAAATGGAAGCTATTAAGAAATGGGTAGATTCAGAGTCACTCATGCCTTATAATCAATATTTTCCTTTGTTAGTCAACTCATTCTCTTCATGGGAGGAAACATCTGCAAAATATGGCCCAGGTGAGCCATTCACTCTTAAACAGGATTTGTTAATATCATATTTATCAGTATCTCCTAGAACATGGGGTAAACCTTATTTTCAATTCAAGAGTACTCGAGAGCGGTGTCCTAAACTATTGGAAATTTTTTTCCCTAGTGGTCTCCTATCTGAGGAGAAGATGTTAGAAGATCCCACTAGCAGAGTGTCAGAAGGTACCATGGCTTCATGCCATCAAGCACCCCAGTATATCAAAGGTCACCGCATGATGTTTGTCATGGGTTACAGTGGGTTTGGATGTGGAATCAACGCACAAGGCTAGCTAGATCCTATTCCCATCCCATGTTTCAAGTCTGATAAGCATGGCCTAGGGATAAGGCCTCATAACACTCTACCCTTTGAGATTGACGCCACCTCTTCTGAACATGAGGATGTTTCATCTCATTCTGATAGTGATGCAGATTCCCAGTGTAGCCTCTATGAGGATCTTGCTTCCACTAACTTATTCCTAGATTCAGTTGTCCTTATCTTATCTGGATCCAACCCCCTAACCAATTATCAAATAGCCCTTGTGTATCCTAAACTTATAGATTGGGATCAACAACTTCACGTACCACTAGACTTATTTGAAAATGATGAGGCATTTTCAGAGTTCATGGGACTCAGGGATTCTATTCTAGCTGGGGATCACAAGAAAGGCTTTGCAATTCAACTAGACACCTGTGCATACTTTGGGGAAGAGGTAGAGATGTGTGGAAGTTTGAATAAGAAGGTGGTAAACAAGAGTACAAATACTTCAGAGAAACCTTGTAGAAAAGATAAACGAAAGTCTCACAGTGAAAAACTCTTTGAAACACTCATAGATAAACAGAACAAAGAGTCTATGGATGAAGTGGTTTATCCATTTAAATATGATGATGAGCTACCATAGGAGGTTGATCTTACTCTTCCCCCTGATCCTACATGGATGGAAGATGCTTCTAAGATGATTTTTGAGGAAATAATTAGTGTCAACATTAGCTCAGAAGAACAACCTAGAATTATAAAATTGGGATCTTCACTCTTAGCTCAGGAAAAAAAGGTATCTGTAGAACTCTTAAGGGAATACGCAGATATATTTTCATGGAAATACGAAGATATGTCTGGTTTGGACCCAGAGTTATTTTTGCACAACCTCTTTGTGCACCCAGATGCTAGACCCATCAAGAAAAAGTTGAGAAAGATGCACCCTAAGGTGGCACTCCTTGTCAAAGAAGAATTGGAAAAACTACTAGCTGTTGATTTCATTAAACCCATCGACTATTCAGAGTGGATCTCTAACATAGTCCCTGTACAAAAGAAGCCTGTCGACATAAGAATCTGCACTGATTTATGTGACATCAATAAAGCATGCCCTAAGGATGACTTCCCCTTGCCTAACATTGACATGATAGTTTATTCCACTGTTGGTTATGAAATGTTGTCTTTAATGGATGGGTTTTCAGGTTATAACTAGATACGGATTGCAGAAGAAGATTGGCATAAAACAACCTTCATCACCCCTTGGGGGACATTTTTCTACAAGGTCATGCCTTTCAGACTTAAAAATGTCAGGGCCACTTACCAACGAGCCATGACTGTCATCTTCCATGATATGATGAATGACATCATGGAAGATTATGTTGATGACATCCTAGCTAAATCCAAGAGCAGGGAAGAACACCCTGAAGTGTTAAACATATCTTTCAATGTCTCAGGGATTATAAGGTGCACTTAAACCCCAAGAAATGTGTCTTTGGTGTTTTATCAGGAAAGCTCCTGGGTTTCATAGTTTCACAAAGAGGGATAGAAGTGGACCCTGCAAAGGTTACAGCTATCATAGAAATGCCTCCACCTACAACTCTCAAACAACTGAGAAGTTTACAAGGGAAAATTCAGGCAATCCATCACTTTCATTTCACAGCTTGTGGATAAGTGCCACCCCTTTACCCATCTGCTGAAGAAAGACATTGCATTCAACTGGGGACCAGATTGTCAAAAGGCCTTTGCACTACTAAAATAGTACTTGGTCAACCCACCTATACTCATGCCACCTACCTCAGGTGAACCTCTCCTCTTGTAAATTTCTACTACCCAGTTTTCTATTGGTGCATTGCTTGCCCAATATGATCTAAACCATAAAGAAAGGGTAGTTTATTATCTCAATCGCACCTTGATTGCTTACGAGTTGAATTACCTGCATATTGAAAAGGCTTGCTTGGAAGTTATCTTTACCTTTCAAAAGCTTCGCCATTATCTCCTAAACAACAAAACCAAACTCATATCAAAATTTGATCCTCTCAAATACCTTTTATCCAAACCTACCCTCATAGGAAAAATGGATAATTGGATCATTCTCCTGAGTGAATTTGATATTGAGTTCGTAAATCAAAAATCCTTGAAAGGACAGGTTTTGGCTGATCAATTGGTAGAAGCTCCTCTACCAGGGATGGAACCTTTGTGCCTAGATCTGTCGGACGCATCTATGATCTACATTGAAGAGTTTGTATCATGGCAGATCCATTTTGATGGATCATTCACCTTCCACAGATTTGGAGCAGGAGTGGTGCTCATCACTCCCACAGGGGAGGTCATACCAAGAGCATTCTAGTTGGGATTTCATGCACTAATAACATTGCAGAGTATGAGGCACTCATCGCTGGCCTCAAGCTAGCTATTACTTGGAATATTAGACAACTATGAGTCATTGGAGACTCCCAACTTATCATTAAACAAGTTAATGATGAGTATAAAGTTAAAGATGAGAAGCTCATTCCATATAAGAAAATGGTCAAAACCCTGAAGGAATACTTTACAATGATCATATTTGAGCAAAATCCTAAGTCACACAATAGATTTGTGGATGTTATGGCTATAATTGGGTCACTGATATGCATACCACCTCAGGAGAGCAAAATGTCTTTCTTTGTAGAGCATTTACAAGTGCCCGCATATGATATGCCAGAGTCATGTTTGGCATGTGAAGTTGTTGGTCCATTATCCCCCTGGTATGACCCTATCTTTCGATACCTACAAGATGGCACTTTTCCACCAGACATTACCCATTCTGAAAAGAAAGCCCTTATCTATTGTATAGCCCGTTATACCCTCCTAGGAGGCACCCTTTATCATCATGGCTATGATGGGAATCTGCTTCACTATTTGGATGTTACTGACTCAATCCACGCTATTAAGGAAGTACACGGTGGTATTTGTGGAGTGCACACCAGCGGCATGGTCTTAGCTAAAAACTATTAAGAGTAGGCTATTATTGGCCTACCATGGAATCAAATTGCTGTAATTTTGTAAAGAAATGTGAGCTATGCCAGAAGTATGGAAACTTAATACATGCACCAGCACAGGCTTTATAGCCTATCGCAACGCCTTGGCCATTTTCAAAGTGGGGTCTAGATCTCATAGGGAAGCTCTATCCTTCTTCTTCAGATGGCCACACCCACATTATAACTGCCACAGATTATTTTACAAAATGGGTAGAGGTTGTGCCTCTCACTTATGTCACTGGTGTGCAAATTTCTAAATTCATCATGAACCATCTCATTTTCCATTACGGTATCCCTTCAGCCATTGTCACTGATAATGGTAAATCCTTCAAGAATAAAACAGTTAAGACATTGTGTCAACACTTCCATATCCAACTCAAGTGGTCTACCCCCTATTACCCCCAAGGTAATGGACAAGCAGAGGCTGGCAATAAAACCCTTGTATAAATCATGGAGAAAATGGTCAGTAAGAATGGCCATAATTGGCACTTGCAGATACATCCCACCCTCTGGGCCTATCAAACCTCCATCCGCACTCCTACTGGTGCAACCCCATATTCACTTGTCTATGGCACTGAAGCCATCATACCTTTGGAAGTGGAGCTTCCCTCCCTGAGAATATCTCTCAGGGACTATCTTGATAAAGACGAGGACTACAGAGTTGCTCGACTGGCAGAGTTGGAACTATTAGATGAAAAGTCTATCAGAGCACTCAATCATCTGAAAGTCTATCAGAAAAGAGTATCTAGGGGATGCAAAAAATGCATCATTCATCGGAAATTTGATGTAGGAGATCTAGTTCTAAAGGAAAATTAGAAGAACATTGTCAAGGACAAAGAAAATAATGGTCAGTTTGAAGCTAACTGGCTAGGCCCTTATGTGGTGGTTGTTAAATATGGATCAGGAGCATATAAACTTGCACACTTAGATGGTGAAGAGATTCTAGAGCCTATGAATGCCATGCACCTCAAGCAGTTCTACACTTAAGCATGATTAAAATATCAAATAAGAACTAAAAATAGGAAAACAAAGAAAAAAACAAGCAAAACATGGAAAATTGAGAAAACAGTAAAGAAAAAGTAGGTCATCCACATGTGAAAACCATGCAATTATGGCATAGTGGGCAGGTCTTTGAGTGAAAACTAGTCTTTGACACTCAAAGAGGATTTTCTGATGACAGGTCACTCTTACAACAAGATGGGTAACCCTTACTACTTTCTAGATCTGACCTCCTTTGCTAGGTCTAGGAACCCTATCAAATCCATATTTTTCAAGTCGTGATCTGGATTATTTACTCTTATATCTGTGTGAGGGATGTTCCCTTTGTATATTTCCATCTAACGTTAGGGGAACCTTCACATTACACTTGCTCATACATACACGCGTGGCATTCTACCTTTTGTATATTCCCACATCATGTTGGGGGCATCCACTTTTCTTGGTCCTTGTATATTGCTTTCAGAACATGACCTTAGAAAATACAAAAACATTTGGAAAAGGGATACACAAAAAATCTAAACATTCAAAAAATATCCCTTCTAGGGACAAAGCTACACCAACTGCACAATATTGTCTTAGAGAAGCCTCAAAACAATATGAACAGTAGCCTTGAAAACTTATCTTTTTAGATAAACCCAAAAACATTAGAAAAACATATATCAATGTTGTCTTGCAAAAACAAAGTATTATTCAATTATTGCTTTTGGTTTTTGGTTTGTATAGTGTTGGTATGTTAACTTCTCATGTTGTGTATTTTTAGGAGTAGTTTTTTGCTTACTTTAGATTAAATCTTGTTTATTTTAAATTGTGTATTGCATTAAATTCATTTTCTTGTACAAACTTTGGTATGACCACATCATCTGTTATATGCATCTATTAGGATTCATCTTACTTACTTAGATTGAATGTCAATTTGATCTCATTGGTATGTTTAATAAATTCATGTGTTTTACATCATAAGTTGTGTTGTGTTGTATAGGTACAGTTGTTTAGCTTTGTTAACTTTTGCTTTTGTGTTTGTCTCTTACACAGTTTTTTGTTATCACATCTATCATCTACCATTCATCACATATAAACATCATCTACTACATATATATAGAAATTCTAAGTACTACATCATGCATGTATGTTAAGCTAATCATCACATATTGTATCATCAATGGGGGCAAGAGTGATTGCGCATAATCACAAATCTATCCCCCCCACACCAATATCATCTAGTATCATCCCAAGTGCTAGAATATAAATCAAAAGCATTCCATAAATCCAAAACATGTGATACTATATACATATATATCATCAATATTAAAACATGGAACATAAACATCTCTAAATCTAAAGTATGTCACATACATACAAGAAAGGGAAATCATACATCACGATACAATAGTTGCAGAGCAATAACCACAAATTGTAAAAGGCATAATCACAACATGACATAACAAAATCATCATCAAATGTCCATATAATACATCTATAAATGTCTATCTCAAAACTCAAGTATACATCATCGATACAATATGCCATCTAAAAGGGGCATGCATCAAAAACTGAGCCTTCATCAAGAGGCATCATCAAAATAATGGTACATTAATCTATACATCATTCAAAATCATCCTTCATAAGAGGCATGTATACAATACATATGTAAAAAATGTAAAATAAAGAACTCAACCACAGTTCACGGCCTCTCCAGGGCTCCTAGGTCCGTGACTTAGGGGATAGAAGAGTGGTGGCTGTGATGGGCCAGCACTGGAGGTACCACCCTGTTGTCCAACTAGCTACTTTACAACAGGTTTTCAAAATGATCTAGTTGAGCATCCTGACCACCATGAGTAGGAACCTATCACACTCACACCTAACTACTCAAAAGGTGCTACCCACTACTCTATTGGGACTGCTCTGAAGTAGGCGGTCCTATAGTATAAGGCCTCGTTGCCAGCCCTCATAGCATCATGAATCAAATCAGCATCTCCAAAATCATTGGCTACCTGAACAGTGACATCTCATTCACCTATCAATCTACCCTTATCAGCATGGGCTTGTCTAGTAGCAGCGACCTCTCGGTCTCTATCTACAGTAATGGTCTGCACCTAGGCTCAGGCCTAATCCCTCTAAATGATAAAAATTTGTGCCTGTGCCTGGGCATGGTCCCTTTGTGTGACAACCATCTACACCTGAGTCTTGTGACTGATGTAAAAGACTCAGTATCTGAGCCCCCTGTGTAGCCAGCTGACTAATCTGGCTATGCCATGCAACACTATCCCCACCCTTAGTAGCTTGTGCTCTTTCCTGATCTCTTTCAACTATGAAAACATGTACTTGAGCGTTTTCCTAATCCCACTTAGTTGTAAGGGCCTATACATGTGCCCTAGCCTCATCTCTCTCTCCAGCCACCTGTAACTGTATGGTTATCACTTCCTATAACTATTGTTGAAGAGTAGCCAATTGCCCACCATCACCACCACCCCCTGAAGCATGAGGTGGTGGGCCCTACTCTATAAGTACCTACTGAAGAGGGGCATATATCCCCATTGGAATGCCTACTGGAGGAAAATATATGTTTAGTGCCCTGGGTTTCTGTCTCGTCCTGAGCTTGGGTCCCTATCTTTATGGCCATTGTAATAAAGGACCATGTCCTCTACCCCTAACATAATGTTATGCATCAGGACCACCATCATCGTCGTCGTCATCATCGTCATTGTCATCCCCACCAGCTCCACTCTCATCACCATTGGGAGGCCCCACTGGAGGACTTCTCACACCGGCATCATAAGTTGCCTTGGAAATGGTCAAACGGCATGGGATCACACCATGGTACCATGGTGCATACTCAGGTGTGCAACCAGGATCTCTAATTTGTCTTAATGGAACCCACATAGCATGTACCACCTGTAGGAAGTTGGCTTGTTCTCTATCCTAGGAAATCTATGGACCCATGTCAACATACTCTTGAGCCCTACGAGCGTACCACATATCTAGCCCATGAACATCCTGGGTAATGCCAAACTATCTCTGACACCAATCTACTCTGTAAATCTCCCGCATATAGTTGCGGCTGCCCAACATGAAGTACTCAACTGTAGCGGTGTTGAGCTCTAAACCATCCTCAGGCCACTAGAAATGTCTGTAGGGCATCCATACTATGGAGGCCTACTGTAACTCATCAATTTCATGGTAGTAATGATACGCATCTCCCATGTATGGACACACATCGTCTCCGATCGGGACCCATCCCCTAGAAGAAGGCTCCTCAGGAGCCCGAACTCTCAAAACACCTAGGGGCGAATAATAGCAATGTGGTCCCGTGCCCAAATTTTAAGTAGTCTGGCTAGCCCTACCATCTTCTAACGGTATTAGGTAATCAAATGTAAGTCCCACTATAAGTGTGTTAGAATGCACTGACCCCAGTAGTAAGTCTCTCTATCTATCAACCCGCATATCACTCCGAGGAGGCCAAGCGGAAATGATTCACCAGTCTTGTCAGGGATTAGAACTCCACTAAAAAAGGCCATCATATAAACCACAATGTGATCTAGCTCTGGGTCCTCAATGCACCACAACAATCTAACAGTCATCCCATGACATGGTATCATCAGGACAACAAATAACTCTGAGATACATCACTAAATATCAAGATAGTGACTCGTATACTAGATAAGCTGACCCTAGATTGGGACCCGTATAATGCGCCACACATCCTCTAGTGTAATTTTGATCTCCCCATTCGGAAGCTGAAAGCATTAACTCTCACGCTATGCCATCTCTCAGCTACAACTATCATAAGGTCATGATCCAAGGTGATCTGAGGCATATCAGCCACGTAGGCCAATCCCGTGATGTATAGGAGGATATCCAATATCTTCCTATCATCCTCATCAAACTGTGCCTCTATCGCTACTAGCCGACCATATCACTCGCGTGTATGCAAAATGGGCAATATACGTTGAAAACAAAAGAAACACACATGTATTAGGCACATTTCTATCTACTTATATCTAATTTTCTAGTAAAATTCTTCATTCTTCAATCTCATTTCCTAAATTTTAACTTTCTTCTAGTCTATTTTCTTTTCTCCTTGGCTATTTGGCTAGAAGGGTACTTTGCTCCCCTTTTCCTAGATGCATACACACCTTTCCCGATGCATACGTGTCTTCCTCAACACATACGCATCCATCACAATGTGTATGCGCCCCCTCTATTTTTCTACCTATTTCCCCTAGTCTACACAAGACGCATACGTGCCCAGTGTGATGCCTACGCACGTCTCTTTTGATGCATGTCACATGTATGTGCACCCCCATTCCCCTACCCAGGATGCATACACATCCTCTTTGAGATCCACATGCCTTCTTCAATGTGCGCAAGTGTGCACGTCCATATCTTCTTTGTTCAGTGGATACACGTGCGCATACCCATTTTTTTATGGATATGCATACACGTACCTATCAAAATTGACGCATGTGTGTATGCATATATGTAAAATTGACACATGCGCGTACGCGTATATGTCAAAACAACACATGCACGTACACGCATACGTAAAAAAATCCTAGTCTAGCCTAAAAATGCCCTAAAACAACATTAAATGCATAATTCACAAATAAGGATAGACCAATCACGTAGGGTTCATCTGTTGGGTCCCACATGAAATCTTGGATGCGATCTACTCATCTCCTCCTGCTTGATAGCCTCACCATCTCACTCTAGAGCTATAACTCTCACTCGCGGTAAAAATTTACAAGAGCTCTGGTATAAATGAACTAGTCATGATTGATTTACCCCCCTAGGTGGGTATATTAGGCCACCGCAATGCCCATGGGGCATGTTTTCTCCACCTTGATCATTCTATCCCTTCTTCTACCTGCCGAGGTGATTATTTTTCTATTAAAATAATTATTTTTACTCTTTTTCGCATGTTGGGGCACTTAGTGCCACCCCGTAGTCACTTCTTCATTACACTAGAATAATTTACAAATCTTCCAAGCACCTTTCACATTTATCTTCTATTTTCTACTATTTTACCTTGTAATGATTATTTTTTATTTTATTTAATAATTATTTCAAGCCCGTAATTCTTCTCATCATGACATATTGTGACTCTTTGATGACCTTGCCTTCACCTTCACACCTTCACACGTACTTTTAGGAGATTTTCTATCTTTTAAATTCTTCTGACCGATAAAAAATAAAAAATTATAAACTGCTCTAAAAAAATCATAAACACTTTAAAAATGAACTAATATTGGTAAACAACTCATTTGCAGCTAAAATTTGTGTCTCTCACATGACACTCATCTCGTATCTTGTTAAGGTTTTCAAATGTTTTGAAACAACGACTTCATAGATCATCTGAATCTTCAATCATCTACAAAATCTATGTTGCTTACTTCACCTATACTCTTTGGCATTATTAGTTTCATGGTACTGTTTTCGTCGTGCACATTGCTTTTTCATCAGACCCAAGTGTCATCCATCATTTCCCTTGCATATACACATTTGTTGGGGCATCATTCTTTACCCTGGTTGTTTATCAAAAAATTTGGGATTACAACTTGATAACAAAATATTTGTGCAACTATCTTGAATGTTGTTGGTTTGAGTGTGTGTGATTGTACTCATTTCCCTGTTAAAATAGTTTGTTTACTTCTCGTATTGCATTGCATGTTTGTATGTTGCATGGAGTTGTTATTTTAGCAATGGACAGTTGTTTGTATCTTGGCTTTTTCATGTCATTTTACGCTTCTGTCATATGCTTACATTTTAATAAGGGTCGATGATGAGGATTCTAAGTAAAATGATGATTAATAGTTATTAGGCATTGGTTTACGGATAGCTCAATAGTCCCCTTTTCTTGTTGTTTTTCTCATCTTCTCTTTACACTTTTTCTTCCTTCTATTCTCTTTTTGATCATCGATCAAGTTCTTCTATCACCCCATCGACACTCGAGGGGGCATCCTTCATCCTATAAATTTTTCTTCTACCCCTTCAAAAAAATTCTACTTGTTTATACTTGTCTACTTTCTTCAAAGTGACGTAGCTTACGTCACCCCAAAGAGGGGCAAATGTAGACACATGTAGTTTGATCAAAGCACTATTATCTCTAATATTGCACTAACTATTCTCTTCCTCGCAAATTGATGACACATTGTCAATTAGAGCTATCTAACTCCCCTTTTACAACACTCTTTTGGTCTAATTCCTCTTATAAGTCAATTAAATAGGCTATTATAGCCTCTTCGTGGCTAAAATCCTCTTATTTACAACTTTTATTAGCTTCATGGACTATCAATCAGTTTCATTAGATTGATTAGACCTTTTGAAACCCTCCCAAAACCCTAATTTCTCTCTAAACAAGATTAATTAGTCTAACCTAGGTTAATTACCCTAAATCATGATCATCCTCTTCCAAACCTAGTCAAATCTTACTTTGACTTGCTAATTAACTTGTTGACTCTCTTTTAGTCCCACATGCACCAAAAATCCTCCCATTTTCCAAATTGAAAACTATAAATAGCCCACTACCCCCCTCTCATTTACAAGAACACTTCTTCCCTCTAACATAAACTATAGTATTATTGCTAGGATTAGGATTTTTATTTCATTTTATTGAGTTATTTTCTTTATCTTTTGTATTTCATCACACACCATAGAGTAAATGGGAAGAACCATTGTCCTTAAAGCCATTAATGGTGAGCTCCCATTCTCTTAAAGCATAAATTGATTGCGTAGATCCTTATTAGGCTCATTTACTTAAGCATTTCAAGAACATAGGGTAATTATATTTGTTGAGTTTGCTTTTTTGCTTCAAACTAATGCATGCAAAGTAGGAATCCTTGTTTACTTCTTAAATGATGGTCCATTGATCGGTTTTGCACAAATATTTTTGGTTATTGAGTGTTCTTACCCCATTCCATAGCTTTTGCAACCTTTCTTTGAACATAGGATTTACATTTAAAGACAAGATGTGGAGGGTGTAAAACACGAGTGCTTTGTCTATAATGTTAAAGATACATTGAGCTATGTGATTGGCAACTAGTTGCAAATAAATTCTAAATTTCCCATTGTGGGTATGTACTTAATATGACTTCTATTGACGAATTGACCAAGAGACTTGTAATTGGAAGTTTCAAGTTAAACTTGGAAGAGATAATCTTCAACAATAAACCAAAAAACTTTATTAAATTCACATATATTTTCATTAAAACAAGAAATTCTGTCGTTAGCCATTATCATAGCAGCTTCCCTCCAAACGTCAATGGTGAGATGTCTATCACAAGGACTTGATGAGTTTGAGAAAGCTTGCAAATGCATTGTTGAAACACTTGTTGTCACTCATTAGAAGAATCTTGAACTTTGAACTATTGTTGGTAATGGAAGATGAAGGCTTGAACCATAGCCGACACTTTTAGTACGTCATTGGTCAACTTCCGTAATAATTTTAATTTTGATGGAAAAATGTTTCACCTTAAACATTTGAAAAAAATCTATATAAATTTTATCTCCAGCCTTAATTCAATGTAACCTAACTTTTATTTGTGTACCATACTTAATGTATGTGTATACAATTCACACACACACACACACACACACCTCCCGATATAGAAAATCACCCAAATATCTTAAATATGCATAGAAAAAAATTAAAATAAAAAACTAAAATAAATTACATACTGTTAAGAATTATTACAATGATCAAAATCTAACATTGACTATATTTCTCTTTCGAGGTCTTTGCTTATCACAAACAAAGAGTAGATTGCGGATTATTGTACAAAAAGAACAATAACAAACTTCGCCATCGCTCACAAGAGTTGAACAATTTCAAATTAGATTTGGTAGGAAAATTAGGTTGCAATCGTGAGACAAGAATGGCACAATCCACGCCCCATGAGAAGTTAGGTGTGGCCGAAAGCAACAACCTCATTTATTTTTCTAAACCAATCTATCTGTTTGATGGAATATTTTAAAAATTAGGTTAAAATCATACGGAGGGTACTTTGTTATTACTAAAATATAATTGAAAGATTCAATTATGCCGTTGTTTGTAAGTTTCTTCTGAAATTTGTCTCTCCTTTCTCGTCATCACATCAATTACATTACAATGTCATAATCAGCTTAGAAAACTACCTTTACCAAAACAAATTTATCTTCAAAATATTCATCAGAATTATTAAATGTTTTATCTGATTTGGTAGAGAATTTGTGTCCGTACTCAAAACATGAAGTTGTCAACGACATTTCAGATCATGGGTTATAATATCGTACATGCATTCTAATATCTATCATTCTACGTAAAATTTTATATTTATATAGAATAAATATGGTCAAGGCTGTAAACTTGTGGAGAAATTACATTGATATATTTATATGTTTAGTAATTATTGACCTGAGATTAATTAATTGTTATGTTTTTAAGTATTTGTGTGTTTAATTATTGTAATAGTTTAATTTTTTTCTTCCGTAGTCTAGAAAGATTTGTAAAGACACAACACCCAAGGTTAGAAAGGTAACCCAAAAATAGAACCTATGAACTAGGAAATTATTTATAATATTCTTATGAGATTAGTTAATTATTATAACAATTATGTACTTATGTGTTTTTATTATCGTTATAAAATTAATTAATTGTTATAATATTAATATATTTATGTGTTTATTATGTCAAATATATTAAATTTCACTATTTAAATATATGAAATAGTTTTCAACCTCCCACACACTTCTTTGTAAATAAAAGTTATGAAATTGATATCTCTAAACTTCTCAGATATTAAAATATATCTACTAATTAGTTATTTCAAATTCTAAATTTATTATCATGATTACTTGTTTAATGAATCCACACACCCGCAACCAACATTTGGTGGAAGTCAACGTTACATCCGCATCAAATAAAATACCATTTACATAAAATCTTGGAACTCAAATTTTCTTAAGAGAAAATCAAACATACAGTGATATACGGGTTAATATTGTTTTTTACACGCAATAAAGAGTATCTATTTTGAAGAAAGGCTGTTATTGCATGACAATTGGCGTGTTGTATAGTTTAGAGAAATGGGGCCCAACTTGACATTCTATGTTTAACGTTGGTCCAAAGTGACTTGTGGTCTAGAATATATAAGTGATCCCAAACTTAGATTGCTGGAGAGTGACCAAATTTTGGGTATAATGATTTGCAATATTTTCTTTAATATAAGTTTAAATTATAGATTATTTATTATTAAAGTTTAGAAGTTGAAAGAAAGATTTTTTTTGGGGTGGGGTTATGATAACATATTTAACTATTATTCATATTCAAATGAATGAATTTCTTTTATATTTTTGTACACGTGAGTAAAAATATTTGGTGGATAGTGTGAAATATATTTAGCTATTATACATATTTAAAGGAATGGCTGCCTCTCACATTTTGGCACACGTAAGAAAAAATATGTCATAAGGATTGGGATGTTTTTCCTTAAGCATAAATTAAAAAAATAAGAATTAGTAATCATGATAATTTTAATACCAACAATTATATCAAAGTCGTGATGGATATGCCAATAAGCATTGTGTCTAAGAGGACATGCACAAGTTACAAATATAGAATTGACAACCCTTAAAATTAAAATACAACTTGAATGTGCTTTTATAGAGCCAAGGTGAATGGTTTATTGATGGAAAATGCCATAAAATAGGAAAAACAACTCATCCTAGTTTAGAAGAGATACATATGAATGTCATATTACAAGTGTAATACGTAATTTTACAAATATATACATGAACTTGTGATCCACTAGTTTCACTAGGGATCCACTCTAAGTGCATTGTGATCTCAATTTTATGAAATGCGAATAGTGGGGATGAATTCTATTGCATATCTTGGAAATTGGACAAACATAATATGTACCATTAAAGTTTCAAAGTGATAAGTGAGACCAATAGAACCCTGGAAGGATGTGTTACAATTCTTCCAAACAAAGGATAAAATAAAAATCTACTATTGAAAATACATTGAACATGATTTTGACATAAGTAAAATTTAAAAAGTTAGTATTGTATTCCATGTTGAAATAAAAGATCAAAGGATATCCAAAGCATAAGGGAACAAAATTCAATTCTATTTTAATAAAACTCAAGAAGTAATAGTTAAATACATTTCCTAGAATTAATTTTATGCTCTTGATTTTAGTAGTAATTTTTTTTAGGTGTATGTTCTTCCATATTTAAATATTAGTGAAAGGGGAATTTTGTATATTATAGAATTTCGATGAGACCAAACTCAATTTAATAGTTCTCATATGGACACAACTCTTAGTCATGATTTTAATTTACTAATATAGATATCTTACATATATCTAAACTAGATGAATTTGAAGGCTCTAATATTAATTTTAAATTTTATGTTAATAATATACAACAAAATTCACGCGATTGATATCTCTTAGATTTTTTAGATGGATGTATTTAAATATCTATACTAATTAATTATTTTAAATTTTAAACATATTATTATGATTACTTTTTATTACATTTAGAACCCACACTCTAACATACAATTTGGTAGAAGTCACCATTACATCTGCATCAAATAAAATATTATTCACATAAAATCTTGGTATCATATATGTGCAACATTCTACCAAGAGAAAGAATCAAACATAGGATGATATATGGGTTAATATTGTTTTTATAGAGGTAATAAAGAGATTCTATTTTTATATGAAAAAATGCATTGAAGAAAGGGTGTTGTTGCATGGCAATTAGCTTGTGGTCTAGTGTAGAAAAGTGAGGCCCAACTTGACATCCTATGTTTAAAAGGGATTGGTTGAGAGTGACTTGTGGTCTAGCATATGTGAGTCAACTTAGGTTGGTAGAGAGTGACCTAAGTTTAGGTATAAATATATTTAATATTTTCTTCGAAAACATAATGAAATTACAAATTTAAACCATAGTTTTATTATTAGTAAAGTTTAGAAGTTTAAAGATAGAATGAATCTATTTTTTTGTTGTTTTTGTGGATAATAACATGATAATATATTTTACTATTATTCATATTCAAAGGAATGGATATCTCTCACATCTTAGCGCATGTGAGTAAAAATATTTGGTGGATAGTGTGACAACATACTTAACTATTATTTGAATGTCAAAGTAATGAACATCTCTCAGGAACATGAGAACAAAATTATATTATAAGGATTGGGATCTTTATTCTTCATCATAAGTTTAAAAAATAAGAATTAGTAACCGTAGTAATTTTATTACTAATAATTGCAACAAAATTGCAATGTATATGCAAATAAGAAGTGTGTCTAAGATGTTGTGTAGGTTAGAGATACAAAATTGATTGTTTGAGGAAGTTTATATCCATTAAAATTAAAGTACAATTTCAATGTGTTTTAATATTAACAAAATTAATGGATTATTTGTTGGCCTGGTGAAATACTGCCTAAGTATCAAAAGTGCATATGATGGTGTCACAAAAGAAGTGGGCACGTGGATAGGCATGGAAGGTTGAAAGATTTGTGCCCTGAGAATTCACTTCCAGTAAGAAATAGTTCGAGACTTAGCTGTTTTTGCATGGCACGGGCTAAAATAAGAAAAAAACGATGGAGTATAGACCAAACAAGGTGAGGAAATGAAGACTTAAAGGATAAGCGAAGGCTATTTTGGGAACAAGTGGAAGATCAAGAGTAATGCAGTTTTAGAGCGAATAATAGGATTAGATCTAGAGTTAATTATAGATAATCTATTATTAGGCGAAGCTTGCATGCTTCTTTAGTTATCTTTGTATCCATGTATGGTTATATTGGGCATGTAGCAAATTATAAGAGTGAAGGGAATGTCCCCACCCCTATATATGTATTGATTTGTACTGATTACGAGAATGATAGAGATATGTATTGTAACAGAGTTATGTTGTTGGTGTGTTTGTGTGCATGACTTTATGATGATGCTTATGATGTATTCAACTTCTGTGTTTTGTGATGAATTAATATGATGGATCTTTGGGGATGTATTTTGTTCATTTATGTCTATGTTCATGGTTATTGTATGGTAAATCTAATATTAATCCTTATGTGATCTATATGATTTCTTTATTATGTGTGTTTCCAAATTGAGCTCATGGATCTAGTTATTGTGATGGAATATACGCTTTAGGTATGGTTATTATAAAAATGCATGCTAACACCTTGGAAAGTAAGTAACAAAGAGGGACCTGGTAGGATTCCCGTGCTTCAGGTGAAATCTCATATCTATCTAAGTGAAGTTCGAGTGCGCTTAGGCATCTGAGTATAAAAATAAATGCTACATTTTGGTTCCGTTGCAGGGACCTCTTTCTAAAATTTTTTCCACAATGTTTCATGATGATGGTGTATCGATTGACTCTTCTGACCATTGAATATTGAGTAATTGATGAACAAGATCAATTTGCATGAAAATATGGTTCTGGTCCTGATTCAAATGTGTACATGTCGGTTGAAGAACATATTTATCATGAGCTTTATAAGACGTTATTTGGTTTCTTTCTAATAGATTTATACGAGTGGTTGTCAACCTATGCATCAAAGAAAAGATGGAGTTAGAGACCAAGGGTTTGGATGCAAGATGAATACCAGGCTTTGTTCAATGTAGATGAACCTTGGATGCATGTTGTAAATCATTGGTGGGTTGGTGTTGTTATTAGAGTTTGTGGATATCTGATGAAAAATGAATACACGAGCAATTGCAGAAATCAAAATTACTAACAATAAGATGCAATATGATAAAAAATTGAAAAGGAAAGAATGACTCCAAATCAGCTCAATGCTTGTATTCATTTTTAAACCCGTCACAAAGGAAAGAAATCCCATGCGTGTCGGCCTATCACCCAACGGGCGCTGGGTGCTCACCTGAGGCATACACGGGAACCAAGTCTCTCTTTTATGTGAGTCTAGTGGGAAACATCATCTATGACCCAAGTTTAAGAAATTTGAGAGGAAACAAGACATACAATCACCATAGAGCTCAGAATGGCTTTTAGATCTTGTAGTCATTCCAGAAAGAAAATATCTTAACAGAGTATAGAACCTACACCAAAACAGAAAGGAAGTTGTACAAGCATTCATACTTAGTTCATAAACATAAATGAAAAAGAGCTATGAAGAAGGATGTATGCATCATAACCATTAATGTTCACATTCACATAAATTGTCAACCTCATTACATTCATTAGGCCCATTACAAAATGTCACAGAAGGGAAGACCGTAGTCATGCATTATAATTGGATTCATTAGCTAGGACCTCAAAATAAAATTTATAACCCCCAAACCCTTGATACATCCTTTCCTACACTTATTTACCCAAGCTAACAGATTCTTTGCGGTATTTATGTAGAGATCCGCCCTCTATTCACTTCATTCTCCTTTACTTCTACAGGTACTCATATATATAGCCTTCCTAAACTGCCAAATCATTCTTCTGTGGCCTCAGATCTGTCACCAAGTGTTTAAAAGTGGTCCTCCATGGGTGCATGCTCCTCCAGGCCTGAGCACACCACTCCTTGCCATGATGTCCTTTTAGAAGCTTTTATCGCAGGGTATATTCCTTCCAGGCCACCCTATTGCTAGGCTGGCACCTTTTCCACTTCTGTCACATCTTTCTTGTGTCCTGCCCGATAGATCAAAAAAGGCTAAGTCCTAAATTCTTCTCCGTGGGCGCACATCTTGGGTTCTACCAAAACCCTAATTGAACCCTTCCCTATGTGCCTTATCTTGCACGCTTTTTTCAACCACACGCACCTATGCGCCCTTTTTGGACTTAGTTGATAGTTTAGGGGCCCAACATCACCCCACACTTTACCTTTTATTTTCCCTCAGAAAATTCCTCAAAGAATAAAGGGGACTAAGAATGGGAAAAGAAGGAAGAATGGGGAATGATGCTACTTAAGCAATAAGAGAGGAAATTTCTTTTGCAAGTTGGCCTCCAAATTGTTCCAGGCATTGACCTCATTCTGTGCTCTCTAAAAAAGATCACCTACTAAGGTGCTCACTTGATCAAAACCCAACCCATCCCCTTATGTGCTCATGGTGTCAACAATTTTCTATAACTCCTTGCCTATATCCTCTAGCGCATCCATCCTTCATGTAATCTATAGGTATAATTCCTTTAGCCGATTTTTAACTGAGCCCCGTAAGGCCTCAATAACTTCTAATTTATTTTCTACCTTGGCTAGGATTTTTTCTCACTCTGATATGTTCCCCTTGTTCTTCTCCTAGAAGTATTTAAGTTATGCTTCATCATTGGCAACCAGCATGCTTTTCACTTTGTCTTTGTCTGCGCAGTTTTCATACATGGCCTTAGCAGTTCGGGAAGTAATCTTTACATCAGCAAGGACCTTTCTATATTCAGCTATGAGTGCCATGACTTTCAATTTATCCTCCTTTTCTAAATGCGTCACCACTTCTTCTACATATTCTAAGGCTAGTGGCTACCTTTCCATGGTGAGGATCCTTGTTAATTCCTCCAGGCATTCCAGGACAGATGCATACTTCTGCATGGGAGGTGCTAGGTCTAGATGCTTCAACACTATTACATCTATAATAGACTCCACCTTTTTGTATACTTCATGCACTCTAGCATTCTCGTCCTTTAACTCACGCTGCAACTAGGTGCTAATCAATTTTTCTTGACTTAGCTCCTTTGTCCTCTTAGCTAGCTCTTCCTCTTTCTCCTCTAGTTCATCTTCTAGAAATTTGACTCTATCATTCCGCCCAAAGAGTCTAGCTTCGACCTCAACGAAGACCTTGTTGAGCACGTTGCACAGTTGTTCATCCAAGAGCCACTGAGCATTCAACAATAGGTTGTATCCTTTTGATTCTGGCAATGTTATTATTACCCTGTGGCTTACTTCGAACTTTGTCTCATCAAGATGGGACTCAAATGCCCATGAGAGCATCTTCCTTGTCCGCAGGTATGTAACCTCTTTATCAAAAGTTGACATTGTTAGGAGCTCCTCTATTTGAACCATACTTTAGAACTGTGTGTGTAAAACTTTGTTGGGGTCATCAATATAACCCATCCCTGGCCTCTTCTCCTCCACGCGCTTTCCTCTCGTGCGTGTTCCCTTAGGAAAATTTACAGTTAAAGTGGGGCCTCCAGTGCTGTCATGGTCCTTTTCCCCACTATCTTCCTTATCCTCATTCATCACAAGCTCAGTGTTGCATTCCAAATCTTCTTCCATCAAGGTCTCAATGATCTTTTTAGCCTCTCTTTTTGTCACCTTGTTTACCTTTCTCTACCTTCCTTGTCCCGGGCACCTTCCTTCTCCTAGCTGCCCTTTCTCCACATGAAGATGTACTCATTCTTATCTCCCACTCCCTCCTTTGAGTCATGTACACTGAACATAGGTTGTTCTTGGTTTACCTCAGGCTCATCTTCCTCATCATCATCCCTTTCACCCTCATAGGACCCCAAGCTCTCAGTGTACTCAGAATTTGACTCCTCCGTCATATTTTTCTTCTTCCCAACTAGGGATTTTGGTGTAGGTGAATTTGTCTCTTCTTCTTCTGATGACTCCTTGTCTAATGGATCCTCTAGATCCGGAGTCTTCTCTTTGAGTATGGAAATTTTCTTACATGAATACATACTTGTTTTGGTGCTTGTCCCAGGGGTATCTATTGTTTATGTATCCACTACACTTGGTACTTTCTCCTTTGGTTCTTTTTCCTTCTGTCTAGATGCGAGTCTCTTCTTGCCAGTTGGGTCCTCAAGTATGAACACCTCATTCTCCAGATACATTCCCTTCTCAAATTTGGGTCTTATGCAGAGGTATACTTGTGTTGTGAACCCTCCTACAATGGGAAAAGTCATGGGTCTCACCATTTAGACCTCATGCGGTACACACTTCTCCACGTACATGCACTTGTTGGGGTAGACCAATCCTTTACATATTTCTCTGTGGTCTAGGTCCATATTAACAAGGTCCAACTTCAACTTCTTGGATTCTTTAAACCTGTTCACTCCCACTTGGAAGTGTTGAGCTATGAAGGAAAAAGGGAGCTTGCACCAAGGGATCCATGTCTCATCTATCAGTTTAAATCTACCAAGGCAAAAATGTTGGTACATAGCAAACTCAACTTCTCCCTTGGTGGTCACTAGTAGTTGTTCAGGGATCCTCCATTTCTCCCCGAATGTGTTCCTCACGTGCATGTACCACTTCTCTAGGAACACCTTGTGCATAGCCATCATACTATCACAGGTGTACTTCTCAAACCTCTTTGCGGGCGAAGGGTCTTCAGCAGGGTACTCCCACATGAATTTTTCTGTTGTATCTGACACCCCAATCTCTGAGAACACAATGGTTAATAGAACATTACCAAAGAGGATTTTATCACCTTCCTGCATGGTACTGACAATATTATCCATGATGAATGCAAACAAGTTGTAGATGGTGCCCTCTGAAATTCTCCTACAAACATTCAACCAAGAATTGTTTGCTTGGGTCCATCTCTCCTAGCCATTTAACTTTGTCACAAGGTGTGTGGCCATCTTCATCACTGATTCCTTGATGTCTATGATATCAAAGTACCTCAACCCCTTTTTTTACGTATAAGTAGCGATAGTTTCCTTAATTTCCTCCTTGTTGCATAGGTTGTCCTCTAAAAGTTCTCCTTCACAGATGAGGCCTGTGAAATGTGAAACAAGTTAAGGGGTAATGCACATCTTACGCCCTATGAAGTGAAAGTAATATTTGTGCATGCGCGACATCAGCCATTGATATAGGTGCTTAGGCTTTCCAAAGTAGGGCAACTCAAAGAGTTGCAATAATCCTGACTTCTCCATCTTCACTTTTACATCATCGTTATAGATGAGAAAACCCTTTGGTGTCCTTTTATTCAACAAGCACACTAACTCTAGTGCCATTTATTTCACGATCATGCTCGAGAGATGATTGTAATAATTTACTGACATATTTATTAAATGAGACTCCCACTCATGCCAAAGAAATACTCTATCTAGGTACTGCATTTCTGCACACCACTCTTCATTTGTACCCATGAAAGTGTCTTGTTGCTTGCTCTTGCCTTTTCCCTTTCCCTTCTTAGGTCTGCCAACTGGTTTCTTGGGTGCCATTGTTTATGTTAACACTTCAACTTCTTTCACTTGCTTTGTTTTACAACCCCTTTCCAAGTTTAGATCTCAAACTGGCAAAGAAACTCTTTTCCGACCCATGCCCTAGATACCAAACCCTAACTGGAATCTCTTTTCACCAGAAAACACTTCTCCACAACTCTTCCCACACCCATGAATCACTTCCTTTTTGGTTTGTAAATCCAAACTTGTCACTCACGCTCAAATTCTTGCAATTTTTCTTCACACGGATCAACTATGGAAACCCTAGTTCACAAAATCTCTTCTCTTCATATTCGCAAAGTGAATAATGAAATGTCCAAACCTCTATTTATAGTTTTCCCCATTTTTAAGAATTAAATGATACTTCACCTACCACCATACTTTTAACATTTAATGTGGCTTTTTCAAACAAAGCCCAACTTTTTTTCCCTAACTCACGCACCCAACCTTGCGCAGACAATCTTCCAACCTTCTTGCGTGTAACCAACCCATCTTGACAAGAGACTCTTGCGTGCGTGTAACCAGCGCAGAAGGCACTTATTTTGTCATGATTTTTACTCTCACCTACCTCATGTTGTTTATGCACTTCTTCCTCCTCTGTATGTGAGATCTGAAAGTAGCCTTATCTTGACACCAACCATCCTTTTCCACATTTTATTTCATGCACCTCTTTCAACAGGGCCATTCAACCTGGATTTCCAACACAATCCTCTTTGACACTTTACCCACGCTTTCCTTCACATCATTCTACCCCATTCTAAAATGATGTGTGGTCCTCTACGCATTCAAAACCTTCAAAAATTAACAAGGTTACCGGTGCCCAAGGCACAAAACAAAACAACAACACGAAAGGGAAACACAAGAAAGGAAATTCTTAACTATTTGGAAAAATTGCCTTATTTACAAAAACCAAGAAGCCTTATTTATAGTAGGGCTTTAGCCTACTCCCATTGAAGTGTTAAAGAAATTTCGTTCCATTCAGCACTTGTAACTAGCACACACCCAAATCAAGGATGTATGAGATTATATAGGGACCTAACCAATAGACCTTTAACTTCTCAGGGTGGCACAGAAACTTAGAATCATACAATAAGACCATCTGTCCAACCTCAAACATCTTGTTCCTAATGTGGCGATCATGCCATGCTTTTTTCTTTTCTTTTTCTATTGTTTGTCTCCACCTGGTGAGTGATCCTATTTCATCCAGCTTCATCAATTCATCAATTCACTCTTCTAGCACTTGCTCATCAACCAACCCTCCTGCGCATGTTATTCACAGAGAAGTTAACATGAACTCAACCGACAGAACAACTTCCATGCTAAACACCAATTGAAATGGTGTGGATTTTTTCAACCTTTTATAAGTTGTCATATAAGCCCATAATATGGCTAATACCTTGTCATCCCAATCTTGTTTTCTGACATCACAAATCATTGTCAGGGTATGACTCAGTATCTTGTTGAATGCTTCCGTGATTCCATTTGCTTGTGGGTGATAAGGTGTAGTCTTGTGATGAGCCACCATGAAATCTGCTAATATTATCCTCACGATCTCATTCAAGAAATGTGTACCACTATCGCTGGTTAAACTTAAAGGGAATCCATACCTTGTGATAATGTTCTCCCACAAAAATCTTGTTGTTGTAGTTGTTTTTCAATCTTTAGTTGGGGTTTCCTTTTCCCACCTTGTCAAATAGTCCATGCAAGTGATTACGTAGCATGATCCAATCCTACATGTTGCTGGTGCAATAGGGCCTACAAAGTCTATTTCCCATTTCTCAAAAGGTTCAACGCTAGGGATAGGGTGCAAAGGAATTTCATCTCTCCTTCCTGGCTTGTTAACACGTTGACAGTGGTCACACACTTTACAATAGTCCTTTCAATCCTTATACAAAGTTTCCCACCACAATATTGCCATTAATATTGTACGTGTGGTGGCGTTGACTACATAATGTCCACCTGCACTTCCTCTATGTGCTTCCTCTATGAAAGTGAGGTGCTCATCGTCTAGTACATACATGCATAAAAATTCATCATGCCCTAATTTGTATGAGTCCCGACTGATCAACATGTAGGGTGCGATGCGTATGGATAGTTTCTTTTTCTCTAATGTCTTCATCCCTTCCGGTGCCACACATTTCTTTAGAAAGATTGTAATTTCCTCCAAATCCAAGGGCACGTGCTGCAACCTAAACAGTTGCGCTTCTGGCATAGTATCTTCAATGCTCTATGCGTCCTCCCCTAAATAATTTCTTGATAAATGATCAGGACCACAATTACTCTTTCTAGGCTTCACAAATACTGTGAACTAAAACTCTTGAAATAACAACACCCATCGACATATGTGCCCTTGTAGAATGAGCTTGTTCACCAAATAATTTAACGCCATGTGGTCAGTGTAGAAGATAAAGGGAGTTACCAGTAGATACTTCCTAAACTTATGGAGTGTGTGGATCATAGACAATGCCTCGCGCTCGGTCGTAGTATAATTCTACTCTGCTGGTGTCAACTTCCTGCTTGAAAATCATAGGGGGTGATTAACAATTCCCTCACCAAGATGTGCAAGCACTGCTCTAATGGCCATTCTAGAGGCATCTACATGAACATGGAAGGGCTTGTCCCAAGAGGGGAAATGTAGTATAGGCGCGATGACAAGCCTATCCTTCAATGTGTCAAACACCTTCTGCTGCGCCTTTCCCTAATGGAAGGCACTTTTATGTCTAAGAAATTCTTCTAAAGGCACGATGATCTTGGCATACCCCTTAATGAATTTTTGATAGTAGCCCACATGTCCAAGAAACCCGCACACTACACTTTGACTAGTTGGCTCCCCCAGTCCCACAATAACTGCAACCTTGGTAGGATCTACTAGCGAGCCCTCCTTACATATGCTATGCCCCAATAACGTTCTAAAGGGGGTAGTAAAGACACACTTCTTAATGTTGAGGGATATCCTCAACTGTCAACACCTCTCAAACATCAACCTCAAATTATCAGAATGATCTTTTACCCATACACCGTCCAATTATCCAGATAGACTGGAAGAAATTTATGGATGAAGTCCTAGAACACTTGTACCACTATGGGTAAGAAACTAATAGGTGCATTCTTCAACCCAAAGGGCATGATCTTGTATGCAATAATTCCCCATTAAATGGAGAAATTTGTCTTCTCCTGGTCTTCCTTTGCAATCCGGACTTGGTGGTACCTCAAAAATCCATCCGTAAAGGAATAGATTTTGCACCCAACGATTCCATCCAAAATTTATTCAGTGAAGGGGATTGGAAAAGGATCGATGACACAAACTACGTTTAGCTTCCTATAATCCACACAGATCCTAATCCACCCATTCTTCTTAATGTTGATTACCATTGGACTTATCCATTCTGATTCTTCAACAACTTCAATGATCCCAGATGCTATCATTTTTTCTAACTCTTCCTTTACCTTCATGCGCAAATTGGGATTCATCTGGTAGGATCTCTTCCTGACCGGGCACACACCGTCATTCATTTTTATCCTCATCTCCCCCAAGGAATGGTGGATGAATTTGAGCTCATGGTACCCACGTGGGAATAAATCCTTAAATTCATGAAAAATATCAATGATATTAGAGACTACCTTTTCTGACTAGTAATCTCCAATTATAGCTTCCTTAGGTTCTTCTCCTGAGCTGATATTAACCTTTTTTAAGTTTTAAAGGTTCATGGTAGGCACACGCGCTAGTATCAACATTTTCCACTAACTTGAGCATCCCTATAGAATGGTTAACATCCAAGCTTTCTACTTCCTCCCTATCAATTACATATACAAGTTTTCCTTTCTCCTTTTTCACACACGTGTGCTCAAGATAAACCTCCTCGGTTTCCTCTTCTTCAAAGTGCACCTCCAAACTTGGTTCACCAAGCAAGTTGAATAACCTATCTTCTGCCATGGAACTATCCCCCATGGTAAGACACTTAAAAACCTACAATGCCTTATCAACTAGTGGCTTGGTACTTCGATACTCAAATGTTTGAATGAGGTCAGCCACTAGCTCTTTCCAATTCCCTTTTTAGTAGCATGTTTTAGAATGTATGTAACATGCGTGCGTAACCCTATAGTGTAGAATACAGTTTGTGAATGCAGAGGGATGGTGGCAAAGTATCTATGCCTTCCCTCTAGTTTCTCTCACAGGCTTGGACGTGGAAAGAGGCGAGATCCTAACCATGGTAGTCCTTAATGGTGATGAGCACATTGCTTCTAGAGAAACGAACAAAGAAGGCAATTCTCACTTTGCGCCATTCCAATATATTATCCTGATGTGTTACCCACCAATGCACAGTAGTTCTTAGTAGGACGTAACTTAACATCCCCCTTCTTTCATTTTCCTCTTTCCACTGAGCTTCCATTTTCTACAAAAAGACCTCAGGGGAGGATCCTCCTGAGTACTTAGGTAGCTCTTTTCCTCCTAGGTTCTGGACTATGTGCACCTTTGTCACCGATCCTCTTAAATGTTGTCCGATCAACTCATAGGTCCCATGCTCCCAATTATCACATGCTAGGCTAGTGGTGTCACTTACCGACTAAGCATCCTCAAACTAGATAACTCCATCAGTAGGATGGATTATCTCTGGATCCCTTATTGAGAGCACATATATTCTATCTAGGACCTCTTCTCCTAAAGGTTTAGTATAGGGTGTTGACTTCCCATCAGCCAAGGGTATGATGACTCGTTCCTTGTAATTTTCAAAGCTGATGTACCCTTTGTTGAACCAAAGATCTACATTATTATTATAACACCATGGGTGCCCAAGTAGTGATGGGAAATTGTCTGCCTCGGTGAGCACCAAGACTTCAAAGTCCCCAATAAACTTAGCTCCCTGAATGGTGATAGGTGCATCTTTTAAGACACCAATGGGCATTGAATTTGTTTTGTTTTCCATATACAACACATTCGAAGATAGCTGTAATGCAGGAATTTCCATCTAATGCCATGCATCCAATGTGAAAACATTGACCTTCGCATGTCAATGAGGATATTACTCAGTAGCCATCTATCCACTACTGCATTTAACATGATCTCCCTATCATAGTCAAGGCTGTGAGGGGGAAGGTTTACATGTAGGACCTTCCTCTCATGTTCTTCTCTGGCGTTTGGTACCTTCTCTCTCAATCATGCTCATAACAAGGGATTAATATTCTCTTACCTTAGCATTTTACATATGTCCTTGACCTCATCTAGGTCATCTCTTGGCACCTCTACCTTCCTTCTTTGCTCTTCCCTCTTGCACTACTCCTTTAGACACTGGATTTCTCCCTATAAACTCCAAATGAAGTCCATGGTATCTTGATATACCTCCTTCTAATGAGAAGGATCCAGGTACTTTCCATGCACCACTTCTTCTGTTGAAACCAGATTCCTCTACCTTAGTATTTATTTTACACGCGTGGCCTCGACTCTTGTTGTTACGAAAATAGGTTCTAAGCCTGCATCACGTGTTACCTGTGGCATCCATTGTGTGTCCGTCTTCTTAATGCTTACCATTTCAACGCCCTTATCTTTCCATTGTCGTTGATTCATGTGCTCAAAGAACTCAGGGCAATCCTCATACTTGTGTTTCTTCCCACACCATGAGCACTGCAATAGGTCTGGGAACTCTCATTTGTAATGATATGTACACAATTAAAATAGGTTCCACGTGGGAACTCACTTCCTCCTCCTCTATGGTTACCAAAACCATGGAATCCTCTGCAAAATACCCTTCTGCATGTGCCTCCATCTGTGCGCTCCTCATAATGGTGATCATCACCTTTAGAACTGTTGGAAATACTGGTCTGACACACCCCATGATCAATGGCCTCATGGATCTGGTCAATAAGCCTACAATCCTTAGTATCATGGGTTGTAGAGGTGCAGATCTTATAGTAAAAAGACACATTCTTATGAATTGCGCACTGTAACAAGGGACATCTACTTGTATCATGGTCCCCATGACAAATTTCATAGTCTACTATCATGGCACGTACTATCTTCTGGGAACAACTATCCTTGACATGCCCCTCTACTTCACAATATGTACACTATATACCACTGCAAGTCTCATGGGATGAGTTCATAGACAAATTCTCCAACTGCTTAGCCATAGCAGAAATTTGAGCCTCTAAAAATGGGCTAACACTAGTATTAATAATTCTAACAGCCTCGGTACACAGAGAAGATTCTAACACCTCGTGTAGGTGTGTGAAAGTTTTATGAGATAAATCTCTCCTAAAAGGAGTGATCAACCCTCCAAAAAACCATTGATCATGATGTGAAGGGTGAATATTATGTGATAACTTAGACAAGAGAGTTTTAAAGCATGCATCATACTCCCACACACTCTCCACCTTTCCTTGTTGAATCTCCTTTAGGGTGTTGATGCTCTTCCGTTCAAACTCAAGGATGTGGAATTCTACCAAGAAGGCATTCTTTAAAGCATTATAATCCACCACCATTTGATGAGGGTCATTTTTCTTATACCAGCTATGTGTGTGCCTGTACGTCAGAAAAGCGACGGGTGAGCATGAGAATCAACAAGTAACTCTTCCGCGTACCCGACCTCCCGAGGTCGTGCCGAGACAGCCGGTGGGGATGGAATAGGTAGACAAACTAGTTAGGCAGTCTAATGTCTTCGACACGCACTAGTGGAATTTGCGAATCTAAGGCAAAGAAGGCCCTTCTAACTTGGTCTGGTGTGATAGATCGATCAGCGAGGATGACTGCTCGAAGGCTCCAATCAATATCGAGCTCTGGCATGATTCGATCTATGGGTTGCGGAATACGTGGAAAATGACCTGGGATTGTTTCGTGTATATCTCCTGATAAGGTCATATAGTGGATGATGAATACAATCGATTCTATGGATGATTTTCTGGCCTTAGTCCAGAATTCCCTAGCTTTGTTAGCCGCTATATCTAGTAAGGAAAGTTGTTCGATGATGATAGGTGGAAGTGGAGGTGGACCTGAATACCAAAAATACGTAGGCTAGAGCGTCTATATCGGATTGACCTGTGGACTCGTTGGGCTGTGGGATCTGTGGATCACAACTGTAGACTCTCGGTTGTTGCGATCCTGTTATGGTCATACGTGAAATCAAGTTCTAATCCCTAGTATCCAGTAATCGTATGCTTTCTCAGCTTTTATGTTTAGAACCAACAGTTGTGCAATCTTCTCAAAATACCTTACAGACGTTCTTGCAACCTGGATTCTTAAGTTGGTATCTATATCTACGAGGGTGTCTCCAGCATCTGGCTGTGGAACTAGAGGATTGCTCCCGAATGTTTGTTCTCTTTCGAGCCCTTCTACAGTATGTGGATGTTTTCTAGGGTAATCTGTAGTTTGGCTGACTTGACCAAAACGTATGTGCTTGGTCGTCTTCTATGTTTATTCCTCTTAACTGTGAACTGATTAGTTGTAAATCCGTGGTTGTTTGGAATACTTGTATCCTGAGATTTTGGTCTATGTCAACTATCACTGTGACGAGGTTTGGTTAAGGCACGATTGGCTCAAATATATATTCCCTGGGCTCTTAAGGTCCCGTGATTGTCATACGAAACAAAATGCAATCTAACTGTGATGAAACAAATTCTAACTAAGTGAAATAAATCTAACTACATATAACTTTTATTTTTCTATGAAATATTCTAACAATTTTAAGGAAAGCAAACTATTTTAAGCGTATCTAGAAATAATAGCTAAGTAATAATTTTAAAACAGACAAGATAACCGAGTGTGGTTATTTGCCTGTGTGCGATTTATAGAATTATTCTAAATAAAACAGTTTGTCTAATCTACCCGGAAAGATTCTCGATCCTACCTCAGAAGTGAGGAGTGAATCATAGTTTCTCAGAAAACTATCAATCCCCACAGCTTCCCTGGCAATGTCGAGAATAGAATGAAATGAAATAAAGCGATTAACTACTCTATTTGATATGAATTTGACTAGAACTTTGAAATGTAAAACCTGGATTCCGCAGAACAGTGGCGAATCTGATGGTGTGTGTATGATCTCGTCCCCTCAGTAATGAATCTTCTCGTTCTTTTCATGTTCACTTGGATCCAGAAAAGCGTGTAATGCTAGCACTGGTAGGAGTAGATTTTGGGACAAGGACAGCTCAGAATACAGACCGAGAATGCGAGTAGGAGAGGGATAGCACAAGAGTACAGAGCTTGGCTTATGCGATTCCTAGCGGGATTTTACTGCGAGTCATGCAACATGAAGCGACCAGAACCTGTAACTATCCTATACGAAGAGAAAAACCTGCAACTTTAATGGCTTCCTAAGCTATTCTGTTCCAATGGATTGGATAAAATAAAGACACTGCTTGCACAAGTTGGATATGTGGCTTACCAACAACTGGATAAAGCTAACCCATGGTATATTAATGAATTGAACTAAGAATTCTAAGACACGATGAAGATAAATCTACAGCAAAGAGGAATTAGAGTCAAGCTTCTAACTGGATTGGATGGAACAATAGCACTGCCTGCACAAGATGGGTTTGTGGCTTACCAACAGCTGAACAATACTAACCAAGTATGAAATGAACTATGCTATCAATCCTAAGCAAGCTGACAGACCAAACCACTAAAATGAGGGAATGAGAGCAAAGATCAAACTTCAAAATCCAACCAAGCTTCAGACCAAAAAATCCAGACCATTTGCATGTGCAAAAACCATGCATTTATAGGAATTCAAACATCCAAGAACCAAAACCAAATTGAACTCCTAAACAATAAACAAAGGAAAAACACTATTCCAGACCAAAAACATAAATGCATGCTCAAGTCAGAAAATAAAATCTGGTGAAATGTGATATTTCACGCTGGTCACGTCAAAAGAGCGTTCTGGAAAACATGCACAGGACCGCCGCTCTGAGTAGGGCGGCGGTTACAGGACCGCCGCCCTGTTCAGGGCGGCCTGTTCAGGGCGGCGGTTACGAGACCGCCGCCCTGCAGGGCGGCGGTTTCGTCACTGGAGGTCAAGAGGCCAAGGAAAGAGGGGGAAAAAAAAGGAAAACAAAGGGCACTGGGGCTAAGCGGGGCATGCTGGGATGTTAACGCATACTCCGAAGGCTTTTTCCGGATCCCGAACACCTTGCGAGGGAGACTTGTATCATCATCGGGGCACTTGTTTACACTATTCTGGTAGTACAGTACCTTACAATTTTGGGCACGTACATATTGCCCCCTCGGAGAAGTGTTTTAGCCATGAAGAGGCGTAAAACGGTGGGTCCGAGTATGGCCATCCCGAAATGGGGAGTTAGAAGTTATACCTTACACGTTCATGTGTTGAAATGATGCCATTCCAAAATTCCCGCTACCTACAAAATGAAAAGAGAACTCAAGTGCAGATAGATACAATAATTTGGAAAACAAACACTAAAATAACAGGGAAAGAGAACGTACCATTTGTGCGGGGATAGAAACTTACCTCCAACAGCGCTCCGAAACCTACGAAAAAAGCCATTTTAAAACGAAACAGAACGATATATATATGAAAGTGGGACCATTTTCCTATTCATTTGCGCGAGTCGATTCGATTGATTTTGAGCCCTGGGACCCACGGTGATGGTTTCTTGCGTGAATAGAGTCAAAATGTACAGAGCGAGATATCGATCATGCCCCCACGTGCGGAACGCCACCCCGCGAGATCACAGGGTCGGTTTTTCTTTAATTTTGCATTTTTCCCCCTTCAAATTTGAAATGGCAAATTCTTTTGTAATGGGGGGGTTATTTTTGAAAATGTTAGGTTCAAAAGGTCCACCTAGGGGGGGGTGGTGCCTAACTGGGTAGGCTTTGTTTTTTAGTTAAAAAGGTCATTTTTTGCTCATTTTGGGCTTTTTAGGTTTAAAAACCACCACGGGTTTTTGGACCCGCGACCCGCCGGCCCCTGGCCAGGGCGGCGGTTTACAACGACCGCGCGCCCTGCCCAGGGGTAGCGGTTACGTGACCGCTGCCTTAAAGGCGGTGGTTACAGAACTGTCTCCCTGCTCAAGGCGGCGGTTTTTCACAGAAAGAAAAAGGAGCTTGCTTTAGACATTGCACTTGTATTTTTATCATTTCTATATGTTTTTACGACTCTCTCGGCATTGATTAGATACTAACTTGCTCTATTTTGTGTGTTTTTGGGTGTATGCAGGCGAGAGAGGAGTACATCAGATGGAGTCGAGAGAGGGAGTGTGATTGGTTTCCCAGGGTATTGGATGCCCTCTCACCAGATGAGGAGGACACATTGCAGAGGGCCGGCATACTGTGTATATTGCGCGTGCCTCATGTCGCACCATCTAGTCACATCCTTTGTGACTTGTTTTCTTATTGGGATGCAAATCGGAACACTTTTCGACTGCCAGGGGTCTGCGGTGAGTGGACGATTACTTTGGAGGATGTTTACCGTATCCTGGGGGTCTCGATCATCGGGAGGAGACTCACACTGGAGACAGCAGGGTCTCGAGCATAGATTACACAGTGGGCAGGTTACATGGGGGATGCAGCTATCTCCATGGGACTGAAGAAAGGAGTGAGAGTTAGATCCATTCCTTCTTTGCCCATCCCCGTATTTTGACAGGCTATCATGGGGATCCTTGCCTTGAGGCTGATCGGGGACAAGGGAGGGGATACTTTACTATACTGCTGGGCCCCCATCATTGCACAGATAGAGGGGCATGGCTAGATATATGCCTGGGGCGGCAGATATTCTAGGGACCACCTACCATGACTTATACAGGGTGGTCCGTTTGCAGGGACAGTCATTGAGCCACCCAACTCTGGTCATGAGTTGGGTGTATGAGCATTTTATTCCTTATGGCAAAGGGGTAGAGGGTGGCAGACCCAGGGGCTGTGAGGGCAGCTAGATGGTCAGATATGTCAGTGCTTAGAGCACCTCACTAGCTAGTTGCCTCCCTTACCATAGCAGATATGGAGGCAACGCCGTACCGGCTTATGGCCGGCATATGGGGCGAGGAGACCCTTACATTGATCTCCTGTTCCACCACAGGGCAGCTTATCGACCGCGTGGGACGGGTGGAGGTACACCCTTTTGGCAGAGTTCCTCAGCAATTCGGCCTTCCATATGTGGGCATGCTTCCTCCAGTGGCACCGGTTTATAGATCAGTCCGCGAGGCTAGAGGGGGGCCTAGAGGCCGTGGTTGGACAGTGGTCACTCCTGGTATTCCTATTGTAGCCAGGGGGATTGTTCGGGGCCAGGAGGGAGAGAGCTGGTGTGCCTCGGGCACCTTTGCTTCAGATTACCATGGGTCCTGCTCATAGCAGCGATGACCCTATAGATATCGACTCTGATTCTGAGGAGCTTATAGAGGGAGGGTCGGAGGAGCAGACGGATGATAACGATCATGAGTGGCATGACACTCAGGATATTTTGCAGGCAGAGAGGGCCGAGCAGAGTGCAGAGAGAGAGACTCTAGTTTCTGAGGAGCCACTCTCTCAGGGCCGTGGTGGAGAGGATGAGTCCGTTGCGGGACGTCATGTTGCCCCCTACTACAGGGAGCAGCTCCTCAGTCGGGCAGCGGCATCTGCAGCGGGGTGTTGGCCCTAGTGACCCATCTTGGAGGCCCGGTGACCCGAGTAAGTTATCCTCTCATCTTTTCAATGTTTGTTTAATTTAGGATTTTTAATTGCTATCTCTCCTTATGTTTTGATATTGTATCTTTTAGTCTCTTGCCTAGCCTTGGTTCCCTCCGGTGTTTCCTCCGCCACTATATCCAATAGATCCATTAGGTCCTGTGCCTCCTGAGCCACCAAATCCACCAGAACCACTAGGTCTTATTCCTCCTAACCCACCAGATCCACCAAAACAACTAGGTACTATTCCTCTTGACCCACCATATCCACCAGGTCCTATAGTGGTCATGCCAAGTGTCCCCAAGGTTCCACTAAACTACATGCCGATGGTCTGTGATAATTCCCCACTACCACTAGTGTACCCCGCGCCATTCCCAGACGTGAGACTGAAGGCTTATGTACTTTCTCCTTATCCAAAAATTCCTTTGAATTTTCGAATATGCATAGCCATATATGTAGGAAATGAAAAATTATATCTCCTGGGTGTAGATAAGTCACTTCCACTGATACCAACTGGGTTAACGATACTCCTTCCTTGATATGGAAAACCAAGTGCTAGGGTTTGGTCACTAGGTGGGTTCAAATACATGCCAAGGAATCTTCTCTCTCCATGTGATGAAATCTCATCAGAATTTACAGGGGTCTCTCTTACATGCTTGCCAAGATGGGGTAGCATAGACTACTTAGGTTCCATGTCCTCCGCGCGAACCTCAACTCCTTCCCGCAATGTCTGCCTCCACAGATCCATCACACTTGTAACCTCACATTGTGTAGAAATCTCCCTTTTGTGTGCTTCATTATACTTGAGCCGTCTCTCCTCCCTTTCTTTCTCCATCGTAATATCTGCCATCTTCCTCCACCCTAACTTCCTCGCCCAATGCTCAGAATAGTATAGCCATTCATTGGAAATGCCTCTAAACTCAAGGTAACAATCAAGATCTTCATTGCAAGAGGAATAACACATAGAAATGATCCTCTGGGATCCTATAAAAATTCAAAATCAACAACTTTCAGATAAGAATATGTAGAAACAATGTACTCCAGAGTGTAGATAGCCAACACACCTTTCCACTAATGATCCACAACACGAGTCCACATCAGATCTGCATCCTGTTGCATGTGGTATTCTTCTTGGGTCCACACACATGATCTATAATACCAACTTGATCTAGATGCATATGCTAAGAGCCATTCATACAGTTCTAGTGGGAAGCAATAGAAAAAAAATTCATACAAATCATGGTAGAGGTTATCTTCTACCCATCAAAATGCATTAAACTCAGATCCAGTGCTAAATCTCTGAGCAAATTCATCTTCCATGCTCTTGAACCATGATTCAACACTTTCCAAAGTTAAACACTCTATCATTACTCACTACAAATATCATGATGTATGCCATTTTCCACTACAACTTTGAAAAGAGGTCCCGGAAATGGAACCAAGATGTAGTCATTTATACACCCATAATAAAGGAAAGAAATCCAATGCACGCTAGCCTATCACCCATGGGGTGCTGGGCACTCACGCGAGGCACGTGCAGGCACTAAGTCTCTCTTTTATGTGAGTCTAGTGGGAAACATCATCTATGACCCAAGTTTAAGAGATTTGAGAGGAAATAAGACATATAAGCACCATAGAGCTTAGAATGGCTTCTAGATCCTTGTAGTCATTCTAGACAGAAAAGAGCTTAACATATTATAGAACTTACACCAAAATAGAAAGGAAGTTGTACAAGCATTCATAATTATTTCATAAAAATAAATGAAAAAGAGCTATGAAGAAGGATGTATGCATCAGAACCATTAATGTTCACATTCATATAAATTGGTAACCTCATTACATTCATTAGGCCCATTATAGAATATCACAGGAATGGTAGACCACAGTCATGCATTATAACTGGATTCATATAGCTAGGCCCTCAAAAGAAAAATTATAACCCCCAAACCCTTAATACATCCTTTCCTATGCTTATTTACCCAAGATAACAAAGTCCTTGCAGTATTTTTGTAGAGCTCCACCCCCTATTCACTTCATTCTCCTTTGCTTCTACAGGAACTCATATATATAGCCTTCCTAAACTGCCAGCTCATTATTCTATGGCCTCAAATCTGTCGCCAAGTGTCTGAAAGTGGTCCTCCATGGGTGCATTCTCCTCTAGGATTGAGATCACCACTCATTGTCATGATTTCCTTCTAGAAGCTTCTATCGCAAGGCATATTCCTTCCAGGCCACCCTGTCACAAGACTAGCACCTTTTCCACACGGGTCACATTTTTCTCGTGTCCTTCCAGATAGGTCAAAAATGGTTAAGTCTCAGATTCTTCTCTACAGGTGTGCATCCTGGTTTCTACTAAAACCCTACTTGAACCCTTCCCTGCACACCTTATCTTTGATCAACCGTGCATGCCTATGCACCCTTTTTTGACTTAGTTCATTTTTCAAGACCCAACAATGCTCCATGCTCTATATTCGCCATGTAATAGAATGATGCAAGTCAAGTACATATAGGTAGTGAATGTGTAACCTCCTCATAAATCAGTGGGGAATAACTCTCACTAACTAATACTAGAAGTAGAGTTGACTCCACACAACTAGTGAGCCAACTAAACACAACTGGTAAGCTAACTCAACCTAACTAGTAAGCTAACTCAACACAACTACTACAACTAAGAAAGAATATCCCATGATTGTAGGTAAGCTCCAAGTAAATAAAAAAATACAAGGAAAATAAATATCCTACACTAACACCCCCCATAAGCATAACTTAGGTGGGTAGTGAAAAGGAAAGTGCGTCCCAACAACATGGCTTGATGAGGTACCCATGTATAATGCAATTCTCTCATAAAGTGGAGAATAAGAGAAAACCCAGTGGGAGAAAACTCCCCCCAAAAGAGAGACATGAAACTCACTCAAGAAAAACTGGAGAAGAAGAAGTAGTGGGTCCCAGTAACGCAGCCCGATTAGGTACCCACATACAATGATCATCCTTCAGAGTAGAGAGAGAAAGAAGAGAGGACAATAACGTCCCCTAAGAAGAGCATCGATGATGTGGTCCTCCGCGTAAATAATGAAGAGAATCCATCTGCATCGAACAACATTCCTGCCCTTGGGAAGAACAGAAAATGAGCACTGAATGCCAACCCACTCCATAAAGGAAGAAGAAGCATGTAGTACTGTAATCTCTTTATCTAGTGTATAACTAAAAGGTGGCATAAGTCTGACAATTGTGTGCACAAAAGACAATGGTAATGCCACTGAAATATACTTGTCTGAGAGAGAAAATGGTGGGGGCCTAATAACCATCACAAAGGAATCCATAAGAACAACTGGATCGTGAAACATATCTGAAATAGTGGAAGTGACAAATCTTCCAAGGTGGGCACTCCCAATGAGAGAGATGAATGGGTCCTCCAGAATGTGTGATGGCTTAATAAGAGCATATTCCTATAATGTAACACAGGTGGAATATGCAAATAGACAACTTAGGTTGGGTAGATACTCATCCCAATGGGATTTCTCAATGAGAGAAATGTATGACAAGAATGTATAAACATCACAAAATGAATTAGGAGGAGAAAACTACTACAAAGAGCTACTGAAAGTCCAAGATGAAGCAACATTGCACTCAAGGGTAACAACCTGTGTATGTGGACTGTCATCATATAAGAAATCAAGATGCAATGGAGCACAAGAGGTAATGGTCACATCTATTTCAGAGGAATGTTTTCAAATAGAAAAATACTGCAGAGAGTGAATGGAAGCATGAACATGGGCGACAATGAGGTCTATAGAGGCAATAATAGCGAGAGTGTGCTCAATAGCAAGATCATGTGGCGAATGCTCAACATGGGACTCATGAGTAGAAAAAAGTGCAGAGGAACAATCAACAATGAAAGGGATGTGAGAGGGGGAAGAATCTGTGGAGGCACTAGAGTGGTCCAGGGAAGTGTCACTCTCAGATGGTAAAACAAGGTCACCATACAACTGTTAGAATAAATGAAATATATCCCTAGAAATAGTAATACCGGGAAGGTCATAGACCTCATCATTGTTTTTAAACCACTCATACTTCTATAGAGGCTCATCAGGCTCAGGAACAAGACCATGGAGGTGGGGAAATAAATCTTTCATAATGCAATGATTGATAATGCATTCCTTCCAAGAAATAAATTTCTCAGAGTCAAGCATAACAACATAATTATGAAATTAAAACTCCATAATGCATATAAACCCCCCAAAATTATACCAGATGGCACTTTATAACAAAGTACGAAAATTAGAAGTCCCAAGTGAGTTTTGCTAGAACCTCCCCAAAATGTGGCACTTTATAAAGTAGTGAGTTTACAAAAATAAATGATTCCATCATGTAGAGCACAAGAAAACATGCACTTTTGATGAAAACAGTGCTAAAAAATGAGCTACCGATCAAAAGTTATAGCAAAAACAATTTCCCACAAATAATGGCTTATTTAATTAAAATTTTGTAAATTGATTAAAAAGTTGCCAAAATGAGGGGAAAGGGGGTCATGCATATAATCATTAGAACTAGGATGGAATGAAGAATAAAATGGTTTAATTTTTGAGGGGGAATTGGCCTCCTGCCAACCTACGCCTCACCCTTCGTCTTTGTCAGGTGAAAATAAAAGGTTTAAAGAACCACTTAATTCTCCCTATTATATATTTTTTTCAAATGAATTATTTTCAAAAGCATCAAATGCTAATATAGAATTAAGGTAAGTTCAAACTAAGAAAATTAATGTAATAAACTCCTTGAAAGTGGAGTCCATGTGGAAAGAGGAACAAAGAGCCGTTTTAGGTTTGAGAAGGAAACCTAAAACCAAACTATGTTTTGATGTTGTTTGTTGTTGCTGAGCACTGCCATCCAAGGAAAATTCTGCAAGGAGAAACCAAGGTGTTGTTGGACAATGGAAATTTCTTTACAAGGCCTTTCCAAACTAGCAAATGACTTTATATACTGTCCAAAACCACCTCAGGAGCCTACACATAGTTTGGGGGCACTAAACACTTTCCAGGGGTTTGAAAATGCCTTTAATGGTCCGTGTTACTGTTCTAAAGGTTTGAAACGTGCCATGAGGGCTTGCATAACTCCTTATGGGTCTAAAACACCCATTAAATTAGCAAAAATTCCCTTTGCAAGCCAAAACATGCCTCAACCCTACAAAAAAGGACTTAGACATGTGAAAAACGCTTAATGCAGTTAGATCTGAGCAATATAGGTCATGTTGGCCCAAAAAAATGTTCATTGCAATAAGATCCATGCATCTTTAAGTTCGTTTCAGGCCTATGCGGAGACATGAGTGAGCCAAGGCATTGTGGCATAGGAGAATAACCTATGATAACCCTAATTTTTTTTAAAGGTAAACCCTTTACACCAAACTCATATGTGCACTAAATCTAAGAGTCAAATATATTTTCACATGAATTGTTAGTTTCACAGATGAAATATTTGAATAATACAAATAAATCCATAATGATAAACATTTCACCAGAACTGCTATGATACCATATTAGAGTTTTTGGATCTCTGATGAAAAATGAATGCATGAGCAATTGTAGAAATCAAAATAACTAACAATAAGATGCAATATGATCAAAACTCACAAAGGCAAGAATGACTCCAAATAAGCTCAATGCTCCATGCTCTATATTCACCATGTAATATAATGATGCAAGTCAAGTACATATAGGTGGTGAATGTGTAACCTCCTCATAGATCAGTGGGGAATAACTCTCACTAACTAATACTAGAAGTAGAGTTGACTCCACACAACTAGTGAGCCAACTATACACAACTAGTAAACTAAATCAACCTAACTGGTAAGCTAACTCAACCTAACTAGTAAGCTAACTCAACACAACTGCTACAACTAAGCAAGCATGTCCCATGAGTGTAGGAAAGCTCCAAGTAAATAAACAAATACAAGGAAAATAAATATCCTACACTAACACTTGTGCACATGTATACTTTGGAATATAATGTGTCTACTTATTCTTGTTTGGAAGTTACTGATTTTGAATTTTTGCGCAAGCCTAGAGGATCTTACATTAGTGCTATTCCTTTGGAAATTAAAAACTTGATGGTGGTGCTGAGTTTAGAGAGCTTCCATATGGATAGCTAAACATACCACCACATGTAGGGGCAGGAGTAGATGTGGTAAAAGATGGAGGACCCTGCGACAAAAAGGAAAAGAGAAGAAAAGAGGATTAGGTACAATGAAGCGTGGGAGAGGGAATTAGTGAAGCAACATGAAATTGATGATTCTATGGAGTTGTGGATGATGATGTCTTGTGAAAGATTTGAGGCTTACGTGGAAGACATGGAGCCAGAGCATCAGGCTCTCCCCCACTTACGCAAGTGCAGTAGATAATATCCCTCGGCTTCTTATGAGAGCATGTTAGAGGAGGAAATATTGAGGACTACGGGCACACATCTAATACTACCTAGCGACCTAGCCCTTGTGCTTTGTGTTCCAGTTCCAGAAGTAATTGTTGATCAATAGGAAAGTGTAGGTAATCCAGTAGATTCAAGTAGATATCATTTTCCTTTGAATACAAAGGTACATTAGACAACAAATTCATCTATGGTAGCACATACATCATTTTTGTTGTTTGTGGGCCTAATTGGAGGAATATTTTTTGGCACACCATCAGGACAGAGCACAGGTGCACAATAATATTGGGAACACGTTTGGAAGTACTATAACTTTACAGACTACAGGATTTCAGTTTAATACTACTCTTGGGATAAAAGGTAGTACATCCACTGGTCTAGTGCCCATTGCTGGAGGATCAGGTGGATCAAGAGGATCAGGATCAAGTGGATCAGATGGTTCTAGTGGTAGAGGAAATACTGGTGGTTGTTCTTGATCTGGATCTAGAGGACAGAGCCCACATCCCCAGAAACCCCCACATCAACCGTAGAGATTTTATTATGAGACGTCCCTCAACTTTCTAGAATGTAGAGGTATTGAAGATGCTGTAGATCATGTGCACAAATGTGAGCTGATATGGCACACTAAGGGAATCATTACTTCAGATAAAAAGGTGAGTCATTTTTCTACTACTCTTCAAGGGTGTGAGCATAGATGGTATAAAAACTATGAACCACATCAAATGGTGGTGGATTATGATGTTTTTCTCTCTTCGTTTTTGGTTGAGTTCCATATTCCAGAGTTTGAACAGAAAAGTATTAGCATGCTTAAGGACATAAAGAAAATGCTATCAGAAAGAATTTAGGATTATGACATGTGTTTTAAAAATTTGTTATCAAAGTTATCTTATGACATACATCCTATTTATCATGTACAGTTGTTTATTGGTGGTTTGTTGACTCCATTTAAAAGGGTGTTATCTCAAAAGACCTTTGTGGATCCATATAATGATCTGGAGGAAGATATATGTGATGAGGAAGTTGGGATTGTAGACACAGGAGTAAGTCTATTTTTAGAGTTGCAAATTACAACTATGATGAAATAACTAGAAAATTTCTATGTTAATTTAACTCATGCGACACATAGTGGAATGTGGTGTACAAATAATAAGGTTGAAGGACATACCAAGGATAGTTGTCCTCAAAATTTGGTAGAGAAATTTTGTTGGATTGGGAGATTTTTCATCTAGACCATGATGCAAGTAGATGTCCTCTCTTGCAGCATGTGATCCAAAATAATGTATCTATGTATTGTAAACTTTACAAAACTTATACTAATAATATTGTTCACTACATTTTGATTTATCATATTCATGACGCTATTGAGATGGGTGTGTGCTATACTAGTGTAGTATGTGGGTATAAGGAACAAGGAGAAAAACATAATGAAGGGTGCAATAATGGTGAAAACAAGAGTATAACCTTTCTTGAAGGATATAGAGGTCGTGGTCGCAGTAGTGGAAGAGGAGGATTTCCTAAAGGAACTTGTTTTACTTGTGGATCTCCTGATCATTATCAGCATGAATATCGTCAGAATGTGGTTTACTCATGGTGTGGAAAGCAACACAAATTTGAAGAATGTCCATCTTGTATGAGCATATGAGAAAGCAACATTAGAAAAATAAGGGAGTAACTATGATTAATATACAACGTGAAGATGGGGATAAATGGATGCTAAATGTTAGACTAAATTCTGAATTAGAACCCATCGTAGTTACCACACATGATGAAGTTGTGAATGATCAAAAATATCCAAAGTATAAGCCAAATATAACAAAACAAGAAGTGATTAATGCCAAGTACCCTAATGGTGCACACCAAAAAGAGGTTTACTAAGAAACTTTGGACATTTTTTAGGGATTTGCAAGGAGAGATTCAGAACTTAAAGGAGTAAGCGCACATGATGGAATGAGAAAATAAGGTTGAAATCTCACAAAATCGCATAGATGACTCAAAGGAGGTATGTCGAATGTTACGCCAGGAGAATATAATCCCCTTGCTAGGAGAGTGGTTGAGATAAAAAGTACCACACACAGGTAATGGGTATGAGAGGAAGATTATTCATGCGAATATTCCTCCCCATAATCATGAGTATGATAAGGAAATTAAACTGAATGTGGGCATAGATGGATGGCTTCTGAGAAATATTCTAATAGATATAGGTGTGGAAGTTAATGTACTCACATTGGATACATGGAATCAGATTGGCATACCAACATTTCAGCCTTCTGTGAATGTGTTGTATATGGAAAATAAATCTAGGGATAATCCTATTGGGGTATTAAAATATACGACTATTATGATTTAGGGAGCCAAGTTTACGAGGAAATTTGAAGTATTGGATCTCGTGGAGGAAAATAGTCTCCCAATGTTACTTGGGTGCCTATGGTGTTCTGTGATTAATGCATATTTATGCTTCAATAAGGGGTACATTAACTTTAAGAATAAATAAGAGCAAGTAATTATACCATTGAAGGATAAAAAGGCTAATTCGTATGTCGAGCCATTGAGTGAAGAATAATTGAACATGATATATGCACGCATAATTAGAGACTCTAGGGTAAATGATCCATCTAACGAAGGAATGATACTATGGGATGATGCTCATTTAGTTAGTGACACTACAAGTATTTATTGTGACAACTAGTTGTATGGAACATATGAATTAGTTGGGTGAGAGATCAAGAATATTGTTACTCAAGTGATCAGGTTGAATATTGTTACTCATGTGATCGAGTCATGCGATGTTCGACATCTAAGTCATAACTAGGTACCTCAGTACACTGGTGAAGGGAACCTTGATGTATTTTTGCGTAACATAGAAGCCAAGTGGAAGGATGAGGGTGACAGAAGCAATATTTTGGTTTATATTTTACATGGGACAACAACGCGATGGTGGGATACACACAAAGACAACCTATTGGAATGACAAGAGGTGAGAATCTCTTTTTCTACTAGGTTTCTAAGGAGCAATGTACCTTCATAGGTATGTGAATTCTATGGGAAGTCCCCTGCTTCACACCACATATGGGAATGTGAGAGACTTTGGACAGAGGGATAGAAGGCATTGCCACCATCACTTTAGGAACATAAGTTCTACGTCACCCTAGATGGACACGCATGCGCATGGTATGTCCATGTAGAATTGATAAGAGAAACTATTAATTTAAAGGATATATCCTTAGGTATGATTCAAAATTTTGATTTATTTTATACTAAACCTTCGATCAATGAAGCACTGCAGATTATGAAGCACCTTACTTTGGGAGATAACAAAAAGGATGAGGAACTTCTATTAGGAATATTTGGAGAGCTAGATTTAGAGGCATGCATTGACCTTGAAGATACTGCAGAAGAAGAAGTGATACATGCCTGGGAAGAAAAGGAATAGGGAAAATTCATATGCATGATAAATGATGATGATGAGGATAATAATCTGGATGTTACCCACACTAAAAATATATGCGAGGTGATGAACATAGTAGATGAGAAGACACATGTGTATAATGAGCCAATGAAAATAAATAAGGTTAATATTGGAACATATGCATAGCTTAAAGAGGCCATTATTGGTGATTACTGGTTAGAGCAAGAAGTGGCTAAGATTATTGAACACCTACCTGAATTTTAGGACTTGTTTTCAAGGGGATATCATGACCTAAAATAATTACACCATTCTTTAGGTGAGATGTGAATCAAACATAAATAAGGTGTGCACCCAATTAGGAAGAGGCCATGTAGGATGAATTATTATATGCGCATCAAGGTGAAGGAAGAAAATGAAACAATTCTCAAGTATGGTATAACTGAGCCCTTTTAGGAATCAGAGTGGGTAAGTCACATGGTCATCAATATTAAAAAGGATGGGAGGATAATGATATGTGTGGACTATAGAGAGTTGAATGCTTCATATGTCATTGATCCTTTTCCCACCCCCCTTTCACTGAGGAGATCATGGAAGGCGTTGTCGGGTATGAGATCTACTCTTTTACATATGCATTTTCTGGTTATCATCAGGTGCATATCACTATAGAATATAAAGAAAAGACAAATTTCAACATTGAATGGGGAATGTTTTCATACACAATTATGCCCTTTGGACTGAAAAATGTGCTAGCAGTGTTCTTGCACATTGTTGTGCAAGCATTTCAGGAGTTCATTCATAAATTTTTACAGGTATATTTAGATGATTGGACAATGTATGGTTTGGTTAAGGATCATTATGAAAATTTTAGGCTTACGTTTGAGAGGTGTAGGAAGTGGAGCATCTTTCTTAATATTAAGAAATATATCTTTGCAACACCTTTTGGCACTTTTCTTTGGCATTTTATGTGAAAGGAAGGATTGTTGGTAGATCCCATCAAGGTCGTTTTTATCTTAGGATTGGAAGAATATCACATGGGATTGGTAGTGTTTCACCTGATTCTAGATCATTTCTTTGAAGTATTAACGAAACAGATAGGGTAACAGGTGTAGGAGGAATACTTGTTTTAATGTTGGTTGATGGGTTGTTGCACGCTTATGACTTCTGAATCCATAGCTGATTGTGAGAGCTTCCTGTTGGCTAGGAGGAACTACCTGTAATGCAAAGCAAGACAACTAGAAGGAATTAAACAATATGTGCAGTGAACTACCTAGCGTATGCTAGATCTGGGAAGTGTGATACTTCCTAGATGGTTATCAGTCCATTGTTTTAAACAATTTAATGCAGTATATAAGGAAAATCCTATTGTAATTCGAAATGATTTGGGTATCTCACTTAAAACACAATAAGAAATAGATCTAACTTAACAGGCTAGGTTAGAATAGGATCTGAAGGTCAAATAACTGGTTCTAGGTCTCTGCAGGTTTGACAGTGGTCTCAGGTAGATCACAGGTGAATGAGGGTGAGAGGGAATTAGGTGGGTAGGTCATTATTCTAGGTTGTATGGGAAAATACAGAGATTGATGTCGGTTAAGGCTGACCAACGACGGTTAGGTGTAACCAGTGCCGGTTATTGTGGAGTTCTGGGAATGCCACAGAATGAGATTTAAGTCTCCTTTATGATTACACAAACGGTGTTGGTTGGTCAAGATAAGGTATTGGGTGATTTGGGTAGGATTTGGCTGGGTTTTAATGGGTATATGGAAAGGTGAGTGTTCAAGGAGGTCAATGGGTGGCTAGGTAAATAAAATATGATAATATAATGATGAAATTGAATAAACCAGAGAAGTATAATGTTTACCTACTTGGATTCTGGTCATGGATGCCTGTGAGTGAGGGTTAGAGGTGCTGATGAGAGGTTTTGAAGGCTACATGTGATCACCAACTGAAGGAAATCTTTTGCATGGGATGCATGTACATTCGTCTTTGCTTGGTTAGATTAGATCATTGTTGGGATGGTTGTGTAGGAAAAGATGCTTGATCTCCTTCCTTGCATGCATGTTCTCACTAGAATGTGCTAATGTTCACCAAATTTTCCAATATTTTTTCCAACCTTCTGCAAACCTTGAGAATAAGGTTGTTTTGGGGTTAAAAGGGTAACCGACAGCGGTTCCGACTTAACCGACGATGGTTAGGGGTAACCGGATTCGGTCAAGGTTGGATTTCCTTGGATCTTGTGCCATTAACCCACAGATTAGACTGGGAGCTTCTTGTAAGCATGCAGGAATGTGGTTAGAGAGAATTTAGGCATTGATTTTTAGGGTTTGGGTAAGTCTCAGTTAGTTATGACAACTTACTAATAATAGGTCTTAGGGTGAGTTAGCTTAGTGAGGTGTCTAGGTGAAGTGTATGTGTGGATATTATTTAAATTAAGATATTTAAATAATAAATATAGTGAGGATAATGAATTAATTTAATTTAATTAATTAAATTAATATTAGTGGGGTGAAGGGGGCCATGGCTAGGTGAATGTGATGAAGGGTGCTTATTTATCGAGGGACCAAAGGGGAGTGTGACCTAATTTTAGTGTCTACATTTTACCATTTTTTGTTGCGTAGCTTGTATTAGTAAGTGACACTAATTAAAATAAGATGTGGTTGCCCCATGTGTGGGTGAAGCTGATCCCCCTCAAACTAAGAATTGGCAAGGCTGAAGGCAGAATCGGTGAGTGGTTTGATAAAAAGGTGAATGTGAGGAAAAGAAAGGTGGATAATAGGGGGAAAAATGAGCAAGGTCTACTTGGGTAAGCTAGGTAATGGGTTTGGGTCAAAGGTAACAATAGTCAAATGCACATACATTTATAAACTATTACATGCTACCAGGTTGAAGAGCAGGAAAACTCTACATCATCTAAGGTTGAGAGGTTTATCCAAACAAGGTTGACGTGATTCCAGTATCCAAGGTATAGGATATGGTCAGGAAACATAATGTAGGTTAGGTGTAGGAATGTTTAAGTATGTTCCAGTACACCAAAGGTAGGGTCAGGATAAACGGTCACAACCAGGGGCAAGGTAAGGTCATTAGGTCAATCAACATAGGTAACAGTGCCACAAGGTATAGCAAACACATGAGGTCAAAGGTCACTAGTGATGTTCCAGGTCTAAGAATCTAGGTCATGGCATGGGTAGGGCTGAGGTATGGGTAAAATAACGAGTCCCCAAATGAGGACGAGGTTAGGTAGTAAATGGTGAGGTCAGGAAAGGTGAGGTAAATGGGTAGGGTAAAGGTGGGGTGGGGAAATGATTAGCGTGAAGGTTGGGTGGGGAAGAAAAGGAGGTAGGGGTAGGGTAAAGGGATAAAACATAGGGAAATGTGCAGGTGAGGGTGATCAATGTTGGTCAGGGATAACTGACGTCAGTAGAGGGAAATCGACGATGGTTAGGTAGGGCATGCGACTGATGCCAGTCAAGGGTAATTGACGTCGGTTAGTTCGGGTTTATTATAAAAAAAATCTATGTTTTTTTTATTCATTTGTTATTTTGTCAAGTGAGAAAAGGAAAAAAATGAGAAGAAAAGAGAGAAAAGTGTCTGGACGAAATGGAATAATGAAATAGCAGTGTGATCAATGAGTGATTGGTTGGTGAGCAGCGGGTCCACAGGATCATTTGAGGGATTCGATTGATGAGAGGTTATGGGTAGCTAGTAAGTGATGGAAAAGGCCGGAGGGGGGTCGGGCAGGCCACCGGTACATCAGCCAGACGTGCCACTAAGATGGTGACAGCGTGATGTGGTATGCACCCTACGTTATGTTGTTAATTTTGTCATGAGATATGAATCTTTTTTGTTGATATGGATGGAAATCAGGTGAGTTAGACATGATGGAGTCTAGGTTGGTATAGGCATGAATCGATTTAAGGTTGGTTTAGGCAGGGATCAAGTCAGGTCAAGTGAGGCATGTGATCAAGTCAGGTCAGTTTAGGCATGGTTGAGTCAGGTTATAGGCATGGATTGAGTTAGGTCAGTTTAGAGGACTGATCAGTCAGGTTATAGGCCTGGAGGGAGTCAAGTTATAGACCTCGGATTAGTTAGGTTTACCTAGGCATGGTTGAGTCAGGTTGGTTTAGGCATGGTTGACCTTAGGTTTTTTTAGGTATGTTCTGAGTCAAAAGCTAGGTGAAGTGGTGATTCATTATGTTATGCAATGAATGATAATACGAGTCATATGTGAGATGTGGCAATATCTATGCCTAGTGATGCATAGAGAAATGGTATGGTGTAATACACGTATGTGTAGGATAATGGTTTAAAATATAGAAACAACATGATGTACATGTATGTGGTTTAATTTCTAATTATGGGTATAAAAAGGGAAACCAAGTGAGGTGTGATGTAATGTGAGGCACATGGAAGATTAATTTTTTAGTGTAGAGGATGGGCCGAGCTAACCTGTATAGGGCCCCATTCCCTCGGAGTGCTACCTACATAGTCATGGCAAAAAGGGACCTCAGGCCGATGTAGTTCTCCCATAAGCTAGGGAAGAATATGAGGAGATACGATAAATCCACTTGGCAAGGTTTTGGGCATGTTATGGGTTTTGGTTTGTTAGGTGTGGGTAGATTATAGGTAAAATGATGTACATGAGGGTGATTATGGAGAACAGAAGAAGATTACCCCCAAAAGTACAGTGTCGTGGACCAAGTCCTGTATAAGGAAATGAAAACATAAAAAAAAGTGGTTAAAAGAGAAGAGGGGGAAATAAATCCACTTGATTGGGTAGGATCATACTGAAGTAGATCATACCTTGGTGGAGGTCATGAACATGAGACCCTAAAGACATATGCATGAAAAATTGTCTACGGTGAAAAGTATTCACATGATCACCAAATGTCTAAGTTCCAAGAAGTCCCTTGAGGCAGTAGGAAATGAGAGTGGGCATGGTTTGAAGGGTGAAAAGTGGGTAATTTTTATATATGGTATAGGTAGCATGCATTTTGAGCAAGAGAACCTAGCTCACAATGGGAAAGTCCATGACAAAAAGGTTGAGTGTTTTTACTTATAGTTGAAATAGACTGATCGATGCAGGAAGTCGATATGGGATGAAGAAAATTTAACTCCTTGAGGTATTTGTGAAGCTAATCGATGTGCGAAGCTTCGGTTGATCTCATTTTTAGAATATATATATATATATATAAGAGATTTGTGTAGCTATCCTTTGAGGGAGCAATCAATTTATAGTAGTAGTTGTTGAGAGGAAGATGTCCTTTTGAAGGAGTCATCTGTTTATTAGAAGTTTAACCCAAGGAGTTTGGTCCCATGTGAGGTCTTTGAAGTCATGGACAAGACCAAGGTGGATAATAGGGATCTTGTTCAAAAGAAAAGGTGAAACAACGATGGGATCTCATCGAAAGGTAGATGAAAAGTATTCATGAGAATCATGATATGTGTACCACCATGGTGCATGTATTCAAGAGAAGGTAACAAGTGACGGGGACTCACATGATTCTTGTTTAATTGTTGGTGAGGTGTATGAAGTGAATAGCGCTCAAGGGACGAGCATGGAAAGAGACAAAATTGAGGTAGGACTACAAGTCAACAATAGAATGGTCAAAGATGCAAGGTGTTAAGGGGCTTAGGTTTAGGTTTCCCATTGAGTGAAGATAAACGATAAGAACGTAATCTATAGGTATGAGTCACGATGTATGGTCCAAGCCAATTAGGAGAAAATTCTCCCCATTTAATTTTTTCAGATTTAGTTACATGTTGATTTTATTTCAAGACAAGGTCACCGAATTGGAAGGTTCACTCACGAACATGTTTTTCATAGAAATGCTTGATACGTTTTTGGTAAACTTGAAGGTGATCTATAGCATTAAGATGGCATTCATCTAATAACTCTAGTTGTGCTAAATGGTCCTGACAAAATTCATCATCATTGAGCATGTCATGGAGAGAATTGCAGAGTGAGGGGATCTGGAATTCGAGAGGCAAGATTTCCTTTGTACCATAGACTAGAGAAAAAGGTGTGGCCATAGTGGAAGTGCAAATACTAGTGCAGTATGCCCACAGGGCAAAAGGAATGTGTGTATGCCAATCCTTCCCAATATCTTCAATCACTTTCATAAGAAATTTTTTGAGGGTTTTGTTAGTGGATTCACCTTGGCCATTCGTTTGTGGTTAATAAGGTGATGAGAAACCTAGCTAAATTCCGAAGGTGTCACAAACTTTTCACAATTTTTTGTTTTTGAATTGTTTTCCGTTATCAGTGATGAGGTGATAAGGAACACCAAAGAGAAAAATGATGTGGTGGTTAATGAACTCACATATTTTCTCACCTTTTGTAGAAATGAGTGGTATGGCTTCCACCCATTTTTTATAGTATTTAGTAGCAGTGATGATCCATTGATGATGATGAGAAGAATGAGGATTGATTTCTTCGACAAGATCCAAACCCCATTGAGAGAAGGGCCAAAGGTCTCGAGCAACCTATAAGGCATGACTGGGTGTATGATAAAGATTGGAATGTTGTTGGCATTTTACACAATGTTTGATGTAGTCGCAACAATAATGGTTAAGGGTCAGTCAGTAATAGCCCAGGAAAAGAATATGCTTAGCAACAACAACGCCACTGAAGTGACCTCCACATATGCCATCATGAACTTCCTTAATAGTATAAGGAATTTCAAAACTTGTGAGGCATCGTAAGAGAATACCATCAAAGCCATGCTTATAGAGGAGGCCCCCCCAGAATGACATAACGAGAGACCTTTTTAAGGAAGGCACGTTGTCCATTATAGGTGAGATCAGGAGGTAAGATGGAGAGAGAAAGGTAGTCAGTGTATTGTTTATACCAAAGGTCACTCAGGTCAGGGGTAGTAGTTCTGATCGAGTAAACATCGTGAGGTAAATAAGAAGGTGATTGGAGTCATTATAAGGTGACAAATATTTTAGAATCGGTGGGTGATGTGGGTATTTGGGAAGCTAAGAAGGCCATGGTATCTACAAATTTGTTTGTTGAAAATGGGCTAGTTTGAAGGGTATAACGATCAAAGGTGGTCAAAAGTATGTCTACATGATTTTTAGACTTTTGAAGTATCTTGTTACGACATTGGTACATACCGTTGACTTGGTTTACAACCAATTGAGATTCACCACAGATGTTGATTGATTTGACATATAGGGTGTAGGTGGCATAGAGACCTAGTACGAGCACTTCGTATTCAGAAATATTGTTGGTACATTCAAAATATAATTTGAATGAAAAATGCATGGGTTCACCATCAAGAGGAATAAGGATAATACTATCCCCCTCCCCCACACTAACACTTGGAACCATCGAAGAAGAGTGTCATTTGGTAAGGAGGTTCATCCAGGGAGAGGGTAATAATTGACTCATCTAGAAAGTCAAAATTAGAGGGTTGATCCTCAGAAATAGGTGCAATCGACCAATTGGTCAGTGATATCTTTGGCCCTTGATGGACTTTTTGATGAATGAATTCTAGGTCAAGATCAGCTAAAAGGATAAGCCATCATGTGGAACACTAATTTTGATAAGGTTTGGCATACATGAAGTGTAAGGGGTCGGTGTTGGTCACAACATAGGTTTTGTGGTTGAGGAGGTAATGGCGGAGTTTGGTAGCAACGAAAACTAAGGCTAAGCAATTTTTTTCGGGATGAGTGTATCATGTTTCATAATCCAAAAGAGTATGGCTTATGTAATAAACTACCTACTCCCTGTGTTGTTCATCACGATGAGCGAGCATGGCTCCCAAGGAGTGATAAGTAGTGGATATGTATAGGTAAAAAGGTTGATCATCTTTAGGTGGGATGAGTACATGTGGTTGGAGAAGGTATTGTTTTTTAGGGCATCAAAAGCTTTGTGGTAGTCATCATCCCATTTAAAAGAGACATCCTTTTTGAGGTGTGGGTGAAACAACAATTGGTAAGTGATTGGAAATCGAAAATGGGCAGAGTTTGTGGCGATGGTTCGGCATGTGTAAGTGGTAGTATTAAGTCCCCCATAGATGAGACTAGTACAAAGGTGTGAGGACCATAAAGGAGACATTCTCCTATGGTGATCATAGCGAGGGTGTTGGTAACTTCCATACTCTTGTGGAGTAAGAAATTGTTGACACTATATAGGTACTACTAGAGTGAGGCATTGAAAAACACCTTCCAAGGGATAGTGGTTGGTATGTAGGTAGTGGATGGAATGTGTCGGAGGAATGGAGGTGGAGTGAATGGATTGGGAAGCTGATGGGTCAAATTCGTGGAGGTTATGGCCACAGTAGGAATGGAGGAGGTACGTATAAAGTCAGCTGTACTGGTAGGTGGAAGTGTAGGTGAAGAAGTAACGTGTTCGTGGAGGTAGACGACTTAATAGGTATGAGCACATCATTGGGTCGGTAAAGCATGTTGCATGTTCTGAAAGGTGAGGGGTTAGCTGGAATGGTATAGGTGTGTCCTTCATGTTCAAACTTTACACAATGATGAAAAGTGGAAGGAATGCAAAACCCATGACATGAATCTAGGGTTTGCCAAGCAACATGTTATATTGGAATCCAAAACATAAAACAATTCTGGAATAGTGCGGGGGCCCATGTGAATTTGGAGGATGATGGTACCTAGTGTAGAGGTGATATCATCATTGAATGAATGCAACATGACTAAAATGTTTATGCATGAAATTGTCAGGTATGTGCATTTGAGTGAATGCATGGGATGAAATGATGTTAATGCTAGCACCCCCCCATTAATCATCACACGGTGTACCCGTATGTCATTAATGTGGATAGAGATGAAGAGGGATCGGTCCAGGTCATCATTTTGGTGTGGCACGATCTCTTCCTTTGAGAAGCTAAGGGAGGCCACTTGGTGAATAGGGTGGGGTGAAGATGAAGGTGGTAATTTGGTGAGAGAGGATACATGATGGGGTGTGATAATGGAGGCCATGGGTGTAGGGTCATTGGGTAAAAACCCAATAGATTTAAGAACCTCCATGAGATCATGACGATGGGATTCCAAGATTTGGGTGAGGTCATATAGGGTATAGGGACATTTTGAGGTTAGACTAGTGTAATTTTTTGAGCATGGTGTGATGTGTGATGCCATTAGAAATGGGGTACGTAGGGTCGTGGATAGTGATTTTAGGTATGGGTGTAGATGGTGTGTTGGGTATAGGATTGATTGGTGGATCAGTTGCCTTTTCTTTTGCCCTTATCCTTCTGAGCATATGTAGAGACATGTATCATGTATGATCTGAGGGGAGTTTGTAAACAAAGAAGGTGTAGGGCGAGTGGTATAACGACACGACGGGAAAAAACCTACGAGAGGAGAAAAACCCTGTGAGGTGAGTTGGGCATAATGACATTTGGGTGGTGGCGTGGAAAGTTCTCTGATGTGAACCATGTTAATTTCAAATCTTTGGGGTGGCTCTAGGAGCGGTGAGGGTGGATTTTGTGGTTGTTGCAGTGGGTAGTGTGGGAATAGGTGTTGGTGAAGCAGGATCCTCATCAAGAAGGTCATCATTGTCAAAGTTGGCTTCTGGGGGACACAATTAGATAAGGACGGTTTTCAAGGCCTTGTAGTTTCCACATCGTGCCTTGGAACATGATGATAAGTGCACTAATTTTAGTATCATCAAATCCTCTTGGCTTGGGTTTGAGGGGGTTGTAAGGTCTAAGTGGAGGTAATGTGATGACAAAGGTCTCAAGGAGGTTGGTTAAATTTTTGGCATAGGACCCTGCTAAAGGATCACAATGGGAAGTGAAGGTGGGTTTGGGTGTAGGTGTAGTTGATTGTTGAGGAATGGTATTTGGAAGAGGAGGATCAAGTTGAGCTATGGGTTTGGGTGCTAGCGTGGTTTTGGGTGTTGGTCGTGTTTGTTTAGGTATGGGTATAGTAGGTGAACGAGTAGGAGGGTGTATGGTTGTTTTGACTACCTTATTATGGGGTAGTGGAGTTTTGTTTTTAGGTTGCACATTCTTGGGTAAAGGTGATATGGGTGTACGAGGTCTAGAAGGGAAAGTATATGGGGGAAGAGGTTGAGTTACCCATGGGGATAACGATGGTTGCTATGAAGGTAGATGACGCGAGTCGTGCTTGGGGTGTGAGAGACAGTGACTGAAGTGTAGTGGGTAATGAAGTAATAACTGAGGGTATTGGAGGTATGGGTGGTAAAGATGCTGCAAGTGCTGGGTGTAAGTCATGTTGGGCATCTAGGGTAGATTAGAGGTTTGTGAGGAAGGAATGGGTTGTTGTGTTTTTGGCTTATTTGGGTGGAGGTTTCTTGACCAATGGAAGTGAGCTAAGTACAAGTGTGATTGGTGCAGCCGAGGTATGATTTCTATGGGTGTGGCGCTTCTATTTGGGTGTCGGAGTAGGTGTGGTGTTTTCTTTGGAGGATGTAGCTAAATTTAGTTTGATAGGTGGATGAGTAAGGCTGGTAATCAGGGTGACCCCTAAAGTGGTAATAGGTTTAGTCGTGGATGATGTCATAGGTGTGGGTTTGGGTTTAGATATAGATTGGGCTATGGGTAAGGATTTGGTTTAAGCTATGACAGTTGTCATGGAAGGAGTTGTGATAGAGGTGGTTTTGTTTGGTTCGATTGGTTGAAATACTTTTGGGTAGATAGTGGAGCTATCAACAAGTGACCTTTGCATCTTTGTTGAGACAGGAAGCAAAAGTTGTCCCCATAATAAGGCTGTATCGTTATAATCTAAGTGATCAGCCAAACATGAGAATGGCACATCTGTAGGTTGAGTTGATGATGACCTAATGGAAATTCCTATTAAAATGTGTCTTAGAGTCAGGAAATTGGCTAGCTTCAGCTTTCATGATTAGGATATCCAAACGTAGGTTTGCAAGATTTTGGGTAGCTGATGGAGAATTCTCACCAAGAGGCAAAGATATCTCAACTAGATCTATGATAGGTAGAGGAGATGATGAGAGCTCCTTCTGCATAGGTGGAGGAGATGATGGGTGCTCTTCTGTGGGTGGAGGAGGTAATGGGTGCTCCTTTATGGGTGGAGGAGGTATTGTGGGTAAAGGTTCTCTAATTGGAGAAGCCAGGGGTGACATGGTCTTGATGTTAGTGGTTGACTCCTCCATAAGTGATGAAGGAGATGAAATATGTTCCTATATGGGTGAAGGAACATGGGAGGTTGGTTCTGATGCGTAAGGAGGATTTCAGGCTAGGATTTCCTCTCTGGAAGGAATGTGAGGTAGTTGGGAGGTGACAGGTATGTCATTAAAGATAGCATGGACCTCACAGGTATGGGTATCATGAGTTAAGGTATCACCAGTTTGATCAGATGAATGAGCATGATTAGGAAATGGTTTCTTGAATATGTGTAGGTTTTGGTTGGCAGGTGCATTAGGATTATCCACGGTTAACTTGCCTTTCTTGAGAATTTCTTGGACAATACTTTTGAAAGTGATGTAATTGTTTTCACTATGATGCTTTACTCGATGATTGTTACAGAAGTGATGTTCTTTATACCATGTGGGCATGGGGTGAGGAGGGTCAAAACCAGTGTTTGGTTTTATGGGTGGAAGGGTAATGGCCCTGGCTTTGATAATATTTTCTAAGACAAAAGAGTAAGGTTCCCCAATTGGGGTGTATTTCCATCTGCTCTCTTCGGAATTGAATAGTTTAGATGGGTGAGAGATTAGATGAGGGGGGTAGCCTGATTTAATGGATGAGCTGGGATAGCCTTAAGTACCACTGTGTTAGCGGTGCCCTTATTTTTTGAGTAATTGGTTTGTGGTTTGGAAGAAGAAGAGGTATCATTCAACTTGAATGCCAAATTCTTATTGCGTAATTGTATTTTCTTCTCTTCAATGGCCCAAATCTCTAACTTTCATGTGAATGCTTCATCAAATTTTTAGAAGGTTTGGACCTATAAGGTCGGTGAGATATGTCTAGCACAAGCCTGTGTGAAGAGCTCAATGAGTTCTGTTTGTGGTAGTTGAAAGGTGAGTTGGTCAATCAAGCTACACCAACAACCAAAAAAAACTGTGATAGATTCATCCTCATATTGATGCATGGAGTATAGGTTGGTCATGGTAACCTTGTTGACAATATTGATAGAGAAATGATCCAAGAAGGCTTGGGATACCTGATTGAATGATTATAATAAGTTTCTAGGTAATCCACTATACTAATCTAATGCAGGTCCAGTCAGAGACATGGGAAAATTTCTCAAGAGCAAAGCATCATCGTGAATGATCAGATAACACCCACGTTTGAATGACAATCACAAATGTTTCTGCGAGTCTTCTTTGTTATTGAAATGATTGAATTTAGGCATTTACCAATGCACGAGGTATGGGAAAATCGGAATGGATGGGTGGATGGGCTCATTGCAAATCTCGTCGTAGGTGAGAGTGTTGCGGGAGCCAGAAACCGATGCCTCTAATGTCTGCATCTTGTCCAACATCAATTTGATTAGGTCGTTGGTAGGTTGTGATGATTGGGTGCCTCCTGTAGCATGAGAGGGTTGGTTTTGGGCATATAATGGGGGTGGAAATCCAGTGTATAGTGCTTGCATGTAGGTTGATTGGGAAGAAGCAGTGAAAAATGAAGTGAAATAGGGGGTACGTACCTTGAGTGAATAATGGATGAAACGGGAGGTGGCTGATAGTATGTATATGGAGGTGGAAGGGTCATGGTAACCCTAGTGGCAATGGGAGTTAATGATTGTGGAATGGAAAGGACCACATTCTAAAAAGGGGTAGGGGTCACCGACACAAGAGGTGGTAAGTGTAGCTATGGGTATGTGTGAGACATTAGGGGTAGATGAGGTTGTGTTTTGGGTAGTTTTCAAGGGTATGGTGGATGTGGCGGGTGTAAAAAAGGTGGAAGATGTGGAAGTCATAGAGGGTATAGACCTAGCTGTGAAACGACTGGTGGTAAGGTAGATGCAGGCAACACAGAGCTAGATGGGGCCGATGTAGGAGTGGGAGTGAGAGTTTGGGGGATAGATATAGGCATGTCGTATATCAATTGACCTGAGGCATCTCGAGTGGATGAGTGGGAAAGGTAAAACTGCAAGGCGATAGGGTTTTGGTCAAGGACTTGTGTGAACTCCTCATCTTTAGTAGCGATAGTGATAGGTTGGATGGGATGCATGACTGGTGATAAAATGGAAGGTGGTGAGGGACTAGGTGGGAGTGGTTGACAACTGGCATGAAATAAAAGTGTGCTTACTTGTTTTTGGGTCAGCACCATGTGAACTAGTACTGATAAGGTAGGGCTGCTTCTCTGTAAATGACACAGAAAACAACAAGAACAGGTGAATCTGATGGTAAAAAGTGGATTAGGTACCAAATGGTGGTTGGAAAGTGAAACAGGCTAACTGATGCCAATTAAGGAAGACTAACGCAGTCAGGGGTAACCACTTTCATTCACTGTAGAAAATGGTCAGTGAGTGAAAACCTAGGTAGAAGGTCAAATCTGACAGGTATGCCAAATCTGATGGTGTTTTACAATGTCAATGGGAATGATGGCAGTGATAAGGACTGTGAAAAGTGGATTAAAATGAATAAAATTTCCTTTTGGGTAGGTTAACAAAAGGACCTGGAACCGACGTCGGTTGGGTATAACCAACGATAGTCAGAGGTAACTGATGACGGTTACTATGAAATTGAAACAGTGATGAAAGAAAAGTGGTTGTGAATTAAAATCTGATGTAGAATCAAACCCAGAATTCTGAGAATGATGATGATATGGCCCAGGCACACTCAGGTGAAGCCAGAATACACCAGCTGTGATGAGGAGCATGCAAGGATGAACAAGAAAAATGAAGAACGTGATCTCTCACCTCAAAACACAAGCCAAGTAGAAACACTAAGAAAAATGTGATCCTAGGAGTGCCTTTTCTATTATGTTTGTTTAGCTTATGCTATTTAAGGACTGACACATGAATTATGAAATAGAGTTTTTTGGTGAGGATGGCTTCCTACGAAAAAGGAGATCTAAAAGGCGAGGTTTCAGGTATGTTATGGTGGGGGCAGGTTTTGCTCTAAAGTATGACTCGATAGAGTGGTGAGCTGGGGATTACCTGTCAATCCTTAGATCATTGTGATCATTGATAGGTGTTCCTAGGAAATATGTTGTTTAAGAATATGTGTTTGTTTTGATTTTTGTGAGGTTTGGTAAGACTATAGAGAGAGAGAGAGAGAGAAATGTGCTTTCTACAGATTCGTTTGTTAACCATCAACTGGTCATGACTTCCAGCGTATAGGTTGCCCTCAATTAATGTGAGCTAATGTGATAAATCAGAATGCAATGCACTTATTTTTAAGCCCAAATCAAAGTGTGAAGTTGGATGACACAATAAGATGAAGAGGAAGAGGGATTCTCTTTCACTACAATGCAGAAAACATGAAGAAATGGTTCTTTTTAATTACACCAAAAGAAAGGTTTCCTTTAGAGAAAATAGAAAGAAAAGGTGGGTTACCAAGGAAGAAAATTAATGTGTATGCTTTTCATAAGGGAAACAAACACACAAATTTTCCTAGGAATGAATGAAATGCAAGGAACCCGGGATGGGTCCTACCGGGCATGCCAAAATGTTTCACCTGATTCTAGATCATTTCTTTGAAGTATTGATGAAACAAATAGGGTAACAGACATAGGAGGAATACCTATTTAAATGATGGTTGATGGGTTGTTGTGCGTGTATGACTTCTGAATCCACAACTGATTGTGAGAGCTTCCTTTTGGCTAGGAGGAACTACCTGTAATGCAAAGAAAGACCACCATAAAAAGTTAAACAATATATGCAGTGAATTGCCTAGCGTATGCTAGATCCAGGAAGTGTGATACTTCCTAGATGGCTGTCAGTCCACTGTTTTAAACAATTTAATGTAGTAAATAAGGTAAAACCTATTGTAATTCGAAATGATTTAGGTATCTCACTTAAAACACAATAAGAAATAGATCTAATCTAACAGGCTAGGTTAGAATAGGATCCAAAGGTCAAGTAACTAGTTCTGGGTCTTTGCAGGTTTGACAGAGGTCTCAGGTAGTTCAAAGGTGAATGAGGGTGAGAGGGACTTAGGTGGGTAGGTCATTATTTTGGGTTTTATGGGCAAATACAGAGACCGATGTTGGTTAAGGCTGACCGACGATGGTTAGGTGTAACTGGTGCCGGTTACTGTGGAGTTCTGGGAATGCCACAAAATGAGATTTAAGTCTCCTTTATGATTGTACAAAGGATGTTGGTTGGTCAGGATGAGGTATTGGGTGATTTGGGTAGGATTTGGCTGGGTTTTAATGGGTATATGGAAAGGTGAGTGTTGGAGGAGGTCAATGGGTGGCTAGGTAAACAAAAGATGATAATATAATGATGAAATTAAATAAACCAGAGAAGTATAACGTTTACTTACTTGGATTCTGGTCTTGGATTGCCTATGAGTGAGGGATGGAGGTGCTTGATGAGAGGTTTTGAAGGCTGCACAGGTGATCACCAACTGAAGGAAATATTCTGCATGGGCTGCATGTACATTCCTCTTTGCTTGGTTAGATCAAATCATTGTCTGGGTTATCTGTGTCAAGAAAAGATGCTTGATCTCCTTCCTTGCATGCATGTTCTCACTGGAATTCACTCTCAGAAGATGTGATATCTCTCTGGAATGTGCTAATGTTTGCCAAATTTTTCAATCCTCCTTTTTCTAACTTCTTCTGCCAACCTTGAGAATAAGGTTGTTTTGGGGTTAAAAGATTTAACCGAAAGTGGTTTCATAGCTTAACTGGCATGACGGTTAGGGGTAACCGAAATTAAGTCAAGGTGAGATTTCCTAGGTTTACTAAACTAGGGAGATCGTCTTGATTTCCTCGGATCTCATGTCTGTTAACCCACATGCGGATTAGACTGGGAGCTTCTTGTAAGCATGTGGGAATGTGGTTATAGGGAATGTATGCATTGATTTTTAGGGTTTAGGTAAGTCTTTGTTAGTTATATGCAACTTACTAAGAATAGGTCCACTTAGGGAGAGTTATCTTGGTGAGGTGTCTAAGTGAAGTGTATGTGTGGATATTATTTAAATAAGATCCTAATATCTTCCTCATACTAAATCCTGGTGAGGATAATCCTAATTAATTCAGAACCTAATATTAGTGGGGTAAAGGGGGCCATGGCTAGATGAATGTGATGAGGGGTGCTTATATGTCGAGGGACCAAAGGGGAGTCTCGACCTAATTTTAGTGTCTACACACCTAGTTTATCCATAGACAGTCAAGTCAAGTAGTGTGAATTCCTTAGCATACAGGGTCATTGTGTGGGGCATTATTGTAGAGGCTCTTAGATCACAAGATTTGCCAGCACCCATCAAGGAACCAAATGTTCATAAAACAACAATTCTATTGGTAGGTGGAGTTGGCATCAAAAGAAATTTATCCCACTGAAAGAAAGGAGTCCAAAAATTCACCTTTTATAATCAACTTATAGGGACAGATTCAGAAACTTTTTCACTAGATCAGAGGAGTTTGAGCGGATACATGAGAATAATTGGAGGCAGTATTCACCCAACTTACTGAGAAGGAATTGGTATTACGCACATATTTGTTGGCATAGTATGCTAATAGGTGGCTACCAGACTGAACAAAACTATATAACTACTAAGTGTCTTAAGCGACTGTACAGATATCCAAGACTCACATTCCTTATCAATTTAGCCAAATATGTACCTTATCAGGACATAAATCCCTTAGGGCAGTCCTTCACAGATCATACCACAACCTTATGACTATTTGGTCAACTCTAAAGTACTTAACCTAGCCCATCCTTAGCAAGTAGGAAACCATCACTATTGTAGATCCCCTTCAATCTTATGAAGTTATTTTCCAACCCTAAAAGAAACTTTGGTGACTTGTCATTTGTTGTAAGAATCAATGCTAGTCGAGGATGAAAAAAATCATCGCCCTAGGAATGATCTCAGATTCACAACTTCTTAGTACATTTATTAACAATTACGTGCATCCACTGAACTAGAGGAAACTTTCATATGATCTTAGGGTTCAGATTGGTCAGGTAGTAGGGAATAAGATCCCCAGAAAAAAACATGCACTATTCCGTGATACCTTTCAGGGGGTTAAAATCATAAGCCCATGTACAAGATCTGAAATGTTGCACTGAATTTTACCATGGTCTATAGGCCTAGAGCTTGAACATGTTAGGCAATAATACACTTAGTAATCTCATTTTCTCATTACAACAAATCACATTGATTGGTACCCTAGATTAGTTCTAACTATAAAAATTTCTTGCAAAATAACCATCACATGACCTCTATTTATTGTATCACTCATGTGACTAAAAATGAATTTTCATTATGAGTTCATAATAGAGAATATTCCGGGGATAATTATTTGAGTTCTGATTCATTTGTCACTCGGGAATCTAGAGAAACCATAACCTTTATCTACAATTGCATATCCTCACTGCTTTAGGCTGGAAATTTTGACTAGGGTGAGAGGACCCATTTTGTAACATTTTTTGGTGAAGAAAAATGAAGATATCCTTCTTTACACAATTTTGAAAGGTGATCCTGAGAAAATATGATCAATGCACCACAATTTAACTCTCACGAGTTGTCACTTCTAACGAATGGTGATATTTCCTAGACAGGGCTAAGATTACTAAAGACATTATGGAATCCTGATTGATCTTCTTGCATATTTTGGTAGTGAGAATTTATAACATTTGTGGACACATAGGGAAAACAGGGGTAATTCAGGATGTATTCATTGTTTTTGAATAATTTTTGTGGGAGATTAAGTAGGATAAAATTGATTATACTAGATCTTTGAGAGACTTTACAAAAATTCAAAAGATAAATGACAGAAAGCTTTGGAATAGCTAAAATATTCCTTCAACCAAAAGGTTTACATCAATGGAGGCCCAGATTTACACAGTTTCACACAATATCCAAGAATTTAACACAAAGGCTTGAGCTAAATACTCAATAAAACGTCAAAGAACCCTAGTTCCTCATGCCTAAGATACACTCAGAGGCTTACAGACAATATTTATCAACAAATGATAGTGAAGTGATTTTAAATTGTTTATCTCATCACAGGATGAAGGATCTTCTTAAAATGAAATTACAAATGCCACTAAACTATCATAGGGATGAGATCTTGTGTGATTCGTAGGGACTTTAACATGAGATTGCAATAGGAATAAGAAAAACTACTTACAGACATTATGAAATAAAGTAGACACAAATTGGTCCAAGATTGACACAGATTAATTCAAAATTAATTAGATTCATCAGCTGGGGAAAGTTTCTTTGAACACTCTCAGATCTTCTTAATGACTGTACACTTTTAACCAACTTGACGTGATTAAAATATAAAACATAGGAAATTAATAGGTTTCTCAGATTGGTCTCTCAGGAAGATGGGATCTCTCAAATTTTCTCTCAAGAATTCAACCCCCGACCCTTTGTAAGAGTATTATCATTGCATTTATACATTTCACTTGCTTAATTTTCCCCCCAAAAAGAAGAATATTCGAGGAACCTTTGCTTGTTACTAATTTTCCTCAGAAAGTGACATTTAAAAAATTCATACCCAAAAGCTTCTAGGTGGAAAAATTATGAACTGATCACATTTCTCAGGCCCTTGACTAATGACTAGGATGCCTTACCACAACTTTTTGATAGTCCATCTAATCATTCTAATTCTATCATGTGAGAAATCCCCATTCTAATCATTTTCTAGTGGCTCTGTACAACTGGATCTAATAGATAATACTTTTCTCGCTTGAGGAAACACCTTTTTCATTCTTTGTGCCTTCAATGTCAATCATTCCATCCTTTTCCCATTCTTTCCTCTACAACTTCTCTCCGCATCTAGCTTCTTTGTTAATTCACATTTTTGTAAGTGCCCAAGCAATTCCAGCTTCAAAATATCAACCTTTACAATCCTTGGACTCACAAATTAAGTTCTAAATCCATTCAATAACCTTGCAGAAAAAAATGACAAGGAATTTCATCAAAAAATGATGAAAAATAGTGTGTATTCACATCTCTAGGAGTCTTGGAGAAAAAATGGCAGAAAAACAGATAAAATCTACAATAACCATTGATTCTTCCCCTTCTCAACTTTATATTAGAGCCATCCATGTGTTTCCTTAGCTCAACTAAAAAGGAGAAGTATAGGGGAAAGTTTCCAAACAAGTGCGAGCCTTCCACATGCCTTGGGACCAAGAAAAATGTCATCTGGCCTTTGCAAAGTCTCAGTATGAAATAAGCTAGCGGAAGCCTCCACGTGTTTTCATGGCCCTCTTTTAATATGGTGCCCAAAAGTGGATTCCCAAAATAAGCACGTGCTCACCACGTGTCTCAGTTCAATAGAGTTGAAAAAATCTAAGGACCAATGGAAGGTGCCATGTGTCTAGGGTCTGAGATAGTTTTCCTTGGCTATTGAAAAGTCCAAGGAAGGGTAGAGTGAGCGGAAACCCCCAAGTGTCCTCCCGAAACTTCTTCAAAATAAAAATTAGGGGCAGGTCCCCAAATTGGTGTGGTCCCTCCATGTGTCCCAAACCTTTAGAAAGTTTCTTGAAAAGTTCAAGTATAGAGAGGAGGTAGTAGAAGCCTCCACGTGTCTCCCTGGTGCAATTTTGAGATGGATCCCAAAAGCAGAGACCATGAATAAGTGTGGGCATACCACATGTCCCCTTGGAGAAACTGCTAAGGTGGGAACTTAAGGTAGATCCTCAAATGAGTGCCGGCCCTGTACATGTCCATGGTCCCACAAAGCTGCACTGACTGTATGAAAAAATGTCTAAGTTTGGGTAAGGCAATGGAAACCTCCACGTGTCTCCTCGGCGCAACACCAAGGTCAAACCAAAAGATGAATTTTTAGATGAGCACCAACCCTCCATGTGGACAAGCTTTGAGTTGAAGCGGGCCTTAGAGTTTCAAAGTGCCCCGCCGAGACACATCCAATCAGAAAGGGCCACATTTCCACAGATGCTGAGATATAAATTTGATGGGGACAACACACCTATCAAACCGTACAATGCAGGGAAATCACAATTTGTGCCTGGAAATGAATCTTTCTTTAAGGATAGAGAATTTGGAAATGATATAAGGCCCAAATGTGATCTACTGAGCCACATCCAATCAAAAATGACCACTTTTCCATAGGTATTAGGACAAAAATTGACATGGAAAACAAAATGCGACTGTGGAAAAATGGAAGGAATGGAAAAACCTGAGTTTATACCCAAGTTACAAATTATTTCACATGGATAGAGGAACAGAAAACAAATACTAGATTTAAAATGATCCTCGACCAAAGGAAAGGATTGATCATGGCAACCAAATGAAGGACATAGCTTCCATGCATCAACAAGGGGAGATAGAAAATACGAAAGAGCCTGCAAACTAAAGAATTTCAAGGACAAACGGGGTGAGATAAAATTGAGCACCAACAATCATTATACAGGAGATTCCACTACACGCAATATTTTTATGGTTGGCCTTTGGTGGGAAAATTTATACAAGGATATTAAATAATATGGAAAGGGATGTAATCATTATATGTGCATTGGGAATCCTGGATCTAGAGATGAGATGATTTTATGGCCTATTAAAAGTGCCAAAACTTTATAGAAATGGGCGATTGACTTTGTAGGTCATATTTCTTGACCGCGCATAGGACTGGCGTGCTACATTATAACTTTTACTAACTACCTGACAAGGTGGGCAGAAGCAACGCCTACAAAGGATTTCACAATAACTATAATAGTGATATTTTTATAGGAGAACATTATCGACCAATATAGATGTCCATTGAGTCTAACAAGTGATAGGGGAACACATTTTTTGAATGAGACAATCAAGATTTTACTAGAATAGTTTATGGTGGCACACCATAAGAAAACACCCTATCATCCATAAGTCAATGGAACTACTGAGGATTTCAACAAGATTCTAGGACAAATATTGACCAAAATCGATAGTGTTAGAAGAAAAGATTAAGATGATAAAGTTTCTATTGTACTCTAGGCATATAGGACTACCTACAAGAGGTTGAATGAGGCCAAAAAAATTTCAGTTGGTGTTTGACATAGAGGCTATACTACCTGTGGAATTCATGTTTCCATCCCTGCGTATTATGCATATAGGAGGATTAGATGATGCATAAGATATTGACGAGCACATAGAAAAACTGATGCAGTTGGATGAGTGACACGCTATTGCCTGATGGAGCCAGAAGACATAAAAAGAGACACATAATGCCTGGTATAATTATCAATAATAAAACATTTGAAGTGGTAAATATGGTTTTTCTATATGATTCAAATTTTTTATGCCACCCAGGGAAATTCAAAGTTCACTGGTTAGGACCCTTTGTAGTAAAAAAGATATAGGAATCCGGCACTTTCTAGTTATAGGTGCTAGATGGTATTTTATTGCCCAGTTACTTCAAAGGGAGTAGGATGAAGCTATAGACAAAATATCATGTAATTTAGACATTATTTATTCACACTCTCATACTACTATTTAGAAGGTTTTTGAGTGAAGAAAGTACTAATTAACCTCCATCTTTTGGTCATATTTTCTTATTTTATTTCTTCATTCCCGACCTTCTATACCCACATGCCCAGTCTATTTCGGTCATCTTCCATAATTTTAGGCTTGACTAAGGTTCCTAGACTAGTACGGGGGCACCCATTGGTGCCCTGGTCCCACCAGGGGCACCCTGATCCTTTTTGAACTTTCTTGCCACTTTTTGGGTTGTTTCTATCCATTTAACATTTTTAGACATTTTAGCATTAATTATGAAATTAAATCAAGATAACCCTATAAATATAAAGTTATGAGACCATAATGAGGGACCAAACACTAGTCACAACTATCATCCACCTAGAGTTGCATCCATTTGGAAATAATTTCCATCCATTAGCTCCATCACCAAAATAAGGCTGGTTCATCTGCATCACACAAGCATAGGGGGAGGGATTATATTCTATGCACACATTCTATTACATTTTCTACATATAGTTATTTCTAGATACTTCACAAAGTGTGATTGATACAATAGCACCTAAGGCACATGATTCACACACACACACACACACACACACACACACACACACACACACACACACCAAAACTACATTTGGGTCTGAAATGTAGTGCAATGCTCAGTTAGTAAGCCCACTATTATGGTAGCTAAGGTCAGTCTAACCCATTCATTTACATTCTTATTTTTTTAAGGTTTTGATACTTCTCTTGGTATCTTGTAGGTCTTTTCATTGTCTTGGATTACCAGTGACATTCATAGTTGTACAATGAATATAAGGTGACACAAAGTGAGGGTTTCTGACCACCTTCTAGACCTATGAAACTTGGTTTTGGATCTTTTACACAAACCAAGGTGCCCATAGGCACCCTAATCCCTCTCCAGGTGTTTTAGTCCAGCTACATAGATCAGATCCATCCTTTTTTAGGGCCTTTGCATAATCGTTCCTCTGTTTTGTTTCTTTAGTCACTTCTGAGACATAGTCCAATGAGCTCCTCTAATCATTTGAGTTCATTATAACTCCCCTTTCACTTTAGGGTTTAGCATTTCAAATTTTTATAGTTTCTTGGGTCAGTTTCCATACTTGTTTATTACATTTATTTACTATATTTACATGTCATTATAGATTAGATCAACTACCACAGTATACTATTTTTAGTTAATCAATTTAATGAACCTGAAGTTTCAACAATTCCATTTGACCATGTCATCTCCTTATCAAGTTATGGCTCAATCTTCTTATCCTACCTTTTCACCAACTAAGATATCAGATATAGTTACTATTGTTGTTGATTTCATGCACATGCGCACCCAACATCCTCCTCGCTTTGTCACACCTAGGGCTGATCCATCCATCAATGTAGTTAACACTTTTTTTACTCATCCTAATCCACTTATGGATCCACCTGTGTATATTCCTCTGTCCATTACTACAACATCTCCTCCCACTGATTCTAAGGGCTATGACATCATTGAACAACTTAAAAAAACACCCGCTAAGATCTCTTTTTGATTTTTTGCATAATACACCCAATTTTCTCAACACATTAGAAGTTTTCCTTCATGCCATTCATATTGAAAGTGATAATTCTATGGTGGCCTTTAGACATCTCATACAGTCTCTTCATAGTTTACCACATGCTATATCTGTCACTAATGAGGATTTGTTGCCTTTTGCTAAAAGAAATATGCGTGCTCTTTTCTCATTAGTGTCGTTACTAGTACTAACATTAAATGAGTTGTCATTGATAATGGATCAACTGTCAATTCATGCACTCATTCTCTTTTAAATCGATTAGGTGTTAATGATTAATTAATCTCTGATAATTGTAACCTCATTCGAGGTTATGATTCTACCATTCGTACATGCCTAGGGACTATCTTATTACATACTCAGGTTAGGCCTAAGACTATTCTCACTGATTTCTATGTTATCAATGCAGCCTTTTAGTTTAATCTCTTGTTAGGTAAGCCTTAGATTCACGCAATGCACACAGTTCCATCTACTATTCACTAATGTGTCAAGTTCTTTCATGATGGCTATGAACATACTATCACCGGCGATCTAGATCCTTTGAAATATTTTCACATAGACCCCATTACTTCTATGTCAATACCACCTGCGCAATGTATTGTATATAGTAGCCTTGAAACATATGACATTGATTAATATAGCACTTCAAAATATCCTCCTACCACACTCATTTCTCCAGCTATCTCTATTCACACTACGGATATTATTTCACCTACAGTACCAACTTCTATTAGCGTCCCTTCTCCACCCATCGCGATAACCTTTATTACTCCATCTATAGTTCCCCTACCAACATCCTTGATAGTGCTATACAACATGTTGATGTCCTCACTGATGATTCTAAGGATTCTGATGATGAATTTGACACCATCAGACTTATGGACGAAGCATTAAGACAACTCGATTTTACTCCTCTTGGTGTAAACAACTCTTATTTTGAAGAAAAAATTGTGGTCGATGGCCCAGGTGAATGTAGGTTCAATATCCCTCCCTCTAATAATGCTATGGTACTATACCAGGGGTTTGTAAATAGTGTGGATGCTATTTCATCTTCTCCTCCACAGGTTGTAACTTTGTTGCCTCATGTTACCTGCACACTATTCATCAACAAGTCCTTTTGACAGCACATCCCTATCGAATCTACTTGCTTAGACACTATTTGTACACATGACAATTTGGTTAGGTTTGGAATGACGATTAATGACATCTTACCACCTATTCATTCACCACATCTTTGTCATGGATATTTTCACATTACGGAAGCTTATGGATTTTGTTTGTTTCATTTGATGGTTTTTTTTGGGAATACCCCCCATGACTCTCCACTCACATTTGGATAGTCTTGGATTGACTATATTGGTAGTATAATAGATGCTCATCACTCTTTTCTTACATTTCCTATTACTTTTGGCAATATATCTATTCATAATGATTCCTCTCCTACTTACGCTCCAAATATATCTCATTGGTATGCTCACAATTGTCCACCAATTTCCTTTACTAATGAAGAATATGTAATGAATGTGTACATAGTATGCCACAGCGGGTCCCTGTATGATCTGCCCCACTCTATATCTTATCAGGTCTTTGATGTTACTCGAGTAGCTTTTGATCATGACAACGATGATATCCTTGATAGCGATGCATAGTCATCTTCTCTATCATACTCTTGGGGGCATAGCACTTACAAATCCTCTCATTCTAGCATACTTATATTGTACTACATCACACTCTTAACATTCATAGATACCTCGTCTTTGCATTATCTCATCTTACATAGTCATACATACATTATAATATCATCCTTACCCAATGACACACTCTTGTGCTTCAGTTCACACTTGAATGTTGAGGGCTTACTACACATGAACCCCATACATTGCACAATATGTCCTCCATACCACATATCTTAACATATCGTGCATCCTACATCATACTAGCCATTATCATCTATATCTCATTATTCTATTATCCAAAAATTTGGCCTTACATCCTTTTCATCTTACACATTACTTACATTATTAGGAAATCTATGCATATTACATCGCATTGTATACATAGCTTCGCTACACTTCATCTTGTGGCATATTCCTTACATCATACACTACGCATCTCCACATCATACCTATTCTACATACTATACTAGTCTTCACCACATATGAGTCTAGTATTACATCATTCTACATACTACATTACTATTCTATCTACATATATTACATGCCACTCTCTAAATTACATCTTGAATTACATTTTAAACATCACATATTTACACATTCTAATCATCATATGGTTTTCTATCATCATGCACATTACATATTATTCTACGTGCTACACTCACTACCCTATTATGTAGTTTAGTTCCTTGGTCCATACTTGATTACCGAGGGTTTACAAATCAAATGGACCTTATATTCATCACGCATTTATCATTACACCTTTCATAATACAAAATTTCTAGGATAAGGACACATGGTATAGGCTAAATCATCACTTACTCTATCATCTAATAGTGGTATATGCTTTAGGCTACATCACCACTTCTTATTATTCATGTTGTAGTGGTATACACTTTAGGCTACATTACCACTCCTTTCTATTCATCTAGTAGTGATATAAGCTTAGGGATAAATCATCATTGATTTTCTTCATTGTGTCATGATATATAGTTAGGCTATAGGGATCACACAAAGAACACTTCTTCTATATGTCACATATCATCATCATTACACATACATATGCATCACAATGTGCTAGACAATGTATACACTATTCGACCATTTCATAATAGTGCAATCTCGTTTATGGTTAACTATTTACTGGTGAGGGGGAAAACCAAATGAACCTCACTGCATACATTTCCATTCACTCGGGGGGAACATGGATCCTATCACTTCATCTTGAATCCATTCCATCCATCCACATCATACTTCACATTATGTTTAATTTTACTCTTGCCTACTTTTTCTTGTTCATGGTCACTTTATTACACATGCTAATCAGATTACTTGTATGTCATTTATATATATCATCCACACATGTACCTTTACATATTTTTCTATTTATGATTATAGATATAGGTCTCTTACATATACCATGGATGCTCACCTTCTACCCTTCTTACACTACTCGATATAGGAATCCAGATAAATCTCTCATAAGTGCTATTGTTTTATTTTGTAATTATCACTTTAAATTACTTGATTATACACAATTTTGACATCCTAGTTCTCTTTCTAATATGCTAACGGGTGCCTCATGTGTAACATTTGTTATGTAGAGATATTTTCTTCCATACTTGTTTGTTATATTTCTTGTCTATTATTTGCTCTAGTTTGCGGGTCTTGTCCTATGTTTGGTGTGCACACTTCTTTTTTATTTGTGGACATGATGGCCTTGCGTGTCTTGTGACATACTTAGTGGTGTTCTATGTTTTCAGCCCACTTTGTATGGCTTACTAGTCTTATTGCATTTTTACATTATTACATTGTTTCATAGCTTATACACTATTTGCATAGCATATACACTATTTTCTATATGCATGTTTGTTCATAATAACACTTGTCTTTGGCTAACCTTCTTGTTTGTGCATTCCTTTGTTTATACCAAACAATTTTTAGGGTAAATTTCATTTGTTTTATCCTCTTTTGGGGCTACATTATCCTATTAGCAATGTCACATGCACCCTCAAAGAGGGGGTGCATCATTTAGGGTTTTACATACTAACACAAAACATTTACACTGGTTCATTTTGATGCACTTTCCACCCTTGGCATTGTCAGTTACATATAATGAGTGGGTTTAAACCTGTCTACGAACCCCATACAAAACATATTTTATAGGACATAATGTCCTTATCATTCTAGGAAGAAGTTACAGGCTCGAAGGTTACAGTGGGTGTGTCTCCCTACACTACTTCAGCCAGTGGCATTAAATCACCCAAAAAATTAGGACGTATAGATATATCTTCACACACATTCAGGGAAGAAATTAATTGTTGGAGGATACAACAAAGTAATTCCCTCTACATATTTGTCCTATGGCATCGGATCACCCAAAAAACCCCGATAGTACAAGATATCCTTTTACATTCTCTTTCTAGACATGGAACAGGTGCACATGTTCCATTTACACTTTTTCATTTGTGTAGTTTATATTTACATAATTTTACATAAATATTTTACATTTCCTTTTTACAAACATACATATTTGAATACTTGATCATTTTCTCCTTGAAGGTCTGGCCGTATGAGAAACAAATAGTCAAATGGGGGCAACAATAACAACATTAATAACAATACTTTAGGATAACACACAACATACTAACCATGCAGGTACATCACACACCTCAATAAATATACATGAGTTTCCCCCTTAGGTTCACTCTCATGAATGTTTTGTACTTTTTCATCCATAGTTTCCATGCTCCATCATTTTTTTGTCATTCCATGCTTTGTCTAGTCCTTCAACGAGTTTCTACTTCACTCTACATGGATTATCAGCTATGCATCTCTATCTACTTTATCTTACTGAGATTTATGCTCACCAACATAAAGTGGAGGAAAATGTAGATACAAAATCATGCACTTTAGACATTATTTAGTCCCGGTCTCACACTAATATTTAGAAGGTTTTTGAGTGAAGAAAGTACTAATTAACCCTTGACTTTTGGCCATCTTATCTTATTTTATTTCATCATTCCCAACCTTTTACACCCACATTCCTAGTTTTTTCGTTCATATTCAGTAATTTTAACCTTGACTGGGCACCCATGCTAGTATTAGGGTGTGCAGGATAGTACTATGGTGCCCATGGGAGCCTTGGTCCCACCAGGGGCTCCCATATCCTTTTTTAACTTTCCCTCTACTTTTTGGGCTCTTTCTATCTGTTTTATCTTCTTATCATTTTGGTGGTCAGCTATTTCGGGGTTAATTATGAAATTAGCTCAAGTGAACCCTATAAATATAAAGTTATGAGACCATAATGAGGGAACAAGCACTAGTCAATACTATCATCGACCTAGATTTACATCCATTTAGAAATCATTTGCATCCATTAGATCCATTACAAGAACAAGGCTTGTTCATGTGCATCAAACAAGCATAATGCAAGGGATTCTATTCTATTCCATGCACACATTCTATTTAATTTTCTACATATAGTTATTTCTCGCTACTTCAAAAAGTGTGACTAACACAAGAGCACCTAGGGCACATGATGAAAATAGACACCAGAACTAGATTTGGGTCCAAAATGTAGTACAACACTCAATTAGTAATCCCGCTATTGTGGTAGCTAAAGTCATTTCAACCCATTCATTTGCATTATTATTTTTTAAAGGTTTTCATAATTCTTTTGGTCTCTAGTAGGTATTTTCATCATCTTTGATTACCAGTGACATCCTGAGCAGTACAACAAATCTGATGTGACATGTAGTGAGGGTTTCAAACCCCCTACTAGACCTATGAAACATAGTTCTAGATATTTTACATAGATTAGGATGCCTTATTCTATTGACCGAAGTGCTTGTAGGTGCCTCAGGCCCTCTCCAGGTGCTCCAATATACCTAAATATCTCAGATCCATCCTTTTTCAGGGCCTTTCCACAATCAATCCTACGTTCTGTTTTATCCAGTCACTTTTGTGACACATTCTAGTGAGCTCATCTAATCATTTGAGTTCATTATAACCCTCCTTTTACTTTAGGCTTTAGTATTTATAATTTTCATAGTTTCTTGGGTCATTTTACATAGTTTTTTATTACATTAATTACTATATTTACATTTCAATCTAGATTAGATTAACTACCCCAATATAGTATTTTTAGTCAATTAGAATCCCTACTATAAATAAATCTTCTTGGTGTTTGTAATAAGGAAGTATTGCCACTTAGATTAGATTTCGATTTCATGAATTTTATTATCATGTGTTTCCTTTCATCATTGCTATACTTTGTTAATTTAGTTCAATGGTTTTCTGTAATAAGTGCGCTTGTGCACCATGAGGTGATTATTATCTATTAGATTCATGTGGAGAGGACTGTGCATAATTTAAGTGTGGGGTACAGAAGATACAAGTGGTATACAAGTACATATATGGGTTGAAACTTAAATTTCCTTTGAAATATTGATTCACATAAAGAAAAATATTACAAGTGCTTGGTGTTGAGGTAGTGAAAGAAATTTTATTAGATTAAAAACCATGCATAGATGGATGGATGCACAGTGTAACGTAAGGTAGAAAATGACATGGAGAGATACTTAATATAAGGCATAGAGGTTTTGTACTTCGATGCATGGAGGAATGTGAAACAAGGTTTGTGGCCAGGAAGTAATGGGTACACTAGAAGGTTATGATAGGGGGCATAAAATAATACGGTATGCCACGCAAAATGGAGAAAAGGTGGAATTAATACCGCATACTGTGGTTGTTAAGGAGGAATTAATATGAAGTATTTCGATGGATATATAAAATAAGAAGCTTGAAATATTATTTTTACCTTGCATCCTTTGTGTTTTCAAGTTGATAAGTGCGATGAAGTGCGAAGATTTTTTTTTTAAACGGCGAGCTGGGTGATTTCAGGACACGACATTACCAGAGCTCTATGTGGAAGTGTGTTTGAAAGAGTTGGCATGTGTAGAAGGAAATATTGAAAGTGTCAGGGTTTAGAGGAGACAAAATTTGCATCTAGGGCACATGAGGGCATGTGATATCTTGAATGAGCAGAGGAAATTGAAGGTGTAAGGGTAAGGGTGTGAAACAAATTGTGGTTTCTAGAGCACCTTTTTACTTGAGTAAAGTCAATGGAACCAAGGAGATATTTGGCCATTAAGAGGGAGATCGAGGATGCACCACATGCATGGTTTATAGAAATAAATTACCGATAAGAGGTTATTGAAGGGAGGTCATGGAAATCACATTTGACCAAATGTAAAATTAGTGACTTTAATCATCAGATAAAGCATACCTAGAAAAATATAAAGGAAGATACAATTTTGAATACAAATAGGTGAGCTACAGATAGACATAGGGTGTATGAAATTTTTTTTTACAAGGTATTGGATAGTGTTGGGGTTATGCAGTTGTTTGATTTTTCATTCTTTGGAAATCTCAATTGTCTATACCAGTGGCTCATGTTGTGCATACATGAAGATTACTTCTATTTTTTGGGAAGGAGAATTAGGATCACAACAAGGTTGATTTGGAAGGTTATAGGTTTGTACTGCTTTGGTTTAGACATTGCTAGTGACCTCTCTAATGATGAAGTAATAGAGGGGATGTCCACTGCATTTAAGTATCATAAATTAGGTGGGGCTTTCAACGTAACAAACATAGAAGAAAAATCCACCAATGTAGTTACACACTTGGTTAGCTATAAGTTGGGTGCTTCAATGTAGTTACACCCTAGTCTCACCTCATCCAACCAAGCTGACTTTGATTTAGTTCGATTCCTATTCAATGAGCTCCTCCATGCATAGGGACCGAGTAATTTCCTTTGTAATACATCAGAGTTCTCAATTAGATTGGCTTACGGATGCACGAGCATAGTTCTAAAAACAATGTTTCCCCCCTTGAATAAAGGAATGAGGAATGTTGCATTCAACTTGGATGAGCTTGACAAGCTTCATGAGTCACCCAATCTCTTTAGCTTTACAATATCAAACATGGACACTTGCAAATAGCTCAGTGTAACCCTTGAATATATCTCATTTTTCCATGAAACACAAGTAGCTCACCCTAATACATTGCAACTCACCAAGCTAGGAGTAACTTGGCCATCAACTCAGTCAACTCTCTTGAGTCAAAATGGAAACTTGTTCAAAAAATTTAAATCCCGTCATATTTCCCACAAATTTTTTAGATTCTTCAATGCCCTAGGGTTGGGTATTAATGTCAGGGAGTGTCCCAAACAACAATACCATATTTTTCCATTTTTACTGCTTGTGGGCCCCACTACTTGTCTTCCAAACCTAAATAAAAATTTAAATTCCATGAAAACCTAGAAGAGGAAAAATTCCTCTAATGGCTTCCCTCCTTCCTAGAGAATTTAATGATGCCCCTAAACACTGAGAGCTGATTTCATGCTCCAAATTGATCTTTGGGGCCCCTTTAGCCATTGATTCAATGCAAGCCCCCCGCATTGTCCATTTTCACCTGGGAGGTGAAAATGGATAATAGTGAGTGGGTCCCCATTTTAATTTCACAGGAACAACATCAGAATCTTTCACTCCATGTGTGTGTGTGTGTTTGTGTGCGTGCATTATGCGGGTACAACATCAGACTCTTTCACTTCATCTATACAATTGTAGATTCCTCTCGGCATGGAATAGGAACCTCAAGAATGATACCTCCCAACATATTTTACATAGATTTATCTAAGATAACAATTCTAAAAGGATCTTCGGGTGTTGCATTGTATATAAGATGATAGAAATAAATTCAAGAAGGGAACATGGGCATTTTGTTCATGCATGAATGACCTAAATGAGAAAAACTCTAGTTGGTGACTTAAGACTCATATTAATAATAATAAGGATGCACACCCACATATTTCATTGGTGAAACCAACTATTATTTCTATATAAGATCGAGAATCCGGGAGAGCATTTGATCCCTTATATATTTAATAATTCCTTGAGTCATGTAAGAATTCCTAATGAATTTGATTGAACTAAATTAACGTATACTTAATCTAAATCAGAGCCATTAATATACAAGATAATATATTGAAATTTTCATGGAAATATAAAAATTTAATAATCTTTTATAATATTCATTTGGATAAAAAATTTATAAACATCAACTAAAATGAGAAAATGTTAACAATTAATCCTTTTAGACTTAAATATATTACAAGGGACATCATAGATGCATTTAAAATGGGATTGTCTCTCTTAAGAGAATAAGTATGGGTAATAAATTTTTTAGATCAATAATACATAAAGTTCTTATGAATTTTCTTCCTCACCCTTCCATTTCGAAAGTAGTTTTCCCATATTCATATTTTCATAAGAATCTTATAGATAATGATGGTGATGATAATGATGATGATGGAAGATGAAAAATACCATGAATATGAAGATGAAAATCATGATCATGATTTGATGATGAAAATGAAAATGGTGAATAAAATGATTACGAAGACAATTGTGATAATGATGACAAGGAAAACGAGGATTATGTTGAAAATTAAGATGACAATAATCATGATGACAACGATGATGTTGAAGGCGATGAACCATATATGATGATGATTGTGACGATGATTTTAAGGTTTAAAAATGACCATGTTGTCCTATGCAGATGAAAATCATGATCATGATCTGACAATGATTATATTAATCATGAAAATCATGATGATGACTATTATGATGATGAAAATGAAAACAACTAAGAAGATGATGATGATGACTATTGTGATGACGATGAAAAGAAAAATGAGGATGCTGGTGACAATTAAGATGACAATAACCATGATGATAATGACGATGTTAACGATGATGATGTCATTATTAGTGTTAATAAAATTATAATAAAAATAAATATATTATTATTAATAATAAAAAAATTAATATTAATAATAATCTTAAGCATAATATTTAATTTATTTAAAAATTGTAATAATTGTAGACATGTAAAATGTTGACATAATCAATAAATAATTAAAATACTTATTAAACATTATTAATTCTTAATATATTTCCCCCTTTATTACTAACTCATTATCCCACAATTCCCATTTTAACTTTATAATAATGAATCACAAGATTAATTATTATAAACCCCTTTCCTTGCCTCATTTAAACATATCTAGGAATTTAAAATTCCTATTCACCTACCCACCTACCCTACACCTAGCCTTTCCATGTAATCACAATATTAAGTTAATTAATCTTAAACTAATCTACTCTTATCTCCCCTATTTCTAGAGGATTACAATTCTAGAAGCCTCTATAACTATCAACCCTTCTCTATTGAATTTTAAATTGAATGGAGAATTATCTATAATTCTCAAATTATCTAATTTTAGATTTTTTTATCCTCTCATGTAACATCAACCACTGATACTCATCCTACACAGATCAATTATCACCCTCCATTTCCTCTCCCCAAAGCTATAAATTGGCATGCCACCCTCCATGGATGCCAAGTTTTGAAAATCATAGCAAAGTGCTGCCAAAATATCTCAAGAATCTCTCCAACATCCATGAAGCATCCTAGAAAAAAAATATCAATCTATAAAGGGGAGGTGCTCCCCATTTGTGTCAAAAACATATGAAGCAAGCAATTTTAAGTAATCATCTTGAGCATACTAAAAAAATTAAGGGAAATATCTTCATTTGTAATTTTTAGGTATTTATCCTTATTCCATTCCATCCTTGCTCAATCTAAGGTAGTTTTTAGGAGTGTTAGATTACGAATAAAATATGTTTTGGTCTCTAGCTTACATTTGAAACTAACCATTCTTTTTCATCTACATTCTAGCACCCATTGTGAGGCGTTGCCCCAATTTTTAATTTTCTTTTAGTTAAATATATTGAGTAAATCAGGATGTGTAAATTTTGTAAAAATCAATACTTGTTTGTATCAAGAATTATTAAAAAATTTCATCAAAAACCATTCCCAAACTTGAATGACGCATATTCCCTATGTTTTGGCACATATACTACAAGGTTTAGCACCTTTTTCTTAGATTAGCACTTTTTTTTTAGGCATTAATCTTTATGGTTATAGGGCTGCCATTTTGCACATTTGTAAAACCGTGGTGCCTTTTTAACAAACATTAGTGATTTTGTTTCTAACCACCATCTATGTAGTTTTTGGTGTGGATTATCTAACAATTGGCATCTATTCTTAAATTTTAGCACTTATGTACTGCTAATATTGACTTTTCTATTTAAGATCCTTTTTTCTGTATTTCAATGGTTTCAATTAATATTTTTATTTAATCTTAGTTTAGCACCTTTGTTATTTGAAGTAACGCCTCTGACATGTTTTATCACCTTTAACCTGATTATTAGTGCCTTTGCTGGAATAAAAGTTTTCTTAGAGGTAACTAATCTAAATTTTATTCCAAGTGTTTTTAGTGGTTGTTTGTAGGTCCTAACATTCTAGTTTCAAATAAGTATTGCAAAAACAAGGGGAGAATCCTCTCTTTTTTCTACTCATTTTGTGTTTGTCTAATTTTTGTGGTTGCAAGATTTTTGATTAAATAAAAAATACTAACCACCTTGTCTTACAGGCCGATCAGTTGAAGAATAGTGGGCTTATAAGAAAAATCTACTAACCTTTGTGGTGCAAGGCCTCCTCTTGAAGACCTTTTTATCATTTAATTTTATCTTCTATCTATTATCTTTCTTGTGTATTTTGTATTGTTGTTTGTCTATCCTGAAGGTGAAACCATGTATTCTCTCCTCTCGCATCCTAAGATGATCTTGAGGATAAAAAGTTGTTAACCTTCTTCCTTTTTGATTTTTAGGGGTAATATGACATGGAAGTGACATCCACACACTTACCATAATCCTAGGGGTCTTGTGATAATGGGTTTCACCTCCACGTACGTAGACACACCTCGTGTTCCAAAGGGGTATCTAAATTCTTGGAGAGTTGTTGTTATTCACTAAGCGCTTTCTTATTTTAAGAGTGACATGAAGTGAAGGGATTCCATGTTCCAATACCCAAGCCTTATACAACATCCTTACAACATGGACTTGGGACCCGTATACCGCAAGGTATGTTGGGGACTCCCCTAGTGATCTCGTATACCCTAGTCTAGGAAACTTTTTGGCCACATATAAGGCTATTGTGAAATGAAGCTGCACTCCCCAAGATCACTTGCTGGACAACCCCACATTGACACATAGGTTGAGAACCAATTGTAGCACCATCTTCCATGTATGGTATTGAAAGTGGGCTATAGTTTGATTATAATACCACTCAACTAGTTAGGGTGTTCTTACATGTTTCTAATGGTTTGAGTGTTTTGTCAAAACCAGTATATAACCCTCACACTAGTCCCTCTTATCAACCTATACACCTATCATTCATCTCTTTTGACCAAGTCATTTGACCTTGATTTGACTACACACATATATTTTTGACCACACGTCATTCATTATACTCCCTTGACCATATTTTTATTATCCATCATCCACTTTACGTGACTCACACTTTCTTGTTGACATTAATAAAACAAAATAATAAGCCTCTCCTCATAAAAAATAAAATTTACAATAACAAAATACATTTACAAACATCCCCCCAGCCATATCAAAACCAAATTTAGAAATCCACTTACACGTCCTCACTCTATTAATGTAACTCACTCCACAACATCTCACCCAACCTAAGTATTCATTAATCTTATCATCAAAAAACTTTTTTGAGGTGATTTAATGTTTCCTGTTGACATAGAAACACTTACCTAGGCCCAAAAAGATCCTAAAACTTATTACATCACATATCCTCTCTTAATCACAACATTTAGACATCTTCACATCCTCACACAATCATAAACATACACCTTCACAAGTAAACATCTCACCTAATTTTTCCTATTGACATGATTTATTGAACTTTAATAATCGAAACCTTAAATTTGGAAACAATTTCCCTATATCCTATCTAATCATCCAAATACCTCACTCATTGAGGCACATCCTAAGCCCAATTTCATTGAGGAAAATCCTTCTTCAATCCTCTTGTCCAAAAACAAGGTTCAACTATTAAGATTATACATCAATCAATAAGGAATATTAGCCTTTCTTCATTTACACATATTTTACCTACTCAATACACATCCATCCTATCTACAGATCTCCAAATCAATAGGATATAATGACACCTACGATATGAATTACCTTGGAACCCTAAGAAGGAAATGATGATGAAATAAATTACCAGTTAAATACAAAAATTGCAAATGACCTATTCAATCACAATTTTGTAGATGTTAATCTTGAAGAAAAATACAACAGAGGAAAAGATGAAGAAACGATTGTCAATAATAGTAATAATGTGTTGGTGAGGAATTTTTTCAGCTAGAAAAACTTGTGGATTCCTTTCCAATGCTCTAGGAATCTAAGTCCCTCTACTTAATAGTGCAACTACCATATGTTCATGTGTGATAAAACATGGATTTTTTTGGTGGAATTTTAACTGGGGATCCAAAAGGGGCACTCCACTGACCTTACGGAAAATGCTTGCAATTATCTGCAAGGGGGGAATTTTCTATGAAGGTGGGAAAGGAAGTGAGAATAGAGGTAGGAGAACTAATGATGTAGGTAGAAAATAAGAGTCCTATACACACACTAGTTAGAAATTTCAACACATTTATTTATGAGAAGAAACAACCCAACAAATGGCAACAAGATGAGATAATATTGCAAACTCAAAGTTTTTGAAATCTCATCATCGAAGAGGCTACAAAATCCTTCTTCTTTTATTGATGCTTAAATAGAAGTTGTACATAGTGTAGCAATGGAGGAAATTGAGAAAGAGGGGAAAATGGAAGAAAATGGCTATCTCCTTTGTTCTCTCAAAGTACAATATACTCTTGAGTTTACAAGATCAATCACCAACCCCTTATAATGGTGTGAAGAAGCCATTAAATATCTTACAAGAAACAATTACAGATTCTTCTTTGTTACCAAGAAATGGTTTACAATTTCTTTTCAATCATTCATGTCTATTCAGATTCTTGATTCACAAAGAAACAGCAATGGCGAGAAAAACTAGACTTTTCATAATGCAACTGTTACACTCGTTTTGTAACTTTGAATTTGAACCGTTCATCTTTCCTTTGAAACTTTAAACCAGAGTCATGCACGTGGGAGAAATTTACTGGAGCAGGTGTGGAGGCTTCCTTTTGCATTTGTGACTTTATAGATATTTAGCATTTTGGAACATTTTGGCCCGCTCACCCACTTTGAATATGGTCTTGAAACATAGCCTCACTTGAGTGGAGATAGAGTTGTGGGCCACTTTTATAATTTTACCCTTTTTCAATGTGGACTCAAAACAAAAATTGCTTTGTCGGCCCACCCACCTACTTTGACCTTCGACGCAGGCATAATATTTGAATTTTCCTCATGGCGTGGGTGGGGATGCTAGCCACTTTATACCTTGTACAAATTTTTACAAAAATTCTCAAAAAATTGAAAGGCTCTAATGATCCACCTCCCTGCTTTGACTTTCTTGATGCGAGCTCAACATTTGACTTTTTCTTTTAAGCTTGATCAGGGTTGTGGGTCACTTTATGACTTTTCACCTTTTTTACAATTTTTTTAGATAAAGTATAAAAAACTAAAATTATTCTGTCATCTTGCCTCCAAATAGACATTTCCATGTACATATGGATAATGGGGCCAAAATTTGACGGGGAAGAAAATGCCCATCATTCACGACTGTGGAAAAATGCACAGAAGAAGAAAACTCCACCATTTCGAGCCCGGTTTTCAAATTTCTTTCATGAACCAAGGAATTGAAAAAAATACAAGGTTTAATGATCCATGGCCATAGAAATATTGAAAATTTAATTCAAATGAGGACAAAAATAGAGTTTTCATGCGTCCAGACAGGGAAACAAAAAATTTATAAAACCACACAGACTAGAAAGTTTAAACAACTTCAAAGCATGAATTCCTCTATCTTTTTAGACTTCCAAATTTACTCGAACACTTATAGAGGGCATGAGCTCAATTTTTTTGAGTTTTAATTAAAAAATGAGAGGGGGATTTTGAGGGTGACAATGGCTAGCTCTAGCTTGGGGACATGACATGGACTGAGCATAGTGAAGACACGACATGGGAACCTAGAATCTCAATCTATAGACCATGTAATTTTTTGACCAATGCCTTATCCATTGGGAATTGTAGAGCCATGTACAACCTATAACAAGAGAGAAAAAAGAAGGAAAAAAAAACACATAAGAAAAGGATGAAAAGGAAACAAACGACACATAACAGGAAGGGAAACACACCTAACAATCACCTATGGTACAAGGCGGGGGACAACCCGTTTTAACTGAAGAAATTTCCATTTCTCAAAAGTTACCCATGAGTGGGAAAAACTGAGTGATGATGTTTTGTAAAGCCATTGATGGGTTCTAGAAAGTACCCTCCCCTCCTCAATTATTTATAGAATCCGGACACTTCCATGATTGTACTTTTACTTTGTAGGAGTGATTCCTTGTGAGATTCTTGATGCTCAGGTCCTTGCTTGGAAATTATACTACCTTCATGTCCTTTAAAATCAGTTTCATCATGCCAGTTTCCTTCCATGTTCATCTATATAGTTGATTCTCCATCAAAAATCTCATTGCTTCCCTAGGGCTTCTTTTCATTCAAATTCCTTGTATATCCTGAGTTACTTTTGTTTCCGGGTCTATGTTCATTGACATCTTCTCCATGAGAAACATTTGATTCATCCTTTATCTCTACCTCACTATGAGGCATTTGATTACTGATGGGAGGATCGGAGGGAAAATAGTATTTGTCTTGTATGTCTATGGCACTAGTGAAGAGGTCAAGAATCAGCTCAGGATCTTCCCCAACTTCTACTACATCCAATATTTTGTCCACGGAGTTATGCTTCATTATTTCCTATAGCTCGTCTTTGTATGCAATTGAAGGATCTTTATTTTATAGCTCAAGGAAACTATCTCAAGGGATTACCTCATCATCTTGGGAACCACTACATTTTATCACTCCTTTGTCTAGAGGAGCTTCAAATTCAAAGGCCTCAAAACTTCTTGCTTTAGTTTGTTCATCATGGAAAAATTTTTCCTCTTCAAATGGGAAAGAAACTACCTCCATTTCGTTATTGCATCCATCAATCATTAGCTCAAAAGTGACATCATACTTTTCAATATGGCCAACCTTCACATTGGTTAAGGCTTCCAAATCAGCTTCACACTTGTCTTGCATATTTGTGGCTTGCATTAGGAGATCAAGACTAATCTCATGGTCTTTTATTTCTTCCACGACTCTTAGCAGTCCTTGTATGGATATTTCTTTCAAGCCTTTCAAAGGCTCATTGCAAGTTGATTTTGTCTCCCCATAGATGGCCTGATTGAGATCATCTTCATCCCCAAATGGGAAGTAGAATAACTCCTCATCTTGGAAAAGCATATAGGCTGATTTTTCTTCTTGAAAATAATTGATAACCATCTCCTCTTCCTCTTGGTCTACATCATCTAGTGATTTTGGGATGCCCTCTTGTAACTCAAATATCCTCAATGCTTCTTCAAAATCTAAATCTCTCCAAGAAGGAATATCCAACCCTATCAAGATGGGAACATCTTCTTCCTCCTCAGTTGTTACCAAGTGATTCATTTTCCTGCTATATTGATACAAGATGCTAGCTTCTGGGCTTTTGGATGTTCATACCGTGTACCTCATCTTCTTCACAGGAAGAAATTTCTCCATTTCTCCCTTCATTGGTATGGTTTCAGAAGACCAATTCATCTAAATTTTCCCTCCCAACTCTTAACAGAAAATTCTACTCAACAACATTTTAAAAGAAGTTGGGATGTCTACTACCAAAATCATCACTCAAAATTTATTGTCTGGAAATTTGGCGAGAGCCACCTATGCATCTTTGACCTTCCCTACAAGTGGTACCTATTTTTACTCCAAAGAGTAATAAGATCCACTGGGTAGAGTCATGGAAAGTTTTATATCCTTGGTGACCTTCAAAGGAATCACGTTGTCTGAGGCACCAGAATCTATTATGAAATCTTTTAGTACATATTCTTCAACAAGAAGGGAGACATAGAAAGGTTAAACTTTATCAGTATTTGATGCACTAAGATAAAACATGTTCTATGAGGGAGGTGTAGGTGATTTTTGTAGCATGCCTTTGGAACTAGATGTTACAGCATTGGGTGTTAGACTATCACTCCTGATATATCAGACAGACCTCTCAAATTGTTCAGGATGAGTCCAAAAATATTTGGTTTCGGTAATTTGTAATTTGTCTTCAATTGCATATTGTATGAAGTCAAAGGGAGAAGATGCAAACAAGGGGGGTGAAGGGATTTATTTTTGAGTTTGGATAGGCTTGGGAGTAAGATTTTATGTTTGAGGAATGGATGCTTTTTTGAATGGTACTCTAGGAGCTTTCAAGGTATTAGACTTTACAAGAGAAGATTTAGATTTAGAATTGGAAGAGACATTGGAAGACTTAGGATTGTGGGCATCTTCTTACTTGCTATAGGGTCAGGCTCCAACAACACAGAATTCATGGAAGATGGAAGTGGGTATCTTCAACTGATTATTTTATTTTGCGGAGTCACCACAAGAGGATCATCAGTCTTATTTTTCTTTGAAGTAATGGAAGGAGATGCTAATTTCTTGGACTGAAAATGAGTGAATACTACTAATGAGAACCTGGGTGCATCCTCTTCATCTTCTTCATCACATCCAGAATAATCACAGAATATGATTTGTGTATCATTCTCAAACTCATCATTTTGTAGGAAATCATCACCTTCACTTTCTTGTTTAAGATCTTCTTTGCTTTCTTGAAATATACCATTTATGTTCACGAATAGGGCCTCCAAGGTGAGCCTTTGGGGTGCTCCTGCAATCTGATATCTATTACTTCTTTGGGAAGAAACATGTTCAAATATTTCCCTCTTCAAAGATGCTATCTCATTTGCCAATTTTTTCAGCAATGGATTGGTTCTCTCATCTTCAGGATGTTGGGTCTTGCCCTTTAATGGATTCTTGATCTTTCCAGAGAGGATGGGATTGTCATCCAGTTCAAAGGCCCTCCTTTGTGCTTCTACAATGTTCCTTGGTTGAACTCTTTGTAGCAGAAAAACTACCTCTGGTGATTGAGCATTTATGAAGAATCTTTTGATATTTTTATGAGAGGGTGAATCTTCTTCGGGTATCCTATGAAGAAACCATTCGAAATGATCCATGAAGTCTATCATAAATTCACTTTCTTCTTTCCTCATTTGAGCCAACTACACTAACAGGTCTTAACAGTATTCAATTGATTTAAATATTTCCTCGAAGGTAGCCTTGATGTCATCCCAACCAGTGATGGATCAGGAAGGTGGGAGGTAAAACCATTCTGATGCTTTTTTCTTGGAGGGACTCCATGAACAATCTCACAACAACGTCTTCATGTTGGACACCAAGAATTCCACATGATGTTGTGAAAGTAGCAATGTGTTCTTTCAGATGTTGTGTTTTTTCACCATTAAACTTTGGAAAATTCTTTCCCGAACTTGTTGGTAGATCGTGGAGAGGTGGTTCAAGAGAAAACAGGCACGTATTACTTTCCCATGGAACAATGGGTTGAGGTATTAATTCTTCATTTGCCATTGTCATTTCTATTTCTACTCTTACTTCTACAAATTATTCTTCTTCAAGGAGCTCAATGCTCAATGGTGGTTGAAAATGGGAGAATTTGAAGGGGGGTATCCATAGGAGTTTTGATAGGATTTCCTGATGAACTTCGTGAAGAGCCAGATGGAGAGGAGACTTGAGAGAAGAAGTATGGATTATCTCTAATTTGTTCTTTCTAATTTTTTGAAGCCTCAAAATTGAAATCATAAATACCTCTCAACTTGCTCAACCTGATGTGTCTTCCTTTAGTCAGATTTTTGAAATTATTGAAGTGGGAATATGAAAAGACGTGTAGAAATCAGCAGTGTATCTTTCAGCAATGGATTTTCATGAACTATTTCTTTTTAATTTTTAATATTTGATTTTCTTTTTGAATTTTCAATTTTTTGGCCTTGCAGTCACATTTAGGTGCAGATGTGTTGGTTTGAAAATATTTCGTGAGATCAGATCTATGGATAAATGAGCCAATAGTGTGCAGGGCATAGCCCCTCTTTGAGTCAGTAAAGCGAAACTGGTTTATTGCTATTCTACCAGTAGGAATATTGTGCAAGTCTCACAATATTCTACCTTCAGGGGTTGGGATCTCATCCCAGTAGAGTAGTTTCGACGAAGAACAGAAAGGAATGAAGGACGGAAGATGGATCTGAAGGGAGAAAAGAAATGAATTCCAAAGTAGAAAGGTCAGAGGGTCTATGTTTTGGGATGGTAGTAAACAGAGCCGAACCTACTTGCATAGATGAACAAAGAAATACTGATGAATAAATGACAAAAAAGTAGAGATAGATCCAACAGAATAAACACATAGATCTGACATAAGAAAGATCAGATGCCCATAACACACATATTCAGCACAAAGTTTCAATATTTGTATTAATATTTTCTTCTGTTACAAAAAGTACAAAGCCTTTTCTTCTCACTTCTATTTTTCATCTGAAAAATATCCACCCTTAAATACAACAAGTATTCAAGTATATATAGGAGGAGAGAAGAAAAGAAGGAAAAAACAAACCAACCACCTAATTACAAAAATATCTTACAAGAGATTCCAAAGTCATTTGTTGACTTTTGACAACTTTGTGGATGACATCATCCCATGGTGCAACATGGATGATGTCATCATTTGTGTCAACACACTTTAGATAATTACAAAGAGAAATTCAGGAAGAAGGAAACTATTCATCATCGTCCCGTGGCTGAAAGGGGGTATCCTGCTTTTGTTGCTGCTCAGGCGACGAGATTTGGAACTTAGCACGGTATTCCATGAACTTGCTGATCATGGGTTGAAGTTGATCTTGGGAAGGATCCTTGTGTCGATCACTGATAGCTTTGCAAGTCTCCCGCTCATCCGTAATCTTTTCTGGGAGTTTGGAATAATCATTTTCTGCCTCTATCAGGTACCCAATGAAGTCACGATAGGCCATTAGGTTGTTGATGGATTCAGCGTCGAAAGTGACCTCTTGTCCTAGCCCCTGCGAAATGATCTCCTTGAAGATCCGAATAGTTTCATCCACCTTTCTTAAGGTGAAAGGAGTGAGCAAGCCTGGAGACATTCTCAAGACAATTTTCTCCATCTGATGTATTGCATCTAGGGGTTCCTCCTTGATTTTGTCAATCTTCTCTAGGATGAACTCCAACTGATCAACCTGGTAATCCAGAGTAGAAAGGATTTTGTTGAGGGCTCTGGGGTGTCCAAAGACGCCGAACTTGACCAGATCTTTGACTGAACAGTCGAGCATTTTCAGAATGGTCTCATGCTACATCCTGGCATGGTCCAACTCTTCGGAGATGGGTCCTGCTATCACTTGGAACTCTTTGTTCATCTGATTGATATTCTGATATAATCCGGTGAGCTTAGCGATCACTCCCTCACTCTCTTTAAGGATTTGTCTCCTCCAGGCAGAAAATGCCATACCCTTCTCACCGATTTTGGCATATTCATTAATCTTATCCTGGCTCAGAGGCTCAGGAGTTTCGGTGGCAGTTGTAGGAGGCGCACTGCCCATTTTCTGCAAGGCATGGAGAAGATGTTTATTTTGCTCCTTTAACAACCTTTTATCTTCCTTTACTTCTTGGAGCTTCTTGCAAATGGTGTCAACTGCAGATAGGGCCTCTCCTTGAAGGCTTTCTGAAGATGTCCCCATTGTGACTTGGGTCACCGTGTAATCTGTCGAAGACAGATCCTTTTTATCCTTTAAAGGATTGGGGTATGCTATCTCCATTACTCTCTCTCCTGACGCACTCTGAGAGAAGTGGGTTATAGGCTTTTGATTCTTGGCCCCCTTTGATGGGATGATGGAGAAGTCCATTTGTGCGATGGGAACTTTCCTCTTTTGTTGGCTTAGGTGCTGAGAGATCCATGCTGGACTTATGGGAGAGGGTCCGGAAATAGAAAAGGGAGTAGCTACAGTAGTAGAAGGAAAATGCGTGGAGACACTTGGAGGTGGCGTTGAGAGGGAGGCCGAAGAAGTGCTCATGGGGGGAAGAGATATTTTAGGGGAGGTAGACATGGGAATGGAAGGGAGATGAGAAATGACGGAAGAAATGGTGGGGGATAGCTCCGCAAGAGAAGAGAAGATGGATTATGAGGAAGGTAGAACAACAGAAGATGGGGGAGAAGATATGACCAAAGGAATGGTCGTTTGGGTCACTTGAGGAGGGGAAGGAGGAGAGGGAGAAGGGATAGAAGGGACTTCAATAGTTACAGTAGTGGCAACATCCTGAGTGGATGTGCCTATCAAAACATCTTCCACTGCTTCTTTTTCCAGGATTTTTGGGATTACAACCCATTCTTGTGAAGCGGAAGGAGGACTTTCAGGAGCTTCCTCTTAGGTGGAACATGACTCACCCTCCTTGTCTTTCCCTTTTCTCTTTGGAAGATGTTTTGTCCTGGAAGGTGCGTTGCAAAATGGAGATGTGATGAAATCAACTCCGAGGTAGATGAGGCCATTCATTCTGCACCAGTGCTCTGTTCTCTACAGATTTTCCTTGACCCTTTCTTCTATTGTCTGAGACGCTTTGGTTCTGTCGATTACAGAAAAAGGCCAGTCATCCCCACCCGTGTCAAGATATACCTAATCAACCTCTTGATCAGTAGTTTGATAACCTTTTGGGATGATGGCTACGCCATACTGGATGATTTCAGCCAAGGCCAAGTGGGAATGGTCTTTCCTTCCGAGCTCGACCTCGTGATATAGGTCGATATAAATATCCTCGATCTGTGGAACATGGATAGGATCAAGTTTGGATCTGGGTAGGAAATTCCTTGGGTCAAAAGTGGGCCTTGTCAGGAAGTTGTGCTTTAGATTTAGCAGCTCCAGTTCTGCAAACATATCCCATGCTTTGTGGTGAGAGAGACAAGTGTACCTGCCCACTGTGAGGAGGAAAGGAGTTCCACCCTTATTTCTCTGTAGACACTTCTCGTGATAGGTTATGAGATGTCTTGATAGCTCCAACAGGATCAGCTTGGGGCCGGTGTATCTTGGCAGTTTGGTTGGTTCTCCCAAGAAGTTGGCTGCCCTTAGATAGGTGAAGGTGGGGAATTGTGTGAACAAGGCCCCCCACTCCTCTGTTGCAGCAACAATGCTCTTGGTCGTACGATCATGAGTCATGTTTGGCCTCAAAAGGAAAATTATGCCATAGAAGAAGGCATCGTTAATCTTTGTAAACTGGGGGATACTATTCTCCAGCTTCATCTCTGGATAGTATTCATATATTTTTACCTGGGGCCAAAGCCTGCATCGCATCAACGCTGGGTAATCTCTCTCCGAGGCTGCAACGTAAACTACGTGGGAGTTCATATAGAACCTCCCCCTTGTGGTAAGTTATTGGAGCTGCTTGGATATAGTGCTTCTTATGATCTCTGCCCACTCAAAATGTTGATCTGGCACATTTTTGTTCATTGTCTCCAAGTATCTCAACATCCATTTGTGAAAGTAGTGGGCATCAAGAAGCCCAAATACTCTGCTTAGGAACGTGATTGTATCACTTAGTTCCTCTGAAAAATCACTGCGATGAATGATTTGTGGCCATCTGGTCACCACCTTCTTGTTTTTCAGGTATACCTCATTCATTAATTGCATGCACTGGTCTTCATTGTCATCCCAAGCCTTGGTGCAATCTTCCTGGCTTACGGCCACAAAGTGCCGGTGGTGAGGAATTCCGAGCATTATTTCGAAGTGCCGGGTAGTGAGGTTGATCAAGACCTCACCTTTCTCATTCTGGACACACCTTGTGTCTTTGTTGTAGCAGCAGGCTACTACCATCATGAACTCATTATTCACAGCACTGACTGGGATCCCCCCAGCAAAATGCAGTCCACTGCCTACTAGTTTGTCCATCCAGGGACTCCCTGTGACCGTCCAGGTTCTAGCCCAGAAATCCTCCATATCAATGTGACCAAGTTCTAAGTCTCTTATGTCCAGGTCACACTCTGCCTGGGATTCGGGCATCCTGACCCTCTAATATTTTTACTTCATTTCTTCCTCTGTGAGCTTGGATTTGCCCTTAGACTTGGTTGGTCTCTTACTTGATGTTGACATATGTAGTTCTGAACTTAGTTTCTGATCTACAAGAAGAAGAAGTGAAACCCAACGCAGGAAAGTCATATTAGATGTTTGATCTTCCATTAAAGCATTGGTAGAAATAAGAGTTAGTAATTTTAAGGCCTCAGGTCGCAGGGCGCATGAACATTGCAGATGACATTTTTTGTTGTTGCAAGCGGAAGTGTGTCTGCGCCATTCATATGCATTTTATAATGGGCGCTGATATTTTTCATGTTACACGGGTACAAGATGTGCCAAAGGGCACAGGTTTAATGCGTGTAACATCAATTTTTCGTGCGCCACAGGGGAACTTGGCGTGGCGCATGGAAGGTCTGCATAACATGATGTTTCTATAATAAGGGATGTGCCTGCGCCATTAACAATTTTGTACTTGGTGCAAGTAAGGTTGGTGTTGCATGGATGCAAGGTAAGCCAATGGTGAAAGTTTTTGCAATGTTACACATGAGTTTTCTGCGCCAAGAGGGCACAGGGTTAGCGGGTGTTGCAAGCAAGGAATGTGTGCTTTGAGGGCGCAACTATTTTTTATGCAGCAGGCATGGTGGATGCGCCGTTAGCGTGACTGTACTTCATGTTGCAAGGGTGGTGACTACTGGAAAGCTTGCACCCTTTGACACTGGAAAGCTTGCACCCTTTGGCCCATCAAAACACATGTTAACACGAAGTTATGTGTTCCCTTGGTGCACCAAAAGTGATGTTAACACAGAAGTACGTGCGCCCTTTGGCGCATCAAAATGCGGCGCAACAAAAATATTGTTGACACAAAGGCGCATGCACCTTGGTGCATGCAAAAAAGGCGTAACATGGTGAGGCTCACCAAAATGTGTGTCGACACTTCAAACCATGCGCCAAAGGAATTAAAGGGGGCGCATGCTTACCCTATGTTGCATAGACAATAGGTGCGCCAATCCAAAAAGACCAAAAACGGCTAAGTTCAGAAAACCAGATTTCCTGGGAAAGGGTTTTGCAACGTTCCGAATGCAGAGGGGTCACTGATAAGGGACGAGAACAAAATTTGGGTATGGTTACTCGTAAAATTACCCTTGCCAATTTTACGGGATAACAAGATGCTACTAAATTTTCCCCATGGTGGGCACCAAAAACTATTGGTGAGGAAATTTTTCGGGTGGACAAACTAATGGATTCCTTTACAATGCTCTGGGAATCTAAGTCCCTCTACTGAACCAGTACAACTACCACATGTGCATGCATGATAAAATGTGGATTTCTATGGTGGCCTTTCGACCAGGGATCCAACGGAGGAACTCCACTGACACTGTGGAAAATTCTTACAGTTATCTACAAGTGGGGAATTTTCTATGAAGGTGGGAAAGGGAGTGAGAATAGAGGTAGGAGAAATAATGTTATAGGTATAAAATCAGAGTCCTGTACACACACTAGTTAGAAATTTCAACACATGCATTTATGAGAAGAAACAACTCTGTAAATAGATACAAGATGAGATAAATTACAAACTCAAAGTTTCTAAAATCTCCCCATCAAAGAGGCTACACAATCCTTCTTCTTGTATAGATGCTTAAACAGAAGTTGTACATGGTGGAGAAATGGAGGAAATTGAGAAAGAGGGGGAAATGGAAGAAAATGGATATCTTCTTTGTTCTCTCAAAGTACAATATACTATTTAGTTTACAAGATCAATCACCAACCCCTTACAATGGCATGAAGAAGCCATTAAATATCTTACAAGAAAAAATTACAGCTTCTTCTTTGTTACCAAGAAATGGTTTACAATTTCTTTTCAATCATTCACATTCATTCAGATTATTGATTCGCAAAGAAATGCCAATGGTGAGAAAAACCAGAATTTTCATAATGCAGTCGTTACACTCATTTTGTAACTTTGAATTTGAAGTGCTCATCTTTCCTTTGAAACTTAAAACTAGAGTCGTCCATGTGGGAGAAATTTACTGGAGCGGGCGTGGAGGCTTCCTTTTGCATTTTGTGACTTTATAGAGATTTCACATTTTGGAACATTTTGGCCCTCTCACTCGCTTTGAATATGGTCTTGACACATGGCCTCACTTGAGTGGAGATAGAGTCATCGGAAACTTTTATAATTTTACCCTTTTTCAATGTGGGCTCAAAAACACAAATTGCTCCACCGGCCCGCCCACCCGTTTTGACCTTCGATGCGGGCTTAATATTTGAATTTTTCCTCATTACATGGGTGGGTATGTAGGCAATTTTATGCCTTTTATCCTTTTTTTAAAAAGGCTTAAAACCTCAAAGTTCTCCACCGACTCGCTTCCCCACTTTGACTCTTTTAATGTGGGCTCAACATTTGACTTTTTCCCTCTTGGAAACAAGGCTCAAATTCTCAAATCTCTCTAAAAATATTCCTCCCCACTTTGACTCTTTTGAATGGAGGTCTCAAGATTTGAATTTTTCCTAGGTGTGGACGGGGTTATGGGTGTCTTTATGCCTTTTAGCCCTTTTTATAAAAAGGCTCAAAAAATTAAAAGGATCCGCTGATCTGCCTCCCTGCTTTGACTTTCTTGATGCGGGCTCAACATTTGAGTTTTTCCTTTAAGCTTGATTTGAGATGTGGGTCACTTTATGAATTTTCACCTTTTTTACAAAAAGGCTCAAAACCAAAAATTTCTCCACCGGCCCACCTCCAATTAGATATGTCCACGTACCTATGGATAATGGGGCCAAAATTTGACTGGGAAGAAAATGCCCATCATTCATGACTGTGGAAAAATGTAGAGAAGAAGAAACTCCATCATTTCACACCTAGTTTTCAAATTTCTTTTGTGAACCAAGGGATTGAAAAAAATACAAGGTTCAATGATCCATGGCCATAGAAATATTCACAATTTCATTCAAATGAGGATAACAATATAATTTTCACGTGTCCAGACAAGGAAATGGAAAATTTATCAAACCATGCAGATTGGAGAGTTTAAACAACTTCAAAGCATGAATTTCTCTATCTTTTTAGACTTCTAACTTTAATTAAACACTTATGGAGGGCGTGAACTCAAAATTTTTGAATTTGACTTAACAAATTAGGGGGGGATTTTGAGGGTGACAACATGATGATAACTTTAGAACCTACTTCATATAAAGAAGATGATGTGATATTCTTAATCACTTCATCGACAAAAACAAAGATGCTCTTCTTCTTCAATTATATCACATTGGAGTAAAAATTCCTTCTGATTATACACATGAAAAACTTCATAGTCTCCTCCCTGATGAGAAAAAATGCATTCGATAATGAACCCCATCCCCATCACATCAGAATATAAATAACCTAAATGATAGTAACCATCACTCTATACGTGGATGGGATAGCAGAGAGAACACCCATAACTCTCATATATCTAAGGAGGTTGTATTATCCTAATTACAACAAATGAGGAACTAGAATGCCTAGTTAGTATCCCAAATTGATCAATAACAACCTAATGATCATGGTTCTAAACATTCATAATGACCCAATTTCAAATTACTTCCCACCAACCCCCAATAATAAATTCTATGAACGTAATTCTTCAAGGGTTACAACTTAGTAGGTGATCCAAAAATGTTGGCCAAAACTTCCACTAACCACAGACCCTTATAGGAAGTTTGTTAATTTTCTGAATTCACTCCAAAATATTATTAGCTTAATAATAATGCAATGAGAAAATGGAAAACACTACAAGAGGTTGATAACCAAGTTCATCTAAAAATTCCTACATCTCTAGGTTAAAATTTTAAACCAATTCATTAATTACTGCCGATTTGTAAACCTAATACCAACTTACAAATGAAGATATGAATGTGCAATAATGAACATGGTGCCACTTGATTCTATAAATCTGAAATTTTCTTTGGAAGAAAAAGAACCTCCTCTATGACCACCAAGTAGAAGTATCCCACATTACAATGTCCAATGCAGAAGATTAGATGTCCCATAGGTCTCCTCTAATGCGTCAATGCCCTCTGGCTCCAAATAAAAAATCCATTCACTCCTGTTACAAAGACTGTGGCTCTATGGGTCCTTTAAAAAGTGTGGGTGAGTTAATAATTACTGCCAAAAAGTATGACAAAAATAGGACTTAACCATCTCAAATAATTCCTATCAACATGCTTCACAATTCCCCTTATACTCTTTCCTTGCCTCAGATTAGGTGAGTGGTTGTTGTGTTTTGAATAGAGGAGGGACCCCTTTATATAGTGGGGCTCGACCCATATTATGTTCTTAAAGGTGTTATCACCTAGCTCATAGACAACCAACTCGGTTGGCTGAGTTGGTTTGGTTGGTCTGCATTGTGAGGGGAGTTTGCAGGGTTCATGGCCCTGCCCCTGCCATGTATTTTTAACCTCCTCACTACTTCACTATTTTTGTGATCCAACTACCAAGTGTGCACTCTATGACCCTTCCATTTGTCCCATCCTATGAACTAGTGTCAAGTGTCTTTTGTGTCACCTCCAAGCTCCTATTTTATCCGTCATGGGTCTCATTCATTGCGATGTCCATCCTATTTCTATGCGCTAGGTTTTAGGGGTGAATTATATCCTACATGAGTGGGGTTAGGGATAAGAAATCCTTTATAAGGCTTATCTCCAACTATTTAATCCATTCTTTGGGCCATGTAATGCCTCAATTTTCTAGATGGCTTGGCATTTTGACTCACTGAGTTACATGGTGTATAGCTCATTTTGCTTAATTATTAGCTGAACAAGTTGTCTAGTGTATATCTTGCCAAATTGCCAATATAACTCACCCAACTCATCTATGAACTCATTGGGTAACTTGGTTGTACAACATGCCCATGAGCTTGGTTGTAATGTTGAATTGTGGTGGTAGGCCACGTGGTGGTCTTAGGACACACCACGTTGGAAATTTTTTTATCGTTGTGGCGATGATGACGATTACTTGTTTATAACGAGTGTCAAAGACCATAGTCATAAAACCAAAAAAAAATCCTTTTCCTAATATTGTTTTTCCACATGTCATTATTTGAATGGCAATAGTTGAATTTGTCGAGTCCAAAATTTGACTAAACTTTTATGAACAATAATTTTTTCGTACACTTTCTGTTTCCAACATTCTTGTAGTCGATGGAAAGCTCTAAGAGCTTAATTCCATAATGTAGTGATATTGAGAGGTTTTGGGAAATTATGTTCTCTGAATTGTCCTCCAAATCATACCTCCCCACTTAGGAGTATTTTTGTCCCAAAAATATTCTATTTCTCTTCTTCTGCATCTTAAACTCTGATGTTGTCTATAAAGAGATCTTTGCAGATGATACCATGATTTCTGAACTGCTACTTCTAAAATCAGATAATTGGTTCGGTCTCTAGGACCTGTGGCCCTTGGATTCACTACTTTATTCTTTTCCACATTGATCCAAACTTCTATATGACCTTCATTATGTTGTATGGCGTACGCCTCTATGTAGAATGAAGTTAAAGATTGATGTCATCGATGATCATCTTATACATTGTTTCACGACCCTCCATCCTCTACGCAGAGTGAATATTAATGATATTTGATTATATGAATCTGAACTAGTCTTGTAAATATCAATGCTTCAACACATCTCCTGATCTGATTTGATTCCACAGAATTCAAACAGGTCTTTGAAATATTGGTGCGTCAACACAATTCCCCGATTTTGATATCTCTGAATGACCTCCATGCTTCCGCTGCATGGAAAAAAAATCTCTACATAGTGCTAAGTTTCCAGATATCTTATTATTGATTATGAAATTCTTCTCTCTTAGACAACCCTATAGCTTCTACGTAGAGTTGAGATTGGTCTAGTGTCATCAATGAGCTCATCATTAATCAAGACCCTCTTATCTAGATAACGATCTAGGGATATTTCCAATGTACTGAGGATCAGAGATTTTTCAGGTACTTCGGCATGAACATCTTCACTACATAGTCTGACCAATGGTGCCTACATGATTTATTAAAAAGAATGTTTGATACTTAAAATAATATGGAGTTAGTACTTTAATTAATTTTCCCCCTTAGACCGGGTCTTACATTTACAAGTATCACATACAGAAAATGCCGAAAATTGGTCTTCATTTTATTATAAAAATATGAGAATAAGAATTTTTATTTTATTAAACCCCATAAAATTCTCATGGATATAATCCGAATAGATGACAATATTATTTACATCCTATATTTTAATTTTGTACCTAAATTTTGTGGAGGATTTGACTATCTCAGTTTCAGCTCTAGTGATCATTTTTTTCATCTACGATTGGATGGTTACCGTAGAGAGTAAGACTCTGATGACTCACTAATGTACCCATTGGCAGATCTCACAAGCCGACCACTATTGAACTCGATAAAAAAGCCATTATTCAATCATAGTTCGAGGATAATTTATTCATTCACAATGTACATTTGATTAGAAGTGAGTTAGAAGCTCCATTAGACTATCTTATTCATCTCCACTAGTACAATGTTGAGATTTAGAGCACCCAGAAACTTTCCTCCTATTATGTATCTTAGGTTGCAAAATTTGGTTGTAAATCCATAGACACATGAATTTCTAGTGCCATATATCTTGGAAAAATGAGGAAGCATAGTTTGTATGCCTTAATGGTGTACCGGGTTAGTTTTCACATAGCTTGCCCTGATGTTCTAAACGAAGATAAGTTGCACTATTTTTCCATCTACAACTGTTACCAAATTATGTCTGGAAACTCCCACTGATCATAAGATCAAGTCTTGAGATTTTGTTGGTATCCAAAATCATCATAAGGGTGTTGGTCTCTTATTTTTACTGGGACCTGTAGGAGCTTTACCTTTGTTGGTAGCCCTCTTATTATACAAGTGAAGTTTCAGCTCAAGATTTCTTCTCCAAGAGTGTTCTGCATCATGACTTCCTTTTCCACAGTGGCTACATACCAGCTGGTAAAGTGATGGTGATTGTTTTCTCTCCATATATATTTTCCTTGGATAAATTTCCTCATCCATTCAACCAGGTAGTGCGTCGATGCTCCTCTGGAGCTCAACAATTTTTCAGTTTTGGAGATATTGTCCTTCACAAACATTGACCAAATGAGTGTGTAACTCTGCAATCTAGTGTGTATGCTCTTGGGTTCAGGTCACCACCATCCGAATCATTGTTCCTAATTGTGTGAGCACTACAAGACACTAGTAGAATAATTATATGTCTATGGATAGTACAGAGAAATAACTTGTTCTAATACCAAAATGATCCTAAAATGCCAGCAAAAACTTCACTCACCACAGACCCCTATGATTAATATAAAATGGAACTAAAATAATAAAATTATAGCCACATAGTTAATATAAATAAGAGAGAAAAGAACGTTGTAATAAATAGACTAAAGGAGTATGGAATAATTGCAAATAATTATACGAAGGTAAAATAAAACCCTAAGTTATGTAAGTAAAGAAGGAAAGATGACTTAGTTGATTAGAGGAGACACTCATAGGTCTAAAAATACAATCTAAAAGTGAAGACAACAATTCAGAAGTCCTACAAAGGCCACGACTGGAATATCTGGATTGACTTCGGAACCTGGGAAGGTACTAGGTCACCCCGGGCTGTCATGCTCTACAGATTAGGTGCTATGTTCTTTGTAAATACTCAAAATCTGAATTATGTATGGTCACAAAATGATCTGAAGCTCTTCCTGTCTGTCACATTGGATTTATTGAGTTGCACCAGATGTGTGAAATAATGAGATGATGACCTGCAATAAGAAAAGAAGTATCAAACCCTTAAAAAATTAAATATGCAAAATGAATGGGTCAGAATGACCTCAACTACCAAACTATTGGTATTGTCATTGATCATTGCACTACATTATGGACCTAGATGTAGTTCTGGTGAGTGTGTGCATGTCGTGCCCTATTTTCTCTTATGCCAGTCACACTTTGTGAAGTAGCAAGAAATAGTAACTATAGAAAAATGTAATAGAATGTGTGCATTGAATAGAATAGAATCCATCCCCCTATTTTGTTTGGGTTGATGCAGATGACCTAGCCTTGATGCATGTCACTATGTTGATGCAAGTGATTCAATAGATGTAACTCTATATGGAATGATAGCAGTATGTGACGCTATAAACCTCATTATGGTCTTATAAATTTATATTTATAGGGTTCACACACTTTAATTTTGTAATTAACACTGACATGGGTGACTAGGAAAACAATAAGGATGAGAAATGGCTAGAAAGATCCAAAAAATAAGTGGGAGAGTGGCACATTGATCAACGCACCCTGGGGCTCCCTAGTACAAGCCTGAGTGCCCGAGTTTAGGCTAAAATGCTAGGATAGTTGTGAAATATGTGGATATGTATGAAGGAATGTGCGAGATTGAAGAAATAAAATATAAAATAAAGGTAGAAAAAAGGTGGGATTAATTAGTACTTTATTCACTTGAGAACCTTCTAAATGTTATTATAATACTGGGTTAAATAATGCCTAAAGTGCATGATTTGTGTCTAAATGTTTCCCCAACTTTATGTTGGTAAGGGGAACACTTGGTAACATAAAGTAGATATATTTGCGTACCTGATATCCATGTAGAGTGTAGAAAAAAGAAATGGAAATAGACTAGACTCAAGCTTGGAATGAAAAAAAGAAAAATGCACATAAAAAGTGTTGAGAGAGAACCTAGGGTGGAACACGTGTGTGGCTACTGCTATGTGTAGTGTACCTATATGGTTAGTAAAGGAAATTTCATGTAGCAGTGTGTTTTCATTTTCATTTTCATTATTGTTTTTGTTGTTGCTACCAATTTGACTACTTGTTTCTCATATGGTCAGACCTGTAAGGAGAAAACTATCAAGTACTCAAACATGTATGTAAAAAGGTTGTGTAAAATGCGTAAATTACACAAATGTAAAATATGTGAAAATAAAAGTGTAAATGGAACATGTGCACCTATCCATGTCAAAAGAAAGGTGTTAGAAGGATATCCTATATTGTCGTAAGTTTTTTGGGTAATCTCATGTCACTCTGGCTAAAGAAGTATAGGGAGGAAATGCTCTGTAGCCTCCAACCATTAACCACTTCTGCTGAAATATGTCAAAATATCTTTGTGTTGTCTTTATTTTTTGGGCAATCCGATGCTTTAAAACAAAGTAGTGTAGAGAGGCACACCCAATTTAACCCTCAAGCCTTTTATTGCTCTGCAAAATTTCCGATGGACACCATGTCCTATAGAGGCCATTGTGTATGGATTTTTTAGACTGGTATGAACTCACTTGTTATATGTGAACCAGTGTAAATATGTTATGTTAGTAAAAACCCTCAATGATGCCCCCCTCTTTTGGGGCACATGCAATGTTGCAGAAAGGAGAATGCGGCCCCAAAAGAGGACCAACCACACTCTGACCTATAGTACTCTACCTTGTAGGGGCAATAGGAAACATTTGGTAGATACCAAGACACGAAAAAAGGGGATGGCTAGCCAAAACAAGTGTTATACCAAAACACATGCACGTAATAAGAAAAGTGTAAAATACACAAATAATGTAGTAACTACCAAACAAAATAGTGTAATCACACAAGAAGACAAGAGGACCGTAAAAAGCAGGTTGCAAACATGGGACATCACTCATGATTTCGTAAGACACGTAAGGCCATCATGGTCATAAATAACAGACAAGTGTTCACACATGCAAAGGGAAACTCTCGCAGATAATGTCAAACAAAGAAGACATGTATAAACAAACACGTAGTCATGGAAACATGTAATCCTACGAAATAAGTTTTTCACATGGAACACTGGTTAGCATGTTAGAGAAATAACGAATGTGTCAAAGTGTGTATAATCAGGTAATATAATATGCTAACTACAAAAGGAAATAATAACACTTGGATAAGATGAATGTGGATGCCCCAACAACTAGTATAAGAACGGTATAAGGCGAGTATCCATGCAACATGTAGAATCATGTATCTATGATCACACTAAATAAAGCAATTAATTCGCATGTGTGTATGATAATGACATATAAGAAATCAGTCTATCATATATAATAAAGTAAGCATGTAAAACACTAGTAAGCAAGATTTAATGTCCCCAAGATGATGTGGTATGTTGTGGATGGATGGAATGGAATGAAAAATAGGATGATACTACCAATGTGCACACTCAAGTGGATGGAATGTGTGTGTAGTGACGTTCATTTTGTTTTCCCCCTCAATAGTCAAGAATGAACCATAAATGAGAGTATGTTATCGAGAAATGGTCGAGTAGTGGTTGTTTTTTCTAGCGCGTTGTGATGAATGTGAATATGTAATGATGATGATATACAACATGTGGAGAGATGTTCGTGAACCCTATACCCAAAGCATAGATCACAACTTGTCAAATGGGTGAGTGATTATTTATCCCTAAGTGTATATCATTATATGATGCGTAGATGGGGATGGGTGATTATTTATCCTAAAGCGTATGTCACTACAAGATGAATAATAAGAAAGGATGGGTGATGTAATGTAAGGGTGTATGCCATTACAAAATGATAATGGGGGTGGTGATTTAGCCTACACTATACACCATTATGAGATGGTATAACAGGTGATAATTTAACCTAAGTGGTATGTCACTAATGCTGGAAATGTCGCATGAGGAAAATTTCGGATGATGAATGTAAGGTCCATTTGATTGGTAAACCCTCGGCAGTCGAGTATGGACCAAGGAACTAAAGTATGTCATAGGTTGGTGAGTCTAGTGTGTAGAAATCAACATAGTATAAATGAACAAGTGATGAATAGGGTATGTAAATGTGTGGTGTGGGCAATGGAATATAGGATATGTGGCATGTATATGATATGTAAAGTGTGTAATGCAATAATAGGTGTATATAGAAATGGAATATGTAAATGATGATAAGTAAAAATAGACCCATATGTAATGGAATATAGTGTATTATGTATAATTTATATGGTGGATAAATGTGCTATGTGACTCATGCAATGTATGAAATGTAGGTTGTGTAGATTATGCAAGATGTGGTGATAGGTGTAAATACAATATGTAGTGATGATATGGAAAGCTAGAACCATATATAATGTAACCTAGCATAAATGTAGAATTTATGGATGAAATATAAACTAGAATCATATGTAATGATGACTAGTGTAGTATGTATACTATAGATGATGAATAATTGCCTAATATGTGCATAAAGGGCATATAGTACAATGTAGGATGTAGACTAAGCGTATAATGGATGATGTAAGATGCATGATGTATGTGATAGAATATACATGTGGAGAAGCTATAGTGCAGTGTCTGGGGTTTAGTGTAATGGTAATCCTTTAACAGTCTAGTGTGAACTGTTGTTGCAAATCAGCAGCACCCCTGGATGCAAATCAAGGTTCTAAATGATGTTTAGAGCATCCAATGTGATTGCACAACATGGAAACCTCTCTCCAAGTGTGGGACTTGTGAAAATGAGAGAGGAATCTCTAGAATAGAGGTTGGTTCCTCAAACTCCTCTGATTTAGATCTATATTTTACACAACTACAAAGGTTCTAATCCTAATTCTACCCTAGATTGCAAGGAGACAGGGATAAAAATGCAAAACTGAAACTAAACTAAATATGGTGATGCACCAAAAGGAGTGGTGAAACATTTTTTTCCATGTAAACAGACACAAATTCATGAAATGCAACAAGGGAAAACATACACAAGATGATAGATGTAATTAGAGGTCTTAAAATGAAGTAAAACAATACAAACAGAGGATTGAAAGCATTCACAGAGTTTGCACTGTCAATTCCATGTAAAAATCTCTTGCATTCCACCATCAAAGAGGTATAAACCTGTTACAAACTGTGAAAAAGGTCTGATTCTTACAACTATCACTTGCTAGAGGTGAAAGAAGAAGTTTGCAATGCCAAAAAGTGTTCAACCATGAAGAAATGAGCCAAATCTAGCTTTTACAGTGCATGGGTCGAGCCCAGGAGAGAGAAAACACAAAAAATGTGGGAGCCCATTCCTCATTGATGGAAAATGCATTAAAACAGCATGGAGGACCTTACAAACCCATACCCTATCATTTTTGACCATATTGGAGAAGAATGCGACCCATTCTGTATTAAATTTGGTTGTTGAAATGTCATTTTTGGCCATGGACATGTACCAGAACCGTTTTTGAATTTTCTCTCTCCAAACTAAACCAAAATTAGAAAGTTACCATTAAATCATGTAGATAATTTTAACAGCTTTCCAATGATATAAAGAACGTGAAAATCTGAGCTCTGGATCAAAAGATATGATCGTTTGAAGATTTAGGGCAAAAACGACCCAAAAACGGATCGGTGGGAAAAAATTTCAAATTTTACCTCTTTTTTGTCTTTGGAAAATTTTTCAAAAATTCCCACGCTCCACTGGTCGGATGCCACATGGCAGCTTCCTATTGGCTGCGGGCCTCAAATGGGAAAATTTTCCACAAAAACTCTGCCGAGCCATAACTTGAAAAATATAAGGAGTTAGGAGGCAAACTTTACCTTTCTGGAAAGCTGAGAGAGAGCTCTATCTGATGGTGCCATTTCCAGAAAGCCTTGAGTGCCTTAAAATCAAATAATGTGGACTGAGGTACAAGAGAGGTAAGAACACAAGGAGTTAGCCAATAAAAATGAGCTGGGGCACATTTTGGATAACAATTTTGGCAACTCAGAGGGGTCATCTGCCTGCTAGATGAAAGTACCAGTAGCCTGAAGTAGTCCATTGGGCATGGAGCCATCAAATATTATATTTATACCCCCAACTAACTTAGAATGTGCAAGGAGGAAAATGGAATATCACATGATGGAAGCAAGGACTGCAAAACATCTCCAGGGACAGCAAGCTGTGCCAAAGCACTTAGGGAAAGCAAAACTAACCTACAGCAAAACAATGTGCAAAGCACTTGGAGGAATGAAAATCTAATCTAATATTTACAAGGTGGTAAATTTCCCTCTAGAAGCAACGCTTGAGATATATTCCATTGACTGGAATCTACATTTCTTCACCATCCAATGAGGCCAATTGGAAAGCATTGTTGTTCTTGCACTTCGTGACCATGTATGGGCCACTCCAAATGGCATCAAATTTTGAATGCCTTCCCGGTTTTTCTCTATCCACATCCCATTTCAACACTAGATCTCCAACCTGAAAAGATCTATCCTTGGCCTTCCTATCAAATGTCTTTTTGATCAAAGCTCGATCCTTTTCCATTGCTTGGGATGCCTGATTTCTGACCTCCTACAACTCCCTCAACTCTGCATATCTCACCTCCATGGGCTCAAACTGTAGAAAATCTAATTGCTTCATGAGTTCCAATGTTGGCAACTAAAGTGACATGGGAAAGATTTCCTCTCTTCCATAAGCAAGCTTGAATGGAGAGTTACCTGTGGATCTCTTGGAAGTTATCCTATCAGCCCATAAGGCTGATTTCAGTTTGGTATGCCAAGACCTCTGATTCTCATCAAGAGTCCTCCTAATGATCCTCAACAAGTTCTTATTTGTAGACTCGTCTTGGGCATTACCTTGAGGGTAATAGTTTGATGAAGTGCTTAGGTAGATCCCGTTCTTGACAGCCCACTCAGTCACCTTGGATCCAATGAATGCCAATGCATTATATGAGATTATTGTAGTAGGTTTACCAAATCTGGTTGCTATCCCCTCATAAAAGTCTAAGATGTTGGACTCATTTGCTTCTTTGAGTGCTACTACTTTAGTCCACTTGGTGAAGTAGTCCGTGGCTGTCAAAATCCATTTGTGCCCTTGACTTGAATTAGGATTAATGACTCCAATGAAGTCTAAACCCCATTGCATGAATGGCTGGTCAACTAAGATTGGATGCAATGGAAGGGCAAAAAGTCTCTCTTTTCCTATGAAGAATGCACAATTCTTACACCTCTTGATCCATGCATAACAATCACTGAAAATTTTAGGCCAATAATAACCAGCCTTCATGATTTTTAGAGCTGTCACTCTCGGTGCAAAATGACCACTAGCTGATCCACCATGGAACTCTTCTAACACCCTATGAATCTAATTTGTGCTAATGCATCTCAGCAGCACTCCATTCACATCTTTCTTGAACAAAACTCCATCAACAATGGCATATGGGATAGCCAGCAATTTGAAGTGTCTTCTTTGGGTCTTGTTCATCTCTGGAGGGCATAGGCCTATGCTTAGGAAGTGCATTATACCTTGGGTCCAGGAAGGAGTGGGGGTAGCATTATTTTCTTCTTGAGTGCCACATGGCTCATGGCTGTCTTGAACTGTCAAAACAACCTCTCCTTCATTGCATGCTTCTTTTTGCTTTGCCAAAACCAGCTGCTCACACAATCCTTTTCCTCTTACCAGCTTGGTGATTTTGATCTCAATCTCATACTCCATGACACGGGTGATCCAACCTACTCTTTTCTCGTTCAAATATTTGTTGAGGAGGAAGTCCTTAACCCCAACATGTGAGACTAGAAACTAGACCTTGTTGTTTGAGACTAAATGCTTGAATTTCTTCAAGCTTCTGATTACTGCTAGCACATGCTTCTTAATAAAAGAGTACTTCAACTCATAGTCATCTAGGCTCTGGCTAAAGAAGGCAATTGGCTGCTCATCATTATCCTTGTTCTGCTGTACCAAAATGGTAGAAATAGTGTCATTACCTCCAAATGCATAGAGGATGAAATCCTTGGAGAAGTCTGGGTTGATGAGAGTTGGTGCTTGAGAAATGGCTTCTTTGATTGCTTCAAAACTCTCCTTTCCTTCTGCTGTCCACTTGAAAGCCATGCTCTTCTTTAACATTTTGGTGATGGGCTTGATAAGGGATGCAAAATCTAGGACAAACCTTCGAACAAATTTTATCCTCCCCAAGAAACTCTGAAGGGATTTCTTGTGGCTTGGTAATGGTAGTGCTCTTATGGCTTCGATTCTCTCTGGATCAATTGCTAATCCTTCTTTGGAGACAATATGGCCAAGGAGCTTTCCTTCATGTGCAAGAAAGATACACTTCTTAGGATTCAAAGACACTCCAAATTTCCTACACCTCGTGAAAACTTGTCTCAAATGAGAGAGGTGGTCTACTGCATTTTTGGAAAAAATAGTGATATCATCAAGGTAAATTAGCACCACGTTGTTAATCAAACCTTTGAATGCCATGTCCATTGCTCTTTGGAAGGTAGCACTAGTGTTGGACAACCCAAATGGCATCTTCTTGTATGTAAAATTCACCCATTTGGTTGTGAAGGCTGTCTTGAATTGGTCTTCTTCCTTCACCATAATCTGATTGTAGCCGGAGTAGCCATCAAGTAGTGAAAACCTCTCGGAGCCAGCCACAACTTGCAAGATTTGCTCCATGGAAGGGAGTGGGTAATGGTCCTTGAGAGATGCTCTATTTAAGTCTCTGAAATCAACACACAATCTGATCTCTCCACTCTTCTTTTTGACTGGAACCAAGTTGGCAACCCAACTAGAATGCTTGATTGGGAATATGATTCTTGACTCAATCAGCTTGTCCAATTCTTTCCTCACGAGAGGCTCCATGTGTGGATTGATTGGTCTTTGTTTCTACCTGACAGGCTTAGTATTTGGATCCAATTCAATGGTATGCTAAGCTAAGTTGGGATTGAAACCTTTCAAATCTTCATAGCTCCAAGAAAACACGTCAGGGAACTCTTGACACAACTATATGAACTCATACCTTTCTTGTTCAGTTGTCATCTTTCCAATTTGCAATGGTTTGTTCTCTTCTACCAAGATGGATACTAAATCCTCTCTCTTGACGTGAATGTTTTCTTTCTCCTTTCTAAACTGATCATTGGCATTAAAAATGGACTCCAAAGTGATAACTCCCTTGGGAAACTTGTTAGTTCTCAGTCGTACCACTTGGTCACCATACTGTTGTTCCAATTTTTCTTGATTCTTAGCTGAGAACTCGGCTTCTTCTTGCAAGAAATTGATGATTTGCTGGTCATTCTCAAACACTTGCCAACTGACATTGTTATTTGGCAATGAAGGCCTCACAATCACGTGGATGTTTGGCTGTACCTTATCTTGTTGAATGCTTTCCACAATGTCAAAGGCTGCCCCTACTGCTGCAAGCCTGTTAGCAGCTTGATTCTCTTTCCTAGGAATGGATTTGATGCCAAAACCCTCAAAATTTTCGATGAGGTCCCACACCCTATTCTTGTAGCACCTGAGTAGATCATTCTTGGCAACATGCTATCCATTGACCTGATTTACAATCAATTCACTATCACTAAAGACTTGCAAGTTCTTTATTTTCTTCTTGATTGCCTAATGCATCCCTTGCACTAAGGCTTCATATTCAGCAGTGTTATTGGAACATGCAAACTGAAATCTAAAATCTGAATAGTACCTTACTCCTTGAGGTGAAACAAGCATGGCTCCACCTCCTGCACCTTGTCTACTTATTGATCCATCAAAAAACAGCTGCCATACCTCATTGTCATCCTTGTGGTTTGGCTTGGTGATGTTAGGAATAGGCTGATTTTCTTCATGTATATAATAGACCCCTAGCTTAGATTCTTCTACTTCTTGATAAGGATCAAAAGCATGTACCTTGTTTGCCCATTCATCAAGAGTTAGATCTGGGATACTCCCAACCTTGGTTTCAGCTTCATCGGTGCTTGGGTAGTCTTCTTGATCAAATGCTGAACAATTGGCGTTGATCTGACTTGGAGTGTAAGGCTCAATGTGGAAGTTTGCAATAGGTTCAGACCTGATTGTAGCCTTAGTTCCATACCTCATTCTGAACAACATGTATGACCAATCAGCAGACAAATATCCCCTAATCTTGGCTGTGAAGTCCCTTGATAAGCATAGGGCAAAGAGTGGTGGAAGGTCTATGACTGATACATCTTGTGAAACAAAAACATTTGGACATGCATGCAAGGTAAGACTCAAGTTTCTAATCACCCCAACTGTTGTTACTGCTGTCCCATCCAGCTGTACTACCCCTTTGGATATGGTTTCATACTGGAGCCCTAGCTGATCAGCTATTTGTTTAGGCATCACTGAGCTACTTGCCTCGGAATCTATCATGCAATTGTGCACTAACTGATTTCCAATGATTAATGAAACATAGAAAGGAGGGGGCTTCAACATTTTACCTTGCTGTCCTCCATGATTTCCCTCAGGCTGGGCAGCATTTGTGAGCACTTTCTCTTGCATCTGAACTTGCTGATTCGAAGTTAGCCAGTCCTTCATGGCAGCTTTTAATAAGTCTCTTTGGCCTGGGATAGATAGGAATTCCCACATTGATATATTAACATTTGTCTTCTTCATCTGATCAATGATACTGAATGGTGATGAAGGATCTCTTTGCTGTCCCTTTGCTTGTACATTCACTCCTTGCACATGGGCAGCAATAACTGGTATTTGAGTTGGTCTAGGATCTGTTCTTGGCTGCCCTTGTGCATTTGAAATTGGATTTTTCTTACCAACCATTTGTGGAGCCATGGAAGGTTGTGGATTGGTTGGAGCTAATGGCTGTTCTTCACCCAAATTCCTTCTTTTTGACCTTGTGTTGGCTATAACACCTTGAGAAACTGCTTGATTCATGCCACAGAAATCTTCTGCTTGCCAGTTTACCAATGTGGTGTCATTTGGGGCTGATTGCTATTGGAATGTTTCTTGTTGTTGGTTGTTTCCTTGACTGCCTTCACCCTCCACACCAGTAGTTGTCACCATTAATGCTTGATTTAAAGCACCATTGAAGCACATAGATTGGTTGTGAGGTTCATTGCATGGAAAACACCAATCATACTCTTGAGCAATGTTGTTTTGTGTTGGCACCAATGCCTTAGAGGCAGATATGGCATTAGGATTATAGGGCTGAAATGGTGTATTGGTAGGAGGCCTTGTTTGATTTACATTTGAAGCTAGATTAGGAGGTCTTTGTGGTTGGTATGGCTGCCTGTTAGGCTGAGCTTGGGCCTGGTAAGAAGGTATAAAACCTTGGGCTTGTTGCCTTTTGAGAGTAACCAGCTCATTGCCTAGGTTTTGCAATTGCTTCATGACTTCTTAAAGCTCATTTGGGGCACTTGGAGATGAAGTAGAAGCTTCATTTGAACTCTGATTTCTAGGAGTGGGAGAAGGAGCCAAATTAGGTGCTTGATTGGTATTTGGACTCTCTAAACTTGGAAAGAATGGCATGGGAGGTCTAGGGGCTAGTTTGCCAGCTTGGATCAAACAATTTTCAGCCCTAATGGAAATGCTATAAGCCATAGGGATAGTTATGCCTCCCATGGATTGAATCAACATAGAAATATAAGAATTTAGAGCTTTGAGATAGAAGAGAAAATCACCTTCTGATGTTGGCCTAACTGCCACTAGAATTCTCTCCCAAGTCTTTTGAAATCTGAAGTTGAAATTGGTCAGTTGTTCATTGGAAGCTCTCTTGATGGTTGTCAGTTGCTCCAAAAGAGACAAGTTGTCTCCCTTCTCTCCAAATTTCTCATGAAGTGCTAGACACAGCTGATTCCAATTTGTGATAGAACCAGCTCCAAGGCTTCTAAACTATTGCAATGCTTTCCCCTTGAATGAAGATGCCAGTAACTTGACAGCCACTTGCATCTCATTGATTTCATGAATTGCACAAAGGTTAGCAATATCCTTAACATGATCACCTGGAGTAGTCTGATTTTCTCCAGTGAAGTATGGAATGTTCTTCAAGGCTGCAATAGGAATTGGATGTTATGCATTGAGGGCAAGTGGGCTGCTGCCTGTGAAGTTGACATAGGGGTTGTTTGGTGCCATTCTAATTGGTCTTAAAACCCTTGTTGACTGAATGAAAGGCCTACCAGGTGGAGGAGTTGAGAGAGTTCTGTTTGGTGGAGATGGAGACCTTTGGATTCTCCTCCCACTTTGACTTACTCTTGGAGATAACTGCAGATATTCAAACAACACCTCTTCTTCTCTAGCTCTTGACCTTGTAGTGATTCTTCTCATGAGTTTTCAGGCCTGTACTGCTGAAACTAGTTGACTATTCCCCTTTGGAGTCGCTAGATATGTAAATTATAGCTCTTTTCAAGCAAGAAAATTGCATCAGATGCACATAAACTTTGTTGTAGTAAAAAGGAGACCTCTAAGGTCCCACCGGGCGTGCCAAAACTGTTGTTGCAAATCAGCAGCACCCCTGGATGCAAATCAAGGTTCTAAATGATGTTTAGAGCATCCACTGTGATTGCACAACATGGAAACCTCTCTCCAAGTGTGGGACTTTTGAAAATGAGAGAGGAATCTTGAGAATAGAGGTTGGTTCCTCAAACTCCTCTGATTTAGATCTATATTTTACACAACTACAGAGGTTCTAATCCTAATTCTACCCTAGATTGCAAGGAGACAGGGATAAAAATGCAAAACTGAAACTAAACTAAATATGGTGATGCACCAAAAGGAGTGGTGAAACATTTTTTTCCATGTAAATAGACACAAATTCATGAAATGCAACAAGGGAAAACATACACAAGATGATAGATGTAATTAGAGGTCTTAAAATGAAGTAAAACAATACAAACAGAGGATTGAAAGCATTCACAGAGTTTGCACTGTCAATTCCATGTAAAAATCTCTTGCATTCCACCATCAAAGAGGTATAAACCTGTTACAAACTATGAAAAAGGTCTGATTCTTACAACTATCACTTGCTAGAGGTGAAAGAAGAAGTTTGCAATGCCAAAAAGTGTTCAACCATGAAGAAATGAGCCAAATCTAGCTTTTACAGTGCATGGGTCGAGCCCAGGAGAGAGAAAATGCAAAAAACATGGGAGCCCATTCCTCATTGATGGAAAATGCATTAAAACAGCACGGAGGACCTTACAAACCCATACCCTATCATTTTTGACCATATTGGAGAAGAATGCGACCCATTCTGTATTAAATTTGGTTGTTGAAATGTCATTTTTGGCCATGGACATGTACCAGAACCGTTTTTGAATTTTATCTCTCCAAACTAAACCAAAATTAAAAAGTTACCATTAAATCATGTAGATAATTTTAACAGCTTTCCAATGATATAAAGAACGTGAAAATCTGAGCTCTAGATCAAAAGATATGATCGTTTGAAGATTTAGGGTAAAAACGACCCAAAAACGGATCGGTGGGAAAAATTTTCAAATTTTACCTCTTTTTTGTTTTCGGAAATTTTTTCAAAAATTCCCCACTTTCCGCTGGTCGGATGCCATGTGGCAGCTTCCCATTGGCTGCGGGCCTCAAATGGGAAAATTTTCCACAAAAACTCCGCCGAGCCATAACTTGAAAAATATAAGGAGTTAGGAGGAAAACTTTACCTTTCTGGAAAGCTGAGAGAGAGCTCTATCTGATGGTGCCATTTCCAGAAAGCCTTGAGTGCCTTAAAATCAAATAATATGGACTGAGGCACAAGAGAGGAAAGAACACAAGGAGTTAGCCACAAAAAATGAGCTGGGGCACATTTTGGATAACATGAACCAAAGTACAAGAGTACGTCATAGGGTAATGATGGTGCTAAAACATGGGATGAGTATACGTATGTTATGAGATTGATGTATTAGAATGAAAAATTAAAATATGCGTGGATGCTAAGATTAGGGTGGAAATGTGAGATGCTATGCCCCCCAAGTGTATGATCATGTGTGTATTATGTAATAAATGATGTATATGGGTGATGAAACATGAGGTATTTTGTTTATTTGATGATGTGTAATGAATGTTAAATTATTATAGATATGTGTATGTATAGGTGGGGTTGTAATGGAGGAATGTAAGATGAAATGAGGTTATTTATGGTAAATGACCCCACAACAATCATATAAGAACCCCAAGTATATGAGTGTGTCATCAGGAGGGTAGATTAACAAGATTCACCTACCAAAGGCCAAGTTTACACATGGTGAGACCTTGTTGGAAAATATTTGTAGTAGAACTAGGTGGTGGTGGTGAAAGTGTAAATTTATTATAAATACTAGGAGGAGGATTAATTGCTTTGAAAAACTTAATTGGTTGGAGCTTAGATTTTAGAGGATTTCTAGCTGCATGGAGTCTCATGGGAGATTGTTTAGGTTTATTTGGTAATGTAGGAGATGACTTAGAAGGAGGGTTTTGTGAACTTACTATGATAGGTGGTTGCTTAGGATTTGTTAGAGTGACACTAGCCTGATGCTCATTAGATAGAGAAGAAGTAACATTAGGAATGAGAGAAGTGTTTTTTTGACTAAGAGAAGAATAAATATGAACATGGGAGGGATTTTCAATATCACTTATGTAATGAATAAGAGAAGCATTGAGAAGTTCCTTAGAAATATGATGAGGGTAACTAGTAGCCACGAGAGGTTGTTTAGATGGATCTTGACTAACGGAAGGAGAAAGAGACTTAGAAGCTCATGTGGGTGTAGTATTTGTAGGTAGGCATGCAGTAGGATGTTTTCTAGTGAATGAAATAAATCCTTGATTCTCAAGATGATTGACTCGATGTTGTAAAGAGTAGAAATTGTGGCCATTATGTCCATTGATTTGATGATAATTACAATATGGATGATCTTGATACTTTTTTAGTCAATAAGGAGGATAGTAATGAGTAGGCGATAAGGGGAGAAATGGATGACTAAGAAGCTCTATAAGAATTTCATGTTGCTTAGTATTATTCTAAAATATTAGAGGTTCATGCAATGGTACATTTTGAGATTCAACTAAGTGACATATAGTGGACATAGATTGAATAGGAGATGGCAAAGGAGAACAAACATGTGATTGTGAAGCATCATGAAGCTATTGGATTTCAAATCTAAGGGGTGTAATGGTGGATTCGATGGCTGCAAATTTATCTTGAAAGAATATATGCAAGGCTTGAAATTTATCTTGAAATAATATATGTAGGGATTGAATCGAGTATAAAAATGGTTGATTAGATACGGGTTCATCAAGACTAGGATCAACAAAGAAACTATGAAGTACAAAACTTAATTCATGTGGTGGTGTATTGTCATCAAAATACATGGTGTCTAGAGATTTTTGGAAAACAACTTGATAAGTGGGATGTATTTTAAGTAAATTAGATAAAGATACTGGAACCATGATAGAATAAGGATAATGATCCTAAACATGGAAGTGGCTGGGTTCACCAAAATGATTAAACTAAAATGGAATTAAACTAATAAAAGTATAACAACTTAGTTAATATAAATAGGAATACTAAAACGTTGTAATAAACAGATTAGAGTGGTATGGAATAATTTCAAATAATTATAATAAGTTGAAATAAAACCCTAATTTATGCAAGTAAAGAAGGAAATAAGACTTAGTTGATTAGTGGAGACTGTCGTAGGTCTGAAAATACAATCTAGAACTATCGACGACCACTCACAAGTCCTGCGAAGGCTAGATCTAGAAGATGTAAACTAACTTGGGTGTCTGGGAAGGTACTGGGGAGCTCTGAGGTGCCCTAGTCTGTAGATTAGGCGCCTTGGTCTTTGTAAATACTAAAAATCTGAATTCCATATGGTTGAAAAGTGATCTGAAGCTCTATTTGTCTATCGCACTAGATGTAATAAGTTACACTGGATGTGTGAAATAATGAGATCATGACCTATAAGAAGAAAAGAAGTATCAAACCATAAGAAAAATAAAATATGAAAAATGAATGGGTAGGACTAAACTCATCCATAAAACTAGTGGTTTTATCACTGAGCATTGCACTACATTTTAGAACTGGATGTAGTTCTGGTTAGTGTGTGCATGTCATTCCCTAGGTGCTCTTGTGCTAATCACACTTTGTGAAATAGTGATCAATAGTAACTATAGAAAAATTTAATAGTAGGTGTACATGGAATATAATAGAATCCCTCCCCGTATTGTATGTGTGTTGATGCATATCTCCTAGCCTCGGTGCATGTCACTATGTGGATGTAAGTGATGCAATGGATGCAACTTTAGATGGAGTGATAATAGTATGTGATGATAGGACCCTCATTATGGCCTTATAACTTTATATTTATAGGTTTCTCAAGATTTAATTTCATAATTAACCCTGACATCACTGAATAGAAAACATATAAGAATAAGAAAATACTAGAAAGACCCCAAAAAGAAGCGAGAGAGTGGCACATGGATTGAGGCACACCAAGTAGTACCAGGGTGCCCCATTACAGTTCTGAGTGTCTCAGTTTACGCTAAAAAGTTGGGATAGTTTCTAAATAGGTGGATATGTATGAAGGAATGTGCGGGATTGAAGAAATAAAATATAAAATAAAGGTGGCCAAAAGGTGGGATTAATTAGTACTTTATTCACTTGAGAACCTTCTAAATAGTACTATAAGACTAGGCTAAATAATGCCTAAAGTGCACGTTTTTGTGTCTACACCCTATAGAATTTTTGTTAATTTTCCAAATTCACTCCAAAACATTATCAACTTAATAATAATGCAATGAGAAAATGGAAAACACCCCAAGCGGTTGATAATGAATCTTGGATAAAAATACCTTTGTATTCGTGTTCAAAAGTTGAACCAATTCATTAGGTACTTGTGATTTGTAAATCTAATACCAACTTACAAATGAAGCTATGAACGTGTAATGATGAACATGGTGCTAGTTGATTCTATGAATCCAAACTAGTCTTCAAAAGAACAATAACCTCCTCCATGACCATCGAGTAGCAGTATTGCAACTTACAATGTCCGATGTATAATATTACATATCTCGTATTATACTCTAATGCAATAATTCCGTATGGATCCAAATCAGAAATCCAGTCACTCCCACTACTAATATTATGGCTCTATGGGACCTTACAAAAAGTGTGGGTGAGTTAATCATTACTCCCTAAAATTATTTCAAAAATTCCTATTATTAAAAATAGGATTTAACCATCTCAAATATTACCTATAAATAGGCTCACAATTCCCTCTATACTCTATCCTTGCCTCAGATTAAGTGAGGGCTTGTTGTGTTTTTAATAGAAGAGGGACCCCTTTATATAGTGGGGCTCAACCCATATTAGGTGCTTAAAGGGCTTATCACCCATCTCATAGTCGACCAACTCAGTTATCCAAGTTGTTTGGGTTAGTCCTACTTATGAGGGGAGGTCACAGGTTTGACCTCCCCATCCTCACCTTGTATTTTTAACCACTTGACCCCTTTGTTGTTTATGTGATCTAACTACCACATGCTCACTCTATGACCCTATCAGTTGTCTTGTCCTTTACACTGGCAACATGAGTGTATTATGCTACCTCCAATTTCCCACATCATCCATCGTGGGTCTCATTTGCTGTACAAGACATCCTTTTTCTGTGGGCTACATTTTAGGGTGAAGTATATCCCACATGCATGGGGTTCAGGTATAAGATAGCCTTTATAATTATTATTTCAAATAATTTAATCTGTGGCTCAATATTATTTTTCCATGTTTTCTGATTGGCACTAGTTGACTCTGTAAAGTCTAAAATTTGACCAAACTTTGACCAGTAGTAACTTTTTATTATGGAATCCTTTTCAAGCATTCTTGTAGTCAACAGAAATCTCTCGGAGACTACTTCCATACCATAATAATTGGGAGGTTTTTATAACTTTTCTTCTCTGAATTTTTCTCTAAATCGAAAGATAAGGATGACACTATTAGTTTGAAGAACTCTGTCCCTACCTATTTGAATCTAATATCCTATGTGTCCCTTTCCCCCATACTTCGAACAACCAAAGTTAAAAAAATACAAGGGCAAAGGTGACCCTCGTGAACATGTTAAGGAGTTATATATGTTATGTCAAGAAGTAGCCTACGATGACTCATAGTTATTGAGGCTCTTTTCACGAATCTTAGGTGTTTCCAATCTCAAATGGTTACTCCACTTATCCAAGGGATCTGTCACTATCTTCACCAAATTATCTATGAATTTTTTCAAACACTTATCATATAATTTTGTGCACGATGTCATGATGATCAACTTGTGTAATACTAAGCAGCATAATGGTGAAATTTTTCATCCTTCTTACAACGACAGAGATCCCTTACTAACTGTAACCCATGGCCTATCTTGAAAAAGCAATTAGTCACCATATTTATCACTAATCTCAATTAAGAACTAGATTTTCACCTGTTATTTTACCATGCGAACACATTTGATTACATTATAGAAAAGGGAATGTAGATAGAAAAATACCTCATTTCTAAATGTCTCATTAAATTATATTCCCATGATAATTACAATCAATCCAATAATCCTTTCACATCAGAGAAGCCAAAATATTTCAAAAAGAATAATAATGTTATTGGGAATGGAGTGATAGAGACCAAAAATATTCAACACATCCACAAATTTGCTGTCATATCCTTCCCAAAGGGTCAACCCCAGTCTACTCAAGATCCAAAAATAAGGTCATGCACCCCCTTAGTAAATCCATTAAAAAACTCCTTGAGAAAGTTGTTGCTGATAATATGGTTATTTTCCCACAAACCCAACCAATTGATGAGTCTACACCTAAACCTGATTTTTTTTATGGAAAATGAGTATTTTAAGTTTCACAAAATCAAGGGCCATACCACTGTCAGGTGTATAAAACTCAAGAACTATATCCAAGACCTAATTTATTAGGGTGGAATTTAAATTGAATAAAATGCATCCTCTTCATCTCAAAATAAAAATATAAGGATTTATCACAATTGATTTCCCAATCATGGTCAGAACCATGCTTCAAATTAGGGTCAACGAAATTTTACTAAATCCCATGAATCATATAGTCATCATTCCAACCATATAAAATAACATGTCCCTATCCAATATGAATCCCTTAGCAGAAATATTTTCCATCATCCTCATCAAGTATCCACCATCATGGCTAAAAACCCTTCCCAAATCCCTCAGTGTATTGTTACTACTCCCAGGAGCCATGTAGTGGTTTAAGGGGATCCTCCCTCCTCCTTTAATCCACCTCTACAATCCCATTACAATACTATTAAACAACTTGGGAATACACCCTCTCAAAATTCCATCATGGAACTTCTCAAAACATCCTCCATGCATAAATATATCATTTACTACACTCTTCAGGAACCTTGTGTCCATCAGATATCGACCCCATGCAATTCTAATCCATCATGACTCATATTTACCCTCATCCAACACTCCCACTCACTTTCACCCAGGAATAATTTCCACTACAGCAATTAACCCATAACCTTCCTCTCTACATTTAGGTTCATATTGAAAATACTCACGTCAAATGTGTACTAGTAGACAATGTGTCTATTGTCAATATTTGTGCCCTATCCCTCATCTGATGCCTAGGGTATGATGAATCGGATTTCAAACAAGAAATAATAACCATCAAAGCATACGATAATACTAAAATAAATTTAGTGGGAAATTTATACCTTCCCATCAATGTGGGGCCCATTATGATGCCCACCCTAATACACATCATGGACATCCAGTTCCCCTTTAATTTATTACTTGGTCACCTTTAGATATATAAAATGCAGGCCATTCCATCCACATTACATCAATGTCTTAAATTTGAGCATGTTGTTGTGATGGTCACCATCCATGGTGACCCTAAACCCTTCCATTATTTTAAAGCACTTGAAGTATAAGGTTATAGGGAACCATATTATCCCATCATTGAAATGGTCCCATCACAATCTCCATATCCATCATCATCCACTACTTCATATATTTCACCTCACATTCTTCCATCCACCTCATATAATGCTTCATCCTCATATGATCCAATCTTAACAACTTCGTCCACATCCACCCCTCTCCTACCTACTCCACCTCTCAAGCTAAAATCCGTAGTGTGTAGGGAATATCAAACCTTCAATATTGATTATATCCCACTCTCACCCATACAACATCACATGCCTGACATGTGTAAAGCTAAAACGTAAATTTTTTTATCAGGATCTTCTAATTTTATCCACTTTTGGTATCTCACTGATGAGTACCTAGATTCGTCTGACACTACATGGCTCATAGATTATTCTATATCATATTGTTTCTTGAGAAATGAATATTTAATCCCTAAGCATATAATGACTCACCTAGGTTACATTAGTCAAGTACTAGGTCAAAAATAGCAAATGGCCCCAAAACGCTTGCTATCATCCCTAATCAGGATGGTCATTCATTAAGGTACCAGCCAAATGGTGAGGGTATATGTGATGACCAGAGTGACACAACTGAGATAACTAAAGAGGCCATAAACAACATCAAAACTAGATTTTTCTATAGCCAATACAAAGAGCTTGATGCCACAAATATTTTCCATGACACCACCATCAATGTCACTCTTTCTAATCCTGAAATCATTTAGTGGGACCAAAAATCTAACCATATCCCTCTTGACATATTTTAGAATGATGTGGAAATTATCGATTTTATGGTAACCTAGGATAATTTTCCAACTAGAAACCATAAAAAAGGTTTCAAAATATCTCTAAATGTTGATTCATATTTTGGTGAACAAGATCTTATCCTAGATATCCAACATCCCTTAGCCTTACTCCTACTTCCATCTAAATGAGTAGGATCCCCTTACAGAAGTTTTTGAACATCCCTCACATCTGGAACACGATATATCTATGAAGAAACTCCTTTCAGATCCTGAAGTACTAAAAAATGATCAACATCATTAATTGAAGAAATTATTTATATTAACATCAAATCTAAAGAGGACCCAAAAATTTATTAAACTAGGGGCATCTTTATCTATGGAATAACATGTTACATTTAATGCACTTATTAAATAATTCTAGGACATATTCACATGGTCCTATGCGAATATTATTGGACTTGATCCATCCCTAGTGGTTCACCATCTAGTGGTACTGAAAGCTGTGAAACCAGTTAAATAGAATTTACACAAGATACATCCAAAGGTAGCATTGATCGTCAAAGAAGAGCCTCAAAAATACCTCGACATTAGCTTTATCTAGCCATTTAACTATTCTAAATAGATATCCAACATCGTCCCAGTAGGTAAAAATATTGGGGGAATTTGTATTTATACATATTTTTGTGACATTAACAAATATTACTTTAAAGATAATTTTCCATTACATAGTACTCTACAGTTGGTCATGAAATGTTATGTCTCATGGATGAATTCTCTAGCTATAATAAAATAAAATTTGAATAATAAGATTAACAAAAGACTTCTTTAACTATGTCATGGGGTGTGTTTTTCTATTCGGTCATGCTCATTGGCCTCAAAAAATTTAGAGCCGTGTATTAACATGCTATGACCATCATCTTCCATTACATGATGCATGACATTGTTGAATATTATGTCGATGAAATGTTGGGAAATCTAAAACTCGAGAGAAACATCCTATAATTATTTGTCACATCTTCAAGAGACTCTGAGAATACAGAGTCTAACTCAATCCCAGGAAATGTGTTTTTGGTGTCACACCAGGAAATCTACTTGGCTTCAATGTCTCACACTGCAGCATTGAAATTGATCCAGAAAAATTAAAAGATATTGTTGAAATTCCTCCACCTACCAATATAAAATAACTCAAAAATCTATCGGGTAAAATTTAGGTCATCAAGAGGTTTATATCACAACTTGATAATAAATGTCATCCATTCCACCATTTGTTGAAAAGGGGAAAATTTTTCCAATGGAATGAATAATATCAAGCATCCTTTAATAAAATCAAATAACATCTCCTTCATCCTCAAGTCCTAGATCCTCCCACTCAAATAATTCCTCTTCTTCTATATATTTCAGCTACTTAGCATGCCTTGGGATCTCTCTTGCACATCATGATGTCAATGTAAAGGAAAAATCTACCTATTACCTAAGCCAAAAATTAATTTATTATGAGCTCAAGTATAACCCTATCGATAAAGCATGTCTTACCATTGTATTTTACTCTCAAAATTTGTGAGATTATATGCTCAATAATACAGTAAAACTCATCGCCAATGTAGATCCACTTAAATATCTACCTTCAAATTTGGATTTGACAAGATGGATGGATAAATGGTTTATTCTCTTAAGTTAATTTCAAATCAAATATATTGATCAAACGACTATCAAAGGATAGGATTTAGTAGATAAATTAACAAAAGATCCAATTTTAGATTCCATGCCACTCAATACATGGTTCCCAGATGAATCAATATTCACTATCAATGAATTAGACAACTAGAAATTATACTTTGATGTATCCTTTACAAATCATGTCTCAGGAGAAAGAATTTTATTCATCACATCTCAAGGAGATATCATCCCTAAATCCTTTCAAATCATTTTCACCTACACTAATAATATAGTTGAATATGAGGAACTTATTGCTAGAATTGGAATGGCCATCTAATGGAATATCAAAGAACTCAATGTATTTGGTCACTCAAAGCTCATCATCAAGCAGGTTAATGATTAATAGTGATTAACTAAAAAATGAAACAAAATGACACAAGAAACTATGAAAATGGAAATTTTAAACCCTAGAGCACTAAGAGAGTTAAAATAAACTCAGCTGATTAGAGGATATCATTAGACTGTGTCACAGAAATGAGTGGAGGAAAAAGAATTAGTAACAACTATGGAGAAGTCCCAAAAAGGATGAATCCGAGCTATATAGATGGACTAGAGCTCCTAGAGAAGGATGGGGGTTCCTGTGAAAACTCTGGTTTGTAGAATAGGTGCCTAGGTCTATGTAAAAGGTCTAAAACTGAGTTTCATAGGTTTAAAAGGTGGTATAAAACCCTTGATGTGTATCGCATCAGGTTCGTTGCATTACGCCAAGTGTCGCTAATAATTTAAGATATATTAAACACCTACAAAATACCAAAAAGGAGTATCAAAAACCTAAAAAATAGAATGCAAATGAATGGGTCAGACTAACCTTAGCTGTCATAACAGTGAGCTTATTAACCAAGCGCTACACTACATTTTGGACCAAAACATAGTTCTGGTGTGTGTGTGTGTGTGTGTGTGTGTGTGTGTGTGTGTGTGTGTGTGTGTGTGTGTGTGTGTGTGTGTGTGTGTGTGTGTGTGTGTGTGTGTGTGTGTGTGTGTGCATCATGTGCCCTAGGTACTCTTGTGTCAGTTGTACTTTTAGAATTAGTGAGAAATAACTATATGTAAAATGTAATAGAAGAGTGCATGGAATAAAATAGAATCCCTCCCCTTATGCTTGTGTGATGTAGATGAACTAGCCTTATCCTTAGTGATGGAGCTAATGGATGTAAATGATCTCTAAATGGATACAAATCTAGGTTGATGATAGTAGTGAATGGTGCTTGGTCCCTCATTATCCTCTCATAACTTTATATTTATAGGGTTCACTTGATCTAATTTTGTAATTGACCCCAAAATAATGAACTACCATAAAGATAAGAAGATAAAATGGATAGAAAGTTTCCAAAAGGTGGTGGGAAAGTTCAAAAAGGATTGGGGCACTCCTGATGGGACCAAAACACCCATGGGATCCCCAATCAAGGATAAAATGATGTAAGATGACTGAAACAAACTAGGCATATGTGTAATGAAGGTTGGGAATGTTGCTGAAAATTAAATAAAAATTACCAAGAGACATGGGTTGATTATTACTTTCTTCACTTAAAAAACTTCAAAATAGTAGTATGAGACCAAGACTAAATAGTGTCTAAAGTGTATGATTTTGTGTCTACATTTTCCCCCACTTTATGTTGGTGAGAGGAAAGTTTGGTAACATGAAGTAGATAGAGATGCATACCTGATGTCCAAGAAGATTGTAGTATAAAACACATTAAAGGACTAGATAAAGCATGGAATGAGAAAAATATTATGGAGCATGGAAAATATAGATGAAAAAGCATAAAAGAAGTGATGAGAGTGAACCTGGGGTGGAAATTCATGTGTAGATGCATATGTGTATGATCTACCTACATGGTTAGTATGTTGTGTGTTATCGCAAGATGTTTTTATTGAAATTGTTGTTGTTGTTTTTCATTGCCCCCATTTGACTTATTGTTTCTCATATGATTGGACCTGCAAGTAGAAAATATCAAGTAATCAATTATGTATGTATGCATGTGTGAAAAAACAATGTAAAATACGCATGTATAAAAGTGTAAACAACATGTGAATGTAAAATAAACAAATGAAAAATTGTAAATGGAACATGTGCACCTGAGTCATGTCAAGAAAGAGAGTGTAGAAGGATATCCTATACTTTTGGGGTTTCCTTGGTGATCTGACACCATAGGCTGAAGAAGTTTAGAGAAGAATTATGTTGCATCCTCTAACCTATAATTGATTCCCTAAATGTGTGTACAAAGATCTTTGTACGTCTTGTTTTTTTGGGTGATCCAATGCTAATGGCCAAAATAGTGTAGGGATGCACACCCACTATAGCCTCTAAGCCTATAACTGCTTTCCAAAATTCCAAGGACAACATGTTTTGTAAAATTCGTTGTGTATGGGGTTCGTAGGTTGGTATGAACCTACTTGTTATGTGTAACCCACAATGCCAAGGGTGGAAAATTGACTTAACTGAACCAATGTAAACGCATTATGTATTATGTAAAACCCTAAATGATTCCCACCTCTTTTAGGGCACATGCGACCTCATTGATAGGATAATGAAAACCTAAAATAGGGCCAACCACATGTACTATGAAACTCTACCCTGTAGGGGGAAGGGCAAGTTCTTGGTAGAAAACAAGGCACACAAAAACAAGAGGCTAGCCAAAACAAGTGTTAGTATGAAAAATCATGCATATAAAAAATAGTGTTTAAGCTACGTAAATAGTGTACAAGATATGAAGAAAATTAGTAATGTAAACAAGCAAGAAAATAAGTAAGCTGCACAAAATAGACTTCAAACATGAGACATCCCTCAAGATGTCTCAAGACTAGAAAGGCCATAATGGAAACATAAACAATAACAGATAATCTAACAAACAAGTATGGAAGAAAATATCCTTTCATAAAAAATGTTGCACATGATGCACTCGTTAGCATGTTAGAAAGATAACTAGTATTTCAAAACCATGTATAACTAAGTAATGTAAAGTGCTAAGGACGAAATGAAACAATAACACCTGGAAGAGACAAATTTGGATGCCCCCAATGATTAGTGTAAGAAGGGTAGAAGGTGATAATCATGTTGTGTGTAAGATACTTGTATCTACAATCATAGATAGAAAAATAATTTAACATGTATCTATGAATCATATAGATAAATGACATACAAGTAATCTAACTAGCATGTGTAAAAAGAGCGACCATGAACAAGAAAAAGTAAGCAAGAGTAAAAGTAACCATAATATGCAGTATGTTGTGGATGGATGGAATGGAATGATAAGAACCATGTTCCCCGCTAGTGAATGGAAATGTATGTAGTGAGGTTTATTTAGTTTCCCCCCTCAGCAGTCAAGAATGAACCATAAATGAGATTGTGTCATCAAGAAATGGTCGAATAGTGTGTATATTTTCTATTGAGTTATGATGATTATGTATGCATAATGATGATGATATGCAACATACAGAAGAAGTTATGTGTATGTGATCCCTATAGCATAAGTGTATATCACGACACAATGAAGAAAATGATTGATGATTTATCCCTAAGCGTATATTAATACTAGATGATTAGTAAGGAATGGTGATGTATCCTAAATCCTATACCACTACAAAATGAATAGTAGGGAGTATTGATGTGTGCTAAAGCACAGACCACTACAATATGATAGAGTAGGTAACCATTTAGCCTATAGTGTATGTCAGTATCCTAGTAATTTTGCATGGTGAAAGATCGAATGATAAACATGTGATGAATGTAAGGTCCATTTTATTTTTAAATCCTCGGCAATTGAGTATGGATCGAGGAAATAAAGCGCATCGTATGGTAGTGAGTGTAGTATGTATATGTGTGATGAAAATAAATGACCATGTGATGTGTAAGATGTTGAATATGTAATGTATAGGATGTAATGCAAAAATTTATAGATAGACAAATAGTGTGAAATGTGTTTTATGTGATGCGTATGATGAGGACTAGTACGATGTATGACATGTAGATGTGTAAATTTCAAAATGGTGCAAACTAACTATAGAATGGGTGATGTAAGATGCACTATGTGTGAATAAATGAAGTGTGTAGTAGTTTTTGTTCAGTGTGTGGGGTTTGTGGTGGAGTAATCCCTAAATGGTCAAGTGTGAACCGAAGCACAAGAGTGTGTCATCGGGTGGGTAGGGTGATAAGAGCTACATACCAAATACCAAGTTTGCATTTAGCGGTGGAAGTATGGTAAGAGAAAGTAACAGTAGGACAATGTTATTGTGGTATAATTTGTAACGTGTCATTACCACTATTAAGGGGATTAGTTTCTTTGACAAAAGTAATTGGTTGGAGCTTATACTTGAGAGGAGGTCAAGTTACACTGATTTTTTAAGGAGATTGCTTAGGAATTTCTTGACTAAATGAAGAAGGATCACTAGAAATAGTGGCATAACACTCAATGGATCCAGAAGGAGGAGCTTTAAGAGCCCATTGAGATGTAGCATTTGTAAATGGGCATGTAAGAAAATGTTGTGCAGTGAATGAGATAAATCCTTAACGCTAAAGATTTTTGATTCTCCAATGTAAGGCGTGGAAATCATTTTCATTATGTCCATTGATTCGATGATGATTAAATTATGGATGACCTTGATAGTTTTCTAATCGATAAGGATGATATTAATTAATAGGCAGTAACATGATCAACTTATGACTAAGGAGCTGATTGACAATGTCAGGTTGTTTAGTATTACTTTCAAATATGAGAGGCTTAGAAAATGGCATGACCTAAGGTTCAACTATATGACATGTAGTAGACATAGATTGAAGATGAAATGTAGAGGGAGAATAAACATGAGCTTGAGAAGTGTCCTTAATTTTTTGCATTTCATATTTGAGAGACGTGATTGTGGATTCCATATCCGTAAAATTTTCTTGAAACAAAGAATGTAAAGCTGGAATTGGGTCCAATAAGGGTGTTGAGGACAATTTGAATCTTAGGGGTCTAGTCTGATATTACAAGGGGATAAATTTTTCTCAACCTCAGTATGGCAAGGTTTTTAGGATACCCACAAAATGTGGTGGATATATGATGTTTTTTTGCTCCGTGAAGAATGTACTAGAATTCCTTTCCCTGCAAGCAATCTTGGAAATCAAAGACACTTGCACAAAATAGAGTTAGTAAAATAGGATGGGTAAGTTGTCTCGCAAAGGCTAGTACTTCAGGGTTCATTTTAAGATACCTCTATAAAATTTTAGGTGGAAAATACCTGGTGAATATCCCCATAACCAGTTTCAAAGAAAGGAAAATTTGACAGTATTCCAAAACCAATTTTTTGCCAGGTTTTGTGAGCCAGAGAAATCATAGTTCCAGACATTGATGCACCTTTAACACATGAAAATACGACATCAATAACCATCCTTGACATGCATCAACACAACGTCAACAGAGCCCTTTGACACGCGACAGTAGGGTTTTGACACGCATCAACAAGGGTAAGTCATGCGTGTCAATGGCCTCTGTTGACACGTGTAAATGGCCTCTATTGATGAGCATCAATGGGCTCTGTTGACATGCATCAATGGCCTTTGTTGACGTGCATCAATTGGCTCTGTTGATGCGCGTCAATGGTCTTTGTTGACGCACATCAATGGGCTCTATTGACGCGCGTCAATGGCCTTTGTTGAAGCACATCAACAGAGCCCATTGAAATGCGTCAACAGAGCCCATTGACTCTTTATTTGGCCTATAAATACCCTAACACCGGTCATTTTCTTGTTTACACTTTTCGGCTATCGATTTTTTTTTTCAGGAATCCCTCATTGTCAAAGACACAAGCACAACTATAATGGTGACTTCAAATGCTTCCCAACTGCAACCTCAGGACAAAAATCAAGAAGAGAATCTAGTCCAATCCATAGGCAAGATCATCTACAGGAATCCCTTGTGCCCCCACATCCATACTATTTTAAAGATGTCTTCCGAATATAAAGATTTGATGGATGCGTGTGACTTTTCTGGGCTCGTTGACATGCCCCATTTCAAAACTAATCTAGATATTTTGAATTACCTTCTCTCATCCTACAATACAAAGGATGAACCTTTTTATGTGACTCTAAATGATGGCTGAATGTTTCAATTTAGTATTGAAGCAAATGACATCCATCGGTTTACGGACCTTCCATTCAGAAATTTACCAATTGTTACAATGAAGGTAACACTCTTGGAAGAAGAAAAGAAATATCTTGAATAAAATTTCAGTTTCCATGTTGATTGTAAGTATAATTCGTTTTCATTCATCATTTTTATTCTATTTTTTATTTTGATACAATTTGGTGTTATAAATATATATTAATTCTCACTGTTTGACATTTGCAGCTCATGTCAATAAATCCAGGTGTGGTGTGGATAAGCAATCAATTACACACCACTTTCTTGCTACAGTTATTTCATTTTTTCAATCTAGAATAGTTTTGTAGGGTTGCTGAACAGATATACCAAACTGGGATATTGCATACATAGTTACCACTATCTCAAAACAAAAATTTGAGTGGTGTACCTATCTATAAAAAAAAACTGACATAACAAATTCAAATCTTTCAGAAAAACCTGTCATTTATTCCACAAACTATCTCCTCAACTTTTATTATGAGATTGTTTTAAATTTAAAAGACAAACAAATTCCTACTTGCACTGATGAGGAGTTGATAAAGTTGTCAATTCCATTTGAAGAACAACATGTATAAACTATTTAATTTGTAGTTCAATTTTTGACATTACACTGCACAGTTATTAACAATTTTTGGTTTGCAGAGAAGATTTATTGAAGCCCTTCCCTTGAAAAAGGCGTTATCAAGAGGAAGAGGCCAACAAGACGCCGAGGCTTCAGGAGGCTCCCAATCTAAAATGGAAGCTCACTCCTCTCTGAACCCTCAACAGTTTGAACTTGTTAAATTCCAGAGAAGTAATACCTTCTCATATATTATTTACAAATTCTAAATTTGTATTTTTATTTTCCAATTTAAATTTTAACCAATTGAATTGACATAGCATTTGATGTTGATGACATTGCAGGAACTTTGGACTATACTCATGTTTCAGAAACTTAACCTTCTTCCCTAAATCACTCCATACAGTCGCATGCATTCGTATCTTCTGAACAACCACCAAATACTACTCCTACATGGCTACCCTTAGCACCGTGAAAAACTACCCCTCGACAACAAGGTACAACTTTTCAATACTACGTTTAATTGCGTAGTTTTTTCCTTTTTGGATTGTTTTCTAGGTTTTCATGTTTTTTCTTGAACTTTTCAACACATTGCAGTACTTCTGTTCAAACAGTGGCACCAATCCCCACTCAACCAATAATTTTTAAAATGCCAACCAGAGGAATAGTGAAAAATAACATTGGTAAACACATGCCAATTTCTCTGGCCCCTAGCGAGACACTAAACATTGCCTCCTTTCGACTTCCAATGTTCTCACTTGGTGGCTTGCCTAGTGCAACGGGTATATCAGTTTTGAACAATATAAATTTAGATGAAGATTATTTGGGCATTGATAGCAATGACCCAACTGGTTTTTTCAATACCCATGAGATGATTCAAGGCCAGCAGGTATACTTCAATTTTAACATGCTTTACACTATTGAATTACATTTAAATTTAAATTTATTTATCTGAATATTGATTAATTTTATCACAAACAAAATCAGGTCTTCCAGAGGTAGAAATAAGTAGCAGTTGATCTATCTGAAAGCCCCCATACTTCTCCAGCAAGATCATCTTCATCAGATACAGATAGTGAACAATTGCTACCTTTTCCTTTGGAGAACTTAATTTGTTATGATTGTCAATCCCATGTTAGTGAGTTTATTCTACCTCATATCAATCAGCTCATATAATGGGATAGAAGGGCTAAAGTTCTTATCAATGAGATTATTAGTCATTTTGAAAATTATTGGCAAAGAGATAGTTTATACACTGCAGTCCAGAATCAACCTGTAAAGATGGATTCCTTACTTACCCAAGTAGGAAGTGGGACTATCACGTATAACAACAACTATAAAGATGACATTTTGGATAAGACATTAAAAAAATTAGAAAATATTAGTGTTGAGGCCCATGCATATTTTAACAAATGGTCTAAGGACAAGGATCTGGTAGTAATTGTAAATGCCGAGAGAGATAGAGCGGTTGTAAGTACTATCACTTTCAAACAATCATTCTTGTTAATTTTCATTTTCATTTTTAGTAATATGTTGAATTGACATTACTCTTTTTGTGTAGTTGAAATATGAAAATTTGAAGAGTCAAGCAAAGGTATTCCAAGTTCACTTGGAAACAACGAAGAACAGTTTATCCGCAGCTAAGAATTTGAAGGAAAATATTGTTTTGGTTAACAAACAAAACAATACACTAAAGCAGATAATTTAAGAGCATGACTTAGACCCTGAAATATTATTCAAAGCTAAGGCAGTAGTTGATCTAAATTTGTTGTCGCATGGAGATGTGATAAATCAAGAAGAAAGAATTTTAAAAAATCTGGACAGTGCTATGGAAGATCTTATAAGTTCTGGGGTTATTTCTACTGCTGGGGAAAGGGGTACAACCACAGGGGAAGAAACCATTTGGGAAAGGAGCATAGGAGTTCAAATGGATACAGAAAAAGAGGGTTGAAACTTTTATTATTGAGGAAAATTTAAATAAAGAGTCTATATTTGAAAATTTGTAACATCGAATGTTGTGGTCATGGTACTTGAATTTAATTATATGGATTTGATAGCCTTTTAAAATTTGAAATACTATATAATCTTTAATTTTGATTGCATATGGATTTGATAGAAATTTTAGATTGTATATGGAGTTTATGCTTTTTGGTTTACTCTTAATGGTGATTGCATTAGATAGGGATGAATCATGATGACATATGTTTCTTGTTTACTTGGATTATCATGAATTATATGTGGATGTAGATAATGAATGATGATAATGGATAATTGTTTTAGAAACATGGAATGATGATAGATGATGATGAATGATGATGAATGATGATAATGATATGATATATATGGATGATGATCAATTTAATGTGGACGTAGATTTATCTTTAAGCACGATAATTCTTCTTCTCTATACTTGTAATGATATGATCATGATGTCATTAGAATGGATATAGATGATAAATAAATGGATATAGAAGACATTAGAATGGATATACTTGTAATGATATGATTATGAATTGTTTTAAAAAGGGAATTGTTTTAATAAATTTAAATTAGATAAATAATTGTTTTAATAATAATTGTAGTGTCAGGACTCAGGATTATGATAATGATATGGTGATGATATGATATATATAGATGATTATGAATTTTATGTGGACATATATTATAAATTGTATAATGTATCGTGGATTATGAATTGTATAGTATAGAAATATCTTCCTCTATAAAATTCAATTATGTCATTTTATCCCACAGTTAAAAAAATATATCAAAGCATTTTGTAAATATAAAAAATAAATTAAACATAATTGTAAGAAATCAAGAAAGATGATATTATAGGATTTAACTTACCTCTAGTGTATTAGATTGCTGTGAAATCATCACTGGTAATGTGCTAGATCTTTGTTTTAAGAAAACTCAACATGAGAAATGGATTAGTAGATAGATGGGTGAGTTTCCTAAAATTGTCAATCCCGAGAAGTTCCAGCTTCCTCAGATGGATGTCAACCCATGTTTTCAAAAAAATTTACAAGATTGTATTTAAATAAATGTAAATATATAGACCTGTAACATCTTTAATGACCTGTAACATCTTTAATGATAACAAGTGTCAAGAGCTGAAAAAAATGTAAAGTAACAAAGAATAAGATTAAGGTGATGAAGATACCTATTTAAAGTTGAAATCATCAATGGTAATGTGTTAGATCTTTGTTTTAAGAAAACTCAACACGAGAAATGGATTAGTAGATAGATGGGTGAGTTGCCTGACATTGTCAGTCCCTAAGAAGTAACAACTTCCTCAGATGGATGTCAACCCACGTTTTCAAAAAAATAAAAATATTATATTTAAATAAATGTAAATATATAGACCTGTAAAATCTTTAATGATAACAAGAGCAGAAAAAATGTAAATTCACAAACAATACTTGATTAAGGTGAAGAAGATACCTATTTAAAGTTGAAATCATCATGCCACTAGTAATGTGCTAGATTTGTGTTTTAAGAAAACTCAAAATGAGAAATGGATTAGTAGATAGATGGGTGAGTTTCTTGACATTGTCAATCTCGAGAAGTACCAGCTTCCTTGGATGGATGTCAACCAACGTTTTCAAAAAAAAAAAATTGTAGTTAAATAAATTTAAATATATAGACCTGTAACATCTTTAATGATAATAAGAGCTGAAAAAAATGTAAAGTAACAAACAATAAGATTAAGATTAAGATTAAGGTTCATAGATGGGTGAGTTGCCTGATATTGTCAATCCCGAGAAGTACCATCTTCCTCCGATGTATGTTAACCTGTAACATCTTTAATGATAACAAGAGCTGAAAAAAATGTAAAGTGACAAATAATAAGATTAAGGTGAAGAAGATACCTATTTAAAGTTGAAACAACCCATTATCAATAGCTTCTTCAAACTCGATGTTGTCTTCTGTAGAATGTGACGATGTGGCAATTACACTCTCAACATTGGGAACAGTGGTACCTATAGTTGTATTATTCACACCTCTTCTTTCAAAAAGGGAATTCTAATGCACAATTTCTCTGTCGGATGGAAAGGTTTCGATGGAGTATCGAGAAACATAACACCTCATGCAACTTTCCATATTTTTATCCAACCTGTTTCTCAGTTTTGATTTTATAAATGATAATGCACTGAAAACCCTTTCATCCTCCACAGACCCCAAAATCATTGTTTGGCATAACTCATATAATCTGAAATATTCACTGATATCTTCTTGTAAGATAAAACTTTGATAGATTCCTCGCCACAGCCTTGTAATAGCACCACTTTTAGAAGGTTCATCTAAATTTTTATATTGGTTCCTCATTGTTGTTGCAAAATTTGTTGATTGAAACTTTAATAAATCAACATTCAATATACCTTTGATTTCCATACCCTTGATCTCTGAAGTATTTGTGAATTGTTCCATTATTGTACCCATGGATTTATGGAAATGATTTCTAACAAAGTCTGCATGGCCACCTTCAGTATTCAAAAAATTAGGATTCATCACACCCATGGCTTCTAGAATTTTATCTTTGTAGAAACGTTCCCTAATTTATGATGACAAGGATTCTGAATTTTTTTAAGCTTTATTCTTGTTTCAACTATAATAGACTCAAAGAGATTACGCGTCATGGGAACATCTTCTCGTTCCGATCCTGTAACATCTTGACATTTTTGCAAAATGTACACAGTGGTATTTCCCTCCCATTAACATTGATGCAGAGGTGATCGTGGATATTAAATCTCAAAAAGGTGCTGGGATTTTAAAGATCTAATAAAGCTTTCCAATTCTCAAAAACAGGTGCATCAAAACTATCTTGGGAACAGTACAATATATCAAGACTTTGACATACCATTTTTCTCATCCATATAAAATCCACAATATAGATTAATCTACCCTGTGCATGCTTCATCAGTGTATTGATCTCCTTTAACATTGGAAGAATACCAACCAATGTAAGAAATGTCTCCAAATCAGTTAAACGGAACAACAAGTCCCTCACCCTATCAACTTCATGATGATATTTGTGCATGAAACCAACCAATGAAGGATACTCCTCACGAACTCTGCATGCAGGTTCATACAAAGAGATCCATCTAGTCTCAACATCCTTCAAAAGTTTTTTGCCATCTGTAATTCTAATTGCAAATTTCTGGAACTCAAAAAATCACTTTGGGCTGCTTGACATATAGGCATGAAGTTCTCTTATAAGGTCTTCTAATTTAGCAACATTTTCATGGTTGCTTACCATTTTATACGCTAAATTCATTATGTGAGCCATACAATGAATTGGTAGCATATATGGGGCCACTATTGTTTGTAATCTAACACATAGCCCTATTCAGTGACCCTGCATGACAGATGCACCATCTGCTCCAACGCATACCAACTTCGTAGCAATTTCATAATCAGTCATTCCAGCAATATCTTTCAAATGAGAAACAACTATTTTATGTAGGTTTTTGGCATTGCAGTTTTCAACCATTTTCATAACACCCAATAGATGAGGTGTCCTTATATGATTTTCTAAAGTATAGACATGGATACATACCCATGCAGTGTTGTCGACTGTTGTCACTTCATCAATTGAAAGAGAGATAAACTTTGCTTTTTTTACATTCTCTTTCAAATCTTCCTTCTCTATCATCGAAAGGAATTTTACCATTTCCCATCCACTACTTTCAAACCAATGAGACTGAGGTATGTTCAGCATTCCATTAAATTGATACAAAACTTTGAAATCGAGGAAATATGAAATCAGTCTTCCTTTTTTTAGTATGTGAAATAGAGTAGAGAATTGTATGAATTTTGCATGTAGATTTGTTTGTTTCATCTTACAATTATGCGATGTGATCGTTCCTCCCTTTTCTAAGAGATGTCTATGTTTTTTCTATTCTGCCTCATATTCCACTACGTATCTGACATGCATGCATTCTTTTTTAGTTTTCCACCTGTGTGTTTTGATTTTCTGGCCATCCGCCCCCGTTACAGTTAAATATTGTTTTTGTTTTTCTATAGTGTCCAGCTTCAGTTGCATTTTTTGTTGCTTTCCAATTTGTACATATTGTACATGTACATTCATATGGGATCTCTTCAGAATTAGATGATTATACAGATTCGATAAATGGAAATTTGGCAGCCCAATCAAACATGTATGTCTTGCTAATGGTCCAGATATTCTTGTTCATTTTCTTTGTGTTACTTTTTTGAGTAGAATTTTGAGCAATATCACAATCACTTGGTTTCCTTTCTTGGACTAGAATTTGAATTTGATTTCTGTGTTCCATTTTGCTGAGTATTTATATGTGTGATATCTTGATGCACTTCTGGTTGCACCCCAACAGGAACAACATCTTCAATATCTGGCATATTATCACAGGGTCATTTGTTTGACTTTGATACTGTGCAAAAATCATGTCCACCTCAATAATACCTTCCACACAGTCAGTATTTTGATTCTTTGTGGTGGCATCTATTTGGTTGGTATTTTCAATATTTGTATCTGTAGAGTTTCCAAAATACTTGAAGAGTGATTTCTGAGATTTCTTAGTTACTTTTAGGGTCTTCGACATTCTTAGAACTAGCACCTTCCATTATTTCTGAAAAGATTCATGCGTCAGCAAAAGAACCAAGTAGTGAATCTATCCACTATTTTAGGTCTATGTCACGCATCCATTGTCTGAGGTCTCTGTCATACATCAACTCTACCCTTGTCACATGCCAAATACCTATGCCCTGCCGCACATCCACTATCTTGAGCCCACTGTCACGCGTCACACTCTGCCATTGTCACGCGTCAACACCTAATTCCCTGTCGTACGTACAACTCTCTTGTCACGCGTCAAACTATTCCTTTTTGGCGCGTCAGTAACAACTCTTTGTCACGCATCATGTAATAACTCTTTGTCACGCATCAACTATATCTCTTATCACGCGTCAACAACTAACCCTAATATGCTAACAAATCTCTGGTGCTCAAGAGTATGCGAGTTCAAACTTCACAGTATTGGTAATTTGGTAAGCTACTTGAGGTATACTACTCGACGAATCACCTAGGTTTTTATAGGAGATGTTTTCAAATGAAGGCGAAGCCGACCCAAAAAAATATACTATATATTTTAGGCGAACAGGACACCGACCCACTCCGAAAAAATCACCTTTTCAAATTTTCCTAAAATGAAATTTTCACCATATTACGAATATTCGCCACTAAAATTATCCCTGCAGCTTACCAAGTCAAAATACTTCCTAGGGAGGTTGATAGTCAACCTTATTTTAAGACTTGTATGTCTTTATTGGGGTTAATTTGAAGTAAAATCTGTAGCCATGCCCATTTCCCTATCCCTTGTTTATCACTTGTTTAGGTTCTTACATACATTATCTTCTTGTTGAAATGAGAACAACAAGTTAAATTTCAAAATCTAGGTGAGAATCTATGTTTTCTGAAAAGATCTTCTATTCCTTAATATCTTGCAAAATCCTCATTTTCTGTGTTTATAAGAATTTTCATGGATATAATCTTACCATGTCTGAAATCCTTGCCTCTCCTTAACCTTTTTCCCAAGTCGTAGAGGCCTGAAAGAATACAAAACTAGTTGCCCATGTAGCTGATGATGTTATAAAGTCTTGATGTCAAATTTAGAGGTGGTGTTCTCATTTTCACTCTGGTAATGTTTATCCCTTGATCATAGTTTGTACTCTGATACAAGGTCAGTTCTTCTCTTATGCATTCGTAATATGTTTTTCCATTATAACTCTTTGTTTTCTTCACGAATCATTTACCCTTTGAGCCCAAAATTTCTTCTAAATGATCAAGTTGGCTTAACGAGTGATTACACATATACTTCTGCATATCATTTTGTGGTTCATACTACTTCTAGGATAAGCCTTGGTATAAAATTTGTTTTATTTTCCATATTTGATGTTTTGATACCCATTGAAATGTTTTATCCACAAAATCCTTATTGACAACCTGTTCCACATAATAAAAATAAATGGAGAAATATTGTTTACTTGTTCCTTAATAGATCTTGAAAGAAAAATCTTACTTATTGCCAATGTGATTCTATAGAATCTTTTAGTTTGATTAGCTTTGAGATTTTACACTAGTTATCTTGGCAATTTGCTATTTTGTTCACAACTCTTGATACTTTAAATATTAAATTAGGTTAGTAATTTATTTATAACAAAGATACCTAAATATGGTATGCAGGAAGTAACAATATGAAAGCTCACCTTATACATCATATGAACAATATCATTAGATTGCATGAAAGATTAACGACATTGTTTGATGACGATGTTGGATCGATATGAACCATGGATATTCCCTTTCATAGTGTGGAAATGAATTATTGGTGATGTTTTGGACTCCCTCATAATGTCATTATGAAGGTGAGTTGCCTCTCTATAAAATTAAACTTTAATTTTTCCCTAAAGAGGATTAGTAAATTTAATTTATAATAGAAATGACCGCGATAAATTTCAGCGATTCATCGCTAATTTGATAACATAGGTGAAAACAAAATGATTAATCTTTCCTATTTTGAACCTTAGATTAAAAGGGATTTTTAGAAGAGATTGAGATACTAATAGGGTACATGAAAGGGTTTTTATATCAATAGGTTTCATAATGTCCCGTAACAAATTAGTTCTATTAACTAGTTTAGTTGGTTGAGAAGTTTATAGGATTATACTCTTAGAGGTGGTTAGGTTATAATCTTATCGTAAAGGTTTTAAATTAAAGAATTACCAATTACAGTGAAGGATGAATTTACTAGTGAGGTGTGAGGGTGAAATTAATTTATCTAATTAATTAGACATGAAAAGACTTTGATTATGTGAACTAAAAAATAATAGAGTATGGTCTATAAAGTGGGTAGAAATACTTATCCATGGAGTTTCATTAAAAATTTTATTTTCTAAAAATAATATTGGTTGATGATCAACTTGAATGACCAACTTGAATAGTTGTGAATACCCTAACATATCACCCCTTTATTGCAATTATGTATATACTATATTTATTGGTTATTCAAAATTGATATACATTTGGTGTGTTTCAATACAATAAAACTTAACCATGATTATTTTTAAGGCTTAAGTGTAGACCATGGTATAATTACATTAAATGAGAAAAACCAATATTTCCAAAACAAATGCAAACCTTCCAGGTTTAGTGTCATATCAAATCCCCTACAGATTAAATCTGACTGAATAGCGTAACCATTCACGCTAGCACACTTTACATTGCGTGCACTTAGCGTAATCATTCACGCTAGCTCACTTTACAGTTGGTTTGCACACACTAAAGAACCATTCAACGCTAGTGCACTTGACAAACATTGTGCACACTAGTGTAACCATGGTCAAAATAGTGCACTTTGCATTACACACACTAACGTAATCATGTATAGCACACCTAATGTACATGTGTAAAGCATTCAATACTTTTCTTTTTGTCATTGCTCATGTAAAAGAGTAGTGTGTTAAATCATTTGTAATCAAGTCTTAGTATTGTTTTTAAACCTATTTCCTACTGAATGGTTTTTATAAAGTAATTGTCTGGTGTTTAATTTTACAATGTTTAATCTTATTGAATCTAATCTAGTCTAAATGACCAACCGGGTATGCTTCTTCTCTCGCACCCTCTTGGGTGATCTTGAGAATTTTAGAAACGATGAAGTTTGGTTTTTTTGTAGAATTTTTTTGTATTTATGGGTATTTCGGTGCATAACAAAACTACTAATTTATTTTGTGTAGGACCGCATTCATTCAACGTCATAGTATACCTTGAAAACTCAATTTGATTTTTTAAATTGTAGGGCATGATTGCTATTGATGAAGAAAACAAAATAAACTTTATAAATGTATTGCAGTTTCAGATGGTGTTTTATGTATCATTTGAATGTCGATATTGATGTTAATGCTTGGACATAGTCCTCAAACTCATTGTGGGTAGTACCAAATGAACGTCTAAATAGTTGGCAATGAATGATATTATGTGATAATACTAATGTTTCCACTGTATTTGTATTTAGTAACCCGTGGATTAGAGCACAATTGATTATCCTTAGTGATTATATACCATTGATTGGTCAAATGGAGTAAAATTAATACTTTGAATTATATCAAGGGGGATAAAGTAAAGCATCTAGAGGAAATGGGTTTTAGTGGTATGAACATGTTGTATACTTGGTATTCATAGAGAGATCCAATATTTAGGAATTGACAAATTATTAGAGCCAGGTAACAAATGTTTTTATCCATTTTTTTTAACTTCCTATATTTAAATATGTTCCACCATTACCATTCTAGTCACATGTTATTGTATTCCCATCAACATTACCACTCTTTTCATAGCTCCATTTAAATCTTCTCTTATGGATAGCATCCAAATCAAATGTATCATGTCTAAGCCTTATCCTTGGATTCACTGCTCGGGATGTAAGACATTATTCAATCATTAATAGAATTTTATTAAGTGTTAATCTATGATCCATGATCCAAATTTAAGCAATTTTCAATCTAAGACCACGATGATGATAGGTATTTCATGTTTATCAAGGTTTAGTAAAATCAAAATTTCAATCACAATCTTTGTTTTAGGATGATTACTTTATCCATTGCTAAGATGATCAGCACAATCATAGTGTTTGAGTGGGTTAAATTATTGGAAACAACATATCAAAGAGTTTAAGCTTGGAATCCATTCTAGTTTTTTATGGTCTTATATGTTGACATTCTATTTGTAAAATGTTAGGCACATCTATCTCAATCTCTAAGTCTCATCCATTTGGCATTCACTTTGTCAAAATTTAAAGAATCTATTTCATCTCTAGATGGTGCCATATCCTTTGATATTGACTTGATGAAGTTTAAGGGGCAAACTCATTATCAATGTCTACGTGACTTATAATTTGGCATTCAATGTTGTCAAAATTTAGGCTCAACCTATATTTATCTAAGTCTTGTACTTTGATATTCCTCAGGACTTTTTGGGCTTAATCAACACAATCTTAATATAGGGTCATAAGTCTTAGAGGATGATATCCTACATTTTAGTCAAATATTAAGCAAAATCAAAATTTAGACTGACTAGTCTTAACCCATGGGTATTCACTTTAGTCGCAGTTAGATGGAAAACTTACAACCGAGACACTGAGGCAAAGCCTTAGTGAATTTTGGAAATTCACTTGATGAGTCCAAATTTGGGGCATATTGTATCTCATGAGGATGAGGGCCAAATTATCTTCTGGACATTCACTGTTGTCCAAGGTGGCTTAAGTAATTTTTCTAAATTGTGCCCAATCACTAAGAAACCTTCAAATTAGTCATAAGGACTCTAGAAACTCAAACAATTCATGAACCGCCTGGTCAAATAGAGCTTTACCTTAGTACAATGGTAGGCTCAGGAGCACAACATCAAACAAAGAGTTATTAGAAAAACTTCACGAGATGTCAAAATGATGCTCTATATGGCTATTCTTAGTAGTGAGAAATCAACCAAAGAACCAATCGTAGTCGCTAGGGAAGAAAAAAACTTCCACGTGAGCAAGATCGAACTGACAATTTGGGATATCCTCATCTCAGAGAGGGAAGATCTTATATTTGTGTGGGATATCAATTATACACAACTTGTTAATATGGTAATATATCCAATAGAGACAATTACAAGGGGCAAACAAAACCTATGTGGTATAAAGCATCAAAATGATTGTGAATACTACTCAGGATCAAAGGCCACTCTATGGATCATCTGTTCAAATCTATGCCAGTTATCGGTCAAAGACTTAATTGAAAATAGAGCCATTGAAATAGAAACCACATCAACTGGTACCATTTCACCTGGCACAGTATGAAGATGTGTGAACATTTTCCAGAGACTACTTTACACGGACTGATAACATCAACAACTATCTTGATGCTACCACATATGGTGCTCAAGTGATATCCCAAGGGGCAAAACACAATAGCAATTAGGCCTTCAGTGATAATCTTCCGTTATCATGGGATCAAACAATTGAAAGTGTTTCAGATAGGGACTGATCTTTAAACATCAAATGAGAACTTGAAAGTTGTTGTCACTACCCCTGTTCCAACACATGCAATAAATGAAGAATGTAGCTGTGACTTTATTTCCACTCAATACCTAGGCGTGATGACACTGCATTCAGACATATTTGAAATGCTCACCCAAAGCGTGCATTTTAGCTACTCGATTGTCCCTCCTGATGTGATAGGCTTGATAAGATGTTAGCCCATATAGATGCATGATGATATATTGATTTTTCAGACATTGATTATGATGTATACCAGACTTATATATATATATATATATATATATATAGAGAGAGAGAGAGAGAGACACACACACACACACATATACATATATGATGTTGACGATTGTCCATGGCTTACACTTGTGATTTGTTTATAGTGTATGTTGTGTGTTTTTATTTAAATGTGTTGATACTCTAGATGGATTTTAGTGAATGTGACATGTTTATAACATTTGATTAAATCTGTTTTAGATGTGGTTAAATGTTTGATTGATTTAAATGACCAAAAATCTAACTAAATGAAGTAAAAACTGGAAATATTTCCCAAGTATAAATTATATGTGATGGGTTTTTAAAAACACTTTTTTACCCTTGTGGCCTTTACAAATGTTAAATAAGATCATCAATGGGTAGTTATGAAAATTACAATAGGAATGTGGGTTTGGGAAACTATACTGTACTAAGATGACAAAAGAGACTTTTTGTCTAGGACAATTTCAGAGAAAGGGTTCTCCTTTTCAATAGATTTATAAGAAGTTAATTCCCCAAATTTTACATATTATTTAGAAGCAAATTAATCTATGCAGGAATTTTGATATGATAGGAAAGTTGATCGATGCGGAAATCTTTCCTGGATGCTCCTAATCTTTGAAGGTTAATCAATACAGGAAGCCTTTTATATGAGTAGCCATCCTTCAAGGGTATGGTCTTCATTTTTATATTTTATTGGATCATCATCATTGGAGGTATCAGTCCATAATTTTTATAGGTAGCCATCCTTTGAGGGAATAATCTACTTTTTTTTTAATATATTTTTGATAATGATTTAAACTTTTTGAATAGCTATCCTTCAGGGGGATCAACCTATTATAATTTTAGATTTTGATAAGAGGTGCATCCAAATGACTGTTTTCATATATTATTGAGATGAGGGGAAAAACCCTAATAAACTAGTTTGAGGAGGGGATAAGCGTGTATGCAACCTACACATACATAGTTTGGATGAATAGCTGAAATGATTTTAAGGAATTTTCACAAAGGAAATTATTGCAATAATGTGATAGGGTTTGAATGGAACAACTGTCATGATAATAAATTTTTTAACAATAGAAAGGATGCAAGTGTGAAGAATTCAAGGGCTCTACCTCAGGTTCCCCATCAGGATAAGTGAGACGATACACTCCTGACCCATACTTGTGAGTGATAACATACAGAAAAAGCCATTTAGGGGAAAAGTTTCGATGTTTACTCCATTCTAATGTAGTGATACTTTGATTCTCTTTAAGTACGAGATCACCAATTTTAAAGTCAAGTTCTTTGACATGTTTGTTGTATGCTTTGCTAATACATTGTTGATAAACTTAATGATGTTTAAGGGATGTTAGATGTTTTTCATATAACAATTCTAGTTGTGCTAAGTGGTCTTGATGATATTCCTTGCCAGGTTTAAATTCCTTGAGGGATACACAAAGTGATGGACTTTAAATTTCAAGTGGTCTGATGGCTTCAGAGGCATAGACAAGAGAATAGGATATAATGCCTATAGGTGTGCAGATGCTATTTCGATAGGCCCATAGAGCGAATGGGATTTGGAGATGTTAATTCCTTCTCATGCCATCTACCATTTTCATGAGAATTTTTTTTAGTGTTTTGTTAGAGGCCTTGGCCTCTCAGTTTTCTTGGGGATAAAATGGTGACAAAAACTAAGTTTGATGTTGAATGTGTCACAAAGATTTTTAACTTCCTTATTTTTGAATTATTTTCCATTATCTGTGGCAAGCTTGTGTGGGATACCAAAATGGCATATGATGTTTTGATATATGAATTTGATGATAGGTCTGGATTTCTTTGAGGTCAAAGGGATAAATTCAACAAAAATTAGTAAAATATTCAATTGTTGTGATTATGGAATGATGATGGTGAGATGATTTTGGATTAATTGCACCAATGAGGTCTAACCCCCATTAAGAGAAAGGCCATAGGTTCTGAGTGGGTTGTAATGTTTGACTAGGGATGTGGATGAGATCTAAGTGGAGTTGGCATTTGATGCATTTATTTACATATGCACAACATTCTTTGGTAATGGTAGGCCAATAATACCCCAGATGTATGACATGTTTAGTGATAACATTTCCATTGAAGTGACCACCATAGATGGCATCATGGACCTCTTTGATTGTTCTGGTTGATTCATGTAATTTAAGACATCGTAGTAAAACAACATAAAAATTACATTTGTAAAGGATGCCCCCTATGATAGCAAAGTGAGTGACACATTGAAGGAATGATATTTTAGTAGGCTGTGATAGATCTGATGGTAATTTACTTTCAGAGAGGTAATCATATACTTGTGTGTACCATAGATTGGGTGGATTGTTTTCAATGATATTTATGGAAGGTGGCACATTTTGATGTGACGAATGATCCAAGCATTGGAAAACTATAGAGATCTTTGTTTTATCCTTTGTTTTTTCTATTTTAAAAGGAACAAGGGATCCAAGGGATGTCATAATATCTATAAACCTATTGGAAGATTTTGGAATGGCTTTAATGGTATAATGATCGAACACACCAAGGAGAAAGTTGACGATAGCTATATATTTTGAAGGATTTCATTTTTACATTGATATTCTTCTTTAACTTAACTGGTGATGAATTATGAATCTCCATAGATTTCCAGGATGTAGGCATCTAGGATAATGGTGGTATTTAGACCCATGATTAAGGATTCATATTTTTCCATGTTGTTAGTACATTCAAAGTTGAGTTTGAACGATAATGGAAGTGGAATTTTCCAAGGTGGTATGAAAATGACTCTAGATACTTCCCCTTCTTGGCATTTAGCACCATTAAATAAGAGATTTATTTTAATGGGGATGAAATCAGATTCATCAATGTTGTTGATGGATTCATCAGGGAAAATTTTATCAGGTGGTTGATTATCTGAAAGGGGTGCATTGGCGAGATGATCTGTTATGGATTTTTTTTAATAAATTTATGATATATGATTTTGAGGTCAAATTAATTCATGAGAATAAGCCATTGAGTTATGAAATCATATATGATAAGGTTTAGCATGCATGGCTTTAAGTGGGTTAAAAATGGTGATGACATATTTCTTCTGATTGAGAAGATAATGGATAAGTTTGGAGGTGTCAAAATAAAATGCACAACATAGTTTTTCATCTTCGGTGTAGCATGTTTCATATTCATGAAGTGTGTAACTAATGTAATATATAGTTTTTTCACAAACTTTATTATCACGGTGGGCTAGCATAGCTCCTAAAGCATGTTGTGAAGTGGATATGTATAAATAAAATGGTTTCCCTTCATGAGGTGGAGTAAGCACATGTGGTGATAATAAATACTATTTGATTTGGTCAAAGTCTTTCTAGAAATCAGAATCCCAATGAAATTTTGTGTCCTTGCGAAGTAATGGTGAAACAGTTGATAGTGGTTAGAGAGTTGTGATATCAAATATCAAATGGACAGTAATTTACCTTAGAGGCTATGTAGTTTCTTAAGATTAAATGGTGGAGGAATTTCAATGATTTCTCTAACCTTTTTCGGGTCAGCTTTAATGCCTTAGATAGATATGATGAATCCTAAAAAAAATTCGAGGAGGACACAAAAAACACACTTTACAAGATTAAGATGAAGATAAAACTGGATAAGACGAGAAAATATTGATTCAAGGACGTCAAGATGGATATTGCGTGATTTGGATTTTCCTATGAGGTCATCAACATAATCTTAGAAATTTTTTTAGATGAGATCATGGAAAATGTATGTCATGGCGCACTAAAATGTAGCCCCTATATTTTTAAGACCAAAGGGCATGACGTGATAACAAAAGGTTCCCCAGGGGGTAATGAAATAAGTATTGTGTTGATCATTGGGGGTGATGATAATTTGGTTATAACTAGAAAATCCATCAATGAGAGAAATCATTTCATGATGATTTGTTAGGTCAATGATTTGGTCTATGTTTGGGAGAGGGAAAACATCTTTTGGAAAAGCAAGAATGAGATCCCTAAAATATGTGCAAATGTGTATCTTTCTTGAGGCTTTGGTTACGGGGACGATGTTGGAAACCAATTGTGGATAATCAATGGGTATGATGAATTTGTGTTGGGACCCAAAAATATTGGCTAAGTATAAAAAGGTGCATAGGCACACAATGCCTAGCTGAAGAAGGGAATGCAAAGAGAAGGCTCACATGATAGGGTTTAAGGAAGGGTTTAAGAAAACCTGTGGTGCATGTGCATACATAGATAAGGTTTCAAGACTTAGCCATATTGGGAATTTTGGGAAAGACACGAGAAAAGCGTGACCCAATAGTGAATGTGGAGTGGATAAGGTGTTATCCTGGCAATGTGATGCCCACAAAAAGAATATGCTTATTGATGGAGGATTCCAGAAGACCATCATTACAAAAAGTGGAGAGCTCGGATCTAAAGGAGAATACTTCTATGGAGGACCATTTCGACACTTGGTGATGGATCTGTAGTGCCTGAAAGCAAGTTATTGCTTGGTGAAACCTATATATACAAGCACCCGCATAGTAGAAAGAGAGGAGAATAGAGAGAGCGGAGATCTATAGAAATACTATGAGAACTCTGTGGGATTGGGTAAAGGATATTTAAGGGAGTAATGTATTAAGGGGCTGGGATATAAATTTTTCTTTGTATGGATGAAGGACATGATCCCTACTGTGATTTACGACTTCGGTCTACTCAAGTTGTGGTAGTCTAATGGATCCATTGAATGTAATGAGGTTATAAACATGAATGAGTATGAATGTAATTGATTCAATTCATATATATTATATATATATATATATATATATATATATTTATATATTTTCATTTCTGTTCATGGATGTTATGGAGTAGATGTAAATCCTTATGTATTTTCCTTTCTCTTGTAGTTCTATCTATTATCTATAAGTACCCTCTATTTTTAATGAATACATTTGTCTAGCGGCCGTTCTGAGCCATATAATGATTGTATGTCTCATTTCCACCTTTATTCATTAAGTTCCTAACATAGATGATGGTTTCCTACTTAACTCACATAAAAGAGATACTTGGCACCCACATGTGTCTTGGGTGAGCACCCAACACCTGCTGGGTGAAAGGTTGGCACACATGAGATTTCTTTCCTTTGTGATGAGTGTAAAAATGACTACATCTTTGTTCCCTTTCCGGGACCTCTTTTTGAAGTTGTAGTGGGAAATGGAATACAACATGATTTGTGTAATGACAGAGCATTTAAATTTGGAAAGTGTTGAATCATGGTTTAAAATCACGGAGAATGAATTTTCTCAGATATTCAACATTGGACATGAGTTTAATGCATGTACATGGGTAGAAGAAAACCTCTACCATGATTTGTATGAAACATTTTTCTATTTCTTCCTAGTAGAGATGTATGAATGGCTCTCAGCATATGTGTCTAGATCAAGCTGGTATTATAGATCACGCATGTGGACCCAAGAAGAATACCAGAGGCTATAGAGTGCAGATTTAACATGGACTCGTGTTGTGTATCATTAGTGGAAAGGTGTGTTGGCTAGCTACACTCTGGAGTATGCTATTTCTACATATTCTTTTCTGGAAGTTGTTGAATTTGAGTTTCTGGGAGAGCCCAGATAATCATTTCTACATGTTATTCCTCTAGAAATGAAGATCTTGATTGTTACCTTGAGTTTAGAGGTATTTCTGATGGCCGGCTAAACCATTCTAAGTGTTGGGTGAGGAAACTAGGGTGGAGGAAGATGGCAGATATTACGATGGAGAAAGAAAGGAAGGAGAGATGACTCAAGTATAGTGAAGCACGTGAAAGGGAGATTGCTAAACAAAGTGAGGTTCCAAGTGTGATGGATATGTGGAGGTAGACATTGTAGGAAGGAGTTGAGGTTCATGCAGAGGACGTGGAACCTGAGTAGTATGTGTTACCCCATCTTGGAAAGTGTGTAAGAGTGACCCCTTCAGCTTCTAATGAGAGTTCGTTGTGTGGAGAGAGAAGAGTCATTGGAACATATTTGAACCCACCTAGTGACCAAACCCTGGAACTTGGTTTTCCAAATCAAGGAAGGAGTATCATTGACCTAGTTTGTATCAGTGGGAGTGATAGTTCTGTGCAAAAGAGATACAATTTTTCATTTCCCACTTCTATGGCTACACATACTATTCCAGTATTCAGAGGAATTTTTAGACAAAGAACAAGTACACAAGCCATCAGTCTCATGTATGGGAGTGGCATAGGGTACACTAGTGGTAGTAGGGCATTATCATAGACCATTGGTGCGTAGTTCAATAGAACTTTGGGGACCCTTGGCATGACCACTACAGGACCTGGTGGATCTAGTGGGTCATGAGGAATAGGACCTGATGGACCTAGTGGAGCTGGTGGGTCAGAAGGAACAAAACTTGGTGGATCCAGTGGATATGATGCCTCTGGAGGAATAGGACCTAATGGATCTAGTGGATCTAGCGGTGGAGGAAACACCAGAGGAAACCAAGGTTGTGGCTCAGGAGCAAAAGGGCCCCAACCACCTCCTCTAGTCTTCTTTGAGATGTATTTACATTTTATAGATTACATGGGTATTGAAGATGTTATAGAATATGTTCACAAGTGTGAGCTGCTATGGTGTGCAAAGGGGATCACAACCCCGAAGTGGAAGGCTAGTCAGTTTACAGCAACATTGTAAGGGCGCGCGCATAGCTAGTATAGGAAATATGATCCTCATCAACCGGTGGTGGATTATACTACTTTAAAGAACACATTTTTAGTAAAATTCCACATCCCTGAGTTTGAACAGAAGAGCATTAGCGCCTTAAAGGAGATTCAACAGGGAATGGAAAAGAGTGTGTGGGAGTATGATGCACGGTTCAAAACCCTCATGTCAAAATTTTCATATGACATTCACCCTTCACAACATGCTCAATGGTTTGTTGTGGGGTTGATAACTCCATTTACAAGAGATTTATCTCATAAAACTTTCACAGACCCGTGTAAGGTGTTAGAAGCTGATCTACATGCTAAAGCTATTGGAAATGTTGATACTGGTGTTAGCCCATTTTTGGAAGCTCAAATTGCTGCTATGGCTAAGTAGCCGGAGACGTTGTCTGTGAACTCATCCCATGAGACTTGCAGTGGTATATGGTGTATAGATTGTGAAGTAGATGGACATGTCAAGGATAGTCACCCCAAAGGATAGTATGTGTTGTAACAGTAGACTGTGAAATTTTTCATGGGGACCATGATGCAAGTAGATGCAACTTGTTACAACACGTAATTTAGAAGAATGTGTCTTGCTAGTATAAGATATACACCTCTAAAACCCACGATACTAAGGATTGTAGGCTTATTGACCAGATCCATGAGGCCATTGATCATGGGGTAGGCCAAACCAACATTACAAGTAGTTATAAAGGTGATGATCACCATTATGAGGAGCACGCAGATGGGGGTGCACGTGGAAGGGGATTTTGTGGAGGATTCCATGGTTGTGGTAACGATGGAGGAGGAATAAGTGAGTTCCCACATGGAACCTGTTTTAATTTTGGGTCTATAGAGCATTACAAATGAGAGTGCCCAGACTTTTTGTAGTGCTCATGGTGCGGGAAGAAGCACAAGTATGAGGAATGCCCTGAGTTGTTTGAGAACACGAATCTACAATACTAGAAAGACAAGGGCATTGCAATGGTAAGCATTAAGAATATGGACACATAATGGATGCCATGGGTAACACGTGATGAAGGCTTAGAACCTGTTATGGTAATAACAAGATCAGGAGGCCATGCTTGTAAAGGAAATGCCAGTGTAGAAGAACCTAGTTTCAAGGGAAGAAGTGGTACATGGGAAGTACCCAGACCCTACACATCAAAAGGAGGTATATCAAGAAACCATGGACATCATTCAGAGTTTACAAGGAGAAATCCAATGTCTAAAGGATTAGTCCCAAAGGGAGGAGCAAAGAAGGAAGGTCGAGGCACCAAAATATGACCTGGATGAGACCAGGGAAGTATGTAAAATGCTAAGGTAAGAGAATATTATTCCCTTGCTAGGAGCATGGTTAAGAGAGAAGGTACCACACACCGGAGAAGAGTGTGAGAGGTAGGTATTGCATGTAAAACTTCCCTCTCACAACCTTGAATATGATAGGGAGATCATGTTAAATGTGGTCATGGATGGATGGATCCTTAGTAATATCCTCATTGACATAGGCGCAGAGGTCAATGTTCTCACCTTGGATGCTTGGCATCATATGGGAAGGCCTGTATTACAACCATCTTCGAATGTGATGTATATGACAAAAAAATGAAGGTAATGCCCATCAGTGTCTTAAAGGATGAAGTTATCGCCATTCAGGGATCTAAGTTTACTGGGGAATTTGATGTCTTGGCGCTCTCCGAGGCAGACAATTTCCTAGCACTACTTGGGAGCCCATGGTATTATAAGAACAATGTGGATCTTTGGTTCAACAAGGGATAATTAAGATTTGAAAATGAGGAGGAATAGGTCATCATACCCTTGGCTGATGGGAATTCAACACCCTATACCAAACCTTTAGGAGAAGAGGTTCTAGATAGAATATATGTGTGCTCAATTAGGGATCTAGAGATAATCCATCCTACTGATGGAGTTATTCAGTTTGAGGATGCTCAGTCGGTAAGTGACACCACTAGTCTAGCATGTGATAATTGGGTGCATGGAACCTATGAGTTAATTAGATGGCATTTGAGAGGATCGGTGACAAAGGTGTGTATGATCTAGTGCCTAGGGGAAAGGAGCTACCTAAGTAGTTAGGAGGAGCCTTCCCTAAGGTCTTTTTGTAGAAGATGGAAGCTCAATGGAAGGAGGAAAATGAATGAAGAGGGATGTTAAGTTACATCCTACTCAGAAAATTTGCACGTTGGTGGGAAACGCATAGGGATAATATCTTGGAATGACGCTAGGTAATAATTGCCTTCTTTGTAAGGTTTTGCACGAACAACATGCCTACTGCTATAAAATATTATGATGTTAAAGAGGTTGCTTCCTTCCATATCCAAGCAGGTGAGACATCCTAGATGGGAAGCACAGAAGCATTGCCACCTTCATTATGGTTTCAAAAGTTTTATTCCACATTTCAAGGTTATGTGTGTTCATGGTACATTCATTCTGAGACATGCCGCTAGATAGGGAATTGGCAAGAGTTAGCAGCTGATCTCATTTAAACATTCAAGTATCAGAGTAAAAATCCCTTGGTGGATAAGGCATTACAGGTTGTCAAGCACCTTATCATTGGGGATATGCCACTGTAGAAGATAGGCTACTAGAATTTCTAGGTGAACCTAGCCTGAAAGCATGCTTTGAAGAAGAGGAAACAGAAGAGATACAACTTGAGTGCATGTGTTTGGAGAAAGAAAAATGCAAAATGGTAAATGTCATAAATGGTGAATAGATGGAAAATTTGGAGGTTAACCATTCTCTAGGCTCATGTGAAGTGATGGATAGTGCTGATGAAAGAACACACACCTACCATGAGCCCATGAAGATTAAGAAGGTTAATATTGGGTTGGAGGCGGAACCCAAGGAATCTATCATTGGAGATTACTGGTCAGAGAAGGAATTCTATAAGATCATTGATTTGTTGTATGAATTTTAGGACCTGTTCCCATGCAGGTACCATGAACTTAAGGGCATTCACCATTCCATGGGAGTGTTGCGGATATAACTGAAGGAAGGTACATGCTCAGTTAGGAAGGGACCATACCAGATGAACCCCAATTTGTGCATGGAGGTCAAGGAGGAAATAGACAAGATGATAACATCAAGAATCATAGAGGCTATGGAGGAGTCAGAGTGGATAAGTCCAATGGTGATTAGTATCAAAAAGGAAGGATAAGGATATGTGTTGATTATAGGGACCTGAATGTAGTGTGTGTCACTGATTCCTTCCCAACCATTTTCATTGAATAAATCTTGGAAGGAGTGGTAGGGCACGAAGTCTACTCTTTCACAGATGGGTTCTCAAGCTATCACCAAGTGAGAATTTCAAAGGAAGACTAGAGAAAGACAACCTTCGCCACCAAGTGGGCAAGTTTTGCCTATATGGTCATGAATTTTGGGTTGAAGAACGTGTCTTCTATGTTCTCACACATTACAGTGTAGGGCTTTTAGGAATTCATCCACAAGTTTCTCTAGGTGTACATTTATGATTGGAAAAATTACTGAGCTATATAGAAGATATTCTAGAACACATGGAGGAATACGAAGGAAACAAACATCCAAGTCTCTGGGTACCTCTGAACTTCTAGAAGAAATGGCCAACATGAAAATAAACCTTCTGCTGCAATTAACATCCACCATAGATGGACTCAAGGCAAAATCCACCCCTACTAAAGAACTATTGGACATGTATTGACCTAAATGTCGGAAGAGACACCCCTTGAGAGAATGTCCTTTGGATGTCATAGATATGTGCTTAATCTGCGAAGTTACTGACCATAACACTAAGCATTGCACACTTCTACCACAATTGAAGGGAGGTTTAAATGCCATCTCTCAAACAAGTGTTGAATTCATTTTTTTCCAAAGACCAAACAATCAGGGTGGGTTCCCATCTAGACCAACTCATAATCCATAGAGAATGCCATGGCCAAATCAAGCCTCTCAGTCTTCTTGGGGACAGCCTAAGTGGGCAAACTCAAACTAGATGACTTATCCATATCCACCACCTTGGAAAAATCTATACACTCAGCCGGGTTGGGCTCCACCACCCGCAGCCAATCCTTGGCACAATAAACAGTGGGGTCCTCAATAAAATTTTATCCAAAATCAGTTTTGGGCACCACCACAAAACAGTAATCAACAACACAGGTTCCAGCAGCCACAACAAGCTTTAATGCCTCCACCTCAAGCCTACCAAAATCAAGGACAAGCAACACAAACACAACTTGTGGCTTAGCCAGTATCCAATCCTAAAAATCAACAGATAACCTTGATTGATGACATAGATGCATGTAACACCATGCAGGTTAACACTATTGGTAATTTACGATTACGATCTGGAAAAATATTGAACCCTCCTGTGGTTATCACAGAACTGCCTGATGATGCCGATAAGGAAGAAAAAATTGAGGGTAACACTGGTTCTTCACCGATTCCAGATAAACAGGATGATCAAATACCCAAATAGACTACAAACCCTTTTCCTGAGTGATTACAGGACACTCGGATTACAGATGAAACAAAACTAGTTCAGGAATTGAAAAAAGTACATATTGAGGTTCCACTATTGCGTGTAATAAGGGACATCCCTAAGCTAAACCAAACCATTAGAAATGAGTGTATAAAGACACCAGGAAGAAAAAAGAAATATCCAAAGACTATCTGAGTTGAAGGGAATTCGGGTGATTTAGTTGCTGACACCCTCATCTCACCAAAATATGGGGATCCTGGGAGCCCTGTCATTACTATTTGTATAAACAACCAGTCAATATCTAATTTTTTGGTGGATCTTGGTGCTAATATTAATGTTATCACAATAGAAATGTTTAACCTACTATCCTTGACAGGACTTCAACTAACCAACATTTTTCTGTAGTTACCATATCAATCCATTGTTGTACCTGATGGTGTGGTTGAAGATATAATGGTCATTGTTGAATCATGGGAGTACCCAGTTGATTTCATGGTTTTGTAGCCTAAAGCTCGGAATTTGGGATATCTAGTCATCTTGGGAAGACCTTGGCTAGCTACGGTTGCCACTTACATTGACTGTAGGTCAGGCAACATGACAATTCTAAATGGGCAGAAATCCAAATGCATTTCATTATATCCTCCTACGCAGCCTTATACGAACAATTGTGACCAGGTATGGGTGGATTCTTTGGATGCTAACTCTTTGAGTTCTTCTTTTGTAGCCACTATTGCAGTACACAATCATATGACAGAAGCTACAAAGTCATATGTGCTGACTGATTCTAAGGATTTTGTAACTACGGAAATCAGCACTACTACTATGGAATTTGGAATATCGGCAGTAGACATTACCTCTATTGAGTCTAGTAGGAAACTCTATGCTTATAATTCCAAACATTTAGTTCCTGATTTCTATTATCCTTTAACTAAGGTTCTATCTTTTGATAACATATCCATCCTGCACATGCTTCAGCCCCATGTTTTCCTATTGAATTATTTTATCACTAGCACAGAGCTTGCTTTTGCGAATGATACTAAGCAGGTGCTTATTAGTATGGGTAGAGAGCTAACTATAGGAAGTGAATTAGAGGTCAATCAAGAAGCTAGGGTGCTTGAGGTTCTGAAGAAACATTCTCATGCTTTTGCTTGGGATTACATTGATATGAAAGGAATTCATCCTAGCATTTGTACACATCATATTTACACCGATGATGTCAAACCTATAAGGTAGCCGCAATGAAGAATCAATCCAGCATCGAGAGACATAGTCAAAACTAAGATAAAAAATCTCCTAAAGGTAGGTTCCATCTATCCTATATCTGATAGTCAGTGGGTTTCCCCATTAGTTATTGTTCCCAAGAAGAATGGTAAGTGGCGAATATGTGTTGATTACAGGGAACTTAACATAGCCACCAAGAAATATTATTTTCCCCTGCCTTTCATTGACCAAGTCCTAGAAAATTTGGCTGGTAAGAAATATTTCTCTTTCTTGGATGGGTTTAGTGGGTATAATCAAATTAGTATTGCTCCTGTTGATCAGGATAAGACTACTTTTATGTGCCCTTGGGGTACATTTGCTTACAGAGTCTTACCTTTTGGGCTTTGTAATGCCCCTGCCACATTTCAGCGGGTAGTCTTGGCCATTTTTGAAGATCTTGCTAACGACTGTGTTGAGGTTTACATGGATGATTTCACTGTCCATGGATCCACTTTTGAAGAATCTTTGAATAATATTGAGTAAGTACTCAGTCGATGTGAACAACACCAACTATCTGTAAGTCATGAAAAATTTCTAATGATGGTTGATCAAGGAATTGTCTTAGGTCACCATGTTTCAGCAAAAGGTATAAAGGTGGATCCCAAAAAGATATCAGTCATCACCCAATTACCTCTACCAGCTAATCGGACTGACATCAAAAGTTTTCTTAGCCATGTAGGTTATTACTACCGATTCATAAAATATTTTAGCACAATTGCTGCCCCAATGTTTTCATTACTAACCAAAGATTGTGTTTTTGAATGGTCTTCTCAGTGTCAATAGGCATTTGATTCTATCAAAGAAAAGCTGACAATAGCCCCTGTCTTACATGGCCCTAATTAGGGACAACCTTTCCATATCCACACTGATGATTCTAATACAGCCATGGGCATTGTCCTTGGACAAAAAGACTCAAAAGATCATATGCATGCAATTTATTTTATCAGCAAAAATCTAACTCCTACGGAAAATAATTACACTACTACGGAAAAAGATTTTTTGGCTGTTGTTTATGCTTTGAATAAATTTCACCATTACATCACTGGATATAAAAATTTTGTTTACACTGACCACTCTACCATTCGATATTTGATGAACAAACCAGTGGTTGGTGGAAGGCTCATTCACTGGTTACTCTTGTTGCAAGAATTCAATCTCACTATTATAGATAATCCTAGGAAATCTAACATTGTTGCTGACTTTATTTCTAGAATAAATGTTTCAAGTGATGACGAAGTAGTCCAAGACCAATTTCCTGATGAACACTTGTTTTCCATATCTACTAAGACTCCCTGGTTTGCTGATCTCGCAAATTATTTAACAATAGGGAAGTTTCCTACCTATTTCACTCATAAGGAAAGAACGTGATTGGTTAGAAATAATGCAACATATAAATTGTGTACAGGATTCTTATTCAAATGTTGTCCTGACATGGTTCTTCGCAGGTGTGTTCGAGAGGATGAGGTACATGACATACTGCGAGAATGTCATGATGAGCCAGGAGGTGGACATTATTCAGTGAAATGAACAATTCTCTAGATCCTTGGAGCAGGATACTATTGGCCTTCCCTCCATAAGACTGTCAAAAAGTATGTGTGATAGTGTGATGCATGCCAATGAATGGGAAAACCTACACTTTCTACAGAAATTCCTTTGAACCCTCAGTTGGTTCTAGGACCATTTGAGAAATAGGGTATTGATTTTGTTGGACCATTTGATCCTCCATCTTTCAGGAAGGAGTATCTCTTGGTATGCACAAAATACATCACCAAATGGGCTGAAGTTCAAGCATTGACATCTAACAATGAAGTGTTGTTGCTGATTTTCTCTATAACCGGATATTGCTGCGATTTGGAGAACCAAGGGACATTGTATCTAATCAAGGTCCTTAATTTGTTTCAAATATGATTGAAGATTTCTCAAGAATCTACAGAATCAGGCATCGGAAATCATCACCATATCACCCCCAATCCAATGGGCAAGTGGAGGTAACCAATCGAGAGTTCAAGAATATTCTAACTAAGGTGGTCAATTCCGACAGAAAGAATTGGGTACCAAAGCTTCCTAAGGTCATTTGGGCCTACAACACGACCTGGAAAACAACTACTGGTTTCTTTCCCTATGAGCTGGTCTTTGGGAAGAAGCCATTGTTACTTGTTGAGTTCAAGTTGTGCACCTAGCAAACAACGTTGGAAGTTGGGATCAATTTGGATGAAGCACAATGTGAACGAGTGTTGTAGTTGAATGAATTAGATGAAATGCGGATGGAGGCACAAAAACAGACCAAAATTCTACAACATCAACAGAAAACTTGGCATGATGCTCACATCAAAAAATAGATATTTCATGAAGGATAGTGGGTTTTACTCTTTGATTCCCACTATCAGAAGTTTAAAGGAAAGTTGCGTACACATTGGTTAGGTCCATATCAGGTGAATCAAGTGTTTGATAATGGCTCTGTTCGATTGATACCGATTGATGGAGACAAACGGACTCTTCTAGTGAATGGGCATAGGCTTTGAGTTTATCACCAACTGCTGGATAAGAAGGCTTTCACCAATGACATTCTGTTATGAACAGACATGCATGCTGAGGAGGATATTTACCTCTCACGCATGGAGTAATTAATAGTTTGCAAATTTAATAAAGGAAAATGATCCTTCATTCGATCTTCTTCCCTTAGTTAGCATTTTTTATTGTAATTTCCAATAAATGTAGGAATTTTCATTATTTCTACTGCCATTAATCATGTTTCATCCAAAATTGTAGAGAATAGGAATCTACGGATATCAGCTAACTAAATGTGGCATGGGTAAGTGCATTTTACCTTGCTAATGATATTTCTATGTGAAACATTTCCCCATGTATTCATTTTTCATTATGACACCATCATGAAATGATTGATATGGTAATTCGGGATCTCTTCCAAATTTGGCTCTATGAATGACAGAATAAAAGGAGTAATGGCTCATAAATCACCACATGCTTTGATGTGTCACACTCTCCAATGTCAGGACATGTGGTGCTTACTCCTCAACCATGGGATATGTGCCACCACAAAAATCTTACTCTCACACGGGTGGCCGGTCTCATCACTATCTTTCCACCATCACCTTTGCTTGATGTTGAGCTACCCAAGGAATATGGTGCCATTTGAAATTTAATGCTTCTACAACCGCTTCTTCCTATTGTGGTGTGCACATCAATCATGACTAATTTTATCAGGCACTAGACATGAAGTGAAAGAGACACTCTGATCTGGTTTTTACACTACCATGTATTTCTTACCTTTTGGCTCAGCATGGGACCGTGAAAGACATCAGAACCTGCTTCACCTGACACCTTGCTCCGAAATGCCACCATTTCGTAGGTATTTCATGATTTTGGATGGTTGTATTTCATTTAACAATTTTAAGGTTTTGATGAGGGCATTGTGAAAGAGTTCTTGAACAATTTTGAGTCCACATGCTCGCAAGTTGGTGGACGAAAAGTTGAAATTACTAGTTAGGTTAGTTTTGACCTGTCTGACTTACCAAACTTCAGTTTAAAGGTTATGATGAATGCCCCTTTGCAAAGTATGATTGCTCAGTTCCATGACGAAGGAGAGGAAATCCTAGAGGTCATCCCAACTCCATTGGGTGTCCAAAAGGGTGTTAAGCAGACAAGTTTTCCTAGAATCTGGGGTGAGATTGCTAAATGGGTCAAGTGGTATTTTATATGTGACGTCCAGGCCTATACTCTGGGTGGTGATGCACTCAAAATGCTCATTCACCTTAAAAAGGGACATGTCAACTAGGCCCTTTGGGTAAATATGCCAGAGTACCTCGCATACTCCATCATTAAGGTATGCCAGAAACACCGGTCCAGTGGAGGCAAGTCTATGATTAAGCACCCAGGGTTGATTCATTTTTTGTGTTCACACCAAGTTTTCTTTTGACTAAAGCAGAGGCTCAAGGGACGTGTTGGTGGTGAAGGGTCCAGGCCTAAGAAATTAAAATTTGGTCTCTCTTCTGTACCTTGGTCTACCCTTGCATCGAACCCTTCACATAGTCAATCAGAGGTAGCTGATGTTCCTGAGCATGCCGACAAGATTGGTACTCCTGAGGGACCATCCCCATCCATTTCTGATTCAAAAGGAAAGTTTCCCATGGCCCCATCTTCCTCCATGTAACTACGGTCTTCGTGGCTTAGCTCATTTTCACAGACAAGCGGTCTCCAATTGAAGTCCTTAACTGATGATACCACCCACATTCGGGAGGAACTACATATGGAGGATGACCTGGCCGCTCCATCATCTGCTGTTCCATCATCTAAAGAAATTCACAAATTAACCATAGAAATTCTTGACACCCAAGTGGCACCTTCTCACAACTATCTGGAGGAGATTGCACTGTTAAAATCTTAGTTACAAGGTATGGAAGAATCCACCCAATTATTACAAGCTGAATTTACACAAAAGATAGTAGAAAAAGTTCAGGAGATTACTGCCCTACAGCTTGAAGTAAGTTGTCTAAAGTGACAACCTAATAAGAGTCTTACCCTCTTGAATAATTTCCAATAGTTGTCTCTTCAAGAAAGGGAATTGTGGAAAGAAAATCAAAAATTAAAAAAATAAAAAGAATCTTTGGAAGAGGGAAAACGAAAAAGTAACATCTATCTTAGACTCTGTTTGTCCTTTGGCCATCAAACTACTGTCCTATAGGAAACCCTCCTCACTCTACAGCATGTATATCCAAGAACAATTTTATTCTTGGTAGTTATTTCAATTATGTTCTCAATCCTCTCATGAAATTCCTGATGGCCCTAGTTTTTTATCAGTTTATAAGTGCAGTGCTCCAGAAATTCAAAATTTGTTCTGTGAATTTTATGTACATAACATGATAGTGACCAATGTCCCTGATTTCTTGATCAACCTATTTGTGGGTGATTTTAAAATTAAAGCCTTTCAGTCTGTAATACGAAATCAGATAATTTGGAATCAGTAGATAGACAGTTTCAATAACACTTCTTAGTCCATTGGATTTTTCATTTTCCCAACTCATGATACAGATGTCGCCCTGTGGAAAATTTTTTGATCATTGTACTATCAGACAGGGGTTGGGGTGAATACTTCTCATATTTTTCTTCAATGTATTATCAATTTTGAAAATTATAGTCAGGAGAATTTTGGGTATGCTTGGCAAGCTTGTGATAGAAGATGGGATACTTTAAGCCTACCTTTGAAACATAGGGAGGTCCTCTCTCCCCAGAATTTGAGCTGGAGCATGTGTAGGGGTGATGCTCTCATCACCATTATCAAACAAACTACAGAGAAAACTGGCCACCAATACACTGATGAATGGGTAGGCCTCCAAGTATGGCCACCAATCCTCTTGAGCCCTCTCACGACCTGGTAGAACAATGCAGCGCAGTCCCATGATAGTTTCATTGCCTAGGTGGAAATTACCTCCAATACTCATGGCTGCAAGAATACCACAAAGTAATACGCTGATCAATTTGAGGAGTATTTTCTAACCAACTTGGAAGGTAAGTAGGGCACAGATGAGTTGCATTGAGACATGCAATAGGTAAAGTCAAGGGGGGAAAAGATGAGTGCATTTTTTGGCTCATTGATATCATTTCTTCAGACTAGAAATACTCTTTGTGATATGACTTATTAGTATATGGGGATGTTTTGTGTAGTCATGTCTTAGTAGGTTGATGCATTTTCGTTGCTATTATTTATGAAAACCATTTTATCCCATGAACCTCCTACTAACTACCTTTATGAGATCAAACATGATGATGTGTGTAGGGGATGATGGAATTTACTCGTGGATAAGAAGCCCAAGTTCGAAGCATGCGGCTGAAGACTGTTTCCATCGAATTGACCTATTAGCTTGGGCTTGACTCTAATGGCTCGTAGCAATCTATGAGTTTTAATTGATATTTGATTAACAGTGTTTAATGCCACCTAATATGGTGGATCTTGTAACCAACATTATCTATATGAAGACTTTGTCTTCAGAACTTGAGTACCACTTTTTGATTATCGAAGAAGATTATCTGCATACTGTTCTGGTTTTATTTTTGATATGTTATGAACTCATTTCAAAGTTAATGAAAGATATGACATTTTGAGAATTAGAAGTTGTTGAATACTCTATCCCGAGGAAGATCAAGGGCCCACTTGACTGAGGAGATACATGGTTACTTTGAGTTTTCAAGCATACAGTCCTTCGATTAGTTTTACTACAATTATTGTTTGATGAGTTTTTGCATGCATGCTTTGATTAAACTATCTCTGCTTTCTCCATTACCACTTTTGCTTAGAGTAGATGATTTTTTTATGCAAATCTAGTTCTTGAATAGTCTTGCTTTCTACTGAAAATTCCAGTTATTCAGTTGTGATTTAATCTGTTAAGAATAAGTGTGTGCGGATTTTATTTTACAGTCAAAGATTAGTTGTTAAAATTCCTTTCATTACACATAGTTGAATTCTATAGATTTGTATTTAATTTTCATAGATTTTAACCACACTTCCATAGAATAGTCATTAAAACTAAGAAACCCCCCCAACAAACTCAACGTATATCTGGTTCTCCTAGACTCCATTGCATATTGCCTAGGATACAGCCCTGGTTTAGAATGACACTGACAAAGATTATGTCAGTTAAATGATTGGAAGAATACAACGATCCATCAAAATATAACCTTTTCCACCAAGTGGGGAAGTTTTTCCTATATGGTCATGACTTTTGGGTTGAATAATGTGTCTTTTATGTTCTCACACATTATTGTGTAGGCCTTCTAGGAATTCATCCACAAGTTTCTCCAGGTGTACCTTGATGATTGGACCATGTATGGATTAGTCAAGGAACATTGTGACAATATGAGATTGATGTTTAAAAGGTGTCAAAAGTTGAGTTTATCCCTAAACATCAAGAAGTGTGTATTTACTACCTCGTTTGGGATCCTGTTAGGACACATCATATACAAAGAATGCTTGCTAGTGGGTCCTGCCATAATTACACTAATTGTGGGATTGGGGGAGCCAAATAGTCAAAGCGTAGTGTGCAGTTTTCTTAGACACATGGGCTACTATCAGAAGTTCATAAAGGGGTATACCAAGATTACCGCACCTTTAGAAGAGTTTCTTAGACATAAAAGTGCCTTCCATTGGGGAGAGGTGCAACAGAAGTCATTCAACACATTGAAGGATAGGCTTATCACCACACCTATATTACGTTTCCCTTCTTGGGATAAGCCCTTTCATGTTCATGTAGATGCCTCCAGAATGGCCATTGGGGCAATGTTTGCACAACCTGGTGAGGGAATTGTTGATCGCCCCCTATTCTTTGCAAGCAGGAAGTTGACACCAGTAGAGTAGAATTATACTATGACCTAGTGTGAGGCATTATCTATGATCTATGCACTTTATAAGTTTACGTAGTATCTGCTGGATACTCCCTTTATCTCCTACACTAACCACATGGCATTAAAATATTTGGTGAATTCACTCACTTTGCCATCATAGAGGAAGCACATGGAGGAAGTGCAGGAGGAAATTATGCAGGCGATGTCATCGCATGTAAAATATTGATGGTAGGATTGTGGTGGAAAACTTTGTATAAGGGTTGCAAGGAGTATTGTAAAGCATGTGATCATTATCAGTGTGTTGGCAAGCCAAGACAAAGAGATGAAATGCCTTTTTTCCCTATCCCTAGCGCTGAACCTTTTGAGAAATGGGTAATAGAATTTGTAGGCCCTAGTACGCCAGTAGTGCGTAGGACTGTAACACACTATGTAATCACTTACATGGACTATTCAACAAGGTGGGAAGAGTCATCCCCAACTAAAGACTATACAACAGCTATAAGAGCAAGATTTTTATGGGAGAACATTATCATGAGGTATGGATGCCCTTTAATTTTTAACTAGTGATAGGGGTACACATTTCTTGAATGAAACCGTGAGGATCCTATTATCAGAGTTCATGGTGGCCCATAAAAAAACTACTCCCTATCACCATCAGGAAAATGGAACTACTGAGGCATTTAACAAAATACTAAGTCAAACACTAAAAAATATTTGTGATGTCAGAAGACAAGATTGGGATGACAATGTATCATCCATTTTATGGGATTATAGGACAACTTATAAAAGGATGAACAAAACCACACCATTTCAATTGGTTTTAGGAATGGAGGCTATCCTGCTAATTGAGTTCATGTTACCTTATTTGTAAATAGCAGGCACAGGAGGGTTGTCTGATGCGAAAGCACTAGAAGAAAGGATTGATAAATTAATTAAGCTAGAAGAAAGATGATCACTCTCCAAGTGGATCCAAACAACATAAAAAGAAAAGAAAAAATCATGGCATGATCACCACATTAGGAACAAGAAGTTTGAGGCTGGCCAGATGGTGTTGTATGATTCTAAGTTTCTAGGCCATCCTGGGAAGTTAAAAGTGCATTGGTTGGGTCCCTACACCATCTCGTACCATTTCACCTTTTTCTTAGATAGTTTCTTTGAAGTGTTGATGAAACAGATAGGGTAATGGGCATAGGAGGAATACTTATTCAAATGTTGGTTGATGGGTTGTTGTGTGTGTATGACTCCCGAATCCATAGCTGATTATGAGAGCTTCCTTATGGCTAGGAGGAACTACCTATAATGAAAACAAGACCACTAGAAGGAATTAAACAATATGGGAAGTGAATTGCATAGCATATGCTAGATCCGAGAAGTATGATACTTCCTAGATGGTTGTTAGTACACTGTTTTAAACAATTTAATGTTGTAAACAAAGTAAATCCTATTGTTATTTTAAAATGATTTAGGTATCTCACTTAAAAACACAATAAGAAATAGATCTAATCCAACACGCTAAGCTAGAATAGAATCCAAAGGTCAAATGATTGGTTTTGGGTCTCTGCAGGTCTGATAAAAGTCTCTAGTAGATCACAGGTGAATGAGGGTGAGGTGAAATTAGGTGGTTAGGTCTCTATTCTAGGCTATGTGGGAAAACACAGAGACCAGTGTCAGTCAAGGATGACTAACGGTGGTTAGGTGTAACTGGTACTGGTTACTTTCGGATCTGGAAATGTCACAGAACAAGCTGGGGTGTCCTTTGTGATTACACAAAGGATTTTGATTAGTCAGGACAAGGTATTGGGTGACTGGAGTATGCTTTGGTGAGGTTTTTAATGGGTATATGGAGGTGAAAATGTGGAGAAGGTCAATAGGGAGCAAGATAAACAATGGATGATATAATGACAATGAAATGAAATAACTAGGAAAGTATGATGTTGTACTTAGATTCTATTCATGAATGTCTATGTGTGAGGGATGAAGGTGCTAATGATGGGTTTGAAGGTTGTAAGTGATCACCAATTAAAGAAAAGCTTCTGTATGGGATATAAGTACACTCCTCTTTGCTTGTATAGATCATATCATGGTTGGGATGGCTATGCAGGAGAAGATGCTCAATCTCCTTTGGATGTGAGTTTTTGTTGGAATTTTCTCTTTGAAGATGCATTCTCTCTAAGATGTGTTCTTTCTCATCAACTTTCTCCCAATATTTTTTTTCCAACTTCCAACCTCTAACCTTGAGAATAAGGTATTTTTGGGGTTAAAAGGGTAACCGATAGTAGTCCGGACTAACTGGCAATAGTTAGGGGTAACCGACGTCGGTCAAGGTGGGATTTCCTAGGTTTACTAAATTAGGGAGATCCAACTGATTTCCTTAGATCTCATGTCGTTATCTTGCAAATTGGACTGAGAGCCTCTTGTAAGCATGTGGGAATGTGGTTAGAGGGAACGTAGGCATTGATTTTTAGGGTTTGGGTAAGTCTTAATTAATTATGGCAACTTACTAAGAATAGGTCTTAGGTTGAGTTGGCTTGATGAGGTGGTTAAGTGAACTATATGTGTGGATATTATTTAAATAATAAATATAGTGAGGATAAAGAATTAATTTAATTAAATTAATTAAATTAATACTAGTGGGGTGAAAGGGGTTATGGCTAGGTAAATGTAATAGAGGGTGCTTATATGTCGATGGAAAAAAGGGGAGTGTGACCTAATTTTAGTGTCTACATTTTTCCCCTTTTTTGTGTAGCTTGTATTAGTAAGTGGCGCTAAAAAAAATAAGATGTAGTTACCCCATGTGTGGGTGAAGGTGATCCCCCTCAAACTAGGAACTGACGAGGCAACATGATGAAGCGGTGAGTGGTTTGATAAAAGGTAAATGTGAGGAAAAGACAAGTGGGTACAAGGGAAAAGGGTGAAAGTTCTACTCAGGAAATCTAGTTAATAGGTCAGGGTCACAAGTAATAACAGTCAAATGCATGCACACGTATAAACTGCAGCACACTACCAGGTTGAAGAGTAGAAAAACTCTACATCATCTAAGGTTGATAGGTTTATCCAAACAAGGTTGAAGTGAATCTAGTATCTAAGGTTTAGGATATGGTCAGGAAAAAAAATGTAGGTTAGGTGCAAGAATGTTTAGGTATGTTCCGATACACCAAAGGTAGGGTCAGAATAAATGGTCAAAGCAATAGGCTAGGTAAGGTTATTAGGTAAATCAACACAGGTAACAGTTTCACAAGGTATAGTGAACACATGAGGTCAAAGGTCACTAGTGATGGTCCAGTTCCGACTATCTAGGTCATGGCACGGGTAAGGTCAAGGTAGGGGTAAAAGAATAAGAAGTCCCCAAAGGAGGAAAAATAGAGGGAGGAAGTGACAAGGTCTAGAAAGGTAAGGTAATGGGTTGGGTAAATATTGGATGTGGTAAATGAGCACGGTAAAGGGTGGGGTAAAATGGTAAAGCAAGGGCAATGTGTAGGTGAGGGTGACCGATGGCGGTCATGGATAAACGACATCAGTATTGGAAAACTGATGACGGTGAGGTAGGGCATGCAACTGATGCTGGTCAAGGGGAACCGATGTCAATTAGGTTGGGTTTGCTATTAAAAAAATCCAAGTTTTTATTATTCGTTTGTTATTTGCAGTGTGAAGAAGTGAAAAAAAAGAGAAAACAGTGAGAAAAGTGTTCAAAGGAAACAGGACAGTGAGCGGGTAGTGTGATTTGACGATGGTTGGGTAGGTGAGTAGCAAGTCCACAGGATCAGGGTGAGAGAGTTGATTGGGTAGAGGTTGTGATTAGATAGTTGGTGATGGCAGAGGTGTGAGAGAGAGTGGGCAGACCACCAGCACAGCGGCTAGATGTGCCACCGAGACGATAGTGGCGTGATGAGGTAAGAACCCAACTCTATATTGTAGATTAAATAGATTATAGGTTGTGGTTATTTGTTATTTAAAGGGGTTTTGTATGGTGTTTTATATTTTGTGGGTGGGCAAAAGTGAAACGTGGGTATGGGGTAATAACAGGAAAAAAAGAGGGGAGGGAGGGTAGTAAAGGGTATAGGTGGGGTGGGTAGAGGTCCAGGGGTAGATTAGGTCATTGTAGGTGGGGTAGAAGGGGCAGGGGGAGGATTATAAAAAAGGGGGGCTTGGGAAGTCATGGAATTTTCTACGATAGTGACCGGCATCAGTCAAGGTTGACTGGCGTCAATTGGGTAGAACTGGTATCGGTCACCAAACAGGTGACCGTTGCTGGTTTAAGGGTGATTGTGGTCAGTAAAGATGAACCAATATTGGTCACTAAACAGGTGATTGATGCCGGTTTATGGGTGACCGAAGTCGGTGAGGATGAACTGGCACCAGATGAGATTTTAGGCATAAGGGTCCAAAAGTGATGTAGGATATGTGGTTGAGGTTGATAGGGTAAAAAATAGGGTGGTGGGTAATGATAATTGGTGAATATGGTCATGGTAAAGGTAGATTAATGTTTTTCTTAGATTATATGTAGGGGAGATCGCAGTTACATATGTGGGATAGGGTTCCACCACTTCTAGTGACATTATGTGTCTTAACGACCCCTTTGGAGCTACAACACATGGAGGTAGTGGGCTTGAGTGGTATTTGGCACTACCAACATGCTATTCGGCAGCCCATCTTGATGGTCACACTCATCGATAGATGGGACTCCGCGACCAACAAGTTCCACCTTCCGATGGGTGAGATGACTATCACCTTGGAGGACGTGTTACAAATTTTATGGTTACCCATATTGGGGGCCCATGTTTACTCTATCTCTTCTGAGGCATTAGAGGAGTTTATTGGGATAGTTTTTGGCGAGGGGGTGGCAGAGCTGAGATTCTATAGCACTAGTTTGAGCTATGGCAAGATGTACCTAGCCCATCTGAATGAGACAAGGCTAGTGGTTCTATTGATGGAGTTAGTGTGCTGCTATGCACTACCCGATGCAAATGGTGGACATTTTCCTTGATCATTGATGGGGGTGCTCCATGATATGATGGTGCATGAGACATGATTTTCCTGGGAACTAGCATTCTTGGTGCAGCTATACCAAGAGTTGTGGGTGTATGGGTGGTTTCACAAGTTTAGCCTGTGTTGTACATTTATACTACATTGTTCGGCCTACAAGAACATAGTTTGTGTTTGACCTATAGGGATACCCCAAGAATATGCATTCCTAGTGAGATATGTGTGTGTGGGATATAGGAGGTGGGTGCCAGTTGCATGAGAGTGGAGATTGGATAGGCTGACATATGATGTGACTCATTTTCGACAGTTGTTGGAGGGGTTGTCTGGAGTGGAAATTATCTGGAGGCCATATGTGGGATTCCCCTCATATATGCACATGTATGAGTAGCTAGCTGAGCTCTAGCTAGAGAGGTGGATATAGGGTCACTGTGTTGGGGAGGATGAGATGATCTCGGTAGACAGGGTCTGACGGTAGTTCAGGCTTGTACAGGATATTCCTCTGTCCATACCACAGTATCGAAGAGATGACGTGGAGAGGCCTCTACCTCTACCATAGCATACAGTGCCTACAGGGGAGGAGGATCAGCCAGTGGATTGGCAGATAGATGATTTCGGATGTACAAATAGGTATAAGCAGTGGTGGACATCTTAGTTATAAGCCATACCACCTAGACTGGGGTAGCCTGACCTAGCTACTATTACAGTGCAGAGAGACACCCTACAGGGGTAGGTAGAGACACTGATCACACAGATAAGTATACTACAGATACATCTAGAGGGGTCAGATGTGGAGGTAGCAGAGCTACAAGTATAGGTGGCCAGTCTGTAGGCCTAGATGGTAGAGGGAGAGCATGGAGGAGATGGAGGAGATGGATATAGAGATGGTCAGGTGGCAGCCTTACTGGCTTAGGTGATAGGTTTACAGGGCCAGTTGGCCATAGCCCACGCATAGGTTGGGGCCTTACAGACCCAAATATAGGCATAGGAATAGGGATAGGGGACACCACTACAGGCGCATGGAGCTAGTCCCAGTTCACAGGCTGGCACAAGGTAGGTCACAGGTACAAGTGTCGAGACCTATAGGACCACCACAGAACATGCTTGTATCAAGGTTACAGGATGCCCTAGGTGAGGTAAGATATTATCAGGACCAGCTCATGGTCGTTGGGATAGACTTCCTCTCCTACAGGGAGTACAGGGAAGAGCAGGCATCTATTAAGAGGACAATATCCTGTACACATAGTGTGGAGAGTGCAGGAGGTCAAAGAGCTCTGAGGCTTGATTAGGGAGAGGCCACAATTGCATGAAAACTAGAGCTAGGGGAGGTGCTAGTAGGGATACAAGAGGTTGAGGGTACATGTGACACAGAGATGGAGGACATCTGGTGAGATGCGTGAGATGTGGTCATTGGATTTTTGATGTATACTAGTGATTTTTTTGATATATATGTCGTCCTGCGTGCCGAAGATAGTAATATTTTTTTATCACATACCGGCCTACATGCAGAAGACAGTGAGGATCTATGAGTGATTTTGTATATTTTGAGCATATACCGGCTTGCATGCCGAAGATTTTTTGTATTGATTGATTCATTCTTTTTGTATATATGAGACCAGCCTGCATGCCGATGAGATTTTGTATTGTACATCGGCTTGTGTGCCGACATTTGGAGATGATGGTCATGATGAGATAGGCATGTATATTGAGATACACATTTATTGATTTATATGATGAGATACATGGTATTTTATGTTGTGTTAATGTGTTTATGAGATATTGGATTTATGGCTTGTGTTAGATAAGATGTGGGTTTTTTGTTTTGATGTGGTTTGATATTAGGTGAGTTAGGCATGATGGAGTTAGGTTGGTTTAGGCATAGATTGAGTCAAGTTATAGGCATGGATTGAGTCAGGTTTGGTTAGGCATGGATCGAGTTAGGTTATAGGCATGGATCAAGCCAGGTTTAGTTAGGCATGGATTGAGTCAGGTTTGGTTAGGCATGGTCGAGTTAGGTTTGGTTAGGCATGGATTGAGTCAGGTTATAGGCATGGCCGAGTCAGGTTATAGGCATGGATCGAGCCAAGTTATAGGCATGGTTGAGTCAGGTTATAGGCATGGTTGAGTTAAAAGTAGGTTTAGTTATGAGTCATTATTTTGGCAATGAATGATACTATGGGTTATATGTGAAATGTTGTATAATCTATGCATAATGATGATAGAGAGATGGTAGGTGTAATAAATTTATGTTGTGGTAAGCAACTTGGTATGTATGTGGCTTAATTTCCAATTGTGTTAGAAAAGGGGAACTAAGTGAAATGTGACGTAAATGGTGAGTTAGGCATGGTTGATGAATTATTTTAGGGTAAAGAATGGCTGAGCTATCCTCCAAGGGCCCCATGCCCTCAGAGTTCTACCTATATAGTCCCAGTGAAAAGGGACCTCAGGCTGATCTAGTTCTCCTATGAGCTAGCGAAGAAAATGAGAATGAGTTGCTAGGTTTTTGGGCATGTTGTGGGTTTAGGTGTAATAGGTGTGGGTAGATTATAGGTAAAAGGATGCAGGTGAAGGTGATTATGGTGAAAGGTAAGGACTAGCCCAAAGGTAAGCATCAAGGACCAAGTCTTGTATAAGGTAATCAAAATTTAAACAAAGATGGTTAAAAGATAAGAGGTGGAATAAAGCCACTTGATTGGGTAGGATCATACCGAGTAGATCATACCTTAGAGGGGGTGATGAACATACAGCCCTAAATAAATTACACGAATGACTGTTCTATAGTGAAAGTAGTCACAGGATCACCAAATGTCAAAATTCCAAGATGTCCCTTGAGGTGATTGAGGAAATGCAAGTGGAAATGGTAAGGTGGGTGAAAGGTAGTTAATTTTATATGTTATGAGTGATAAGGATTTTGGGCAAGTCCATGAGTAAAAACTTTCTTGTTTTGATAGATTGATCGATGCGGGAAGTCTATATGGGATGAATAATATGGTACTCCTTGAGCTCTTCATGAAGCTTCTCGATGCAAGAAGCTTCGGTTGCTCTTGTTTTTTTTTGAAAGCTTCACATAGCTATCCTTCGAGGGAGTAGTCTATTTATTGCAAAAATTTTGTTGAGAGGAAGATGTCCTTTCGAGGGAGTCATCTTTTATTAGAAGTTTGACTCAAGGAGTTTGGTCCCATGTGAGGTCATTAAAGTCATGGAAAAGACCAAGGTGGAGGATAGGACTCTTGTTCAAATGACAAGGTGGAACGACCATGGGATCTCATCTAAAGGTAGATGAAAAGTATCCATGAGAATCATGCTATGTGCAGTGCCATTGTACACATATTCAAGAGCAGATAATAAGTGACAGGTACTCACACGATTCTTGTTTAATCATTAGAGAGATGTAAGTAGTGGATAGCTCTCAAGGGACAAGCCTGTAAAGAGACAAAGGGTGGGTAGGACAACGAGTCAAAAATAGAATGATCGAAGATGCAATGTGTTAAGGGGATCAGATTCAGGTTTACCATCAAGTAAGGATAAATGATAGGCACCTGATCCATAGGTATGAGTTACAATGTATGGTCCAAGTCAATTAGGAGTGAATTTTCCCCGTTTACTTTTTTTTTACTTTGGTTATGTGTTGATTTTCTTTCAAGACAAGGTCATCGACTTGGAAGGTTTTTTCATGAACATGTTTTTCATAAGCACATTTGATACGTTGTTGGTAAACCTAAAGGTGATCCAGAGCGTTAAGATGATGTTCATCTAATAACTCTAGTTGTGCTAAGCAGTCTTGATGAAATTCATCATCACTAAGAATGTCATGGAGAGAAATGTAGAGTGAGGGGATCTGGACTTCGAGAGACAGAATAGCTTGTGTACCATAGACTAGCGAAAAGGGTGTGGTGACAGTGGAAGTGCGAATACTAGTGCGTTATGCCCATAAGGAAAAAGAAATGTGAGTATGCCAATCCTTCCCAATATCGTCAACCACTTTCATGAGAATTTTGTTGACGGTTTTGTTAGCATAATTTAGCATAGGCATATTTATTGCATTTTATTGCATTGTCTTTTATTTAATAATGTGCAACATGTGCACTCTAGTCTAGTGACTTGCATTCAATATTGTTATGTTGGATAACATTCAATATTGGTATTAGTAGTAATTACATGTGCATGTGAGATGGGTCTTATCATCTTGTAGTTGGTGTCTGCTAGGGTGTCATGTCTATCCATATGAGGTTGTCTAATATCTATAAATATTACAGCTCTTGCATTGTAATGTAATCTGATTTCATGATCAATAATATTTGTGAGGCTTCTGTCCCTCTTTGGTCATTGCAATCTTATTCTATTCTATCATTTGGTATTTAAGCTATACCATTATTATCATTTGGTATCAGAGCAGGTTCTATCCAAGCAAGGTTGAAGAGGAGCACTATTGGAGAGGATCCATTGGAGAAGAAGATCTGCATCAAAGGAGAGCCATTGAAGCATCCCACAACCTCCATTCCTTCCAAGCATCCCTCAACTAAAATTTGACCTATCCACTGTTTTGGAAGGTAATTTTTTTATTATTCATTGGCATAGCCAATTGATCTAACATATTGACGGAATATTTCAGATTTGGAGATCTTTAAAAAAAAAAAGGAGAAATATCTTGGAAAAATTGTAGATCTAAAAAAAAAAAAAGATTTGTGGAAAAAAAAAAAAAGATATTAAAAAAAAAAGGAGAGAGATCTTGAAAAAAAATTATAGATCAAAAGAAAAAAAAAAAGATCAGATCTAAAAAAAAAAATTAGATCTGAAAGTGGAGGTGTGAAGAATTCGGGAGCAAAGGTTGAAGCAGTCCTGTCAACAAAATTCCAGCAGATAGCTCTTAGAAAAAAGGACATAACTTTTTCATAAAATGTCATATTGATGTGCCATTTTTTTTCTAGAAATATAAGAAGGAGGTACACAATTTTTCAGTTTACATCATCTTTAGACTCGGCCTCTACATGTGACGAAAAGTCTGTACAAGTCGGATCATTTTTTTCTAAAAAAAATCAGATCTAGCTGGTAAATTTGTAAGATCTCAAAAAATAAGATTCCAATTCTTCTAAAATTTTGTGGGTTTCATGAAAAATATTGTATGATTCTGCTTTCAAAATTTTAGAAAAACCCAGATCACGGTTTGTGAGAAAAGGTGAAAACAATATTCAGATTGTTTGTTTGGATCTTAGGAACAAACAGGTCAGCGGTTCAATTCCCACTCTCTCCATATTTTTTCTTAAATTTTTTTTTTGGAAAATTTGGAAAAATTAATAAATTTTGGGAGATTTCTAAATTTAGAAGCTCACCAAACACATTTAAAGCCACCGCTAAATTTAGCGGAAAAACACTTATTGGGGGGTAAAAAAATATTTTTGGCCTAAATTGTGTATTTTGTGATTCTAGACCCTTTTTTGTAAAGAGGGGGGACACAAAAACTTAATTGTAATGTACTTTGAGAGGATGTTGTACTAATATTGGTGCATAAAGTGAAAAAAAAAAAGAAAAAAAAAAGTGCACATTTTTTATTTTATGTTTGGTTCTATCACACGAGATCTTTGATCTCAAAGCAGCGTTCGGTATATACGGTGCCTCTGGGAAGTGCTTATGGGTGATGCCGTCGCGACTACTACTACACTTAACGCCTAACATAGCTTCCTAAACGTCGTCTGGGCATCAACCCTATAAAATTGACAGGGAGTAATAAGGACACAATACACACACATTTGAGCCTTCCCATCCGTTTGTGCTTGCACAAACCCCTCTCCGTACTATCTAAGTACCACGTACTAAAATTTTTCACGTGCATTAACACCTCTTTCTGTACTGATGGGTATATTCAAAGGGTGATCTTCTTCCACGTACCGACAGGTATATCAGAAGGGAGCGTATATAGAAAGGCTTGGTATATCAGCCTGACAGTATATTGAGAGGGAGACCATAACCCTGGAGTGATAAGAGCCTTACCCTTTGTCAGAAATTCAGAGTTTCAAAAATTTAGATTACAGAAATGGGTGCACAAGCACCAAATTTCTTCTTGCCAGATTCACAACTATGCTGCATGGAAACCGAAGATCAAGATGTTACTTGAGTTTGAAGACCTATGGACAGTTGTAGATGGACAAACAACAAGATCACTTGATGATGGAAGACAACAAGTTCAATTTGACAGGGCCAATCAAAAGGCCAAGTTGATCATCTTGTTTAGCGTAACAGACAATGTGCAACCCCACATTAGAGATGCCACATCAGCCAAGGATGCATGGGATAAGTTGAGCACAGTCTATGAGGCAAAGAACAAGAATGCCATCCTCAACCTACTATCACAACTGCATACTCTCAAGTTCAAGCACAATGAGAAGGTTGAAGTTTTTTTGAGATGAGTTGCTACTTTGAGGGCATCTCTATTGGCATTGGGAAAATAGATAAGTGATGAAGACCTCGTACCAATTGTGTTGCGAGCACTTCCTCCTTCCTACAGAATCTTTGTGACAACTATCAATATGAGTGAACACATAGTCACCTTTGAGAAGTTGGTCAATCTACTCCAACAAGAAGAGGAAATGAACAACAAAGATCAGGAAGATGAGCAAGCACTATCTTCCAATCATAAAGGAAAGGGAAAATTTCAGTCCAATCACAAGAAGTCCCAACAAAACCAAAGTCAACGAGACAACACCAAGAAGTGTCCCATTTACAATAGAGGGGGACATGACATCAAATATTGTTGGTACAATTCCTATAAAAAGGGTTCATCAAGCAATTCAAAACTCAATAACCATCAGGGTAACAATAATTCAAATAAAGGGAAGTCCAACAACAACAACAATCAAGGGTAGAAAAATGGTAATTGACAAAGAAAACCCAAACAACAAGGGTACATTGCTGAACATGAGGATGATTCAAATGAAGGACACCACATGTATTCTGCTCAATTTGATGAAGAAACCAAGTCCACACAAGATATCTGGTATGTTGACTCGGGTGCAACTCGACACATGAATGGACATAAGGATTGGTTCTACACACTGCGTGACTCACCTAACAAGAACCATGTGTCATTAGGTGATGACTCATCATACAGTGTCAAGGGGATTGGAAACATTTCACTACCTCTTGGAAAACATGACTGCAAAATCACAAATGTATTGTATGTACCTGGGTTGACCAAAAATTTGCTATCAGTTAGTCAACTCCTTGATCACAACTTGAAGTTGGATTTTGACAGTAATAATGGAGAAAAAGTGTGCTTGATAAGAAATAAGTCAAGAGGTTCCAAGATTGTAGCAAGAGCCTCCAATGTGGGATGCATGTTCCAACTTGATTTTGTCCACAAGGATGATCAAGCTCTAGTGGCCAAAGACACACAATCTGCAGAACTATGGCATCACAGATATGGTCACATCAGTTTTGGCTATCTCTAAACACTTCAAAAGGGCAACATGGTGAAAGGATTGCCTACACTCAAGCACAACACTGACAAGTGTCACAATTGCCTAGTTGGAAAGCAACACAGAGTACCCTTTCAGAAGAACACATACAGAGCTAAGGGAAAGCTTGATTTGGTGCACACCGATCTTTGTGGGCCCATGCAACCAAGTCATTCTGGATGTCAATACTTCATGCTTTGTGTTGATGACTACTCAAGAAAGATGTGGATATATTGTCTAAGAAACAAGAGTCAAGCCTTTGAGACATTTCAGAAGTTCAAAAGCACTTGTTGAGAATGAAGTTGGTCGCAAGATCAAAACTCTCAGCTCAGATCGAGGGGGGGAATTCACAAGAAATGAGTTCAAGACTTACCTGGAAGCTCATGGGATTCATCGAAAAATGCCTCCTACTCACACACCACAACAGAATGTTATAGTTGAGAGAAGGAATCGTACTATCATGGAAATGGTGCGATGTATGATTGATGACTCAGGTTTAACAAAGACATTTTGGGTAGAAGCTACAAGAACTGCAGTCTATTTGTTGAACAGAGTGCCCACAGTAGCTCTTGAAGGAGTGACACCTCAAGAAGCATGGTCAAATCGGAAACCATCAATTACACACCTAAGTGTATTTGGGTGTAAAGCTAGCATGCACATACCCAAGAAGAATAAGAAGAAGTTGGATATGAAAGCTGAGAAACTGATATTCATTGGATACATTGAAGAAGCACTTGGGTACAGATTATGGGATCCGAAAGCAAAGAAAGTATACACAAGTAGGGATGTTGAGTTTTTTGATAAGAAACAAGAAGATGCTCCACTCAACGACTCAACAAACATGCAGAATACACCTCTTATGAAGACAAAATTTGATGTTCCCACTGAAGATGATAGTGATGAATTGGATTATGGTGAAAACTTGGATCCACCACAAGCCAATGGAATAGCTAAGAAGTTACCTAAATGGTATACTCAATTAATAAGAGATGCAAATTTGGATGAAGCACCTAGCACATCGTCCAATCCTAGACCTAGAACTCACAGTCAAGCTTGTGAAGAGGTCAATTATGCCCTAATGAGTAGAGTTGTTGAAATAGTTGAGCCATCTACAGTTCAGGAAGCCCTACAATCAAAAGCTTAGAAAGATACCATGGATTCAGAGTATCAGTCAGTGATGAAGAACAACACATGGCAACTTGTCGACCTTCCACCAGGGAAGAAACCCATTGGATGCAGATGGATATTCAAGACTAAGAACAAATTAGATGGGACTATTGAAAATTATAAAGCAAGGCTTGTAGCAAAGGGGTATGCACAACAAGAAGGCATTGATTATGAGGAGACATTTGCTCCCACAGCCAAGATCAAGACAATCAGAATGATCTTTGCTCTAGCTGCACAATTTGGTTGGAAAGTCCACCAAATGGATGTGAAAAGTGCCTTTCTTAATGGAGATTTGCAAGAAGAAGTCTATATGACTCAGCCAGAGGGTTATGTAATACCAGGAAAAGAGATGATGGTATGCAGACTCATAAAATCTCTATATGGCCTAAAATAGGCACCCCGGGCATGGTACATCAAAATTGATGAGCATCTCATAAGTCATGGATTCGAAAGGAATCCTTATGACCCTAATCTCTACCTCAAAAATCAAGGGGGGGAGATTGTCATTGTGGTTGTTTATGTCGACGATCTAGTCATTATAGGTAGTTCTATGAAGATGATCGATGCAACAAAGAAGGATTTTAATCGATCGTTCGACATGACAGATCTTGGGCTCATGCACTATTGTCTTGGGTTGGAAGTATGGAAAAAAGAGAATCATATCTTTGTGTCACAGTTGAAATACACCAAGACAATGCTTGAGAAATTCAAGATGATGGACTGCACTCCTATTGCTACACCTATGGAAGCGAGACTTCAGTTATCTCGTTCCGATCCATCACCATCAGTGAATGCAACTCTCTATCAGCAGTTGATCAGGATTCTCATTTACCTGACATATACTAGACCAGATATCAGCTTTGCAGTCAACTATTTATCACGCTTCATGCAAGAACCAAAAATATGTCATTGGAAAGCAGCAAAGAGAATACTAAGATATCTAAAGGGTACAGTTGACCTTAGTCTAGAGTACAAGAAGAATGACAATTTCTTCTTGACAGGATATTCAGATTCAGATCATGCTGGAAACATGGATGATAGGAAGTCAACATTAGGCTTCGTCTTCTTTATGGGATCTGGACCGATATCATGGGGAAGCATGAAATAGAACTTTGTTTCTCACTCTTCTACAGAAGCAGAGTATTGAGCTGCAAGTGAAGCTGTTTGTGAAGCAATATGGTTACGCCGAATACTGGAAGGAATTGGTCTACCACAACAGAAATCTACTCTAGTATATGTTGATAACGAAGGAGTTCTAAAGCTTGTTCACAATCTAGTATTTCATGAGAGAACCAAGCATATTGAAGAATAGGTTCATTTCATACGCGAGCATGTCTTGAAGCACAACATACAACTCCATTTATGTCCTACAGCTGAACAGAAGGCAGATGTTTTCACTAAGTCACTTGCACGCGACAAATTCACACTGTTTAGAGAGTTCCTCTCCACTTCACTAGAAACTATGCAAAATTAAGGTGGGGAATGTTAGCATAATTTAGCATAGGCATAGTTATTGCATCTTATTGCATTGTCTTTTATTTAATAATGTGCAACATGTGCACTCTAGTCTAGTGACTTGCATTTAATATTGTTATGTTGGATAACATTCAATATTGGTATTAGTAGTAATTACATGTGCATGTGAGATGGGTCTTATCATCTCGTAGTTGGTGTCTACTAGGGTGTCATGTCTATCCATATGAGGTTGTCTAATATCTATAAATATTACAGCTCTTGCATTGTAATGTAATCTGATTTCATGATCAATAATATTTGTGAGGCTTCCGTCCCTCTTTGGTCATTGTAATCTTATTCTATTCTATCATTTGGTATCTAAGCTATACCATTATTATCAGGTTTTGTTAGTGGATTTGGCTTGGCCGTTGGTTTGTGGTTAATAAGGTGATGAGAAACTAAGCTGAATGCTGAAGGCATCACAAAGTTTTTGTAATGTTTTGTTTTTGAATTGTTTTCCATTGTCAGTGATGAGGTGATGAGGAACACCAAAGAGAAAAATGATGTGATGGTTAATGAACTCACATATCTTCTCAGCTTTCATGGAGATGAGTGGTATGGCTTCCCCCCATTTTATGTAGTATTAGGTAGCAGTTATGATCCATTGATGGCATTGGGAAGAATGAGGATTGATTTCACCGAACAAGATCCAAACCCCATTGAGAGAAAGGTCAAAGGTCACGAGTGACCTGTAAGGCATGACTGGGTGTATGATGAAGGTTGGAATGTTGTTGACATTTCACACAATGTTTGACATAGTCACAACAATCATGGTTAAGGGTTGGCCAGTAATAGCCTAGGAAAAGAATATGCTTAGCAACAACAAGGCCAGTAAAGTGACCTCCACATATGCCATCATGAACCTCCTTAATGGTATAAGGAAAATCATAACTTTTGAGGCATCGTAAGAGAATACCATCAAATATGCATTTATAGAGGAGTCCCCCCAGAATGATGTAACGAGAGACCTTTTTAAGGAAGGTGTGTTGTTCGTTACGGGTGAGATCAAGAGGTAAGATGGAAAGAGAAAGGTAGTTAGAGTAATGTTTATACCAAAGGTCACTCAAGTCAGGGGTGTCGGTTCCGATTAAGTAAACATTGTGAGGTAAATAAGTAGGTGAATGGAGGTGTTGTATGGTGACAAAGAGTTTGGAATCAGTAGGGGAAGTGGGTATTTGGGAAGCCAAGCAGGCCATGGTATCGACAAATTTGTTGGTTGAATGTGGGATGGTTTGAAGGGTGTAATGATCAAAAGTGGTCAAAAGTATGTCTACATGATGTTTATACTTTTGAAGTATCTCATTATGAAATTGGTATATACCATTAACTTGGTTGACGATGAATTTTGAATCACCAAAGATGTGGATTGATTTTACATCTAGGGCATATGTGGCTTGGGGACCTAGTACGAGTGCTTTGTATTCGGCAATATTGTTGGTGCAGTCAAATTCTATTTTGAAAGACAAAGGCATGGGTTATCCATCTAGAGGAATGAGGATAATACCATCCCCACCCCCACGTTGACACTTGGAACCATCAAAGAATAGTGTCATTTGGTAAGGGGGTTTGTCTAGGGAAAGAGTAACAATTGACTCATCAGGAAATTCAAAATTAGAGGGTTAATCCCCAAAAATTGGTGCATCAGCCAATTGGTCAGTGATAGCTTGGCCCTTGATGGACTTTTGATGAATGAATTCAAGGTCAAGATCAGCTAACAACATAAGCCATTGCGCGACACGTTGATTTTGATAAGGTTTGGTGTACATAAAGAGTAAGGGGTCGGTGTTGGTCACGACATAGGTTTTGTGGTTAAGTAGGTAATGACGGAGTTTGGTGGCAATGAAAACTAAGGCTAAGAATTTTTTTTTTAGGATGGTTATATCAGGTTTCATAATCCAAAAGAGTATGGCTTATGCAATAAATCACCCACTCCATGTGTTGTTCATCGCGATGATCGAGCATGACTCCCAAGGAATGATCAGTAGCTAATATGTATAGGTAAAAAGGTTAATCATCTTTAGGTGGAATGAGTACGAGTGGTTGGAGAAGGTATTGTTTTAGGTCCTCAAAAGCTTTATGACAGTCATCATCCCATTTAAAGGATATCCTTCCTAAGTAGATGATGAAATGATTGACACCAATCAGATAATTATGAAATGAATCAATGGATGGAATGCAATTTACCTTACAGGATACACAATTTTTTAAGGTTATTGGGTGGAGGCATTTCCAGAATGGCCTTGACTTTAGGAGGGTCAACTTCTATACCACAGAGGGAAACCATAAATCCCAGGATCTTTCCTGAGAGAACCGCGAAGATGCACCTTTTAGGCTGAAGGCGGACACAATATTTAATGAGGCAGTCAAAGATGGTTTCAAGGATGGTGAGGTGCTTGGAGTGATGTTTAGATTTGGCCAAGATATCATCCACGTAATCTTTGAATATGTAATGCATGATATCATGAAAGATGTAAGTCATAGCACGCTGATATGTAGCACCAACATTTTTAAGGCCAAAAGGCATGACTTGATAGCAAAAGGTTCCCCAAGGGGTGATGAATGCAGTCTTGTGTTGATCTTTTGGGGCAAGAAAAATTTGGTTATAACCTGAGAAACCATCCATGAGTGAGAACATCTCATGACCAGCAGTGAGGTCAATGAGTTAAACAATATTGGGAAAGGGAAAGTCATCTTTCAGGTAGGCAAGGTTGAGGTCACGAAATTCCATGCAAATGTGGAGTCCCCCTATTACTTTGTTAATAGGGACAATGTTAGAAATCCAACGAGTATAATCAATGGGTAAGATGAAGGTTTTGGAAAGAATGTGTTGAAGTTCTTCTGTGATGAGAAGAGAAATGTGAGGATGCATTTTCCTCAGCTTTTTTTTGATAGGTTTGGCATTGGGAATGGTTACGATATTGTGGACCACTATGGTGGGGTCAATACCGGGCATGTTTGTGTAAGACCAAGTGAAAGTGTGGTAATGCTATCAGAGAAAAGAAGTGATGGCTTCCTATTTAGTAGCATCTAAATATTGTCTGATCTTTAGGATGTGTAGGTTTTCCTAAGTATGAATGTTGATCTCAATAGTTGATTCATTCAACATGGTTTACGTCTCAAAGGGTAACGAATGATGAATATATGAGTCTTCTGCACCAAGGTAGGTGAGTATGGATTCATCATCCTAACATTGAATGACGTTAATGGTAGGTGTGTTGTCATCGATCATATCAAGATACATGAATAGAAGAGTGGAAGGGGCCTCACCTTCGCATTGATAAGTCAAAGGCCCCAAGGAAATGGTGTTTATGAAAAAAAAGAGTGAGGGGGGATAGATTCAGGATCTATTGACTCTTTCAGTGAGGGTGGTGATAAAGGTGAAGGTGGAGAAGGGCTAGGGTCCTTAAAGATTTCAATGTGGGCCTATTTGGTAGGAGGTTTGGGAATTCGATACCACTACGGCCATTATGTTTGTGGGTGGTACATGGAATAACATTGTGGTGGCCTTGCTCATAAAATCCAAAACCAAAACCATTCCATGCACAGTAGTGGAGGAACTTATGTGCGAATGGCGATTGGTAAGTGATTGGAAGTTAGTGGAAAATGGGTGGGGTTATGATGGTGGTTCAGGTGTGTAAGTAGTAATATCAAGTCCCCCATAGGTGAGACTAGTACGAAGATGAGGAGGACCATAAAGGAGGCATTCTCCTATATGGTGATCATAGCGAGGGTGTTGGTGAAGGCTCCCATACTTGTGCGGAGTAAGGAATGTGTTAACACTATAGAGGTAGTACTCCCCCAGAGTGAGGTGTTGAAAAACACCTTCCAAGGGATCAGTTGTTGGTATGTAGGTAGCTAGAATGGATGGTGTGTCGAAGGTTGATGCAGAGGTGGAGTTAATGGATTGGGAAGCTAATTGGTTAGTCATGGAGGTTATAGCAATGGTAGTAATGGAGGAGGTATGCATGGTGAAGGTAGTGGCTGTACTAGTAGGTGGAGGTGTAGGTGAAGTGGTATTGGTTGCAGACGTAGATGGCTTGACAGGTACGAGCACATCATTGGGTCAGTAAATCATTTTACATGTTTTAAAAGGTGATGGGTTAGCTGGAATGGTATAAGTGTGTCCTTCATGTTCAAATTTTACACAACAATGCAAAGTGGAAGGAACGCAACCCATGACATGGATCCAAGGTCTACCAAGCAATAAGTTATATTGGAATTTCCCCTCCAAAATGTAAAACAATTCTAGAATAGTGTGGGGGCCCAGACGAATGTGGAGGATGACAGTGCCTAGTGTGGAGGTGATAGAGTCATTGAATGAACAAAACATGACCAAATGTTTATGCATATAATTGGCAGGCATGTGCATTTGAGAAAATGTATGGGATGAAATGATGTTAATGCTACTACCTCCATCTATCATCATATGGTGTACCCCTATGTCATCAATGTGGACGGAGATGAAGAGAGTTGGGTCTGGGTCATCATTTTGGTGTGGCGCAATCTCCTTCTCTGAGAAGCTAAGGGAGGCCACTTGGTGAAAAAGGTGAGGTGAGGATGAAGGTGGTAATTTGGTGAGAGAGGCTACATGATGGGGTGTGATAATGGAGGCTATGGGTGTAGGTTCATTGGGTAAAACCTCAATAGATTGAAGAACCTCTATGAGGGCTTGAAGATGGGATTCTAAGGTTTGGATGAGGTCATATAAGGACATTTAGAGGGGAGATTGGTGTAGTTGTTTGATCATGGTGTGATGTGTGACACCATTAGAAATGGGGTATGTGGGGCCGTGGATAGTGATTTTAGGCATGGGTGCAGATGGTATGTTGGGTATAGGATTGGTCGGTGGGTTAGTTGCCTTTTCTTTGCCCTTCTGCGCACATGTAGTGACGTGTATCATGTTGATTTGAGGGGAGTTGGTTAATGGAGAAGGTGTAGGATGAGTGGTATAACAACATGAAGAGCAAAAAACTATCGGAGGAGAAAAACCCTATGAGCTCAGTTGGGTGCAACGACATTTGGGTGGTGGCGGGTAAGTTCTCTGATGTGAACCATGTTAATTTCAAATCTTGAGGGTGGCTCCAGGAGTGGTGAGGGTGGAGGTTGTGGTTGTTGAGTGGGAAGTGTGGGAATGGGTGTCGGTGAAGAAGGTCCTCGTCATCAAAGTTGGTTTCTTGTGGACATAATTGGATAAGGATGGTTTTCAAGGCCTTGTAGTTCTCCACATCATTCCCTGACAAGTGATGGTATGTGTAAATTTTAGTATCATCAAACCCTTTTGGCTTGGGTTTTTGGGGGTCGTAAGGTAGAAGTGGCGGTAATGTGATAACAAAAGTCTCAAGGAGGTTGGTTAAAATTTTGGCATAGGACCCTGCTAGTGGATCACAATGGGAAGTGAACGTGGGTTTGGGTGTAGGTGTGATTGATTTTTGAGGAACTATTTGTGGAAGAGTAAGACTGGGTTGAGTTATGGTTTTAGGTATCAATCATATTTGTTTGGGTAGGGGTACAGTAGATGGACGGGTAGGAGGGTGTGTGGTTGTTTTGACTATCTTGTTGTGGGGTAGTGGGGTTTTTTTTTGGGTTGCACCTTCTTGGGTAAAGGTGATGTGGGTGTACAAGGTCTAGAAGGAAAATTATATGGAGGAAGAGGGTGAGTTACCCATGGGGATAACGGGGGTGATGTGAAGGTAGATGACACGGGTCATACTTGGGGTGTGAGGGACAATGAATGAAGTGTAGTGGGTAGTGAAGCAATAGCCGAGGGTATTAGAGGTATTAGTGATAAAGAGGCTGCAGGTGCAAGTGTAATTGTGTTGTGTACCTTGGTAGGTTAGAGGTTTGTGAGGAAGGAATGGGTTTTTGTGTTATTAGTTTATGGACGGGTGAAGGTTGCTTGACCATGTTGGGCAGCTGAGGTCTTAAGACAGACGGGACAAGTGTGGGTGTGATTGGTGTGGTCAGGGTATGAGGTTAATGATTTTCTTTCTTTAGTTTGGGTGTTGGTATAGGTGTGGTTTTGACATTGGAGAATGTAGCTAAATCTAGTTTAATAGGTGGATGAGTAAGGCTGGCGGTTAGGGTGACCCATAAAGTGGTAATAGGTTTAGTTAAGGAAAATGTTGTAGGTATGGGTTTGGGTTTAGAGGTAGGTCAGGTTATGGGTAAAGGTGTGGTGTGAGTGCTAATGGGTATCGTGGAAGGGGTTGCGACAACAGTGATTGTATTTGGTTTTATTGGTCGAGATGTGTTTGGGTAGATAGTGGAGGTATCAGTGAGGGATCTATGCATCTGTGTTGAGATGGGGAGTAAGAGGCTCCCCCATAGTAAAGCCCTATCCACATAATCTAAGTGATCAGACAAACATAAGAACGACATGTCTGTGGGTGGAGTTAGTGAGGACCTAATGGGAATTCCTGTAAAATGTGTCTTAGAGATGGGGAGTTGGCTAGCTTCAGATTTCATGGGTAAGAGAGCCGAAAGTAGGTCTGTTGGATTTTGGATAGTAGATGGAGAATGTTCTCTAAGAGGCAAAGGTATCTCCATTGGGTCTATGATGGCTGGAGGAGATGATGGGATCTCCTCTATAAGTGGAGGAATAGATGGGAGTGCCTCTGTGGGTGGAGGAGGCAATGGGTGCTCCTCTTTGAGTGGAGGAGATAATGGGAGCTCCGCTATGGGTGGAGGAGGTAATGTAGGTAAACGTTCTCTAAGTGGTGAAGCTAGGGGTGAGATGATATCAATGTTAGCGGAAGATCCCTCCGTTGGTGAAGAAGGAGATGAAAGGTGTTCCTCTGTGGGTCAAAGAAAAGGGGAGGTTGGTTCCAATGCGGGAGGATGATTTTGGGCTAGGATATCCTCTATGGAAGGAATGTGGGGTAATTGAGAGGTGACAGGTACCTCGTTAAAGATAGCGTGAACCTCGTAGGTATGGGTATCGTGAGTTGATGTCTCACCGGTTTGATTAGATGAAGGGGCATGGTTGGGAAATAGTATTTTGAATATTTGTAGATTTTGGTTGGGGGTGGCATTGGGATTATCCATAGTTAACTTACCTTTGTCGAGCATTTCTTGGACAATATTTTTGAAAATGATGCAATTTCCGTCACTATGACCCTTTACTCGATGATAGTTATAGAAATCATTTTCTTTATCCTATGCATACGAGAATGGGGTGAGCAGGGTCAAAACTAGTGTGTGGTTTTATAGGTGGAAGGGTGATAGCTCTGGCTTTGATAAGGTTTTCTAAGATAGAAGAGTAAGGTTCCCCAATTGGGGTATATTTTTTTTGTTCTTGTCTGAAATGAAAACTTTGGACAAGTGAGAGATTAGAAGATGGGGTAGCCTGATTTGATGGATGAGCTGGGCTAGCCTTGAGTACCACTACATTAGTGGTGCCCTTGGATTTTGAATAATTGGTTTGTGGTTTGGAAGAAGAAGAGGTATCATTCAACTTGAATTCTAAATTCTTATTGCGTAACATAATTTTATTCTCTTTGATGGCCCAAATCTCTAACTTTCATGCCATAGTGAATGCCTCATCAAATGTTCGAAAGGTTTGGACCTGTAAGGTTGGGGCGATATGTCTAGTGCAAGCCCATGTGAAGATCTCGATGAGTTCAATTTGTGGCAGTTAGAAGGTAAATTGATTGATCAGGCTGCGCCATAGAGAGAAAAAATTTGTGATAGATTCATCCTCATACTGACATGTGGAATATAGATCGGTCATGGTAACCTTCTTGACTATATCAATAGAGAAATGATCCAAGAAGGCTTGGGCAACCTGATTGAATGAGAATATAGAGTGTTTAGGTAACCCACAATACCAATATAATGTAGGTCTAGTGAGGGACACGGGAAAGGTTCTCAAAAGTAATGCATCATCACGAGCAATCAGATAACACCCATGTTTAAATGACCACAAATGCTTATGTGGGTCTTCTTTGCTATTGAAATGATTGAATTTAGGCATTTCACTAGGCACAGGGTATGAACAGATAGGAATGGATGGGTGAATAGGCTCATTTCAAATATCATCATAGGCGAGAGTGTTATGGGATCCGAAAATTGATGCCTCCAATGTCTGCATCTTGTCCAACATCAATTTAATTAGATCATTGGTGGGTTGTGATGATTGGATGCCTCCTGTAGTGTGAGGAGGTTGGTTTTGGGAAAATAATGGGGGTGGCACTTTAGTATATGAGGTTGCCATGTAGGGTGGTGGAGAAGAAGGTAGTGAAATAGGGGGTACGTACCTGGAATGAATAATAGATGAAACAGGAGGTTGTTGGTAGTATGTACATGGGGGTGGAAGGGTCATGGTAACCCTAGTGGCAATAGGGGCTAATGATTGTGGAATGGAAAGAACCACATTCTAAAATGGGGTAGGGTTCATCGACACTGGAGGTGGGAATGTAGCTACATGTATGTATGAGACATTAGGGGTGGATGAGGTTGTGTTTGGGGTAGTCGTCGAGGGTACGGTAGATGTAATGGGTGCCACAGAGGTAGTAGATGTAGTAGTCAGAGCGGGTATAGGACCTAACTACGAAACGACTGGGGGTAAGGTGGATACAGGAAACACAAAGCCAAATGGGGCCAATGTAGGAGTGGGTGTGAGAGTCGGGGGGATAGATACGGGCATGTTGTATATCAATTGAACCAAGCCGTCTCAGGTGGATAAGTGGGAAATGTAAAACTGTAAGGCGGTAGGGTTCTGATCAAGGAGTCGTGTGAACTCCTCATCTCCAGTAGTGATAGTAGTAGGCTAGATGGGATCCATGGCTAGTGATAAAATAAAAGGTGGTGAAGGACTAGGCTGAAGTGGTTGACAATTGGCATGGAATATGAGTGCACTTGCTTGTCTTTAGGTAAGCACCATGTGAACTAGTACTGATTAGGTAGGGTTTCTTCTTTGTAAATGACACAGAGAACAAAATGAATAGGTGAATGTGGTGACAAAAAGTGGATTATGTACCAAATGGTGGCTGGAATGTGAAATAGGCTAACCGATGACAGTTAGGGAAAACTAACACCGGTCAGGGGTAACTGCTACCAGTCACTGTAGAAAATGGACAGTGAGTGAAAAACAAGGCAGAAGGTGAAATCTGATAGGTATGCCAAATCTGATGATGTTTACAATGTCAATGGGTATGATGGTAGTGACAGGGACTGTGAAAAGTGGAAGAAAATGAATAAAAATGTCCTTTTGAGTAGGTTAGCAAAAGGCCCTAGAACTGATGTCGGTGGGTATAACCGATGGCTGTCAGAGGTAGCTGATGATGGTTATTCTGAAATTGAAACAGTGATGAAAGAAATTGGTTGTGAATTAAAATATGATGTAGAATCAGACCCAAAATTTTGAGAATGATGATGATATGGCCCAGGAACACTCAGGTGCAGCTAGAATACACCAGCTGTGATGAGGAGCATGTAAGGATAAACAAGAAAATGACGAACGTGATCTCTCACCTCAAAACGCAAGCCAAGAGAAAATACTAAGAAAATGAGATCCTAGGATTGTATTTTCTATTATGTTTGTTTAGCTTATGCTATTTAGGGACTGACACATGAATTGTGAAATAGAGTTTTTGGTGAGGATGGCTTCCTATAAAGAAGGAGATCTAAAAGTTGAGGTTTCAGGTATGTTACGGTGGGGGCAGGCTTCACTCTAAAGTATGACTCGATAGAGCAGCAAGCTGGTTGCCCACTGTGCCATGATCATGTGATCACCTACAACTTCTTCTAGGTAGGATGTTGTTTAAGAATGTGTGTATTTTAAATTTTTGTGAGGTTTGGTAAGACTCATAGAAAGACAAAAGGATAGAAGTGCTTTTCTACAATTTGTTTGTTAACCATCAGTTGGTCATGACTTCCAACGTATAGGTTGCCCTTAATTAATGTGAGATAATGCCATAAATCAGAATGGAATGCACTTATTTTTAAACCCAAATTGAAAATGTGAAATTGGATAACACAATAAGATGAAGAGGAAGAGGGATGCTCTTTCACTACAATGCAAAAAACATGAAGAAATGGTTTTTTTTAATTACACCAAAAGAAAAGTTTCCTTTAGAGCAAATAAAAAGAAGAGGTGGATTACCAGGGAAGAAAATTAGTGTGTACACTTTTCAGAAGGGAAACAAACACACAATTTTTTCCTAGGAATGAATAAAATGCAAGGAACCCCGGATGGGTCCCACTGATTGTGCCAAAATGTTTCACCTTTTTATTAGATTGTTTCTTCGAAGTGTTGATTAAATAGATAGGGTAACCGGTGTAGGAGGAATACCTATCCAAATTTTGGTTGATGGGTTGTTGTGCAAGTATGACATCCGAATCCATATCTTATCATGAGAGCTTCCTTTTGGCTAGGAGGAACTACCTGTAATGAAAACAAGACCACCAGAAGGAATTAAACAATATGGGTAGTGAACTACCTAGCGTATGCTAGATCCGGGAAGCATGATACTTCCTAGATGGTTGTCAATTCACTGTTTTAAACAATTTAATGTTGTAAACAAAGTAAATCTGATTGTTATTTAAAAATGATTTAGGTATCTCACTTAAAAACACAATAAGAAATAGATCTAATCTAACAGGCTAAGCTAGAATAGAATCCAAAGGTCAAATGATTGGTTCTGGGTCTCTGCAGGTCTAATAAAGGTCTCAGGTATATCATAGGTGAATGAGGGTGAAGTGAAATTTGGTGGGTAGTTCTTTGTTCTAGGATGTTTGGGCAAACACAAAGAGTGGTGTCGGTCAGGGATGACGGAAGGTGGTTAGGTGTAACTGGTGTCGGTTATTATTAGATCTGGAAATGTCACAGAACAAGCTGGGGTCTCCTTTGTGATTACAAAAACGAATTTGGTTGGTTGGGACAAGGTATTGGGTGACTGGAGTAGGCTTTGGTGAGATTTTTAATGGGTATATGGAGGTGAAAATGTGGAGAAGATCAATAGGGAACAAGATAAACAATGGATAATAAAATCACAATGAAATGAAATAACCAAGAAAGTATGATGTTGTACTTACTTGGATTTGATTCTTGAATGTCTGTGTGTGAGGGATGGAGGTGCTGATGATGGGTTTAAAGGTTGCAAGTGATCACCAACTGAAGAAAATCTTCTGCATGGGCTGCATGTACACTCCTCTTTGCTTGGATAGATCATATCATGGATGGGATGGTTGTGCAAGAGAATATGCTCAATCTCCTTCCTTGGATGTGAGTTTTCACTAGAATTTTCTCTCTGAAGATGTGTTCTGGCTCATCAACTTTCTCCCAATGTTTTTTTTCCAACTTCCAACCTCCAACCTTGAGAATAAGGTAGTTTTGGAGTTAAAATGGTAACTCACGGTGGTCTCGATTAACGAGCGACGGTTAGGGGTAACCGACGTCGGTCAATGTAGGATTTCCTAGGTTTACTAAACTAGGGAGATCCTCCTGATTTCCTTGGATCTTGTGTCATTATACCATGGATTAGACTGAGAGCTTCTTGTAAGCATGTGGGAATGTGGTTAGAGGGAATGTAGGCATTGATTTTTAGGGTTTGGGTAAGTCTTAGTTAGTTATGGCAACTTACTAAGAATAGGTATTAGGTTGAGTTTGTTTGATGAGGTGTCTAAGTGAATTTTATGTGTGGATATTATTCGAATAAGATATTTAAATAATAAATATAGTGAGGATAAAGAATTAATTTAATTTAATTAATTAAATTAATATTAGTGGGGTGAAAGGGGTTATGGCTAGGTAAATGTAATAAAGGGTGCTTATATGTCGAGGGACAAAAAGGGAGTGTGCCTAATTTTAGTGTCTACACATACATTCTTGATTCAGGTGCGTACCAATTACAAGTGTTGGATGGGATGAGATTGCCAAGATAATTCAATAGGAGTAGGCTGAAGCCCTATTATAAGTAAGTCTTCTTGGTGTTTGTAAATAAGGTAGTATTTCCAGTTAGTTTAGAATTTCCCTTAATGCATTTTCTTTTCTTTTGTTTCTCTTTCTTGTTGTTGTTTTGTGTTGCACCTTGGGCACTTGTAATCTCATTTCGTTTTAAAGGTTGTAACTACATAGAGGACTACACATCATTTTAGTGTACGGTGGAGTAAGGTGGAAGAAATTGAAGTGTGAGGTGTCAAGAAGGATTGCATCAAAAAGCCTAGTTGAATGTCCCTATGAAGTAAGTACATGTAAGGAAAGGTGAAAAAGGATGGTTGGTGTTAGGATAAGACTACATTGGGGATCCACATATGAGAAAGGAAGAATCGCAAAAGAAACACGAGGTAGGTGAGAGAAAAAATCATGACAGAGGAAGTGCCTTCGGTGTTGGTTACGCGTGCGCAAGAGTCTCTTATCAAGATGGGTTGGTTACACACTATAAGGTTGGAGAATTTTCTACGCAAGGTTGGGTGCATGAGTTAAAGCACTAAAGTCAGGTTTGTTTGAAAAATATGCATTAAGTGTTAAAGTAAGGTTGTAGGTAAGGTAACATTTAATGTTACAAAGTGGGAAAAAATATAAATAGAGGGTCAAGGCATTTCATTATTTACTTTGTATATATGAAGAAAAAATCACTTTTGCATCATTACAAACTACAACTTCCAAAACTGATCCGTGTGAAGAAAAATTTGAAGAGTTTGAACATAACTAGTTTGGATTTACAAACTAGAAGGAAGGGATTTCATGGGCATAAGAGAAGTTGTGAGAAGGCACCGTCTTGTGAAAGAATTATCCCAGTTAGGGTTTGAAAAACTAGGACACGGGTTTAAGAGGTTCTCTTCACAAGTCTGAGATCTAAGGCTGAAAGAAATGGAAGAGTAGAGTAACAAGAAGAGATTAAAGTGATAAGGGGACCTAGAAAATGGCATCCAAGAAACCAACCATGTCAACCAAGAAGCAAAAGGGAAAGGACAAGGGTAGAGAGCCAACAACAACCACCACAAGCATGAATGAGGAGTGGTATGTAGAAATACAATACCCGGATGGAGTTTTACTTAGGAAGGAGTGGGAATCCCATTTGAGAAAGATGGCGGTGAGTGATTATAGCCATCACAAAAACACAATAGAGAAGGAAATGGCAATGTAGTTAGTGCACCTGATGAACAAAGGACACCAGAGGGTTTGCACATCTATAGCAATGAGGTAAAAATGAAGTTGGAGAAGGAAGGGTTATTGCAACTCTATGAGTTGCCCTACTTTGGAAAGCCTGAGTGCCTTTATTAGTGGCTGATGTTACACATGCATGAGGACCACTTTTACTTTGTGGGGAACAAAATGCACATAACCCCTCAGCTGATTTCAAATTTTATAGGCTTCATCTGCAAGGGAGAAAGCATATATGATGACTTGAGCATGAAGGACACCATCAAAGCAACCATCGCTGCATATGATTACAAGAAGGGGTCAAGGTATTTTGATATTGAGGAAATCCCAGATCCTATCATGAGAATGGCCACACACCTGGTCACAAAGTTAAATGATCAAGAAATGTGGATGCAAATGAATAAGGAATGTTTGAGTGTATGTAGAAAAACATCAGAGGGAACAATCTATAATTTATCGACCTTCATTGCAGATGAGATAATCAACAGCACACCAGAAGGAGACAAGATACTCTTTGGAAATATCCTCCTGAAGATTGTATTTTAGGAGATAGGAAAGCTTGATGTGGTAGAAAATTTTGTTTGGGAGTATCCGGATGAAGATCCCTCGCCCGTGAAAATATTTGTAAAGTATACATGTGAAAAAATGACAGCATCCCACAAGGTGCACTTGGAAAAGTGGTATAAGTGCTTAAGGGATGCACTTGAGGTAGAGTGGAGAATCCTAGAGTAATTACTAGAATTTACAAAGGGAGAAGTTGAGTTTTCTATGTACCAGCACTTCTACATAGGTAGATTCATGATGGTGGATGAAACCATGAGCCCATAGTGTAAAATCCCATTCTCCTTCACCACCCAGTACTTCCAAGTGGGAGTTAATAGGTTCAAAGAAGAAAAGAGACTAAGGTTTGACCTTAGTGAAGTTGAACAAGACCATAGGGAGATGCGTAGGATGCTGGTCCACCCCAACAAGTGCACATACGTAGAAAAGTACATAGCACATGAAGTCAGAATGATGAAACCTCTTACTCTACCAATTACAGGAAATTCCACGATATGTGTATATCTCTACATTAGGCCAAAGTTTGAGAAAGGTGCATATCTGGAGAATGATATCTCCATATTTGAAGATCCCATAGGTAGAAGAAATCTTACACTCAAGAAAAGGGAGAGAGAAGAAGAAAAAGCACCAAGTTTGCATGCTTTCCAGGTAGTAAGTGCATAGGTGGCAAGCACCAAACCTAGCACCTATACATTCAGGAAGAAGTCCCTAGTAAAGGAGAAGACCCTAGAAGAAGAGGTGCTAGAGAAACCCCTCACTAAGGAGAAGTCACCAGAGGAAGTAGAGAAGGCTAGATCCCCTAAAAAAGAGTCACCTCTCAGAAAGAAGCAGAGGATAGAAGAGGAGGCCAACTCAGAAGAAACTGAGAGCTTGGATAAATACATAGGAAAAAAGGATGATGACGATGAAGAAGATGATCCTGAAGGAGATCAAGAGCCACTTGTCTTCAGCATGCATGATTCAGAGGAAGAGAGTGGAGAATAAGAACATGAGTTCTTTTTTGTGTGGTGCAAGGGTATCCAGGAGGAAGAAGGTTCCCATAACATGGGAAGAAGTGAGGAGGTTCATGTGCAGGAACAGAAAGCTCCAAGTCTTATGTAGGAGCAAGTAAACGAGGTGTTAGAAAGAGAAGCAATGAAAATAATCATGGCCTTGGTAGAACAAGAATTGGAGTGCAGCGCTGACATAGTGATGGAAGAGAGTAAGGAGGAAATTGTTGAGAAATAACAAGTAAATTTTGGAGGTCCCAGTCTAATGGTGATTTTTCCCAAAGCTACGCACTCGAGATGGAAGAGCCTTGATACAGAATGAGGATAGTTCATGGGCTATGTTGATGACCAAAGGAAGGTGTTATGATCATGCTTCAAAAACACTATACCCATAGAAGAAATTCTAGTTATAGTGTCATTTGATGAGGAGGGCGTGTACCCCAGGATAAGTAAGATTCTCTCTTAGGAGTTTGAGTCCCATATTGACAAGCTAGAGTTCAAAGTATACCAAGGGGAAATCATGCCAATACCGGAGTCTAAGGGATCCAACCCCTTGGTAAATGCTCACCACCTCTCAGATGAGCAGTTATGTAATGCACTCAATAAGGTCATGGTCAAGGTTGAGGCTAGGATCTTTGGAAGAAATGACAGAGTAAAATTTCTTTAGGGAAAGATAGAAAAGAAGGTAGAGGAGCTTGTTGAGAATACTAAGGGCTTGAAATAAGAAGAGTTCATTCGTGTGCAGCTGAAGCATGAACTAAGGGATGAGAAGGTGAAGGTGCTTGAAGTATTAAAAAGGTGGAGTCTATCATAAGTTCCATTATGTTATAGCATCCAGACCTAACAATGCACGTGCAGAAGTACGGATCCACTCTTGAATGCTTAGAATATCTGGCGCACATCCTCACCATGGAGAGACAATATTTGGCCCTAGAGTCCATGGAAGAAGTGGCAATACACTCGGTGAGGGAGGACAAATTGAAAGTGGTAGCAATCATTACTGAGTATAGCAAGGTACTTACGGATGTCAATATTGCTACCCAATCTATTGAGGCCGCGTGTGATAATTGTGCAGACAGGGATAGAGTGGCAAACATCTTGGTCATCACTCACGAAGCAGAGCTGAAGGATTTTCAAGATAAGAATAAGGGAAATAGGGTAGAAAGAGATAGAATCCTTGCTGAGGTCAAAAATAAATTTGAGGCCATTTAAACCTTAAGGGGTTCAATCAAAAACTGGTTGAAGGAACTGTACCCAAATATTACTATAAGGATGGACGCACTTGAAGACATGAGCCAGGAGTTAGAGAAAATTATTGACACTATGAATGATCAAAGAGATGGACTAAGTTTTGAAAAGATAAGCACCCTAGTCGGTGACCTCTGTCAGAGAGCGCAAAATGAAGTCGATGCCTGGAACAAGTTGGAGGCCGACTTGAAAAAAGATTTACCTAGCTTGTGTTGTTGCAAATCAGCAGCACCCCCTGGATGTTGATCATATTTCTAGTTTGATCATACTAGCATCCAGTGTGATTGCACAACATTAAATCCTTTCCCCAAGTGTGGGACTTGCAAAATGAGAAAGGAATCTCCAGTTTAGAGGCTGGTTCCTCAACTCCTCTGTTCAGATTTATCACTTACAAGTTGTAGAGGTCTATATTCCTAACCCTACCCTAAATTCCAAAGGAGACAAAGATAGAGAATGCAAAAAAGCTAAAACTAATGCTAATAGGTGATGCACCAAAGGAGTGGTGAGCATTTCTCACTTCTGCAGATTGACACAATTCATAAAATGCAACAAAACAACATTCAAAAACTGATAACTATAATGAAGAATCATAAATTAGTCAAACAACACCAGTAGAGGATGAAAAATTAATCACAAGGCCTGTATTGTTATTTTAAGATCAAAATCACTTGCATTATAACACCTGGGAGGAAAAAAAGAGTTGCATTTCTTAGAAAAGGTTTGATATTCCACCAAAATCACTTCCAAGGTGAGAAAGGGGACCTGCAATACACAAAAAATGTTCAACCCTTTGAAAATGAGCCAAAACTGGCTTTTACAGTGCAAGGGACGAGCCCAAGAGAGAGAAACACGGGAAAACATGGAAGGGATTCAACCATTGACCAAAATTCCATCAAAACAACATAGGTGTCCTTACATACCCATTCCCTGACATTTTTAGCCATGCTGGGAGAGAATACGAGCCATTCTTCATTAAAAATTGTGGTTGAAACGTCATTTCTGTCCATGACCACGTGCTAGAGGTGTTTTTCGATTTTCTCTCTCTAGACTCCATCAAAATGCAAAAAAGACCCTGCAATCTTGTAGATAATTTTACTAGCTTTCCATTGATATCAAGAACGCAAAAAGCCGAGCTCTAGATTGAAAGATATGGCCATTTGAAGTTTTAGGGCAAAACAGGGCCAAATAGGGTTGGCGGGCAAAAATTTGAATTTTTTCACCTTTTTGGTCATTTGGAAAATTTTCCAAAATTTCACCGCGCTCTGCCTTCCCAAGTGCAATGTGGCATGTTTTGATTGGGTGTGGGCCCATCCTGCTCTATTTTCCTTCACTTTGCACTTTGGAAAAATTTTCAAAATTTCCCCGCGGGGCCGATGAGCTTGGGACACTTGGCAAGCGCTGATTGGACGCGGGCCTGTCCTTCCAAAATTTTCCACGGGATGTTTGATTCATTTCTATCCTAGACACATGGCATAACCCCATTGGGTGTTGGTTTTCCCTCTTAAAATTTCACTCGCGGGCTTTCCTTAAGTTTCGGTGCCACCTGGACACGTGGCAAGATCCTATTGGCTCGCAATAAGGGGGGCGGGCTTTTCTCTTTGAATTTTCCTTTGTTTTCTCCATTGGAAAATTTCCCAAATTCTTTCCCCACTCCGCCACTCTAGGACACATGGTGACATATTACTGGCTGCTGGCCCTTGGAGCAAATATTTCCTTTTGTGCCAACACTTTGGGAAAATTCCAAATTTCCTCCCGCGCTCCGCCGTTTCGACCCCCGGGGACACGTGTCGAAACCTGATTCACTAGCAGGCCTGCGGGAAAAAATCTTCCATTTGAAATTTTTCCAAACACTTGGTGGAAATTCCAAGTCTTCCTTCGACCCCCGCCACTTCCATGACATGTGGCGGCATCTCATTGGCCGCGGGCCTTTCAGGGGAAAATTTTCCCAAAAAAATCCACCGAGCCATAACTTCAAAAATACATGGAGTTAGGAGGAAAAATTTACCTTTCTGGAAAGATGAGAGAGAGCTCTATCCAATGGTGTCATTTCCAAAAAGTTTTGAGTGCCTGAAAATCAAAAAATTATGACTAAGGCACAAGAGAGGGAAGGATGAAAGGAGTTAGCCACAAAATGAGCAAGGGACACATTTTGGATAACAATTTTGGCGACTCAGAGGGGTCATCTACCTGCTGGATGAAGTTACCAGTTGCCTGAAGCAATCCATTGGGCATGGAGTCATCGAATTCTCTATTTGATACCCCAACTGACTAGAACATTGCAAGGAGGAAGATGGAATATCACCTGATGGAGCAAGGCCTGCAAACACATCTCCAGGAACAACAAGCTTGTGCCAAAGCACTTAGGGAAAGCAAACTAACCTACAGCAGAACAATGTGCACAAGCACTTGGAGGAATGAAAACCTAAGCTAATATTTACAAGGTGGAGAATTTCCCTTTAGTAGCAATGCTTTAGATGGATTCCATTGACTGGAATCTGCAGTTCTTCACCATCCAATGAAGACAATTGGAAGGCATTGTTGTCCTTACACTTTGTGACCATGTATGGGCCACTCCAAATGGCATCAAATTTTGAATGCCTCCCTGGTTTTTCTCTATCTGCATCCCATTTTAGCACTAGATCTCCAACTTGGAAGGATCTATTCTTGGCCTTTCTATCAAAGGTCTTCTTTATCAAAGCCTGATCCTTCTCCATTGCTTGGGATGCCTGATTTCTGATTTCTTGGAGCTCCATCAATTCTACATATCTAACCTCCATGGGCTCAAACTCCAACAACTCCAACTGTTTCATGAGTTCCAATGTTGGCAACTCAAGAGACATGGGTAAAATTGCCTCTCTCACATAAACAAGCTTGAATGGAGAATTACCTGTAGATCTCTTGGGAGTTATCCTATCAGCCCATAAAGCTGATTTCAATTTAGTATGCCAAGACCTCTGATTTTCATCAAGAGTCCTCCTAATGATCTTCAACAAGTTCTTGTTTGTAAACTCAGCCTGGCCATTACCCTGAGGGTAATATTTTGATGAATTACTTAGGTAGATCCTGTTCTTGACAGCCCATTCAGTTACCTTGGATCCAATGAATGCTAATGCATTATCTGATATTATTGTAGTTGGTATGCCAAACTTGGTTACTATTCCCTCATATAAGTCTAGGATACTAGCTTCATTTGCTTCCTTGAGTGCTACTGCTTTAGTCCACTTAGTGAAGTAATCTGTGGTTGTTAAAATCCACTTGTATCCTTAGCTTGAATTAGGATTAATGACTCCAATGAAGTCTAAACCCCATTGCATGAATGGCTGGTCAACTGAAATTAGATGCAATGGGAGGGCAGCTAGCCTCTCTTTACCTGTGAAGAATGCACAATTTTTGCACCTCTTGATCCATGCATAGCAATCATTGAAAATCTTGGGCCAATAATAACCAGCCCTCATGATCTTTAGAGCTATCACTCTTGGTGCAAAATGACCACCAGCTGGTCCACCATGGAACTCTTCCGACACCCTATGAATCTGATTTGTACCAATGCATCTCAATAGTACTCCATTCACATCTCTTTTGAACAAAACACCATTAACAAGGGCATATGGGACAGCCTACAATCTGAAGTGTCTTCTTTAGGTCTTGTTCATCTCTGGAGGGAATAGGCCTGTGCTTAGGAAGTGCATTATACTCTGGGTCTAGCAATGGGTGGGGACATCATTATTTTCCTCTTGAGTGCTTTCTTGCTCATGGTTGTCTTGCAACACCAAAATAGTCTCTTTCTCATTGCATGCTTCCTCTTGTTTTCTTAAAATCAGCTGCTCACATAATCCTTTTCCTCTAACCAACTTGGTGACCTTGATCTCTATGTCATATTCCATTACATGAGTAATCCAACCTGCTCTCTTTTCATTCAAGTCTTTGTTGAGAAGGAAGTCTTTCACCCCCGCATGAGAAACCAACAATTGAACCTTGTTGTTTGAGACTAAATACTTGAATTTCTTCAAGCTTCTGATTACTGCAAGAACATGCTTCTCAATGAAAGAATATCTCACCTCATAGTCCTCTAGGCTTTAGCTAAAGAAGGCAACTGGCTGTTCATCATTGTCTTTATTCTAATGTACCAAAATTACAGAAATAGTATCATCACCCCCGAATGCATAGAGGATGAAATCCTTGGAGAAATCTGGGTTGATGAGAGTTAATTCTTGAGAGATGGCTTCTTTGATTGCTTCAAAACTTTCTTTTCCTTCTGCTATCCATTTAAAAGCCATGCTTTTCTTTAACATCTTGGCGATAAGTTTGAAAAGAGCTGCAAAATCTGGGACAAACCTCTGAACAAAATTTATTCTCCCCAAGAAACTTTGAAGGGCCTTCTTGTGGCTTGGCAATGGCAGTGCTCTTATGGCTTCAACTCTTTCTAAATCAATTGCTAATCCTTCTTTGGAGACAATGTGGCCAAGGAGTTTTCCTTCAAGGGCTAGAAAAACACACTTTTTAGGATTCAAGTATACTCCAAACCTTCTGCACCTTGTGAACACTTGTCTCAAATGAAAGAGATGGTCTGCTGCGTTTTTTGAAAAAATAGTGATATCATCAAGATATATCAGCACTATGTTGTTAATCAAACCCTTGAACGCCATGTCCATTGCCCTTTGGAAGGTAGCTCCAGCGTTGGACAGCCCAAATGGCATTTTCCTGTATGCATAAGTTCCCCATTTAGTTGTAAAGGCTGTCTTGAACTGATCTTCTTCCTTCATCATAATTTGATTGTACCCTGAATAGCCATCAAGTAGTGAAAACCTCTCAGAGCCAGCAACAACTTGCAAAATCTGCTCCATAGAAGGAAGTGGATAATGATCCTTGAGAGAAGCTCTATTCAAATCTCTGAAGTCAACATAGAATCTAATTTCCCCACTATTCTTTCTGACTGGAACCAAGTTGGAAACCCAACTAGAATGCTTGATAGGGAATATGATTCTTGATTCTATCAACTCATCAAATTCTTTCCTCATGAGAGGCTCCATGTGTGGATTGATTGGCCTTTGTTTTTGCCTGATGGGTTTAGTACTTGGATCCAATTCAATGGTGTGTTGAGCTAACTTGGGATTGAAACCTTTCAAATCTTCATAGCTCCAAGAAAACACATCGAGAAATTCTTGACAAAGTTGTATGAACTCATACCTTTCTTGCTTAGTTTTCATCTTACCAATTTGGAGTGATTTGTTTCCTTCTACCGAGATGGACACTGAATCTTCTCCCTTCACTTGCATGTTTTCTTTCTCCTTCCTAAACTGATCATTAGGATTGAAAATGGACTCCAAAGTAATAAGTCCCTTTGGTAGTTTGTTGGTTCTCAGCTACACCACTTGGTCACCATACTGCTGCTCTAACTTTTCCTGATTTTTGGCTGAGAATTCAGCCTCTTCTTGTAAGAAATGGATGATTTGCCGATCATTTTCAAACACTTGCCAACTTACATCATTGTCTGGCACTGAAGGCTTCACAATCACATGGATGTTTGGCTGTACCTTGTCTTTTTGAATGCTTTGAACAATGTCAAAGACTGCCCCAATTGCTGCAAGCCTGTCAGCAGCTTGGTTCTCTTTTCTAGGAATGGATTTTATGCTAAAGCCCTCAAAATCTTCAATGAGGTTCCACACCCTATTCTTGTAGCATTTGAGTAGATCATTCTTGGCAGCATGCTGCCCCTTAACTTGGTTGACAATCAACTCACTGTCACCAAAGACTTGCAAGTTCTTTATTCCTCTCTTGATTGACCAATGCAATCCTTGCACCAAAGCTTCATATTCAGCAGTGTTATTAGAGCATGCAAATTGAAATCTAAAAGCTGAAGAATACTTAATCCCTTGAGGTAAAACTAGCATGGCTCCCCCCCTACACCTTGTTTACTCCTTGACCCATCAAAAAATAACTGCCATACCTCATTTTCATCCTTGTGGTCTGGCTTGGTGATGCTAGGAATAGGCTGATTTTCTTCATGCATGCAATAGAATCCTAGCTCAGATTCTTCTATTTATTGATAAGGATAGAAAGCATACACCTTGCTTGCCCATTCATCAAGGGTTAGATCCAGGATACTTCCAACCTTGGTGTCAGCTTCATCAGTTCTTGGGTGATCTTCTTGATCAAACGCTGAAAAATTGGCATTTATCTGACTTGGGGTGTAAGGCTCAATGTGAAAGTTTGCAATAGGTTCAGACCTGATTGTGGCTTTGGTTCCATATCTCATTCTGAATAGCATGTGTGACCAATCAGCAGACAAGTAACCTCCAATCTTAGCTGTGAAATCCCTTGACAAACATAGGGAAAAGAGTGGAGGAAGGTCTATTACTGAGACATCTTGCAAAACAACCACGTTAGGACATGCATGTAAAGTAAGACTCAATTTTTTAATCACTCCAACTGTTGTTACTGTTGTCCCATCCAATTGCACTACCCCTTTGGATATGGTTTCATACTGAATTCCCAACTGATCAGCTATTTTCTTGGGCATTACTGAACTACTTGCCCCAGAATCAATCATGCAATTGTGTACTAATTGATTTCTAATAATTAATGAAACATAGAATGGAGGGGGCTTCAACATTTTACCTTGCTGTCCTCCATGATTCCCCTCAGGATGGGCAGCATTTGTGAGCACTTTCTCTTGTATTTGGACTTTCTGATTTGAAGTTGACCAGTCCTTCATGGTAGCTTGTAGCAAATCTCTTTCTCCTGGGATAGATAGTGATTCCCACATTGATATGTTTACATTTGTCTTCCTCATCTAATCAATGATATTGAATGGAGATGAAGTATCCCTTTGCTTTCCCTTGGCCTACACATTCACTCCTTGCACATGGGTAGCAACAACTGGCATTTGAGTTGGCCTAGGAACTATTTTAGGCTGTCCTTGTGTATTTGGGATTAGATTTTGTTTGCCAACATTCTATGGGGTGATGGAAGATTGTGGATTGCTTGGAGCTCATGGTTGTTCTTCACCCAAATTTCTTCTCTTTGACCTTGTGTTGGCTACAACACTTTGGGAAACCGTTTGATTCATGCCAAAAAAATCTTCTTCCTGACAATTTACAAGTGTGGTATCATTCGAAACCTATTGCTACTAGAATGTTTCTTGTTGTTGGTCATTTCTTTGACTACCTTCACCCTCCACACTAGTAGTTGTTACCATTAATGCTTGATTCAAGGCACTGTTAAAGCACATGGATTGGTTGTGAGTTTCATTGCATGAGAAACACCAATCATACTCTTGAGCTATATTGTTTTGTACTAGCACTAATGCTCTAGAGGTAGATGTAGCATTGGGATTATAGGGCTGAAATGGTCCGTTGGTAGGAGGCCTTGCTTGATTTAGGTTTGCAGCTGGATTGGGTGGTCTTTGGGGTTGATATGGCTACCTGTTAGGCTGAGCTTGGGGCTGGAAAGAAGGTCTAAAACCTTGGGCTTGTTGCCTCTTGAGAGTAACAAGCTCATTGCCTAGATTTTGCAGCTGCTTCATGACTTCCTGAAGCTCATTTGAGGCACTACAAGATGAAGTAGAAGATTCATTCAAATTTTGATTCCTGGGAGTGGGAATAGGAACTAAATTAGGCATTTGATTAGTGTTTGGGCTCTCTAAACTTGGAAACAATGGCATTAGAGGTCTAGGAGCCAGCTTGCTAGCTTGTATCAAACAATTTTCAGCTCTAATGGCAATGCTATAAGCAATGGGAATAGTTGTTCCTCCCATGGATTGAATTAATATAAAAATACCAGAATTTAAAGCTTTAATGTAATAAAGGAAAGCACCTTCTGCTCCTGGCTTGACTGCCACTGGAATTCTCTCCCAAGTCCTTTGAAATCTGAAATTAAAATTAGTCAGCTACTCATTGGGAGAACTTTTGATGGTTTTCAGCTACTCCAAAAGGGACAAGTTGTCTCCATTTTCTCCAAAATGCTCATGGAGGGCTATACATAGCTGATTCCAATTTTGAATAGAACCTAAGGCAAGGCTCCTGAACCATTGCAATTATTTCCCTTTGAATGAAGATGCCAGCAATTTGAAAGTAACTTGCATCTCATTGATCTCATGAATTACACAAATGTTAGCAATATCCTTAACATGATCACCAGGAGTGGTCTAATTTTCTCCAGTGAAGTATGGAATGTTCTTCAATGCTGCAACTGGGATTGGATTTTCTGAATTGAGAGCAAGTGTGCTGCTGCGAGTGAAATTGACATAGGGGTTGTTTTGTGCCATTCTGATTGGCCTTAAAACTCTTGTTGATTGAATGAAAGGCCTACCAGGTGGAGGAGTTGAGAGAGTTCTATTTGGTGGAGATGGAGACCTTTGGATTCTCCTCCCACTTTGCCTTCTTCTTGGAGATAATTGCAGATATTCAAACATCACCTCTTCTTCTCCAGCTCTTGACCTTGTAGTGATTCTTCTCATGAGTTTTCAGGTCTGCACTACTAAAACTAGCTGATTCTTCTTACTTGGAGTCGCCAAATGTGCAATTTATAGCTCCTTTAAAGTAAGAACTTGCAACAAATGCACATCAATTTTGTTGCAATGAAGATGAAGACCTCTAAGGTCCCACTGGGCGTGCCAAAACTATTGTTGCAAACCAGCAACACCCCCTGGATGTTGATCATATTTCTAGTTTGGTCATACTAGCATCTAGTGTGATTACACAACATTGAATCCTTTCCCCAAGTGTGGGACTTGAAAAATGAGAAAGGAATCTCCAGTTTGGAGGCTGGTTCCTTAATTCCTCTGGTTAGATTTATCACTTACACGTTGCAGAGTTCTATATTCCTTACCCTACCCTAAATTCCAAAGGAGACAGAGATAGAGAATGTAAAAAAGCTAAAACTAATGCTAATAGGTAATGCACCAAAGGAGTGGTGAGCATTTCTCACTTCTACAGATTGACACAATTCATAAAATGCAACAAAACAACATGCACAAACTAATAACTATAATGAAGAATCAGAAATTAGTCAAACAACACTAGTAGAGGATGAAAAATTAATCACAGGGCCTGTATTGTTATTTTAACATCAAAATCACTTGCATTATAACACCTGGTTGGAAAAAATGAGTTACAGTTATTATAAAAGGTCTGATATTCCACCAAAATCACTTCCAAGGTGAGAAAGGGGACCTGCAATACACAAAAAATGTTCAACCCTTTGAAAATGAGCCAAAATTGGCTTTTACAGTGCAAGGGATGACCCCAGGAGAGAGAAACATGGGAAAACATGGAAGGGATTCAACCATTAACCAAAACACATTCAAAATAGCATGGTAATCCTTACAGACCCATCCCTTGACATTTTTAGCCATGCTGGGAGAGAATACGAGCCATTCTTCATTAAAAACGGTGGTTGAAACGTCATTTCTATCCATGACCACATGCCAGAGGTGTTTTTCAATTTTATCTCTCCAAACTCCATAAAAATCAAAAAATTACCTTGGAATCTTGTAGATAATTTCACCATATTTCCATTGAAATAAAAAACGTGAAAAACTGAGCTCTGGATTGAAAGATATGGCCATTTGAAGTTTTAGGGCAAAACAGGGCCAAATCGGGTTGGCGGGCAAAAATTCAATTTTTTTCACCTTTTTGGTCATTTGGAAAATTTTCCAAAATTTCCCCATGCTCGACCACTCTAGGTGCCATGTGGTACATTTGTATTGGGTGTGGGCCCATCCTGCTTCATTTTCCTTTGTTTTCACCTTTTGGAAAAATTCTCAAAATTTCCCTGCCAGGCCGGCGAGTTTGGGACACGTGGCAAGCCCCAATTGGACGCAGGCCTGTCTTTCCTCTATTTTCCGCGGGTCGCTTGATCCATTTCTATCCTAGACACATGGCATAACCCTATTGGGTGTGGGTTTTCCCTCTTAAAATTTCACTCGCGGGCTTTCCTTAAGTTTCGGCGCCACGTGGACACATGGCGAGATCCTATTGGCTCGCAATAAGGGGGCGGGCTTTTCTCTTTGAATTTTCCTTTGTTTTCTCCATTGGAAAATTTCCCAAATTATTTCCCCACTCCACCACTCTAGGAAACGTGGTGACATATTACTGGCTGTGGGCCCTTGGAGTAAATATTTCCTTTTGTGCCAACACTTTGGGAAAATTCCAAATTTCCTCCCGCGCTCTACCGTTCCGACCCTCGGGGACACGTGTCGAAACCTAATTTGCTGGCGGGCCTGTGGGAAAAAAATCTTCCATTTGAAATTTTTCTGAACACTTGGTGAAAATTCCAAGTCTTCCTCCGACCCCCTCCACTTCCATGACACGTGGCAGCATCTCATTGGCCGCAGGCCTTTTAGGGGAAAATTTTCCCAAAAAACTCCACCGAGCCATAACTTCAAAAATACATAGAGTTAGGAGGAAAACTTTACCTTTCTGGAAATCTGAGAGAGAGCTCTATCCAATGGTGTCATTTCCAAAAAGTTTTGAGTGCCTGAAAATCAAAAAATTAGGACTGAGGCACAAGAGAGGGAAGGATGAAAGGAGTTAGCCACAAAATGAGCAAGGGACACATTTTGGATAACAGCTTGTTGTAATAATTCCATCATTTCCCCATTCTTTCTTTTTCCTAAATTCTTCATCCCCTTATTCTTTTTCCAATACTTAAGTATATTATGATTCCTTATCCATTGGAGAAGTGTTCCTATAGATGGAGAACAGGTGAAGTACGGGGTGATGTTGGGACCCCAAAATATTGGCTAAATATAAAAAGGCATGTAGGCGTGCAAGGCCTAGTTGAATAAGTGCGCACAAGGAGAAGGCACATAGGATAGGGTTTAAGGAATGGCTTAAGAAAAATCATGGCGTACATGAGAACAGAGCTAAGTTTTCAGGACTTAGTCGTATTGGGCATTTTAGGTAGGACACGAGAAAAGCGTGACCGACAGCGAATGAGGAGCGGATAAGGTGCCAGCCTGACAACGTGATGCCCATGAAAGGAATATTCTTAGTGATAGAGGATTCAAGAAGACCATCATTACAAGGAGTGGAGAGCTCAGATTTGAAGGAACATGCTTCTATGGAGGACCACTTGGAAACTTAGCGACAGATCTGTAGCCCCTGAAAGTAAGTTGGTGGTTGAAGAAACATATATATACAAGCACCCGCATGGTAGAAAGAAGAGGAGAATATAGAGAAAAGAGCTCTGAAGAAATATTGTGAGAACTCTATGGGATTGGGTAGAGGCTATATAAGGGAGTAATGTATTAAGGGGTTGGGTTATACATTTTTCTTTGTATGGATGAAGGACATGATCCTTGCTGTGATGTTTGACTTCAATCTGATCAAGCTATGGTAGTCTAATGAATTGATTGAATGTAATGAGGTTATAAATGTGAATGAGTATGAATGTAATTGATTTGGTTCATATCTATATCTTTTGATTTTAGTTCATGGATGTTATGGAATAGATGTAAATCCTTATGTATTTTCCTTTCTGCTGTAGTTCTATCTGTTATTTATAATTACCCTCTATTTGGAATGAATACATTTGTCTAGTCATCATTTTGAGCCCTATGATGATTGTACATCTCATTTACACCTTTATTAATGAATTTCCTAACATAGATGATGGTTTCCAACTTAACTCAAATAAAATAGAGACGCTACACCCACGCATGCCTTGGGTGAGTGCCCAGTGCCCACTAGGTGAAAGGTTGGCGCACGTGGGATTTATTTCCTTTATGATGAGTGTAAAAATGACTAAAATTTGGTAGATAAAAGGCATTACAACTCTTCCTTAACAAGGAGAGCTATATGGGGATGCATTTTACGGAGATTTTATTTTACTGGCTTAGCATCAGCATATATGACTATGTTGTGTATGGAAATGTTAGGATTGATTCTAGGAATATCACTATATGACTAGGATAAGGTGTAGTGATATTTTATTAAGAATGAGGTGAAATCATTTAGTTCTTATAAATCTAGAGATTGACTGACCTTAACTATGGAAAGATCCTTAGGGGTGCCTAAGTTAATATCAGGAGTGAATTTGTTAAGGATAGATAATGTGTCAGGTGGTAGGAATTTCTTAAGGTAACAGTCCTCAACTCCTATATGGGAAAGGATATCCTGGTCATCTTGATGCTGGAGGATATCTATGATAGGTGAATCTTCCTCAACCATTTCTGGCCAAACAAAATAAGTAACAATTTAGTAGAGTGATTGTATTGATAAGTGGTCCTAAATATATAACATTGATTAAAAATAAAGTTAGATGGGATGGGTACAATTTCATCTATGGCCATGGGATATTTAGGGTTTATGGGTGATGATGATTCTAGTTTGGAAACAATTAGGGATGTAGCAAGCTTAGATGTAGTGGCTACACACATTTCAGAGGTGAAAATTTTATAACTTAATCCACTTTTCTCACGAGATTTACTGAAACGTAGGAATGGTTGATCATGGGTTCCTTGTTCATAATGCTCAAGGCCAAAACCTCTCCATGCACAACGATGAAGATACATACAAGAAAATTTTTGATTATCAAGTGATTTGAAATTTAATGTGAATGACATGGCTTGATGTGGGTTGATAGCATGGGATGGAGGATTATCAAGTCCCCCATAGACAAGGTTTATTTTGAGATAATCCAGATTGTAGGAAATAACATCTCCTACGTTGGGGTCATATATGGGTTGTTTGTTAGGAAAACCATATGTTTTAGGTGAAGGGATGGATTTAAGCATGAGGAGAGCATGAGGAGACAATATTCCCCTAGTGTAAGACGTTTTACATTATCACTAAGTGAGAAATCATATGGTAACTTAGAAGAAGGGATATATGCGCTAGTGGATGCTTCATTATATGGTTTAGGTGTGGATTTAGGTATAAGGATTTCATTTTGGTAGTACATCATATAGCAGTTAGCAAATGGATTTGGATCAACAGGGACAGTGAAGGTTTGATCCTTGTGTTCATATTTTAAATAGCGATGGAGGGTGGAAGGAACACAGTGCATGGTGCATATCCAAGGGCGTCCCAATAATATGTTATATTGAAACCATCCTTATATAATGTAGAAGAATTCAGGTAGGGTTTTGAGACCAAATTTAAGTGGGAGTATAGCAGTGCCTAGTGTGGGCGTGATAGTGTTGTTAAAGACTCATAATAAAATAGGATTTTGAGTGATGATGGTATTAGGAAATTTGAGTTTTTCAAAATCGAGGGATGATATGATGTTGATGGTAGTGCCACTATCAATCATGACCCTCTTGATGGAGATGTCATTGATCTAAGTCATAATAAAAAGTGGAAGATCATGTTCCTCTATTCTAAGAGAGGGAATTTCATATGGTTCAAAAGATATAGAGGCAGAAATTTTGAGAGCACCCAAACATATTTTGAATAGGACTAGATAATTATCTGGTATGTTGATGGATTGAAGGAATTCTATCATGGTCTACTTTTAAAACAATGATGTTTGAACTAGCTCGTAGAGTGACATCCGAGCATGGGATTGGTGTAATTATTTGATAGTGACCTACTGTATTGTAGTGAAAGGGGGTTTTGCTGCTTGTATGAAATTTTTGGCTTTTTATGATGATGTTTGGCTAGACTCTTCAGGAGTTAAGGAAATAGATACCTTAGGTTTATCAGACAAAGCTGATAATTCAAGAGTTGGAGGTATAACAACATAGGTGTTACCTTTCTTAGGATTTGATCATTACTTTTTGTAGTTTTTTGAATGGGTGGTGATTTGTACAGCACTGACTCGATGATCAGATGATTTACGGATGGATTTTTCAGGTTTTGATGGAAATAATGTTGATGTTGATGTTGTGTTTAATTGTGAAGGAAGGAAGAGAAGATTGTAAAGTTCATGTACTTTAAAATGAAAGGCTCTACAATTTTCTATGGAATGGCCATATGTCCTATGGTAATCACAAAAAATATTGAAGTCATACCAAGCAGGTTTCCACCATGATGATCTGATGACTTAGGAGGTGGTAGTGAATTAAGTGACCGTTGCAAGACATCATCTAATATGGTGTTCTAACACCATTTATTTGTAGATGTATATGGGGATAAGGCCACGTCTATACCTCTCTTGGGAGAAGGCAAGATGAGTTGTTTAATAACATGTTTTTAATTTCTTGGTCATGGAGGATTTGTAGACATCATGGAAAGTTGTGAATGAGGATCTTGTATGGACGGTCATTGGTGTGAATAGTCATAGTGTGACAGGTAAGGGAAATGGTTTGTGGGTGGGTGGTCACCGGTGAGGATAGTTTTCCTACATGACATGTAAGGGGAAAGGAACCTATATGGGTGATTTTTGGTGTGGATTATCAAGATGTGTAAAAGGTACATGATATGGACTTAGGGTAGGGGTTTGATTGGGATATATTGATCTTATAATAATAGGATGATTGACAGGTATAAGGAAGCGAGGTCTTCGCAAAGGAATCTGATCTAGGAAAAGATACAGAAGGCTTTTAAAGACTTTAGCAATACCTTGATTATGGATCCATTTTGTGATTTTGAATAAGCTAGGTGTGGTTGATGAGGATGCAACATAAGAGTTCAATTTTCCTGAGGAAGAAGGTGTTTTGGGTTGTTTTTCTAGTGTGGATTTAGTTTTTGTTTTGGGAAATAGAGAGGATGTGGGTAAAAATTTGTTAATGGAATGTGATGAGGGTGTAAGAATAACTTTATTAATGTTTTCAACATATGGAGGTTCCATATCTTTGGGCTTGTTGGATTCTGGTGTCAATTTTGTGTTTTAACTTAGAAAGTGACAAATATGTAGGAAGGGTTTTAATGATGTTCTTAAAAGGTGAAGGCTCGGTAGTTGTAATTTTAGGTTCATTGGATATTGCCATTGGCTCTGTAGGTTTTGATTTAGTAAATGACAAGGTCAGTTGAGGGATAAGATGAATATTTGTTATTGTATTCATAGTGTGGACAAAATTCGTTTGTGGTTAGTCAGAGGATGAAGGGTGATTTAGAAAAGGTTACTTAAATATGTCGAGAATTTGATTTAGGGGTGCATTTGGATTGTCTAAGTGGAAATAACCCTAGTCAGTCAAATCTTGGAGTAAATTATGGAATGTGAGACACCTTTTGATGTCATTTACAATATTCATTATCTCGATACCAAATGGTGTTAGCTACTGATATGTTGATGGGTCGAATAGGTGGGAGAGATATCATGTTGGAAGCAAAAAAATTGTCAAAAACTAGATTGTAAGTCTCCCCTATAGGTATGTAATTATGTTGTTGGTGAGGACGCTTTGAGGAAGGTTTTTCCTTGGGAAGGGATTTGACTATAACGGCGTTGGCAGATTTTTTTGACTTATCAAGACTAGATGTTGACTTAGATGTGAACTCAAATTTTGGTTTCTTAGGACGAAGCTTTACCCATCCATCTTGTAGAGCTCGTATTTCTACTTTATGGGCCATGGTAAAAGCCTCATCAAAATATTGAAATGATTGAATTTATAAAGTGCATGATATGTGTTTGGAACATGCATCATAGAAGACTTCGATTAATTCTATTTTTGGTAACGTAAAATATAATCGATTAGTCACACCCCTCCAATGGGTGATGAAGTCATCAATCGATTCATCCACAAATTGTCTTATGGCATAGAGATCGTTGATAGTGATTTTATGGGCTATGTTTATGGAAAAGTATTCTAAGAAAATATGGGTAAGTTACAAAATGGAGGATAGGGAATTTTATGTAATGTTGTTATACCAGTCTAAGGCGGGACCGACGAGGGACATGGGAAAGGTCCTCAACATTAGGTCTTGATCATGAGATATTAAATAACATACATGACATAAGGCATATATATGTTGTTGGGGATATTCCTTGCTGTAATACTTGATAAACTTAGGTAGTTCCCAGTGAGGCGGATATGTATTATATGGTACGAAAGGATGAATGGAATAATTGCAAATTTGATCATAAGAGAGCACATTATTGGATGAGGATGAACTAGATTCCATAACAAATATTTGATTTAAAAGGGCTTGGAGGGGATCAATTTTTGTTTGTTATTGTGAGGATGAGACAAGTTGAAATCATGACTCATTAGGTTGTGAGTATGTTTAATACTACTAAAGATTTCCTTGTTAGTAGGGAATTCTTTGTTGAGGGATGTTCTATTGATATGAGGCATTATGATGGTAATAATTATTTTATTCCAGGATGTGGTAATGTGGAATGCTTTGTTAAGGTGCGTATTACGAAGGTATGTTGTATTGAGGTGTATTTTACTGAGGTAGATGTTGTTGATAAGGAATATTTTGTTGAGGGATACTTTGATGATAAGGGATTTTTTGTTGTGGGATGTTTTGATGAGATGAGAAACCTTCTTGTTAAGTTATAGGTTGTGAGGTTTGTATGTACTGATACTATAATGGCATGGATGTATAAGTGAGTGGTTGTGAATATAGGTGTTTTCTAGGAGTATATGGAAGAGGTAGCAGAGGATGGTGCCTATTGTGGAATGCTTTGTTGTGGGATATTGTATTGGAGGATGTTATTTAGGGGTGTAGATTACGGAATTAAGATAAGTGGTTGTGAAGGGTGTTGTATGTATTGTGAAATAGGGTGAGTTCTAGCAGTGGCACTAGTAACTAGTGGGTAGTTGTAGGGATAGACATAGTGATGTTCTAAATGGGACTAGTAACCTGCTGGTAAGATACAATAGTAGAAAACAACATAGAACCCAGTAAAGATGTTTTTACCTATGAGGAGGCTAGAGGGTTAGATGAGGAAGTAGATGTACTACTTAAAGGAGGTCTGGAACCTATAGAATGACTTGGTGAAGATGTGGATTGTTGGGTAGATGTGTTTTGTGATGACATCATGTGGAAATCATAAATAGGAACTGAAGATACCTCACATGCTTTTGGTTGACTAGTGGAAGATTGTTCATTTGATGTTTCAAAGGGGTTAGTAGGGATGAAAGATATCTGGGGTTGACTATTGTTTAGTGTTTTAGGTTGATTTGAAGTGTACAGGTGTAATTGCTAGACAACGGGGTCTTAATTTTGATCGATGAAATCTGTAATGCAGATGATGGATTGTAACTATGTTGGGATGTAAATGGTTACATCTAAATATTTCTAGCTGCTAAGTAGGTATTGAGGAAAATAGGGTTTAAGTCTAGAATTTCTTCAAAGATAATCCCTCCCTTATTGTAGAAAGGAATTTTGGATGCTTTAGGAGAAAAGGGATGTTCATATTCTTGTGACCCATGTGTATGAAGGATTTTAGCATGATATTGATGTGGGGAATGAAAGAGTTGTTGTCCCATTTCATTATTATAGTTGACCCTTGATTCACTTGAAGTTTGTTGGGTGTTAGAAAAGGGATTAGATGTAGCTATTTGATAATATGGCATTTATTGTTATGTTGGTGTTGAAAATGTTGTAGTGTAAAATGTTACATATTGTTGAAATGTAGGGGGTGGAGTAGACATGTTTTTAGGAATTTGGTTATGATCTTGTTATCTAGTAAGTACCATAATAATCAAACCCACAAACACCTAGAAAGTGAAAATAAAATAAATGGGTTGATTTACAAACAATAAGAAAATGAAATAAAAATATGTTGCTCAGTATTTATCTTGATTACTCATGAAAAAATGAAATGTGTAAGATGGTTAACGATGTTCCTAGGAAGTGGTAAGATATGGATGTTTTCACGTTTGTTTAAGGGAAGAGTCCTCGATATACCCAAAGTTATGTGAGGTCCAACTTTTTACTGTTACTCATACAAGTGTGGTATTAGGGCCTACCCCCTTACTTCATGGTCCCATTGTTATGAGGAAGTCAAGTGCTAAGCCAATATATACCAACAAACAGGAGATTATGCTCGTCTAGAACACCAAGTTGGTTTCCTTATTGGATGACGAAATCCCAATCAATTTCACCTGGGTGGTAGTTGTTTGTATGTTTTTTTTAATTTTATAGTGATTTGGTTGTGTATGAGGGAAAAATAAGTGAATGCAAAAAATTTACTTCCCTAATTAAAACTAGATGATCAAGAAGTATGGGATGGTTAGTTTTATGACCAAAAATGAAATGTTCATTTTTTATGAGAGAAAATAAAGAAAAATGCAAAATTGGAAGCAAAGTAAATATTTTAGTACTTACCATGAGAGCGCTCCTTTTTGTTTTAGATTTTTAGCAATTTTAAAGTGATTAAGAAATAAGTCAAGTAGATGGATTTTCCAAAAATAGTACCCTATGATCAGATTAGAGAAAACAGAGAACAGAAAATAGCAGATTGTAAAGCAATTTAAAAACACAGTTCAATAACATGTGATTATCCCAATCATAAGTAATTATCCTAATTGCAAGCGATTACTAGATAGTGAAAACAGTGAACATATTATTGATAAGATAAAAAAAAAGAATAAGGGAGAATGTCCCATCGGGTATGCAAATATGTTGAGGATGATTTTTACCTTAGGCATTTAGTCTAATATTACAAGGGGGTAAAATTTTCTCAACCTCAGTATGGCGGGGTTTTCAAGATACACGCAAGATTTGGTGGATGTATGATGTTTTTGCGCTCCATGAATAATGTACTAGACTTCCTTTCCCCACAAGTAAGCCTACAAATCAAAGACACTTACACCAAATAAAGTGCGTAAAATAGGGTGGGCAGGTTGTTTAGAAAAGGCTAGTCCATAAAAGTCAAAAGACTTCCCTGAGTGGATATCAACCTGATTTTAATACATTTAAGATTTATTGATGATAATTTGAAGCACAATAATATAAATGGAAAATGTGATTAATTTGTATCACTTATTTAGGTGATTATATACATTAGCTGATAGTAATGAATGAGAAAAACAAGACTAGAATCTGAAATTAGAATCTAGGTGAGAATCTATATTTTCTGAGAAGTTTGAACCAACAAAAAAGGTAAATCCCTCATCTTATAGGAAGTAAGAATGAGGTTCAGAGATATAATCTTCCATGAAGAAATCAAAGATCTCTTCTTCCTTTTTGTAGAGGTGCGAAAGATCAAAATTAGTGTCCTAAAGTCTGGTGTTGCTTTCGATGTTAGATTCAGATGTGGTTTAGTTGTCCTCTAGTATGTTTAGGTTAGCCTCATAGTTGTACTTGAATGATACAAGGTCAGCTTAGATCCTCTGGACCTCGTATTATGCTTCCCAAAAATCTTTGGTTGCTTCAAGAATGCATTGAGTTGATGCAAAGATTGTTTCCAAATAATCAAGGGGCACAAGTGGATAACAAAAAACTCTAAATCATGTAACATATCATACTGTTCCTAGTGTAAAGGGTGGCAGAAAATTTGTAGTGAATAAATGTTGGTAATGAGATGGATGAAACCTAATATGGCCATCTACAAAATCCATACTTGACAACATGTTAGCAATAAAGTAAAATGGACAAATATTCTTAAACAAATTTGAACATATCTATAAAAGAAAAATATTGTGTAGGATTGCAGGTGATTCTAGTAATCACTGACGATTACTATGAGTTCTAATACTCTAATAAAACAAATATTATAATATGATTATTTCATGACTGTGATGGATTTAAAAATTTAAACGAGATTAGTAATTGAAAGATGAGCAAGATACCTGAAAATGGAAGCATGAAGTAACAACAACAAAGCTCACCTTGATGGATGATTGACGAGATAATGTAGATTGAGTGATAGATGGGTGAATACGTTTTTCTTGATGATGACGCTAGATGATATGAGTATCATATTAATACATTGTAACAATGATGGTTCTCTGTTGGAAACCTTAGGATCAGAATATTCATGAATGGATGTAAGTTCCCCTACAAAATCCCAAAAATACTCCCTCAAAGAGGCTTAAAACTCTGTTTATATAGATCGCCAGTGACCGAGATAATCTCTAGTGATTTCAAAAAATTCAAGTTAGGGGATAAAAAGAGTTATTATCTTGCCATTTTGAACTTGATTTAAAGGGATTTCAAGAGAGCTCTAGATACTAAGAGGGATGAGCTCGGATGAGGACCAAGTTAGTTACAATAAATGTAGAGGTGTTTTTAGAAGGTTTCTAATTTAACCTAGTTCTAACTAGTTACGGGTGGGAAGTAGTTATAGGGATAAGTTAGAGGTGGTTAGGTTATATTTATGAAATGTTTCTAGATAAACTAGTTACAACTAGTGAGTTTAGATGTTTTTACATGGTGAGGTGTGAGGGTGTAATTAATTTTATTGAATTAATTAATTAGTTATCTAGACATAGGGAAGTGATGATGTGAACATTTAATTAAACAAAGGGCACGAGTGGGTGACCTATTGTCATGCAGTATCATGAGTAACATGTTTTGATGATCGTTAATGGGTTTAGATAGTGAAGGTGAGAGAGTGTATATTTTTGGTGTCTATAAGGGTTTGATTAGATGGAGTAGCACTAGGGTCGATAAATAGACAAGAAAGCATAAGACTTATTTCATGTGGTGGTGTGTTGTCATCAAAATACTTAGTGTGTAAGTATTTTTGCAAAACAACCTGATAACTATGATATCTCTTAAGTAAATCAAATAAAGAAACTTTACCCATGATAGAGGGAAAATGAGGATTTGAATTTTGAAAAACGTGGGCTTCACCAAAATGATTAAGTAAAAATAGAAAAAAATTACACAAGAGACTATGAAAATGGAAATGCTAAACCCTAGAGTACTAAGAAAGTTAGAATGAACTCAGCTGATTGGAGGAGCTTGCTAGACTGTGTCACAAAAATTACAAGAGGAACAAGAAGCAGGAATGACTATGTAGAGGTCTTGAAGAGGATGAATATGAGATATCTAGATTGACTGGAGCACCTAGAGAGGGACTAGGGCACCTATGAGCACTCTGGTCTACAAAATGGGTGTCTTGGTCTATGCAAAAGGTATGAAACTGAGTTTTACATATTTTGCAAGTGGTCTAAAACCCTCGTTGTGTATCACATCAGGTTTATTGTACTACATCAGGTGTCGCTATTAACCTAAGATGTATAAAAGACCTGTAAAAGACCAAAAAGGAGTATCAAAACCCTAAAAATAGAAGAATGCAAATGAATGTGTCAGACTGATGTCAAGTTCCATAATAGTGGGTTTACTAACTAGGTGTTGCACTACATTTTAGACCCAAATGTAGTTTTTGTGTGTGTGTGTGTGTGTGCATCATGTGCCCTAGGTGCTCTTATGCCCATCACACTTTGTAGACTGTAATATAATGGTGCATGGAATAAAATATAATCCATCCCCATATGCTTATGTGATGGAGATGAAGCAACCTAGTCCTTTGGGATAGAGCTAATGGATGTAAATGATATCAAAATTAATACAACTCTACATGGATGAAAGTAATGACTAGTGTGTGGTCCCTCATTATGGTCTAGTAAATTTATATCTATAAGGTTCTCTTGATCTAATTTCCTAATTAACCCTGAAATGAATGACCACCAGAAATATAAGAAGCTAAATGGCTAGAAAAGTGCCCAAAAGGTGGTGGGATGTTCAAAAAGGATCAAGGCACCCTTGGTGGGACCAGTGCGCCCATGGGCGCCCTAGTCAAGGATAAAAAGATGGAATATGTCTAAAACAAACTAGGCATGTGTGCAATGAAGGTTGAGAATGATGTTGAAAATTAAATAAAAATGGCCAAGAGACATGCTTTAATTAATACTTTCTTCACTCAAAAACCTTCTCAATAATAGTATGAGACTAAGACTAAATATTGTCTAAAGTGCAAGATTTTGTGTCTACAAATACTTATCCAAGGATGATAAATTTGTTCCATATAAGTGAATACTCAATAGTTTCAATCTTTATTTTCAGCACATTTAGTTCAAGTGAGTTCCATGTGTAAAAAAAAAATCAGCAGATACGATGACTATTATTGGTTTTCTCTTAAGCATGCCTTCAAATGCCCATAATTCACAATTCTTGGTTGAAAAATCACATTTCCATCATATTTCGTTCCTAAATCTAAGATGGTATGTGAGATTTTTGGTTCTAACTCCCCATGGTATAATGACCTCTATTTCATAACCATATAATTCCACCCAACCTTCCTCATGGCCATCACAAATCCTTCATCCAATGTGAATCCAAAATCACCATCCTTGGTAGAACCCTCTACTATAGAGGATATGAGTGAAACTTGTTATAATTCCTTAACTCCTAAGAAACTAAATTAGTAATCAAGTAAGTTCACAATTGCATCTATAGTGCTCACACCAGTGATGTAGTAATTTCCAATAAACTTCTGTGCACCGAATACTACTAGCCTACAATGGAAAATATGCATGCTCATATGTACAAAAATGTGTTCCATGTCAAATGCATGCCGGCCTCATCCATGGACCCTTGAAAGCTTTCCATCCCATCACTACTCCATGGCCATTTTCCACCTAGGGTCTCGATCTCAGGGTAAAAATTAATCTGACTTCATCTGATGGTCACAAATACAATATTACTACTACATAACACTTTAGAAAATGGGTCAAATCCATTCCACTCACCTATCTCACTAGAAAACAAATATCTATAATTTATCCTTAATCGTATCATTTAATGTTATGGTATTCCATCCATGATTATCATGTAAAATGGTAAATCCTTTAAAAATCACAAATTTTGTGAACTTTGTTACCACTTCCATATCAAACTCAAGTTTTCTACCCCATATTACCCAAAAGGAAATGACCAATCTGAAGTGTCCAAAAAATTATCAAGCACATCCTTGGTAAAATTTTCAGTCAAGGAGGATGCGATTGACATAAAAAAATCTATCCTACATTGTGGGCATATCGTACATCCATCTGCACTCCTACTGGCTCCACTCTATATTCCCTCATTGAAGCAATCCTATCTTTTGATATTGTGTTCCCTTCCCTCCACTTCTCTCTCCAAAAAGTCATCAACGATGAAGAATATTGTTTACATCACCTTTAAGAACTAGAATTGTTGGATGAGAAATTCCTCCAAACCTTGGACCATCTCAAAGCTTACCAAAATTTACTTTGCAGACAATATGGTAAGTGCATCAATACCCACGAATTTGAATTCGGTGACCTAGTCCTCAAGGAGAACCAATGCAACAAAAATTTTGATTATGAAAATAAATGCAAGTTCAAACCTGCTTGGCTTAGAATTTATGTTATCATAGAAAAATATTCTTTTGGTTCTTATAAGATCGATACCTAGGATGGGTATGAGTTGGATGATCCCGTGAACATCATGCATCTCAAATTATTCTATGCTTAAGTGACCACTATCTCAAAAAAACATCCAATTATTTTAAAAATAATTCATCCAATGGTGAAAACCACTTCAATGGTGCCTTGGGAAAGTACCATGGTGAAAACCAATTTCTGACGCTATGGTAAAATAAATCCTACATCCACTAGTGTCTCACATATGTGTTACCACACTAGGGGAAAGCCCCTTTATTAGTCTACATCACCATCCCTATCCAAATTCCCCTCCCACTATCCTAATCCAAACTTCTTCTGGTCCTTCCTAAGAAGTAACAAATCTATTATGACTAGGAATGCTCTCTTGATCCTAGCAAAGGTCATATTGTCTACAAAACAAATTTGGGAACTCCAACATTAAGAAAAATTCATGTCTCTGTATCCATGCCAAAAAATGCAACCCTTGTAAGATCCTTAGGTTTTCATTCCTCTTCCCCCCAATTACTTTTTATTGCTATATATTCCTCTTTTATTTTATTTTTTTCACTTTCTCTATGTTATTCCGCTTCATTTTTGTGGAACATTTACATTGTAGATATCTATATAGTTATATTGCTTTTTACATTTATTTTTTATAATGACATTGAAAATTTTCCATAACATTTACCATGTTATGCATCAGCACATTATCTAACCATTTGGACATCTCCCAATTCAGCTCATAAACTAAATAATAAACCATATAACCATAGCACTCAACACACATCATCACATCAAATCCATCTACATATAACCCCCCTCATCATACCTATCCATTCATTTTACAAAATTAATCATACATCTTGTAGACACCTAAATTTAGCTATACAATTTTAACACTAAAATTGCACTTCTTAACCTATTTTCTATCATTTGGTTATAATTACTGTCTTTCTTGCTCATTAGCTAACACTCCCCTCCATCTCGGTCAATTAATGACACTTTGTTAATTAACTATTCTCTTCCATTTTGGATAAAAATTAACACTATTTTTTTAATTTATAATCCTATTCTAAATAATTAATTAATTATCGAATATTAGTTAATTAGTCCTCTAAATGATAATTTATCGTCCTATTAGATCATTCCCGCTCTCTGATCCTTCATAATCTGTCAACTTTCTCCAAGTGGATTCTACAAGCCTAACTTGGTCTATTAATCAATATAATTGATTAATTTAAATCATACCCAACTCACTTAAGCTGGAAATTCTAATTAACATCCCCTAATCATACTTAATCATTCCTAAATATAATTATCTCTTGTTAATCCATAAAGTTATTTTATCCCACATTCATGAGGATAGTAGTTTCTCCAATTTGGAAAATTATATAAAGAACCCTACCCCTTCCCTTCTAAGTTTACACCATGTCTTTGTAAGACATTAGCATATGATAAGAGCATATCAATTTTGAAAATATTATTGATCTAGCAAACTCATACCATTTTATACTTGGTAATAGTAGTAAGAGGATAACCAGAAATGGTAACCAAACCATATTGGTGAGCCCTCTTCCTCTTCCTTGAGGATTCCTTTTGATCGCATGTGGTTATGTACAACTCTCCAAAGGAGGTTTCTACAATCCAAATCCCATCAAAAACATCAAAGGATGGCTTAGAAATTAATGTTTTTAATGTTAGATGCATTAGATTAGTTTTCATTTTAATGGATTTATCTTGATGTTTATGTTGGATTAGCTTAATTATTGAATCTACTTAGTGTTAGGTTCTACTAATTAATTTAGCTTTTTTATAATGCATACACATAAATATATAGAAAAAATTTCATCATCACATAAAATATAATCATCATTCCATCATCATCTTATGAAAATCATCTACCTGTTGTATATATCTTTCCCCCAGGTAGATATAGACAAGCAGGAGAATGGAGAAATCAAACAAGCTCAAATCCCTGACATGCCCAAGGTGCACAGAAGTGGCACACGAAAATGGATGTCGATAGGGAAAATGGTGCGCCCAAGGCACACAGAAGTGGCACATGACAATGGATGTCGACAGGGTAAATGGTGCGCCCAAGGCGCACAGAAGTGGCGCACGACAATGGATGTTGACAGGGCAAATGGTGCGCCCAAGGCACACAGAAGTGGTGCACGACAATGGATGTCGATAGGGAAAACGGTGCACCCTTGGTGCACAGAAGTGGTGCATGGAAATGAGTGTCGACACGAGAATGTATGCGCCAAGGCGCAGGAAGGAGGCGCATGACACAGAGTGTCGACAGGGTAATGTATGTGCCCTTGGCACATGGAAATGGCGCATGGCATAGAGTGTCAATAGGGCAGAAGTTGCACCTTGGTGCACGTAAGAGGATGTTGAAACACACACGGATGCACCTATGGGGCACCTTCAGGAGGTGCAACATTTTGAGCGCTGATAGGCAGCAGACCCTGACCCAGATATTCAGATGGCCATAACTTTTTACTGGGAGCTCGGATTCATACAAGGTTGGACTTTTCGGAAAGCTTACGAAGTTCGCCACTTTTGGGTTCGCTGGGGTTCTCACCTACCATCATAATGAGATGAGTTAAGTGCATTCTGGGGGTGGTTGGGGCAGATTTGGAATTCCTCTCTCTTTTCTCTCTCATTCTTCCTATAAATTGTAAGGAGGGGCTTCTTTCTAAAGGTTGGACATTCTTGTTTTGCCCCTCCCTTCTTCTCTTTGGCAGGTGAATTTGTGGAGTTCAAACCTCCAAAACTGTAATGCAACTCTGCCTCTTGGCATTTTGCAGTGTGCTGTATCAATCTTTGGAGCAAATTAATGCATGTCTGTGGATGATTCTCAACCCTCTCTGTATTCATTTTGCATCCTACTGATCTTTCACTGTGAATCTGGCTATTTGTGCATGATCTTACATTGAATTTTAATGGTCTGTGTTTATTGGCAAGACAGGTGTTTCTTCATTCCTCGGTGCATCACCTTTGTAGTTTAGGTTTTATTTTATGCATCTTTTACCCTGTCTCCTTGGAAAGTTAGTTTAGGTTTTGAGTAAACCCTCTGCATTTTTTACGTGTGCATATGAATAGAGGAATAGGAACCGGCCTTTCATCTGGAGAGCTTTTCCAATTCATGAGGTCCCACACTTGGGAAAAGCTCCATGTTTATGCAATCACACTGAGAGTCTCAGCCCATCGAGTTGCAGACATTCAGGGGTGCTGTGATTCACCATCAACAGTTTTGGCACACCTGGTGGGACCAAGAGGTCATTCCACATATTTGAAGGAGCTTTCAAGAAATTCAGACTTAAAAAATTATAGGTTTTATAGTTTCAGTATTTTCACCTTCCAGGCTTAACTTTGAAATCAATTTTCAAGGGCTTAACTTGCTCAAAACAAGTCAAAATTTTCACCAATTGACAGATTGGGGGATAATCTTCAAAAGAGTATTCTTAGTTTTTTGAGATTTTGACTTTCAAAATTTCATGGTTTTTTGATTTTCAGATTTCAAGTTTTCGGAAGTCTGGCATTTTTAGGTTTTTGGGACTGTCATTCCAAATCAAATTCCAAACTCTAAAATATCAAAAATATAGGTCTTTCAAATTTCTATTTTTAAATATTGTCAGGTTTGGTGTGTAACCTAGCAGAAGTCTACCTTTTGAGGCTCATTTTTTCTAACACATCTGGTGACTCCGAAGGGGATAGAATTCAGCGGTGTAGCAGCAAAGGTTACCCAGGCATATGAGAAGAATTCAAACCAGGTCCAATACTCGAGAAGAGGGGCTATTTGTCCACTTGCAACTTTCACCAGGTAGAGGAAGGAGAGGAAGAAGACCACAAAGATCACCATCTCCACCTAATAGGACTTTGCCTACACCTCCACCTGGTAGGCCTTTTCTCGCATCGACCAGGGTTCTTAGGCCAATCATAATGGCACATCTACCACCAAATCCCTTTGTCAATTTCATGGGTAGTAGTCCACTTGCCCTAAATGCTCATAATCAAATTCCAGTTGTAGCACTAAAGAACATACCCTATTTCAAAGGAGAAAATCACACTACTCCTATTGATCACATCCAGGATATTGCTAATGCATGTGCAATTCACGAAATAAATGAAATGGATGTTGCAGTCAAGATGTTGGCTTCATCTTTCAAAGGCAAGGCCTTATAATGGTTTAGGATCCTTACAGCAGGGTCTATTACGAATTGGAACCAACTTTGTTCTGTTCTTTGCAACCAATTCAGGGAGAGAGCGGACAATTTATCTTTATTGGAATAACTGACAACAATCAAAAGGGCTCCTAATGAACAAATGACAGATTTCAACTTCAGATTCCAACAGACATGGGACAGGATTCCAATAGCCGTTAGACCAACCACTGAAGGAGCATTCCTTTATTTCTTAAAGGCTATAAATTTAGACATAGCCATGATGATCTAATCAATGGGAGGGACAACGCTGCCAGGGGCCTATGACATAGCTATCAGAGTAGAGAACTATTTGATCCAAGCTGGCAAGCTTGCACCAAGGCCACCAATGCCTCTCTATCCGGATATGGGAAATCCTACAACCAGTCAAGCACCAGAGTTGGATCCCATTCCAACTCCTAGAAATCAAAGCAATAATGAGGCGTCGACTTCTTCAAATACTTCAAAGGAATTGCAGGAGGTCATGAAACAACTGCAGAACCTTGGAAATGAGCTAGTGACTATCAAAAGATAGCAAGCTCAAAGTGCTAGACTGTATCAGCCTCAAGCACAGTACCAAGCTAGGCCCCCATACCAACAAAATAGACCACCACCTCAGGCTACAAATGTATCAAACCAAGGACAACCTCAAGCTGCCAGGCCATTTCGACCTTATGATCCAAATACAACGATGTCCTCAAGAGCCTTGGTCCCGACAAAAAATAACATGGCACAGGAGTACGACTGGTGTTACCCTTGCAATCTACCTCACAATCAGTCAACATGTTTTAATGGTGCACTGAATCAGGCCTTGATGGTGCAAACCATTGGTGTTCCTCAAGAACCAAGCCAGGAGGAGAATAAACAGCAACAAACGTAGTAAGAAGGACCTCCAACAGAAACCACATTAGCAAATTGGAAAACGGAAGACTTCTGTGGAGTTAACCAACAGCCTTTTCAAGGCGTGGCTGCCAACACATGGTCAAAGAAGAGAAATATAGGAGAGGGACAACCGTGTAATCCAGTTGTTTCTCAACCCACTCTTACACAATAAGGGGTCAGTAGACCAAACATAGCTCCAAATGTGTAGAATCAACCTAAGGTACCTGTTGTAGCAACACACGCACATGCTCAAGCTCCAAAAAAGTTTACACCAAGTAAGGGACAACAAAAGGACAATTCATCCCCTTTCAGCATCATTGATCAAATGAAGAAGACGAACATGAATATATCAATGTGGGAATCTTTATCCATCTTAGGACAAAGAGATCTTCTACAATCTGCCATGAAGAATTGGTCAACTTCGAACCAACAGGCCCATATGCAAGAGAAGGTCCTCACAAATGCTGCTCAGCCTGAAGGGAATCATGGAGGACAACAAGGTAAAGTTTTGAAACCCCCTCCATTCTATATTTCATTAATCATCGGGGATAAATTAGTACACAATTGCATGATTGATTCTGGGGCAAGTAGTTCAGTGATGCCGAAGCAAATAACGGATCAGCTGGGTTTGAAATATGAGCCAGTGCTGAAAGGAGTAGTACAGCTAGATGGAACGGTAGTAGGAACTGTTGGAGTCATCAAGGGGTTAATCCTAACACTACATTCATGTCCTAATGTTACAGTTCTGCAAGATGTGTATGTAATTGACCTCCTGCCACTCTTTGCGTTGTGTCTATCAAGGGAATTCACTGCAAAGATCGGTGGATATTTATCTGCAGATTGGTCGCACATGATTTTCAGGACAAGGTATGGGGCCAAAGCAACAATCAGGTCAGAGCCAATTGCCAATTTCCATATTGAGCCTCATGTACCAAATCCTATCAATATAAATTGCTCAGCTTTTGACCAAGAGGAGTGTTCAAATGATCTAGAAACAGGTACTAAGGTCGAGGGAATTCCTAATTTAACTTTGGATGAATGGGAAAACAAGAGTCATGAATTTGACCCATACAAGGAAATTGAAGAATCTGAATTGGGCGTGTATTGTATACACGAATAAAATTCACCCATTCCCGACATCATTCAACCAGAACAAAAGGATGAAAACAAAGTTTGGAAATTATTTTCTGATGGTTCGAGAAGCAGACAAGGTGTTGGAGGTGGTGCAATGTTGATTTCACCACAAGACATCAAATATTTTTCAGCTTTTCATTTCAAGTTTTCCTGTTCAAACAACACAGCTAAATATGAAGTATTGATTCATGGAATTCATTGGGCCAAGAAAAGGGGCATAAAGAACTTGCAGGTGTTTGGAGATAGTGAGCTAATTGTCAACCAAGTTAGGGGACAACATGCTACAAAGAACGACTTGCTGAGGAGCTACAAGAATAGGTTATGGGACCTCATTGAGGATTTTGAAGCTTTCAACATTGTGTCCATACCCAGGAAGAAAAATGAAGTCGCAGATAGGCTCACAACAGTTGGAGCAACGTTTGATGTGGTTGACAACATCAGAAGGGGAAAAACACAGCCACATATCCATGTGATTGTGAGGCCAGCAGTTCCAGATAATAACACAAGCTGGCAGGTGTTTGAGAACGATCAACAGATCGTCAATTTCTTACAAGAAGAGGCTGAATTTTTAGTTAGGAATCAGGACAGATTAGAGCAACAGTATGGGGATCAAGTAGTACAGCTGCGGACAAATAAGCTTCCTAAGGGTTTGGTAACATTGGAGTCTATCTTCAACCCTAACAACCCGTTTCGTAAGGAAAAGGCAAACATATAGGTCAAGAGAGAAGACTCAGAGCCGATTCTGGTTGGGGAAGGCAAAACACTTCAAATTGGTAAAGTGGCCACTGAGCAAGAGAAATCAGATTTCATACAGCTTTGCTAAGAATTTCCAGATGTCTTCGCTTGGAGCTATGAAGAATTAAGAGGATTCGATCCAAATTTGGCACAACATACCATAGAATTGGATCCAGATGCTAAGCCCGTCAGGCAGAAACAGAGACCGGTCAACTCTCACATTGAGCCTCTAATGAAGAAAGAACTAAATAAGCTAATAGAGGCAAGCATTATATTCCCGATCAAGCACTCAAGCTAGGTTGCAAACTTGGTTCTGGTCAGGAAGAAGAGTGGAGAAATCAGGTTGTGCGTGGATTTCTGAGACCTAAACAGGGCATCTCTCAAAGATCATTACCCACTTCCTTCAATGGAACAAATATTGCAAGTAGTATGCGGTTCAGAGAGATTCTCTCTCCTAGATGGCTACTCAAGGTATAATCAGGTGATGGTGAAAGAAGATGACTAGTTCAAGATGCCATTTGGGCTATCAAATGCTGGGGCCACTTTCCAAAGGGAAATGGATATGGCATTTAAGGGGTTGATCAATAAAATAGTTTTGATATATCTTGACGACATCACTATATTCTCAAAAAATGCAGCGGATCACCTCTGTCATTTGAGGCAAGTATTTCAGAGGTGTAGAAGATTTGGGGTATCATTGAATCCCAAAAAATGCATATTCTTGGCTCATGAGGGAAAACTTCTAGGCCATATTGTTTCAAAGGAAGGGTTGACGATCGACCCAGAGAGAGTTGAAGCAATTCGAGCGTTGCCATTGCCAAGCCCATAAGACAGCTCTTCAAAGCTTCCTAGGAAGGATCAATTTTGTACGCAGGTTTGTTCCAAACTTTGCAGCTCTTGTGAAGCCAATAACGCTGATGTTAAAGAAGAGTATGGCATTTAAGTGGACATCTGAAGGCAAGGCAAGTTTTGAGACAATAAAAGAGGCTATATCTCAAGCTCCGACTCTCGTCAATCCAGACTTCTCCAGGGACTTTGTGCTATATGCCTTTGGTGGTGGGGACATGATTTCTGCAATCCTGCTACAACAAAACAAGGGAGGATTAGAATAACCAGTTGCTTTCTTCAGTTAAGGCTTGGAGGAATACGAAACTAGGTACTCTTTCATTGAAAAGCATGTCCTTGCAGTAATCAGGAGCTTAAAGAAATTCAAGCACCTAGTCTCAAACAACAAGATCCATTTATTGGTCTCTCATGCGGGAGTCAGGGACTTCCTTCTAAACAAGGATCTGAATGAGAAACGTGCAGGATGGATAACTCGTGTCATGGAATATGACATCGAGATCAAGGTCACCAAACTAGTATGTGGGAAGGGACTATGTGAGCAGCTAGCCTTGAGTCAACAAGTTGAAGCAGGTGATGAAAAAGAGGCTGTCTTGGTACTATAGGATAACCAAGAACAAGAAAATGATGATGTGCCCACTCCTTGTTGGACTCAGAATGTGATACACTTCCTACAGACAGGCCTATGCCCTCCAGAAATGAGAAAATCAAAGAGGAGATACTTCAGATTACAAACCATTCCATATGTGCTTGTTGGTGGTGTTTTGTTTAAGAAAGACATCAATGGAGTTCTATTGAGGTGCATTGGGACAGGCCAAATTGAGAGGGTGTTACGAAATTTTCACGATGGAGATTCTGGAGGACATTTTGCCCCACGAGTAACAGCTCTCAAGATAATGAAGGCAGGGTATTATTGGCCCACATTGTTCAGTGACTGTTATACATGGATAAGAAAGTGCAAGAGATGTGCACTCTTCATGGGAAAAGAAAGACTAGCAGCGCTTCCATTACACCCAATTTTGATTGACCAACCATTTATGCAATGGGGATTGGACTTCGTTGGGGTCATCAACCCAACTCAAGCCAAGGCCACAAGTGGATGGCCTTGTGGACCGAAGCAGATTCGCTCAAGGAAGCAAATGAGTCTAACATACTAGACTTTTATGAAGGAATAGTGACCAGGTTCGGTGTGTCGGCCACTATCATATCAGATAATGCATTGACATTCATAGGTTCCAAGATTACAGAATGGGCTGTCAAGAATGGAATCTATTTGAGCACCTCTTCAAATTATTACCTGCAAGGTAATGGACAGGCAGAGTCCATGAACAAGAATTTGTTAAGAATCATCAGAAGGACTCTAGATGAAAACCAAAGGACATGGCATACCAAGCTAAAATCAGCATTATGGGCTGACAGGATAACGCCAAAGAGATCTATAGGTAATTCTCCCTACAAGTTGGTATATGGGAAAGAGGCAGTGTTGCCTATATCATTAGAATTGCCAGCATTGAAGCTCATGAAGCAGTTGGAGTTGTCTGAGTTCAAACCAATGGAGGCTAGGTATGCAGAGTTGATGGAATTGGAAGAAATAAGAGAACATGCAGTTTAGGTGATTGAAAAGGATCAGGCCTTAGTAAAAATATGGTTTGATAAGAAAGCAAGAGCAAGGACCTTCTAGGAAGGAGACCTAGTTCTGAAATGGGATGCAGATCGGGAAAAACCAGGAAGGCATTCCAAGTTTGATGCCATTTGGACTGGCCCCTACATGGTCATGGGATGTAAAAGTAGTAATGCCTTCCAATTGTCTACATTGGATGGAGAAGAATTCCCTATTCCGGTTAATGGAATCCATCTTAAACATTGCTACTAAAAGAAAAAGGTTTACCCTTGTAAATATTAGCCTAGATTTAAATTCCTCTAAGTGCATATGCACATTGTCTTGTTGTAGCTAGGTTTCTATTTCCCTAAGTGCTCCGGCACAGGTTGTGTTGCTCCTAGGTTTTTTTTCTACAGTTCAGCGTGCTCTCGAGGAAGGAGTTGTGATATCAGGATCGAGATCAGATATCAGGTTGGTTTCAGGTTATTGCTTATGACTCCATGCCCAACGGATTGCTAAAAGGTCACTGATCTTCTACCTAGCAGGCAGGTAATCCCATTGAGTCACCAAATTGTTGTATATATATTTCCCCCAGGTAGATATAGACAAGCAGGAGAATGGAGAAATCAAACAAGCTCAAATCCCTGACATGAGCAAGGCACACAGAAGTGGCGCACGACAATGGATGTCGATAGGGAAAATGGTGCGCCCAAGGTGCACAGAAGTGGCGCACGACAATGGATGTCGACAGGGAAAATGGTGCGCCCTTGGCACACAGAAGTGGCACATGGAAATGAGTGTCGACACGAGAATGTATGCGCCAAGGCACAGGAAGGAGGCGCATGACACAGAGTGTCGACAGGGTAATGTATGTGCCCTTAGCGCACGAAAATGGTGCATGACACAGAGTGTCAACGGGGCAAAAGTTGTGCCTTAGCGCACGTAAGAGGATGTCGACACACACACGGATGCGCCTATGGCACACCTTCAGGAGGCACAACATTTTGAGTGCTGATAGGAAGTAGACCCTGACCCAGATATTCAGATGGCCATAAATTTTGACTGGGAGCTTGGATTCATGCAAGGTTGGACTTTTCGGAAAGCTTACGAAGTCCTCTATCCAACAACAACTGGATATTTTTAATTGGGTGAGAAAAAATTCTTAAAAATGCAAAATACAGTTCGCCACTTTTGGGTTCGCTGGGGTTCTCACCTACCATCATAATGAGATGAGTTAAGTGCATTCCGGGGGTGGTTGGGGCAGATTTGGAATTCCTCTCTCTTTTATCTCTCATTCTTCCTATAAATTGTAAGGAGGGGCTTCTTTCTAAAGGTTGGACATTCTTGTTTTTCCCCTCCCTTCTTCTCTTTGGCAGGTGAATTTGTGGAGTTCAAACCTCCCATTTAAAACTGTAATGCAACTCTACCTCTTGGCATTTTGTAGTGTGCTGTATCAATCTTTGGAGAAAATTAATACATGTCTGTGGATGATTCTCAACCCTCTATGTATTCATTTTGCATCCTACTGATCTTTCACTGTGAATTTGGCTATCTGTGCTTGATCTTACATTGCAGTTTAATGGTGTGTGTTTATTGGCAAGACAGGTGTTTCTTCATTCCTCGGTGCATCACCTTTGTAGTTTAGGTTTTATTTTATGCATCTTCTTACCCTGTCTCCTTGGCAAGTTAGTTTAGGTTTTGAGTAAACCCTCTGCATTTTTTACGTGTGCATCTGAACAGAGGAATAGGAACCGGCCTTTCATCCGGAGAGATTTTCCAATTCATGAGGTCCCACACTTGGGAAAAGCTCCCATGTTATGCAATCACACTGAGAGTCTCAGCCCATCAAGTTACAGACATTCAGGGGTGCTGTGATTCACCATCAACACTACCATCATAATAAACCTATATCAAATCATCATCTAACATCACAATAAAACTCCATCAAATCATCATCACATAATCTAATCATCTGACATCATCACATCATAATAAAATTACATCAATTAACATCATCACATCATAACCAAACTAGATCAAATCATCAACACATCATATAACATCATTACATCACGATAAAAACTCATAAACAATAAATGTCTCTAAACATCTCCAATCATATAAAACACAATCATCATGTCAAGATCAAATAATCATCAATACATCATCATAAAATCATCATAAACAAAATCATCTATACCTCATAAAAAAATCAACAAAAAGGATGTCAACACATCATCTCTATCAACTCATTCAATGTATCAACGATCACACAAAATACATTGCAATGATACATTTTTCTCATCATAAAACCATCATATAAATCATCATCAAAACATCACCTTCATAATCATCGTCATCTATACAAAATTATATCACCACATCATCGAAATAATCATATCAAATGTCTCACCCATAAAAAATAATACATAACGATACATCTATCTCATCAAAACACATGTATACATCAAAACTATGACCATTATGGTCATCATATACATCATGATACAAAATAATATATATACATTGCCTCTATATGAAAATATCCATCCAAAAATGGTTCCCATCACTACTTCGAGCTACCTGTAGCATCTCTTGTCGCATATCCTCCACCTACACCAACATCCCGTCTCAGCTGTAAAACACTGGAAATACTCCATAAAGTAATTGACCACATATATTTTCTTTGAGATAGGTAGGCCACATATTGTATCTCCTCAAGCAAGCTATAAGACACAATGTGTTCATAATAGCACATCTCCTTAGCAAAAGATTAATTTTGGCCCAATGTCATTGTCCTCAATGGTGCCATCTTTATGGAACCTTGAGAGTCTCCCTCTATATCACTCCTTGTCACCTCTACTATAGTATCCATCATTTCATATCTATCCCTAGAAGCATCTCTTTGGTGGTGGTATCTTCCCGGTGCCATATGGTGTGAACCCTCTCCTTTTTCACACTATCTCACTCATAGTGAGTTGTATATAACTCCACCCAAAGTTGATCTATCTCGATAAATGATACCCCATCTAAATCCCCTGCATATTGTTTTCACAAACCATCAGTGGCTTTTTGTATCCTATGCAGTTCTTCATGTAGGTGAGCCCTCTGCATCCCTCACTTGGATCTCGACCACCATACCATGCACCTCCACCATCATTTGGATCAAAAAGACTAAAAACATGCTTGAAGTATACCTTAAATCATGTATCTCTCTCAAGTTCCCCAAACCTCTTATTATGAGGCCAACTATCTCTACTACTCACACATAGGCCTTATTCTTTAATCTATCAATCCAAGCGTGTAACTATGCCCCTATAATAGATAACCCTGAAGGCCCTGCACCTATAAATATTGTACCATATGGTCCTATTATGTCTAAAATTGATGGCACAATAATTAGAATTTCCTATTTCAATCATCGATCTCCATCACATCGGGATCTATCCTATTTAGACTCTAGTCTAGTCCTTCCTATATTGGTGACTATAGTACTAGTTGTTGCCCGTTTGGAGGGCCACCCAATATGATAATCAGGGGTGCTCATTGTAAATCCTCATCATCCTTCCTATATTGTGGAATATGCACTAGTAACACCTATTCATGTGAGCCCCTCCTATACACATGTCTCTTCCTGTGCACAATATTCATCCCTCCTAATGATCGTGTAAGCCTAGATGACCTAATATCCTTCCACCACTCCTCATATCCCTATAACATCCCTAGATCTACTATATCTACTAAAGGTATACATTGGTCCACATGTACCTCATCAAAACTCAATCAGATACATCTATTGGGATCAAAGTTCCCCCGATCCTCAATATCCTTAGTGGTCCATGTAAATAAGTGTCATCCTACCAATATCCCCTATCTAATCCCAAACTATCGAAAGATGTGATCAGGCCTATACTGCTCAATCATGTTTAGATGAACCCTACTAAGAAATATGGATTCAGGATCCTACCCAGCTACACCTGCTCCCTATACCATGCCTCATAAAGGAAATACAGTCACCAGGTAATGTCTCCTGCCACTAGTTTGTCCACTGCCCGCCTGTAGTGATCCATCACCCTAGCTATTCTCTACTACCCATAAACATATACCATTTGTATACTAAAGTCTCTCCATCTTGACACATACCGATGGATACCTATTGGCTTTCCCACAACTATGTGATCATAACTCCATATCTATAGTAAAAATCCCACTCCAATACTACCACCCCTTGGTAGGATACCCTTTGTATATCACGGTATAAGAATGCCAATACTACAGGGTCAACACATATACCATCTTTGACTACCACATCTCAATACAACATCTGCAAATTCAATACTAAAATATCACCCCCTCCATTAGGAAACAATATGTAGCTAATCAGGGGGCATAACAACATCATAATCTGCTCCATATAATCCTCTCTAAACTAAACCCCCTAGTCTATCTGTAACCTCTGATGGGGTGTACCACATACATATGTCAAAAATCCTATCCGAGCCCTCGACTGATCCCTACACCATATCACATGCTCTTCCTCCACTGGAATCCAATAGATATGATACACATCCTCTAACATCACCGTTATCTTCCCTATCGACAGCTAGAATGTGTCAGTCTCCGAATGTAACCTCTCTAACAATGCGGTTAATAAATATTGATCCGCTTACATGGATGACATCATCACCACAAGAAGTAATCCAATCACATGTAAAAGAGATTCCTCCTCCTCAATACCTCCTAGCAATGTCGACAATGCAATAATCCATTGATTCCTAATTTGAAGAATATATAATGCCATATGCACATACCAAACCACACATATCATCCCCCCACCATCCCTAAACATATATCCTATCCCCATCCTTCTACTATATTCTCCCTCACCACATCCCAAAACCAAACTAGGGAAATGGTTCCAAAACAAAGCATAGGCTCCAAACTAGGGCATAGGTGATAAACCAAAGCATAAGAACCAAACCCTATCATAGGTGTCACTACATATCATAGGCACCAAAAAAAATCCCGTTCTCAGAACATATGGGCCAAACTCTAACCCACCCCACTTACCAAATGCATGGGCACTACAATATAGCACATAAGTGTCAATTCTTGTGCATATGCAATAGAATATCTTCCTTCTAACACTAAAACTACCCAGAACCCATAAAAAGACAAAAAAAATGAGCCAAACAAAAAATCTAAAAGGTACTTGTTGTCCAAAATAAGCTCATGCTTAATCTTGGTCAACTAACACCATTTCCCCTCCCCCTTCTTAGTGCTTCAAATATGATTTTTTAATGTATTTTAAGTACTATAGGATTCCCGAAAGTATCTTCATCAGATCGGAAATTTCTTCCCCTTTCAGAAAATATAAAAAAGTCCTTCTAATTCTTCATATTTTGCAATATATGGGCCTGGGGGATTTTTTACAAATTTGCAATTTCAGGCCAAGGGGGATTTTTTACAAATTTACAATTTCAAACCTGGGGGGATTTTTTGCGAAATTGTAATTTCGGGCCTGGGGGGATTTTTTACAAATTTACGATTTCAGACCTAGGGGGAATTTTTGCAAACTTGGAATTTTCAGCGTGGGGGGATTTTTTACAATTTCGCAAATCTTGCAAATGGTGTTGTTTGTAATTTCGGGCCCTAGGGCCCATTTTGAAAACTTGCATTTTCTCCATCTCTTGTGCAAATTAAGGTGAATTTTTGAATGGGCATAAGTTTTTAACCAGTACTCAAAATTCAACAAAATTTATATCGTTGGAAAGGTCTCGACATCCTCTATGCCATACAATCCTGAAATATTAATTTTGGCAAGGCCAGGTGGGTGAAAAATAGGAAAACATACTCAGCTCTAAAAAGTGCAGTTCCAGGCATCCCAAACACAGAATTTAATGCAATATGGTATGATTTATTTCCAGTAAGCTAAAGCACATTGGGGAATGGTTTTTTAGAGAATCTCATGCTTTTTTCAGATCATTTAATGAATGTTGTTGGTGGGAGTGACCATAAATATGAGTTTCTCTTCTTTCTCTCTCTCTCTCCACCATTCTATATATTGTAAACACTTCTCATTTGAGAGAGGGGATATTTTGAATAAAGGAAAAATATCATTTTTATATATTTGAGCTCCATGCCTTCACATGGGCTTTGTAAACAAAATTTTTCCTTTATTCTACAAATGTAATGGACTGTGTATATTCATGGAACAATTTTTTTTTTGTTTGTGGCATTTTGTCAACCCTTGCATTCATTGTATTTCATTCCCTTGACTCTCTATTATTGTTGTTATATTTTTTGTATACTTCCTTTCATTTTATAGGTTTATGATGTTTTGTTTCATGGAGATTCATTGGTGAATGGAGATTTGGGACTGTGTCACAACTGTCTAACCTCTTCCAACCACATTTTTCTTCTCTACTCTCCCTCAGTAGGATATCCCAGTCCCTTTTCTTAGTGTTATAACATATTTAGCTGAGGATTTAATTTTCTTGCATCTTCTTAACCCTGTCTCCTTGAAAATTTAAAGTATATTTTAGAATACATCCTCTGAAAATTATATGTGTGCACCTGAACAGAGTAATAGGAACTGGTCTTCATCTGAAGACCTCTCCCGATTGTAAATTCCCACACTTTGGGAGAAGCTCCATGTTATGAAATCACACTGAGAGTCTCAACCCATTGGGTTACAGACATTCAGGGGTTTTTTAATTAAGCATCAACAGTTCTAGCATGCCTAATGGGACCAAAGAAGTCTTCATTTTAATTACAACAATATTGATGTGAACCTTTTGTAAGTCTTCAGCTTGTAAGAAGCTTTGAAATTACACATCTAGTGACTCCAGAAGAGGTTGAATCTAGTGGTTTCAATAGTCTAAACTTGGTAGATTTATGAGAAGAATTCAGACAAGATCAAGAACTAGAGAAGAGGGACTATTGATCTATCTACACTTGTCCCCAGATAGAGAAAAAAGAGGAAGATGATCTCAAAGGTCTCCATCTCCACTGAATCGAACCTTATAAACATCTCCACCTAGAAGGCCTTTCATTAAATAAACTAGAGTTCTTTGACCAATATAGCCCAACCCCTATGTTAACTTCACTGGTAATAGCCCGTTTTCTCTCAATGCACAAAATCTAGTTCTAGTTGCAGTGTTGAAGAAAATTCCATATTTCACTGGAGAGAACCAAACAATTCCAATTGACCACATCCAGGAAATTGAAAATGTCTGTGCAATTCATGAAATTACTGAAATGGACATTGCTATAAATTTTTTGGCATCCTCCTTTAAGGGTAAAGCTTTGCAATGGTCTAGAAGTATAACAACAAGATCTATCCAGAATTGGGATCATTTGTGCATAGTTCTTCATAATCAATTTTGGGAGAAGGGGGATAATCTGTGTTTATTGGAACAATTGACAACTATTAAGAGAGCTCCTAATGAAAAATTGATTGATTTCAACTTCAGATTTCAAAGGGCATGGGACAAAATTCCATTGGCCGTGAGGCCAATAGCTAAAGGTTTTTTCCTATACTTTCTTAAAGCTTTAAATTTTGATCTTGCCATGATGATCCAATCCATGGGAGGTATAAATTTACCTGTAGCCTACAACATCATTATTAGAGCTGATAATTGCTTAATACAGGCTGGTAAACTTACACCCAGGCCACCTATGCCTCTATATCTAGAACTAGGAGCTCCAAGCACTAGTCAAGCATCCACCCACATTAGCTCCCATTCCTACTCCAAGAAGTCAGAACTCAACTTATTCTTCCACCTCATATTCTAGTACCTCAAATGAGCTCCAAGAAGTCATGAAGTAACTTCAAAACTTGGGTAATGAGTTGGTGACACTTAAGAGACAACAAGCTCAAAATTTCAGATCATATCAGCCTCAAACTTAACCCAATAGACCTTCATATCAGCCTAATAGGCCACCCATTCAAAACACAAATTAGAACCAAGTTAGGCCCCCTTATAACAAACCATTCCATCCTTATAGTCCTAATGTTGCATCCACATCTATATCCTTGGTACCAGTGAAAAATAACATGGCTTAGGAATATGACTAGTGATTTCCATGTAATCAACTGCATAACCAATCGACGTGTTTCAATGGTACTTTGAATCTAGCTCTGATGGTGGCAACAACTGGTGTAGAACAAGAGTCAGGCTAAGAAGGAAATCAGTAGCAGGGAACATCTCAACAAGAGGCACCTCCAAATGAGATCACACTTGTCAACTGGAAGTTTGAAGATTTATGTGGCATAAATGAAGCTCCTTCTCAAATTGTAGTAGCCAATACATGGTCCAAGAAAATTAATATTAGAGAGGGATAGTCATCAAATTCAAATGATCTGCATCCCTCTATCACTCAACAAGGTATGAGTAATCAAATTGCAGCTCCCAATGTGCAGGGTCATCCCAAGCCACCTTCTAGACTAGCTTAAGTACCAGTTGTAATGACCCATGTGCAAGAGAAGAATGTGCAGGGAAAGGGGCAGTAGAGAGATAACTCTTATCCCTTCAACATCATTGAGTAGATGAATAAAAAAATGTAAACATCTCAATGTGGGAATCATTGGCTATCCTGGGACAAAGAGATCTATTGCAAGATGTTATGGCTAATTGGTCATCATCAAATCAGCAAAGAGAAAATCAAAGAAGCCACCAAAGTAAAATAAATAAATTCCTACCATTATATATCTCATTGATCATTGGAGATATGTTAGTACATAATTTCATGATTGATTTGGAGCAAGTAGCTCAGTCATTCCAAAATAGATAGTTGATCAATTGGGCCTTCAATATGAATTCATCTCCAAAGGTGTGGTGTAATTGGATGGGACACCGGTTGGACTAATCAAAAAATTTAGCCTCACATTGCATGTATGCCCCAATGTGACTATCTTGTAAGATGTATCAGTCATAGAATTTCCACCACTCTTTGTGTTGTCCACATAGAGTCTCATAGAGCCTCATAGACCATCTCAAGTACTGGTTGTAATGACCCATGTGCAAGAGAAGAATGTGTAGGGAAAGGGGTAGTAGAGAGATAACTTTTCTCCCTTCAACATCATTGAGTAGATGAATAAAACAAATGTAAACATCTCAATGTGGGAATCATTGGCTATCCTAGGACAAAGAGATCTATTGCAAGATGCTATGGCTAATTGGTCGGCATCAAATCAGCCATCCAAAGAACAAGAAAAATTTCTTACCAATGCAGCTCAGCAAAGAGAAAATCAAGGAAGCCACCAAGGCAAAAATTTGAATCTCCTACCATTCTATATCCCATTGATCATTGGAGATATGTTAGCACATAATTTCATGATTGATTTGGAGCAAGTAGCTCAGTCATTCCAAAACAGATAGTTGATCAATTGGGCCTTCAATATGAATTCATCTCCAAAGGTGTGGTGCAATTGGATGGGACAACAGTAACAATAGTTGGAGTAATAAAATTTTTTGGCCTCACATTGCATGCATGCCCCAATGTGACTGTCTTGTAATATGTATCAATCATAGAATTTCCACCATTCTTTACGTTGTGTTTGCCAAGTGAATGCACTACTAAAATTGGAGGCTATTTGTCTACTGATTGGTAACAGATGGTGTTTAAAACAAGGTATGGAGCTAAGGCTCTAATAAAATCTAAGCCCATTGCAAACATCCACATAGAACCTCATACACTGAGTCCAATCGATGCAAATTGTTCAACCTTTGATCAGGAAGATATCCCAAGAACTTATGAAGCATATATTAATGTTGGATGCATTCCAGACTTGTCTCTTAAATAATGGGAAAAAAAATACATGCTTTTGACCCTTACAAAGAAATGGAGGAATATGAAATAGGAGTCTATTGTTTTCATGAAGATAATCAACCTCGCCCTAGCATCACCAAGCTAGACCACAAGGATGATAATGAGGTATGGCAGTTATTATTTGATGGTTCAAGGAGTAGACAAGGTGTAGGAGGAGGAGCTATGCTTGTTTCACCTCAAGGAACAAAATATTACTCAGATTTTTGTTTCCCGTTTGCTTGCTCAAACAACACAACCGAGTATGAAGCCTTGATTCACGTATTGCATTGGGAAAGAAAGAGAGGCATTAAGAATTTGTAATTATTTGGTGATAGTGAGCTGATTGTGAACCAATTCATAGGATGAAATGCTATTAAGAATGATGTGTTGAAGAACTACAAAAACTAGGTATGGGATCTAATTGAAGATTTCAAATATTTTAGCATAAATTCCATCCCTAGAAATAAGAATGAAGCAATAGACTTATTGACAGTAATTGGGGCTGCATTTGATGTTGTAGAGAATATCAAAAGTGAACAATCTCAACCTCACATCAAATTGGTTGTGAGATCATCTATTCCGTATAACAACACAAGTTGGAAAGTATTTGAGAATGATCAACAGATTTTCAATTTTTTACAAGAAGAAGTTGAGTTCTCTACTAGAAACCAAGACAAGATGGAGCAACAGTATGGTGACCAAATGGTGTAGCTGAGAACTAAAACATTACCAAAAGGTCTTGTAACTTTGTAGTCAATCTTCAACCCAAATGATGAATTCTAGAAGGAAAAAGAAAATATTCAGGTAAAGGGTGAAGATTCAGATCCCATTTCAGTAGATGAAGGAAAGACATTGCAAATTGGAAAAGTAATTACCTCACAAGAAAAAGCTGAATTTGTTCAAATTTTCCAAGAATTCCTAGATGTCTTTTCTTGGGCTTACAAGGCTTAATAGGTTTCAACCCAAAGTTAGCACAACATACTTTTGATTTTGATCTGGAATCCAAGCCTATCAGGAAGAAGTAAAGGCTGGTGAATCACCATATTGAACCTCTCATGAGGAAAGAATTGAACAAGCTGATTGAAGCCAACATCATCTTCCCTATCAAACATTCAAGTTGGGTTGCAAATTTGGTGTTGGTGAGGAAAAGAAATGGAGAAATTAGATTGTGTGTGGAATTTCATGATCTATATAGAGCATCACCCAAAGATCATTATCCACTTCCATCAATGGAACAAATATTTCAGGTGGTAGTTAGTTCTGAAAGGTTTTCCTTGCTATACGGCTACTCAGGATATAATCAGATAATGGTGAAAGAGGAAGATCAGTTCAAGACAACATTCACTACAAAATGGGGCACATATGCTTACGAGAAGATGCCATTTGGATTGACAAATACTGGAGCAACATTTCAATGAGCTATGGATATGGTGTTTAAAGGACTAATCAACAAGATAGTGCTGGTATATCTAGATGATATCACCATGTTCTCAAATAATGCAGTAGACCACCTCTTTTACCTCAGGAAAGTGTTTTAAAGACGTAGAAGATTTTAGATTTTCATTGAATCCAAAGAAGTGTGTATTTTTGGCACACGAGGGTAAATTATTGGGTCACATTGTCTCAAGAGAAGGGTTAACAATTAATCCTGAAAGAGTTAAAGCCATTAGAACACTTCCATTGCCACATCACAAGAAATATCTCCAAAGCTTCTTGGGAAGGATCAATTTTGTTCACAGATTTGTGCCTAATTTTTCCACTCTTGTGAAGCCTTTAACAATGATGTTGAAGAAGAGTCTTGCATTCAAATGGAAAACATAAATAAAAGAGAGTTTTGAGGCCATCAAGCATGCGTTATCACAAGCCTCAACTCTTATTAACCCATACTTCTCAAAGGAATTCATGTTGTATAATTTTGGAGGATCAGACACAATCTCAGCTATCCTAGTATAACTAAATAGAGAAGTTTCAGAACAGCCCATAACATTCTTCAGCCAAATCCTTGAAGATTATGAAGTAAAGTATTCTTTCATTGAAAAGCATGTCCTTGTTGTCATTAAGAATTTAAAGAAGTTCAGACACTTGGTCTCTAAAAATAAGATTCAATTGTTAGTGCCCCATGCTTGTGTTAAGGAATTTCTCCTGAACAAGGATTTGAATGAGAAGAGAGTAGGTTGGATCACTCGGGTAATGGAATATGATACAGAAATAAAAGTGACTAAGCTAGTTTATGGAAAAGGTATGTGTGAGCAGATAACTTCTAAACCACATGATGAGTCAAAAGGAGAAGAAGAGGTTGTCCTACTACTATAGAATGAGCAAGAATAACCAGCTAACGATGCACCCATTCCATGTTGGACTCAAGACTTGGTGCATTATCTCTAAATAGGTTTGTACCCTCTAGAAATGAGCAAAGAAAAGAGGAGATACTTTAGATTACAAGTCATTCCATATGTGCTTATCGATGGAGTTTTGTTCAAAAAATACATCAATGGTGTTCTATTGATATGCATTTAAACATGTCAAGTTGAGAAGATATTGTATGAGTCCCATGACGGTGAAGCAGGAGGCCGCTTTTCTCCATGAGTAACAACTCTTAGGAACATGAAGGCTAGTTACTATTGGCCTACGATGTTTAATTATTGTTACTCGTGGATCAAGAGATGTAAAAAATGTGCATTATTCATAGGGAAAGAAAGGTTAGCAGCCTTGCCCCTTCGTCCAATTTCAGTAGACCAACCATTCATGCAATGGGGATTGGACTTTGTTGGAGTGATCAACCCAAATTCAAGTCAAGACAACAAGTGGATACTTACGGTAATGGACTATTTCACCAAGTGGACTGAAGCAGTGCCACTTAGGGTGGAAAATGAATCCAATATCCTAGATTTCTATGAAGGGATAGTCACTAGGTTTGGAGTCCCTGCCACTATCATATTAGATAATGCATTAGCATTTCTTGGTATTAAAATCATTGAATGGGCTGAACAGAATGGTGTATACCTCAGTACTTCATCAAACTATTACCCTCAAGGTAATGGCCAAGAATATTCCACAAATAAGAACCTACTAAGAATCATCACAAGGACTCTTGATGAGAATCAGAGGAGTTGGCACAAAAAACTCAAATCAGCTCTATGGGCTGATAGTATCACACCCAAGAGGTCTATAGGAAGCTCTCCATACAATCTCGTATATGAGAATGAATTATTTCTTCCTATATCACTTGAGTTGCCAACATTGGAACTCATGAAACAGTTGGAAATAATGAGTATGAGACCATGGAAATTAGGTATGCAGAGCTGATGTAATTAGAAGAAGTAAGAGAATATGCAGTGTGGACCATGGAAAAGGTTCAAGCATTGATTAAGAATATCTTTGACAAGAAAGCTAAGGATAGGACATTACAAGCAGGAGAATTGGTACTAAAGTGGGATGATGATCGTGAAAAGCTAGGAAAACATTCCAAGTTTGATGCCATATGGATTGGTCCATACATGATCACTGAATGCAAAGGTAGCAATGCCTTCCGGCTGGCTAAGTTAGATGGTGAATAATTGTAGATTCCAATCAATGGAATCTATCTCAAACATTGCTATTAGAAGGATAATTTCTCACCCTTATACATATTAGTCTAGGATTTCTACATCCTCCAAGTGCTTGTGCACATTTTTGCTATTGTTAGAATATGTTTTGATTCCCTAAGTGCCGGTGCACATGCTCTAGTGCTTATGGTGTATGCTTGTATACAGTTCATCTCACTCTTGAAAGAGAGTTGCATCCACAAGAGAATCAAATCAGCAAAGTACCCATATCAGAGTAGGTTTGGATGTTTTCATTGCAATCCAACAAATCATATTTGCATAAATTCAAGTGAGGGAAAAGCTTCCAACTTTTAGGCAATTTTCTACTCTCACAAACCACAAATTCAAGGTTTTCTTACAAAAGATGAGAGTGCAAGCACTGGAAGGTAGTACCAGATTAAATATGAGACTACCAGGAAGACTACATGACCAATGGATGCTTCAAGGCCACTGATCATCTCATCTAGTAGGAAAATGTCCACTATGAGTCACCAAATTGTTGTCCAAAATAAGTTCATGCTTAATCTTGGTTAGTTAACACCATTTGCTCCCCTCCCTTTTTAGTGCTTCAAATATTATTTTTTATATATTTTAAGTATTTAAGGATTCCCGAAAGTATCTTAATTGGATAGGAAATTTCTTCCCCTTTATGAAAATATAAAGAAGTCTTTCTAACTCTTCATATTTTTCAAGATACGGGCCTGGGGGGATTTTTTGCAAATTTGAAATTTCGGGCTTGGGGGGATTTTGTGCAAATTTGCAATTTCATGCTTGAGGGGATGTTTTGCAATTTCACAATTTTTACAAATGGTGCAGTTTGTAATTTCGGGCCCTAGGGCCCATTTTCCAAACTTGCATTTTCGCCATCTCTTGTGTGGATTAAGGAAAAGTTTCAAATGGGTATAACTTTTGAATCAATGATCAAAATTCAACAAAATTTATATCGTTGGAAAGGTATCAACATCCTCTATGCCATGGAATCTTGAAATATTAATTTTGGTAGTTCCAAGCATCCTAATCACTGAATTTAATGTAGTATGGTCAGATTTATTCTCCACCAAGCTAGAGTACATTGGAGAATGGATTTTCAAAGGTGCCCATGCTTTTATTAAATCATTTAATGAATTTTTTTTTGTGGGAGTGAGCATAAATTTGAGTTTCTCTTCTTTCTCTCTCTCTCTCTCTCTCCACAATTCTATATATTGTAAACACTTCTCATTTGAGAGGGGGGATATTCTGGATATAGGAAAACTATCATTTTTATATCTTTGAGATGCAAGCCTTCACATGGGCTCTGTAAATGAAATTGTGCCTTTCTTCTACAAATGTAATGGACTGTGTATATTCATGGAACAAAAAAAATTATGTTTGTGGTGTTCTCTCAACCCTTGCATTCATTTTATTGCATTCGCTTGCCTCTATATTGTTGCCGTTATATTTTGTGCATACTTCCTTTCATTTTAGAAGTTTATGATTTTGTGTTTCATGGAGATTCATTGGTGAATGGAGATTTGGGACTGTGTCATAGTTGTCTGGCCTCTTCTAACCACATTTTTCTTCTCTACTCTCCCTCAGTAGGATATCCCCATACCTTTTCTTGGTGCTATCACCTCTTTAGCTTAGGATTTCATTTTCTTGCATCTTCTTAACCATATCTCATTAGCAAGTTAGAGTAGATTTTAGAGTACATCCTCTACAAATTGTATGTGTGCACCTGAATAAAGGAATAGGAACTGACCTTCATCTGGAGACCTCTCCTAATTGCAAAGTCCCACACTTTGAGAGAAGCTCCATGTTATGCAATCTTACTGAGATTCTCAACCCATTGAGTTGCATACATTCAAGGGTGTTGTGATTAAGCATCAACAGTACTTATTTCCTTTCCATCCTCCACCGACCACTGATACTCCCTCACCAGGTCCGCTCGGTGCCCTAAAATCCTCGAATAGGCCATAGTCCTCTCGCACAAGCTTTCATCTCTCTATCACACGCAGTGAAAATGACTTGTTGTGTGGTCCCCAGTCCCTTTTATACTTCCCATGAGTCCCTGGACGCACTCGCGATGCCCGTTCTTCCACCCCATTCGTCAATTTTTCTTCATGTTTCTTCCTACATTCCCTAAATTTCCCTTCTTATCACACAAACTCAAAACACTTGTAAAAATTCAAAAAAAATTAAAAAATCCAAAAAAATTAAAAAATCGCAGAAAATAAAAAAATCACAAAAAATCAAATAATTGTAAAAAATAACAAAAAATTAGAAAGAATAAAAAAATCACAAAAACTCAAAAAAATTGCAAAAAGCAAAAATCACAAAAATTAAAAAATCGCAGAAAATAAAAAAATCACAAAAAATCAAATAATCGTAAAAAATAACAAAAAATTAGAAAGAATAAAAAAATCACAAAAACTCAAAAAAATCACAAAAAAGCAAAAAACTCACAAAAATCTGAAAATAAAAATAAAAATTAAAAAACACAAAAAATCAAAAAACGTGCAAAAAAATTGAAAAAAAACACAAAAAATTAAATAATCAAAATAACCAAATAATCATAAAAATTAGAAAATTACAAAAAACAAACTTGCACAAACATCAAAATTCAAAACACAATGGTCACCCAAAAAACGTCAAAATTTTCCAAATCCATCAAGCCACCCCATTCGGTCACTTTTTCTTTTTTGGCATATGTGATTTTGCATGTTTTCTTTATGTCTTGCATAGTTTCAATTTTGGCCAATGATATGAGGCCCATGTTGCTCTTTTTCCTTTTTCATGGTCCAATGATATGAGGACCATTTTTTAAAAAATTGTCCCATGATACAAGGACAAAGGCATTTGGAAATTTAACCATCACAATCTTTATACCTTAGTGCATTTTTCCCTATGCCACATCAATAAGATTTATAATGATGAACACATGAATAGTTCATGACAACACTCATCCCCTCTAATAATCATTCAGTACTGTCAAATATTATCCTCATCTCATCTAATTAACTATTCATCCACATTTATCTCTCCAACCCTTCTTATCCCCATCCCAACAATTGACCACCATAGCCAACATTCAAGTGATCTTTACAATCAACACCACCAGCGCAAGAGGTGCATGGTGTAATGGTACTAAAATTAGTTAAATTGAGCTAACGACCACCCCAACCAAGTTCAAATCATGTCGTCTACACTTGGACAGTGTCCCCAACTAGTCAGACAAATCAATCAAATTAATATATGACTAGGTGAGTCAAGATCACATCCCAGAATCCATATGCACTTTAGAGGTATTCCTGATTAGTTAGACATCCAATCCTATAACTAATCACATTCATCCAACTTGATCTTTTAAGCTAGAACATCCAATCAATCCATGCAATCCTTCCAATCCAATCCATCAGTTTCACCCCTCTTTCTTGGGGCATCCTATCATCTGATTACCATGGTTGGGGCATCTTATCACTCCATACTATCTCTTGATCTAAACACTTCATATATACTTCTACTAACATGACCTTTTCTTCCTTTCGAGTTGTTACCCGACTTGTTTCCTCCCCATTCGACCTCTCGAGTGAGCATCACCCATGCTATCCTAGCAATCTCTCTTTCTTTGAACAGCTATTGCTTTGTAATAACCCTTCAAAGAGGGGAAATATATAGACATGTAAAATGTCTACATAATCAATAAATAATTAAAATACTTATTATACATTATTAATTCTTAATATATTTCCCTTTCTATTACTAACTCATCACTCCCATAAATTCCACATTTAAACCCTATAATAATTAATCACAAGGTCAATTATTATAAACACCTTTCCTAACCTAATTAAAACATTTCTAGGAATTTAAAATTCCTATTCACCTACCCACTTACTCTACACCTAACCTACACCTAGCCTCTCCATGTAATCACATCCCTAGTCATCCTTTATTAATCTAACCTAATCCTAAATATAATCATATCCTCTACCTCTAAATTCTAGATGGCTTCTAATTCTAGAAGCCTCTTTAAATCTCCTCCCTTCCCTCCATTGAATTTTAAAAATTCAATGGAGGCTTCTCACAAAATCTAGAATTCTCCATTGTAGAAATTGTTCTATCCTCTCATGTCAATCCTCAACCATTGATCTTCATCCCACTTTGAATCAATCCTCACCCTCTACTTCTCCTCTCCACAAAGCTATAAATTGACATGCCACTCTTCATGGAAGCCAACTTTGGAAAATCATAGCTAGGTTCTACCAAAATCTCTCAAGAAGCTCTCCAACATCTATCAAGCATTCATAGAGAAAACTTCTCAATCTTCCAAAAGATGAGGTGATTTCCATTTGTGTCCACAAAATTTGAAGCAAGAAAGTCTGAAGCAATAATCTTGTGAATGCAACAAAAACATCAAGTGAAATATATTCATTGGTAAGTTGTATGTATTGATCCTCTTTTCCTTCCATCCTTGCTCAATCTAAGGTAGTTTTTAGGAGTGTTAGATTAGGAATCAGTTTTTTTTGGTCTCTAGCTTGCATTTGCAACTAACCACTCTTTGCATCTATAATATTAATATCAACATTACTAATAAGTTTAATATTCACAATGACGATGATGGAGATGATGTTAATGGTGGTGATGTTGATGGTGGTGGTGTTGATGGTGGTGGTGATGATGATAATGATGATGAAAATTATGACAATGATGGTGATGATGATGATAAAGATGACATTAACCCTAGACATGTATGATAATGATGGTGACGATAATGATGATGATGGAAGATTAAAATGACCATGAATGTGAACATGACAATCATGGTCAACATTTGGTGATTATTATTTCTATGATGAAAATAATGATGATGAATATGATGACAATGAAAATGAAAATGACAAATAAAATGATGATGAAGTCAATTTGGATGATGATGATAAGGACAATGAGGATGATGTTGACGATTTATATTACAATAACCATGATGATAATGATGATGTTAATGATGATGAACCATAAATCATGATGATTTTGAGGGTGATTTTAAGGTTTGACAATGACCATGAAGACCTATGAATATGACAATCATGATCAAGATGTAACAATGATTATGTTGATGCTTGAAATAGGAACCTCAAGAATGATACCTCTCGACATTTATTACATAGATCTATCTAAGATAGGTATGTTAGTTGTTAATACAACTATATTCTTGTGTGTTTTTATTATCCTTATATGATTAATTAATTATTATTGTATTAGTGTATTTTTGTGTTTACTATGTTAAATATATTAAATTTCACTATTTAAATATATTAAATATTTCTAAACTTACGACATACTTCCTTGTAAATAATATCTATGAGATTGATATTTCTAAACTTTTTTGATACATATATTTAAAATATCTATACTAATTTTATTTTATTTTTAAAATTTATTATCATAACTACTTTTTAATGCACTTAGAATCTACACTCCCACATACCAAAATTTGGTAAAAGTTAGCATTACATTCACATCAAATAAAATACCATTCACATAAAATATTAGTATCATTTGTGTGGGATATTTTATCAAGAGAAAGAATCAAACATATGGTGATATATGGATTAATATTGTTTTTTAGAGGTAACAAGGAGGTTCTACTTTTAGAGAAAAAATACATTGAAGAAAGGGTGTTGTTGCAGGGAAATTGGCTTGTGGTATAGTATAAAAAAGTGAGGCCCAACTTGACATCCTATGTTTAAAAGGGATTGGTTGAAAGTGACTTGTGGTCTAGCATATGTAAGTCAATTTAGGTTGGTAGAGAATGACCTAAGTTATAAATATATTTAATATTTTCTTTGAATACATAATGAAATTACAAATTTAAATCATAGTTTATTTATTAGTAAAGTTTTGAAGTTCAAACATAAAATTAATTGTACTTTATTTTTGTTATTTTGGTGGATAATGTCATGATATTATACTAATATTCATAATCAAAGGAATGGATATCTCTCACATCTTAGCACACGTGAGTAAAAATATTTGATGGCTAGTGTAAAAACATATTTAACTATAATTTGAATATTCAAAGGAATGAACATCTCTCACTTCTTGGAACATGAGAGAAAAAATATATCGTAAAGAATGAGATCTTTATTCTTCATCATAAGTTTAAAATTAAAAAATATAATTAATAACCATATTAATTTTAATACTATCAATCGTAGCAAAATTGTAATGGATATGCCAATAAGAAATGTGTGTGAGAGGTTGTGTAACTTAGAGATACAAAATTTATTGTTTGAGGAAGTTTGCAGCCCTTAAAATTAAAAATACAACTTAAATTTATTTTAATAGCACCAAAATGAATGGATTATTTATTGAAATTCCTTTAAAATAGGCAAAAACAACTTATGTTAGTGTAGAATGAATATATACGAATGTCATATCAAAAAGTGTAATACATAAGTTTATAAAAATATACATGAAGTGGCGATCCATTACTTTCACTAGAGATATGCTCCCAGGTTTATGAAATGTAAATAGTGGGGATGAATTCCATTGCAGTTCTTAGAAATTAGACAATCCTAAGATGAATCATTAAAGTTGTAAAGGGATGAAGGCTACAAGGACGTATTGCTAATCTCCCAAACCAAAAGATGAAATGAAAATGATTTAACATAAGTAAAATTAATTGAAGATTAAATGGACATGATTTAACATAAGTAAAATTGAGAAAGGTCAGTTTTATATTCCATGTCAAAATACAAGATCAAAGGAAATCAAAAGAAAAAGGGAACAACATTAAATTAAATTAAAAATAGCTCAAGAGGTAATTACTTGGATACATTTCCTGAAATTAATTTTAAAACTGGCAAAATGAATTTCAATGAAGTTTCTATTATATTAAATTACACTGGCATTGTATGGCTACCTTAAGTTTCTATTATATTAATGGGGTAATATAATGAGGTAATATGATTGCATTGTATGGTTACCTTAAGTTTATATTAATGAGGTAATATGATTTCATTAAATTAAGTTTCTATTATATTAAATTACTAGAGTAAAACCCCATCATATTGTGCAATCTTCTTTTACAAAAAAATTGATGTTCATAATTTTTTACTATTTCAATTGTCCTGAAACAACACATATTTTTGAGATACCAGACATTCCAATGAAAATTGGATAGAATACAACTAATTTTATATATAATTAAAAAACAAGTGGAAATAATTTCAAAAGCTAATTATAATTGTCCCTTTCTATTAACGCTTGAAGAAAGAGATTAAAACAATTGAAACCCATTCAAAATCTCAAGGTGGAAAACATGAAAAAATAGGAGATATGAGAGAAGCGAGCTACATTATAATGAAATGTTAGAGAATAAAAAAATTTATTATATATCAGCAACATCATCCATAGGTGCTTGTGAAAGGTCGGTAGGTATTTTCTTCATAGGAATATTTCATTTGACATATATAAACTCTCTTGTATAGTTTTATTTTTTTCATATCTAATCATATGATTTCCTCTAGCCTTTTTACCTCTACATAATTTGTTACATTGAGATTATTTCACATGAGATAACAAGGCTACCATATACTTTAGAAAATGTAATGCTCAAATCTCATTAACCTTAATGCTAATTATTTAGGTTTCCTTTCCTATTCCTAAATTGAAAACTGTAATTCAAAAGTTATAGCATAACAACACATAATGATAGAAAGCAATGAAAATAAGATTAAACCCCAATTTTTTTTCTTACAACAATAAGATGTTTAAAATTAGGGCTAAAATAAATAATGTAAAAAATACAACATGTTCCATGTTTGAAGCCCAACTAAAATTCTTGTTTCATGGAACACTTTATAGCCCTCGTTTATAATTCTAAGCTCAAGTAAATGCAGTGTAGTCATTTTTACCCCTATCACAAAAGAAAGGAACCCCATGTGTGCTGACCTATCACCCAATAGATGTTGGGTGCTCACCCAAGGCACACATGGGTACCGAGTCTCTCTTTTATGTGAGTTAAGTGGGAAACATCATCTATGATTTGTGTCTAAGAGATTTAAAGAGGATTTATGACATACAAGAACCATAGAGCTCAGAATGGCCTCTAGATCCTTGTAGCCATTCCAAACAGATAGTACTTAACAGACTATATGACTTGTATCATAACAGAAAGAAGTATACAAACATCCATACCTAGCATAAACATAAATGAAATAGAACCTATGAAAAAGATGTATATATCATAACCATTGATATTCATATATATAAACTGGTAACCTCATTACATCCATGGAGCCATTACAGAATGTCACAGAGAAGCAGACCGCAGTCATGCATTACAACTGGACTAATGTAGCTAGGATAACAACAAGAAAAATTACAATCCCCATACCCAATACATCCTTTCCCAAGTGAAATTACCCACTAATAGAGTTCTTGCAGTATTTCTATAGAGCTCCGCCCACTCTCTTGTTCTCTCTTGTTTACTCTACAGGTGCTAGTATTTATAGCCTCTTTGGGCTACCAACTCATCCTCTAGCACCCTCAGATCTGATGCCAAGAGTATGAATGTGGTTCTATATGTGAGAATTCTCCTCCAGGCGTGAGCTTTCCACTTTATACCATGATGTGCTTCTAGAAGATTCTACCGCAGCCATGCTCCTTCTTGAGCCAACCTGTCGCCAGGCTAGCACCTTATCCATGCGCAGTCGGCTCATGATTTTTACATGTTCTGCCCTGAACACCCAATTTGACTAAGTCCTGAACCCTTGGTTTTGTCTGCACATGTCACGCATGCTATGGGATTCATTAAACCCTTCTTTGCATGCTTTGTCCTTACACTCCTTTCCTTAACTGGGACCTTATGCGCTTACGTGCCTTTTGTACTTAGTCAATATTTTAGGGGCCCAACATCACCCCACACTACGCCTCTTCTCCATCCATAGGAACACTTCTCAAGTGAAAGAAAGAATACAACAGGCTTACAACTTGGAACAAGAATAAGGGGATGAAATAATTGGGGAAGAAGAAAGAATGGGAGAGTGAAGAAATCACTGCAACAAGCTAGGAAAATCCTTTTACAAGTTGGCATCCAATTTGTTCTAGGCATCAACTTCTTCATGTACTCTCTAACAGAGGTCACCGACCAGGGTGCTCACCACCCCAAAATTTATTCCATCTCCTTACATGCTCATAGTATCAGTGATCTTCTCAAATTCCTTGCATATATCCTCCAGTGCGTCCATTCTTCATGTAATGCATGGATATAGTTCCTTCAACCAGTTTTTGATTGAACCTCTTAAGGTTTCAATGGCTTCAGATTTCCTTTCGACCTCGGCAAGTATTTTATCCCTTTCCTCCCTATTTCCCTTATTCTTCTCTTGGAACTCCTTGAGTTCTACTTCATGAGTGGCAACCAAGGTACCTGCCACTTTGTCTCTATCCACGCAATTGTTGTACATGACCTTAGCAGTCTGAGAAGCAGCCCTTACATCAACAAGAACTTTGGTATATTCCGCAACAAGTACTATGATCTTCAACTTATCTTATTTCTCTAGGTGCACAGCCACTTCCTCTGTAGACTCCAAGGCTAGCGGTTGTCTCTCCATGGTGAATACCCTTGTTAAATCCTCTAGGAATCCCAAATCCAATCCATACTTCTGCGTGGGTGATACTAGGGCCTGATGCTTCAATTGTATAGCCTCATTGATGGATTCTACTTTCTTGTACATAGCACTCACCTTGGCCTTTTCATCCTTCAATTCATGCTGCCATTGGGCACTGATCAACCTCTCCTAGCTTAGCTCCTTTATCAAAGCAGTGAGCTCTTCCTCTTTCTTCTTTATCTCCCCTTCTAGGTCTCTGACCCTATCATTCCACCCAAATATTCTAGCCTTGATCTCAATGGAGACTTTCTTAAGTGCGTTGCAGAGTTGCTCATCTAAGAGTTGTTGGGTATCCACCACTAGGTTGTCTTATTATGGTCCTAACAATGTTATTATTTCCCCGTGGCTTACCTCAAACTCTGGCTCATCAAGGTGGGACTCTATATCCCATGAGAGCATCTTCCTTGTCTATGGATATGCAGCCTCCTTGTCAAAAGATGACATTACTATAAGCTCCTCTACTAGAATGGTACTTTAGAACCACATGCGGAACACTTTCTTGGGGTCATCAATATAACCCATCTCCGGCCTCTCCTCCTCTGCATGCCTTCCTCCCGTGCACGTACCCTTAGGTATACTTACAGTAAAAATTGGGCTTCTATTGCTTCCGCATTCCTCTTTTTTGCTCTCCTTTTTCTCTTTATTCAACACTAGCTCAACACTGTGTTCCAATTTTTCCTTCATGAGGGTCTCAATGTCCCTTGTCTCTTCTTCTTATGCCACCTTGGTTGTCTATCTATGTGTAGAACTTGGAGACTATTGCTTCTACGCTCTAGCTTCCTCATCTTTTCCCATGTTCTTGGCACCTTCTCCTACCTGGCTATCCTTATGTCGTATGAACTGGAACCCTTGTCCTTCTTCTCTTCCTTCCACCTTTGAATCATGTACGTTGAAAATAGGTGGCCCTTGATCTTTCTCAGGGTCCGCTTCCCCACTTCTTCTTCACTATCATCCTTTTCTCCTATGCACTTGTCCAAATTTCCAACTTCTTTTGAGGTGGTCTCCTCTTCTACCCTCTGCTTCTTCCTAACAAGAGATTCCAGTGTAGGTGACTTTGTTTCTTCTCCTTCTGATGACTCCTTATCTTATGGATTTTCTGGCTCTGGAGTCTTCTCTTTTACTATGGTATTTTTCTTGTGCACGTACATACTGGTTCTGGCACTTGTCCCAGGGGAACCTATTACATGTGTCTCCACCACACTTGGTACTTTCTTCTCTAGCTCTTTATCCTCCCATTTGGGCATGGGTCTCTTCCTACCAGTTGGATCCTGAGGTATAGATACCTCATTCTCCTTATATGTGCCCTTCTTATACTTGGGTCTTATGTGAATATACACGCACGCTGCGGATCCTTCTGAAATGGGAAAATTCATGGGCCTTGTCATTTGCACTTCATGCGATATGTATCATTCAACGTACGTGTGCTTGTTGGGGTACACAACCCCTTTGCACATTTTCGTGTTGTCCTGGTACAGATTACCAAGGTACAACTTAAACATTTTGGACTCCTTGAACTTGTTTACTATCGCTTGGAAGTATTGAGATATGAAGGAAAAAGAGAGCTTGCACCATGGGCTCCATGTCCCATCTGATAGTTTGAATCTTCCCAAACAGAAATGCTAGTACATAGCAAATTCTACTTCTCCCCTGGTGGCTACTGGAAGTTGTTCGGGAATTCTCCATTCTACCCCGAACACATTCCTTAGGCACGTATACCACTTTTCCAAATGTGCCTTGTATACTATTTTCATAGTGTCACAAGAGTATTTCTCAAAAAATTTGGTGGGTGAGGGATATTCAACAGGGTACTCCCATACAAATTTATCTGATGTATCTGGTACCCCAATCTTTGAGAACACAATGGTTAGCAATACATTTCCAAAGAGGATCCTATCACCTTCCTTCGCATAGTTAATAATTTCATTTGCAATGAATCCGAACAAATTATAGATGGTGCCCTCTGAAATCTTCCTACACACATGCAACCTTGGCTTATTGACTTGGGTCCATCTCTCCTGGCCATTTAGCTTTGAAACCAGGTGTGTGGCCATCTTCATCACTAGATCCTTAATGTCTATGACATCATAATACCTTGACCCCTTCTTACATGCGAAAGTGGCGATAGTTTCTTTAATTGCTTCTTTGTCAGTCAAATCATCCTCCAAACTATCTCCTTCACAGATGAGGCATGTGAAATGTGAAATGAGATGAGGAGTTATGTGCATCTTGCACCCTACAAAGTGGAAATAGTCCTCATGTACGCATGACATCAGCCACTGTTATAAGTGCTCAAGTTTCTCGAAGTAGGGCAACTCAAAGAGTTGTAATAACCCCACCTTCTCCAATTTGACCTTCACATCATCATTATATATGGGAAAACCCTTTGGTGTTCTATTGTTCATTGGGTGCACTAACTCTAGCATCGTTTCCTTCTCATTTTTGTTTATTTTATGATTATAATCATTTACAAACATGTTCCTAAGATGGGACTCCCACTCCTTCCCCAACAACATGCCATATGGGTACTACATTTCTACATACCACTCCTCATTTGTGTGTGTTTAAATTTTTGTTGCTTTCCCTTACCCTTTCCCTTGCCCTTCTTCGGTGTACTAGCTGGTTTCTTGGGTGCCATTCTCTAGGTCTTCTCCCCACTTCAATCACTCTGTGTTAATCTGTTCTTCTGGTCTCTCTACCTTAGATTTCAATCATCTGAAGAAATCTACTTAAACCCATGCCCTAGTTCATCAAACTCTAATTGGGATACTCCTTCACAAGATGGAACATTCTCACAATTTCTCCTATGCTCGTGAAATCCCTTCCTCCTAGTTCGCAAACCCAAACTGGTTACCCATGCTTCAATCTCTCCAATTTTTTCTTCACACGGATATGTTTTTTGGAAGCCCTAGTTTGCAAAGGTGCAAAAAGTTCTTTGTTATCCTTATACACAAAGTGAAAAATGAAGTGCCTCGACCCATTTATTTATAGTTTTTTCCTTTTTAAGCATTAAGTGTTACTTCACCTACCACCATACTTTTTACATTTAATGCGGATTTTTCAAACAAATCTCATCTTCAGCGTTTTCACTCACGCACCCCAACCTACATGGACAAACCTCCAACCTTTTGGCGCACAACCAATCCAACCTGACAGGAGACTCTTACACACACGTACCTAGCGCCAAAGGCACTTCTTCTATCTTAATTTTTTCTCTCACCTAGCTCGTGTTGCTTAATGCACTTTCTCCTCTTTTGTACGTGGGATCTGAAAGTAGCTTTATATTGCCACTAACCATGCTTTTTCCATCTTTTCTTTCCATACACCTCTTTCAACATGGCCATTTAACTGGGATTTTTGACACAAACCACCTTGGTACTTTAACCATGTGCTCCTTCATATTACTCCATCCCACACTAAAATGATGCATGGTCCTCTGCACACTCACAGATTGTCAAAAAGTAGCAATAAGGTTACCGATGCCCAAGGTGCAAAACAAAACAACAACGCAAAAGGGAAACACAAGAAAATAAATGCATAAAGGAAGATTCTAAGCTAACTGGCAAAACTACCTTATTCACAAACACCAAGAAGACTTATTTATAGTAAGGATTTAGCCTACTCCCATTGAAGTGTCCAGGAAACTTCATCCCATCCAGGACTTGTAACTAGCATGCACTCGAATCAAGGATGTATGAGATTGTGTAAGGACCCATCCAATGGACTTTTAACTTCCCAGGATGGTGCAAAAATTTAGAATCATAAAGTAAGACCATTTGCCCCACCTAAAACTTATTGTTTCTTATGTGGCGATCATGCCAAGCCCTCTCCTTTTCTTTCTCTATTGTTTGGCTCCACTTGGCAAGTGATCATCTCTCATCCAACTTCATTAACTCATCAATTATCTCTTCTAGCACTTGCTCATTAGCTAGCCCTCCTACACGTGCTATTCGCAGAGAAGGTAACATGAATTCAACCAGTAGAACAACTTCCAGGCCAAACACCAACTGAAATGGTGTGGCTTTGTTCAACCTTTTATAAGTTGTCTTGTAAGGCCATAACACTACTAATACTTTTTCATCCCAATATTTTCCATCGACATCACAAATTTTGGTCAAGGTATGACTCAGTATTTTGTTGAATACTTTTGTAGTTCCATTTTCATGTGGGTGATAGGGTGTAGTCTTGTGATGAGCCACCATGAATTCTTCTAACAGGATCCTCACGGTCTCAATCAAGAAATGTGTACCCCTATCATTGGTTAAAATCAACGAACATCCATACGTTGTGATAATGTTCTCCCATAAGAATATTACCACTGTGGCTGCTATGCAGTCTCTAGTTGGGGCTACCTTTTCCCACCTTGTAAGATAATCCACACAAGTGATGACATGGCATGACCCAGTCCTACGCGTCGCTAGTGCAATAGGGCCTACAAAGTCTATTGCCCACTTCTCAAAAGGTTCTATGCTAGGTATAGGGTGTAAAGGAATTTCATCTCTCCTTCTTAACTTGCCAATGTGCTAACAATGGTCAAACACTTTACAATAGTCTTTATAATTCTTGTACATGGTTTCCCACCACAAACCTGCCATTAATATCTTACTCGAGGTGGTATCACCTGCATAATGTCTACCTGCACTTCCTCTGTGTGCTTCCTCCATGATGGCAAGGTGGTCATGCTCTAATACACATCTGCACAACACCTCATCATGTCCCAACTTATACAAGTCTCCACTGATCAACATGTAGGGAACAGAATGTATGGTTAGTTGCTTCTTCTCTAATGCCTTTATTCCTTCCGGTGTCATACCTTCCTTTAAAAATACTGCAATTTCCTCCAAATCGGAGGGCGCATGCCACAACCTAAACAGTTGCGCATTTGGCATTGTCTCCTCAATACTCTACATGTCCTCCCCTAAATCAATTCTTGATAGATGATTAGGTCCACAATTGCTCTTCCCAAGCTTCATTACGATGGTGAACTCAAAATCTTGAAATAACAATGCCCATCGACATATGCGCCCTTGCAGAATATGCTTGTTCACCAAATACTTTAATGCCATGTGGTCGGTGTAAAATAAAAAGGGTGTTACCAGCAGATATTGCCTTAATTTGAAAAGCACATAGATCATTGACAACACTTCACACTCAGTCGTGGTGTAATTATGTTCTGATGGTGTCAACTTCCTGCTTGTAAAACACAGAGGATGATCAACAATACCTTCACCTGGCTGCGCAAGCACTGCTCCAATAGCGGTTCCTGAGGCATCTACATGGACATGGAAGGGCTTTTCCCAAGAGGGAAATCATACTATAGGTGTGGTGACAAGCCTATCCTTTAATGTATCAAATGCCCTTTGCTACGCCTCTCCCTCATGGAAGGCATGTTTATGTCTGAGTAGCTCCTCTAAAGGTGTGGTGATATTGGCATACCCCTCGATGAATTTCATGTAATAACCTATATGCCCAAGGAATCTTTGCACTGCGCTCTAGCTAGTAGGCTCCCCTAACCCCACAATAATTGCAAATTTAGTGGGATCTACTAGCAAGCCATCTTTACATATGATATACCCCAATAACGTGCTAAAGGGTGTAGCAAATATGCATTTCTTAATATTGAGGGATATCCTCAACTGTTTACACCTCTCGAACATTAACCTCAAATTTTCACAATAGTATTTGAATATACCATACACTGTTTAATCATCCAAATAGACCTAAAGAAACTTATGGATGAAGTCCTGGAACGCTTGCACCACTATGCATGAAAAAATAGTAGGCATATTCTACAACCCAAAGGGCATGACTATGTATGAAAAACTTCCCCACTTAGTGGAAAAATTTGTCTTCTCCTTATCTTCCTTTGCAATTTGGACTTGGTGGTACCCCAAAAATCCATCCGTAAAGGAATAGATTTCACGCCCAGTGACTCCTTCCAAAATTTCTTCAGTGAAGAGGGTTGGAAAAGGATCAATGCCACAAACTGCATTTAGCTCCCTATAATCCACACAAGCCTAATCTATCCATCCTTCTTGATCTTGATTACCATCAAACTTATCCATTCTAATTCCTCCACTACTTCAATGATCCTAGAAGCTACCATTTTGTCTATCTCCTCCTTAACCTTTACGCGCAAGTTGGGATTCATTCAATAGGGTCTCTTCCTGACTGGGTGTGCACCATCCTTTAGCTTTATCTTCATCTCCCCCAAGGAATGGTGAATTCGTTTGAGCTCATGGTACCCGCAAGGGAATAAATCCTCAAATTCCTGTAACAGATCAATAATCTTAGAGACTTCCTTATCTGACCAGTAATCTCCAATAATATCTTCCTTAGGTTCTTCTCCTAAACCGACGTTAACCTTCTTTGTCTTTAAGGGCTCATGGTAGGTACGTGTGTGAGTATCAGCATTATCCACCACCTCGTGTGCCCTACAGAATGGCTAACATCCAAGCTTTCCAATTCCTCTCCATCAATAACATACACCAACTTCCCTTTCTCCTTTTCCAAACACGTGTGCTCAATTTGTAACTCTTCTGTTTCCTCTACTTCTTCTTCAAAGCACACCTCTAAACCCGGTCCACCTAGTAACTCCAACAACCTATCCTCCACCATGGCACTATCCCCCATGGTAAGGCATTTGATACCCTATAAGGCCTTATCAACTGATGGCTTGGTACTTCAATACTCAAAGGTTTGAATGAGGTCAACCGCGAGCTATTTCCAATTCCCTGTCTGGCGGAAAGTCTCTAAATGAATGTACCATGCATGCGCATAACCCTGCAGTGTAGAATACAACTTGTGCACCTAAAGGGATGGTGGAAAAGCTTCCATGCCTTCTCTCTAGATCCTTTCAAATCTTGGATATGGAAAGAGGTGGGCTCCTTCCCATGGTAGTCCTTGATGGTGGTGGCCACGTTGCTCCTAGAAAATATGACAGAGAGAGAAATTCTTACCTCGCACCATTCTAAAAGGCTCTCCTGATGGGTAGCCCACCATCATGCCACTGTGCCAAGTAGGACACAAATTAGCATCCCTCTCCATTCCCTCTCATTTTTCCACTGAGCTTCCATCTTCCATAAAAAGATCTCAGGGAAGGCTCCTCCTGAATATGTAGGTAGGTCCTTTCCTCCTAGGTGCCAGACTATGCATGCCTTTATCACCTTGGTCACCGACCCTCTTAACTACCATCCCATCAATTCGTAAGTTCCATGTGCCCAATTCTAACATGCTAGACTGGTGGTATAACTTTCTGACTGAACATCTTCAAAGTGGATAACTCCTTTAGTAGGATGTATTATCTCAGGGCCCGTGATTGAGCACACATATATCCTATCCAGAACTTCTTCTCATAGGGGTTCAGTATAGGGCATCAAATTCCCATCAGCCAGGGGTATAATGACCCACTCCTCCTTATTTTTAAAGCTAATGTACCCTTTGTTGAACCGAAGGTCCGCATTGTTCTTGTAATACCATGGGTGCCCAAGGAGTGTTGGAAATTTTTTTACCTCGGCGAGTGCTAAGAATTAGAAGTCTCCATTAAAATTAGCTCCCTGGATAGTGATAGATTCATCCTTTAAGACACCAATGGGAATCACCTTAGTCTTTTTTTCCATGTATAGCACATTCAAAGATTTTTGTAATGCAGGTCTTCCCATCTGATGCCATACGTCTAGAGTTAGAACATTGACCTCCGCGCCTATGTCAATGAGGATATTACTAAGGAGCCATCCATCTACAACTGCATTCAATGTGATCTCCTTGTCATAGTCAAGGCTGTGAGGGGGAAGGTTTTCATGCAAGACCTGCCTCTCGTGCTCTCCTCCGGTGCATGGTACCTTCTCTCTCAACCATGATCCTAGTAAGGGAATGATATTCTCTTGCCTTAGAATTTTACACACCCCCTTAACCTCATCCAGGTCATCCTTTGGTGCCTTGAATCTCCTTCTTTGTTCCTCCCACCTAGACTATTCCTTTAGAAATTGGATTTCCCCTTGCAAAATTTGAATAACATCCATGGTATCTTGATATACCTCCTTTTGACGTGCAGGGTCTGGGTACTTTCCATGAACTACTTCCTCCATTGAAACCAGGTTCTTTTGCCTTGGTATCTCTTGTGCACGAATGGCTTCTACTCTTGTTGTTACCAAGACAGGCTCCAAACCTACATCCCGTGTTTCCCGAGGCATCCATTGTGTGACTACCTTCTTAATACTAACCATTGCAACACCCTTGTCTTTCTGGTGCTGCTGATTCATGTGCTCAAAAAACTCTGAGCACTCCTCATACTTATGCTTCTTTCTACACCATGAGCACTATAATAGGTCTAGGCATTCTCATTTGTAATGCTCTATAGACCCAAAATTGAAACAGGTTCCTCAAGGGAACTTAGTCCTTCCTCTTCTGTGGTTACTGTTGTATATATCTTTCCCCCCGATAGATATAGACAAGCAGGAGAATGGAGAAATCAAAGAAGCTCAAATCCCTGACATTCAAAAGGTGCACAGAAGTGGCACATGACAATGGATGTCGACAGGGAAAATGATGCACCCAAGGTGCACAGAAGTGGCACATGACAATGAATGTTGACAGGGAAAATGATGCGCCCAAGGCACACAGAAGTGGCGCACGACAATGGATGTCGATAGGGAAAACGATGCGCCCAAGGTGCACAGAAGTGGCGCATGACAATGGATGTCGATAGGGAAAATGATGCATCCAAGGCGTACAGAAGTGGCACATGACAATGGATGTTGACAGGGAAAATGATGCACCCAAGGCGCACAGAAGTGGCGCACGACAATGGATGTCGACAAGGCAAATGATGTGCCCAAGGTGCATAGAAGTGGCGCACGACAATGGATGTCGACAGGGCAAACGATGCACCCAAGGTGCATAGAAGTGGCACACAACAATGGATGTCGATAGGGTAAACGATGAGCCCAAGGCACACAGAAGTGGCACATGACAATGAATTTCGATAGGGAAAACGATGTGCCCAAGGCGCACAGAAGTGGTGCACGACAATGGATGTCGACAGGGCAAACGATGCGCCCAAGGTGCACAGAAGTGGTGCACGACAATTAATGTCATCGGGGCAAATGAAATGCCCAAGGCACATAAAAGTGGCGCACGACAATGGATGTCGACAGGACAAATGATGCACCCAAGGTGCACAGAAGTGGCACACGACAATGGATGTTGACAGGGCAAACGATGCGCCCAAGGTGCACAGAAGTGGCACACGACAATGGATGTCGATAGGGAAAACGATGCGCCCAAGGTGCACAGAAGTGGCACATGAAAATGAATGTCAACACACACATGGATGCGCCAAGGTGCACCTTCAGGGGGCGCAAAATTTTGAGCGCTGACAGGAAGCAGACCCTGGTGCAGATATTCATATGGCCATAACTTTTGGCTGGGAGCTCGGATTCATGCAAGGTTGGACTTTTTGGAAAGATTACGAGGTCCTCTGTCTAACTAAAACTAGATATCTTTAATTGGGTGAGAAAAAATTCTTAAAAATGCAAAATACAGTTCGCCACTTTTGGGTTCACTGGGGTTCTCACCTACCATCATTATGAGATGAGTTAAGTGCATTCTGGAGGTGGTTGGGGCAGATTTCGATTTCCTCTCTTCTCCCTCTCTTTTTCCTCCTATAAATTGTAAGGAGGGGCTTCTTTCTAAAGGTTGGACATTTCTTTTTTTCCCCCTCCCTTCTTCTCTTTGGCAGGTGAACTTGTGGAGTTAAAACCTCCCCATTTGAAACTGTAATGCAACCTTGCCTCTTGGCATTTTGCAGTGTGTTGTATCAATCTTTGGAGAAAATTAATGCATGTCTGTGGATGATTCTCAACCCTCTCTGTATTCATTTGCATTCCCTTGATCTTTCACTGTGAATCTGGCTATCTGTGCATGATCTTGCATTACATTTCTATGGTCTGTGTTTATTGGCAAGCCAGGTGTTCTTCATTCCTCGGTGCATCACCTTTGTAGTTTAGGTTTTATTTTATGCATTTTCTTACCCTGTCTCCTTAGAAAGTTAGATTAGGTTTTTAGTAAACCCTCTACATTTTCTAAGTGTGCATCTGAACAGAGGAATAGGAACCGTCCTTCATCCGGAGAGCTTTTCCATTTTCGCAATATCCCACACTTGGGAAAAGCTCCATGTTATGCAATCGCATTGAGAGTCTCAACCCATCGTGTTGCAGAGTCCCATGGGTGCTGCGATTTGACATAAACAATTTTGGCACGCCCGGTGGGACCAAGAGGTCATTCCACAGATTTTAAGGAACTTTCAAGAAATTCGGACTTAAAAAATTGTAGGTTTTACAATTTCATATTTTCACCTTCTGGGCTGAACTTTGAAATCAATTTTCAAGGACTTAACTTGCCTGAAACAAGTCGAAATTTCACTAGTTGATAGATCGGGGGATAATATTGAAAAGGGTATTCTTAGATTTTTGAGATGTTGACTTTCAAAATTTCATGGTTTTTTGATTTTCAGATTTTGGGTTTTTCGGAAGTTTGGCATTTTTGGATTTTCGGGACTGTCATTCCAAATCAAATTCCAAACTCTAAAATCTCAAAAATACAGCTCTAAAAATTTTATTTTTTAATTATTGTCAGGTTTGGTGTGTAACTTGGCAGAAGTCTGCCTTTTGAGGCTCATTTTTTCTAACACATCTGGCGACTCCGAAGGGATAGAATTCAGCGGTGTAGTAGCACAAGTTGCCCAGGCACATGAGAAGAATTCGAACCAAGTCTAATACTTGAGAAGAGGGGATATTTTTCCACTTGCAACTATCACCAGGAGGAGGAAGGAGAGGAAGAAGACCACAAAGATCACCATCTCCACCTGACAAGACTTTGTCTACACCTCCACCTGGTAGGCCCTTTTTCTCGCATCGACCAGGGTTCTTAGGCCAATCATAATGGCACATCTACCACCGAATCCCTTTGTCAATTTCACGGGTAGTAGTCCACTTGCCCTAAATGCTTAGAATCAAATTCTAGTTGCAACACCAAAGAATATACCCTATTGTACAGGAGAAAATCATACTACTCCTATTGATCACATCCAGGATATTGCTAATGCATGTGCAATTCACAAAATAAATGAAATGGATGTTGTAGTCAAGTTTTTGGTTTCATCTTTCAAAGGTAAGGCCTTACAATGGTTTAGGAGCCTAGCAGCAGGGTCTATTACGAATTGGAACCAACTTTGTTTAGCTCTTTGCAACCAATTCGGGGAGAGAACGGACAATTTGTCTTTATTGGAATAGCTGACAACAATCAAAAGGGATCCTAATGAACAAATGATAGATTTCAACTTCAGATTCCAACGGACATGGGACAGGATTCCAATACCCGTTAGACCAACTGCCGAAGGAGCATTCCTTTATTTCTTAAAGGCTATAAATTTAGACATAGCCATGATGATCCAATCAATGGGAGGAACAACGCTGCCAGGGGCCTATGACACAGCTATCAAAGCAGAGAACTGTTTGATCCAAGCTAGTAAGCTTGCACCAAGGCCACCAATGCCTCTCTATCCAGATATTGGAAATACTACAACCAGTCAAGCACTAGAGTTGAATCCCATTCCAACTCCTAGAAATCAAAGCAATAATGAGGCATAGACTTCTTCAAATACTTCAAAGGAATTGCAGGAGGTCATGAAACAACTGCAGAACCATGGAAATGAGATAGTGACTATCAAAAGACAACAAGCTCAAAGTGCTAGACCGTATTAGCCTCAAGCACAGTACCAAGCTAGGCCCCCACACCAACAAAATAGACCACCACCACAGGCTGCAAATCAAAACCAAAACCAAGGACAACCTCAAGCTGCCAGGCCATTTTAATCGTATGATCCAAATGCAATGACATCCTCAAGAGCTTTAATCCCAACACAAATTAACATGGCACAGGAGTACGACTGGTGTTACCCTTGCAATCTACCTCACAATCAGTCAACATGTTTCAATGGTGCACTAAATCAAGCCTTGATGGTGCAAACCATTGGTGTTCCTCAAGTACCAAGCCAGGAGGAGAATCAACAACAAGAAATGCAACAAGAAGGACCTCCAACAGAAACCACATTGGCCAATTAACTAACAAAAGACTTCTATGGAGTTAAGCAACAACCTTTTCAAGGCGTGGCTGCCAACACACGGTCAAAGAAGAGAAATATAGGAGAGGGACAACCATGTAATCCAGTTGTTTCTCAGTCCACTCCTACACAACAAGGGGTTAGTAGACCAAACACAGCTCCAAATGTGCAAAATCAACCTAAGGTACCTGTTGTACAACACATGCACCTATTCAAGCTCTAGAAAAGGTTGCACCAAGTAAGGGACAACAAAAGGACAATTCATCCCCTTTCAACATCATCGATCAAATGAAGAAGACACATGTGAAAATTTCCATGTGGGAATCACTTGCGATCCCAGGGCAATGAGATTTATTGCAAGCTGCAATGGCTATTGGTCTGCCACAAATGTATCAAACCAGGGACATGAGAAAGTTCTCACTAATGCAGTGCAACATGATGGGGGCCAGACAAGGAAAATTTTGAAGCCTCCACCATTCTATGTTTCGTTGATTGTTGGAAAACAATTGCTACACAACTGCATGATAGATTCAGGGGCAAGTAGTTCAGTGATGCCTAAGCGAATAGCGGATCAACTGGGTCTGAAGTATGAGCCATTGATGAAAGGAGTAGTACAGCTAGATGGAACAACAATAGGAATTGTTGGAGTCATCAAGGGGTTAAGCCTAACACTACATTCCTGTCCTAATGTTACAGCTCTGCAAGATGTGTCTGTAATTGACCTTCCACCACTCTTTGCATTGTGTCTATCAAGAGACTTCACTACAAAAATCGGTGGATATTTATCTTGCAGATTGGTCACACATGATTTTTAGGACAAGGTATGAGCTAAAGCAACAATCAGGTTAGAACCAATTGCCCAATTTCCATATTGAGCCTCATGTGCCAAATCCTATCAATGCAAATTTGCTCGGCTTTTGATCAGGAGGAGTGTTCAAGGTGATCTAGAATAGGTACTAAGGTCGAGGGAATTCCTGAATCTAACTTTGGATGAATGGCAAAGGGCAGGCAGAGTTCCCATGACAAAAATTTTCTAAGAATCATCATAGTACTCTAGATGAAAATCAAGAACATGGCATACCAGCTAAAATCATCATTATGGGCTTACTGAATCCACAAAGGTCTCAGTAATTCCCCTTACAATTTGGTCTATGGAAAAGAGGTAGATCGCCTATATCATTGAACTACCTACATTGGAGCGCAGGAAGCAGTTGGAGTTGGCTTAGTTCGAACCATGGAGGCTAGTATGTAGATTGATGGAATTGGAAGAATTAGAGAACATCAGTTCAAACATTGAGAAGATCAGGCCTTAGTGAAAAGATGTTTATACTGAAAGCAATATCAAGGAATTTCCAAGAAGGGGACCTAGTTCTGAATGGGGATGCAGATCGGCAAAGCCAGGAGGCATTCCAAGTTGATGCCATTTGGAGTAGCCCCTACAATGGTCACGGTATGGTAAAAGTAGTAATTCTTCCAATTGTCACATGGTGGAGAAGAATTCCCGATTCCGGTTAATGGAATCCATCTTAACAGTGCTACTAAAAGGGAAAGGTTTTACCCTTGTAAATATTAGCCTATATTTCAATTCCTCTAAGGTGCGTATGCACATTGTCTTGTTGTAGTTAGGTTTTTATTTTCCTAAGGGGTGGGGGGTGGGGTGGGGGGGGGGGTGGGCCTCCGCACAGTTTGTTTCTCTCAGGGGGGCAGTTGTTTCTATATTCAGCAGCTCTCTAAAAGCAGTTGCAATTTAGGTTTTGGATCATATATCCGGTTGGTTTCATTTATTGGCTTATGACTCCGCCCAATAATTTGCTAAAAAGGCACTGATCTCTACCTAGCAGGAGGTGGTCCCATTGAGGTTTCCAAATGTTGTATATATCTTTGGTTTTTTCCCCCATGTAATATAAGACAATTCAAGAATATGGAGAAATAAAGAAGCTCAAATCCCACATTCAAAAGGTGCAACAGGGCGCAGATAATTGATGTCCTCAGGCAAACGATGTGCCCAGGCTCACAGAGTGGACTGACAATGAATGTCAATAGGGAAAATGTGCACCAAGGTGCATAGAAGTGGCATACATTAAATTGGATTTTGACAAGGAAATGATGCGCTCAAGGCGCACAGAATGGCGCACGACAATGGATGTCAACAGGGCAAATGATGCGCCCAGGCGCACAGAAGTGCGTTATTACCAATGGATTTTGACAGGGGAAAATGATGCCCCAAGGTGCATATAAGTGGTGCACAACATGGATTTCGCCGGGCAAACGATGCTCCCAATTGCCTAGAAGGTGCACACGACAGATGATGTTGACATGGCAAATGATGCACCCAAACGCATAGAAGTGGCGCACGACAATGATGTCACAGGGCAATTATCGCCCAAGGTGCACAGAAGTGGCGCCGAAAATGAATGTCGACAGGGAAAATAATGTGCCCAATGTACCATAGAAGTGGCGCACTACAATTGGATGTCGCAGGCAAACGATGCAACCCAAGGCTCACATAGTGGCGCACGACACTGGATGTTGACAGGTAAGTAGATGCGCCCAGGCGCACAGAATGGCACACGACAATGGATACAACAGGGAAAATGAGCACCAGGGTGCACAGAAGTTGTGCACGACAATGAATGTTACACACACATGGATGCACCAATGGCGCACCTTCAGGGGCGGCATATTTTGAGCGCTGACAGAAGCGACCCTAGGCGTAGATTTCAGATGGCCCTAACTTTTGACTATAGCTCGATTCATGCAAGGTTGACTTTTTGGAAAGCTACGAGGTCCTCTATCCAACTAAAATAGATATATTTAAGTGGGTGAGAAAACTTCTTAAAAATGAAAATACATTCACCACTTTTGGGTTCACTGGGTTCTCACTACCATCATTATGAGATGAGTTAATTGCCTTCTGGAGGTGGTTGGGGCAGATTTCATGTCCTCTCTCTCCCTCTCTTTTTCCTCCTATAATTGTAAGGTAGGCTTCGTCTAAAGGTTTGACATTTTTGTTTTTGTCCCCTCCCTTCTTCCTCTTGGCAGGTGAACTGTGAGTTAAAAGCTCCCCATTTGAAACTGTAAGGTTACCTTGCCTCTTGGCATTTTGCAGTATGTTGTATAATCTTTGTGGTAGAAATTAATGCATGTCTTGGATATTCTCAACCCTCTCTATATTCAGTTACATTCCCCTGAATCTTTTCACTATGAATCTGGCTATCTTGCAATCTTGCATTACTTTTTTTGGTCTGTATTATTGGCAAGACAGGTGTTTCTTCATTCTCTGTGCATCACCTTTGTAAGTTTAGGTTTTATTTTATCATTTTCTTACCAGATCCTCCTTGAATGTAGATTAGGATTTTATAAACCCTCTACATTTTCTAAGTGTGTATCTCATCCCTTGAAAGTTAGATTAGGATTTTAGTAACCCTCTACATTTTCTAAGTGTGCCATCTGAACAAGGAATAGGAACCGGCCTTCATCTGGAGAGATTTTCTGTTTTCGCAGATGTCCGCCACTTGGGAAACCTCCATGTTTATGCAATCGCATGAGTCTAACCCCTCGTTGAAGATCCCAAGGTTGCTGCGATTTGACACAACATTTTACCGATTACCATGTCAATCCTCCACGAAAACCCCTTCCGTGCATTCTCCATCTGCGTGACTCCTCATAAGGGTTATCCACTCCACCCTTGGAACTACTGGAAATACTAGTCTGGCGCACCCCATGACAATGGCCTCATGGATATGATCAATTTCCTACAGTCCCTTAGTATCATGGGTTGTAGAGGTACAGATATTGCAATAACAAGACAACAGTCTTCTAGCTTGTTTCTTCCAGATTACATGTTGTAGGCAAGGGGCCCCTACTTGCATCAATGGTCCCCCATGACAACTTTCATTCTACTGCACTGACGTAAACTGTCCCTGGGGGGTCCCCTCATCCTCCCACTGCCATTCCTCCCTAGGCACCCCCGCAGCTTCCAATTCTCCACTGACCTCCATCTCCTCTTCCTCCTCCCAACTCTCCCATATCCATCACCATCCCTTTTTCCCCACTTTTCCATCTGTCCCTCTCCACTTTCACCTCCGACGTCCCATTTTCCTCCTTTCCACTCCCACGTATCTTTTCCCCCTCTACTCACCATGCATATCCTACTCCCATTCTCCTGCTACCTTCTCTCCACATGACCTTCTTCTCCTCTCTCTCCCCATCGAAAAATTGACTGCTGATCCGATCGTACTCCCTTGGCTCACCCTCACCTCCACTCCCCTCACCTTCTTCTGCCATACCATCTCATGTCTACACTCACCCAATCCTTCCCTATCCAGTCCCTAACTCCCTCATCTCACCCTCACCTCCATCCTCTCCACTGACTTCTTCCATTAATCCTAACCACCACACTCCCAAAAAGAAAAAAAAAAAAATTCCCATATCCTCTTCTTTAGACTCCCAACTCAACCCCCACCCATACCTACCAGTGACCACAACCATCGTCAAGATTTGCTTTTTTGTATGCTAAGAACTGATGTATACTAGAATTAGAAAACAAAAAAAAATTTGTAGTTTTCGTGATGGTGGGAAAATTCGTTTACTGTGACACAGTGTATTCCTATTATTGACAGTGATCAAACTTGGAAAATGATCTTTCATTCCGATTTTTGGTTTCACTGTAAAATAAACAAAATTGGTGACATTAATAATTTCATACCATCCAAGGAGAACCATAGGTATAAAAAATGCATGCCAATCGAGTAAGCAACATGAACCAGAGATGTGGAGAAAGTATCAAATTTGATACTCATGAAATAGACCAAGTCCTCATCATGTCCAAATCATCCAATAATTTGTCCACGCTGACTCACATGATTCCAATTTCTTGATGCATCAAGAGTTTCCACTCTTTTCAAATTCACTCAAGCAATTTCATCTTTTTTTTATTGACTTTCAATTGTTTATTTCTCAGTATCAATTTCATTAAAAACAACTTTTTAGGTAGTGACTATCCAACCCCTTTCCCTTTATAGTGATTGTGTCGCAATCTTTAAACACATTTTACAACCAGCTTTATAACCAATTTTATATCCTAGTTTAAAAATTTTTGTGATTCTCATTATTAATCACCCATGTGCAGTGGGACCGAACTGTGGCATACCTAAAAGTGAATAACATTGTTGTCATAGAACATTTTGATAAGATATTGCTCCTATTTATTTTTTCCATCCCATCATTTTTATGAACGTCTTATTATTTTAATAGTTTATCATCGACTATCAAGAGCATAAGATGTATAAATTGACTTAATTATAATATTCCATGTTTTACATATTTATGTCATAATTTGGAAGCTATTTAGTCCATTATTTCATTATTTTTTTATTCTATTATTTATTTCATTTTTTTACATCGTTTATTTTTAAACTTAGTTTTACATTCATTTAATTTCATTGTTTTTTGTTCTATTTAAAATACAAATGACAAACTTTTTTTTTAGATTATACCTAACCGAGGATTTCTTTACATATAAATATTATAATGTTTTTTTATTATCCTTTTTATGTCTTTTAACTCATATCCACTAATCATATATTTGTTTTGCAAGACAATTATAACTTACGCTGTCAAAGACCAATGTTCCAATCAAACACATTGTAAAAAAAAAACCTTACCGCCCTCCTACATTCAACGGTGCCATTTCAAGGTCCCGGGCATTTCTGGTCATTAACCGACGCTTCTAAATACATCACTATCACACACACTTCATAACACGCATTCTCCAGGTATTTTCTCATTTTTCTCTAATTTTCTCTTCTTCATCGAATTTTCCCTTTCGTGAGTGTTTTTCTACATCGAATATCACATTTCATTTTGGTCTAACTGCAACTTCTGCCTCCTTCCCTGATCACAAACTTAAGTAAAAGGATTTAACTCTTTGCATTCACTACACCACTTCCTGAAACTACACAACCAAATTAACACATCCAAACATCCTCTCACTTGGGTTTAACATTGGGACTTAAACACCCAACAGGAAACCGTCTTATACATCTCCCCATCCTAACTTCCTGAAACCAGCCTTAGAAATCTTTAAGCACCTTATGGCTACTTTTCTTTTTTGTTCACATCCTCTAAATTGAACATGATGATAAAAATAGTTATGCTGATTTTTTTGCTCAATAACATACATAAACATATGTGTCTCTATTACCAAGCAACACTATTGTCGATCCTCCTAAATCAAGATATAAAAAATCTACTTATCCCATGATATTACTTTCCTCGATGATCTTACTCAATAGGATTCTAACTCAACCACGTCATCGGTCACCCACCTCCAGTCTCCATGGTCTCACCTCATGAGAGACCAGTCATACAACAACTATCCCCACCTTGACACCAATCCGCATTCCTCGTCAAGCCATTCCTTCCTAAGCTAATCACCGCCCATCTCCTTCTCCTCTAAATACACTCAAATCTCCTCCTAACCCCATGTATGAAACTTTTTACTTTCCCAAAAAAAAAAAAAAAAAAAAATAAAAAAAAAAAAAAAAAAAAAAAATGAAAAAAAAACAACAAAAAACAAAAAAAAAAAAACAAACAAAAAATGCCCCCTACAATCTCTCAATCCTCCCATGTCCCAATTGTAGATCACATTTCTACCCCACATCCCTTTTGTCAATTTTATTTCAAAGAAGCAGAGGAGTCTAAACATACTAGACTTTTATGAAGGAATAGTGACCAGGTTCGGTGTGCCGGCCACTATCATATCAGACAACGCATTGGCATTTATAGGTTCCAAGATTACTGAATGGGTTGTCAAGAATGGAATCTATTTGAGCACCTCTTCAAATTATTACCCGCAGGGTAAAGGACAGGCAGAGTCCATGAACAAAAATTTTCTAAGAATCATCAGGAGGACTCTAGATGAAAATCAAAGAACATGGCATACCAAGCTAAAATCATCATTATGGGCTTACTGAATAACACCAAAGAGGTCTACAGGTAATTCCCCTTACAAGTTGGTCTATGGAAAAGAGGTAGTATCGCCTATATCATTAGAACTACCTACATTGGAGCTCATGAAGCAGTTGGAGTTGGCTGAGTTCGAACCAATGGAGGCTAGGTATGTAGAGTTGATGGAATTGGAAGAAATTAGAGAACATGCAGTTCAAACAATTGAGAAAGATCAGGCCTTAGTGAAAAGATGGTTTGATAAGAAAGCAAGAGCAAGGAATTTCCAAGAAGGGGACCTAGTTCTGAAATGGGATGCAGATCGGGCAAAGCCAGGAAGGCATTCCAAGTTTGATGCCATTTGGAGTAGCCCCTACATGGTCACGGGATGTAAAAGTAGTAATTCCTTCCAATTGTCTACATTGGATGGAGAAGAATTCCCGATTCCGGTTAATGGAATCCATCTTAAACATTGCTACTAAAAGGAAAAGGTTTACCCTTGTAAATATTAGCCTAGATTTCAATTCCTCTAAGTGCGTATGCACATTGTCTTGTTGTAGTTAGGTTTTTATTTTCCTAAGTGCTCCGGCACAGGTTTTGTTTCTCTCAGGTTGTTTTCTATAGTTCAGCATGCTCTCGAAGAAGCAGTTGCAATATTAGGTTTGGGATCATATATCAGGTTGGTTTCAAGTTATTGCTTATGACTCCATGCCCAATAGATTGCTAAAAAGGCCACTGATCTTCTACCTAGCAGGAAGGTGATCCCATTGAGTTTCCAAATTGTTGTATATATCTTTCCCCCAGGTAGATATAGACAAGCAAGATAATGGAGAAATTAAAGAAGCTCAAATCCCTGACATTCAAAAGGTGCACAGGGCGCACGATAATGGATGTCATCAGGGCAAACGATGTGCCCAAGGCGCACAGAAGTGGCACATGAAAATGAATGTCAATAGGGAAAATGATGCACCCAAGGTGCATAGAAGTGGCACATGAAATTGGATTTTGACAAGGAAAATGATGCGCTCAAGGCGCACAGAAGTGGCGCACGACAATGGATGTCAACAGGGCAAATGATGCGCCCAAGGCGCACAGAAGTGGCTTATGACAATGGATTTTGACAGGGAAAATGATGCACCCAAGGTGCATAGAAGTGGTGCACAACAATGGATGTCGACAGGGCAAACGATGCTCCCAAGGTGCATAGAAGTGGCACACGACAATGAATGTTGACAGGGCAAATGATGCACCCAAAGCGCATAGAAGTGGCGCACGACAATGGATGTCAACAGGGCAAATGATACGCCCAAGGTGCACAGAAGTGGCGCACGAAAATGAATGTCGACAGGGAAAATAATGTGCCCAAGGTACATAGAAGTGGCGCACGACAATGGATGTCGACAGGGCAAACGATGCACCCAAGGCTCACAGAAGTGGCGCACGACAATGGATGTTGACAGGGAAAACGATGCGCCCAAGGCGCACAGAAGTGGCACACGACAATGGATATCAACAGGGAAAATGATGCACCCAGGGTGCACAGAAGTGGTGCACGACAATGAATGTTGACACACACATGGATGCACCAAGGCGCACCTTCAGGGGCGCAATATTTTGAGCGCTGACAGGAAGCAGACCCTGGCGTAGATATTCAGATGGCCATAACTTTTGACTAAGAGCTCGGATTCATGCAAGGTTGGACTTTTTGGAAAGCTTACGAGGTCCTCTATCCAACTAAAACTAGATATATTTAATTGGGTGAGAAAAAATTCTTAAAAATGCAAAATACAATTCACCACTTTTGGGTTCACTGGGGTTCTCACCTACCATCATTATGAGATGAGTTAAGTGCATTCTGGAGGTGGTTGGGGCAGATTTCGATTTCCTCTCTTCTCCCTCTCTTTTTCCTCCTATAAATTGTAAGGAGGGGCTTCTTTCTAAAGGTTGGACATTTTTGTTTTGCCCCCTCCCTTCTTCTCTTTGGCAGGTGAACTTGTGGAGTTAAAAGCTCCCCATTTGAAACTGTAATGTTACCTTGCCTCTTGGCATTTTGCAGTATGTTGTATCAATCTTTGGAGAAAATTAATGCATGTCTGTGGATTATTCTCAACCCTCTCTATATTCATTTACATTCCCCTGATCTTTCACTATGAATCTGGCTATCTGTGCATGATCTTGCATTACATTTTTATGGTCTGTATTTATTGGCAAGACAGGTGTTCTTCATTCCTCGGTGCATCACCTTTGTAGTTTAGGTTTTATTTTATGCATTTTCTTACCATATCTCCTTGGAAAGTTAGATTAGGATTTTAGTAAACCCTCTACATTTTCTAAGTGTGTACCATATCTCCTTGGAAAGTTAGATTAGGATTTTAGTAAACCCTCTACATTTTCTAAGTGTGCATCTGAACAGAGGAATAGGAACCGGCCTTCATCTGGAGAGATTTTCTGTTTTCGCAATGTCCCACACTTGGGAAAAACTCCATGTTATGCAATCGCACTGAGAGTCTCAACCCATCGTGTTGAAGAGTCCCAAGGGTGCTGCGATTTGACATCAACAGTTACCATGACCATGTAATCCTCCACGAAAACCCCTTCCGTGCATGCCTCCATCTGCGTGCTCCTCATAATGGTTATCATCACCCTTGGAACTACTGGAAATACTAGTCTGGCGCACCCCATGATCAATGGCCTCATGGATATGATCAATGAGCCTACAGTCCTTAGTATCATGGGTTGTAGAGGTACAGATATTGCAATAACAAGACACATTCTTCTAGATTGTTCTTCCAGATTACATGTTGTAGCAAGGGGCACCTACTTGCATCATGGTCCCCATGACAAATTTCATAGTCTACTGCAATGACGTAAACTGTCCTCTGGGGGTCCCCGCATCCTCCCAACTGCCATTCCTCCCTAGCACTCCCCTCAGCTTCAATTCTCCACTGACCTCCATCTCCTCTTCCTCCCAACTCCCCATATCCATCACCATCCTGTTTCCCCACTTTTCCACTGTCCCTCTCCACTTCACCTCCGACGTCCATTTCTCCTTTCCACTCCCACGTAGCTTTTCCCCTCTACTCACCATGCATATCCTACTCCCCATTCTACCTGTCTACCTTCTCTCCACATTGACTTCTTCTCCTCTCTCTCCCCATCGAAAAAATTGACTGCTGATCCGATCGTAACTCCCTTGGCTCACCCTCACCTCCATCTCCCCTTCTACCTTCTTCTGCCATCCATCTCATGTCTACACTCACCCAATCCTTCCCTACTCCAGTCCTAACTCCCTCATCTCACCCTCACCTCCATCCTCTCCACTGACTTCTTCCATGAATCCTACCACCACATCTCCCCTTTCCAATATCCTCTTCCTTGAGACTCCCAACTCAACCCCCACCCATAACTACCAGTGACCAACAACCATCGTCAATATTTTGCTTTTTGTATGCTAAGAAACGATGTATACTAGAATTAGAAAAACAAAAAAAAAATTGTAGTTCTGTGATGGGTGGGAAAATTCGTTTACTGTGACAGCAGTGTAATTCTATTATTGTCAGTGATCAAACTTGGGAAAATGATCTTTCATTCCGATTTTGGTTTCACTGTAAAAATAAAACAAAATTGTGACATTATAATTTCATACCATCCAAGGATAACCAGAGGTATAAAAATGCATGCCAATCGAGTAGAAGCAACATAGAACCAGAGATGTGGAAGAAGTATCAAATGATACTCATGAATATAGACCAAGTCCTCATCAGGTCCAAAATCATCCAATAATTTGTCCACGCTGACTCACATGATTCCAATGCTTGATGCATTCAAGAGTTTCCAACTCTGTTTCAAATTCACTCAAGCAATTTCATCTTTTTTTTTTGACTTTCAATTGTTTATTTCTCAGTATCAATTTCATACAACTTTTTAGGTAGTGACTATACAACCCCTTTCCCTTTATAGTGAGTTGTCTCAAATCTTTTAAACACATTTACAAACAGCTTTATAACCAATTTTATATTCCTAGTTTAAAAATTTTGTGATTCTCATTATGTAATCAACCATGTGCAGTGGGACCAACTGTGGCATACCTAAAAGTGAATAAAATTGTTGTCAATAGAAAATTTTGATAAGATATTGCTCCTAATTGATTTTTCCCATCCCATCATTTTATGACGTCTTATTATTTTAATATTTTATCAGTCGACTATCATAGAGCATAAGAGGTTAATAAATTACTTAGATTATAGATATTCCATGTTACATATTTATGTCATAATTTGGAAGCTATTTAGTCATTATTTCATTATTTTGTTATTCTATTATTTATTTCATTTTTTACATCGTTTATTTTATAACTTAGTTTACATTCAATTAGTTTCAATTGTTTGTTTGTTCTAATTAAAATACAAATGACAAACTTTTTTTTTAGATTAATATCCTACACCGAGGATTTTCTTTTACATATAAATATTAGAATGTTTTTTTATTATCCTTTTTTATGTCTCTTTAACTCATATCCACTAATCATTATATTTGTTTTGCAAGAAAAATTATAAATTACGCTGTCAAAGACCAATGTTCAAATCAAACACATTGTAAAAAAAAACCTTTACCGACCTCCTACAGTCAAACGGTGCCATTTCAAGGTACCCGGGCATTTCTGGTCATTAACCGACGCTTCTAAATACATCACTATCACACACACTTACATAACAAGCATTCTCCAGGTATTTCTCATTTTTCTCTATTTTCTCTTTTCTTCATCGAATTTTCCCTTTCGTGAGTGTTTTTCTACATCGAATATCACATTTCATTTTGGTCTAAAATGAACGTTCTGCATCCTTCCCGATCACATAACTTAAGTAAAAGGATTTAACTCTTTGCATTTCACTTATCACACACTTCCTGAAACTACACAAACATAATTAACACATCCAAACATGCCTCTCACTTGGTTAACTATTTGGGACTTAAACACCCAACAGGAAACCGTCTTAGACATCTCCCAATCCATAACTTCCTGAAACCAGCTTTAGAATACTTTAAGCACCTTTATTGCTACTTTTCTTTTTTGTTCACATCCTCTAAATTGAACATGATGATAAAAAATATTATGCTTGATTTTTTTGTCAATAACATACATAAACAGATGTGTCTCTATTTCACACCTATTGTCGATCTCTCCTAAATCAAGATAAATAAAAAATCTACTTTATCCCATGATATTACTTCCTCTGATGATCTTACTCAATAGGATTCTAAACTCAAAACCACGTCATCGGTCACCCAACCTCCAGTCTCCATGGTCTCACCTCATGAGAACCATGTCATACAAAACTATCCCCACCTTGACACCAATCCTCATATCCCTCGTCAAGCCATTCTTCCTAAGCTAATCACAGCACCATCTCCTTCTCCTCTAAATACACTCAAATCTCCTCCTAACCCCATGTATGACTTTTTACTCCAAAAATCCCCTACAATCTCTCAATCCTCCCAATGTCCTCAATTGGTAGATCACATTCTACCCACATCCCTTTTTGTCAATTTTATTTCACCTGCCACCAGTATTCCCATCAAACAATCTTAGCCTTTGAATACCAACATTCCTATCCATCCAATGCTCCCACAGTCTCAACCCATTAACACTCATATCCCTATTTATTATCTACCACAACAACCTACCCAGCTTCAACAAACACACCATATTCCTATTATTCAAAGTCAACCTATGCAACAATATCAACCCATGACACATGTTCATCCTTACGAAACAACTTCCCAAACACCCACATATCCACAAATTAATCAACTGTCTTATCAAACCATTCCGCAAACATCCTATCCAAAAACTTATCAACCATCTTATTAGACACTTCACCAAACACCCACACACCCACAAACACATTATTCACCTTATCGACCTACCTTTCAAACCACATATCTTATCCAATCTCAACCTTATAACACCTCTACTAATTCAATTCATGCCTTAATGACTCAGTTAGCTAGTTTAGAAACCCTTACCGTACCACCCAAGAACACCTTATCCTATGAACAAATCTTTAATGAACCGATTCATCCATCGGTTCTAATCAAACCTTATCCTCCTCATTGGAAACTTACTACATTTAATAAGTTCAACAATAAATAAGATCCCCGAAAAACATCTCCTCACATTTAAACATACATGTTGTCTTATTACACATGATCATGATCTACTTCTTCACACTTTCCCTATGTCTTTTTCTGGTCTCGCATTGTACTAGTACCATAGTATCCCACGACATTCCATGGTCTCTTTCACTCAACTTGCACAATTGTTCTGAGAACACTTTTCTATCAATATCACATGCAAGACCACTATCACTAATCTATATACCATTTGACAGTATGAAAATGATCCCATAGCCAACTTCGTCACATGATGGCATGATGTTATAAACCAATTATCCTTCACTATCCCACAAACCACACTTATTGACTTATTCTTGTGTTTGTGTTCCAAACATATATCATCCATTTTGTAGATCCAATAATTTTGAACCTTTGATGAAGCTTTCACAATGGCTCACAAGCTTGAAACCCATTCCATTGAGCAAGATCATCTTAAACTAAGTTCAACTAAATCAAAAATTGAATCCATTAAACCATTCACACATAATGGCGAGTTCAAGACTATGGCCAACACTGTGGTCATTGAACCCTCATCCCCATATACACCAAGCACATGGTATCAACAATGATCTCCTCAATCAATAGCCAACTATGCTCACTTAGGAGAGTCATATGGTTTTATATTTGATAAGTTCATGAGTGTAAACTCTATCCAACTGCCTCCCATATGACCCGTAGACAACTCACAAGCCAAGCCTATTTGGTATCACAAGGCTCACTTTTGTAAATATCATTGAGTCAAAGGTCACGACATTGAGAGATGTCATTCCTTCAAAGATCGTGTCTAACAACTTGTAAATCAAGGGGATATCCAAATTGATACCTCCACTACATAGACTAATCAACCACCAACAAATCACATCACTCCCTTTACATCTCAACTATCAAACGCTTGTATGGTTAACACTATCAATCAAGATATTTTTTATCACCAACTCCACATGTTCCCACAATGGCCATTATTCCCACCTCTTATTCAGAAATTGTTACACCTACATCAACTTTCACTACCTATCCTAAATCTACACCTTCTCCTATCCTTATCACATCCACATAAAATTCAACTATATCATCCATTTCCGTCACTTCAAACACACCCCAATCTATCACATTAAATTCATCCTTAGCACTTATTTCGGCCCCAATTGTATCCACACATATCCCTACATCTCTCCCATCTACTTCTTTACCCATATCTACCTCAAATACACCTATTACTACACCTACATTACTCACAACCATCCATACTAAACTCAGTTCTACAACATGCACCCTTGCAACCCCATCTTCAATATTAACCCCTTTAACAAAAATATCATTCTTACCCCTCAAAACATTCATGAAACAACCAGTCTCTTCTACTTCTATGTCTAAAAATTCTCCTACATTTTATACATTGCCCTTACCCATAAGGTCTACTCGCTTGGTTATCACATCACTCACATCTCCACATATTCTAAAAATTCCTACAACTTTATCTATCCCAGTAACCCCTATAGCTATCATATCAACAAATCCACCTAGCTCTACTTTGACAACCTTGTCTATGGCCACATCACCTAGTCTACCCCAATACTCTTTACCCAATCCTTCTATCACACCAACCCAATCCTCTTGATCTGTAACCCTATCAAATATACCCCTTGAATCATCTACTGTACCAACACATCCACCTAAATCAAATAAAGATGCTTTACCTTCTCTATCTAAAAAATTAACTTTTCCCTTTCCCAAATCGAAACAATCCACATCTCACATAGATATCATTAATTGCATGATATAAACACCTATATCTTCATTAACATCTTCATCTTGTTTTAGAACAGTTTCTCCATTAATAACCACACCACCTCTATCAAATCCTCCAGTTTAAATTATTTGCATCCCTGTTAGAGGTAAATCTTCTCGTTCAAAGTCTAAGGCTCAGGGAAAACATCCCCGACAGTCCCTTGCACATCCACGGAAACATTTAGGTTTTCCCTCTTCTCAATGATCCAATGCCACAACATCCATGTTAGGATAAATTTTTCCATCTACGACATCTTGCAATAATCAATCCACATCCAAAAAATATCATCCTTTAAACAAACTTGATTTTTCCTCCAAAACATGAAATTCACACATCCAATCTACATCTGCGTTTTCTCCTAACTCCAAGTTGAGACATCTTTTCAAAACCCATAAGAGTTACCTTCCCCAAGACATTTCAATGGGGTCATACGCAGACATCTTTCAACATTTAAATTGAATATCTTCCATCAAACTTCCTCCTATTAAAGCTTTTAATCCCTATGGTCCTAAGCCATCATGGTTCAATCTAATTATAGTTGCAACTATCATCGTACCCCAGGTCATGACATCGAACATTGTAAGGCCTTTCAGTCAATCATTTACAACCTTATTGAGAAAGATGACTTCCTCATTCAGAGGAAATTTCTCTCTCCATCTACCTTGAATCCAATCCATATCTCTCTTTTTGGATCTCCCATGATCCCTCCATTGACATCATCCCTTAATATCCATCCAGCCCATGTCATTCCTCCTAAGGAGTTCCCTCCATTGTTCATCAATGCCACTTATCTTGCTAAGTATGCTTGTGGTCTCCGATCATTTACCCCATCCAAATCTAAAACAATCTCATCTAAGCTATTTCGACATCCTTTACCTCCTTCACATTTAACTTGTTGGGAGAATAATCTTCCTTCACCCTTGAACACATCATCTATACAAATCCCTTGTTACTAGGGGACTTCAATCTTTGACATTTTTTTATCTACCTTATTCACATCCATTCAATTTAAATTAATTATATCCAAATTCTCATCTCATTCTAAGTCCTCCTTTGAGGCCATATTTGTTCTTTTTATGCTCCTTTTGGGAGTATCATCTTTTTCATTGAAGCCCTCCTTTGAGGTCATATTTGTCTCTCCATTGAGGGACATTTTTCTCTAAGTCCACCTTTGTGGCTATATTTATGTCTCTTCTGGGGCACCATCTATTTTGAAGCCCACCATTGTGGCTATATGTGTGTCTCTTTTAGGACACCTTTTATTTCATCAAGCCCTTCTTTGGGGCCATGATTGTCCTTCTATATATACGACTCTCTTGGGGCATCATCATTTATTTTCATCTAAATCCACAATTGTGGTCATATGTTAGTTTCTTGCTTAGCTATCATCTCATCTTATTGCAACTACACTATCTTCCCTCTAGTAGTGGTAAACCAGAAATGGGGCCTCTTAATGCATTGCACTTGCAACCAATCTACTGTTAGCATATTTATGAATCATAAATTAGTTACATCCTTAGATTGTTTTGCCATCTTTAGCCCCTTCCATTTTTCATTATAATAATCTGAATTATGTGGTCCACCTTCACTACTTTGATGTGATCCCATTACCATTACATTCATTACCTTCTCATTCTCCTATTACACCCATGCGAAGGGTCCAGGGTGTCTCTTGTACATTCATTGTCCCCTCTTAAGTGGTTTACTTAGCTATTCCCAGCTCTCCCCCATGTGAAACTCAAATTCATGTATGTAACAAAAAAAATCGAAGTTATAAAAAATAGATTGATCCCTCAAAGGACAACTGTTCATACAAAAAAGAAGAGTAAAGAAAAGTATACAAATCAAAATCCAAGAAAAATACAAATAAATAGACCGATCCCTTGAAGGATGGCTATCATATTATTCTTGTCATCTATATTATGTATAAAGTAGACCATACCCTTGAAGGATGGCTACTATGTTATTATGGCATCTGGAGGGTTTTCCGCATTGATCAACCTTCTTTTATCAACATTTTCCAAAAGCTTCCTGCATTGATCAACTTTTTACTATTGTTTTTTCCCTTTCCCAGAGCTGGGGCATAGACTTAGGGAAAACCACCTTTGGAGATCCCTCTTCCCATGTACAAGTCACGTCTTTGATCCCTTTGTCATGTCAACATTAGGATTACGAGCGTCTTTCATCCATATTTCACTCATGATCTTTTGGTATAACTAACTATCATTGGTTATGTGTTAACACCCAATATTGGATGTAGTTGCAATGCTTTGAGTGGTCCCCTTTCTTATTTATCTCCAATCAAGTCCGAAACATAGTTTTCCTGTATGATCTTGCTATGGCTATGTTCCATTCATCTCATCCAGGTCATCTTTTATCAACATCATATCAAATTTCACACTATCTATCTATAATATCCATGAATACATTTGCAAATACACTCTTCAGTTTGTGAATTCTACTTGATCACCATTGCAGTTTGTGAATCCTACTTGAGGGTCTTTCTCAAGGAAAGTTCATTATCTTATAGCTCCTTATCTCTTAACATGTTCAACATCATCTTTGATCCATTGATCCTCTCTCTCCATGTCCACTCATCACCATTTGTCTCCACATCATCCTTCTCACCTTTATATCCCCTTGCACAACGTTGGATATCTTACTTATCTTTCCTCTTGAGTTTCTCTTTTATTCTTTCACTTTCAATTTGAAAATCTTATTTAACCATCCATATAGCCAGAGAACCTTAGTTAAGGAATATCTTCTTCCTTGGGTCCTCCCACTGTAGAAGTTTCTCCACCATTTCCTCTTTCAACAGACGACAATCACCACCACAAACATCTTTCCACTCCTCCTTTTCCGCTTAACACTCTTACATCGTCACTACCACCATGTGGGCATCCTAGTTAAGGATTTCCCTTACACTTTCCATCTACACTACATATGTTCCTCCATCCATTCATGTCACACCCATCTATTTCCTTGTTATCACATTGTTATCATCTCCTTTCATCTCTTGTTCCATTTTGGTATACACTACTTAGTCTTTTCATCATTCTTCTTCTTCTTTGGATTGGCAATCCTACTTAACCATCTCCATCATAGGGAAATATTACTTAAGAATTTCTCTTAATCTTTCCATATCCCATCATCTCTTCCTCATCTTCTGTCTCCCACCTCTCATCATACTGATCCATTTTAACCAACCCTTCCACACCTCCATCCAATACAATGTTGTCTTTCTCCTTCCATATTGTCATTGCCAGTTTGGTGATTTTACTTAAATCCTTTTGCGGCATGGAGATCTTACTTAAGAGTCCCTCTTAAGCATGATTTGTCATCTTACACTCCCACACTACCCCACATTCTCTCCATCTACATTTTCTCATCATTCCCCATCATCACATCCTCTCACCTCCTCTTTCATTCTTGCAAACACCACTTCATACTGGTCCTTTGTTCATCTCCATCATCTGTCGCTGGGTAATCTTACTTAACCATTGCTTCTTCATTCATTTCATGTCTTGTTTATTCATTTCTCTCTCATCCATTCTCATCCACTAAATCCTCTCCTCATCTTCATCTTCCTACACATTGTTATCCCTCCTTTCTTTACTCTTTTCACTCCATATTCTAGATTTCTCCCACATATCTACCCCCATACTTACATGTCATTGTCATTGATCTTCTCCTAACATTATTTCATCACATCCTTCCATTTCCGCGCTAGTAATTATTGGTGGAATTCTACTAAAAATCACTCATCCTCATTCCACACAACCTGAATCCTTTTCTTTGACCTCCTCCATTCTATCTTCATTCCTTCCTTCCTTTGTGTCCTCTGATCATTATCGGAGGACTTCTCCTAACGTCCCTTCATCGGAGTTCCTCCTCTAATTCTTCGTTTACTTCCTCCCATGTCTTATCTTTTGTCTCATCTTTTCCTACTGATCATTATTAGTGGATTTCTCCTAACATCCATTCACTGGCATTTCCTCTCCTATCCCATCCTTTCTTTTTCCTCGCCACCTCTCCATATTCCATTCTTCCTTGCCAGTTTCTTCACTGTCTTCATCATACACCTTCTCTCTATTTTCTCGTTATTAGCATATCCTCATCTCATGCATCTTTGTTTCTTTTCCAATCTATGTCATTCCTTCCCTAAAGTTTCTCTTTACGTTCCTTATGCTTCTCACTCTTTACCAAATATCTTCATTCTTGGTTCACTTCCTGTAGCATAATTTTCTTCGTTGTCTTCTCCTCCTTTCTGATCTTCATCTTATTTTACTTCCTCTTTATCTTCCTCCTCCTCGTTTTACCTCAAACTTCCTCCTTACTTCCCCATTCAAAACTTGACTCTTCAACGTTATCCCATTTCCTTTATCATCCCATCATTCACATGCATTTCCATGTGGTCAGTTCCATATTCTTTGCCTTGGATTTCCTCACTATGATCTATTTCCTTCAATTTTCTTTGCTCTATCATCTATTTTTTTTTCCATTACCTCTTTGTTTTCCTCTGCTCCAATCTTCATCATATCTTTCATTTTAAATAACTCTCTCCCTTTTTCATGATTTCATCCTCTACTATGTTCTTTTATTGTATTCTCTTTGTTTGTACTTATTTATAATCCTTCTTTGTTATCTTCTTCCTCCCCTTTCACTCTTTATTTTCTCCTCTTCCATCTTTGTCCCTTTATTTCATGTCCTTGTCACCTTTATATTCGATATTTCTTGCTCTTCTCATAATCAACCAATCCTCCTTTCTATTCCCTTTTCTCTTTCTCAACATCCCTTACATCTGACATTCACAGTCAATGCCGATGTTTCTCCGTTTATGTATCGTTATCCATCCCTTTCATTACCGTTATTGTTCTTCTCTTTTCCACATTAACCTCTTCTCTTTTTAAGAACCATGTCATATATTTTATCTTTTTCGTTCCTCTCGTAGGGACATCATCATATCCATTTCTAAGAATCTCTCCCCATCTTCTTTTGACATTTTTGTCTTGGAAGATACCATAACGACCATCACCTATCTAATCTTGTTCTCTTCCTTGAATATTTTCTCTTCTTTTATTTTTTCGCAAAAGTATCTCTATCACACTTACCAAAGGAATAAGAATTTTTTTCTTCTTCACCTTCTAATTTGCTAACACTTATGCATATTTCCTATAAAACATGATTGCCATCATATGTATTATCCTTTTAGGTCATTTTATCCTAGATTTCTATCCTATCTTCTCATCATGTGCACATTTATGATTTTTCCCCATGAGTAATTTTATTTACACATATCTCCCATTATGTCATCTTCATACCCTATCATGGTGCGCCCTTTTCATCATTGTACTTATCAACACATATAACTCACTTTTTTTCTTTCTTGTGCCCTATGTTAGGGAATCTTTATCTTCATCTTCGTCCCTTTTGTGGATGCATGATTTTTTTGCACGATTCCTCACAGACAAAGGATTGCGTACATCTTTCACTTTTAGTTGCACATATTTTGATGTTTTTCTATGATCCAATGGTCATCTTGGTTTACATCCATACTGTAGTGGTCTTCACCCACTCACTAGTCTGTAGAACATTGTCATCTATCTCCGTTGAGACCACAATTGTCCTCTACCAATGTGATATTGAAGTCACAGCCATACCTTTTTTATTTATTGTGATTATTTTGTTTCATAGGGAATCTTTCATTTGGTCATGTCTTCATCCATCCTCGGACACATCTTTCATCTAACCCTTTTTTTTGTCTCATGGTTTACTATCGCAAACCACTCAACAAAAAGGGGAAAATGTAGACACCTATTTTTGGTATAACTCCCCTCAGTAATATTACATGCATGAAATTTCCATCCCCGATTCTCTTTATCAAATAAAATCTTATCTATTTGTTCATATTATTTGATTGATTATGAATGGGATCCATATGGACCCATTTGATAATTCAATTTTTTGAATCACCCCCATCTCTCACAAATTATTTAAATTTAAAATGCACCCATCCAACACCTTCTTTTTAAAAATAAAATCTTTATCTCACCCTCCCATTTAAATCATGTCCACCACTTTGCCTAATAAGTCAAAATAGGGGACCCACCTGATAGAATCACATCCCTAACACAAGTTACTGTACTACACCCTGTGTATCATCTAACCTGCAGTTTAGTCTCATGTCTAAGCCATAAATATGGGGGGGTTTCCCCCATATTGAGGGGAGAGACATTTTCAATAGAAGAGGATGAAAGACTTAAAAAAGGAGGTATATTTTTAGACAAAAGAAGAAGAAAGCTCTGATAGTGTCTCTTATCTTGCCATCTTGATTCCCGGTTCATTTCCATAGCATGACATGAGCTAAGTAGTCTTGTTATTCCATTTTATTGTCATTTTTACTGTTGTTCATGATCTAATTATCTTGTCTGACATGGGGGTTGACGTCCTCCAAGGGAATTGAAATCCTCTTGGAACCGGTACCATCTGGGAAACCCCCACATATTGTGTTCTAATCTTATCTGGTTTAATTTTTTAGATCTAGCTTCTTGATATCATGTATTTGTTGTCTGTGCACCCGTATCATTCATCTCCATCTTCAAGGTACTAAGCCCTTGTATACTTGATGTGGTCTTGTGCTTCTTGATTACTCGTACACTCATCTGGACAAGAAGCAGGAAACACAAATCAACGTTTGGCACGTCTGGTGGGACAAGATCCTAGATCTGGTCATTTTGTTTTTTATTCTTTTCTAACTTGCTCATTTGCATGGTCATAATATTTGTTGATCTCAGTTTAGTACAATCCATCGATTTAAGTTACCTTAGAGGGTTTTCACTTCGAGTGTCGTCTTTTACGTTCCATGGTTTCAGTCATCTTGACGGTAAGTGCTTTTGGTTCTTCATCAACCTTTGGCCGTAATTGCTTTTGGTTTGTCAGTTAAAATTAGCATCAAGTTTATTTATTTTTATTAATCATAATAATAATATTTACAAAATTACTAAAAAAAATGACAAATATCATAGTTTAGAGTTTGTTCTACAAATAGTATAGAGTTCATTTTTTATTATTCTTTTTTATTTTTATTTTTTCTAATATTTAAAAACAAAATAAAAAAATAATAGCCTAACTACCCATCCCCCTAATTATTTTCTCACCTCTCCACTCAACCAGCTCGACCACCTCCCTCACCGGCTCCACCGACCACCCTCTCCTCTCCACTCCAATCTTCCCTTCATCTCCCCGCGTCCTCCCAACCACCATTCCTCCCTATCACTCCCCTCGACTTCAATTCTCCACTGACCTCCATCTCCTCTTCCTCAAAAATCCCCATCTCCATCACCGTCCCTTCTCCCCACTTCACCACCATCCCTCTCCACTTCACCACCGACCTCCATTTCTCCCTTCCACTCGCACGTGCCTTTTCCCCTCTACTCACCACGCATATCCCACTCCCCATCCTACCTATCTACCTTCTCTCCATGTTGACTCCCTCTCCTATCTCTCCCCATATACCACATTAACTACTGCTCCAATCCTAAATCCCTCGGCTCACCCTCACCTCCATCTCCCTTGCTGCCTTCTTCCACCATCCATCTCTTGCCTTCACTCACCTGAGCCTTCCCTGCTCCAATCCTAACTCCCTCGGCATCATAAAAATCATCATACATCGTAGAAAAACCTCTAAGTGGCCCACATTCACCTGATGATATAATGTTAATGTTCATGTGTGTATGAAAAATGATAAATATTACTATGAACCATAAAAAAAATGATAAGAAAAGGTGTAACATATAGTAGTATAACCAAGGACGATTACATTCAATCAAGATATAATCTGATTTTTTTAATTTTCAATTAGAAATATATAATGGAAATCCATCTAAGAGGGAGGAATAGGGATTCCCCATGTGTGTATGCATAATGAGGTGCATATGAATAAACCATCTATAGTTGAGTATGAACCAGAAACTAGAGTGTATCATTGGTTGGTGTGGGGGAATATGAATGCCCCTAAGTGTGAATGCCAAAATGATCTATGCAATGATACAACTAGGCAAGGGATCATGATAAAATAATGTAAAATAACTATGTATGTGAAAATTATCTAGGGTTCATTGGTCATCAGAGAGTGCATGATGCCAAGTATATGAATCATATGAGCTACCCCTATTAGGTGAGCTATGGGATCTATAGATGTGACGATTCCTTTGAGTAGTATCCATATGTGACGTAAACTAATATGTATGTGAAAAAAGTGCTACAGGAAGAGTAAGGACTCTAGATACCATATGAGGTGTCAAGGATAAGGAACCATCATGAATAGGAGAAGATGCACTAGGAGTATGAACAACTTAATATGGGATGGTCAGAGGAAATAAGGATAAAGGTTTCTATGATCTGTAAATGTAAAAATATGAACACATGTGAGCATGAGGTAAGGATATAGTGGCACGTGAAAGTGCATGTACTAGAGTATGTGGAATCATGGATGTGGAGAATATAGAATAGGTGTAACATTGAGAAATAGAAGATATACCAAATAATTATGACAACACAGTGAGGGGAAAACCCTATAGATTCCAAGATCCCAATGGCATGAGTAAGAAGTGTATAAGCAATAAGATTGTGTCTATCAGGAGAAAATAGAATAGACATGACTTTGGGCTCGTTGGAAATAGTGGAAGGAGTAAGTGAACATATAAGGATCAATATGTAAGTAAAAATATGTGTGACATATGCATTTCTAGGTGGCTCATCAATATCAATATCAATAAATGGAAGGAGAGACAAAAGACTCGTTAGAATAAATAGGTACAATTTAGAAAGATCAGAAGTAATAAAGTAGTATAAATGAGCCCCTATGACCATAGAAATAAATATGTAAAGAGGGGAATTGATTTCACCTTAGATATAACAAGATAAGATGAAGCCATAGTAAATTAATCATGCATAGAATATTAGAAAGTGAAATTATTAGAAATCATTGTCAAATCAATATAGGGTTCACTTACTTGCGATGAGGAAGATACATAGAGATATGTAACATTGGAAGCACTATGCATATAATCAATAAAAGTGTGTCGAGAATGAGAAATAATGGTTAGAGTATCATGAGTAATAATAGAAAAGTGATCTTGTATATAAGTATCACTAGGGTGCATCCCAAGATAAGAAGGATGTGTAATGTAGGTAATGTCATCATCAACATATACGAGAGGAATATCAAAAGGAGTAGTAACATGAGGTTTGTAAGCTAAGATAGTAGTATCCATGGAAAAGGTGTAATAAGAGATTTTCCTACTATAACATGGGTAACAAGAAGTGTGTGCATAGTATGTAACCAAGTATGACCTAGATGGCAAGTATAAGGAACATTATGAGGCATAACGTGACAAAAAACATCAAGAGTGCAATATTCCATAGTAAGGGGAAGAGAGATTGTTGTCAATATTTTCTTAAGTGTATTTTTAAATCCACATATACAAAGAGTATATGGATTAAGATGAGTAGAATAAAGTCCTATTTGATGGATAAAGAAAATATTACACACATTAAGACTAGATCTAGTATTAACTAGGATGCGCATAATAAGGATATTAGAAAGTTTAACCTAGATATATAATGGGTAAGAATTGGAATCAAAGGTATGGGAAGCCATGAAATATCAGATAATAGGTGTGTAAGGAGTGGGTTCACCAAATGATTTATTAAAATGAATATAAGATAAAGAAACTATTGATTAGATAGATAAAAAAGTAACCAAGCCAGATCAAGAAAAGGAAATACAAACAAAATTGACAGATAATTATTTTAGGATGACTTGTCTTGTATCAATAGCTATGAGATGATTGTGGAATAGAGATTTATCTGGAAGGGAAACTTTTGAGTTGTGTCATCTCGTTATCTAAAAACATGATTTGGAAACTTACATGACATAATTTTTGGGAATGTGCTATGGCCACCTAGACCAGAATAGCTGAGGATTTGGTTCTTTCTATGTCGGTTAGTGTCACTCCTTGCTTGTTGTTGGCCACATCGGGTTTTTTATACTCATGTTCTATTGTACATATATCTATAAAAGAATCCACATCTGTAAAATAATCCATATCTATTTGCACAATACCCAAGCACACATTAGATAAATAAATAATGCATATGCTTTAATGTAGAAATAGTCTCAACACTCACCCCAATGTGATTGTTTTTTTTTTTTTAAATGATTTTGACTAGAGCTATGAACTGAAGGGTTAAGACCCCACCAATACAGCTGAATAAAATGAATAGAAACATACAACGAAATGTGTAAAACATTGGCTTGAAAAGATAAAAGGAAATAACAAACTACTGTAAAATCAAATACAAAAAGACACCGGAGGATTACTGTTCTTCATATGTAGAAAAGACACCATGAAGGTTTGCAAATTGAACCTTTTTACCTTTTTCTTTTTGACCTCCTACTATTGATTCTGATAAAAAATAACTACCAGTATGAGGTCGGTATGAGGATCAGGATTGGATTCCTGATCAGAATCCAATTTGTCAGATTTTTCAGATTCATGCCCCTCTTTTCATGCCACCTACTACTATCCTAGAATCCTCCTCTATGTTTGAAGTGTTTTTACCATCTGGAATCTTTGGACCATGCTTTGGAGCTTATGGTTGGGCTGCTCCTTTGGTGTCCTTACGCTTAGAGTGTGGTTGGGAATTATTCCATCCTCATTTTTTAATTGAAGGATTTCTTTTTTCATTCTTCTTTCCTTATGGGAAATCAGCTTGCAAATATTACGACATATACGACACCTAAATATTGTGTTCTCATAGTCCAAGGTTTAAACATGTTGAATATTCCCTAGTTTCAGCAATATTTGATCTAGAAGAACCTTGATTAAGTCTATCTCCATGCATTTTCTGGTATATGTGTGAATCCTTGAGACCTCCTTAGTTGAATTTTCTTTTAGAAATTTTCCTAGGGCATTACCGATATCCTCCAAATCATAAAAAAATGAAATGGGAGATTTGGCAGGTGAAACCACACCATAATATTTGAGATGGTATATAAATTTGGGTCAAACACGGTAAACCAGGGTGTAAGAAATAGCCCTATGCTGCCCTAGAACTAGGGTCTCTCCGTAAAATTTTTTTGGTAGATTTCATCCTCCTTAAACTGGACCATGAAGAATCCCTTGGAGCAGAATGAAACTTCACAGTTTGATGAACAATTTTCTAAAGTCTAGAATACGAGATCGGTAGAGGATGGCCATAAACCATTGAATCTCTTAATGATGGAAAGCTTGGATAACGATTGGAGATGCGCCATTACCTCTAGTTTCTCCATTTTTAACAGGGTAATATCCTCCGACTAGTCCACAATGTAGGTTGGCTACATCAAATAAGGGGGAGGTTTCTAATTAACAACATCTCTGAATGAATTTTTCGCTTTGTAGGATACATGGCCACCTCCAGTTAAGCCATTGGTGGCTCAAAATCTAACCCTCGGGGGATCATTTTCTCTTGGAATACTAAGTTGGCTAGAGGTTTTCCTACTACAGGGGTCGACTACTTGACTAGGCCTAACAAACCCTCATTCACCATCTTGGCCAAATATTACATTTTATCTTCTTCATTCAAGCTTAAGAATTCCCTTATGGTGACCTGATCCTACCTACAGCTTCTCAGATAAGATTTTTCCCACTATAATCTCATATTCTCTTTCTCCCTGCCACTTCCTCCTTTTCCCTGGTCTTTTCCCCCTTGATCTGGTCTGGGATTCACCTATTTACCTTTTCTCTTCCCACCACCATTGCTAAATTTTTTTTTCCATAACGCCAATCCTCACATATAATTCCCACCCCAATATGATTGTTACTGAGCATTGCACTAAATTATAGATGCAATATAGTTACAGTTTGTGTGTGTGACTAAAATAGTGTCCCTTGAGCTAGGATGTCCTAGTTCCATTCGCAAAAAGAATAGTGGGATACAACTACTTTTCCCCAATGCAAATTTGTGGTATGGACTTCAGAATTCACCCTTAAATACACTGAAGCATGCATTCCTTAGTGTAGTATATATACAATATTAGATCCTTGTATTAATATGTACCCCTTGATTTATTTCTAATGTATCCAACTTTAAACACACACTCAATATACTGTAAATATCTTTAACTCAAAGAAAATAAATCTTCTTCTTTGTTATTCAATCATGAATTTCAATTATTCTTTTATAAGAAAACAACTCCCAACTTGAGTTTCCAATAAAAATTTAACTAACTTTGTGTAGACACCTAAATTCTTCTTTTGCAATCGTATTGCCAAAATGCACACAAATCACTCTCATTCTTGCCATATCCGTTAAAATTAGTCGTTTTAACTAATTAACTAATGTTTCTTACGACTTTAGCCAATGAACACAACATTTTTGATTGTGTAATCCCTTTTGTATTCAGGATACCACTTTATAGCAAATTGTAATTCAAAATCCTCTTCAAAACAAACAATTGGCATTTATTAGCTAATTAATCCTATTTTGTCCTTGATTTGGTCAATATACCCTAGTATTGACTCAAATCCCTCTTCCAACCACTCGAAATCACACCATTCACCTCCACAACATCTCAACAAGCTTCAAAATATTATCCTAGCCTCCTATTTGACCCTAAGAAGTTGATTAAGTCTTCAGACCTCTTAATCACTTGGTAATTCACTAATTGTGATTAGTAAAGCATAGTCATGATTAACAATTCTAATCTAATTTTGGGCTTTTAATCCCACATGCACCAAAATACAAGATTCCCCCAAAAGGAAAACTATAAAAAGGGTGCACCTCATTCCTGTATATTTTACACCATGCTTTGATTTGCATCTCATATAATAAATATTATATATAGCCAAGTTCAATCCTTGCTTAAAGTCTTCGATGGGGTTAGTAGATGGATATCCAAAATGACCAAGTAGTCATTGGGAGATACCATTTCACCTTGTTTATAGTAGCAACCATAACCATTTGATTTCCCTCTTAGGTATATTTAGGCCCATGTTAGGTAATTCAAGGATATTAGTAGGCATGTTTAGTTAGATTTTGTATTATTTTCATACTAGCTAAGTGTTCTTTTAAGATTCTATCTTAATGTTACATTCCTAGACTTACCTTGGCTAGATGTATGGAAATGGTGTTAACTTCCCTTGTTTATTTATGCAATTTTCTTTATAGATTTTAGGGTGTCATCATTTGGCATGCCCCGTGGGAGTATACCCCATTGCATTCAATTTTTAAAGTTTTTTTTAACTTAGTTGCAATGTTTTTCATTTTAATTTTATAGATTAGTTTCAAGTTTCCTATATTCATTCTAGTTTAAATTTCAAGCTTTCTAGAGTATTTCCAATATTTTTAGATTAGTTTCTCAAGATTTTTGGATTAATTTCAAAGTTTTTAGAGTAATTTTCAAAGTTTTTCATTTCAATTTTATAGATTAGTTTCAATTTTCCTAGATTAATTTCAAGTTTTCTAGTTTAAATTTCAAGCTTTCTAGAGTAATTTCAAGCCTTTTAGATAAGTTTCTCAAGATTTTTAGATTAATTTCAAAGTTTTAGAGTAATTTTCAAAGTTTTATAGATTAATTTGAATTGTTTAAAGTTGTTTCAACTAAATTAGTGGTGGAATTTGAGTTTTCTTTCTTTTTACAGGATTCAAGGAGGTGAAGCTCTTCCAAAATTGACAAACATACCAAAGATTTGACCTTTTTGAAGAAATTCTTGTCAAAACTTGAATTGTTGCCACCTCCTATGAAGGGGTGCACAGGTGTTGAATCAGGAGTGTAGGAATTGAATTGTGAGCACAAATGTTAAACTGTGAGTGTATGCATCAAACTTTGAGTGCACACGTCACTCTGGAAGTGCACATGTCAACTTGTATTTTTCAACTATCTATCATTTTTACAAAGGGGAGCGCATTTTTTGAACTGTGAGCACAAGCATTGAACTATGAGCATGGGTGTCAAATTAGGAGTGCACACATCAGCTTGTATTTTACAACTATATCATTTTTACAAAGGGGAGCGCAAGCATTAAACTGTGAGCACACAAGTCATCTTATATTTTTCAATTATCTGTCATGTTTACAAAGGGGAGTACATACATTGATAGGGGCACGCAGGTGTTGAAACAAGCACCTAAGTGTGTATGTATAAAGTTTTCCTGCAAACTCAAAGTTTCCATTTTATGTTTTTATGATTTCTGTTACTTTTTAGAGGTTTTCAGATGCCATTTTTGTCAATTTCATAGATTTAGAGTACGTTTTCTCATAAAATCACTTAGGGTTTGAAGGAATTAATCTTGTTTCCATGCTTTATATGAGTTTGGGCTAAGGTGTGTATGCTCTTCTCTTGCACTTTGTGTGATATAGAGAATCAAAAGCACTCTTAAATCTTCTTTTTCTATCATTAGAGTAAGTAGGAAACTTTTTTAATCATATTTTAGTTTAAATTCTTTTTCACTTGCTAAATAACCAAGGCTAGAATTTTTGTATGCTCTTCCCTTGCGCCTAGTGTGATCTTGGGAATCAAAAGAAATTTTATTCTTTTCATTAAAAAGAACTTGGATGAATTGGGAATAAACCTTGTTTTTGTAAAATTTGATGGTAGATTTACAAGCATTTTTCATGGTTATTTTCTTATGATATAGTGAATCTATTTTTGAAACTACTAACTATTTTATGAAGGACCTAATGCTAGTTAAAGAAATGAGGAACTATTTTTTTTTCTAACTACACATGTGATTTTAGGTTACCAAAATGAGTACAAACAAAACCACATTAAGTCTAAAAGATTAAAAAAATAAACCACAATCATCACATTGTATTTGCAAGTTTCGGTTAAGAGTTATGGCTCTTCCACTCAATTAGGAAATAACCCTTTTGGCATAATCCTTAAGCTACACCAATGGGGGTGGTCCTAGGAACGCTAAAGTAGTTCACGCAAGAGGGAACCTTGTGAATGAAATAGGAAAGTGCTCCACACTACCAACTTGTTTAGTATGCCTTGGTGTGATTAGTGTCGAAGATATCTATATCGCAACCCTAGTGAAAGTATAAATGAACACACTTTGGTGCTCATTATATGAAGGCAGTAAAGTAAATCCAAGATAATCCCAAATTACTCAATGTAACTTTTTGGGTAAATTGAGCTCACTCCTAGATATATTGTGACACCTAGAGAGAGAACCACCTAGGAAGATTTTTATCTTAGAGCCATTGTTTTTGTTGGACCCCTAATATAGCTTCCAAATCTTAAGGGCGCATAGGCACACATGACCAAAGGAAGCACGCAAGTGAAGGCACACAAGGCAGTATTCAAAAGGCTTCTTGGAGAACCAAGGACGCGCACGCCGCACGAAGAACAATTCATAACTTAGCCATTTTTGACCCCTTGGGCAAGACACATGAAGAATGTGTTCTATTTGGATAAGGTTCCAGCCTAGCGACATGGTGTCCTGGAGGGAATATACCTTGCGATAGAAAGATCCAAAAATTTAATCATGACATGAAGAGGCGTGCGGCCGGGGCAACCCACACCTTGACACTTGGGGCCAGAACTGAGGCTATAGAGGAGTTTGTTAGAGCTCAGAGGCCTATTTATACACGTGCCCTTGGCAAAGAAGAGGGATAGAAGTGAGGTAGTGAAGCTCTGCAAAATTACTGCGAGGACTATGGGATGAAAATGGGTAAAGGATTCTAGCAAGAATGTAATGGGGAAATGTGGAATGATTTTTTTTTATGAGAATACATGTATGGATCCACACATGGTGCATGACTGTGGTCTACCCTCTGTAATATTTAATAAGTAATACTATTAATGAATTTGATAAGGTTACCCTGACAAATGTATTAAGACTCTTTCTATGTATTACCTGCATATTTCTATTGTACTTTTGTTCTTGTATACTCATGAATCTTAATTGAATGCTATGGATAATGGTGGATTCACAACTTCCTAGTTCTATTACTTCGGTTGCACTCTTTTCTTTTATTATGACTGAAAGGGTATAGAAGCCATTCTAAGCCCTATAGATTTTTCATGTCTTTTAAATCACTAAGTTAAGATAATGAACATGCCTTCCACTGAAATCACATAAAAGAGAGACTCGACTCCCTCTCGCGTGCCTCAGGTGAGTGTCCAGCATCCGCTGGGTGATAGGCCAGCACGCATGAGGTTCCCTTGTTCTTAGTGGGGTATAAAAGTGACTACATCTTGGTTCCATTTTTGGGACCCATTTTCGAAGTTATAGTGGAACATGGCATATATCATGATCTCTGCAAAGAGTGATGGTGGAGCGTTTAACACTTGAAGGTGTTGAAGATTGGTTTAAAAGCACAGAGAATGAATTCACTTAGAGATTTAGTACTGGATCTGGATTTGATACGAAAAGATGGGTGGAAGACAATCTTTATCATGAGTTGTGTGAAACCTTCTTATGTTATTTCCCAATAGAGTTATTCGAATGGCTCTCGGCTTATACATCTAGATAGGGGTGGCATAATAACTCACACCCTTGGACCCAAGAAATGTATCAGAACCTGTAAGATGCTGATCTAACATGGACCAGTGCTATAGATCATTGGTGGAAGGGTGTATTGACTAGATACACTCTGGAATATGCCATTTCCATGTATTCTTGTCCAAAATTTGTTGAGTTTGAGTTCTTACAAGAGTCTAGGGGATCATTTCTAGGTTTTATTCCTCTTGTAATCAAAATATTGATGGTAACCATGGGTTTAGAGGCATTTCCTATGGTTGGCTAAACCACCCTGAGTGCTAGGTGAGGAAGCCAGGTTGGGGAAGGATAACTAATCTGATGACTAAATAGGAAAGGGAGGAGAGGTAGGTCAAGTACAATGAAGCGCGTTAAAAGGATATCGATAGACAATGTGGGATTACATGTGGGTTATGGAGCTAGACATGGTGGAAAGGAGTTGAGGTTCACACGGAGGATGTGGAACCTAAACAGTCTATGGTACCCCATCTTGGTAAGCATAGAAGAGAAAACCTTGCGACTTATGATAAGAGTCCATCACGTAGAGAGAGAAGAGTCATTGGCATGCATCTGACCCCACCAGACCTTAGCGCTTGGTTTGTTTGAATGAGGGAAGAGTACAGTTGATACATTTGATATCGGTGGAAGTAATTGATTAGCACCTAGAACATACAATTTCTCATTTGGGACTTCTATGGCTTCACACACTATTCTATTATTTTTTGGAATGTTTGGACAAGGCACGTATACAGCTAGTTTTGGAAGCACATTAGGAAGTGGTGGAGGAACTACGACTGGGAGTGGTACTAAATCACAAACTATCAGTGCGTAATTCAGTGGAATGATGGGAGCACTTAGCATGACAAACACAGGCCCTGTACCTAACACAGGGGATCTAGAGGTGGAAGTGGTGGAGCTAGTGGCTCAGGATCTAGTGGATCCAGTGGAGGAGGAAACATCAGAGGAAACCAAGGGACTGGATCAGGAGGGCAAGGGCCTCAGCCACCTCCTCTAGTCTTTATCGAGATGTCTCTACACTTACCAGATTATAGTGGGATAGAAGATGCCATAGATCATGTGCATAAGTGTGAGCTGCTTTGGTGCGCAAAGGGAATCACGACCTAGGATCAAAATGCTAGTCAATTTGTGATGAACTTGTAAGGACACACACATATTTGGTATAGAAAGTATGACCTTCATCAGACTATTATGGATTATACCATGCTGAGAAATGCATTCTTGGCAGAATTCCACATACCTGAGTTTGAACAGAAGAGCATTAGCTCTCTTAAAGAAATCTAGCAGGGAATGACAGAGAGCGTGCGGGAATATGACGTGTGTTTTAAAACTCTATTGTCTAAACTGTCATAGGATATCCACCCTTCACAACATGCTCAGTGGTTTGTCAGAGGGTTGATCACACCCTTTAGGAGGGCTTTATCTCATAAAACATTCATGGACCTGCGTGAAGCATTAGAAGCTGATTTACACACTGAGGCAGTTGATAGTGCTGACACTGGTGTTAGCCCATTTCTGGAGGCTTATATTATTGTCATGGATAAGAAATTGGAGAAATTATCTGCTAACACAGCTCCAGAGATTCACAGAGGGACATGGTGCATAGATTATAACGTAGAAGGACACATAAAGGATAGTGGTGGGATATGTACTCAAAAGGCGGTACATGTCGTGGTGGTAAACTAAAAAATATGTCATGAGGAACATGATGCAAGTAGGTGCCCCCTGTTATAGTGCGTGATCTGTAAAAACGTATCTTGTTATTGAAAAATATGTACCTCAACCACACATGACACTAAGGATTGTAGATTGATTGACTAGATTCATGAGGCAATTGGTCTTAGTGTGTGCCAAACTGGCATTGCTAGTAGTTCCAAAGGAGATGAATGACGGTATGAGGAGCACGGAGAGGGAGATGCACAAGGAAGAGGGTTTCGCGAAGGATTTTATGGTTGTGGTAACCGCAGAGGAAGAAGTGAGTTCTCACATGGGACGTGTTTTAATTTTGGAGCCACAGACCATTATAAGCATGAATGTCTAGATATTCTATAATGCTCCTGGTGTGGAAAAAAAACATAACTACGAAAAGTGCCTAGATTTATATGAACATATGAGTTAGAAATACCAGAAGGATAAGGGCACTGTCATGGTGAGTATTAAGAAGGCTGACGCATAATGGATTTCATGAGTAATACGTGAATCAGAACTAGATCCTGTTATGATAATAATGAGGGTAGAACCCACTCGCACAAGGAAAGCGCCTAGGTAGAGACCTTTGGTTTTGAGAGAAGAAGTAGTACATGGGAAGTATCCAAATCCAGCTCACCAGAAAGAAGTCTACCAGGAAACCATGGATGTAATTCGAAGTTTACAAGGGGAGATTCAATGCTTAAAAGAGAAGACTAGAATGGATGAGAAAAGGAGAACCAGAGAAGCACCAAGGGATGAATTAGATGAGTTTAAGGAGGTGTGTAAACTACTGAGGTAGGAGAATATTATTCCCCTGTGAGGGGCATGGTTGAGAGAAAAGGTGCCACACGCCGGGGGAGAACATGAAAGGAAGATCCTACATGTAAACCTCCCACCTCACAGCCTTGATTATGACAAAGAGATTACCTTGAACATAGTAGTGGATGGATGGTTGCTTAGCAACATCCTCATTGACACAGGTGTATAGGTTAATGTTATCACTCTGGATGCCTAGCATCAAATGGGAAGACCTGCATTACAACCATCTTCAAATGTGATGTATATGGAAAATAAGACAAAGGTGATGCCCATAGGTGTCTTAAAGGATGCAACCATTACAATTCAGGGGACTAGGTTCACTGGGGATTTTGAAGTCTTGGTGCTTGCCGAGGTAGATAATTTCCTAGCTCTACTTGGGTGCCCGTGGTGTTATAAGAATAATGTAGATCTCTGGTTTAACAAAGGGTACATAAGCTTTGGAAACAAGGAAGAGCAGGTAGTTATACCACTGGTTGATGGGAAGTCCACCCCCTATACTGAACCCCTTGGGGAGGAAGTCCTAGATAGAATATGTGTGTGCTCCATAAGAGATCTAGAGACCATCCACCCTACAGAAGGAGTCATACAGTTTGATGATGCTTAATCTATTAGTGATACTACCAGTATAGCATGTGATAATTAGGTGTATGGGACTTATGAGTTGATTGGGTGGCATTTGAAAGGATCAGTAACAGAGGTAACAACGGTGCATATAGTTCGGTGCCTGGGAGGGAAGGCAATAACAAAGTATTTTAGAGATGCATACCCTGAGGTATTTTTGAGAGAGATGGAATCTCACTAGAGGGAGGATGAGTGACAAAGTATGCTAGGTTATGTTTTGATAGGAATAACAACAAGGTGGTGGGTTGTGCATAGTGAAAACTTGTTGGAATGGTGTGAAGTTAGAATTGTGCTCACTGTCTGATTCTCAAAAAGTAACATACCCACCGCTCTCAAGGATTACAATGGCAATGGACCTGCCTCTTCCCACATCCAGGCATGTGAGAAGGTCTAGGGAGAAGGTGAGGTATCTTTACCACCCTTCCTTTTGGGTGTACAAGCTATATTCGACACTACAAGGTTATGCACGCACCTGGTATATCTATGTTGAAACACGCCGCCAACCAAGAAGTTGGTAGGAATTAACAGCTGACTTGATTCACACATTCGAGTACCAAAGTACTAAGCAACTATTTGATGAGGTGTTGCAGACTATCAAGTACCTCACTCTGGGGGATTGTGCCATGGCAGAAGATAGGTTATTAAACTTACTCGATGGACCTAGCTTAGATGTGAGGTTCGAAGAGGAGGAACCAGAAGACATATAATTTGAGCACGCATGTACTGAAAAGGAGAGAGGAAAGATGGTATATGTTGTTGATGGAGAGGAGATGGAAAGCCTGAATGTTGACCATTCGGTTAGGGCACAAAAATTAGTTGACAATGTGGAAGCATGTGCGTGTGCGTATCATGAACCACTTAAAACCAAAAAAGTTAACATTATCTCGGAAGAGGAGCCCAAGGAAGCTATCATTGGGGACTACTTGTCGGACAAGGAAGTATCAAAGATCACTGATCTCTTGCATGAATTTGAGGATTTATTCCCGCGTGGATACCATGAGTTGAAAGGAATCCACCATTTATTTGGGGAAACGAGGATAAAGTTGAAAGATAGTGTGCACCCGGTCAAGAAGAGGCCTTATAGGATGAATCCCAAAATGTGCGTGAGGGTTAAAGAAGAGCTAGACAAGATGATAACGTCTGGTATAATTGAGGCTATGGAGGAATCAGAATGGATAAGTCCAATTGTGATCAACATAAAGAAGGATGGGCGGATTAGGATATGTGTGGATTACAGGGAATTAAATGTTGTTTGTATCATAGATCCTTTTCCCACCCCCTTTACTAAAGATATTTTGGAAGGAGTTGCTGGGCGTGAGGTCTATTCCTTTATGGATGGATTCTTGGGATATCACCAAGTAAGGATTGCCAAGGAATACTGAGAAAAGACAACTTTCACCACTGAGTGGGGAATTTTTACATATACAGTCATGCCCTTTGGGCTAAAGAATGCACCCGCTATATTTTCACGCATAGTGGTACAAGCATTTAAGGACTTCATCCACAAGTTCCTTCAAGTATATTTGGATGATTGGACAGTGTATGGATTGGTCAGGGACCATTGTGATAGCTTAAGGTTGATGTTTGAAAGATGTTAACAGTTGAGGATCTCCCTCCACATCAAGAAATGTATCTTTGCAACTCCTTTTGGAATGTTTTTGGGGCATATCATATGTAAAGAGGGCTTACTGGTAGATCCCATGAAAGTTGTAGTTATTGTGGGGTTAGGGGAGCCTACCAGCCAAAGCGTCGTGCGTGGATTTCTTATACACACTAGGTACTATAGAAAGGTCATTAAGGGATATGTCAAGATTTTCGCGCCTTTGGAGATATTGCTTAGACACAAGAGTGCCTTTCAGTGGGGAGAGGCGCAGCAGAGGGCATTTGACACTCTAAAATAAAGGCTTATCACTGCATCTATTTTATGATTCCCATTATGGGATAATCCTTTTCATGTCCATGTGGATGCCTCTGGTACAGTAATGGGATCCATTCTTGCTCAACTAGGAGAGGGGACTATTGATCATCCCTTGTGTTTTGCAAGTAGAAAGTTGACACCAGTAGAATAGAATTATACAATGACCGAGTGTGAGGCATTGTCAATGATCTACGTGCTCCACATATTTAGGCAATATTTACTGGTAACTCCTTTCATATTCTACACTGACCATATGGCCTTGAAGTATCTGGTAAATAAGTAGTGTTGCAAGGGTGCATATGCCATTGGGTTATTATATTTCAGGAATTCAAATTCAAAGTGGTGGTAAAACTGGGAAAGAACAATTGTGGGCCAGATCATTTATCAAGGATTGATTCGGGAGAGGATGCACAGAGTATCGAGGAAACCATGTCGGATGCCCAACTGTTTAGGTTGCGGTGTCTGCCCTCAGAGCTAGAATATATTGTTGTTTTTCTCAAACAAGGTGTGGCGCCCAAAGGGATGAATGCTCTGGAAAGGAAAAGATTAGCCATATGTACCACGTCCTTCATGTTGATCAATGAGGATTTGTAAAAAATGGGCCACGATGAGGTTTTGTGTCAGTGTGTATTAGAACATGAATGCATAGCTATAATAGAAGAAGCCCATGGTGGGATTTCTGGAGGACACTATACAGGGAATGCAACCACGTGCAAGATCCTAGTCCCTGGACCATGGTGGGAGATGATTCACCAGGATTGTATTGAGTTTTGCAAGGCCTATGACCACTACCAGTGCCTTGAAAAACTTGGAAAAAGGGACGAGATGCCCTTGTGCCCCATTACCAGCATGGAACCTTTTGAAAAGTGGGCAATAGATTTTTTCAAACCAATCTCACCAGATGTGTGAAGGACTAACTCGTGGTATATAATTACCTATACTAATTATCTGACAAGGTGGGTAGAGGCCACACCCACTAGGGATTACACCATAGCCACAGCTTTTAGATTTTTGTGGGAGAACATTATCAGCAGGTATGGGTGCCCATTAAGCTTGACAAGTGATAGGGGCACTCACTTCTTAAATGAAACAATCAGGATTCTATTGGTAGAATTCATGGTAGCCCATCACAAGACTACCCCTTATCACCCTTAGGTAAATGGGATTGCAGAGGCATTCAAAAAAATCCTTAGTCACACATTGAGTAAGATATGTGACATGGGTAGGAAGGATTGGGATGACAAGGTGTTAGCAGTCCTTTGGGCATACAGAAAATTGTATAAAAGGTTGAACAAGGCCACACCATTTCAACTGGTGTTTGTCATGGAGGCTATTTTTCCAGTTGAATTTATGCTACCATCACTATGTATAGCACACACAAGAGGGTTAGATGATGAACAAGCACTAGAAGAGAGAATTGATGAGTTAATAAAGTTGGATGAAAGGTGCTCACTAGCAAGATGGAGCCAAACAACTGAAAAAGCTAAACAAAAGGCATGGCACAACCGCCACATTAAAAATAAACAGTTTGAGGTTGGCCAGATGGTATTGTTATATGATTCAAAATTTCTACACCATCCTGGAAAGTTGAAGGTGCATTGGTTGGGTCCTTATGTAATTTCATACATCCTTGATTCAGGCACATGCCAATTACAAGTGTTGTATGGAACAAAATTACATGGACACTTCAATGGGAGTAGGCTGAAGCCCTACTCTAAATAATGCTTCTTGGTGTTTGTAAATAAGGTAGTTCTGTCAGATAGTTTAGCTTTTCCCTTTATGATTTTTCTTTCTTGTTTTTCCCTTTCACATTGTTGTCTTGAGTTGCACCTTGGGCGCTAGTAACCTTATTACTTTTTAAATTTATGATTGCACAGAGGACTGCACATCGATTTAGTGTGGTTTGAGGTGATAAAAAGAGGCATGAAGTTATTCCGTAGGAGGATTGGGTTAGCAGACTGTTCGAAATGGCCCTATTGAAAAGATGCATTAGGAAGGTAGATGGATGACAAAATAGAGTTCCATTGGAAATCCACGTACAAAGAAGAAAGTGTAAAAACACAAGGTAGGAAAAATCAAGAATCATAAGGATGGAAGAGGTGCCTTTGGTGCTAGTAACACGTGCACAAGAGTCTTATGTCAAAATGGATTGTTTGTGTGCCAGAAGGTTGAAAAAAATTTCATGCAAGGATTAGGCACAGGTGAAAAACATTTCACGCAAGGATTAGGCACATAAGGAAAAGCATTGAAGTTGGGTTTGTTTGAAAATTCCACATTAAATATTGTCGTACGATGGTATGTAGCCTAGCCTTTAATGCATAAAAGTGGGAAAAGCTATAAATACAAGGATGGGCAGTTCATTATTTTACTTTGTGAAAACAAGGAGAACAATTTTCTTTTAAGAGGTAGGGTTTTGAGAGCTAACTCATGCGAAGGAGAATCTCATAAACTCACACACAATCAGTCTGGTTGATCTACAAACTAGAGTAGAAGTGATTAATGGGTGTGAGAAACATTGGGAAAGAGCATTGTGATCAAAGGAGGAAAGTCAGAAATTAGGGTTTGTACTCTAGGGCATGCGACACATAGAGAAAACTCTCAGACAACTTGAAAGTAACCAGGGAATGAAACCAAAGGATAAAATGATGGCCACGAAACCATTTGATAAGATTGCAGTACAATCCAAGAAGGGAAAGGGGAAGGGAAAAGGAAAGAAGAAAGAAGAAGAAATACCCTTGGATACCAATGAGGAATAGTACTCAGAGATGTAATACCTAGATGGGGTATTGTTAGGGCAAGAGTGGCATTCCCACATCAGACACATGACCGTAATTGATTACAATCACCGATCGAGTATAATCACAAAGGAAATGGTGCTGGAGTTGGTGCATCTCACAAAAAAATGAACACCCAATGGGATGCTGATCTACAACAACGTAGTCAAAGTGAAAATGGAGAAGGCAGGGCTTCTCCAACTTTATGCATTGCCATACTTCAAGAAGCCCGAGTGCCTGTACCAATGGTTAATGACACGCGTGCACAAATATTTCTTCTACTTCGCAAGGTGCAAAATGCACATAACTCCAAAGTTAATCTCACACTTTATAGGCTTAAGCTGTAAAGGGGACATGATCATAGATGACCTCTAAGATGAGGAGGAAATTAAGGAAACCATTTCATCCTAGGATTATAAGAAGGGATCAAGGTACTACAACGTCGCGGATATCAGTGATTCGGTGATGAAAATGACCACGCACCTTGTTTCCAAGTTGAATGGATAAGAAAGTTGGACCTAGGTGAGCAAGCCCTGGTTGAATGTCTGTAGAAAGGTCGTGGAAGGCATCATGTACAATATATCCTAGTATATAGTAGACGAGATTATAAGAAACATGGAGAAAAGAGGAAAGATATTGTTTGGAAACATTCTATCATCCACTATGTTCTCAGAAATTGGGGTGCCAGATGCATCTGATACGTTCATATGGGAGTACCTCGATGAAGACCCTTCACTCACAGATAGGTTCCAGAAGTATACTTGTCAGTCAATATAGGGGTGCACAAGGCATGCTTGGATAAATGGTATACATGCCTTAGGAATGTATTCGGGGATAAATGGCATATCCCTAAGCAACTCCCCATGGTGACTGAAGGAGAGGCAGAGTTCACGGTATACCAGCACTTCTGCATTGGCAGATTCATCTTGGTGGATGGCAGTTGGAGTCCCTAGTACAAAATCCCCTTCTCATTTACTGCCCAATTTTTCTAGGTGGGAGTGAATAGGTATAAGGAGTTAAAGAAGTTGAAACTCAACCTGTCCACCCTTGACAGTGAACACAGAGAGATGAGAAAGAAGTTGATCTACCTAGGGAAGTGCATGTATGTTAAAAGGTACGTGTCGCAGGACGTGCACATCGTAAGGCCAATGACCTTACTAATTGTTGAGAGCGCTGTTGCTAGAATTTACCTGTGCATAAGGCAAAAGTTTGAGAAGGATGCATACATAGAAAATGAAATATCCATCCTAGACAACCCCATGGGAAGGAAGAAGCCACTACCAAAGTGTAAAGAGAAAGAAGAAGAAGAGGAAGAACAAGGGGTGGTAGAAAGGCAGAATGTAGGTACCTCAGGGCTGAGTACCTATGTTTGGAAGAAGAGAAGCACAGTTGTCAGGGAAAATACCCCAGAACCTACGAAACCACCATCCTCTAAAGAAACTTTAGATGAAGAAAAGACAACATCCCCAACTCCAGAGTTTTCTACAAGAAAAGAAGAACAAGGAGGGTAGGAACAAGGGTCTGAAGATATAGATGACCTAAACTCCTATGTAGGAGAAAGGGATGATGATGAAAGGGAAGAGATGGAGGTGGATCAAGAGCCAATTAATGTACATGACTCGGAGGGAGAGGAATTAGAGGATATAAATGATACCTTCATCTTTGCAAGGAGGAAAGGTGCCTAAAGGGAGGAAGGTGCGCGGAGCGAAGAGAGGAGTGAAGTAGCTAGAACCAAGGAGCTAGGTATGCCCAAGCTCACTTAGGAGGAGGTGAATGAGAAGGCAACAAGGGAGGCAGAGAGGATAATCAATACCCTAGTCAAAAAGGAGTTGGGGTGTAACGCGTACCTAGTGCTCGGTGAATTTAAATAAGTGCAAAGGGAGAAGAGTGTGGGTAGCACAAAAGGCCCAACTCTTTTAGTAACTGTTCCCAAGGACGTGCACACGGGAAGTATACACGCAGAAGGGGCAAGAACAATGATGGGTTACATTGATGACCCCAACAAAGTTTTATGCACGTGTTTCCAAAGTACCGTGCCCACCAAGGAGCTCACCACCATGGAGCCCTTCGACCCTGAGGGTGGATACCCATGAACAAGGAAGATGCTATCATGGGCATTTGACTCCCACCTCGATGAGCCTAAATTTGAAATTAACCAAGGAGTGGTATTAAAGATTTCTGAAGGAAAGGGGGACAACCCCATTGTAAACACACAAAAACTATCAGATGAGCAAGTGTGCAACATGCTCAACAAAGTCTCCATAGAAATCAAGGCTATTGGTAGAAATGACAGGGTTAGAGTCTTGGAGGACCTATTGAAGAAGAGGAAGGAAGAAGTGGTGAAGCTAATGAAGGATCTCAGCCTTGAGAAATTAATTAGCACTCAACTACAGAGGGAGCTTTAGGAGGAAAAGGCTAGGGTACATGAATTTTCTAAGAAGGTGGAGCTCATCTCCCAATCGATTATCACGAAGCACCTAGACCTTAACCCTCCTACATAAAAGTATAGATCCTCCCTGGAGTGCCTAGAGGACTTGACTTGAATCCTCGCCATATAGAGGAAGCCCTTAGCATTAGAGTTGGCAGAAGAGGTAGTGGCACGCTTGGAGAAAGAAGACAAGTTAAAGGTCATCGTGCTCGTGGCCAAATACAACAAGGTGCTTGTCAATGTAAGAACAACTACAGAGACTTTGGGGGTCACTTACGACCATTGCATAGATCAAGATAAAGTGACAAACATACTGCTTGCCAGTGAAAAAGCTGAGATGAAGGAATTCAGAGAAAAGAATAAGGGCAATAGAGTTGAATGAGAAAGGATCATTGCCAAAGTAGAAAATAAATCCGAAGCCATTGAGAACCATCAAGTCTCAATCAAAACATGGATAAAAGAGCTCTATAAAATCATCACAAGGAAGATGGATGCCCTGGAAGATCATGCTAAAGAACTAGAGACTGTGGTGGAAACCATTACCACACAAGGGGAGGGGCTAACTTTCGATGAGGTGAGCACCTGGTTGGTGACATCTGCACCAAATCATAGAAGGAAGTCAGCACTTGGAGTACACTGGAGGCTGACCTCCAGCAAAACTTTCCCCTCCTTCTTTAGGAAATTTTCCCCCTATTCTTTATTTTCCCCTTTCTTTATTCTTTCCCCCATTATTTTCCAAGGAAAGGCCTTGCATTATTTTTGTACTACATTCTTTGAGAAGGTTCCCAAGGGTAGAGAATAGGTGAAGTGTGGGGTAATGTTGGACCCCTAATATATCTTCCAAATCTTAAGGGCGCATAGGTGCACATGATTGAAGGAAGCGTGCAAGTGAAGGCACACAAGGCACTATTCAAAAGGCTTCATGGAGAACTAAGGACATGCGTGTCATGTAAAGAACAATTTGGGACTTATCCATTTTTGGCCCCTTGGGAAAGACACATGAAGAATGTGTTCTATTTGGATAAGGTTCCATCCTGGCGATAGGGTGTCCTAGAGGGAATATACCTTGCGATAGAAAGATCCAAAAATTTAATCATGACAGAAAGAGGCATGCGGTCGGGGTGAGCCACACCTTGACACTTGGGGCTAGATATGAGGCTGCAGAGGAGTTTGTTAGAGCTTAGAGGCCTATTTATATGCTCACCCTTGGAAAATAAGAGGGACAAAAGTGAGGTAGCGGAGCTCTGTAGAATTACTGCGAGGACTATGGGATGAAAATGGGTAAAGGATTCCAGTAAGAATGTAATGGGGAAATGGGGAATGAAATGTTTGTTTTATGAGAATACATGTATGGATCCACACATGGCACATGACTATGGTCTACCCTCTGTAATCTTTTATAAGTAATACTATGAATGAATGTGATAAGGTTACCCTGACAAATGTATTAAGACTCTTTCTATGTATTACCTGCATATTTCTATTGTAATTATGTTCTTGTATATACTCAAGAATCTTACTTGAATGCTATGAATAATGGTGGATTTACAACTTCCTAGTTCTATTACTTTGGTTGCATGCTTTTCTTTTATTATGATTGAAAGGGTATAGAATTCAGTCTGAGCCCTATATCTTTTTCATGTCTTTTAAATCACTAATTCAAGATCATGAACATTCCTTCCACTGAACTCACATAAAAGAGAGACTCAGCTCCCACTCGCGTGCCTCGGGTGAGCACCCAGTGCCCACTGGGTGATAGGCCGGTGCGCATGAGGTTCCCTTATTCTTAGTGGGGTGAAAAAGTGACTACAGTTTTTGTCTTAGATAGCATACTTGAGAGATCTCACAAAGTGAAAAATTTGTTAGATTCAAACTCTTGTTTTTCAAACAAGGGAAATAATTTCTTAAAGTTTAAATCACATAGAATTTCATGACAAAATCTACTTAGTGTTAGTTATCCTAGTTTTTCACTTGTCTTAAGACAAGGTGAAACTCTATTAAAATAACACCAAGATTGTTTCAACATCAATTGGTCTACACCCTTGTTTTCTTGTTTCCCTTTTCTAGACAAAAGGAAACAACATATATGGATACTACTAGCTATCACGTGTCCACCACTTTTTTATTCTACTTGTGCGACTACATTGCAATACTAGATTGCAAGTGCTAAAAGTGTGAATGATATTTACTCATGATCTAGTAGAGCCCCTTGTCTCAAAAACCCATATTTGAGACTTATTATAATCATAGTTAGGTGATTTCATCCTTGTCTTCTTTTTATTTTTTACTCTACCCACATTGTAGCCATACAATTGAGATATTTACGTCTTTTTTCCATTTTGAAATTAGGCCTAAATCTCTATATTGTAGACTTACGATGTTCGCATGCATATCAATTTATTGTTATACGTAGACATAGTTTTTACATACTAACTTTGTATTGAGTTTTGTGAGTGTTTTAAGGATACATTGTTAGCATCGTGATAACATCATTTTGACACTAAAAAACTTGCTTTCCCAAAATTTTGGTTCACATGTCCCAATAGCGCCGTTACACTGCTCACATTATTATCATCCATTTTATGAGACTTGGACTTTGTTAGTCTTTAGAAACTAGTTTTTAGTATATCTTGTTAGAAGATCACGTCAACATTCTCTTATAATTTAGGCCTTGTTTATTGCAGACTTGACCTAACTGGTGATATTGTGTTGTCACTATTTAAATTCAAACCTATCTAGATGAAGTCTTAGCGAATAACCTATTTAGTGTAAACCAAAATTTGAGTGTTGTACATCATTATATTGTTCTAAGGAAAACTTGTGTCATATATTAACTTGCTAGGGTAGCTTGTTCATTATTATTTAGTTCGTATGTTTGTTCTGACCCATCACTTTTGTGGTTATTCTATAGTCACCTTGTGTTGGAAAATTAGTGTCATTACGCTACACAAATTTGACTAGGGTCCCTTATTAGTAAACCTTAGTGGAAATATTTCACGTTGTACCTTTTATTCTAAGTAATTCCTACTACGAGAATGGGGTCACGAAATTTGGAAGTGAATATATTTGCAGGAGAATCTCATGGTTGAGCATGGTGGTGGAGAGGAAGATTCTTCTCATGCGGATGCAGAGCTTCATTCCGCCAATTTTGATGACTACATTTTTCATAACAAACACAAAGTTCTTATATAGGTTGTGGAACTAGGAGTCAAATTACCTTCCACAATAAACCCTTTTCTTATCACTCGCATGGTTCAAGGAGAAGAAGAATTAGACCTCCCTCGTCACACTATTAATGAAATTTTAAATCTAGGTCATGCCACTAATTCCACATGGTAGAATAATGAGGAGATACCATTTGAAAATGATGGAAACTATCATTTTCCTCCTATTAAAATTCATTTCGAAGACCATGAAGCACATGTTCATCATGCATAACCTCCTCTTAATGAATACCATCATGAAATACCTATTAAAGAGGTAACATTAGAACAACAGGTCCAAGACCTTACTCGTCAATTAGCAAGATTGGATTCACATATACAAAAGGAACAACCAAAAGTTGTGAAACAAACTATACCAAAGGTAAAACATAAAGCTTTGTTTTTTGAATTCCCAATGAATACTCCTTGACGGGAGGCACAAAGATATCCTTATGAAGATATTTCCATAAAAAATCATGGTGGGCATACACCTAGACTTAACCCTTTGCATATACCTACACTTCCGCCCACGCAAGATCCACTTTTTAATCAAGAGTGGTCAAAAAAGAAGAACACCCTTCAAACATTATAATAGGGCCAAACTAGTAGCAATAACAAGAAGTATCAGTTCAATGAGTTATGTCCTTACCCATTTGACAAAGCCATGTTGTAGGTACCTTTCCCAAGACATTTTGATTTTCCAAAATTTGATAAATATAAGGAAAAAGGTTACCCCTGTTATCATATAAAAGACTTTTATATGGCATGTCAAGAGGTGGCATTCAACGAAAATTATCTTATGTGCTTATTTCCACAAAGTTTAGGAACACCGACACTACATTGGTTTGTGTATATCCCTAAAGGTTCAATATCAACATGGCCAGAAATAGTAGAGAGTTTCATACTACACTTATCTTTCAATATAGAAAATGATGTTACCATGTTATATCTCTACAATTCCAAGAAACGAAACAACGAAAAACTTCGCTGCATTTTTTACAAAGACGGAGAGGGTTAACTAGTTACTTTCCTTGCTCCCTACCTGAAAAGTAGCTGATAGGCATATTTGTTCCTAACCTTCATATAAGCATTACATTCCACGTGCAAATGAATTTTTGTGACACGTTTGAAGAGGTAATAGAAAAAGGGATTCAAATTGAAAAGGCATTGTTAGCTAGGGGGACTCTAAAAACTTTCTCTCGTGAGCACAATAATTCTAAATCTAATGATAAAACAAAGTTTGTTCCTAATAGAATGAAAAATGTCATTAGTGATGAGATAGTAAACTCTAAACGGGTGCAAGTTGTACAAATCCACACACCTTTGAAACTTGCAAAGGGTAATCCACCTATCGTGTATAAACACTAAACATTTGATCTTGTATCTGAAACCATATTGTCTATACTAAAATAGTTAGAAGATGTTAACATGGTTAAGTACCTTGAAACGTAACCCTATGGGAATGATACACCCAAACCACCATGGTTTAGGGAGAATGAATTATGTGGGTTCCACTACATAAAGGGTAACAAAGCTGACAAGTGTTTAAGATTAAAACATAATATTCAAGACCGAGTCAACAGTGGTGATATTGAAGTAGACTCTGCTTTCGCTACAAAATCTGCAAACACAAACTTAGGGATCTTCAAAGACCATTTTCCCAATCATGAAGAAAGCAAAAATCTAGATTGGGGACAATCGTCTTAGAATAAAAAAGTGAACTATATGTCAAACAAAGACCATTTTGATTCCTTGATAGGTTGTGTTGACACACTCATTGATAAAATCAATACAATTATAATTAAGACAAGAGAGTGCACTCTGGAAACATGACAAGCTTGCCTTGTTATAAATTTTGAACCCACTCCCCCTCCTCCTCAAGAGAGTCACTATGATGTGTTAAATCAACTAGAAAATACTATTGCTAAGATTTCCATATTAGACTTTCTAAAGATCTCTATTGTCCATAAGGATATACTTTACAAAATCTTACAGGGATCAAGAGTATCCATTGATGTTGACCAAATACATTTACAAGCCATAGTAGCACAACTTATTCTTTTGTAACACATAACCTTCAACACTAAAAAATCCTTAGTTAAAGATCATTTACATAGCCTACCTTTACATATTGAGGTTATCATCAAATGTAAGAAGATTAAGAGAGTACTTGTGGATAGTGGATTAGGTCTTAACATATGTACTCTCAAACTAGTCCACCAACTAGACTGCATAGAAGTTGATCTAGAAATAAAGGTCCTCACCATTAAGGCATGTGACAATGAAGAACAACAATCAGCTAGAATGATCACTTTCTTATTAGAAATGGGTCATATAAAATATGATACAAAGTTCCATGTGTTGGACCTAGAATTCCCTTACAATATTTTTCTCGATCGGCCATGGATTCATGCCATGCAGGTTATGCCATCAACATATTATCAGTGTTTAAAGTTACAATATGAGGGACCAGCACTCACTATACAAGGGGACACTCAACCTCTTTCTCATTGTAGAGTATTGTCAGGATTTTTCCCTATAATCTATGAGTGTCCATCTATGGAGATTATTGTTCCTATCCAATTAGGGGACCTCGTTTCATGAGTAGATCCAAATCCCCTATCTATAAATGAAAATGGTGCTTCAACCTCAGAAAATCCTTTATATACATGGGAGATGAAGGTAAAACTGAGCAGTTGTGGATATTATGATATAAAACAAACCCTAATGGTTTAGAATGATCCACTATTAGTCCAAGCACATGGTAGGCCATGTTTAAAATTTTAAAGATCAAGAGAGGCTTACCCTTTCAAGATTTTTACTCTTGGCCACTTGCTAGAAGACTAAAGTTTTCTTATGGACATTGTATTCTATCCCGAAGATGATGACATGGCTACATGTTATAAATCACCTAAGTATCCCATTCCTAATTGGATAATGTTTGTCATGGGGTATAAAGGACATGGCTACGGCTGCTAAGAGCAAGGCCCATTAGAATATCTTGCAATACCTCAGTGTATAGTAGGTAAATCGAGTATAGGAATCCATTTATATGAGTATCTTTCTTCAGATGATGAGTATGATTCTTCTGAGAGTGAGGATAGTTTTTACAGAAATGAAAGAGAAATATATTCCCGATGTAGTCTTTATGAAGATCTTACCTCTAAAAACCTATTCGCCAATATGGTTATCCTTACTATAACCCATGTTATACCTACCATATCCCCTATAACTCAACCATTATCCATCACCTACCCATAACTCATGAATTGGGATAAAAAAAAACACATACCTATTGATGTGTTTCAAAATGCTAAGGCCATTGGTGATTTCTTAGGAATTATAGACAGCATTCCAAGAAATGATCACAAGAAGGGGTTCTCCATTTAGCTTAACACATGCACATGCTCTAGAGAGGAAGTAGAGTTCTGTGGGCATTTAAGTAAAAAAGTGAGAAAGGGAAAAATTTCTAAAGAAAAGGCTTGTGGAAATAAAAAGGGGAAGTCCTATAGTGAAAACCTCTTTGAGGCGCTTGTTGGAAAATAGACAAAACAACCTATGGAAAAGATAATGTACTCACTTCAAGATGAAGAACTTCATGAGCCACCTATGATAGAGGAGGATCTCAATCTCTGTCTTGATCCTACACACATGGGGGATGATTCAAAGTTATTAGTGGAAGATACAATAGATGTTAATATCAACACAAAGGAACTGCCACAGATAGTTAAGATGAGATCTCCCCTATCACCTAAAGAACAAAAGACATTCACAGGACTCTTAAGAGAGAACACAGACATCTTCACTTGTTATTATGATGACATGTTAGGATTTGATCCTACACTAGTAGTTCACAATATTGTGGTACACCTAGATGCCAAGTCCATCAAAATAAAGCTTTGAAAGATGCATCCTCACTTCACCTTACTGGTAAAGGTAGAGCTAGAAAGGTTACTTGAAGTAGGATTTATCAGACCTATTAACTACTCAGAGTGGATCTCCAATGTGGTCCTAGTTCAAAATAATCTAGTTGGTATTAGAGTGTGTACGGATTTCAGGGATATAAACAAAGCTTTTTCCTAAGGACAATTTTCCTCTTCCAAACATCGACATGATTGTCGATTCTACAACAGGCTATGAGATAATTTCACTCATGGATGGATTCTCAAGTTACAATCAGATAAAGATTGCAAAAGAATATCAACACAAGATTGCTTTCATAACCCCATGGGGGATGTTTTGTTACCAAGTCATGCCTTTTGGCCTTAAAAATACATGCGATACATATCAAAGGGCGATGACTATAATCTTTCATGATATGATAAGTAACATCATGGAAGATTACGTAGATGATATAATGGCTAAATCTAGAACCCATGAGGAAAACCTAAAAAATTTACGGTGTATCTTTCAGTGCCTAAGGGACTACAAAGTCTGAATTAACCCAAAGAAGTGTGTATTTGGTGTGCTCTCTAGGAAATTACTAGGATTCATTATGTCACAGAGAGGAATAGAAGTGGGCCTAAAAATGGTCATGACTATCATAGAAATGCCTCCCTATAAGAATATCAAACAACTGCGTAGCCTACAAGTGATAATTCAGGCCATTCGAAGGTTTATTTCACAGCTAGCAAATAAGTGTCATACATTTACATGTCTTCTTAAGAAAGATGTTAATTTCAACTAGGGACCAAAACAACAAGTGGTTGATGTGTTAAAAGAATAAGTTTCCAACCCCCTGTTCTCATGACACCCATGACAAGAGAACCCTTATTAATTTATATCTTGGCCACACATTTTGTAATTGGAGAACTGTTGGCCTAGTATGACAAAGAACAAAAATAAAAGGTTGTATACTATTTGAGTAGGACATTGGTATCATATGAGCTAAATTATCCACAAATCGAGAAGGATTGCCTAGCCATGGTGTTTTATTTCTAGAAGATACGTCATTATATGCTTCACAATAAAATCAAGCTAATTTTAAAGGTTGACCCTTTGAAATATTTATTGTCCAAACCACCACTAACTGGAAACATGGCTAATTGGATCATCTTATTAAGTGAGTTTGACATTGAATACATTCACCAAAATTGTATGAAAGGAAACGTGTTAGTAGATCAAGTGGTAGAAGCTCCACTATCAGGTACTGAACCCTTGAGTCTAGAATTACCAGATGCACCCATTATGTACCTCGAATAATCTAGAATTTGGAAAATGTACTTTGATTTCTCTTTTACTTTTCATGGTTTAGGTGTTAGAGTTGTGCTAATCACTCCCACAGGAGACTTGATTCCATAGGCATTTCAAATTGGATTCCCTTATATAAACAATATATTGGAATATGAATCTCTTATTATAGGAACACAACTAGCCATCAAATGGGATATCAGACAAGTAAAATGCATTGGTCATTGAATGCTTATTATCAAACAGGTCACAAATGAATATAAATTTAAATATTAAAAGTTACTTCCATATAATATAATGATCGATTCCTTGAAAGAATTATTTGAGTAGATAATATTTGAGAAAATACTAAGAGCTCAGAATAGATTGGTAGATACCATGGATATGGTAGGATCTATGTTGAGCATTCCGTCAAAGAGCAATGATATGCCATTTTTTGTTGAAAATCTAAGAATAACGACATACAACATACCAGATTCTTGTTTAGTGTGTGAAGTTGTTGGTCCCTTTTCACCATGGTATGCTGAAATATTTAATTATCTCCATGATGGAACCTTCCCTATGAACATTTCCTGTGCTGAAAATAGCAACCTCATCCAGTGTATAGCCCACTATACCGTACTTGGTGGCACCCTCTTCTATAGAGGCTACGATGGGAATTTTTTGCATTATTTAAATTCTATAGAATCTATCCAGGAAATAAAGGAGATACATGAAGGAATTTTTTGAGCTCATACTAATGGGAATGTCCTTGTAAAAATGATACTCAGAGTAGGTTACTATTGGCCTACCATGGAGCATGATTGTTGTCAACATGTGAAGATGTGTGTGGATTTTCAAAAGTATGGAAATTTGATACATGAACCAGCAAAAACCTTGCAACCAATCACGACACCCCTGTCATTCTCAAAGTGGGGTCTCGATCTACTAGGGAAACTTAATCATATCTCCTTGAATGGTCACAAGCTCATTATAACAGCCACTGAGTACTTTATAAAATGGTTAGAGCTAGTTCCTCTTACTTATACAGAAGGTCCCCAAATTTCAAAGTTTATAATGAATAATATCATCTACAGATATGGTATCCCTTCTTTTATTATCACTGATAATGGTAATTCATTCAAAACTAAAAAATGTGAAAGCACTCTGTAAATGCTTTCAAATTTCCCTTAATTTTTCAAAACCTTATTAACCTCATGGTAATGGGAAGTCCGAAGCTTCCAATGAAATATTATTTTGCATTATGCAGAAAATGGTGAATACCATCGATCGTAACTGACATCTGCAAATCCACCCTACCCTCTAGGCATTCAAAAACTCTATCTACACCCCTACAGGTGCAACTCCATATTCTTTAGTATTCGTCTCTTAATTCATGTTTCCTTTAGAGATCGAGATCCCTTCTTTGTGTATTGAGCTAAGGGATTACCTGAATGAAGAGGAGGACTATAGAGTATCCCTACTGGTAGAGTTAGATCTATTTGACAAGAAATTCCTTCATGACCTCAATCACCTAAAAGTGTATCATGATCAAATGTGTAGGAGATACAACAAGAAGTTCATACCTCGTCAGTTTGGGGTAGGAGACATGGTGTTGAAAGAGAATCAGAAGAACACCAATAAAGATTGAGAAAAGAAAGGGAAATTTGAGCCCAACTGGCTAGGACCATACATTGTGGTTTCCAAGTTCAGTTTAACTGCATATAAGCTAGCCTATTTAGATGGCCAAGATCTTCGAGAACCCATGAACACAATGCATCTGAAGCACTTCTATGCTTAATTATGGGTTATCTGCAAAATACCAAGAAAATTAAAGCAAAAAATTATAAAAATAAAAAAATAAAAAGATAAATAAGTATGTCTAATAGTGAAAACCACGCAATGGTGGAAATTTGGACAAGTCCTTTGGTGAAAATTGGCTTTTGGCGCTAAGGGAGGGTCTGTTGTTCACAATCAGTCTAGGTTTAGGGAGTATGGAAACTTTTCTCTAAGTTAATCCTTACCTTTGTCTAAGCCTCTTGTGAGCCTATCATTCTTTGACATGATCCGAATAATCTAACCTTTTGAGTGTGAAGAAGTTGAAATTGAATGAACTCATCTCACACTGGTGGTAGCTTCGCAACATCACTTCTAGAATATGCCACATGGCATTATACCTATGTACATCCCATCTAACACTAGGGGTATTCATGTTTCTTTATTTCCTTACACGTTCGCTTTGGGAAACTGTTGAGAAAAAATTAAAAAAAATCGTATAACTTTTGAAAAATCCCAAAAATATACAGATACGTCCTTTGTAAAAATCAAATATGTTTCTTAGAAAACTCCAAAACAATAGAAAAATTTCTTCGAAATAAAATAAAAAACAATGAAAAATGTTCGTAAACTATCCCACAAAAACAAAGTATTGGTTCGCTTACTTTTAGTTATTGGTTTGTATGGTTTTGGTTGCATTACTTTTTTGTATTATATGCTTTAAATTGGATTCACTTTCTTACTTAGATTAAATATCAATTTATTTTGTAGTGTATTGTATTGAGTCCATTTTGTATTACATACTTGTAAATAATTTTGTTGCTTTGATTAGATTTGTTTAAACTTGTGCTTGTACATTGTGTTATAGTTACATCATCATATCATACATATCCATCCCATCTATACATCATATATCAAAAAATATGATAATTATACATCACACACGTATACTAAAAGCTAATCATCAAATATCATATCACTAATGGGCTAAGAGGGGTTGTGCATGATCACAAATCTACCCCCCCACACCAATATCAAAAATATAAACATGTTTCTCAAAGGTATCTCCTCAAACATACAAATATGATATCAGCTAAGGCTATCTCATAATAAAACAAGGTGATACAAAGCCTATAACAATCAAAATTGTTTAAAATATATTACAAAACAAACAATTTTATAAAATCGTTAAAAATGCAAAAAAAATTGTAAAAATTTAAAATTTTACAAAAATTGGTAAATAACATATACGCAGCTAAAGCCTGTGTCAATTACATCATCCTCGAACATTGGAATATGTCTTACAAAAATTTATTTCTACAATTATTTCTTGTTCTTATCTCAAATGACTTGCGGATCATTGTGATCTACATCCATTAACAAAATTTTGACTACATACTACGTCGGTACTCCCGTGAAACAGTGAGTTGCTAGAGACTATTTTGTAGTGCACAAAGATGTTTCCATGGGACTACTTGTGTCTTCCATTTATCCCTTGCATGTGTTATTCCTTGGGGCATAATTTTTAATCCTTGTTGTTATAACACAAACATTCGAGAACTGCAGCTTGATAAAAAATACATTGGTACAACTGTCTTAAACGTTGTTTATTTGAGTACATTTGATTATACTAGTTTCTCCATTAGGTTAGTTGGTTTAATTTCTCGTATTGCATGACATAATGTATGTTGCATGGAGTTACATATTTTTAGTAGTAAATTTTTTTTAGTAATTTATCTTTTCATGTTATCTTACACTTGTTTATTTTAAATAAAGGCCTATGATGTAGACCTAGGGGGAAAATGATATAAACTGGTTGCTTATGGAAAGGTTGGATCCAAAGGTTGGACTTGTCCTATATTTCTCCATTAATCATTTCTTCTCCATTATCATTTATTAACACTAGTAATTTTTCTTCCAAATCACCCAGGGAAATAAACAACCATGTTTACCCCTATCCTTATTCCTTTTCAATACCTAAGGGTTTCGTGCCCGTTTTGACCTATTTTCTTCTATCCATTTCAATCATATTTTCAGTTTTCGATTGACTTATTCTATTACCCACTTGACACTCGAGGGGGACATCCTTCATCTTGCTAATGTTTCTCCAAAAATTTAACTATTTATGCTTGTCTACTATACTTGAAGTGAAGTCACTAACTTCACCTCAAACAACATAAAATGTAGACACCTAAATTATGCTTTTGCAATCTTATTGCTAAAACTCACACAAATCACTCTTATTCTTGCTAAATCCATTATAATTAGTGGTTTTCACTAATTAACTAATGTTTCTTACCACTTTAGCTAATTAACACCATGTTGTTGATTGCATAACCCCTTTCTCATTAAGGATGTCAGTTTATGGTGAATCGTAAGTCAAAATCCTCTTCAAAATAGACAATTGGCATTTATTAGTTAATTAATCCAATTTTTCCCTTGATTTGGTCAACATACCCTAGTATTGACTTAAACCCCTCTTCTAACCACTTGAAATCATGCCATTCACCACCACAACATCTCAACAAGCTTCAAAATATTATCCTAGCCTCCTAGTTGACCCTAAGTGGTTGATTAAGGCTTCACACCTCTTAATCACTTGGTAATTCACTAATTGTGATTATTAAGGCCTAATCATGATTAGAAATTCTAATATAATTAGGGGCTTTTAGTCCTACATGTACCAAAATACAAGTTTCTCCCAAAATGAAAACTATAAAAAGGGTGCACCTCATTCCTTCATATTTTACACCATGCTTTGATTTGCATCTCATATAATAAATATGATATATAGCCAACTTCAATACTTGTTTAAAGCATTCAATGGGATTAGTAGATGGATATCCAAAATGACCAAGTATTATTTGGGAGATACCATTTCACCTTATTTGGAGTAGAAACCATAACCATTTGATTTCCCTCTTAGGTATATTTAGGCCCATGTTAGGTCATTCAAGCATATTAGTAGGCATGTTTAGTTAGATTTTTTATTGTTTTCATACTAGGTAAGCATTCTTTTAAGCTTATATCTTAATGTCACATTTATAGAATTAGAACCCTTGGCTAGATGGATGGAAATGGTGCTAGCTTCCCTTGTTTAGTCATGCAACTTTCTTTGTAAAGTTTAGGGTGTCATCACTTTGACTAAATCTACTTTAGGTGGTGAAATTTAATATTTTTAGCAGTTTACTAGAACCTATTATTCTTAGTAAAATCACATGCTTATTTGTACGGGCATGAAAATTTCCATGCATCTTCTTCATGAATAAATTAGAGTAATTGTTAACTTTATAACCTACTATGCATATAATAGAATAAAATTAACTAATTCCCTAAAATAGGAAAAAATCGAATTGAAACTTAAATCCTAATTTTTAGCCCCCAAATGGCGGATTTCGGGCCCGAAAATGTGTCAAAAATCGCACCAACCAACAGGGAAGTTGACCGGTGTGTTCATCTAGTCAAAACAAGTGGTTAAAAAAATAGACTCAAATGGACACCCAGATCAACAGTTATGACCATTTCAAGTTTTTCCTAAAAATAGTGCATCAAATTCCCCCTAATGAGTTCTATATATGATTCCATTTCTTAATTTTTTTCATTAAAAAATAAAAGTATGACCAAGAGTGATAATAGAAGACAAAAAATAAGTAACATTAGAAAGATCAGAAAAAGAGGTAAAGAGGACAAAGACACCCAGATGGAATATTAGTGTCTGGGCACTCTTATCCTTAATGAGCAGTCTTGAATAGGGTTTTCAAAAGGTCAAAAAATGAAATAAAAGCTGAGTAGGATGTTGGATAGTATGCAAAACTATAAGTTGTAAATTAGAAACAACAAGTAGTAAAGATTATAAGGATTAAAAAATGGAAAATCAAAGTAAAAGCGGGTTGATGAGTAATTATTTTTCTTAGGAATTATGCATATTAATGAAGTATTTAGAGGCTATATGTACATAGTAATTGTGTGATTTAGTGAATATAATAATATTATAAATATATATCATACAACATAAATATTTGTAATTGTGTTTGTATTAAAATTGATATGTTAATTGAAAGAAACTAACACCTAGTAGTTTCAAAGAAAAGTTAAATCTAACATTAAAATTTTGATTAGATCTTAAAGGAAACTATCTATTTTGCATAAACATGAATTAAAAAACCTAATGCTAACCATTCCTACTATATTAATGTAGATTACTCTAAACCATGAGCCTATTTAGATCATGAGCAATCAAATCTATGTGTTTGATCTCTAAAGAGAGGGAAGGATCTCACCAAGAAATGGCTAGAAGGGCAAGCTTAGATCTTCCTTTCTACTCGACAATAGCAGAATGGATGCAAATATGAAGTAGCTATTCCAAAGAATGGAGAATGCTCTTATCATAAGCTTATATAAATCACTAATCAAAGAAATGGTGTAAGGTGTGAAGGATGTAGGAGGGTCCTTTATATAGCTTTCCTATTTAGGAGAAGCTTGAATCCCAATGACTGTCAGATAAAGGATAAAATAGATTTTGACTTCTTAATCTTGATTAGATGAATTAACAAGTGATTAATAACTCATGGGAGTTGGAAATGATTTAATTAATCAATCATGCTTAATTAATTGGATATAATAAGCTTTTTAGGCTATTTGGAGATGATTTAGGAGGAATTTTATATTATTTGAAGAATTTGAAAGAGGAGTTTAGATAATAAAAGGGTTTATTCATTAAATACATTGTTAAAAAGACTTAATTAACTAATGATAGTTAATTAATTGATTCGAAGAGGATTATAACTAACAAAGTGTAGTTAATTGGCATACAAAATGTGATAAAGGCTAGTTAATTAAAGAAGTGTCGCTAATTGACCAAAATAAAGGGAAATGTTAGTTATTTAGAGGAAAATACCTAATTATAATGGAAATAATAGAAAATAGGGTAATTAGTGAAATCTTGGTATTAAACTACATATGTTGATTTTAGTTGTCTACAGTAATCCTTATCCACTATAAGAGTGTGGGTCAAGATTGAGCACTGATAAAATTCAAATTAATATAGAGAATAATGTTGTAAGAGAGAGGAACCAAACCAAAACTAAAAAATAGATTGCTTATTGAATGCATGAAAAAATATATTTGTAAGAGGTGTATAAATAAGAAGTAGGGAAGTGCAACTAGGACCTAAAGAGGTGGATAACTATAACTCCTATCTATCTGGATGACAACAAGGAAGATAAATACATGTATATGAAAATATAAGTAGTGGAATAATAACCATGCAATGGAATAAAAATGTACACTAGCACCCCCATTATGTCTATCTTAGGTGGGTATAAAAATTGGGTCCCAATAACAAGGCATGATGAGTTACCCAAGAAGATAGAATATCTCATAAAGTGGAGAAAATGAGAAAAATGATTGGGAAAAAATCCTCCCCAAAATAGATAAATGAGAAGTGCATATAAAATATCCCTCAATTGATAAGACCCCCAGAAAAACATACCCCCACCGTTCAAGAAATATAGAAAGAAAGATGTGAAGAAGAGAGGACTAAACAAATTCCCTAAATGTAAACCTGTATAAAATCCTAAAAGATTGTAGTCATCTTTACTCCCTTAGAACAACAGTCAAATCCCATGCAGGCCAGCCTATAACCCAGTGGGCACTGGGCACTCACCCAAGGCATGTGTGGGCACCGATACCCTCCTTTATGTGAGTTTTTTAAGAATACATAATCTATGATAGATACATAAGTGCAAAAGAATGGAAAATTAAAATGCATTCATTCTGAGAACTTAGGATGATTTTTTATACTAATGCACTCATTTAGAAGACAAAAAGGGAAGTATTAAACATAATACATATCTGATCCATTACACCAAGGAAATATACTAGGGTTGATGCCTAAGAACAACATATATATTTTAGAACGAGACCTTATATTCATGTTAACATGTTCAGTAACCACATTACATTCAATTAATGCCATAACATACCCATATAATAATGCAGAGCAAGGTCATGCATCAAAAAATAAACTACGTCCTTCATATTACATGGATAGATATAGATTCATCCCTTAAAATATGCCATCACTCTTATATTTCCTCTAATCCCAACCCATAGAATCCTCCATAATATTTATGAAAAGCTTCGCCTCTCTTCCATCACCACACACTTCTACTACCTGAGCATCTTTATATATAGTTTTTTTCCTTCACCGTGATGCCTTCTGAGGTAGCAGATCAGTTGCCAAATGGCCAAGTGGTCCTCCCATGGAGAATGTTTCCTTTGATCCAAGCTCTCCACTCTTTAAAATGATGTCTATCTCGATTCTTCCATCATATGCATGGAATATTCCTTCCTTGACCATCAAGCTGTCAGTTTGGCACCTTATCCACTCTGCATGTTAGATGGGTCATAATTTTCTCATGTGCTACCTAGAATGCCAAATATGTCTAAGTCCTAAAACCTATCTTGTCTTATGTGTGTGCGTCGTGTGTTTTGATAAACCCTGCTAGAACCCTGCCCTGCGTGCCTTCAACCCACGTGCCCTTCTTCAAATAGGTCCCACGCGCCCACATGTCTATTTGTACTTAGCCAATATTATGAGGCCCAACATCACCCCGCACTACACCTATTATCCACTCTTAGAAACACTTCAATTCAATGAATAAAGAAGGGCGGGATTTGAATAGTGGGAAAAAATGAAGGAATGAAGAATTGGGAGGAAGAATGAAATAATGGGGAAAACATGTAAGAGAACAATGTTTATTTTTGAAGGAGGAGAGGGAAATCCTTCCCTATTTCTACCTTTAGATTTTCCTAGGTATCAACCTTACTCTGCACTTGTTGAAAGAGGTATCTGACTATGCACTCACCTCCTACAAACTTAATTCCTCCCCTTTTATACTCATTGTATCGACAATACCATCCAATTATTTTCCTAATTCATCAAGTGCATCCATCCTGAGAGAGATCTGGGGGTATAATTCCTTTAGCCAAATTTTGACTGAGCCTCGCAGGGTCTTAATATCTTCCGACTTCTTTTCTACCTCAACTAGGATTTTATCTCATCCTTTCATGTTTCCTTATTCTTTTCTTGAAACTCCTTGAGTTCCATTTCATGTGTGGCAACTAGGATTCTTGTCACTCCATCTCTATCATCACAATTTTCATATACAGCTTTAGAAACTTATGCGACATCCTTTACCTTTGCCAAGAGTTTGGTATATAGAGAAATGACATCAACAACCTTAAGTTTCTCTTCTTTCTCTTGGCATGCCAGTGCTTCTTCTCTAGTCTCTAAGGAAAGTTTCCACCTTCCCATCGTGTGGATGTGGGTCAAATCCTTTAGACACTACAAGGTTGATTCATATTTTTTCTTGGGCAGTACTAGGTCAGAATGATTTAAAACAATAGCACCTGTAGTTAATTCAATTTTCTTTTATAGTTCATGCACCCTTGCTTTCTCCTATTTCAGTTCACACCTTAACTGTGTGATGAGAATCTCTTCTTGCTTCAATTTATTTCTCTTATCAATGAGCTCCTTCTTTTTCTTCTCCAATTCCTCCTCCAGGAATCTCACTCTATCATTTATTCTAAACAGTCTAGCCTCAATCTCAACTGAAACTTTGTTGAGCACATTGTAGACCTATTCATATGATAATTTTCAAGAATTCACCAAGGAATTAACTCCTTTTGTATCTGACACCTTCATCAATGCTCCCTAACTTAATTTGAACTTAGGTTCATCTATATGGGAAATGAATGCCCAAGATATCATCTTTCTAGTTCAAGGATATGTTCCTTCTTCATCAAACAAAGTCATAGCCAGGAGTTATTTTGTTGGTACAGTGCTTTGGAAGCATGCATGTAACACCTTGCTCAAATCATTGATGTAGCCCATTACTTTCTCTTGTGCTACTACTATGCCCTTCTAACCTATTCGCGCTACCTTTGGGAAACTTACCACCAAATTCAGATTCCCACCCATGCTGCCATATTATTTCCCAACACTTTCTTCTTCTATTTCCTTCAAAATTTCATCTGCACTCTACTTCAACTCTTGCTCTACCAAATCCTTAATGATTCTTGTCACTTCTCTCTCCATGGATTTTTCCACTTGTTCCTTGGTGATGCTTAGGGTTATTTGAATTCTGGTGCTCACCTCTTCGCTCACCCCCTTGCCTTGATCCTCTTCTTCCTCCTCATTATTCTACTCTTCATCTTCCTCCTCCTCAGATTCATGTACATCATATACTAGATAGTCTTGACCTTCATCAGGATCATCATCATCCCTGTCACCAATGTAGGCCTCTAAGCTATTTGTTTCCATCGAGTCTTCCTTTTCTACCACCTTATGCTTCTTCCTAACTAGTGATTCCAGTATAGGAGATTTTTCCTTCTCTTTCTCCTTAATAGGTGACATATTCTTTGGTGACTCTTCATGTGTAAGGGTATCTTCATGCTCTAGTACCTCTTCCTCTGACATCTTCTCCTTGATCAGGGACTTCTTCTTACATGTGTAAGTGCTAGGATTCACGATTACTTCCAACATGCCCATCAATAGTGCAGTTTGCACACTTAGTGCCTTATTCTCCTGCACCTCTTCTCTTTCCCTCTTCTTTGTCACATCATTTTTCTGACCTATGGGGTCTTCTAAAATGGAGACATCACTCTCCAGATAGGAAACTTTCTCAAACTTAGGCTTTATGCATAGATATACCCTTACTACAGCCCTTCCGATGATCGGTATTGTTATTAGCTTCATCATTTGTACTTCGTGAGATACATACTTCTCCACGTATACATGTTTGTTAGGGTTTATGAGATTTCAGCGTAGCTCATGGTGGTCTTGTTCTACCTCACTAAGGTTGAACCTTAGCCTTTTGGCCTCTTTAAACCAGTTAACCCCTACTTGCAAGTATTGTGAGGTGAAGGAGAAGGGTAGCTTGCACCATGGGATCTTAGTCCCATTTGTCAATGTAAACCTGACAATGCATAAATGTTGATAAACTACAAAATCTTCCTTTCCATCCACAAGCATAGGAAACTACTCAGGGATCCTCCATTTTTTCTTGAATGCATCACGCATTCATTTATACCACTTTTCTAGGTGCACCTTATGAGTGGGTGTCATGGTTTCACAAGTGTAATTCTCAAATATTTTTGCAGGAAAGGGATCCTCTTTTGGATACTCCAAAAAAATTGTTTCTAGCCCATCTGGTACTCCAATCTCCAAGAAGATGATGGTGATGAGAATATTTTCAAATAGTATATTTTCCCCTTCCTGTGCATTGCTTATGATACCATCTACAATAGAGGTAGAAAATTTATAGATGGTCCCTTCTGAGATCTTCCAACATACATTCAACCATGAATTTTTCACTTGCGTCCATATTTATTGATCATTAAGCTTGGTGACCAAGCATGCGGCCATCCTTATAACAAGGTCTAGAATTTTTGGGATGTCAAATTACCGTGAACCCATTTTGTAGTCATAAGTTTCTATTGTTTCTTTGATTGCCTCATTATCACTCAAATCGTCATCTATGGATTATCCTTCACAATTCAGGCCATTGAATTTGGATATCAACTACGGTGTTATGCACATCTTGCATCCTGTAAAGTATAAATGGTCTTTATGTATGCATGACATCAACCATTGATATAGCCAATCAGGCTTGCCAAAATAAGGCAGCTCATACAGTTGTAATACCCATGCCTTTTCCAACTTTACTTGCACCTCGTCAATATATATTAGCATTCTATCTGGTGTCCTCTTATTATTTGGATGAACAAGCTCTAGTGCCACTTATTTCTCTGTAGTTCTTGTGCGATGGTTGTAATCAGTCATGGCCATTTGTCTCAAGTGTGACAGCCACTCATTTTGTACTAATACTCCATCTGGGTACTACATTTCTGTGTACCATTCCTCATTGGAGCTAACGATAGTAGTAGATTATTTTCCTTTTCCCTTGCCATTTTGTTTCTTTGGTGAAATGGTTTCCTTTTTTGGTTCCATGTTTTATTTTTAGTTTAAGATTTAAAACTCTTTTCTCTGCTCTACTACTCTACTCAATTCTAGGGATTAACTTTACGAAGAAATCCTTCTCTCTATGTGCCCTAACTGCTAAACCCTAACTAGGAAAACCCTTCCACAAGACGACACACTTCAAACAAAATTTTCTCATTCTAATGTACTCCTTCCTCTTGGTTTACAGATCCACCCTAGTCCCACACTTAGATCTCTATGATTCTTCTTCCTTTGCATAAATATCTCTAGATGACCTTGTTCACAAGATCGCTTCAACTTTGTAATATCAAGGTAAAATAATGACTTTCCCGACCTCATATTTATAGTTTTTTCTCCCCTTTAACAATAAATGCTATACCACCTACCAACATATTTAACATTAAATGTGGATTTTTCCACTAGGCTGACCTTAAGCACCCTTACCCATGCACCCAATCTAGTATAAAAAACCTTCTGCAACTTTCTAGTGTGCAAAACTCCAATTTGACCGAAGACTCTTACACACACATCTAAAGCGCTAAAGGCACTTCTTCTATCATTTACCTGATTTTTTCCCTTGCCTACCTCATGTTGTTCCTATGCTCTTCATTTTTCATACGTGGTCTTTGTTACATCCTTCTTGACACTATAATTCATTATCCATCATTTCTTCACACACTTTCTCAATATTATGTGCTTCCTTCTACTGGGCCACTCAAATTTTACTATTGGGTTATACTTTACTTTGCACTACTCCACCCCACACTAAAAAAGATGAGTGGTCCTCTGCACATACACAATTTTAGAAAATAATGTGATTACTGACGTACAAGGTGTAAAACGAATAAAAAAAGGAACAAGCAATGAGAAAGGGAAACACAAGAGAAGAAAAATCATAACGGTAAATCCTAAGCTAACTAGAAATACTTCCTTCTTTACAAACACCAAGAAGAATTATTTATAGTAGGGATTCATCTTACTCCCATTGAAATGACCTGGTAATCTCGTCCCATCTAGAACTTGTAACTGGAAAGCACTTGAATCAAGGATGTATGAGATGATGTAAGGTCCTAACCAATGGAATTTAAAATTTCCCAGATGGTGTAGATACTTGGAATCATACAACAACACCATATTCCCAACATCAAATTTCTTGTTCTTGATATGATGATCATGTCATGCCTTTTGTCTTTCCTTTTGTGTCTTCTAAGTCCATCTAGTAAGTGATCACCTTTTGTCAAACTACATCAACTTATAAATCATCTCTTTCTATGCTTGTTCATCATCCAACCCTCCTACACATGCTATATGTAGTGATGGTAACATGAATTCAACCAGGAAAACAACTTCCATGCCAAACACCAATTAAAATGGTGTGGCCTTGTTTAACCTGTAGGTTTTCCTGTATGCCCATATAATGGCTGATAATTTGTCATCCCAATCTTGTCTTCCAATGTCATAGATCTTGGTCAATGCATGACTTTTATTTTGTTAAATGCTTCTGTAGTTCCATTCGCTTGAGGGTAATAAGGGGTAGTCTTATAATGGGCCAACATAAATTCTACTCACAGAATCCTGACCATTTCATTGAGGAAATGTGTACCTCTATCACTTGTTAAACTCAAAGGACATCAATACCTACTAATTATGTTCTCCAATAAAAATATAGTAGTTTTTTCTAGAGTGCAAACCTTCGTAGGAACTGCCTCTACCCATCTTGTCAGGTAATCAGTGCAAGTAATTATATACTATGAACCATTCTTTTGCATGGATGGTGAAATTGGCCCCACAAAGTTAATTTCCCATTTTTCAAATGGTTCAGTGTCAACTATTGGTCACAAGGGAATTTCATCCCTATTTCTAATTTTTCCAAGGCATTGGAAATGGTCACAGGCCTTACAAAACTCAAAAGTATCCCGGTATATGCTTTCCCACAAAATCCCTATGAGTAGAATCTTCCTCACAGTTAAATTTCTGGCATAGTGTCCTCTTACAATCCCACCATGTGCCTCCTCCATAATAGCAACATGCTCATGTTCTAGCACACATCGGTGCAGAACCTCGTCATGGCATAAATTGTACAAATCTCTATTAATTTTCATGTAAGGTGTGGCACATATAGCCAATTATTTCCTCTCCAAATCCTTCATCCCTTCTAGCACCACACCTATTTTAGAAACACTGTGATGTTTTCCAATTCCGATGGTGCATGCCACAACCTAAATAGTTACGCATCTAGCATTACATCCTCTAATGTTTTGCGCTTTCTCCCTTAAGTCAATCCTAGATAAGTGATTAGGTCCAGAATTACTCTTCCCTGGTTTTACTACAACTGAAAACTCAAATTCTTGAAATAATAGGACCCAACGACATATGTGCCCTTGCACAACAAGATTGTTGACTAAGTACTTCAATTGCATGTGGTCCGTGTAGAATATAAATTATGTTACAAATAGATACTTCTAAAACTTTTGTAGCACGTAGATCATAGACAATGCCTCATGCTCAGTAGTTGTGTAATTTTGTTCTTCTAGTGTCAACTTTCTACTGGGAAAACACAAGGGGTGATCAACAATCCCCTCACCAGGATGTGCTAGTAATTCTCCCATGGCTATTTCTAAGGCATAAACATGCACATGGAAAGGCTTATCCCAAGAAGGAAAGCATAATATGGGTTCAGTGACAATCCTATCCTTCAAAGTGTCAAATGCCTTCTACTACTACTCTTCCCAATGAAAGGAACTCTTGTGTTTTAGAAATTACTCCAAGGGTGCGGTGATCTTAGCATACCCCTTGATGAATTTCCTATAGTACCTTATATGTCTAAGGAATCTACACACTGTGCTTTGACTAGTAGGCTCCCCTCATCCCACGATAACTGCAACTTTGGCGGGATCCACTAGTAAGCCTTATTTACATATAATATTTCCTAATAGGGTTCCAAATGGAGTAGCAAAGACAAATTTCTTAATGTTAAGGGATATCCTCAATTGCCAACATCTCTCAAACATCAGCCTCAAATTATCACAATGGTATTTCACCAACCCAAATACATTCCACTCATCCAAGTAAAATTGAAGAAATTTATGGATGAAGTCCTGAAATGCTTATACCATGATGCGCAAGAACACAACAAGCACATTCTTTAATCCAAAAGGCATAACCATGTAGGAAAACCTTCCCCATTTAGTGGCAAGAGTTTTATTTCTCTAGTCTTTCTTTGTAATCCTAACTTGGTGATACCCTGAGAACCCATCTGTGAAAGAGTGGACCTCGTGCCTAGCCATTCCCTCGAAAATTTCTTCAGTAAAGGGGGTTGGGAAAGTATGGATCACACATACTACATTTATGTCCTTATAGTCCACATAGATCCTTATTCTTCCATCCTTCTTGATACTAATGACCATTGGCCTTATCCATTCCGATTCATCCACAACCTCAATGATACCAGATGCTATCATCTTGTCTATTTCTTCCTTTACATGTACGTGTAAATTTAGATTCATCTGATAAGGCCTCTTCCAAATCATGTGCACACCTTTCTTTAAATTGATTATCATATCCCCCAAGGAATGGTGGACACCTTTGAGTTCATGGTACCCAAAAGGGAACAAATCTTGGAACTCATGCAATAGATCAATGACCTTTGAAACTTCATTTTATGACTAATAGTCCCTAAGGATAGCTTCCTTAGGTTTTGTTTCTGTCCCAATGTTAACCTTCTTTATTTTCAAGGTCTCATGATAGGCACATGCTCACTTATCAACATTATCTATGAATTCACACGTACCTTCAGAATGGTTAACATCCAAACTTTCCATTTCTTCACCATCTACTACGAAGACCATTTTTCCTTTTTATATTTCCATGCACGCGTGCTCAATCTATACTTGCTTTGATTATTCTTCTTTGAGGTGCATCTCCAAACAAGGATTACACAGTAACTCCAGTAGCCTATCTTCTGCCATAGCACTATCTCTTATCGTAAGGCACTTGATTACTTGTAACACCTTATCCACCGATGGCTTTGTACTCCTATACTTGAAATATTGAATGAGATTAACTGCCAACTCCTGTCAATTAACTATTTGATGGAACATCTCCAAATTAATATACCATGCACATGCATAGCCTTATAAGGTGGAATATAGCTTATGCACTAATAACAAAGGTGGTAAATCTTTTGCACCTTTTATCCAGGCCTTTTTACATGCGTGGATATGAAATGAGGTGGTTTCTTTACCATGGTAATCTTGTATGACAGTAGGTGTGTTGCTCCTAGAGAACCTAACAGATAATGTCACCCTTACCTTGCACCATTCTAGAAGGATCTCTTGATGCATAGCCCACCAGTGTGTAGCAATTACGAGCAAGTTATAGTTGAACATTTCTATTCTCTCTTTCTCATTTTTCCACTGAGCCTCCATTTCTTGCAAGAAATCTTCAGGTTTGGCTCCTCTAGAGTAACTTGGTAACTTCTTCCCTCCTATGTGCTTCAATGAGTGCACCTTATTTATCCTTTTTACATACCCTCTCAACTATTGTGAAATCAGCTCATAAGTCCCATGTGCCCAATTTTCACATGCCATGCTAGTGGTATCACTCAAGGAATGAGCATCTTAAAAGTAGATAAATCCCTCCATGGGAAGAATTACCTTAGGATATTTGATTGAGCACACATATATTCTTTCAAGGACCTCCTCACCTAAGGGATTAGTATAGGGCATTGATTTCCCATTTGTTAAAGGGATAGTCACCCTTTCTTCCTTGTTCTTGAAACTGATATACCCTTTGTTAGACTACAGGTTGGCATTGTTCTTGTAACACCATGGGAACCCAAGCAACATTGGAAATTTTTCTACCTCGATGAGTACAAGGACTTTAAAATCTCTAATGAACTTAGCCCCTTGAATGGTGATAATTGCATCCTTCAATATTTCAATGGCCATTTCCTTTGTTTTGTTTGCCATATACAACACATTCAAAGATGGTTGTAATGCAGGCCTTCCCATTTGATGTCAAGTATCTAAGGTGAGAACATTAACCTCTGATCCTGTGTTAATGATGATATTGCTTAGAAGACACTTATCAACAACTTCATTCAATGTAATCTCCTTAGCATAGTCAAGGCTATGAGGAGGAAGGTTTGCATGCAAAACTTTCATTTTTCACTCTACTCCAATGCATGGTACCTTCTCCCTCAACCATTATACTAGCAAGGGAATAATATTCTCTGGCCTTAACATCCTACATACTTCCTTGACTTCATCTAGGTCCTCTAATAGAGCCTCAACATTCTTCCTTTACTCCAACTAATTTGACTACTCCTTTAGACATTGGATCTCCCTTTGCAAACTCTGAGTCCCATCTATAGTCTCTTGATACACTTCCTTTTTATGAGTAGGATCATAATACTTCCCATGTACCACTTCTTCCCTAACAACCAGTTTCTGTCTTGGCATATCCTTTGTATGCGCAACCTCTTATTGTGTTATTACCAATACAAGTTCTAATTCTAACTCATGTGCCACTCTTGGCATCCACTGAGGGTCGACCTTCTTTATACTCACCATCCCATCACCTTTCTCTTTTCATTGTTTTTGGCTCATGTGTTCAAACAACTCAGGGAACTCCTTATAATTACAATTTTTTTGCACTATGAGCACTGTAATAGGTCAGGAAACTCACGCTTATAATGCTTTGTAGACCCAGAGTTATAACACGTTCCTTGTGGGAACTCATTTCTTCCTCCTCTATGGTTACTTTGAACATGAAAACCTCTTCAAAGAAATCCTCCATCCACGCACCCTTCATAGCGATGATTATCATCCTTAGAACTACTAGCAATACTAGTCTTTCCAACACCAAGATCAATAGCATCATGAATTTGGTCAATCAACCTACAATCCTTGGTATCATGGGTCATAAAGGTATAAATATTACAATAGCAAGAAACATTCTTATAGATTGCACATTGTAGTAGGAAACCTATTTACATCATGATCCCCATGGAAAATATCACAATTTACTACCATAGTGTGTACCGAATTCTAAGGGAAACTATATTTTGCATTCCCTTCCACTTCATAGTCTATACACCAAAGCCCACTATGAACCTCATGCACTTATTTCACATACAACTTCTCTAACTACTTGGCCATTTTATAAATTTTATCCTCTAGAAAAGGGATAACACTAGTATCAATGTTCCCAATAGCCTCAGCATGTAGGGCAGCTTCCAAGGCCTTACGCGGGTCTGTGAAATTCTTATGTGATAGTTCCCTTTTGAATGGTGTTATTAATCCTCTAATAAACCATTGAGCATGTTGAGAAGGGTGAATATCATAAACTAGTTATGACAAGAGAGTCTTGAACCATGCGTTGAATTTCTACACACTCTTTATCACTCCTTGTTGTATCTCCTTCAGGGTGCTAATGCTCTTCTATTCAAATTCATGGATATGGAACTCTGCTAGGAATTCATTCTTCAATGTGGTGTATTCTAGTACCATCTGATGGGGTTCATATTTCTGATACTAGTTATATGTGTGCCCTTGCAACGTCATTTCAAACTAACTTTCCTTACACTCTGGGGTAGTGACCTCTTTCATGCACCATAGTAATTCACACTTTTAGACATGCTCTATAACATCTTCATTACCCCTGTAGTCTGGTAGGTGCAAATACATCTCAAAACATACTTCTGGAGGTGGATGTAGCTATTGTCCTCCTGATCCAAATCCTTGGTTTCCTCTGGTGTTTCCTGGTCCACTAGGTCATGTTCCTCTTGACCCACTAGATCTAATAGGTCAACCAAGTCCTCCAGCCACTATACCACTAGATCCACCTCATGTAGCCAAAAAATGGCCTAAAGTAGTGGTGCCTAGTGTTATCAACATCCCACTGAACTGTACACTGATAGTTTGTGATATTTTCCCACTGCCAGTTATATGTCACATGCCACTCCCATATGTGATACCCAAACCTTGCATATTTGTAGCTTGTCCAAAAATTACCCCAAATACTAGAATTTTTTTCATAGCCATGGTTGTTTTGAAGGAGAAATCATATCTCTTGGGTGCAGATCGGTTGCTCCACAGATACCAAATGGATTAACAATACTTCTCCCTTGATATGGAAAACCAAGCATCAGGGGTTGGTTTCTAGGTGGGTTTAGATGTGCGTCGATGGCTCTCCTTTCTCCATTCAATGAACTCTCGTAAGAAGTTGAAGGGGATTCTCTCCCATATTTTCCAAGATGGGTTAGCACAAACTACTCAGGTTTCACATCCTCTACGTGAACCTCAACTCCTTCCCACAATGTCTGATTCCATAGATCCATCACACTTGCAACCTCATGTTTTCTATTCATCTCTCTTTCATGAGCTTCACTATACTTGAGTCGTCTTTCATCCCTTTCCTTTTTAGCCACAATTTCCACCATCTTCCTCCACCCTAGCTTCCTTACCCAGAACTTAGAGATGTTTTTCTGGCCATGAGAAATACCTCTAAACTTAGGGTAATGATAAAGATCTTCATAGCTAGGGGGATAACATGTAAAAATTATCCTTTGGGCTCCCTCAAAAACTCAAACTTAGAAACTTCTAGGAAAGAATACATAAAAATGGCTTATTCCAAGGTATAACTAGTAGGAATTCTTTCCACCAGTGATCAACAACATGCGTCCAAGTCAGATACACATATTACACCCTCTGATATTTATCTTGGGTCCATACGTGTGATCTATATTACCATCTCGATCTAGATACATATGTTGAAAGCCATTCATATGTTCTATCAGAAAACTATAGAAGAATGTCTTGTATAACTCATGATACAAATGTTCTTCTACCCATCTGCATGCATCAAACTTAGGTCTGGTACTAAATATTTGAGAAAAATCATCCTTCATGCTCTTAAACCATTCTTCGACACTTTCCAATTTCAAGTACTTGGGTTGATGCCTAAGAATAACATATATATTTTAGAACAAGACCTTATATTCATGTTAACATGTTTGATAACCACACTAAACTATGGACTTCATATTACAAGGATAGACACAAACCCATCCCTCTAAATATGCCATCACTCCTATGTTTCCTCCAATCCCAACCCATAGAATCCTCCATAATATTTCTGCATAGCTTCACCTCTCTTCCATCACCACATACTTATACTACCTGAACATCTCTATATATAGCTTTTTACCTTCACTGTCATGCCTTCTGACATAACAGATCAGTTTCTAAGAGGCCAAGTGGTCCTCCCATGGATAATGATTCCTTTGATCCAAGCTCTCTACTCTTTGCAATGATGTCTTTCTGGATCCTTCCATCGCATGCATGGAATATTCCTTCCTTGACCATCAAGCTGCCAAGATGGCATCTTGTCCACTCTGCATGCTAGATGGGTCACACATTTCTCATGTGCTTCCTAGAACACCGAATGTGGCTAAGTCCTAAAAATTATCTTGTCTTACGTGCGTTCACATTGTGTTCTACTAAACCCTGCTAGAACCCTGCCTTGTGCACCTTCAACCAGCATGCCCTTCTTCAAATAGGTCCCGCATGCCCATGGGCCTGTTTATACTTAGCCAATAGTATGAGGCCCAAAAATTATCATGAAAATGAAGAATCCTATTCTTATTAAACAAATCAATGTAGACTACATCCTAATATGGAATTCTCTATACTACATTGAAATACTATACATAAAAGGTAGAGGAAATGAAGAACGTATCTATATTTTTCTCAATAAAGCAAGTGCTTGATTGTGAAAATTGTTGATGAATCAAATCAGGTACCATATAACACTCAATAAGGTCCCTAACATGGAAATTAGAATTAAACCAAGAACCAGTTACTCATTGGTCAAGAGAATTTAGGAAGTGTAGGTTTTTTCACCATATAATTATGCAGTGGTCAAGAAAATACATCTAGAGAGCTAGAAGAAATAACTATATCAGATTTGACATCAAAGAGAGGGAAAATATCCTCAATAGTTTCATCAAGATATAAAAGGTGAGAGTCCATAAATAGATGTGAACTTTCTAGTAAGAATACCTCCTAGTGAAGTGGATCTTATAGAAAAGGAGAACCTTGCTGTAGAGAATCATTGGAATCCATCAAGGAAGAAACTCTAAAATCTGAAGAAATAATAATGATGGAGGAATGTCTTGTCATAAAGAATCACTAGAATCCCTCAAGGAAGAAACTATGATATTTTATGAAATAACATAGGATGGAGGAATTTCCTACTATACATAATCATTTGAAGTACTGAAGGAATAAACTCTAAACTATTATGAAACAACAGGTGATGGAGGAATGTTTTTTTATAGAGAATCAGTAGAGTTCATCAAGGAAGAAACTCTAAACTCTAATGAAACAACTAGTGATGGAGACAATGACATTAAATAGGATAGCCATGTTCTCAATGGTGTCCTCTATATTTGAAATTTGGGACTTTATAAACAATAAATAAATATTTTTATAAGTATGCATCCTAATTAGGTGAATCTAGAAGAAATATATGATCATAAAAAGAATTAATATATTATCTCAAATAAGTGACTATAAAATTAATAATAGGTGTAGGGGAATGTCATGATCTTGATATAAAGAATCAGTACAATCTCTCAAATAAGTGACTCTCAACTCATAAGTAACAATAAGTGTAGGAGGAATACCATGATCCTACTATAAAGAATCACTTGAAGTGAATCTGAATTTTTAAGTAGCATCAAATATAACAAAAATTTCCTCAACTGTAGATGGGGTGTCAAAGTAGGTGGGTTAGTAGTAGTTTAAGTATCATCCACGCATGAATAGTTTTCTATAAAACCATCACTTTTAGATTGAGAATCATGGTCATCATATAACTACTAGATGAGTTTAAAAATGGTGAAATGGAACTATGTATGCAAGATGATGTTGAATATCCTCAGGAATAGTGAGACATATTAGTGTATAGACCATGATTATTTTTTTCATCCACTTCATCTTCTGCTTATAGTTATTAGGATTAGGAAAAAGTATCAAATGATAGGGCATTAGATCATGCAATATTACTATCCCATTTTTGATTTCATCGATAAAATGGAGATAGCTAATTAAATTATCACGTTGATGACCATCTTAAAATCCATTTTTCAGTTTAATGTTTTCTTTGAAAATGCCTTCTTTGTGTCTTTTTTCAGATTTTGGGGTTTCCTTTTAATTTTTCAGGTTTATGTAAGATTATTTCCACCCCTGAAAAACCTAACACACTATGGTATTTTTGGTTTCAGGTTCTGATTACTTCATAACTTCTCACCCGAAAAACACATGCATCATGTCATTTGTTTTCTGAACCCAAAACCCAAAACACTATATTGCATCATAATTTCATTTTTTTTAATATTGGAACATTGTAACTAATTTATATGTTATATGTTTCCTACTTTTTGAACCCGATTCCTGATTCACTTTCTAACTTTTTTTATTGGGTTTTGACAACCCAATTTGACATTTTCACAACATGTTTCATGTGGTCAAACTTCTTCTCCCCCGAGCCAATGCAATAAATTCCAGGGTGGAGTTGGTGGCCGACAAATGTTGTCTTACATGTAATTAATGTTAAATCATTTATAAAGAGGTGGAGTTTCCACATCATTCATACCTTGTACTTTCTCTAAATTTTATATTTCTATCTTGATTTCACACTTTATAAACCTGATTTGTATGTTCTTAGCATTTTTAGTTGATTTTCTTAGATTTTAACTCCTGATTCTTCATCTGGTAAGCATTTTTATTCTTTTTTATTAAAATTTTTTATAATTGGGATGTTTTTATCTTGTTTTTATTGATTAAGGAATCGTACTTGGTTTTTCCATTTCTTATCTCTCTCCTCTTTTTCCCTCACATTTTTGAAATTTTGATGTTTACTTTGATAAGTATGCTAAAAATTTCAACCTGGACTTGTTGGGTTTTTGACTTGTTTCTTATGGTAAAATTTATGGAGAAGCATGTTATAAGGAATAATTAATGGTTTATTACTCAAATTAGTGTTTCAGGTTTTCCCCTTTCTAAGATAGGTCATTCTTTTCAATGAAAGTGCCATAATTTTTGAAGTACAAAGAAAGATACATATCATGATAGCATTTCAGGTCTCAAGAGGTGCTGATCAAGGTTCAAGTTCTGAAAAAGTGTGTTGGGCCATTCTAACTGCAAAACAAGATCTCATTCCCAACAAGCGTGTCAAAAATTTTGAAGTACCGAATAGCGTTACCTTTCCAACGGTCTGTCAGGTTTTCTGAGTTACAAAGAAGGGTTGGTTTTTCGATAGTGTATCAAAGTGTGTAGGGTGTTTTACAGGGGCCAAAACCTGACTATCTCTTTCTTAATATTTCAAGGGAATTTTTTAGGAAAAATTTTCCAGTCCTATCCTTTATGTCTGATTTAGGAAAGGGGAACAACAAGGCCAAAACTTCCAAAGAGATGAAGTATAAGTATCAGGGTCATATCTCCCTTTAATATCGATATTAGAGACACCAAGTTAGGACATACTGACATGGAATAATTCCATAATAGAGTGAAAATTTCCTCGCAGACTGTGTGGATGTAATGTATCTTTAGTAGCAGAATACCCATGGATGTCGCCTTTCCAATCTCCACTCAGTGTCATGAACTCGTTATCGTTCCTACCAGTCACTATGACATTGAGACTAAGTCTGTTCTAGATCAAGATGGAAATGAGGTCATCCTCTTGGACACCAATTATTTTGACAATCGTATAAAGCTTCCTAATTTCACAACATACGTCAAAACAGATCCCAAAGCAACTCGACAAGCCAGGGATGACAATATGGTTGACTGCATCAAGCACATCAACTCTGGTGAAGCCCAAGACTTTTGTCTCATGATTTCCCAAGACAGTGCCTCAAAGTGACTTCATGCTTGAGATTAGAGACATCATCACACTTCTAAGAAGAGTGTTTGGACTCCTCGAGCCAAAGAATTCTAAGGTTAGATGTATGAATTTCTCAACATCATAAGAAAGAACAAGCAATTCTTTGATTGGGGTGCATCCATCAGTGACACAATTGATAACCAAATGAGAGAAGTATTGACCATGGGAAATCTCTATATGATTTCATATGTCTCCTATACTGCACCAAGGATGAGGTTGTACCCAGGATTGACAATAGTGGGTTCCAAACCTTTGGATTATGTCTACGAGTATTATCCTTAGTTTTCCCTAAAAGGAAGAGAGAATCATTTCTGGAGGGTTAATGATGCTTTCTTCTACAACGTCATTTGTAGATTGGACCCAAATATCTCAAAGCAAATGTTCGCAGATGCAACATGAAATGCAGTACCTCACTAGGGTTGCATATTCTTACAATTTCGAACATTCACCTATCTTGAGTTCAAAGCGTTCCAGGGTTCCCCAACTTGTCTTCCCAAGTTTCCAAGTGACAAATGGATTCTCATGTACTTGGTCAGACAATTGTTGGATCTTCAAAAGTTCCAACAAAGTAAGCACAAGGCAGGGATTCATTTCCCCATCTCTATTGGAAGTTATAACAACACTTCCATTGTTAAAGACAAAAATGTCAACATTGAAATGTAAGAAGAAATCATGACAAAATACCTCCTAGGCCGGTTTTTTACTATCATGGTGTTCTAAAAGATTATAGAAAATTACAGTTCCATGTTCCATACTTTGAGAACATTTGGGTTGATTGTAGGGATGAAGTAGCAATTAGGAGAAAAGATAGCAACAGATTAACCTTGGATGAGGTTATAACTTTTAATCTCGTTGATGTTCCTAAAGGAGTAGTTGATGATGGAAATGTCTTAGAATGTATGTATGAGGAAATGGATAGTAATAATATGGGGTTTCCTCTAATCGACTAGTCCCTTAAGGAATCTACATCCATTCAGGATAGGTCTACTCGAGTCCTCCTACGAGACCAACACTTGGTTGTATTCATGGAATATTCAGCCCAAAGATCCCCAATTCCCAAATTTTTCAGTCACTTTTGCATCAGAAGTGGGCCCCTCTCATGAGGAAAAGGATAAAGGTGAGGCTTCTCATAAGAAGGTCAAGTTCAATTTCTACAACAGTGAGACCAAAAATTTTCCTCCATATGTTGTTCCAACCACATCGATTGTTTTGGTTGATTCTACTTCTCCTTAACATACAAGAGACATCAAGTAGCATTGTTGTTACTGACCCTGTTCCATTTTCCTCCATCATCACTCACACGATCCTTATTGTTACCTTACACCCTCAAGTAACTCTTTCCATCCCATCCCCTCCTCGTGTTGTCTCTCCTTGCCTTTCTTCTTCCCCACCATCTTCTTCTTTACATATCTCATATGTCCCTGCATCCATTTCACCCTCTTCTCCTCCATTGCATTCATATCCTCTTGTTTCACTCATGGAAAAAGCATTCTCATCCCTTTCTCCCCTCTCAACTAGAATAGGTATGAATTTGTAATCTTCTCACATAACCCAACTTCCATACCGTTTTGTTTCTCCATTCTCCCCTCCCACTTCCTATACCGCGGTCACCGTCATCTGTTCCACTCCTCCATATTTGATAACCACTTTGTCTACTCCCCTCAGTACCACATTGATGATTACTGCTCCTCCCACACAAGAACTCTCTTCCTCTATTCCCTCCTAGCTAGTTAGCCAAACCCTAAGAAAAAGGAAGATGGTCATCCCTCCCGATGCCTTAGATTTTAGTTCCTTGAAACCTACACTCTTACACACATCTAAGAAATTGAAGGCCATCTCCCACATCACCATTGATGCATCCGATCAAAGGTTTGGTAAGATCATTTTTCATACTTGCTTGATAAGACCAAGGAAGATATTACGACTTCTAACTATCAAATAACCAAGGTGGCGCTCAGGAAGGCTACAATTGAAGGTGCGTAGTAGGATGTGAAAATAGCCATGGACAATATTTTTAAGGATCTTAAGGAAAATAAAGCTTCAAAATATGAGTTGAAGGAGAAGGTAGAACAATTAGCAATTGTTTTTCTCAAGCTCTCCAAACTCACTCAGATCCAAATCCATTGCCCCGCTCCTAATCAAGCTTTGATTTATCATTTGTTCCTAAAATGGAAAATATCAATCAAAAGGGTAGGGAAGTGGACATTTGGATACAATGTCTCCTTACTCAAGGAAAGGGGATAATCAAATATGTTGTGGATACCTACAATGACATTGAGAAAGCGAGGTTGGACATTGAGAAGTTAAAATATGAACTCATGGAAGAGAGTGGTAATTGGGAGCTAACATTGGAATCTCTAAGCAAGCTTTAAAAAGTTAGCTCTGATATCTTTCTCAAAGAAGGAATCATGGATGATCGAGATAAGAATTTTGAGTTTTTAAAGTCATCAATTTCTGAGTCAAGATCCTTCAAGAAGCTTGTGAAAATATTCAACAAGCCAAAGAGGGAGCAGTTGATGCCACCAACGACATTGATGATGAATTGGCCAAGCTCCTTAATAATGTCTTGGATGATGGATTGAATATATTACCTATTGATGACCTCTTCAAAAAGTTCAAGGACGTTGAAAAAGAGTCTTCAACTGAAGAATATTTTATCTTGGGAGCCATTGATAAATTAATCTTCTGTGAAAATGTTCTAAACAACTTCGCAAAATTCATCAAGAATTATCATAAGCTTCCTTAAAAGATGGGAAATGAATTCGAGACGTGATGTTTTGAATCGATACTCTTACGGACCAGATAAAATAGAAACACAAGATATGATCCAAAAGGTCCATGAATTATGCCAAAAGAAGGAAAAGCTTGAAGAGGAAAAAGATAAATCTGATTGAAAGCTTTGTCATGTTTTTTCCTTTTTACATCAATCATGTTAATTTTTGAGATGTTGGAACATCTTTTGGATTAGCAAGTTGACTGGGTCATTTTGTGAGAACCAGTCAAATGAACTATTAAGGTGTATTTATTATTTTTAGCATACAATCCAAACTATTTCCCCTATTCTTTTCTCCCTTTCTCTATAAATGTAAAATGATGTGGCATTGTAAAGGGTTTGAGATTTTTGTAACAATAGTAAAGATCTTGGAGTTGAAAAGAGAGAAAAAAATTATATTTTCAATCTTGCTATTGAGGTATATAAGAGATATATATTACAAACTGCGTGTTGTGGTATTATCTTCTTCATTTAAGGCATTGTTCTTATGTTCAATGCATTATATAGTTCTTTAAATTTTACTATCTTGTTTATTGTATCTTTAGTATGTTATTATTGTTTAATCGTGTGTTAATATCTTTGGATCTAAATTTTTCTGAGAGAAATAACGTTTCTACCCATCATTTTCTCATGCTTCTCACTCTCTATAGTCATTTCCTTTCTTCTATTTTCTTTCATGCTCCTTTCTATAAATAATAAATCTACTATGATGAGATCCCAACCCCCAATGGTTAGATTAGTGTAAATATTGTAAATATCCTTTGGTGTGATTAGATTAGTAATAAATAGGATGCCTCCCCTTTATCCGAGGAGGAACATTGTCCCACATACTATGGTTGAACCTCATATTTTGTCTCTGAGAAAATACCTAACCAATAAATATGCAATTGAAATATAGTAAAACATTTACCATAATCAAAATATCCAATTTATTTGACAAAATATATTACATATATTGGACAATTAGCTCCTATAGTCAACGAGGATACTTCAAATATTCATCAAAAAATATTTCTCCAACTCTTATTACTAAATTTTTTGAAACAAATATCTAAAAATGAGTACAAATTAATTATATCTTATTCACATAATAATGTACACCATATAATTAACTTCTTAATATCTTGTGGGAAATAATTCCTATCAATTCCCCCTTAGTGAAAATATTAGGTGTAAGCACACTAGTGGTGCTAGAAACATAAAGGTATATCTTTACAAGATGAAATATTTAGGTATGTAGTTTTTATATTGTAGATATATAGTACAAATGATCATCTACATACATGAACTCATCAATTCCAACTTTCATTCTAGTGAACATTTTCACTGACCAGTCAGACTGCCACCGATTCACCTACGTATGAGAACTCAACAATTATCATTTTCCATTCTAGTTAACATCCCACTAACTAATCAACGAAGAAGTATGACAGTTACAAGATCCATGTATTCAATACACTCTTATTCATCTATATTTTATCTATCACAACATATATAATAAAATAAAAAATAACTATTTCAGTATTGCGTCCTCATTGCATTTGTATCCACCTTTATGGATTACTTCAAATCTAATCACAAAAGTATGCGATTTTTACCACTACCACACGGGATTTGATCCTACCTTTATTCATTTTAGTGCAAATGGTTTTCCAATGTTGCATCATCTAGTCCCTTCATTAGTGATGAATGAGAGGCACTTATTTCCCTCCACCCTCTAGTACCTATTTCCTCCAATAAAGGTGTTGCTTTAATCGTATGATGAATACTTCATGTTCACATGTTTCCACATTGTAATTTAGTTATATTTTCCCCCATAATGTGAAACACATATTCTTAGGACATCAAATTCTCCTAAAAAATCATTCATAGGGAAATTTTCTAAAATTTTCTTAAACATTTGAGAACTCACAAATTGGACTCAATGATTTATTAACTCATAGAAATGATACCTTTGAAATTTCACAAGACATAATTTTGATGACATGAATATTGTTTTGACTAGAGAAACTTGATGACAAAATTAAACTATACTTGGATCAAAATAAGAATATTAATCTTGACTATTATGAAACATTGTTACTCATATAACAATAATAAAGGAATTAACTATTATTTTTTAACATTAACTAAACAAGAATAAATTTGACAATTTTATATCAAAACTATAAATAAAATACTACTAATGGTCTTTTACAACAACAAAGACTCACACTCATTTAGAATCAAAAGCATAAAATTAAAAAATAATACCAAACAAAAAATAGAAAAAAAAATCTAATAAAATTAATGGATCACCAACCAATGAAATGGAAGATACAAAAAATATACACATTTTGTCCATTGTAAAAGCTAGCAAGGAGAAAAAATATGAACATGAGATGGATGAGGGAGTTCCGTGTGAATTCCATGCTAATATATTAACATAAATTCCTGTAATATTTTCATTATCTGCATAATATTATTTCAAGAGAGAATCAATAATGTCAAAATGTAAGTCATCTACAGCTAAAACATGCATAGATTCGTTCAAATGCTCATAACCTGAATTATCCCTCAATTTTACCCCTCCATATATTTTTCTACTAAGCCTCTCCAAATGAAAATGTCAAAACTATAATAAAAATAATACATAAATCACAACAAAGGTTGATTTATCCAAACATTTCAAGGTAGTATCGATGTAATATTCCTTATCTTACCCATGCCTAATCACAAAACCTCCTCACTTAATAACCCTATGGATAAAGAAATTTGAAATAAAGACAATGAATTAATGCACTTTCCTCAGTTAAACATTGTGTTCATAAAATGATTTCAGTAAAAATGAATAATATAATTTAAGTATGGGTTACTTATTCACTTTAGATTAGGTATAATAATAGGAGGCATATTTAGGTTAATTAATTTAGTATCAATGTTTAGATTATACTATACCTATTTAGCAACATGTAAGATAGAACTACCGAATCAAGTCCCAAATGAAGAAAGGCATATAAGGGGGAGATGTAATTAGTTAATTAAATGCTCAAGAAGTTGATATGGAAGCGGTATGATGGGCTGATATGATGTCCAAAAAATTAATAAACCATTTTGCATTTGATGTCATTTTAACCAAGGATGCGTCCAACACAATATTAAATGAAGAAAATGGATATGCAACTAGTTGTCTAGTCGTTTGAGTCTTAAAGGGGGGGTTTCCTATTTCATTTGAGTTTTTTCTATTTACTAAACTATCTATTGAAAATCAATAAAATTATAATACTACTAAAAGAAAAAAAAAATTAAACAACAAATAACTTAAAGATATTTATGGGAAATTATAAGGACAACAAAATTAGAATCTAGGTATAGGGACCAAAGATCCTGTAGGGCCTCAGAATATTGACCAATTCCCAAAGGGAATGTGCATGCATGGGACCAGTAAAGAGGATGGGCATGGTGCAAAGCACGTAGGACACGGGGTTTCAAAGGGTTTAGTAGAAACCACAGTGTTGAACAAGGCAGAGTAAAGGATTTTAGGACTTAGTCATATTCGTCTTTCCAAGAGGCACTTGAGGAAAAACGTGACCCAACTAGGCATGCTCAACGGATAAGGTTCCAACATCACAACTTAGTGTTCAAGGAAAGAATATTCCATAAATGGAACATTCCCGAAAGACATCATTGCAGAAAGTGGAGAACTCGGATATGAAGAAGCATGCTCCATTGAAGGACCACCTTGACACTTGGCAACCAAATTGCTAATTCAAGAATGGATATCGATGGGTGATAAACCTATTTATAGAGATTCTATAGAACGAGAAAGACACACCTGAGAGGATGAAGGTGAAGCTCTGCAGAAATAATAGGATATTCTAGGGAGTGGGTTTCTCATTAGAGGACTGTAGGAATGTTAAGACATCTAGGGGGTGGGTCTACTAAATATTTGTAATGAGGGAGACTAACTAGAACTATTGATACCTGAGATAGATACATATTGATCTATTTAGGCTCTTGTGAATGTAATATGGTTACTGAACTAATATAAACATGAATATATGATTTTTTTCTAAATATATTGTTCATGGGTGTAAACCCTAGTGCCTTCTTCTTTATGTTATGGGTCAGATCTACTATCTGTATGAGGTTTCTTTTGTAATCTAAATGGGAATGTTTTTGTAATGAATCATCATATGATTTTAGAATATATGCATGATAATTTAATTTTCTACATTTAATATTTCATCAATGATAACAAATTATCACAATGCTCACATAAAGGATGGGCACAACACCTACACGTGCCTCAGGTGAGTACTAAGTGCCCACTGGGTGATAGGAAAACATGCATTGGGTTAGAAGGTTATTCTAAGGACCTAAAAATGACTACATCTTAGTTCCATTTCTGGGACCTCTTTTTGAAGTAGTTGTGAGGGATGGTTACATCTTGGTTCCTTTAATGCATGATGACATACCGCTTGACCCTAAAAAGTGTTGAAGCAAGGTTTAAGATCACAGAGGATGATTTTTCTCAAATATTTACTACTAGACTTGAGTTTGATGCACGCAGATGGGTAGAAGAACACCTATATCATGATTTGTATAAGACCTTTTATTGTTGCTTTCCAGTAGAATTTTATGAATGGATTTCAGCATATTCATTTACATCAAGCTAGTACTATAGATTGTGCATATTTACACAAGATGATTACGAGAGGCAACAGGATGTAGATCTAACTTGGAAACATGTTGTTGATCACTAATGGAAAAGAGTGCTAACCAGTTATACCTTAGAATAAGTCATTTCTACATATTCCTGTCTAGAGGTTGCAAAGTTTTAGTTCTTAAGGGAACATAGAGGATGATTTTTGTGATCTATGCCATCGGTTATGAATATATTGATCATTACGCTAAGTTTGCAGGAATACCCCATGGATGGTTAATCTTCTCTGAGTGCTGGGAAAGGAAGTTAGGGTAGAAGAAGATGGCAAAAATTATGATGGAAAAGCATAGGGAAGAGAGGCAACTCAAGTATAGTGAAGCATGTGAAATGAATTTGTATAGACAACATGAGGTTTCATGAGTGATGGATATATGGAGGAAAATTTTGTGGGAAGGAATTAAGGTTTGTGTAGAGGATGTGGAACCTAAGAAGTATGTGCTACCCCATCTTGGCAAGTGCAGGAGAGAAACTCCTTTAGTTTCTGATGTGATTTCATCACGTGGAAAAATAAGATTCATCACCTGGTGACCAAACCCTAGCACTTAGTTTTCTAAATCAAGAAACAAGTATTGCTAACCCAATTGGTATCAATGGAAGTGACCAATCTACATGTAGGAGGTATAACTTCTCATTTGGGACATCTATGGCCACATAAAAAATTCATGTGTTTCGAGAAATTTTTAGGAAAAGTGCTTGTATAAAAATTATGGGTATCACATTTAGGAGTGGCGTGGGATACACGTCTGGTAGGATAGAAATATCACAAACCATCAGTTCACGGTTTAGTGGAACATTGGGAACACCATGTGCAATTGCTTCGGGCCCATTACCAATTACAAGAGGAGGACCTGGTGCGCCTGACATATATAGAGGTTGATCTGGTAGATCCAGAGGCATAGGACCTAGTTGATCTAGTGGATCTGGTGGTGGAGGAAACACCGGAGGTAATTAATGTACTGGATTAGGTGGACAAGGGCCTCAACCACCTCTACAAGTATTTTTTGATATGTCTTTACATCTACCAGATTACAAGGGTGTTGAGGATACTATAGAGCATGTGCACAAGTGTGAATTTCTATGGTGCACAAAGGTGATCACTACCCTAGAGAAAAATAAAAATAAATTTTTAACAACATTGCAGGGGTTTGATAATATATGGTACCAAAAGTATGAACCCCATCAAATGGTGGTAGATTACACCACACTACAAAATTCCTTCTCGGTTGAATTCCATATCCTTAAATTTGAGTAGAAGAGCATTAGGGCTATTAAAGAGATCCAAAAAGGAATGGTAGAGAGTGTATGGGAATATGAAGCATGGTTCAAAACTCTCTTGTCAAAGCTATCTTATGATATTAATCCTTCTCAGCATGCTCAATGGTTTGTTGGAGGATTGATAACACCATTCAGAACATTTATTTCAAAAAATACATTCATGGACCCACGCGCAAGGCCTTGGAGGATTCCCTGTGTGATGAGGCTATTAGAAGTGTAGATATCGGTATTAGCCATTTCCTTGAGGCTAAAATTTTTGTGATGGCAAAGCAATAGAAGAAGCTATCTGTGAATTCAGCACATGAGACTCACAATGGTATATGGTGCATGGATTGTGAGATAGAGGGACACAAAAAGGATAGTTGTCCTTGAAGGTCGGTACACGCCATGCAGGTGGACTGTGAAATTTTCCATAGGGATCATGATGCAAGTAGATTCCCACTTTTGCACTACATGATCTGTAATAATATTTCTTATTATTGCAAGATATGTAACTCTACGACCCATGACACCAAATATTGTAGGCTAATTAACCATATACATGATGTCATTGATCTTGGCGTGTGATAGACTAGCCTTGAAAGTAGTTTCAAGGATTATGATCACTACTATAACGGGATCACATATGGAGGATCATGTGAAAGAGGTTTTCATGGAGGATTTCATGGTCATAGAAACCATAGAGGAGGAGGTGTGTTCCCACGAGGAACCTAATATTACTTTTTGTCTACGTAGCATTATAAGTGTAAGTGACATGATCTATTATAATGCTTGTGGTGTAGAAAGAAACATAAGGATGAAGAGTTCCCTAAGCTATTTGAGTACATGATCCTGCAGCACCAAAAAGATAGGAGAGATGGCATGGTAAGCATAAAGAAGGCTGACTCATAATGATAGCCGAGAGAGGTGTGTGAGTGAGGAATAGAACCTATACTAGTGACGACACGAGTAGAGGATGTGCGCATCAGGAAGATTCCAAGATAAAGAACATTGGTTACAAGAGAAGAAGTGGTACATGGGAATTATCCAGATAATACTCATTAAAAAGAGGTATATGAGGAGACTATGGATGTGATTTGGAGTTTGCAAGGAGAGATGCAGTGTCTGAAGGAGTAGTCAAGGAATTCAAAGTAAAGGAAGTATGAAAAGGCTCTACAGAAGAGTCTAAATGAGGTTATGGAAGTATGTAAGATGTTAAGGAAAGATAATTTCATTCCCTCACTAAAGAATGGTTATGAGAGAAGGTACCATGAATTGGAGGAGAGCGTGAGAGGCAGGTTCTTCATGCCAACCTTCCTCCCCACTTCCTTGACTATGACAAGGAGATTACTCTGAATGCTATTGTATATGGGTAGCTTCTAAGCAATATTCTGATTGACAAAGGAATGGAAGTCAATGTTATCACCTTAGATGCATGACATCAAATGGGAAGGCCCCCATTACAGCCATCCTTAAATGTGTTGTATATGGCTAACAAGAAAAAGGCAATTCCCATTAGTGTCTGAAGGACACTGTTATCACTATTTAAGGGGTGAAGTTCACTATGGATTTTGAACTCTTGGTGCTAGCTGAGGCAGACAACTTTCCAACATTATTTGGGTGCCCTTGCTATTACAAAAACAATTTTGACCTAAGGTTCAACAAGGGATATATTAGTTTTGAGAATAAAGAGGAACGGGTAAGTCCGCACCCTATACTAAGCCCTTGGGAGAAGAATTCCTTGACAGAATATATGTGTGCTCTATTAGAGACCCTGAGGTAATTCATCCTATAGAAGGAATTATCCAGTTTGAAGACGCTCAGTCTATATAACCAACATAACATATGACAATTGGGTGTATGGAACTTATGAATTAATTAGGATAAATTTGAGAGGATTGGTGAAAAGGGTAAAAAAATCATGCTCGGTCAAGCACCTAGGACGGAAGAAGATACCAAGTTAATTTAGAGGAGCTAACCCTGATGATTTCTTACGAGAAATAGAGGCTCAGTGAAGAAATGATAACAAAAGAAGAGAAATTCTCAACTATAACTTGCTTAGGAAAACCACATGCTGGTGGGAGCCTCATTGTAAAAAAATTCTGGAGTGGTGTGAGGTGAGAATCACATTCTCTATAAGGTTCTCCTGAAGTAATGCGCCCACTGTAATATAAGACTACCATGGGTAGGAACCTGCCTCGTTCGACATCTAGGCATGTGAGAAGGTATGGATGGGAGGCATGGAGGCATTACCACCTTCTTTATGGGTATAGAAGTTATATTACACTTTGTAAGGTTGTGCACATGCATGGTATATTCACTCTAAAATGCACCACTAGATAGTAAATTAGAAGGAGATAATAGTTGACCTTCTTGAAGCCTTCAAGTATCAAAGTGCTAAACCATCAATGGATAGAGCACTGCAGGTTGTTAAGTGCCTAATGATGGGAGATAGCACCATGGAAGAAGATAGGGTATCATAATTATTGGGTGAACCTAGTTTGGAATCATGCCTTGATGAGGAATAGTTAGAAGAAGTGTAGCTTGAGCGTGCATGCATGGAAAAGCAAAAAGTAAAATTGGTCTATATGATAGATAATGAAGAAATTGAGAGTCTGGATGCTAACCATTATGAAGGTAAGTGTGAAGTTATGGATAATGTGAATGAGTGAGCACATGCCTACCATGATCTATTGAAGAAAAAAAAGGTTAACATTGGTTCTAAGGTAGAACCTAAGGAAGCTATCATTGGGGATTATTGGTCAGAGAAAGAGTTTTCCAAGATCATTAACCTTTTCTACAAGTTTCAAGATTTGTTCACACATGGGCACCATGAGTGCAAATGGGTCCACCACTCCTTGGGAGAAATGAGGATCAAGTTGAAGGAAGGTGCGTGCCTAATTCAAAAGAGACCATATCAGATGAATATGAACTTACATGTATAGGTCAAGGAGGAGATAGAAAAGATGACAACATCATGTATTGTTGAGGCTCTAGAGGAATCATAATGGGTGAGTCTAATGGTCATATGCATTAAGAAGGATGGGAGGATAAGGTTCTATGTTGATTATAGGGACTTGAATGCAGTGTGTGTCATTGACCCTTTTCCAACCCCCTTCACTAAATAAATTTTAGGAGTAGCAGAGCATGAGGTCTATTCTTTTACAGATGGGTTCTCAGGGGGCCACCATGTTATAATTGAAAAGGAAGAAAAGAAGAAGAAAACCATCGCCACTAATTGGGGAGTTTTTTCCTATATAGTCATACCTTTTGGGATGAATAATGTGCCTACTGTATTCTCGCACATCATGGTACTAGCCTTCCAGGACTTCATCCATAAATTTCTTCAAGTATACTTGGATGATTGGACTGTTTATGGACTAGTAAAATACCATTGTGACAATTTGAGGCTAAGGTTTGAGAGATTTCAGTAGTTAAGGATATCCCTCAACATCAAGAAGTGTTTTTTTGCTACGCCATTTGGGAACCTATTAGGACATAACATATGCAAGGAATTTTTGTTGGTGGATCCTGCCAAAGTTACAGTTATTGTAGGATTGGGGGAGCCTACCAGTCAGAGCATTGTATGTGGATTCCTTGGGCATACGGGGTACTATAGGAAATTTATTAAGGGATATTCCAAGATCACCATGCCCTTGGAGGAATTTCTTAAACATAAGAGTTCCTTTAACTAGGGAGAGGCACAATAGAAGGTGTTTGACACATTGAAAGATAGGCTTATCACTGCACCCATATTACGCTTTCCTTCTTGGGATAAGCCCTTCCATGTGCATGTTGATTCCTTAAGAAAAACCATTGGAGCAGTACTGGCACAACTTGGCAAGGGGATTGTTGATCACCCCTTTTGTTTTGTCAGTAGGAAGTTGACACCAACAAAACAAAATTATAAAACTACTGAATGTGAAGCACTATTAATGATCTACATGCTGAATAAATTTAGGCAATATCCTCTAGTAATGCCATTCATATTCTACATGGACCACATGACACTCAGGTACTTGGTGAACAAGCCCATTCTGCAAGGGCACATATTTTGTTGGGTCCTATTATTTCAATAATTTGAGTTTTTAGTTGTGGTAAAACTATGAAAGAGTAATTCAGGACTTAATCATCTATCAAGAATTGACTTAAGGGAGGACACATAGAGCATTGAGGATGCCATGCTAGACGTGTAATTATTTAGGTTGTGGCATACGCCTTCTGACTTAGAGAATATTACAATGTTTCTTAAAATGGGTGTGATGTTGGAAGGAGTGAAGGATTTGAAGAGAAAGTAGTTGGCTATACGTGTCACACCTTACATGTTAATTAGTGGATATTTTTACAACTTAGGTCATGATGAGGTTCTGCACTGATGCGTATTAGAACATGATCGTGTTGCAATCATGGAGGAAGCACATTGTGGGATTATAGGAGGACATTATAAAAGAAATGTAACCACATAGAAGATTATACTTATAGGGATTTGATGGGATAATATCTACTAAGATTTTATTGAGTTTTGTTAGGCATGTAACCATTGCCAACACCTTGGAAAACCTGAAAGGAGGGATGAAATTACCTTACAACTAATAGCTAGCGTTGAATCATTTGAAAAATGGGCAATTGACTTTGTATGACCAATTTTACCTTTCACGTGAAGGATTGTCTCGTGTTACATCATCACTTTCACTGATTACTTGAAAAGATGGGAAGAGGAAATGCCTACAAATGATTTCACAAGGAAATCAACAATATTCTTATGGGAAAACATAATCAATAGGTATAGATGTCTATTGAGTTTAACAAGTGATAGGGGTACACACTTTCCGAATGAAATGGTAAAGATTTTGTTGGCATATTTTATGATAGCCCCTCACAAGACCACCCCATATCACCCATAAGAAAATGGGACTACTGAAGCATTTAATAAGATACTAAGTCATAAATTAACTAATATTTGTGACGTTGGTAGAAATCATTGGGATGACAAGGTATCATCCATTATATGGGCATATAGAACAACCTACAAGAGATTGAATAAGGCCACACCATTTAATTTCATGTTTAGCATGAAGGTTGTTTTGTCGGTTGAATTTATGCTACCATCATTGTATATAGTGCATGCAAGAGGATTAGCTGATGAAAAATCACTCGAAGAAAGATTTGATAATTTAATGTAGCTAGATGAAAGGTGATCATTTTCTAGATGGATTTAAAGATAAAGAAGGAAAGGAAAAAAGTAGGGCATGATCATCATAGTAAAAACAAACAATTTGACGTTAGGTAGATGGTTTTGTTATATGACTCTAAATTTTTGCCCCATCTTGGGAATTGAAACTCCATTGGTTAGGACCATACATCATCTCATACATACTTGCTACAGGTGATTTTCAGTTACACACGCTGGATGGGACAAGACTACCAGGTCATTTCAATGGGAATAGGCTGAATCCCTACTATAAATAAGTCTTCCTTGTGTTTATAAATAAGGAATTTTTTCTAGTTAGCATAGGATTTCCCTTCATGAATTTTATTTTTCTTGTGTTTCCCCTTCGTGTTTCTTGTTCCTTTTTTATTGTGTTGTTTTTTGTACCTTGTGCAAATGTAACCACATTAATTTCTAGGTTTGTGTATACACAGAGGACCACACAATCTTTTAGTGTGGGGCCGAGTAGAATGAAGAGAGAAAGAAGATGATAATAGTTGTGATGGCCCGGATTGAAGTATGAAAAGTGCGTAAGGTAGGAAAGTGCACGTGGAAAAGGTGGATGAGAAAAAAATTTGTCAGGCTAAGGCTATACAAGGACCGCGTACAAAGGATAAGAAGTGGAGGAATAACAAGAGGTAGGTGAGAGAAAAATTAGGTCAATAGAAGAAGTGTTGTAGATGCGCGTGTAATATTCTTCATTCAGTAAGGAATTTTTGTGTGCCAGAAGGTTTTAGAGCATTTTTTGCACATGGCTTGGCACGTGGGTAAAGGCGCTTAAGATCAAATTTAGTGGAAAATTCTTCTTTTAATGTTGAGTACTTTGGTAGGTGACATAACATTTATCGAGGGAGATAGGAAAAAAGATATAAGTAAATGTTTAGGCACATTATTATTTACCTTTCCATTACAATATTGAAGAGCTTTGTGAACTATGGAACCTAAAAAGAAATATTTGTGTGAAGAAAGAAGAGTGAAAATCTCAATTGCATGACTAGGGTGATCTGAAAACTAGAGTGGAAGGAGTACATGGGCATAGGGAAGAAGATTTTAGTGGAATATGTTGTCTTATGGAAGAGTTTTATAGGTTAGGGTTTTGTAGATAGGGAACAGGAATAGAAGGATTATTTCGTAGAGTTGAGCCATATATTTGAGCAGAGTGATGAAGGAGAGAAAGGAGTTTATTATTTTAACCTGAAAATAAGATGAGACCAAAGAAGGTGACCATTTCACCTAAGAAGGGAAAGGGAAAAGGAAAACAAAATGCCACCACTAGTTTAAATGAAGAATAATATATGGAGATGCAGTACCCGAATGGGGTGTTACTTGGGAAAGAATGGGTATCCCAAGTGAGGAAGATGGACATGAGCAACTATATTCATTACAAAATTACCAGAGAGAAGGAAATGGTGCTAGAACATGTTCGTCCAATGGATAAATGGACACCAGAAGGGATGCCAATTTACAATGATGAAGTTAAAGTAAAACTAGAGAAGGTCGGGCTACTGTAATTGTTTGAGTTTCCCTATTTTGGTAAGCCTGAGTGGTTATACTAATGGTTGATATCGCACATGTATGAGGACCACTTCTACTTTATGTTCCGTAGAATGCAAATAACTCCCCATCTCATCTCCATGTTTACTGGCCTTATCTATGAAGGTTATTCATTAGATGATGACTTGTAGGATAGAAAGGATACTAAGAAGACCATGGAGGAGTATGATTATAAAAAGGGATTGTTTTACTTCGATATCTTAGATATCCCTAACCTTTTGATGAGAATGGCCACGTGCCTAGTAACCAAGCTAAATGGTCAAGAGAGGTGGACACAAATAAATACCGCATGGTTGAATGTATGCTAGAAAATTTCAAAAGGTACCATCTATAAATTTTCTGCCTACATAGCAGAAGAGATCATCAGCACCACAGAAGAAGGAGAGAAGATAATGTTCAGCAATGTTCTTCTCACCATTGTCTTATCAGAAATTGGAGTGCTTGAAGGCCTAGAGAAAATTGTATGAGAGTATCTAGATGAAGATCCCTCCCCATGAATAGGTTTGATAAATACACATGTAATACCATGATGACCACCCATAAAGCGTGCCTAGAGAAATGGTATAAGCGAATGCGCGATGCATTTGAGGCTGAGTGGAGGATACTACAAACATTTCCAGCACTAGTAAATGGAGAAGCTGATTTCATTGTCTATTAACATTTCTACATTATCATGTTCACTCTTTTAGATGGGACCAAGAGCCCATGGTGTACATTATCCTTCTCCTTCACCATGCAATATTTCCAAGTAGGGGTAAATCTATTTGAGGAAGCTAAAAGACTAAGGTTTGAATTTTGTAAGGTGGGCTAGGACCACCACAATTTTTGAAGGAAGATGTTATATCCAAAGAAACATGCCTATATGGAGAATAATGTCTCCCATGAGTTGTGCATGATAAAACCCTTGGTGTTGCCAATTGCTAGAAGGGCCACAACGATAATATACTTATGCATTATGCCCAATTATGAAAAGGGTGCTTACTTTGAGAATGATGTATCCATCCATAAGGACCCAACTGGTAGGAAGAAGGTTATCCCAAATAAGAGAGAAAGGGAATACACCCTGGAGAAATGAGCACCAGAAAAGAAAGCACCAAATGTGCATATAAAACAATCTGTGGGCGCACCAGAGTCAGGCGCTAAGCCAAGCACATACACTTGCATGAAGAAGTATCCCATCAAGGAGAAGGAAAAGACACTCGAGGAAGAGTTATCAGGACAAGAAGAGTCTCCTAGAAGGAAATCACATGCTAAAGAAGATGAATAATCCACAACTAGGGAGAAACATAATGTAGCAAGGAAGGTAGACTCAGAGGAAACGAAGATCTTGGAGGCCTATAGGGGTGAGAGAGATGACGATGAGGATGAAGAAGTTTATAATCATCCCATGTCAGATGTACATGACTCAGGGGAAGAAATAAATGAGGGGAAGGGTGGAGAAGAATAATGTGCCCAAGGAAAAGGGGAGACTGAAGAAGTAAATAGGAAGGATCAGAGAACCACTATCCTTGCCAAGGAGAAGATAGAAGAGTCCACAAAGAGAGAAGTAGCGGGAATAATTGAGAAGTTAGTGGAGTAAGAACTAGTGTGGAGAGCGGATGAGATACTCAAGGAGATATAAGAAGAGAGCGTAGGAAAGGAATATGGAATCCTGGGTGGATATCCTAGCTTAGCGGTAAGATTTCCAAAGGATGTGCACACATGAGGGAAGAACGTGGTAGTAGAACAAGGGCAGAGAATGGGCTATATCCATGATCCAAAAAAAATTCTATGTGTATGCTTCTAGAGCACCGTGCTGATAGAACAACTCCTAGTAATGTCTTCATTTGACGAAGAAGACACATACCTGAGAACCATGAAGATGTTATCTTGAGATTTTGAGTCTCGTATTGATGAACCTTAGTTTAAAGTTAATCAAGGAGCACTAATGAAGGTCCCAAAGACCAAAATTATAAACCCATTAGTGAATGCTCAATAGTTGTCATATAAGAAAGTTTGAAGTGTGCTCAACATGGTTTTAGTTAAATTTGAGGAAAGGATTTTTGGAAGGAATGATCGGGTGAGATTCCTAGAAGGGGAATTGGAAAAGAAAAAGGATGAGCTCATGGAAAAGAGAAAAGATATGAAGCAAGAGGAACTAATCAACACACAGTTAAGGTGCGAGATGAAGGAGGAAAAGGCTAGGGTACGTGAGGTTTATAAAAAGGTATAAATGATTACAGATTATATTATCTTAAAGCATCCAGACCTAGCACTGTCTAATCAGAAGTACGAGTCAACCTTGCAATGATTGGATGACCTAACTCACATCCTCGCCATGGGGAGTTAGCCTCTCGATTTAGAATCAGTAGAATAATTGTTAGCATTCCAAGAGAAAGAGGAGAAGATGAAGGTGGTGGAGATATTCGATTGGTACACTAAAATCCTTGCCAATATAAGGTTGCCACATAGATATTTGAAGCTGCTTATGATAATTACGTACACAGAGATAAAGTGGAAAGCATTATAGTTGTCACCCATGAGGCAAACCTCAAAGAGTTTCAAGAGAAGAATAAAGGGAATAGGTTAGAGTGGGATAAGATCCTGACTGAGGGAAAAATGAAGTCTAAAGCCATCGAGACCCTGAGAGGCTTGATAAAAAATTGGTTGAAGGAATTATATCCATAGATCACTTGCAAGATGGATGTGTTAGACGTCCTCAACATGTAGTTGGAAAACATTGTTGATAAACTGAATTCTAAGGATGATGAACTAGGCGTTGAAGAGGTGAGCTCCTTAGTAGGTGACCTCTGTCAACATGTGTAGGGTGAGGTGGAGGTCTGGGAGAAGATTGAGGTAGATATAAGAAAGGATTTCCCACTCATTCTTTAGAAACAAATAAATTTGTCTTCATTCATCCATTCTTTATTTTTTCCATTTCTCATTCTTCATTCTTCATTATTTAGTCCTGTCATTATTTATTTGGATAGGATGCCTCCGAGGATAGAGGAAAATCTTAGTGTGGGGTGATGTTGGGCCTCAGAATATTGACCAAGTCCTAAAGGGTACATGCACGCGTGGGAAAAATAAAGAGGATGTGCATGGAGAAAATCACATAGGACATGGGGTTTTATAATGGTTTAGTCAAAACCACAACATCATGCAAGAGGCACTTGAGGAAAAATGTGACCCAACTAGGCATGCTGGATGGATAAGGTACTAGCTTAATGACTTGTTAGTCAACGAATGAATATTCCACACGTGGAACATTCCCAAAAGACATCATTGAATAAAGTGGAGAAATTGGATCTGAAGAAGCATGCTCTATTGAAGGACCACTTTGAAACTTGGGAACTGATTTGCTACTTTAGAAATACATGGAGGTGGGTGTTAAACCTATTTATAGAGATTAGCTAGAAAGAGAAAGACACACCTGAATGGAGAGAGGATGAAGGTGAACTTCTGTAGAAATAATAGGATATTCTAGGGAGTGGGGTTCTCATTAGAGGACTGTAGAAATGTTAACACATCTAGGGGGATGGGTCTACTAAATATTCATAATGAGGGAGAATAACTAGAACTATTGATACCTGAGCTAGATCCCTATTGATATATTATGGATCTTGTGGATGCAATATGGTTACTAAACTATGATCAACATGAATATATGGTTTTGCTTTAAATATATTGTTCATGGGTGTAAACCCTAGCGCCTTTTTGTTTATGTTATGGGTCATATCTACTATTTGTATGAGGTTTCTTTTATTATCTAAATGGGTATATTTGTGTAATGACTCATCCTATGCTTTCATAATATATGCATGATCATTTACTTTTTAACACTTAATATGTCATCAATGACAACATTGTCTCATAATTCTCATATAAAGGAGGGGCTCAACACCCATGCGTGCCTCGGGTGATTGCTCAACACCCGTTGAGTGATAGGACAGTGCACATGGGGTTAGAAGGTTATTCTAAGGACATAAAAATGACTACATAGCCAATCTAAGATTCATTCTCATCCTTCTAATAATAATATAAATAAGACAATGGATAATTGAAGAAGTATTAGAAAATTTAAGCTCCATCATAATAATACATCAGAGGAAATTGGTTGACAGTATATGTTTCTTATAGATTATTTTTTGTTAGCAGTATTATGATTCCAACTTAGGTGATCTTTTGCATTTCCTAAAGTAGTCACTTATAAATGTTCAAGGTAAAGTATCAATGGTGGGATTTCCTTTGTTGACACTGGGGATAATGCCAAAGTTTTATTTAATTGGATAAAAATTTTAGTTAGTTTAAATACAATAGTTCAAATGTATGCATATTAATCTTAAGTTTTCTCAATCCTCCATCTATATATATATATATATATATATATATATATATATATATATATATATATATATATATACACATACACACACATAAGTCCAAAACAAGGTTTTTGAGTTCCCTACACAATACTCAGACCGTACGCCCACTTCTAGTTTTCTATCTGCCTTCTTGCCCATTTTTTTTAAATTTATAGTGTATTTTTTTATGCTTGATCAATGATGATGTCCAATAGTGCAATCACAAGTATAATTTCTTTACCTACAGTCCAATAGTTCTCAATCAATGATGTTTTCCAATAGTACTTGGTCAATGAGTTGTAGAGGACATTTAAATAGTGATCTAATGATTTCTGTTGTAGTTCAAAATCAATACTCTTTCTATTTATTTATATTAATGTGTGTGTGCATATGCATTCAGGAAGGTATTCAAATTTAATTTAATTTAAGTTCTAGGTTAATATATTGGGCCGACCCATTATTGTTTATGATATTATTTAAAATTTCATTTGTTCTTTTTGTTAAACACAAAATGCCTGTGTTTATGGTTTTGTTATAGGGATATTCAAATCTATAAAATTTCACACCCAATGTACCCAGGAAATCTAGAATTTTTTCAAACGTAATGAAAAATTCTACTTTCTTGTTGATGGTTGTTACCGTTACTTCATCCCTATAATTTAGAACACGATTTGATTATATTTGATGAGATATATCAACCTCAAGGGAAAATAAAGAAAAATTTATATGCATCATATTTCTATGCTCAATATGTTCCATCATAAAGTTTCCACGAGCCTTCCATTTTATCTGATTATGTCTCTCTCGATGTCTCTTAAGGACTTCCGGCATGACAATACCAAAATCCCACTGCATCACATTATTATTCTCCATTTTTACAAAATTAGAAACCCAATGTATATAATTTAGAGGACTCTTATGATAACTACACTCTATCCAAATGCATTAATAGCCTACAGAAGAAGAAGGGTATTAACACTCATGGGGAGGGAAAGGATTGTATTGTGGCTGTAGATACATCTTTAGGCATGAAAAGGAAGTTTTCCAAAGGTAAAGAAAGGTTGGATTCTGATTAGGGCTCAGCTCTAGACAAAATTACCCTTCAGGTAAAACAGGTAGAGAAGGGTGTTAATTATTTTGGTGAGATTGGGTCTTGCTTGGGGGATAGTGTGAAGAAATTTATTGAAACTTCGAATAAAATATTTAATTTTCAAATTTCTATCAGAGAGGAGCTTAGTGGGTTATAAAACATGGTAATGGATATTTAGGGGAGGTTGGTAAAACTAGAGCAAGGATGTAAAAATTACATGTTAAAGTTATATCTCTATAACTCTGAGGAGGACGAGAGGGTAAAGCATGGTTCCCAGACCCTGGATGAAAAGGATCACAAATAGAAAGGTTAAGAGGTGCACACATTGGTTCGTACAAGTTCTTGAGCCAAATAGTTTTAGGATTTATTAGTTCTTGGCACACTGTTTTTAGACTTTTCTCTTGGGAGGGTTGTTTCTCCCTATTTTTTTTGGCTTTAGATTGTTCATTTATATTCCTTCTAGTTCTTCTTGTTTATGTAACAATTTATTAGGTTATGGTATAGGTTAAGCTTTTCTAGACCTTTTTGTGCATTGTTCCTTTTTTGTTTCTATTTGGTATTGTTCATGATGTACGTGATGTAAGGCCCCTTGGAACCATAATCCATGTTCTTACCTTATCTATTAAAAAAATTTAAAATTCATATTTCTATGTATAATATTCCAGTATTTTAACTATTTTTCATAAGCCTACATTTTATTATTTAGAACATATATTGAGTTTAGCAATGTATATTAACTAGATAATGGAATTCATGGTTAGTATGTAGTGTTGTTTTAGGGCGTTGAGGATGAGAAAATACAAGATGTGGTTAATAACATTGTATAAAAAGAAACTACCCAAATGGATGATATGGTACATGGGTGTACATTGATGTTTTCCAACACTACTAGTTTTCTCAGTGAATGATGTTTTTATTCTTGCCCCTACACTCGATAATTAGAAAGGGGTAGTAATTTTGAAGGATGTGGCTAAAAGTGTTAGTCCCTAGCGATAGTGGGGATGGGAAATCTGATGGGTGGAAGATAAATAAAGATATCTATTGGTTGTTCCCACAATTTTGGATTTTCTATACTCACTATCGTCTAGTCAAATTCAATATATTAATATATGTACATTTATGAAATTTACATTGATTACTATTGTAGCCAATTTGAGACAGACCTTCTCTGACTCCCCTTGCTCATCAGCGCCCCATACAACTACCTAGGTTTCCTATGGCATGAAATGCCCCATATATATATATATATATATATATATATATATATATATATATATATATATATATATATATATATATATTCTTTTATAGTTTTTTTTGCTCCTCTATCATGTTCATATAAAAAAAGTCAATGTTGAACAATAAATTTTATCATTTATTTTCAATTAATACATAGTAAAATTTGACATAGTTCTAAAAAATTTATTTAGTTTCGATTAAATTTATTATTCACTAGAAGGCATCCACCTTTGAATATTCCCCTGCTATAAAGTGTCAAATTTTGATGACTATTTCAGGAAGTCAAATTCCTTCACATTGTTCATGTCTGCCTATATTTTCCTAATTGCACTTTTTAACTTGAAAATTTTATTTCTGAATTATGTGTGCCTAATTCAGGGTTTAGAGGAATGGCTTGATATTGGTATTAACATAAATGCAAATCCTCAATAAGGAATTTATCAGGGATTTTTTTTATTGAGGATTATTGCGAAAAGAATAAAAATAAGTTTTTTTAGTTCTATCAATAGTTCTACCCTACCCTTGATCACTGCAATAGGTATGGTTCCTAAATTTTAGAGGCATATAGTTTCATTTCATTTTTAAAATGATTAGATATCTTGTTAGTACAAGAAAACAAATTGAATGAGGTTTGAAAGTTTGTAAAGAGTTTAATGATGACATGTGTCTCAGTTTTTAATGAAAATAAAGCAATTTCAAGCCTTGGTCTTGTCTCTATTTATTTTTGGGTATTTTTATGAATGTGTATTTTTAGGATTCTAATTAGTATTTTTAATTAAACTACCACCTCTTATCATTTAAATTATGTATCTTTTAATCTAAATATGGTGTATCATTTAGGCTATGCTTCATTTTTATAATTATTTGATTATGTAAAGTGGTTCAGTTTAACGAGGCACTACACATTCGACCTACTACATAAAAACCACCTATAAACTCTTTTTGCTTATATTCAACTGCTGTAGTCATGTGTCACTAAGATTTTTTTTTTTCATGGAAAATAAAACCCACTCTTTCCTCACTAATGGTATTTGCATTTTCTACACAGTTTTTTAAAACTACCAAACTTAATCAGCTCACCTTTGCCACCATTCTCCTAGCCTGTAGTAAAATAAGAACTTTGGAATAGGGTGTGGACATTGATCAAAGAATAATAGAAATTGGTTTTTGTAAAATGTTGTAGTTGCTAGTGTCTTTTGTTGATATGAATGAAAATGTTGAAGTATATAAAAATCACGTGAATTGTTTAACAAAATGCCTAAAAGAAATGTTTTTTTCATGGATTGTTATGATGCAAGGGAATACAAAAAATATTATAGTTTCATCAAGAATCATTAATAAAGAATATTTACACACATGTAGTTGCATAAACTCTAAGAATGATCAAAGTAATGCAATATGAAATTTACTCAAAAACACAAGAATGGTGCAAGATCAAAAACCTCACAATAGCTCAAGCTGTGTGTAAAAATAGGAGAATAATCATAGGGGAATTACATTATAGAATGGAAATGTAACTATTATGACACACCATGATATATAATACATGTCATAGTAACTCCTATGACACAAAAACAAATTAAGCAAGATGAGTCAACATGTGTAGAAAATATTCCAAGTAAATAAATAAATACAAGGAAAATAATATCCTAGAGTAAAAATAGGGTTGTTGAAATATTTATGGAAACTTTGAAGTGAATGCAATTGGAAGGTGTAAACCTAGACTTAAAAACTTTTCTAGCATACTCATTATTAGCCAAAATGGGATCCCTAGAGTAGGTTATTAACATAAAAAAAAATTACAATGGAAAGGGTGTTGGGCCCCTAAATAATCGACTAAGTGCACTAAGGCCCATAGGCGCACAAGACTTGGGTTGGAGGATGGGCGTGCAAGAAGAAGACACGTAAGGCCTAGCAGAAGAAGGGCACGTAGGATAAGGTGTGTAGGACATGGGTTAAGGAAGGGTTTAAGCAAACCCGTGGCACATGCACATAGAGCCTAGGTTTTGGGACTTAGCCATATTTTTCGACTCGGGTGAGACATAAGGAAAACAGGACCCGACCATGCATGCGAAGAGAATAAGGTGTTATTCTGACCACATGGGACCCATAAAGGGAATATTCTTAGCGATGGAGGTGCACATGGGAGACCATAATGTTAGAACATGCAGAGCCCATGCTGGAGGAGTAGGTGCACTTAGGAGTCTATCATGATAGAATGTGGAAATCCCATACCTTAGGGAACATGTTCCCATGAAGAGCCCATACGGATGCTTGGAAATGGATCTGAGGCTACATGAGGATGATTTGGCACTTCAAGATGCCTATATATACAAGTGCATGCAAAAGAGAAGGTAGCGAAGGACAGAGAGAGCAGAAATCTAAAGATACATTGCAGTGACTTTGCGGGATCATGTAGAGGAAATATGATGGAATAATGTATTAATGGGTTGGGTTATAAGTTTTTATTTGTATGCATGAAGGAGGTGATCCCTATTGTAATGTATGACTTAAGTCTAGTCAAGATATGGTAGTCTAATGGATCCATTGATTGTAATGAGTATGAATGTAATGAGGATACAAACATAAATGACCATGAGTATAATTGATTCGATCCATATCTATATTGTTCCATTTCTATTCGTGGATGCTATGAAATGGATGTAAGCTCTTATGTATTTTCCTTTTTGCTATAGTCTATCTGTTTTCTACAAGTACTCTCTATTTGGAATGAACACATTTGTCTAGAGGTTGCTCTGAGTCTTATGATGAACGTATGTCTCATTGCCACCATTATTCATTAAATTTCATGATATAGATAATGGTTTCCCACTTAACTCACATAAAAGAGAGAATCAGCATCCACACGTGCCTCGAGTGAGCTCCCAGTTCCCATTAGGTGATAGACTAGTGTGCATGGGATTCCCTTGTTCTTCTGGTGGGTGTAAAAATGGCTACATCTTGGTTCCATTTTCGGGACCTGTTTTCAAAGTTTTGTGACCCGCATCGCATTTCGCAACCTAACCTCACCACCTAAACCTTACACAATTATTTATTAATTACCTTATAATTAATAAATCCACATCACCATACCTGCCACCTCATGTCGCCACCTCATCGTGACCTAGTCTTAACCCTAAACTAACCTAATTAAGACCTATAACTTGGTCCAATTCCACACCTATGACTAATTACTCCTCATCCGCACCTAAAACCAACTTCATAATGACTTGACCAAGCCCGCTACCAATCCCTCGGAAGAAAAGGAGGGAAAGCTGGCTATTTTACCAAAAATAGCCCGCTTTGACCGGACCGATACCGGTTCCTACTCGACCGCCGTCGGTTGCGTAACCGCCATCGGTTCCCCGTAAATGACCACTTCCAACCAAAAACAAGGATCAGATTTTCATTTGATCGGGAGAAGGAGAAATCATCGAGAGAATCCAGATTTTGCTTGGCCGAAGCAGAGACAAGTGAAGAAACAAGAAGAGATTGCAGAGAAGGACATCAAGCCCAAGACTGCAACTGAATAACCAGAGCCCAGTAACACTCATCCGAGCATCAGAAGAGGAAACTGCATCCAACTTGGGTCCTGTCTTCATCATCACAGTCCTGAAACTTGCATCTGCATCAGGGGCAAGTAAGTAGTATGTTATATGTTTCTAAGCACCATTTTCTTGAGCCTGTTGATTAATAGTAATCATAAGTTTATTCCTAGATCTACTACCAGCCACTACTGCACTTAACCTTCACCCACACACCCTGATATTGCCCAGAAGGCCATTTTACCACACTCTGAGTCTTCCCTATCCTCCCATCATTCCCCTCAGCCATCCACCAATCCTAATAACCCCACAATCACCTTGCAACCAACTTCTATCCAAAAGCACTTAGATTGCTGCCCCTACCGGTATCGTTTATCCTCTACCGGCATCGGTTCTCTAACCGCGGTCGGTTACCCAGTGACCGCCATCGGTCACTGTGACTTATACCCCAAAACCCTTTTGCTTGCCTATTTGCCACCTAACAACCCCAAATCCAGCCTGGTTTATCCCTATAACTCAACCTGAACGTATCAACGACCAGTAACCGAACAAACAACGTGACGCTTTATTATTGATAGTTTAGTTTCTATTGCTTTGTAACGAGATACCTAAATCGTGATTTTGCAATAGCTTTCTATATTATCATTTGTGTTAAATCGTATTAAAAGGGGAACTGACCACCTTCGAAAGGAAGTTTTTATATTTCCTGGGCCTAAGGCAGATCCCTCATTTGTTGTCTAATTAAAATCTTGTGGTCTTGTATTCTTACTTGCAGGTAGTCCTTCCAAGACAAAAAGGAGTTCTTCGCAGTCGATCTGATCTCTCTCTACGGTACGCGCACACCATCTCAACATTCAACAGGTATTCCTCCTAGCCCTAACCCTTATCTGTTTCTCGAAGGAATGATAGGATAGAAGCAAGTCTATTCTGCAGAGCCGAAACATTCCGTGCGAAACATTTTGGCACGCCCGGTGGGACCCATTTAGGGTTTCTGTTTCTCTTGCTTGCTTTCATTTTAGGAAGCATACTTGCTGTTGCTGTTTTTGTTATATTTAGTGAAGAATTTGTCTTGCTTTCCTAGTTTCGCATTAGTGAAAGTCATCTCATTTGCTTCATCGAATATCATTTTCGATTTGGGTTTAAAACACGCGCATTACATTCTTGCTTGCTGTTTTCAATTCTAGTGAACATAGACTAAGTAACAGGTCGTACACGTGGGGGTGATTTCCACGGTATTGACAGGAAATTAATCTTACTTTCACTACACAACACATACCGAATCACTTCACAATTAACACAACAGCTCAAAACATCCCCCCTTTTCCGCGGTATTCCTCCGCCCGATTGAGGTAACCTTATAAGCCAAAACAAACTTGACATTTCCCCTAAGTCTTTTGTTTAGGATTGACATCATTCCACGTCTAAAGGCATAAGCCCACAATAATTAAAATTAACCCTAGGGTTAGTCTCTGGATTTGCGTGTGCATCTTGTTTGTTTTCAGTTCTGTTTTCTCTGTTATACACTGTCTTCTGTGATTACCTTAGAACAATTTGATAAATATACTGAGCATTGTTAACAATCAAATCAGCAGCTTCTTATATTTTCTTATACCAGTCTTATTACACTGACATCGGTTAACTGACCGATGTCGGCTATAGTCTAACCGACATCGGTTACTAGACCGACATCGGTTACTGTCTTTTACAGTTCCTGACAAACCAGCAACCTACCAATTTCACCAGTCTGAGTCTGTTTCTGTTCCTGACAGATTGAAACCCTACTGTGAACTCCTGTCCATGGTTGTTATCACTCGAAAGCAAGCCGCCGCCATGGTTTCACATGCTTGCTCTGTTTCTTTGCCTGAATCACCCCCTTCACATTCTGTGGGGAATCCTACGGATACCAGCGAGGTTCCTAAAATTCCTGTGGGAGATAAAGAATTTGCCAAATTTCTGGATGCTAATCCTAGCACTGTACAATACTATTTGTCTCATGCCCTTGACCGTACACCCGACGGTCAACTCCTTGTTGGCATGCCTATCAGTATAGCTGCTCATTTAGCCCCTTCTCCGCCTGATAACTCCGCTTTGCCTTCCGCATCCTTAGTCCCGTCGTCTACCTCAGTAGCTTCAGGGGTCCATACAGCACAGATTGGCTTTCCTTTGGTTAATCTTGGGCCCAACATGTCATTACCGCCGACTGCTCCTACCTCGTCTCTCTTGCAGACTGTTCCATTCATGACTTGCTCTCTGCCACCTATCCACACGAGCTTTCCTTCTCAAGCTCCGCCCACCTTTTCATTTCCACACACATATCCGGTAACCTCAACAGCTTATATAGGACATCCCTATTCGGTTGCCTCAACACAGTCGTCCTCCATACCTTATCAACATTTAACCCCACCATTGTCTAGCGGTGGCCCTTGGCCCAATTTGCCTCTATTTACCACAACCACACCATCATCTCATCCAACTACTGATTTAATTAAACAAATGATGGACAAAATGCAAAACCTGGAGGCTTCTGTTTCAGGAAGTCGTAGCGCCTTGACATACGAGCAAGTTTTTCGGGAGCCTATCCACCCTTCAGTCCCCCTTCATTCATATCCTCCTCAATGGGAATTACCAAAATTTACCCGTTTTAACAGTAAGGAGGACCCTCAACAACACTTGCGATCATTTAGACATGCCTGCTATCTGATTGCTCACGACGACGCTTTACTACTCCACACCTTTCCCATGTCCTTATCAGGACCCGCCTTGGAGTGGTACAGTGCTTTAACCCAGCACTCAATCTTCTCTTTTAACCAGCTAGCCCAATCTTTCTTGGATCATTTCTCCATTAACATTGCCAAGAAAGTATCTATCACTGACCTCTATGCCATCCGACAATTTGAAGACGAATCTATCGCAGATTTCGTTGGACGATGGCGGGGCCTTATCAACCAACTTACGTATGCCTTACCTCAGACTGAACTTATCGAACTGTTTACGCGGGCCTGCGCTAAGCACATCTCTCCTACCCTCCAAATTCAAACTTTCCGTACATTTGACGAGGCCTTTACTATGGCTCGAAAACTAGAGATTCGAGCCTTAGAGGAAGAGAAATTGCGGTTGCGTAACAAAAACCCCACTTTCCGAACCCAAGATTCCACCAACAAACCTAACACCACCAATCCTCACCCATCGACCACTTCGAAATCAAAAGGGGCCGTGCACGCGGTGATGGTCAAATCCCAACCACCGTCTAATACCCCGCAAAAAACCACCTATAAGTATAAAGCAGAACCCATCAACTACACTCCCTTGGGAGAAACATATGGTGTGATATTGGAAAAATTGCTCAAAGCAGGAGCCATTACCTTACCTCCTGTTAAACCTCATTCCGGGTTTGATTCCAATCGCGCCATACCTTCCTGGTACAAAGAAAATGACTTCTGTAACTTCCACCGCGTGAAGGGACACAGTCATGAGAACTGCAAGATGTTGAAAAACATAGTGCAGGAAATGGTTGATGCAGGGGATATAGCCCTCGATAATCCTAACGCCCCTGCTAACCGAAATTTGAAAATATTCAACAAACCATTCCCGAATCATTCTTCTAACAGTAATCTAAACCAAGATATCTTAGCCGAGGAGAGTGTTCATGAGATCCATGCAGTCTTCGATTCCCAGCCAAAGACCTCTATCGAACAAATTCTCAATCAAGCCTCTTCACTAACGCAGGAAACCGAACCCCCTTCCTCGCCATCAAGACAAACTGAAATCCTTGCCGTTCCTTTACCCATCAAGGAATTAGCTGCCCAGAGTTCCCTTCTCACAAATGAGCCTTCTTATACCACATCCTTGCAAGACTGTGAGCGGATGTTATCTAATTTATCTATTTCCCAAACGTCTCCTTCTACCATTCTTGCTGTACAAGAGGAAGGCTCGCCACTTCTTTTGTCATCCTTAGACGAGAAACCTCTTGAACCGACATCACCACATTATTTAAACATGACAGATCCTCTCAAACACGCCCTCCTACCTATTAGTCCTTCATCACCTAAATCTTTTCAGCAACCGGTTGACCTCTTAACGCCCATTGATACAGTGCCTCATATACCCCTTGTATCACACCCACAGTGGACCGGAATCACAACCCACCTTTCTTCCATACAAAAGTTCCTATTCACACGTGAGGACTGTCATTCCACAGAAGATAGACAGGTTCTATGGGAACGTTTGAGTACGCCATATTCTACTCAAATGCAAATGACCGATCCTGATGCCTCCACCATATACCCGAAGTGTTTACAGAAGCTTAAAATGCCCATGTCCTCATCTTCACCCCCCTCATCTCTACCAAATACCTCGTCCACTTCTATTAACTTAGCCAAATCTTCCCCTACGCTTGGGACCTTACCCATACCTAGTCTAACACACCCACCTAAGCGGCTTGATTTATCTAAAAATAAAGCCATCCATCCCATTAGGAGACAAACTCAATCTCCTCAACCTATGCCTCTATCACAACTAAAACCATCATCGTCACACCTACCTTCCATATTGGGACCCCATCCCTCTACCTTACATCAATATATCATACCTCCTGCATTTTCTTTAAAGTGACCTATGCCTTCTGCACCCATACAGAAATCCAAGGGTATAGCAACACCGTCACCCCGCGTATCCTGTCCACCTATCAACCCTAAACAAATTCCATCATCAAAAGATTTGTTTTCGGTCACTCCTATTTCCCCGTGGTTGTTTTCTGATACCACATCATCTGTGGCCTCATCATCCAACCAGCTAAACATAGCCTCTACGTCAAAGAAACCACGGTTAGTTAAAACCCATTACCAAAACTCCTTGGCTAAACCACCCCCCATACAAACCAACCACACCATGTCACCACCAGAATCGACCCAGTCAATAGCCTCATTTTCCTCTGACTTTGACCCACTCAAAGGGTCTTACGCCAAAATCCTTGCTATGTTGGTGGAGAATGCGACCATTTCCCTACCCCCACTTAGACCTTATGATCCATCTAAACCTCGACCTATAGGTTACGATGAGTCTAAAATCTGCGCTTACCACCGCACACCAGGACATGACGTAGAGGGATGCAAAGCGTTGAAAACCATACTTCGTCCGTCACCTCTCTCAGATAGAAAAGTTAAGAAAGACAACTTACGAAGAGAGAGACCTTTAGCTTCAATTCCCTCTCCTATACCACCTGTCCCCGCCTCACCAAGATCTATCATTATTACAGCCCCACCTCTCGAAAACCATGACCTATCCCTACCATCTTCCTCCTCTCGTATTCACGAGATCAATATGATTAGTGTTGCTACTCGAGGGCAGAAAAACAATGGGAAAGTGAAAGAAAACACGCCTGCGGCATCTCTTTCTCCGTCCACCATCCCGATTGCACCACCACCTAAAGTGGTTATTCGCGGACCCGCCTATCCCGTCTCTAATGGCATTGCCCATCGAACTATGATCAAACAGCTTCACCAATCACCTGTAAAAATGACATTGTATGATCTCATTCAGACTTCTGAATCTCATCGACAAGCTCTCGTTGAGATCCTTCAAGGGATAGAGGTTTTACCTAATGAAACCTTGCCTGTTACCTCTATTCTAACACCCAATCATGTTGCTTCGCTCACCAAACAATCTATCTCCCCAACCACTTCTGTCTCTGTACAGCAAGCCGCTGCTGTCAGTTTCTCCGAAGATGAAATTATCGACTTTGGTGCCGAAGATCCTGACCCTGCTCTTTTCATCTCAGCGTACGTTCGGGATATTCGGGTACGTCATGTTATGATTGACGGGGGCGCTAGCCTAAACATCATCTCTTCAAAAGCCTTCCAACAAATGAATATCCCTTCTAGTTGCATGTGTGCCAACCCCATCATGTTGCGATCATTCAATGATGCTATTACTTCTACTTTAGGCACCGTGATCCTTAACATTCGTGTAGGACCACGTACTTTACCCGAACTCTTCTATGTCCTTGAGGGAGAGTTCCAATACAACATGTTGTTAGGCCGCCCTTGGATCCGGGCTATGGGATGCGTTCCCTCCACCTTACATAGATGCATAAAATTTGAGTACGAGGGGAAGTCCTACACCGTAAAAGCTGATCCTCCCCCCTTCAAAACTTGCAATATGTTGTATCGCCCTAATGATGTGCTTGTACCAGTCAAGACACCCATTCATCCAACCCAGCCATCCACTTCCGATGCACCTACACCTTCAACTAATGAAACCGCCGTTACAAATATTACTTCCTTTCCCGCAGATAACATCCCAACCTCCGACCCCTTAGTAGATGTTTTTCAACGCCTTACGCTGGGGGAGTACCGCCTATATAACGTTAGTTCTTTCCATACCCCACAGGAGTACGGACAGTTACATGCACATCCCACCTACGACCGTCACGTGGGGGAGGTAATCTCTTACGGACCACCCCATTGCCGCACCAACCTAACGTATGGGGGTGTTGACGCATCCTCCCTTACCCCTGAACCTCCTCTTGGTGTGGTTCCCTTCCAATCCGATTTTCAATATTTGACAAATCATCGTTTCGCCCTCACCTTCTTGACTCGCTGTGCTTGGAAAGGCTTTGGTTTTGGTCTTTACGAACAAGGCCGACATACACTCATTCCCGTGACTACACGCAAACACAATGATCGCAGTGGTCTCGGTTTTCCTGAAACATCTACACAGGAGACACCTCGTGTCAGCTGTATCCTGGAAGAAGACGACGTCATCCCTACCAAACCATCATCACCCACTTTGCCATCATCACCCACAGAGTCGATAGACCCTGAATCTATCCCTCCTAACTTTTTTTTTTCATAAATGCTATCTTCATAGGTCCTCTCACTTATCAACGCGATAATGAGGATCCATCTTCTCTTCCCCTTCTGTATCCAGACATGATCGAAGAGGATTCACCTTCGATTAATGTTGTTGAGTGCCAGGATGACGACTCCATCCTCACTTACCTTGGGGCGGACGACTCCTATATTCAACGCGCCTTACCGTCTGAAACTCAAACCATGTTGAATGAGTCGACTATAGAAATCAACATCCACACGGAGGAGGATCCTCACATTGTGAAGATCAGACAATCCCTTAACACATCAGAACAAGCCGCCTTTACTACCTTTCTCCGTACCCGCAACCAAGCTTTCGCTTGGTCCTACGCTGACATGCCAGGAATTGATCCTACCATTGCTGTCCATAACATCACCCTAAACCCCGATTCCAAACCAGTCAAACAAAAACTGAGAAAGATGCATCCACGCATCGCCCTCTTGGTCAAAGAAGAGCTTCAACGACTTCTTTCTGTTTCCTTCATCTTGCCTATTGACTATCCTCAATGGATTTCTAACATCGTACCTGTCACTAAAGCGATGGGGGGACTTCGGATATGCACAGATTTCTGAGACCTTAACCTCGCTTGCCCCAAGGATGACTTCCCCCTCCCAAGTATTGATCAACTTGTTGATCTCACTGCGGGCCATGAAATGCTTTCTCTCATGGATGGTTTTTCGGGATACAATCAAATTTTGGTAGCCCCGGCCGATCAACATAAAACTACTTTCATAACTCCTTGGGGAACCTTCTGTTATCGTGTCATGCCATTTGGCCTTAAGAATGCTGGTGCTACCTATCAGCGGGCTATGACTTACATTTTTCATGACATTATGCACACTATCCTTGAGGATTATGTCGATGATCTTCTTGGCAAATCTAAACATCGCAGTGAACATCTCGATGTTTTAACCATTATTTTCGATCGCCTGTTGCAATATTCAGTCCGGCTTCAACCAAAGAAATGTGTCTTTGGTGTTCTTTCGGGAAAACTTCTTGGCTTTATCGTCTCTTTGCGTGGCATTGAGGTCGATCCATCTAAAGTCAAAGCTATCCTAGAAATGCCCCCACCCAAAAACCTCAAACAATTGCGTAGTTTGTAGGGTAAACTTCAATCCATTCGGCGTTTCATCTCCCAACTCTCGGATCGATGTCACCCTTTCCATCACCTTCTTAAAAAGAACATTGCCTTTCAATGGAGTGAAGAGTGTCACCAAGCCTTTGAAGCTCTTAAATCCTATCTCTTGCAACCACCCGTGCTTATTCCACCTCAGGATGATCATCCTTTCTACCTTTACCTTTCTGCCACTGACCATGCTATAGGAGCTATGCTCGCACATCGGGACTCGGCACGTCGAGAACAAGCCGTTTATTATATAAGTCGTACTCTCGTGGATTACGAGACTAGGTATACACATGTAGAAAAATTGTGCCTAGCCCTATCATTCGTAGCCACCAAACTCCGACATTACCTCCTGAATCACAAAACCTTTGTCATCACCAACACGGACCCCATTCATTATATGTATGCCAAACCACATCTAAACCAACGCATCGCCCGATGGCTTATGCTCCTCGCCGACCTCGACCTTGAGTTTGTACAACAGAAGTCAATCAAAGGACAAACTATTGCAGACCAACTGGCGGAGGCCCCTTTACCTGGGGAACAATTCACCAATTTTAATTTCCCTGACGAACTCATCGCCACTCTTTCACTCAGGGAAGAGTCGTATCAAATGACCCTCTTCTTCGATGGATCTAAATGCCAGCGCGGCGGAGGAGCCAGCGTTGTTCTCATCCCTCTTGACGCTGAACCTATGCCTCTTTCATTCCGGCTTGATTTCCCCTGCACTAATAATACAGCAGAATACGAGGCCCTTGTTTTGGGTCTCCAGGTTGCGTTACACTTAGGTGTCAAATCTATTAACATTTTTGGCGACTCTCAATTGGTAGTCAATCAAGTTATGGGCATCTACCAATGTAAGAATGAGGAACTTCAAAAGTACAAACATTACGTGGATTCACTTTTGACCTCATTTACTCATTATTCTATCCAGACCATTCCCCGCTCCACTAACAAATTTGCGGATACTATGGCTTGCTTAGCCTCGCAAATTCCTGCCGCACCAACTGACTCTGACATATTCGTCTTGGTCCAACAACTTTTTGCCCCATCCTACTCAGCCCCGGTAGTTTGTATGATAAATACTGTGTCTACTAATTCGCAGGATACCTGGTACCACCAATTTCATGACTACCTTACAACCTCTGTTCTCCCACCTGACCTTTCTAGTAACGGCAAACGTGCTTTTCTTAAAAGTGTTTCTCGTTATGTTGTCATGGGGGGACTCCTCTATAAACGTGGCTTTGATGGCATCCTCCTTCGTTGTCTAACCGGCGCGGAGGTCACCTATACCATCCAACAAGTCCATGATGGGATCTGTGGTGGACATTTTAGTGGCCTTGCCGTGGCTAAACGAATCCTTCGCCTAGGTTATTATTGGCCTACTCTTAACAACGACTGCTACGAATATGTTAAGCGTTGTGTTATGTGTCAACAACATGCCAACCTTCAACATACTCCTAGCCATCCGCTACAGGTCGCACGAGATCTTTGGCCTTTCTCACAATGGGGTTTAGACCTTATTGGTGAGATTCACCTGACCTCTTCACAACGTCACCGTTGGATAATCACAGCAACCGAATATTACACAAAATGGGTGGAGGCCATTCCACTCATTTCAATCAAAAAAGAAAAAATTGTCGAATTCGTTAACCATCACATTATCTGTCGTTTTGGTATTCCTCATCGCCTAATAATAGATAATGGTAAATCTTTTAAAAATAAGTTGTTACAAGACCTTTGTGACAACTTTGGTATCAAAATTAGTTTCTCATCGCCTTACTATCCGCAGGCCAATGGTCAGGCTGAATCTTCTAATAAAACCCTAACCAAAATCCTCATGAAAGTTTTCAATGAGTCCGGAAGAAACTGGCATGATCACATTCCCTTTACCCTTTGGGCTTATCGTACTAGCATTCATACCTCCACTAATGCCACACCATTTTCTTTGGTATATAGTACTGAGGCTGTCTTGCCTCTCGAAGTACAAATACTCTCCCTTAGAATATCTCTTCAGGATATTCTCACCAACGATGATTTCCGCCAAGAGCGGTTAGCCCAATTAGAGCTTCTTGACGAGTGTCATCTTACGGCTCTTGATCACCTTCAAATCTAAAAAAAACGCATCAAGCATGCTTATGATAAACGGCTTCATGAGTGTACTTTTAAGGTTGACGATCTTGTCCTCAAAGAGAATCAACATGTAACCAAACTAGAAAAGAGTAAACGTGGAAAATTTGCTCCTAATTGGATTGGGCCTTACATTATCACTCACACTTACGGATCAGGCACTTATCGTTTAGCTTCGCTTAATGGTAAACCTGAGCCTGAGCCCCTTAATGCCTTGCATCTTCGACCATTCTACTGTTGAAATTAGTGTTATATCACTGCTTATCTACCTTACGCTCGTCCCTTGAGCTCATTTACCACCGCATACACTTTGTTTCTTATATCTCAAAATCCAATCAAGCTCACATGGTTTGATTATCACCTCCCCTTAAAAGATGCCTTCCCCTTTTTATTCTAGTCCATGACTTCAAAGTATCAAAATGACACATTCTTAATTACACACTTATGGGATTTTCTTGAGTCAAACTTCTTACAAAAAACTAGATGCTTCATGCCCAACGGACATCTAGACCTCTAACTTATACAATAGACTACTCCCTTGAAGGACAGCTATATGCCAAACTATTGCTCTTATTATATATAGACTGCTCCCCCGAAGGACAGCTATACATAAACACTGCATCTGCTACTATAAATAGACTGCTCCCTTGAAGGACAGCTATACACAGTCAGCCTTATCAGAAGCTTCTCACATTGATCAGCTTCGTGAAGACCTCAAGAACAACAAAATACATATCCCATGTAGACTTCCCACATCGATCAGTCTATATCCAGAAAAATAAAAATACAAGCAATACTTCAAAGCACTTTTGAGTCATGGACTTGTCTATTTAGATTTGGTTTTCTTTTGTCAGAATCGTCATCTTATAATAAATTCTCTGCACCCTCGCCCACATCAACCACCTCACCTCACCATTTGTCAACACAAAAAAACTCAAGGGACGTGACGTATATCCGATATATTATGATTATACCACTCTTTTCACCTATCGACTTCTCGCCTATGCAAGGTACCTAGGGATTCAAGCTCATCCTACATTAATATGTGGTTTGTTTAGCTCTTCTCAATTACGGGACACTCTTGCCTCTTTTGCTCGGCTCTAGGATTGTGTGTTGCCCTTAATCAGGACACGATTCCCTACCACTTGGGTATGCTAACTTTCACTTCACCCATACCTACACCAACAACATTACCCTACCAACATCAAATTTTTACTAACCAACAAAATTTCCTAACCACAACCAAATTGCCTGAATTCACCTCTCCCTGCTCCTAAGGGAGACTTACATCGGTTTGAGGCCCCTCCTTGCTTTGTGCAATGGGCTATGTAGGCAGCACTTAGGAGACATGGAGTCTCCCAAGGTTAGCTCAACCATCCCCTACCATACCTTATCATGTGTTGTCAATATAAATATTTTTTGTGTATTTCTATTCGCCAACGTTCATCTTTATCCTTTTTCAAAACAAACAAAAAGAACATTTAAAACACAACCATTCTTATTCTTATCATCACTCAAAAGAACATACATATTTAGTTTTATTTTAGATGTTAAACAAATACATCTTCTCTATCGACTCACAGGCCGGCATCCTTATTTATTCTTATATTCCTATAAAGTTCACTTAAACTCTTGCACCTCCTCCCGAATCAGGTGGTGATCGCGATCGTCGATGCCTCTCAACTGGCCTCTCCATCCTCAAAGGTGCCACTGCCATTGGTTCCTCCCATTGATCCACCAACATCTCCTGTAACATACGAATACGTCCTCTCGCGTGGAGGAATCTTACCTCCAGTCTCTCCACTCGTAACTGTGAAGCCTCTAACAATCCCATTGTCTCATTCACCTGTGTTTGAAGCTGGCAAGCCAAATCCTACAGACGATCTCTCTCCGCTGTAATCATAGCTATGTCAGGGCACTCACGTGCACCTCGCATCTCTGCTACCCACCATACTCTATATGCCTCTATCATTCCCGCATCCATAACCCTACGATCGGCTGCTATCTCTTATGGCCCTTCTGGAGGTGTCGGCCGGGGAGGTGAGAATGTTGCCTCGGCGTCGATCCTCATGTATGGTCTATATGTCATAGGAATATCCTGAATGAACCCAAATTGTCACCGCACATGATCTAGAGGAATCCTCTCGTACTCGCCCGGCCTATGCCCTGCGATCCACCTCAATCGCTCTACACCCCTCAACTCCTCAGCTATGTGCTCTGTCACCATATAGTTCCCGTACGGCCTCCAACAAATATCCACAATAGTCACCATTTCTCATACCTGTCTATAATACTCGATGTCATCTATCACGGCCTAGGATCTCGCTTCTTGTTCCGTCTGGACCCATCGTCTGAATCCCAACCTTTGCACTCCTGTCTCTCCCGACTCAATGGGTCGGCCTATTGGACGTACATAAACAATATGCTCATAGGCCCAACAATGTAATAAGTACAAACAATCCAGTGTCGTCCTGTGTTTTTGCTTGCATGCCCATAAACCCCTATATAACTCTGCCAGATAGGCGGGTGCCCATGCGAATGTCACACTCATTTCTATCATTTCCCAAATAACACTCATCAATGCTTTGGGAAATCTTCTCCCTTCCACCCTTGGCAATGCATAATACCCCACTGCTATCATTAATAGCATGGCCAACCTTGTTTCCTTAGGGTGTGTTGCATACATTGTACCATACGTAAATGATAAACCTCGCTGTGTCAAATCTCGTGCAACTGACCCAAATACTACTGTTATCGCTTCTCGCCCTGCGCTAGGCAACGCCTGATACACTGTTTTTCCTATCATTGGGAGTCTCAAAATACGGAACACATCTTCCAAAGTCACTGTCATCTCCCCTATTGGTAGATAGAAGGTATTCTTTTCTAGATTCCATCTCTCAATCAACGCCTGCAACATAGCATGGTTACGCACGATTCTTGAATAATAGCAGGGATTCCACTTAACCCCAACCGATTTATCAATGCCCATTCAGCTGGTGTTACATCCGCTTGGATTCGTGACAACAACGCTGGCACAGTATCATTCATCCTTAACCTTGCTTCTGCCTGCACACATCAAAACGACACATAATTATTCAAAAGAACAAATCTCTACGGGTTTTTTCTCAAAATCTAGAAACCCTTACAGTAACCGATAGCAGTTATGCATAACTGATACCGGTTGGCTAACCGATACCGGTTACTTATAAACGATACCGGTCACTGTCAAAATATACCTACCCTGCTTCAAACATACACCTTCGATATTTATGAAGCCCATTTACTCCTATTTCTACCTAAAAACATACAGGCCCACCCTGTGTACCTGCCCCGTAGCACTCATACCATCCCCAACCCTTACTATCACATTTTCTTTCTCATATCTAACCACTTACACTTCTCTCATCCTATTCACAAAACATGCAAAAATTAAATTACAACCAAACCGTTTACCTCTTGGGTTGCAGCATCTTGAGGTGGCACTCGTCTTCCCTCTCGTCCCTGCCTGTTGGATGCTTCTCCTTGTTCTGCCATGATCATCACCCTTTTCAAATTTGTCTTTCTGCCTTCTGAATCTCAGATCACATTCACTTTCCCTGTCTCTTTTCTCCTTCTCACTCAAATCTCTCATGCAATTACCTGTAGTAGTTGTCAAATAGCGTCGCATTCGCATATGTAACTTGTTTCATGACTCTAAAAATAAGAATGCTAAAAATAAGAACTTAAGTTGCCAACCCAGCAGTTCTATTTTTAGGAAAATAATTCTTTCATAACCGATATCGGTTACATGACCGATATCAGTCATATAGCTACCGACATCAGTTACATAACCAATATCGGTCAAGTTACCCCTTGTTGCTTAAACTTAAGTCGTCTCTTCATTTTTAGAAATTTTTGTGGCACCCGTCCCTTTTTCCTGCATGAACAACACCATTATCCATATTTTTCATTAAATCCACATCTCATTACAATTTCATTAACATCATTTCTCTCTATTACAAAACAAACAAGCCATCAATAACCAATATCAAAAACCATTACTCTATACACCATTTGGATCCAAATCAACAGCTACAACCATTTAATATTCACACACCAGCGACCAAACATACAACATTTCATAATATAACATGTCAATTAAACTCATCATTTATATCTATATACATCAAATCAACAAAAGACATCAACATCATTCATATATAACACCATGTCAATCAAACTCATCATATATCACATATCACAAACCATCGACAAAACATTTAACGCTTTTTACACACAGCATGTGGGTCAAAACATCATATCTATATATATACAAAGTTTCAAAAATACAATGTGCCCTGCATCGGGGCCTCCGTAATCTCATAATATAACAAAGTCGGCATGCAGGCTGCAATAATCATCAATAAACTCAACTCGGCTCGCAGGCCGGTCTCTCATATCAAAAACATACTCGGCTCGCAAGCCGGTATCAACTGTACAACCCGTACTCGGCTCGCAAGCCGGTATAATAAATGAATGAATGAATAAATGAATAAATAGGCACGCAGGCCTCTATCAACACAACCGGTTCGCAGACCGGTGCCCATGTCCAATATACAAAATGTGTAGGGACCCCTCAACTCTCTCCACCTCCCTCTGCCCGTCTGCTTGCTGGTCCCTGTCCTACCTCTCGCCTCCTGCCTGCGACGGACCCACCAGCTGTGGCTGTACCTCCCTAAGACCTCTGTCTCCGAGAGGTCTCTGCTCTATGTGCCGCATAGGGCTGATAATCAGCCCTAGTACCATCAATAATATCCTGATAGTATCGGGCCTCCGCTCTAGCCTCCATGTAACACTCTCGAGCCACAGTAGGTGCTAGGGGCTAGTCCCCTTACACCTACTACCAGTGCCCTCTATGCCTGTGCTAGTGCCGCTGGTGGTGCCTGTGGCTGTGGTGGTACCTGTACCTGTGCCTGGGGCTGTGGCTGTGCCGTTGCTGGTGGTGGTACCTGTACCTGTTCCTGGGGCTGTGGCTGTGCTGCTGCTGGTGGTGGTACCTGTGCCTGTACCTGAGCCTGGGCTAGCTGCCCCTATAAAACACCTATCTGTGCCTGTGCTGTAGCAAGCTGCCCCTGTAATAACTATACCTAGCCCCTGAGCTGATCTCGCTCTGCTATCACCGCTGCCAAGTCTGGCTGTGCAAGCTGTGCTATCCTCGCTGCTCTCTGACCAGCCCACCAAACCATATATGCTCCCGTATAACCAGCATCATCTACAGTGTCATCTGCTGGCCTCTCAGCAACCTAATCTGGATCCACGGGCTGTGGTGCAGGCAGTGGGGCCTCTACATCATCCCTCCGGTACTGAGGGACGTGAGGGGGCTCATCCTGTCGTAGCCCCATCTGCCTACGTACCCTCTCCAGGGGTATCCTCTCATACTCTCCCAGCCTCCGTCCCGCTATCTAGAATGTGTACTAGATCCCCTGCAACTATCCTCAGGCTCCTCCGTGAGGGTGATGACCTCTATACGGTCTCCATACAATATCTGCTGCTGTCAAACCCTCTAATAAATGCCGATAATAAGCGACGTCCTGCCCTGTAAACACTGCTCATGGCTGGCCCACGACCCCCAACCACCTCTGAAAGCCGTATCTATATATGACCTGTGGCCCTGGCTGCTGGGGAAGCCCTACTGGTCTAAGGCATATGATGTGCTCATATGCCCAACAATGTAGCAAAAATGTCGAACAAATCCTGAATCGCCTCATCCGGCGATAGCCCCATAGCTCTCGATACAACTGTACCAGGTATACTGGTGCCCAAGCATAACAGGTGTGCTCCTCCACCATCTCGTGTAGAACCCCCATCAGCACCCGTGGAAAGTGGCCTCCCTCTGAGTCCGGGAGGGCAAAGCAGGTGATCCCAATCATCATCAACACGGCAAGCCGTGTCTCATGGCGATGCGCACGGTACATATCCCCATACCTGATGCTCGTGCTGTGATACATCAATAGCGCGACTGCATCCCCAAAAACCTGTAGGATGCTATCCCTGGCAGTCTCTGCGTCCACCTGAAAGACTGCCTCTCCCTCAATCGGTAGTCGAAGGATACGATACACATCCTCCAATGTGATAGTCATCTCCCCAGTCGGGAGATGGAACACATTGGTCGCTGGATCCCATCTCTCGATGAGGGCGACCATCAAACTATGATCCCTATCGATCGCTCAATACCGCTGGACTCCGCCGAGTCCCACCTCGCGCATGATACCCCAGTGTGCTACGGATACGTGTGGCCGCATCCGTACCAACAGCGGGGGCATCCTATCCCGCATCGTCAGCTGCTGACGTGCCTACAAAACCAACCCACAGTATTAGCCCTACTCTTTATCACAACATCTACTTATACCCTCTATACCCCCTTTTTTTTTATCCCCCCGACCACAACCTGACTCCATACCACACGTCTACGCCCAAATACCTTAACCACATCTAAAAACTTAAAACAACAACACAACCCAAACCATACTCAAACACCCTACACCATGCCCAAATACCCAAACCACATACACAAACTCAAAAACAAAATCACAACCCATACCAACAAATTGAAATAAACCTAAGTCAGGACCGCCCCTATACTGAAACACCCAAACAATACCACAACACCCCCACCCCAACCCCAACCATACCCAAATCACCACCCAAAACCCAAAAACAACAACATAACCTAAACCAACAAAAATAGCTAAAAATCACTAAGAGCCGGTACCGGTCACCCATAACTGACCGCGGTCCCCTTCCCACCGACACCGGTCCACTACCGACTGACGGCGGTCCAACACAAAACACCCTGCCCCTAAAATTTTACGATCGATGCCGGTCGCTTAGCGACTGACATCGGTCGCTGTAACTTCCACGTGCGCCCCCCCCCCCACCTACATTTTTTCATTTTTCTACCACTTTACCCACCCAAATACCCTAAAAACCTACCCACCCAGCTGCCTTGGCTTATTTCACCTATCTACCCTCTCTCTTTTTCAAATCATTTCCATTTTCTAATTATTTCCTAAAACAATGTACATTCCTACCCAAACCCCAAATATAGCATAATGCAATAAAATACACACAATGAGGGGTTTTGAACCTACCCGTACGATGACACGTCATCGTGGAGGGATGGGTGGTGGTGGTCCAGCTGGTCCAGCCCCTCCTACTCCTCTCAGTTGTGCCATGGCTCCAAATGTCCTCTTCTGGGTCCTCCACCAATCAACTTCTGCCTCCTCTTCACTCGGGCCCACTAACAACTACCTCCTCCAGTCAAATAGCGCCCCCTCATGCAACTAATGCTCCAATCTTAACTCTCCACGTCAGACAACTCAAATAGATTTCCAAATTGCAAAAGTGACAATGACAGGCCGTATTTTTCTTTTTATAGGTTTTTCGCCCATAACCGATATCAGTTTTATTGTGCCCTAAGGAACCAATATCGGTACCATAACCGATATCAGTCATATAGAATCGACATCAGTTTTATTCCAAATTTCCCCCAATTTCTACCTTTATTTACTATTTTCCCTTTTTCACCCACATCACCTATATCAACCTTTGCTACAAACATTCTAACCATTTGGCCCAACCCACGGCCGCAACCCAACAACTTGGCCCAACCCAAGGCCTCACCCTAACCATCTGGCCCAACCCAAGGCCTCACCCCAACCATTTGGCCCGACCCAAGGCCATAACCAACCTATTTGGCCCGACCCAAGGCCGTAACCCAACCATTTGGCCCGACCCAAGGCCGCAACCAAACCATCCGGCCCGACCCAAGACCTCACCCCAACCATTTGGCCCGACCCAAGGCCGCAACCCAACAACTTGGCCCGACCCAAGGCCTCACCCCAACCATTTGGCCCAACCCACGGCCGCAACCCAACAACTTGGCCCGACCCACGGCCCTCACTCATCAATTAGCCTGACCCAAGGCCGTACCACTTAACTACTTCACCCAACATCAACAACATACAATTTTATCCACCCAGTAGCCTTTTGTTCAATCCAACGCACCTATTCCTGTTTTAGCATGATTAGGGTCCTTGACTTGATCTGTCGACCAACTTTGCCTAAGACCTAGACCATGACATTTATCTCAACCAAACCAACCATTTGGTACTGCCGAACATGCCTAAATGTTCCTGTACCTTACCTGTTATATACCCTGGAGCTACTTCCTATGCCTTGGATACCAGGATTATATCACCCTTGTTTGGATAAACTATCAACCTTTTCCTATGCATTGCTGCTTTTCTCGTCAAATCATGTACCCTAGTCATACTATTGCATTTTAATGTGCGTCTGCTTCCTTGGACCTACCCCACCATCTCACCCTCATCTCAACACCATTTACCCTTTATCAATCCTATCCCTGATTTCACGCTACCTCAATCTATGATAGATTTGAGGGGGATTACCTATATCCTTAACAGGAGTAACCACTTCTTATTATTGTCCGTGAAGCTTTACAAAACAAACTACACGACAATAAGGGGCTAATGTAGACACCAAATTTGTGTCTTACGACCCCTTGTGACCCACATTACATTTCGCAACCTAACCTCACCACCTAAACCTTACACAATTATTTATTAATTACCTTATAATTAATAAATCCACATCACCATACCTACCACCTCATGTCGCCACCTCATCGTGACCTAGTCTTAACCCTAAACTAACCTAATTAAGACCTATAACTTGGTCCAATTCCACACCTATGACTAATTACTCCTCATCCGCACCTAAAACCAACTTCATAATGACTTGACCAAGCCCGCTACCAATCCCTCGGAATAAAAGGAGGGAAAGCTGGCTATTTTACCAAAAATAGCCCGCTTTGACCGGACCAATACCGGTTCCTACTCGACCGCCGTCGGTTGCGTAACTGCCATCGGTTCCCCGTAAATGACCACTTCCAACCAAAAACAAGGATCAGATTTTTCATTTGATCGGGAGAAAGGGAAACCATCGAGGGAATCCAGATTTTGCTTGGCCAAGCAGAGACAAGTGAAGAAACAAGAAGAGATTGCAGAGAAGGACATCAAGCCCAAGACTGTAACTGAATAACCAGAGCCCAGTAACACTCATCCGAGCATCAGAAGAGGAAACTGCATCCAACTTGGGTCCTGTCTTCATCATCATAGTCTTGAAACTTGCATCTACATCAGGGGAAAGTAAGTAGCATGTTATATTTTTCTAAGCACCATTTTCTTGAACCCGTTGATTAATAGTAATCATAAGTTTATTCCTAGATCTACTACCAGCCACTACTGCACTTAACCTTCACTCACACACCCTGATATTTCCCAGAAGGCCATTTTACCACACTCTAAGTCTTCCCTATCCTCCCATCATTCCCCTCAGCCATCCACCAATCCTAATAACCCCACAATCACCTTGCAACCAACTTCTATCCAAAAGCACTTAGATTGCTGCCCCTACCAGTATCGTTTATCCTCTACCGCCATCGCTTATCTAACCGCGGTCGGTTACCCAGTGAGCGCCGTCGGTCACTGTGACTTATACCCCAAAACCCTTTTGCTCACCTATTTTCCACCTAACAACCCCAAATCCAGCCTGGTTTATCCCTTGTTGGTCCGAAAATCTGTCGAGTGGACAGATCTATGGATAGACGGGCCAACGTTGTGCAGGGCTTAGCCCCTCTTTGAGACAGCAAAGCGAAACTGGTTTATTGCTACTTCTACTAGCAGGAACCTATGCAAGTCTCACAGATTCTGCCTTCGAGGGTTGGGATCTCATCCCAGTAGAGTGTTCTAGGCTGCGAAGAGAAAGGAATAAAAGAAGGAGAAGAGAAAGAACAGATCCGAAGGAAGAAAAGAAATGAGTTCCAAGCGGAAGGGTCGAAGATCTATGCTTTGGGCTTGGTAGTAAACAGAGCCAAACCTACTCGCATAATGAACAAAGCAATACTGATAAACAAGTGACGGAAAAGTAGATATGAATTCAATAGAATAAACTCATGCAGATCTAACATAAGAAAGATCTTAATGTATAACACAGTTATTGAGCACAAAGTCTGAATAATTGTATTAATTGTTTTTATCTGTTACAAGAAAGCTCAAAGTCTTCCTCTCTTCACCTCTATTTCTATCTGAAAAATGTTCACCTTTTTTGGAATACAACAAGTATTCTAGTATTTATAGAAAGTGAGGGAGAGAGAAGGCAAAATGGAGCCAACCACTTATTCACAAGATATTTACAAAATATCCAAAAGTCATGTTGACTTTGACAACTTGGATGGATGACATCATCCCATGATGCAACATGGATGATGTCATCGTTTGTGCCAACACACTTCAGATATTGCGAAAAGAAAGTCGGAGAATAGAGAGGAGAAGAAGAAGAAGAAGAAGAAGAAGCTATTCATCATCATCATCCTGTGGCCTCAAAGGGGTCGCCTGTTTTTGATGCTGATCAGGAGATGAGATGTGGAACTGAGCGCGGTATTCCAAGAACTTGCTGATCATTGGCGCAAATTGATCCTGTGACGGATCCTGGTGCCTTTCACTGATTGCTTCGCAAGTTTCCCGCTCATCAATGAGCTTTTCGGGGACCTTGAATAGTCTTTACCCGCCTCGATTAGGGACCCGATGAAGTCTCTACAGGCCAGTAGGTTGTTGATGGATTCGATGTCGAAAGTGACTTCTGGCCCTGTCCCTTGAGAAGCTAGCTCCTTGAAAATTCGGATAGTATCGTCAGCTGATCTCAAGGTGAGGGAAGGAGTGAGCAACCCTGGAGTCATAGATAGAAACAATCTTCTCCATTTGATGCATCGCATCCAGGGCCTCTTCCTTCACCTTGTCTATCTTCTCTAACACAAATTCGAGCTGATCTATCCGATAGTCCAGAGTGGACATGATCTTGTTGAGGGTCCTTGGATGACCGAATACTCCAAACTTGACCAAATCTTCGACTGAATAGTCGAACATTTGTTGGAAGGCCTCGTGTTGGAGGTCTGGCATTTCGAGCTCTTCTGATACTAGACTTGCTAATGTTTGGAGTCCTTAATCGCCTTCTCGATGTTCAGGTATAAACTGATATACTCGGCGATCACCTTTTCACTATCCTTAAGGATTTGGCTCCTCCAAGCAGAAACAGCCATACCCTGCTCGCCGATCTTTGAATATTCATTGATCTTCTCCTGACTGAGCAGCTCAGGAGTCTCGGCGGGCAGTTGTGGGAGGTGCACTTCCATCTTCTGTAGGGCTTGAAGCAGGTATTTATTCTGCTCCTTTAGTAGCCTCTTTTCTTCTTTGGCTTCTTGAAGCTTTTCACAAAGTGCATTAACTGCGGAACGAGCTTCCCCCTGAAGACTTTCAGAGGATGTCCCCATTGTGACTTGGGTCACTGTGAAATCTGCTGGAGACAGATCTTCTTTCTCTTTGGTGGGATCGGGGTAGGCAATTTCCATAACCCTCTCACCTGCAGCGCTCTTGGAAAAGCGTGTAACCGGCTTGTGCTTCTTTGCTCCTTGAGCCGGAATGATTGAAAAGTCCATCGGAGTGATGGGGACTTTCCTCTTTGGTTGGCTCAGTTGTTGAGAGATCCAAGCTGGTCCTATTGAAGAAGGACCAGAGACAGAGGGGGAGGCAGCAACGGTAGAAGAGGGGAAGAACGTGGAGACACGCGGCGGCGGCATTGAAAGAATAGCCGAAGACATGGCCACGGGAGGAAGGGAAACCGTAGCTGCAGAAGACATGGGAAGGGAAGGGAGTCCGGAAATGAGGGAAGAAATGGAGGAAGACAAATCAGCGAGAGAGGAGAAGATGGACGAAGAGGTAGGGGAAAGGGTAGAAGAAGGGGGAGAGGACACAACCAAAGGAGTGGTTGCCGACACCTGAGGAAGGGGAGGAAGAGAAGAAGAAGGGATAGAAGGGACCTCTGAAGTTGTAGCAATGCCGACATCCTGAGTGGATGGGTCTTCGGGAATGTCCTCCGCGAATTCCTCTTCCAAGGTTATGACCTGTTCTGGCTCCGAGGGAAGAGGACTTTCAGGGGCTTCCTCCTGACTGGTGCTTGATTCACCTGCTGCACCCTTGCCTTTTAGCTACTTCTTTGACCTTGGGGGTGCATTACCCAAAGGAGAAGTTGTAAATCTACACCGAGGTAGATCAACCCATTCATACGGCACCAGCGCTCCGTTCTCCGCATGGTTTCTTTGACCCTCTCCTCAATTGTCTGAGGAGCCTTGCTTCTATCAATGCCGGGAAGGGCCAATTGTCCCCATCTGTGTTATTATACACCTTGTCTACTTCATCTTCTGAAGTTTGGAAGCCTTTAGGGACGATGGCCACCCCATACTGAATGATTTCTGCCAATGCTAAGCGGGAGTGATCTTTTCTTCTTAGCGACACCTCATGGATGACGTCAATGTAAATGTCCTCAATTTGAGGGACATGGATCGGATCAAGCTTAGCCCTTGGCAAGCAGCCCCTTGGGTCGAATGTAGGCCTTGCTGGGAAATCATGCTTCAGGTTGAGCAATTCTAGCTCAGAAAACATCTCCTTCACCTTGTGATAGGTTGAACAAGTGTATCGGCCTACTGTGAGGGGGAAAGGAGTTCCACCCTTCTTTCTTTTCTGGCACTTCTCATGATATGTGACCAGCTGCCTTGACAATTCCAATAGAACCAGCTTTGGTCCAGCATATCTTGGCAACCTGGTGGGCTCTCCCAAGAAATTGGCCGCCCTTAGATAGGTGAATGTGGGAAATTGGGTGAACAAGGCCCCCCACTTTTCCACAGCAGAAACAGTATTCTTAATTGTGCGGCCATGAGTCAACTTTGGTCGCAGCATGCATATAATATGGTAGAAGAAAGCATCATTGATTTTTGAAAAGTGTTGGATGCTATTCTCCAGCTTTAGCTCTGGGTAGTATTCATATATCTTGGCCTGAGGCCAAGTTCCACTTCGGTGCAGCCCTGGATAATCCCTTTCAGACGCAGCAGCATACACTACGTAGGAGTTCATATGAAACACTCCTGTTGTGGCAAACTGTTGTAGCTGCTCCGAAATAGCGCTGCTTATTATTTCCCCCCAGCAAAAGCGCTGATCGGGCAAATTCTTGTTCATTGTCTCCAGGTACCGCAGCATCCATTTATGGAAGTAGTGGGCGTCTGAAAGCCCGAAGACTCTGCTCAGGAAAGTGATGGTGTCACTGAGTTCTTCAGAGAAGTCGCTTCGGTGGATAGTCTGGGGCTACCGGGTCACTACCTTCTTATTTTTGAGGTAGACTTCATTCATTAATTGCATGCACAGGTCCTCATTGTCCTCCCAGGTCTTGACACATTCTTACTGGCTAACAGCCACATAGTTCCGGTGATGAGGGATGCCAAGCATCAACTCAAAGCGATGAGCAGTAAGGTTTATAACTACCTCGCCCTTGCTATCCTCGACACATCTCGTGTCTGCGTTGTAAGATTGGGCGACCACCATTATGAATTCGTTATTAACAGCACTGACAGGAATCCCACCGGCGAAGTGCAGGGCGCTGCCTATCAATTTATCCATCCATGGACTCCTTGTCACTTTCTGAGTCCGTACCCAGAATTCCTCTATGTCAATGTGGCCCAGTTCAGAATCCCTGACATCCATATTACACTCTGCCTGTGATTCGGGCATTCTGACCCCTTTGGTATTTATACTTCATTTCTTCTTCTGTCAGCTTAGCCTTTCCTCTTGGTTTGGCGGGTCTCTTGCTTGACCGTAGACATGTGTTCTTCAAGGCTTATCTGACGATCTGCACGTAGAAGGAGCGAAACCCAATCCAAGAAGCCTAAATTAGTCATTTGATCTTCCATTGGAAAACTAGCAGAAGAAAGAGTTGGAACTTTTAAGGTTCGGGGCGCAGGGCGCATGAGAAATGTATATAACAGGCTGTATAGTCAAGGCGTACAGGAAAAGGGTGTGCAACAGAGGTTAAGTTGGCGCCAAGGCGCATGGCGCATGGATGAAGCAGACTGCATTTTATAGAAGGGCGCATAGAAGATGCATGTTACATTGAGGTTTGGTGTGCCCTTTGGCGCATGGGCAGATTGTGCAACATGGAAAAAAGGCGCGCCCAAAGGTATATGGCGCGGCGCATGGGGGGGCCTACACAACATCATTGTACTTGCAACGGAAGGTGCGCCCGCGCCTTGGAGGCTTTACACTTGCACAAATAGCTCTTGCGTTGCATGGAAGCTGGGCGCGCCCTTTAGCGCATAGAAGAGGGATGCAACAGGGGTAAAAGATGCGCCAAAGGGATATAAGGAGGCACGGGTTTTCGAGCGTGTTACGGGCCGAAAGGGTGCGCCTAGGGGCGCATGATTTTTAACTGCAGCATGCTGGGTAGACGCGCCGAGGGGCGCGACTGTCTTAGGTGCAACATGACGCGGCAACGCGCCATGGGGAATACTTGAAATACTTAAGCATTTCACATTTCAACCTCCACTTCGAAAGACGCTTGGCATCACTTAGTTTGATAAAATAGGATCAGGACCAAGCCAAAATAAACCATCCCTCCCTTTTCCATCAAATCCAGAAAGAGGGAGGGAGAGGAAGAAAGAAAGCACAGACCAGGCAGGAGGAAGAAAACAAAAAGTTCAAGGAGGGAAACAAGCCAAGGAACAAATACAACTGATGAAAACCAGCAAGCAAGCACACACCAAGAACTAAATGAAAAGAGGATGAACCTCTTACCTTAACAATATAGCCAAAATCCTTGAGCGGGTCCACAACTTGATGAAAATGACAGAGCAGGGGCTGACAAGTCCAGGGATATCACGTGCTCGATGGAAATAATGAAAACGACAGGGCGGGCACTGTTATATATAACAAAACTTTGTCACAAATGAGCCACCCACTTTTTGAAAAGGTGCGCGAAAACGACTGTTGACAGAGGAAAGCATGCGCCCTTTGGCGCATGGGAAAGAGGCGCAACAAATGATATGTCAACATCGAGGCGCATGCGCCTCGGCGCACGCAAATAAGGTTTAACATGCTTTGGCGCACCGAAAGACGTGTTGACATGGGAAAACCATGCGCCAATAGGCTTTTTAAAGGGGCGCACCAAAATGTGGTGTTACAGTGAAAATCCATGCGCCCAGCCAAAAAGGTTCAAAAAGACTAAGTTCGAAAGCTAGATTTCCCGAGAAGGAATTTTTAAATCGTTTCGAACGCGAGGGATCCCTATCGAGGGATCAAGACAAAATTTTCGGTATGGTTATCGGTAAAATTGCCCTTGTCAATTTTACGGGATAACATCCCTATAACTCAACCTGAACGTATCAACGACCAGTAACCAAACAAACAACGTGACACTTTATTATTGATAGTGTAGTTTCTATTGCTTTGTAACGAGATACCTAAATCATGATTTTGTAATAGCTTTCTATATTATCATTTGTGTTAAATCGTATTAAAAGGGGAACTGACCACCTTCGAAAGGAAGTTTTTATATTTCCTGGGCCTAAGGCAGATCCCTCATTTGTTGTCTAATTAAAATCTTGTTGTCTTGTATTCTTACTTGCAGGTAGTCCTTCCAAGACAAAAAGGAGTTCTTCGCAGTCGATCTAATCTCTCTCTACGGTACGCGCACACCATCTCAACATTCAACAGGTATTCCTCCTAGCCCTAACCCTTATCTATTTCTCGAAGGAATGATAGGATAGAAGCAAGTCTATTCTGCAAAGCCGAAACATTCCGTGTGAAACATCTAGATCAAACTGGTATTATGGACCACACATGTGGAACGAAGAAGAATACCACAGACTATAAGACGCAAATCTGACATGGACTTGTGTTGTGGATCATTGTTGGAAAGGTGTGTTGGATAGCTATACTCTGGAGTACATTATTTCTACATACTCTTGTTTGGAAGTTTTCAAGTTTGAGTTTCTGTGGGAGCCCAGAGGATCATTCCTACATTTTATCCCTTTGGAAATGAATATTTTGATTGTTACCTTGGGTTTAGAGGCATTTCCAATGGCTAGCTAAACCATTTTGAGCACTGAGTGAGGAAGCTAGGGTGGGGGAAGATGGAAGCTTTTGTAGTGGAAAAAGAAAGGGAGGAGAGATGACTCAGGTATAGTGAAGCACATGAAAGGGAGATTGGTAGAAAATGACAGTTACATGTGTGATGGATATATGGAAGTAGTCATTGCAGGAAGGATTTGAGGTTCACATAGAGGACGTGGAACCTGAGTAGTCTGTGCTACCCCATCTTGGCAAGCGCATAAGAGAGACCCCTTAGGATTCTGATGAGAATTCATCATGCAGAGAGAGAAGATCCATTGGCGTGTATCTCAACCCACCTAGTGACCAAACCTTGGCACTTGGTTTTCGAGACCAAGGAGAGAATAATTTTATCCTAGTTGGTATCAGTGGGAGTGACTGATCTATACCTAGGAGATATAATTTATCGTTTGGGAATTCTATGGCTATACATATTCTAGTTTTGAGAGGGATTTTTGGATAAGGATCAAGCACACCAGCCTTTGGTCTCACATTTGGGAGTAGTACAGGTTACACTATCGGTAGTGGGGCATCATCACAGACTATCATCATATAGTTTAGTGGGACTGTGTGGACCCTTTGCACGACTAATGTAAGACCCAGTTGACCAGGTGGATCCGGTGGATCAGGTGGATCAAGAGGAACATGACCTAGTGGATCTGGTAGTGAAGGAAACAACAGAGGAAACCAAGATTGTGGTTTAAGAGGACAAGGACCCCAACAACCCCCTCAGGTCCTCTTTAGGATGTCATTACATTTACCATATTACATAGGTATTGAAGATGGTGCAGAGCATGTTCACAAGTGTGAGTTTCTATGCCGCGTGAAAGGGATCACGAGCGCAGAGTGGAAGGTAAGTCAGTTTGTAACAATGTTGTAAGGGAGTGCACATAGCTGGTATAGGAAATTTGACCCTCATCAGATGGTGGTGGATTATACTACTTTAAAAAATTCCTTCTTAGCAAAATTCCACATTCCTGAGATCAAACAAAAGAGCATCAGCACCCTGAAGGAGATTCAACAAAGAACGGCAAAGAGTGTGTAGGAGTATGACACGTGGGTTAAGACTCTCCTATCAAAATTTTCATATGACATTCACCCTTCATAGCATTCTCAATTGTTTTTACGGGGGTTGATAACACCTTTTATAAGAGGTTTATCTCATAAAACTTTCACAGACCCACACGATGTGTTGGAAGCCACTCTGTGCGTCAAGGCTATTGGAAGTGTTGATACTATTGGTAGCCCATTATTGGAGGCTCAAATCATGGCTATGACTAAGCAGCTAGAGAAGTTGTCTAAAAGCTTAGCACATGAGACTCACAGTGGGTTATGGTGTACATATTGTGAAGTAGAGGGGCATGTCAAGGATAATTTCCCCTGAAGGATAGTATGCACCGTAGTAGTGGATTATGAGATCTATCATAGGGACCATGATGTGAGTAGATGTCCCCTGTTGCAGCACACAATGCGGAAGAATGTGTCCTTCTACTATAAAATCTATACCTTTACAACCCATGATACTAAGGATTATAGAATCATTGACCAAATCCATTAAGCCATTGATCATGGGGTGCACCAGACCAGCATTACTAGTAGTTCTAAAGGTGATGATCAGCATTATGAGGAGCACATAGATAAAGGCATGCACAGAAGGGGATTTTGTGGTCATGGTAACTGTGGAGGAGGAAGAAGTCATTTCCCACATGGAACATGTTTCAATTATGGGTCTACAGACCACTACAAGCGTGAGTGCTAAGACTTATTACAGTGCTCATGGTGCAGAAAGAATCACAAGTTTGAGGAGTTTCCTGAGTTTTTTGAGCATATGAGTCAATAGCACTGGAAAGATAAGGGTGCTGTAATGGTAAGCATTAAGAAGGCAGACACCCAAGGTGATGCAGGATTGGAACTTGTTTTGGTAACCACAAGAGTAGAGGCCACACGCTCAAAGTAAATACTAAGGTAGAAGAACCTAGTTTCAAGGGAAAAAGTTGTACTTGGAAGGTACCCAGACCTCGCGCATCAGAAAGAGGTATATCAAGATACCATGGATGTGATTCAGATTTTACAAGGATAAATCTAGTGTCTAAAGGAGAAATCCAAGAGAGAGGAGAAAAGGAGGGTTGAGGCAGCAAAAGATGACCTAGATGAGGTCAAGGAGGTCTGTAAGATACTAAAGAAAGAGAATATTATTCCCTTGCTAGGAGAATGGTTGAGAGAGAAGGTACCACACGTGGGAGAAGAGCATGAGAGGCAAGTCTTGCATGAAAACCTTCCCCCTCACAACCTCGACTATGATAGGGAGATCACGTTAAATGTGGTCATGGATGGATGGTTCCTTAGCAATATCATCATCGACATAGGCTTGGAGGTTAATGTTCTCACTTTGGATGCTTGGCATCAGATGGGAAGGCCTGCATTATAGCCATCTTCAAATGTGATGTATATGAAAAACAAAACAAAGGCAATGCCCATAGGTGTCTTAAAGGATGCAGTTATCACCATTCAGGGAGCCAAGTTTATTGGGGACTTTGAAGTCTTAGTGCTTGCTGAGGTAGAAAATTTCCCAACACTACTTGGGTGCCCATGGTGTTATAAGAAAAATGTAGATCTTCGGTTCAACAAGGGGTACATCAGCTTTGAAAATGAGGAGGAACGTGTCATCATGCCCTTGGCTGAAGGGAAGTCAACACCATATACTGAACCTTTAGGAGAAGAGGTCCTAGATAGGATATATGTGCGTCAATCAAGGATCCAAAGATAATCCATCCTACCAATGGAGTTATCCAATTTGAAGATGCTCAGTTAGTGAGTGACACCACCAGTATAGCATGTGATAACTAGGCACACATAACCTATGAGTTAATAAAATGACACTTGAGAGGATTGTTGAAAAAGGTGACAAAAGTGCGCACTGTTTGGTGCATAGGAGGAAAGGAGATACCTAAGTACTCAGGAGGATCCTTCCCTGAGATATTTTTACAGAAGATGGAAGCTCAATGGAAGGGGAAAAAGGAATGAAGAGGGATTTTAAGTTAGGTCCTACTAGGAACTGTTGTGCGTTGGTGAGTAATGTATTAGGATAACCTTCTGGAGTAGTACGAGGTGAGAAATGCCCTCTCTGTTAGGTTCTTTAGAAGCAACACGCCCACAACAATCAAAGAATACCATGGTAGTGAGCTCACCTCTTTCCACATCCAAGCCTGTGAGAGAGTATGGAGAGAAGGCATGGAAGCTTTTCCACCATCCCTCTGGATCCATAAATTATATTCTACATTGTAGGGTTGTGCACGTGCATGGTACATCCACTCTGAGACATGCAGCTAAAAAAGGAATTGGCAAGAGCAAGTGGCTGATCTCATCCAAACATTTGAGTATCAAAGCAATAAATTATTGGTTAATAAGGCATTGCAGGAGGTCAAGTGCCTTACGATGGGGGATAGTGACAAGACAGAAAGTAGCTTGTAGAATTGCTAGGAGAGCCATGTTTGGGTGGAAAATTTGGTGAAGATGAGACTGATGAGGTACAATTGGAGTGCGCATGTGTATAGAAAGAAAAAGAAAAGATGGTCTATGTCATAGATGGTGAAGAGATGGAAAATTTGGAGGTTAATCATTCTCTAGGCTCGCGTGAAGTTATGGATAGTGCTGATGAGATGACATGTGCCTACCATGAGCCTTTAAAGACAAAGAAGGTTAATATTGGGTTAGAGGTGGAACCCAAGGAAGCTATCATTAGATATTATTGGTCAGAGAAGGAAGTCTCTAAGATCATTTATCTTCTATGTGAGTTTAAGGATTTATTCCCGCACGGGTATCATGAGCTCAAATGCGTTCACCACTCCTTGGGGGAAATGAGAATTAAGTTGAAGGAATGTGTGCACTCGATCAGGAAGAGACCCTACTGGATGAATCCTAATTTACGCATAAGGGTTGAGGAAATAGACAAGATGATAGCATCAAGGATCATAGAAGCTGGGGAGGAGTCAGAATGAATAAGTTTGATGGTGATTAGTATCAAAAAGGATGGGAGGATAAGAATATGTATTGATTATAGGGATTTGAATGCAATATGTATCATTGATCCTTTTCCAACCCCATTTACTAAAGAGATCCTAGAAGGACTGGTAGGGCACAAATTCTACTCTTTCACGAATGGGTTCTTAGGCTATCATCAGGTGAGGATTGCAAAGGAACAAATTCTAAAAGGACTGGCAGGGCACAAATTCTACTCTTACACGTAAAATTTTTCCACCAAGTGGGGAAGTTTTTCTTATACGGTCATGCCTTTTGGGTTGAAGAATGTGCCCACTGTGTTCTCACACATTGTAGTGCAGGCCTTGCAGGACTTCATCCACAAGTTTCTCCAAGTCTACCTTGATGATTGGATCTGTATGGACTAGTCAAGGACCATTGTGACAAACTGCAGTTGATGTTTGAAAGATGTCGGTAGTTGAGGATATCCCTCAACATCAATAATTGTGTATTTTCTACCCCATTTGGAACCCTGTTGGGGCACATCATATGTAAAGAAGGTTTGTTGGTGGATCCTGCCAAAATTGCAGTGATTGTGGGATTAGGGGAACCAACCAACCAAAGCACGGTGCGTGGATTCCTTGGACACACGGGATACTATCAGAAGTTCATCAAGGGGTATGTAAATATTACCGTGCCTCTAGAATATTTACTAGGGCATAAAAGAGCCTTTCACTAGGGAGAAGCGCAACAGAAGGCATTTGACATATTGAAGGATAGGCTTGTCACCACACCGATTACATTTTCCTTCTTAGAACAAGCCCTTCCATGTTCATGTAGATGCCTCTGGAATGGCCATTGGGGTAGTACTTGCATAGCCTGGTGAGGAAATTATTGATCACCCGTTATTATTTGCAAGCAGGAAATTGACACCAGCAGAATAGAATTATACTATGACCGAGCATGAGGCATTGTCTATGATCTACACACTTCATAAGTTCAAGAAATATCTAATAGCATAATTTAGCATAGGCATATTTATTGTATTTTATTACATTGTCTTTTATTTAATAATGTGCAACATGTGCACTCTAGTCTAGTGACTTGCATTCAATATTGTTATGTTGGATAACATTCAATATTGGTATTAGTAGTAATTATATGTGCATGTGAGATGGGTCTTATCATCTCGTAGTTGGTGTCTGATAGGGTGTCATGTCTATCCATATGAGGCTATCTAATATCTATAAATATTACAGCTCTTGCATTGTTATGTAATCTGATTTCATGATCAATAATATTTGTGAGGCTTCTGTCCCTCTTTGGTCATTGCAATCTTATTCTATTCTATCATTTGGTATCAGAGCTATACCATTATTATCATTTGGTATCAGAGCAGGTTCTATCTAAGCAAGGTTGAAGAGGAGCACTATTGGAGAGGATCCATTGGAGAAGAAGATCTACATTAGAGGAGAGTCATTGAAGTATCCCGCAGCCTCCATTCCTTCCAAGCATCCCTCAACTAAAATTTGACCTATCCACTTATTTGGAAGGTAAATTTTTTTTTATTAGTCATTGGCATAGCCAATTGATCCAACATATTGGCGGAATATTTCTGATTTGGAAATCTTTAAAATATATATATCTTGAAAAAAAAAAAGATTTGTGAAAAAAAAAGATCAGATCTTAAAAAAAAAAATTAGATCTGAAAATGGAGGTGTGAAGATTTCGGGAGAAAAGGTTGAAGCAGTCCCGTCAACAAAATTCCAGCAAATAGCTCTTAGAAAAAAGGAAGTAACCTTTTCATACAATGTCGGATTGATGTGCCATTTTTTTTGCTGGAAATATAAGAAGGAGGCGCATAACTTTTCAGTTTACATTATCTTCAGATTCAGCCTCTATATGTGACGAAAATTTTGTACAAGTAGGATCATTTTTTTCTAAAAAAAATCAGATCTAGCTGGTAAATTGGTAAGATCTCAATTCCCACTCTCTCCATATTTTTTATTAAATTATTTTTTTTGGAAAATTTACAGAAATTACTAAATTTTGGGAGATTTCCAAATTTATAAGCTCACCAAACACATTTAGAGCCACCTTTAAATTTAGCAGAAAAACACCTACTGGGGGGTAAAAAATATTTTTGGCCTAAATTATGTATTTTGTGATTCTAGACCCTTTTTTGTAAAGAGGGGGGACACAAAAACTTCATTTTGATGTAATTTTGGAGCATTTTGTACTAATATTGGTGCATAAAGGTAAAAAAAAAATGCAAATTTTTTATTTTATGTTTGGTTCTATCACACAAGATCTTTGATCTCATAGCAGCGTTTAGTATATACGGTGCCTCTAGGAAGTGCTTACGCGTGATGTCGTCATGACTACTATTACACTTAACACCTAACACAACTACATAAACATTGTTTGGGCATTGACCCTATAAAATTGATGGGGAGTAATAAGGACACAATACACACATTTGAGCCCTCCCATCCATTTGTGCTTGCACAAACCCTTCTTCGTACTGTCTACATACCACGTACTAAATTCTTTCACGTGCATTAACACCTCTTTACGTACTGATGGGTATATTGAAAGGGTGATCTTCTTCCACGTACCAATGGATATATCAGAAGGGAGCGTATATAGAAAGGTTTGGTATATCAGCCTGATGGTATATTGAGAGGGAGACCATAAACCTCGAGTGATAAGAGCCTTACCCTTTATCAGAAATTCAGAGTTTTAGAAATTCAGATTGTAGAAATGGGTGCACAAGCACCAAAGTTTTCTTGCCAGATTCACAACTGCTTAGAGGAGACAACTATGCTGCATGGAAACTGAAGATCAAGATCTTACTTGAGGTTGAAGACCTATGAATAGTTGTAGATGGAACAACAACAAGATCACTTGATGATGGAAGACAACAAGTTCAATTTGATAGGGCCAATCAAAAGGCCAAGTTGATCATCTTGTTTAGCATAACAGATCATGTGCAACCCCACATTAGAGATGCCACATCGGCCAAGGATGCATGGGATAAGTTGAGCACAGTCTATGAGGCAAAGAACAAGAATGTCATCCTTAACCTACTATCACAACTGCATACTCTCAAGTTCAAGCACAATGAGAAGGTTGAAGTTTTTTTGAGATGATTTGTTACTTTGAGGGCATCTCTATTGGCATTGGGGAAAGAGATAAGTGATGAAGACCTCATACCAATTGTGTTAGGAGCACTTCCTCCTTTGTACAGAATCTTTTTGATAACTATCAATATGAGTGAACACACAGTCACCTTTGAGAAGTTGGTCAATCTACTCCAACAAGAAGAGGCAATGAACAACAAAGATCATGAAGATGAGCAAGCACTATCTTCCAATCATAAAGGAAAGGGGAAATTTCAGTCCAATCATAAAAAATCCCAACACAATCAAAGTCAACAAAGGTACCAAAGTCAACAAGAAAACACCAAGAAGTGTCCCATTTGCAATAGAGGGGGACATGAATCAAAGATTGTTGGTACAATTCCTACAAAAAGGGTTCATCAAGAAATTCAAAACCCAATAACCAACAGGGTAACAACAATTCAAATAAAGGGAAGTCCAACAACAACAACAATCAAGGGCATAAAAATGGTAATTGGCAAAGAAAACCTAAACAACAAGGGTACAATGCCGAACATGAGGATGATTCAGATGAAGGACACCACATGTATTCTACTCAATTTGATGAAGAAACCAAGTCTACATAAGATATCTGGTATGTTGACTCGAGTGTAACTTGACACATGACTGGACGTAAGGATTGGTTCTACACACTATGTGACTCACCTAACAAGAACCGTGTGTCATTAGGTGATGACTCATCATACAGTGTCAAGGGGATTGGAAACATTTCACTACCTCTTGGAAAGCATAACTGTAAAATCACAGATGTATTATATGTACCTGGGTTGACCAAGAATTTTATATCAGTTAGTCAAACTCCTTGATCACAACTTGAAGTTGGATTTTGACAGTAATAATGGAGAAAAAGTGTGCTTGATAAGAGATAAGTCAAGAGGTTCCAAGATTGTAACAAGAGTCTCCAATGTGGGACACATGTTCCAACTTGATTTTTTCCACAAGGATGATCAAGCTCTAGTGGCCAAAGACACAAAATTTGCAGAACTATGGCATTGCAGATATGGTCACATCAGTTTTGGCTATCTCCAAACACTTCAAAAGGGAAACATGGTGAAAGGATTACCTACACTCAAGAACAACATTGACAAGTGTCACAATTTCCTAGATGGAAAGCAACACAGAGTACCCTTCCAGAAGAACACATATAGAGCTAAGGGAAATCTTGATTTGGTGCACACCGATCTTTACGGGCCCATGCAACCAATTCATTCTAGATTTCAATACTTCATGCTTTGTGTTGATGACTACTCAAGAAAGATGTGGATATATTGTCTAAGAAACAAGAGTCAAGCCTTTGAGACATTTCAAAAGTTCAAAGCACTTGTTGAGGATGAATTTGGTCGCAAGATCAAAACTCTCCACTCAGATCGAGGGGGGAATTCATAAGCATTGAGTTCAAGACTTACTTGGAATCTCATGGGATTCATTAACAAATTCCTCCTACTCACACACCACAGCAGAATGGTATAGTTGAGAGAAGGAATCATACTATCATGGAAATGGTGCGATGTATGATTGATGACTCAGGTTTAACAAAGAAATCTTGGGCAGAAGCTATAAGAACTACAGTCTATTTGTTGAATAGAGTGCCCACAGTAGCTCTTGAAGGAGTGACACCTCAAGAAGTATGGTCAAATTGGAAACCATCAATTGCACACCTAAGAGTATTTGGGTGTAAAGCTAGCTTTCACATAGCCAAGAAGAACATGAGCAAGTTGGATATGAAAGCTAAGAAATTGATATTCATTGGATACAGTGAAGAAGCACTTGGGTATAGATTATGGGATCCGAAAGAAAAGAAAGTATACACAAGTAGGGATGTTGAGTTCTTTGAGAAGAAACAAGCAGATGTTCCACTCAACGACTCAACAAACATGCATAATACACCTCTTGTGAAGATAGAATTTTATGTTCCCACTGAAGATGATAGTGATGAATTGGATGATGGTGAAAAATTGGATCCACCACAAGCCAATGGAATAGATAAGAAGTTACCTAAATGGTATACTCAATTAATAAGAGATGCAAATTTGGATGAAGCACCTAGCAAATTATCCAATCCTAGACCTAGAACTCACACAAGCTCGTGAAGAGGTCAATTATGCCCTAATGAGTAGAGTTGTTAAAACAGTTGAGCCATCTACAGTTCAGGAAGCCCTACAATCAAAAGCTTGGAAAGATGCCATGGATTCAAAGTATCAGTCAGTGATGAAGAACAACACATGACAACTTGTCAACCTTCCACCAGGGAAGAAACCCATTGGATGTAGATGGATATTCAAGACTAAGTACAAATCAGATGGTACTATTGACAAGTATAAAGAAAGGCTTGTAGCAAAGGGGTATGCACAATAAGAAGGCATTGATTATGAGGAGACATTTGCTCCCACACCCAAGATCAAGACAATCAGGATGATCTTTGCTCTAGTTGCACAATTTGGTTGGAAATTCCACCAAATGGATGTGAAAAGTGCCCTTCTTAATGGATATTTGCAAGAAGAAGTCTATATGACTCAGCCAGAGGGTTATGTAATAACAAGAAAAGAGATGATGGTATGCAGACTCATAAAATATCTATATGGCCTAAAATAGGCACCCCAGGCATGGTACATCAAAATTGATGAACATCTCATAAGTCATGGATTCGAAAGGAATCATTATGACCCCAATCTCTACCTCAAAAAGTAGGGGGGAGATTGTCATTGTGGTTGTTTATTTCGATGATCTAGTCACTACAGGTAGTTCTATGAAGATGATCGATGCAACAAAGAAGGATTTTAATCGATCGTTCGACATGACAGATCTCAGGCTCATGTATTATTGTCTTGGGTTGGAAGTATGGCAAAAAGAGAATCATATCTTTGTGTCGCAGTTGAAATACACCAAGACAATGCTCAAGAAATTTAGGATGATGGACTGCACTCCTATTGCTACACTTATGGAAGTGAGAATTCAATTATCTTGTTTTGATCCATCACCACCGGTGAATGCAACTCTCAATCAACAGTTGATCGAGAGTCTCATTTACCTGACATATACTAGACCAGGTATCAGCTTTGCAGTCAGATATTTATCTCGCTTCATGCAAGAACCAAAAATATGTCATTGGAAAGTAGCAAAGAGAATACTTAGATATCTAAAGGGTACAGTTGACCTTGGTCTAGAGTACAAGAAGAATGATAACTTCTTCTTGACAGGATATTCAGATTCAGATCATGTAGGAAACATAGATGATAGGAAGTCAACATCAAGCTTCATCATCTTTATGGGATCTGGAGTGATATCATGGGGAAGAAAGAAACAGAACTTTGTTTCTCATTCTTCTACAAAATTATAGTATCGAGCTACAGGTGAAGTTGTTTGTGAAGCAATATGGCTATGTCGAATACTGAAAGGAATTGGTCTACCACAACATAAATCTACTCTAGTATATATTGATAATGAAGGAGTTCTAAAGCTTGTTCACAATCCATTATTTCATGAGAGAACCAAGCATATTGAAGTACAGGTTCATTTCATACGCGAGCATGTCTTGAAGCACAACATACAACTCCAGTTATGTCCTACAGCTGAACAGAAGGCAGATGTTTTCACTAACTTACATGTGACAAATTCACACTATTCAGAGAGCTCCTCTCCACTTCATTAGAAACTATGCAAAATTAAGGGGGGGAATGTTAGCATAATTTAGCATAGGCATATTTATTGCATTATCTTTTATTTAATAATGTGCAACATGTGCAATCTAGTCTAGTGACTTGCATTCAATATTGGTATTAGTAGTAATTATATGTGCATGTGAGATGGGTCTTATCATCTCGTAGTTGGTGCCTGATAGGGTGTCATGTCTATCCATATGAGGTTGTCTAATATCTATAACTATTACAACTCTTGCATTATTATGTAATTTGATTTCATGATCAATAATATTTGTTAGGCTTCCATCCCTCTTTGGTCATTGCAATCTTATTCTATTCTATCATTTGGTATCAGAGCTATACCATTATTATCAGTATCTATTGGAAATTCCCTTTATCTTCTACACTGACCACATGGCATTGAAATATTTGGTGAAAAATCCCATCCTACAAGGGAGCATATACTGGTGGGTGTTGTTATTCCAAGAATTTGAGTGCACCATAGTGGTCAAGCTAGGAAAGAGTAATTCCAGACTTGACCGTTTGTCTAGGATTGATTAAGGGGATGACGCATAGAGCATTAAAGATACCATGCCAGATGCATAGTTGTTTAGACTATGGTGTACACCCTCATACTTGGAGGATATTGATGTGTTACTTAAGATGGGTATGGCGATGGAAGGGATGAATACATTAGAAAGAAAGCAACTAGTCATAAGCGCACATTCCCTACATGTTGATCAGTGGGGACTTATACAAACTAGGGCATGATGAAGTGTTGCGCAGGTGTGTACTAGAGCATGAGTCCCTCACCATCATAGAGGAAGCACACAGACAAGTGCAGGTGGGTTTTACGCAGGCAATGCCACCATGCGTAAGATATTAATGGCAGGATTGTGGTGGGAGACCCTATTTAAGGATTTCAAGGAGTATTGTAAAGCATGTGACCATTGTCAGTGCATTGGAAAGCCAGGATGGAGAGATGAAATGTATTTGTGTCCCATCCCTAGCACTGAACCTTTTAAGAAATGGGAAATAGACTTTGTAGGCCCTATTGCACCAGTAGCACGTAGGACTAGATCATGCTATGTGATCACTTACACAAGCTATTTGACAAGGTGGGAAGAGGCAGCGCCAACTAAGGACTATACAATAGCTACAGTAGAAAGATTTTTGTGGGAGAACATTATCACAAGGTATAGATGCCCTCTAAGTTAACCAACGATAGGGGTACACATTTTGTGAATGAAACTGTGAGGACCCTATTATCAAAGTTCATGGTGGCTCATCACAAAACTACTCCCTATCACCCTCAGGAAAATGGAACTGCTGAGGAATTTAACAAAATACTTAGTAACACATTGACTAAGACCTATGATGTCAGAAGACAAGATTGGGACGACAAGGTATTAGTTGTGTTATGGGCTTATAGGACAACTTATAAAAGGCTAAACAAATCCACACTATTTTTAATTGGTGTTTGGCATGGAAGCTATCCTGCCGGTTGAATTCATATTACCTTCTCTGCATATAGCGCATGCAGGAGGGTTGACTGATGAGCAAACACTAGAAGAAATAATTGATGAACTGATAGAGCTAGATGAATGACGATCACTTACCAAGTGGATTCAAACAATAGAGAAATCAAATAAGAAAGTATGGCATGATTGCCACATCATGAACAAGAAGTTTGAGGTTGGGCAGATGGTCTTACTATATGATTCTAAGTTTCTACACCATCCTGGGAAGTTTAAAGTGCATTGGTTGGGTCCTTATACCATCTCATACATCCTTGATTCAGGCGCGTGCCAGTTACAAGCATTGGATGGGACAAGATTGCTAGGACACTTTAATGGGAGTAGGCTGAAGCCCTACTATAAATAAGTCTTCTTGGTGTTTTTCAATAAGGAAGTATTCCCAGTTAGGTTAGGATTTTTCTCTAGAGTAGTTTCCTTTCTTGTGTTTCCCTTTCTCATTTCTATTTTTTGTTACACCTTGGGCATCGGTAATCTCATTACTCTCTAATGAAGGTGTATATTTCCAGAGGACCGCACATCATTTTAGTCTGGGGTGGAGTAAGGTAGAAGAAATCAAAGTGTGAAGTGCCAAGAAGGATTGGATTGCAAATCCTAGTTGAATGGCCCTGTGAAAGAAAGTACATGCAAGGAAAAGGTGAAAAATAATGGTGGGTGTCAGGAAAATGCTACATTGGGGATCCACGTACAAGATAAGTAGAAGCACATAAGTAACATGAGGTAGGCAAGAGAAAAAATCTTAACAGAAGAAGTGCCTTCAGCATAGGGTATGCGCGTGTAGAGTCTCCTATCAAGATGGTTTGTTTGCACTCCAGAAGGTTGGAGAATTTTCCATGAAAGGTTGTGCACATGAGTGAAAGTGCAAAATTCATATTTGTGCCAAAAGGTTAGAAAATGTCCGCGCAAGGTTGGGCGCTTGAGTGAAAGTGTGAAAGTTGGGTTTGTTTAAAAAAACTACATTAAGTGTTAATGTATGGTGGTAGGTAAGGTAGCATTTAATGTTACAAAGTGAGAAAAGATATAAATATAGGGTCGAGGAATTTCATTTTCTCTTTACGAATAAGGAGAAGGAAGTGTTTTTGCATCTTTGCAAACTAGGGCTTCCAAAAAAATGATCCGTGTGAAGAAAAATATAAGAGGTTGAAAGGAAATAGGGTGAAAAGGGACAGAGTCCTTGTTGAGGTTGAAAGGAAATATGAGGCCATTGAAACCTTAAGGGGTTCAATCAAAAACTAGTTGAAGGAACTGTACCCACAAATCACCAAGAGGATGGACACACTTCAAGACCTGAGCAAGGAGTTAGAGAAGGTTATTGACACGTTGGGTGCCCAGGGAGTTGGAAATTTTTTTAAGGAGGTAAGTACCCTAGTTGGTGACCTCTATCAGAAAGAAAAGAGTGAATTTAATGCCAAGAACAAGATGGAGGTTGACTTGCAAAGATATTTTCCTAGCTTTCTAAGGTAATGCCATCCCTTCCTCATTCTTTCCTCTCTCCCAATTATTTCATTCCCTTATTCTTTTTACAAGATGTAAGTCTACTGAGATCCCTTATCTAGTGGAGAAGTGTTCCCATGGATGGAGAACAGGCATAGTGTGGGGTGATGTTGGGCCCCTAAAATATCGACTAAGTGCATTAAGGCACATAGGCATGCAAGACCTGGGTTAGAGGATGGGTTCACAAGAAGAAGGCGTGAAAGGCCTCATAGAAGAAGGGTGCGCATGATAAGGCATGCATAATAGGGTTTAAGGAAACCCATGGCACGTGCACACAAAGCTTAGGTTTTGGGACTTATCCGTATTTGGTGACTTGGGTGAGACATAAGGAAAACAAGACCCGACCATGCATGTGAAGTGAATAAGGTGTCAGTCTGACCATGTGGGGCTCACAAAGGGAATATGCTTAGTGATGGAGGTACACATGGGAGACCATCATGTAAGAACATGTAGAGCCCATGCTAGAGGAGTAGGCACACTTATGAGACCATCATGATAGAATGTGAAAAGCCCATACCTGAGGGAACATGCTCCCATGAAGAGCCCATATGGATGCTTGGCAATGGATCTGAAGCCATAGGAGGATGAGTTGGAACTTCAGGATGTCTATATATATGAGTGCTCGTAGAAGAGAAGATAGTGAAGGCCAGAGAGAGTGAAACTCTGTAGATACATTGTAGTGACTATATGGGATCGGGTAGAGGAAATATGATGGAATAATGTATTAATGGGCTAGGTTATAATTTTTTCTTTTTATGGATGAAGGACGTGATCCTTGCTATGATGTATGAATTCAGTCTGGTAAAGCTTAGTCTACATGGATCCATTTTTTGTAATGATTATGATGTAATGAAGATACAAACATAAATGAACATGAGTATAGTTGATTCAATCCATATCTATATTGTTCCATTTTTGTTCATGAATGTTATGAAATGGATGTAAGCTCTTATGTATTTTCCTTTCTCCTATAGTCTATTGGTTATCTACAAGTACTCTCTATTTGGAATAAACACATTTGTCTAGAGGCCACTCTGAGTCTTATGATGAGCATATGTCTCATTGCCACCATTATTAATTAAATTTCATGATCTAGATAATGGTTTCCCACTTAACTCACATAAAAGAGAGACTTGGCACCTGCGTGGGCCTTGGGTGAGCACCTAGTTCCCACTGGGTGATAGGATGGTGCGCATGGGATTCCCTTATTCTTTTGGTGGGTGTAAAATTGGCTACAAAGGGAGTTTATCTATTTACACTAAACCTTAAGGCCAAGAGCCTTAGATAATTATTTCCCTACCACCATATTTAAAAGTTGGCAACTACATTTGATTGTTTAAACATGACCCCTTGGAAAAAAATTTACGTTTATCAAGAACCTTCGATTATGTGCTCATTGCCATACTGCAATTAAAATAAGTCCAAGATCTTTATGAGAAATGGGAACCATTTCCTTCTTTAGAAAAAGGGATAATGTTCTTGTGGATACTATTGGTGATGCTAAATGAAGAAATCTAAAAAAATAAGCTTGCATTATTTTTTAGATAATGTAATTAATATTTGATTTTTAAGGGATCAAAAAACCCTATGCACCAAGAGAAGCTAGATCATAACTGACCAAAATGAGAACCAGGGGAAAAAACTGAAAATAAACAAGCCTAAGACAATGTTTACTACATCGATATCTAGGTCAAATAAAATTGACCCAAAACAAAGAGAGAGCTAAACATAAAGACATGACATTAGATCTAAAAGAATATGACTCAGCATCAGATGAGTGGACTATATAAATTTGTGTTTCTTGTAGTGGACCATAGTCCAACCACCTTTGTCAATAGAGGATCCTAACAACCCCATCAACTCCCCACCATGAATCTCACCATAATCCTTCCTAAGGACCACCTCTAATCTACCCTCCATGTCACCCACCAACCGCTGATTCTTCTCCTAGTCATTTCCACCTGTCAGGGAACAATTAACTCCTTCTGAGATATAACTGGGAATGGATACACCAGATGAAGTAATGAAAAATTCAAATTTTGAATTTACATCGAGCCCATCCCACTAAATGGACACACTCAACCTATCACTGTTGGAATAAACACTTGCAGCAAAAAACTCTTCCCCCAACATGTTGATTCCAACACCCTACATACCTATAACACTACCAAAAATTCCATGCTCCACATCCATAGACACCATAGGATTTTAATATACCATCGTAGACTCCACTATCTTATCATCCCCCTCCTCATTAACTCCTGCATCAACCAAATCATCCTCTCCCAACTTGTCATCAATATGAATAACAGGGAATCAAAGGTTTTAGCTATCAAAATGAGGATGATCCAAACTATACATCACACTGAGAATATGGGTACTTTCCTCAATCTCTAGATGGGTCGGAAGAGTACCCCAATAACAAGTATTTATCTCATAGCCAACCACTCTGCACTTGTAAAAAATAATTAGCAAACTTTCAATATCTATCATTTTTCCCAATCATCAAACGAAGTGTCTAAAATAATTACTTTGGGTAACTTGGATCCTACAGGAATTTTGATACATAGATGTGAAAATTCTAACCTATATCGTTCTTTTTTTGTAGGATCAATAGGAATCAACACCCCCATAGATCTTGGAGTCTCCAAAAATACTTCAAGCTCCTAGAACTCAAAGGGAAGAGCTAAGAGGTGAATCCAAATAGGGAGGTCCTAAAATTTAAATGTGAATAACAATTGAGGTCACCAATGGAAGAGAGTAATAGAATATTTCCAGTTAAACCATGGTAAACCCTGTAGAACCTTTTTTAGATCAAACTCTTCTTAGAAAAAGAAAATAAATCCATCCCCCATAATTTCCTTAATTACCAACTTACAAGACCATTTCCTCTTACACCAGTCTTTCACGAAATCAATATTTGGTATAAAGCCTGCAAAACTACCAAGAGTTGTGTATTTAAATATAGCCTTATCCATATCGAAAACTATCTTTAGAATTTCCAAATGTGGATCATCTTTTCTCCAAGTAGGAGAGAGCTTTAAACTCTCATAATGAGCTTTCCAAAAAATGTTTTTCACCCATGTCTTAGCATTAGCAAGGGAAGCTGAAGGAACAACAACTACAAATGCATGTTCCAAATAACCACTCCCATCCATAGTATAATTTAAATTCCCAATCTATTAAATTCACATAATTGTGTTTACCATCACCTAATTTTTTTGTGACATGTAACTTTATAAGATTTCATTATAATAATGTGTCATGTGTTTAATTATTCTCAATTTCTATAAAGTTCTTTTTTTTACTTTTATTTTTTCAGTCACTTCAATGTAAATTACAAATCAAACAAAGTTAACATTGTTATCCTCTTTGACGTAATTTACAACTCATGTGCAATTACTAGTATAAAATTTAATTGAAAGGAAGGACTTTACTTACATAATACCCGAATTGGAAAATTATTAATGATCTACTTAAAGTGATGTTGTGTGGGGAATTTAATTCACCCAAAATTTATGAATGTTGAATTTACTATTAAAAATGGACTTTAATTCACCCAAATGCCATTAATGACAATTTTACTTTTAAATATAATGAATGTCAAACATAATAGTATTACTATCACTATCATCTATTTTTAATAAATAAATACATTTTTTAAATATTTATTTTTGTCTACGCCCATGATTTTTTACATGGGTATTCATAGGCCTATGAGGAATGAGAGATTAGGGTTGTTAAGTGGTTATTTAAAGAATTCCATGTTATTTTCCATGGATTTTCAATTTAAGGTTCTTATACAACAAATTTCCTTTTAATCATATTCTCATAAAATTCTATAAAATCTCTAAGTATTCTACGTGTATTGAATATTCTTATTTATTACAAAATAAAGTAAGACGTAAAAAATAAACCAACCAATAGAGTATTTAACAATTTTAGAATGATGTTTTTGTATTTGTTTGTCAATGTTTAAGAGTGTCTGCTTGTTAAAGAGAACCTAAAATAGATGTCTATTTCTAGGCGAGGCTTATAAGCCAAATATTTTTTCCATAAATGTTTGCACATGTTTAGTTGGTGTAGAAAAACTATAGTAGATATGAATAACTATCTTTGATGATAAATATGATGTACACATGAGGAGATAAGTGACAATTTTGGGTTAACAATCTACGAAAAGATGAATTTCCTAGTGTATGGCTAAATTCTAAATCAGATTCGATACCGATTGGGGGTTTCTTTCAACTTCTACAAAAATGATGATAAACCTACCCATTAGGTATACTCCTTATGTACCTTTGGATTTAATTTTCAATCTCATCCTATTTTACACTTCTTTTTTGTTACGGCATT